>CM072995.1:270798134-272048134 GCA_037038555.1 Rhynchonycteris naso | reverse complement strand
AGAACAGTGTTGCTTAGGGCTCATGGGTATAAAGAATCCTGGGCCTTGCACTATTACATGATGCCAAAAAGACAAGAGAAATGGTTTCTTAGGAGCGACAGCCCCTCTCATTCTGCATACTGAGAACATTAGATTGGAAAGAAAATATGAAGCTGGACAGATTTAATTCTATGGTACTGGCCCTGGTCGGTTGCTCAGTGGATAGAGCGTCAGCCTGGCATATGGACATCCCAGGTTTGATTCCTGGTCAGGGCACACAAGAGAAGCAACCATCTGCTTCTCCCACTCCCTTTATCTCCCTCTTCCCCTCTCACAGCAAGTGGCTCAACTGTTTCAAACATGGCTCTGGGCACTGAGGATAGCACTGTTGGAGTGGATCAGCGTCAGGTGGTAAATATAGCTCAGTACTTGAGCATTGGCCCC
Organism: Rhynchonycteris naso; assembly: GCA_037038555.1. Classification (NCBI taxonomy): domain Eukaryota; kingdom Metazoa; phylum Chordata; class Mammalia; order Chiroptera; family Emballonuridae; genus Rhynchonycteris; species Rhynchonycteris naso. The sequence goes on along the minus strand of CM072995.1, from coordinate 272,047,711 downwards.
AGATGGGGTTGCTGGATGGATCCTAGTCAGGGTACATATGGGAGTCTGCCTCACTATCTTTCCTCCTCTCACCTAAAAAAAAAAATTCTATGGTGTCTTCAAAAATTGTAGTTATCAGTTAACAACTTTAATCACCAAAAGGAATATTCCAAGCAGAAAAATTGTTAACAAATGATAAGTTATGTCAAATCTCACCCTGAAAAAATAATTATCTCCTTTCTCCCTTTTCCATATAGTTCTAACTTTCCACATAAGTATTGTGGAAGGAAAAACTGGTGGACTAGCACATGCTAAGAGCCATGTTAGAGCAGTTCTATAGCTAATGCAGGAAAATTACATCACATTGGCCTCAGTTTTAGAATGTGTAACATGGAGGTGGTGATCTTTGTATAACTGCTGTGTGCATTTCTACTGTTAGAAGAGAATAAGACATCGAAGTGATTCATGCTACAAGGATGAACCTTGAAACCATTGTGCTAGGTGAGAGAAGCCAGACACAAAAGGTCCCATATTATATTATTCCACTTATGTACATGAAATATCCAGAATAAGCACATTCACAGAGACAGAAAGCAGGGTGGTGGTCACCCAGGGAGGGGAGGTTGGGGAGTGTCACTGCTTAATGGGTACAAGGTTTTGCTTGGGATGATGAAAGATTTCTGGAAATAGAAAACAAAAATGATTTGTACAACATCGTGAATATACTTAATGCCACTACAATGTTAATTCTATTATGGTTAAAGTAGTAAATTGTATGTTATGTCTATTTCACCACAGTAAAGAGAAAAGAGAGAGATTAGAAAGTAACAGTCTAGCTGTGTACTCCACACATATTATCTTATTTAAAAAAGGTATAAGTTTATTTGGCTGATCACAATGTGACTGAGCTGCTACTCTCAATTTTCTGTTTTCGTTTTAGTGGGTTCTGTCTTGTGCAAAACTATGGGAAACTGTTATCTCTTCTTTCTCTGGTATCGTGATAAAAGGTTGTTTTATGCAGACACCTGCACAGTGGACCAGGGGAGTGGGAGCCAGAAAAGCTGCGTAGAGCTACAAGAAGCTGTCCAAAGCACCATATCTCCCACCAGAAGTTCCAGGACAGACGTGTGGCCTCTGCCATTGTCATTCCAATAGCACTGACTCCACATGTGCATCGTGGGAAAGGTTAATTGATTCATTCAACAAATGAGTATCTACAACAAGCTGAGCAGTGGGTTAGGTGATGTAATTACAGCAGTATAAAGTTACAGTCCCTTCTATCAAGGCAATTTCAATCTAGAGCACAAGAGGGATAAGAAATAACAATTACAAAGGGTTGAAAAGGCTCAACATAATATTAGCCAACAACCAGAGCCTGCCTCTTATTGGGAGTCCTGGCTACCAAGTCAGAGTTTACCGGGTTTGAGCCTTGGGCCCCATGCCAGAGGGACAGGCAAATGTAAAGTCAAACCAAAACTGATGGTGTGGGGTGGGGGCCCAACCCGGGTCTTTGGCAAAGCACAAGTTTAGCTTCTGGAGGGCAGACTGATCTGGGAGAGAATGCTTCTCTCTGCCTTTGTGAACCCCCTAGCTTGGTCCCTACACAGAGCTCCGCCCCTTAAGCTATCTCCTGTCTCCCACAACAACAGAGTTGGTATCTTCACTATGGCATCCAATGGGTTGTACAGAAAGAGGGTTTAATTAGCAGAATTTGCTAACATGGGAGGTCTAATTTTCTGAAAATTTACCCTGTATTCTCACTACCTACCCTTCAATCTAGCGTTAATCTAGTTTTTAGATGATGGTTCTCTCTGGTTGAACCTACATGAGACATTGATAAGTACTGATCCCTGGACCTCTCCACGGACCAAACAACACAGGAAACCTGGGGTGGGCACGCCTACTGTGGGCTGGGCACTGAGCTCACCGCTGGCATACAGTATCCAGAGCTATAGGTGCCCCGCCAATTATCTTCTTGGACTTGTTCTGGCCATAAGCATATGGACTCTCAGAGTAGCACTCGACCTTGGAGGGACAAGAGAGTAGGAATAGGTACCCTATTTCCCTTACCTCTTGGGCGGGATAACACTGAGGCATACTGCAGACCTGTGGTAAGCAAACTACTTCTGTAAGAAGCCAAACAGTTAATATGTTAGGCTCTGTGGGCGATATGGTATTCATCCTGACTACTCAGATCTGCCTGGGCAGTACAGAAGCCGCCCCGGGCAGTGATCGACAATGGGTTTGGCTGCATCCCAATAAATCATTATTTACAAAGACAGACAGTGGCACACAGTTGGCCAACCCCTGCTCTGAGTCTAAACAGATTCCCAGAGGGCCTCAGTGAAAATGAGTTCCAGGCGACTATAGCAGTAACCTGCCAATAATATGCTACCAGGCTTCATTCCTTTACTGTGTCCTCTGTGGGGTCATGGCCAGAGAGTCCGTGCAGTCAGATTCTTGCCTCAGGACCCGCTTCGGGAGGCGCCCCACCAATGTCAGTGTCTGGCTACTTAGAAACACTAGGCATTCGAATACGACTATCTTCTTTTCATAGTGAACAAATTGAGATTCAAGGACTACGACACTTACAAGTGATAGAGGCCAGATTAGAAGGCTACATGGCTCCAGAGTCAGTGATGTCTATACTATACAACCAAAGTAAGGATGAACACACACACACACACACACAGTCAAACAATTTTAATTTTGGCGAGCAAGAGTACCATATATGGAAAATCATAAAGCATATTTTATATTACTCATGTAATTACTGATCTATGTTAAGGAAGGAGTTTAAAGAAATAACAATATAAATAGTGCCCTGGCCAGATGGCTCAGTTGGTTAGAGTGCCATCCGGAAGCACAGAGGTTGCCGGTTCGAACCCCAGTCAAGGCACATATAGGAACAGATTGTGTTCCTATCTCTCTCACTCTCTCTTTCTCCCGTCCTCTCTCACCAAAATAAATCAATAATAAAACAAAATAAACTCTTCTCTAAAAAAAATACAACTAGCAAAGTTTGAGGGCTATAAAAAATAGTCTTTCTCTTATGCTCTTTCCAATCTAGAATCAAATTCATTTCCCACCAATCAGTTGATTGCAATCATAGTGCTACTTCCTTTCTGATGAAGTCTTTGGTTATACCTGGAAACAAATACAGCCTTTCAAGCAACCCAATGTGTGCTTTGGAACCCGAAGAGAAAGAACTACAGAGATTATCATACCCTCTTATGTATGTAAACATGGGGCAGGGGCACAGCAATTTCTCAAAGTCCCCTAAAGGCCCTTGTGAAGGGTCCCCAGTGGATCCTAAGGATTCCAGAGCACTCTCTGAGAAGGAGAGTTGGCACAGTTAGAAACCAATCGTTAGAGCTTACGCGGTCTTGCCCTCGCTGTCCTGTTTGGTGGCACTGGCCCCCTTCTTGCCCAGCAGCGAGGCCACCTTCTCCGCATCGCCATTCTCCACGGCCTGCAGCAGCCGGTCATCGTTCTTGTTCCACTCGTTGGTCTGTGGAGCAAAGGGGAGATGCAGCGTCAGCAGACACCAGTGACCACAGTCGTGCCGATGGGCAGAACCTCAGTCCTCCCAGCTCCCCATCCTTCCTTGCTATAACTCAAATCACAATCTTCCCCCAAATGGGCACTGGAAGAATACCTTCCCCTTCCCCATAGTGGCACTCAAAAAGGCCGATTTCCCAAAAGGAAACATCGACGGTTCAATGAAAGAGCAGCCAGTCACCAAACTCTGACATAAAGTGACTTGTGTTAACTGAAGTTGGGAAGATGAGGCAACTTACAAAGACCTCATGGCCAGTTTACACATTAGCTTATTGCTAGCTCACATCTACAGCTGGCCTCTCAGAACACTGGCCTTTGACCTGGTCCACAGCTCACTGGGCCCACGACGTTACAGAACCAGACTGGCCAACAGTTCAAGGTTGTCTGAGGGTTCCTAATCTGTATAATTCTCTGTCTGCTTTCACTGCCACTCTTTCTGGCCTCTGGTTTTTGAGCTGTATACAATTTTAAGTAGCTGTCCAGGCCACCAACTGAACGAAGTATCACCAGCAACACAACTTCTTTCTGAGCAAGCTACTTAACATCAAAGAGCTCTGAGCAAAGCCCCCACTGCCAAACTCCAGCCCCGACAGAGTGATTGTGCAAACCAGAGTGGCAGCAAAGCTTTCATGTACATAAAAATTAGTTTTTACTCTTACAAAAGAGAGGATCTCTATATAAAAGCAAATGGGGCCTTAGCTAGTTAGTTTTGTCGGTTAGAGCATTGACCCAAAACAACAAGGTTGCTGGTTCAATCCCCAGTCAGGGCACATATAGGAAGCAACCAATGAATGTACAACTAAGTGGAACAACAAAGGAGTGCTTCTCTCTCTCCCTGTCAAAACAATTTTTAAAAAATCATTTGAAAAATAAGAATAAAAAATAGAAGCAAATGGGCCTTGAGTCTAAGACTCAGAAATTTCCCAAGTAAAATGGCTGCAGGGAGCCACTGAAAGTTTTGGAGCCAGAGACTGGGGGAATAAAATCAGCAACCGAAGAAGTCACCAGGGGACGTATGGGGTGTCCAGGGTTAATGCAGGGAGAAAAGAGCCTGGTGCACATCAAAGCTCCTTGGCCACTTGGTCACTTTGCCGGCCCGAGGCACGCTTCCTCCAGCAAAGGCTACTTTCTGGCCCCTGCAGCTGTAGATCCTACCACACTGGGAGGGACTCTTCCTCCTTCCACCAACTTTCTACATATAGGTCTCTAGGGCTCTCCAGGACACTACCGTGTCACCTATATGCTTCCTCGTGACTTCCACTATACGGTGACATCTATATGCTTCCTTGTGGCCTCCACTATACCCCCAGGCATTTCAACTGAAAGGCTTTGCCATAGATCATGTTAGGGAAGCAGACAGAAGAGAGACTGGAAAGTTAAAGGCTAACAAGAGGGAATTCTCTAGGACTACAGTCTTTCCATGACCCCAGTGTTCCCAATCCCTCTGCACTGATGGAACTGGGAAACCCAGTAGGACACGGCCCTCTCGCTGAGCAAGGGTGGGTCTACCAGATGTCCTCGGTACCACTCCAACCCCAGTCTAGGGGCAGTACCTTAGAGAAAGCCATAGGCCATGGAGGACTAAAATTGGTGTACCCAGGGTTCTAGTTAGGTGTTTACTTGGCTGAGAGTCTCAGGATTGAACCACCCCCATTTCTCAGGACTCTCTCTTCCCCCATGGCCATCACTGAGTGCAAGAACACAAGAATGAGGTAAGTTTGAATGAAAATGAGAAGTTTGTCCTCTAGGCTGCGTGAATTTTAAGTCTAGAACTCTACATTGACACATCTTTTGAACCTCAAGTCACTCAAACACAAAACAAACAAACAAAAACTCTCCATGCCTCAGTTTCACAAGGCATTGGACTGATGACATTCTGATTCCCTTAAAGCTCAAAAAACTTAACCTATAAAATGCCCCAAATCAAACTTTGCTAGGTAATTTTCTAGAACAGTACCATTTGAGATAATAGTAACATTCGGTATCTGCACTGTCCTAAACTGTGGCCACACAGTTAGGCAGTGATTCTCAACCAGAATGATTTTCCCTCTCTGGGAACATGTGGCATACTCCAGACTGTCGTGACTAGGGGCCTCTACTTGTATCTCTCGTAGGTGGGAGCTGGGTTGCTCCTAACATCCTAAATTGCACAAGACAGCAACTCCCCCCACCCAACAAACAACCATCTGGCCACAAATATCAAGACCACAATGGCCACATGTCAGCACTGGACATGTGGGTAGTGCAAATGAGGAACTGAACTTTTAACCTGAATTTCAGACCTGAGTGCAGCTCTACAGAATGGCTTCCTAAATATTCCTAACCAAGTAAGAAGGTGTCTGGGCCAACGTCACCCCCACTCTCCTACAACTATCAATTCACTCTCAAAGAAGGCATTAGATTTTATCTTCAATGATAAATCAGGCTTCCTCCTGGAGGGGAACCCGAGAAATAGATCACTTTGGGCACAAGCATTTGTTGGTATGATAGGAAGCTTCACTTAGCAACAAAATGTAGCAAATATCCAGATACAGAATGCAGCTTATTTCTCCCAGACTGCATTTTTTACAAACCAACAAAGTTTAGTGAAATAACAGGTAGGACTCATGAATCCTACATACATCATCCTGATGCTACATTATTTGTGTTATCTTTTAAATCCTTCCTAAACCAAGTTAAAACTGGATTGGGAAGATCAAAAAAATATTAAATCTCAGAGGACATGACTGAAGAAAGTACCTAAGCAAAGAAAGGCCACAGGAAAGGATGTTCCTTCTTAGTGCTGTGCACCCAACTCTTGGGGAGAGAAATATCTGATTGCAGGAGCTCCCTAAAGTTAGTTACATGTGGGTATTCAGAAAGTTCAATTTCTATAGGATAAAGTGAGACAGAGTCTCCCCACCCCTACTTTTTGGACAAGGTCAATGGCTCATCTGTTGACATCTAAAATTCTTTTATCTTGTCTCTCCTTTCCTCTTGGAGCAGATGAGGAAAGAGCACACGCCTACCCTCCCCCTCAAAATTTAATAAATAATCTGCAGCAGCATTCAACCTGTCTGTGCTGCCGACAGGCTCGCAGGAAGCAGCAGCAAGAAGGAAAAGGATGGGTGCTGGACACATGGGCCTCGGAGTCGGGGCCAAGAGAAGAACAGATCAGAACAAATGGGGAAGACAGGGGCAAACCTGCAGAGGATCTTGGGGGAAAATCAGATTATCAGATGGGAAATGAGAACAGAAGGTAAGAGTTTTACTCTTAACAACCTCACAAGTACTCTAAACATAGAGGCCAAAAAGGGCCCCAACTAGACCTCTCATCCAGGAATCCAGATTCTGAAGAGTGAATCTTCTAAGAATGAATTGATATTGTAGCAGAGCAACTGTGCAGAATCTCCATTTCTTTACCATGACCCTTTCTCTTTTCTGACAGTGCGCTCCCTCCCTTAATTATTAAGTCCTTGGGACATCAGATTCCGGTCAATATCAAACTGAAGAACAAAGCCTCATGTCTGTTGAGCACAGAAATAGAGTTTCAGTCAAGCGAAAGATAACATCTTGACCTCAGCTGTGTTTCAGCCCCAGACCCATGAAAGCAGAATGACACATGGACCACATCTTCACAAAACCAGACAGAATGATGTCATGGTTGACATCAGAGCCTCATCCAACAATTAACTACTCCCTACCCTGGCCCCAACCAATCAGTAGAGACCATGACCCTAATCTTAGCCGCCATGATGAATGCTTTTCCCCCTATAACCTATCGCTCTCCCTGGAAGCCATCAGGGAGCCAGGTCTTTGGGCATGAGCTTACCTGGGACTCTGGGCTTCGTACTATTTCGTTAACTAATAAAAAACCCTTTTTGTTCACCTGTGTTGAACTCTGATGTGGGAAGGTAAACAGACCCCTCGGTCCAGTAACAGCAGGGGGAAGATGCTAATGTAACAGTTCTCTAGTCCTGGGCTAGGCCGATGCTCATGTGTGTAATTAGTTCTGGTCTATACAACAGACCATACCATGTTTCTTCCTAAAGCATAGCTTTCAAGATGCCATTTCTTCCCTATCCTAAATCCATCCATGGACACATTCCCTGTATTTTCTCCTATAAAACTCCATTCTATCCAGTGTTACATCCTACACCAAAAATTCCATGGCTAATTACAAGATGAGACAAAACAGGTGTTTATTAATGTCATTGCTCTTGAGAATCCAGAAGCAAATTTTGCTTCTCCACCTTTATCCCCCTGCTGAGTGGTACAGGCTTGAAGTCAAGCATCAGAACTAATTTTTAAAAAAGCAATCTTGGTCAATCTACTGTTCAAAGGTAGCACTGGTCAGATAAATATGTTGTGATGCTGTGAAATAATAAAAATACATGTTTTGCCTGACCAGGTGGTGGTGCAGTGGATAGAGCGTCGGACTGGGATGTGGAGGACCCAGGTTTGAGACCCTGAGCTCGCCAGCTTGAGCGCGGGCCCATCTGGCTTGAGCAAAAGCTCATCATCTTGGACCCAAGGTCCCTGGCTCCAGCAAGGGGTGGCTCAGTCTGCTGAAGGCCCACGGTTAAGGCACATGTGAGAAAGCAATCAATGAACAACTATGGTGTCGCAACGGCAAAAAAAACTAATGATTGATGCTTCTCACCTCTCTCCGTTCCTGTCTGTCTGTCCCTATCTATCCCTTTCTCTGACTCTCTCTCTGTCTCTGTAAAAAACAAACAAACAAACAAACATGTTTCAAACATGCTTGGTTCCTAGCACAGAGCTCCTAAAATCCACGAAATTTCCTGAGTTATGGAGGAAAGATGAGCATCTTTTAAAAAATTCATAATAAGCCTCTTTATATCTTATCTGAGTTTATGTTAATGAGGCGACTAGGGGCTAGAAGCCCTTAGACATAGAGCTGTTGTCAGAAGAAGCAAGTGATTACCTTTAGAACTTTCAGGTCCCCAAACCCCCTCTAAAGAGGGAAGAGGGGCTGTGGATTGAATCAGTCGCCAATGGCCATGGATTCAATCCACCATGCCTACATAATGGATCCTTCATAAAATCCTGTAAACCACTCCTCAGCTACGGGGTTCAAGGAGCCTCTAGGCTGGTGTACACATCCAGGTGCTGGGGAGGTAAAGCAGGTTGGGCATGGACACACACATTCACACACACACCACACCTTGCCCTATGCACTTCTTCCATTTGGCATATCCTGAGTGGTTCCCTTTCTAATAAACTAGCAATAGAAAGTAGAGTGCCTTCTTGAGTTCTATGAGCTGTTCTAGAAAATGACTGAACCTGAGGAGGGGGTTGTGGGACCCCCGGATTTTATAGCTCACTGATCAGAAATAGGGTTGACCCAGGACTTGCACTTGGTGTCTGAAGTGGGGACAGTCTTAGGGGGCTGAGCCTTTATCCTGTGGGATCTGGCTCTAAGTCCAGGCAGGGTCAGAATTGAGTTGAATCGCTGGAGAGATACTCTGTTAGTGTCAGCAGAGAATTGGCTGTCAGTATAAAGAAAAATCCCACACATTTGGTGCCAGAAGTGTTTCCTGTAAGAAGTAGATCAAGTTCGAAATGTTGCCCCCTAACATCCCAAAGTAATTCACTCATACTTCTGGCGACCACCATCACACTAACAATATCCCCTCTCCCTCCCCACTTCCCATGAAAATGCCCGCCCAACAGACACTCCCCCCAGAGGGCAGGTAAGCCTCCCACTGGTCTCCTGGTCCCTAGGACAGTCATTTTCATCTATTAGTGGATTAATTCAACATTTTTATAAGTAGAAAAAATACCGGATACATCATATTAAGATTTATAAAAGTTATTCTTGATTTAAGAGAGAGAGGAAGGGAGAGAGAGAGACAGAAACCAACAGAAACATTGATCTGTTTCTGTATGTGCTCTCACCAGGGATCTAACCCACAGCTGGGCCAGATACTTAATTTAATAAGATATTTAAAAAGCTTGACTGTTTTTGTATGTGCAGAATGTGTGGCGATATAAAATATATATCTTTCACTGAAGAATCACAATAAAAAGACTTGGATGCCTCTGCTTTAGAATGCTGTCATCCCATCAGCCTCTGGAAGGCTTTCTTCTCAAGCCTCACTCAAGCCCTTCCTGGTGACCTCCCTCTTCTCCTCTCCTCCATCTCCTCCGTCTGTCCCTGAAGGCTGCCTACTCATCGGACTGAAGCCCACAGTCTAGATCCGATGAAATACTGAGTCCCAGCTTTTGTTCCCAAGCTGCAGGTGAGCTTGCGTTGTTTCTGCTTCCTAGGCTCCCTGAAGGCAGGGACAACAGCCTTCACTTCTCACCCCCGCAGCGCCTGGCAGATAAATGCATTTGCCCTGATTTTAGCAGGAGTTTCTTCCTCTTGGTTAACCCAAATCTCTTCTGATTTAGCAAATAATTTTTTATTTTCATTTTAAAACTCTCTCATTGTTTTGCAATCAATGATTTCGTCATGCTTCTAATTTTTTAAACAGACTAAATAAATGTAGTTCCCTTCACTTTTCTACTCAACAAAAATGTACACCCTGAACATTTTTAAGGCCAATTGTCCAAGATTTTGGCCATGGGTACTCTCTCTAGATTTCTTCAGGACTAAGGAGACAAGCTTTATCAATTCATCAGGGTGACCTGGGTCCCAGGCTTCCAGTCACCTGGCTCAGCTGGGTCCCTGTTAAGCATGCAACTTGCAGGTCCCATCCTGGAGATTCTGAGCCCAGTGATCCGGGGGAGGGGCTCTGGACCACTTCAGGTTCAACAAGTGTCCCCGCTCTCTCTGTTATTACAAGTTTGGGGACAACTGGGACCTATGCAGAGGCTAACCACAGAATCCCTAAAAGGAGGGTGGGACATGACAAAAATTCTTCACTTATTTCTTGCAGAACTAGGTATTTTGTCTCTCACAAAAGCTTAATACACATTGGGTTTTCCGTAGCAGCTGCATGTGCAACCCTATGTATAAGGATGTTAAAAGCTTTGCTAATACTAGGCAAAATTTACAAATAACCAAATACCCAATAAAAGAAGACAGATAAAGAAATTACAATATAATCAAGCAGCAGAATGCCCCACAGTGGTGAAAAGGAACAGACTGCGCCTACACGGGACACAATGGACACTGACAACAATGCTGCTGAGAGACGTAAGGCACAGAAGAGAGCAGCATGGCGACACGCGTATTAAAGGTGAAAACGGGTGAAATGGATGCACACTGTTTAGAGACCTACGCAGAGATGGTCAAACTATCAAGCAAAGCAAGGACAAGTTACCATAACAGTAAGGATAGTGATTAGGGCTGGGAGGGTGGCCTCTGATCAGGAAGGGACACCTGGGAACATTCTAGGATCCTGCATTCTATTTTATGAACTGGTGAATGATTCCACAGACTTTCATTTGTTAGATGCTACATTCCTTTCTGGGCACTTTTTTCTATATGTGATTTCTCTCTCTCTCTCTCTCTCTCACACACACACACACACACACACACACACACACACACACACACACAGAGTTTAGAAAGAAATCTTGTGGTTCACTTTCTGGTCAAATCAGTACCACACCAGGTGCCTTGCCACAGTTTATATTCTCACTTGCTATTTCCTCATCTCTCTACTGTAGGCAGACTGGTGCCAAAATCGGGTTCTTAGGCGGCCTCAAAACCCCCCTTGAGAATCTGATCAAGTTAAGATCTTTCCTCAGAATAATGCATACACACAAAAGCTCGCATACAATTGCAGAGGGTTCCCTGGCTCAAACCCTTATCCCAGCCCATCCATTCAAATCCAAGTTAAGGATTCCTAATCTAGAAAAAGAAACAAGCTTCAGAGTTGAATGTTTCTGAGCTGCAATTTCACATCTACCACCTCCCACTTAGGTGGTCCCAAGCCAGAAGGGTATCAGAGAGCTCTCCCTCTACATCTGTAACTGTGAGGGAACCCTACTTTCTTGCAAATTATCCTGAGAATCAAATGTAATGTCCATGAAGTGCCTGGCATAAAAAAATGGTGATTATTATTATTACCGAATTAGATGATCTGTATACTTCCTTCATGATTCATGCTTTATAAATCTTTTCATATTTACAATTTAGGACTGACGGTCCATTATCCTTTCAGAAGTAGATAATGCCTTAAGGCAAATTTAAATTTGCAAATTTTCTCCCATGCTCCTTAGAAAAAAAAATCACATTTTAGAGGGCTCTAGAGAAAACATTCACAGACATAAAATTAACTATTTTATTGAATGTGGCTGCTTTTCTAGGAGACTGTTTAAACAGACGCTATTTCAACAGAGCACATTAGGCCACATTTGCAAGTTCAGGAAGCCATATGTTATGCTTCGGAGGCATGTGTAATGTGTCAGCTATGAAGGGCAGCATGTGGGAAAGGCAGACCTTACCTTCAACGTGGGCTCCAAACATTCCTGCTAATATATCACAAATGAGATTTTCAATAGCTGGCCTGTAAGTCTCCTACTCAACAAATCATTTCCAAATGTCATCCACTTGCTTGAGTCTTCCCTTGAATCCTGGCCTTCTGAAAGTATTGCCTGCCTCCCTTGAGGGTAGCAGACACCATGTCGAGGATGTGATGAACGCTAGGGCTTTGGCAACTGGCAACGTCTGCCCTTGGCTAGACATGGCATCACCTTCTTTTATTTTGGTTTAATCGTTGGGAACTGAAAAACCAGTGGAAACTCAGTGGTCACAGACATCTGGTTAGTGGGCAGCTTTGAGCTTTGGAATATATCAACCCAACAAAAATAATGCCGTGACACGGAGAAATCCAGGAAGAGAGTGTCTCTGACTTTCTTTAGAAAAGATGCAAAATCCCTGAGCATCACAAATCATCACGGGGCTGGTGGCAGGGTCTGCTCAGGCCGCCATCTGGAGGAGTCTATTTGGGAGATTATCTTTGGAAAGGCTGTGTCTCTTCCTCTAGTTTATGGGGAGCAGATTGTTTTTGCCAATATAATCAGTAAGGCTAAGACAAATGTTACACAAAGTAGACAGTGTTTTCAGTGAGAAACCTTCAGATTCATCCCATCCAGGAAAAAAATAAAAAAGAGCACACACCTCATATTTTAAGACAGAGGACAAGAAACAGGCACCTTCAGTCCTAGATGATATTCTCTCCTGTTAACTGTACTGGCCAGTACTTATTAGAAATGTACTTACGAGATACAGAGCAGCACAGAAAATTCTGTAGGTGTTGCATTCATTTGTTTACTCATTCATTCAACAAATATTTACCAAGTGCTTTTTATATATGTGGCATAGTCTTTATTGAACTTTCTATATAGTTATAGAGATAAAATACAGCAATATAAGAACTAGGTCAACAACATAAAACAAGATACTGGAGTGCAGTAAACTAAGCAAAATATTGAATCAACACAATGGAAGAGAGAGACAACTCTCAGCTGGGCAGGCTGCAAAGGGTTTTCGGTTTGAATAATGAACGAGACCTTGTTATGATTAATATTTAGGTCAATGAAGAGAAGACACAACAATTGAAAAATGCAAGATGTATTTAGACAATAGTGAGTTGATCCAAGTGTGGCCCTAGGAGACTACCCTCCTTAGAGTCTGTGGAAAATCCAATACATCACAACATAAACATTTGACCATTCTCCCAGTTTTAACCAGCCCAGCAGTTTCAGAAAGAGTTTTCGGTATCATGTTCACTATTTCAGACCAACTACACGGTTAAGTTATGAGTCTCCCCTTTCCCTACATTTTTACTGAAGATTTATTCACACAGGCAGATCACAGCATCTTTGCTGTCTTGAAATCCATCACATTCTTTTAACGGGCTGCCTTAGTAATCCTGAAGTCCTTTTTACATGAATCCTGAATGCTGTGCCATGGACGTAATACACAAGTATAAAGACGTTCATCCAGAAACAGACTGGTCCTCTGCCCTGCCCACTGCACCAAGCTTCCTATTCAATGTTTTCCTTGCCCCAGCCCTCCCCAGCCACCAGGGCCAGCTTAGTTCCCCTCATTAGGCTCTCCTATGCTTCCCTTCCACAGCACTTGGCTCAAGTATAATTAAATAGTATTTCTAAAGTGTCTTTAAAGGTCTGTCAACCTCCCACTGGACTCAGCATTTCAGGGCATGGCCAACGGCTGGCATCTGTCTCATTCACCACTGAGCCCTGGGCCCCTGGCACATGGCCTGCCAGATGGTAGGGGCTCAATTTGTGCAACAGCTTCGTTTTTCTTCCTTCTACCTTGAGAGCCACCCTATTGACTTAACCTCTTTCCCCCTGTTGCCTTTGTCTTCATCTACAAATGTAATTCAAGTCTCCATAATCCTACCAAATGCCTTTCTCTGATGCTGTTTACCAATATTAAAACATTACTCATTATTTACAAACCATGTCCCATGAGGTAGAGGCAGCCTGATGGGGGTGGAGATAAGTCTGAGGATCGGTCCAGCCTTTGTTTAGTGGCTATATGTACCAGGTACTGTGCAAAATCCTAAGGATAAAAATATGGGTAGAAAATGATCTTGGCCCTTACAGGGTTCACAGACCTCTGAGGACAGAAGGTTCACCCAGTACCTACTTATATTATTGTCATTGCTAGACCAGTCCTGTCAAAGCCCAGAGAGAACACTGTTACCACTAAAAATCCCTAACAATGTGCAGTGCTAGGAACCATACTATGTTACAATTTAATCTTAACAATAACCCTTTGAGGTAGGTATTCTTAGCCATTTTACAGGTAAGGAAACTGAGGCACAGAAAGGTTAAGAAACAGGTATAAAGTTACTCAATATACAGTACAGTTGGTTCTCTCAGGAGAAAGCTAAAGCAGTTTTCTTTAAAGGGCAATGAAGGAACTTAAGATAGGCAAGACTTAAATGTGTTTACAGATTGAGGCAAGCAAAGGAGTCCGTGGAGAGAAGCAGAATGAATAATACAAGGGGTAAGGGTTTGGACTGAGGACCTGACCCAGGTGGAAGGCTGCCCTTTATAAATTAGAGTCACATTCTGCCTCTAAGACAGTCAAGAGGAAGAGGAGGGGAGCAGAAATATGGAGGTAGATAAGAAGGCAGTTGTGTGTTACGGCTTCTGTTTTCTTCGGGAAGCAGGAGGCAAAGTACACAGGGTCAGTTTTGGGCTGAGAAGCTTGAAAATGTTTTGAAGAGCTACTGTTTTCAATAGCTCCTGGGGTAAGTGAGAAAGGAAGCCCACAAGAAATGAGGAAAAGGGTTTTCAAACAGCCCTGAAGGTCCAGCTGAGAGAAGGAATTATAGCTCCATAAAAAACCCATTTGGTAGTGTCATGTGATTTTTCCCTTGAAGCCCTGGGTAGGATACGAATAAGGGGTGGTTAGCTTGATTGATGACCAGAGGCTGGAATTTGGGTAAAGCAGAGATTCCAGGGTCAAGAAGATGAACCGTGCCAGTGAGCAGGTATTTGAAATGACTGTGGGATAAGGGACGGATAAAGACAAGGTGGGGGGCATAGTCCTTAGATCAAAGGTTTCTTGATGGGTCATTTATATGAACGTTAGAGTTCTCAGGATGATGGTAGAAAGGAAAAATGGGAGCTAGCAGTCAAAATCTTGGAGAAATGTCAGGGAGCAACCTAGAGGTCCCAGAAAGATGGTGAAGAAAATGAGATGAGGGTGGCCCAGCATCACCAAAGAGCAGTGACTGCCAACTGAGATAGGAGTGATGAGGTCACAAGTAGACAGGTCAAGCCTTTTAAAGAAGTGGCTTCTTATGATTTATTGAGTTCCTATGGTGCTCGTCCCTGTTGGGTGCCATAAAGAATTGATTTCACTTACGTCACTATAATCACCTATACTAGTTTGGAGTGTGTCCCCACAAAATTCATGTCCTTCCTGAACTTCAGAACGTGACCTTATTTCAAAATAGAGTCTTTGCACAAGCAACAAGTTAAGATTAGGTCATAGTAGGTTGGGGTGGGCACCAAGTCCAAAGCCTGGTGTTCTTATTAGAGGAGAGAGATGACAGCATGGAGGAGGGGCAGGAGAGAAAAGCATGTGAAGACGGAGGCAGAGAGTGGAGTCATACTGCCATTAGCCAAAGAATGACAGGGACTGATGGTACCCACAGAAGGTTGAGGAGGCAAGGGAGAACTCTTCCCTAGAGACTCTGGAGGGAGAGTGGCCCTGTGACACCTTGATTTTAGACTTCTAGCCTCCAGATCTGTAGAAATACATTTCTCACAGTTGTTTAAAGCCGGCTTGTGATGACTTGTTACAACAGCCATAGGAAAGGAGTATACCACCCAAGGAGGTAGGTATTATTATGTTCATTTGCTGAATGAGGAAACCAAGGCTCAGCAAATGTAAGGACCTTACCCAAAGTCACAAGGCCAGAAAGTAAAGGAGTTGGGATTCAAATTCTAGACCTGTGATGTCCTTTACACCACACAGTCCTGTCCCCACATATGTCCAGTACACTGAGGAAGACCAGGCAGAACACAGAGTAGTGTGTGATGGGCCCTGTGGGGCAGAGGGACCGACCTTACTCTGCTGTTACTGAGATTGCCAAGTCCCTTTTTAATGTAGGAGCCGCACCCACAGCAAACTCATTATATAGGAAATCTCTAGTTACACAAAGGCATTTCGAGCATGACCATTTACTTCACAAGCATGTTTACAGTAAGGTCTCTTTGACCAGTACGCTCTTGAAGAGTAAGTTCTTACAAATGCTCAAAGAAATATTCATTGCCTAAAGGGAGGTACATGGTAACAATGAATATCACAAAGTATGAGTGAGGCTTTCCCTCCACACAGACAGGATACTTGGAGACATACCTGGCTATACTCCAAGTACACACCAAAAGTATTTGTGGCATGTATTCTAGCACAATAAGCAGCTATAACGCCTGAGCTTCGCTCTTTACCCAAATGGCACAATATAGATTTCACATGAAATATCCAGATGAAATTATTTCTTCCACAAAGTGCTAAGTCGAATGCTTAAGTACATTTTAAGTCTCTAAATGGTCAGAGTGGAGTGTCAGCAGTATCTCTGTCCTGATCATGCCTAAACATCATGCCCTTTATAGATGTTAAGTGATTAGCAATAGCAAGGGACAAAATGACAGCTAAAGAAATTCACAAGCAGTGGAAACAGTCCTTAAAGTCATAAATTCTATGTGAGACCTGCTTACTCTGGATTGTTGCTGCCCCAACCTTTTCGAAACCCAAACCCAAACCCAAATGTGTATACAAACACAATCCTTCCTGGAACCAATAAATTCAACAGGTAAAAACGGGGTCTTCAATGGGGTAAGTGCCAACCCCATTGAAGAGGTTATCTCAATTGCTTATGATTCATTTTCTTGTTATGGGATAAAGATCACATTTGAGGATACCAAGGTTAGGGAAGGAGATCAAGGCAGCTCTCCACACTTAGTGTCTCCTGACCCTAGTCAAGTGTGAGTCATAAGTAGCTAGCGTGGTTGAAAAGTGTCCTTCAGTCATTCATGTCTACCTGGACCCTCAGAGTGTGAACCTTACTGAAAATAAAATCTTGAGATGAAATTATCCTGGACTGAGAAAGGGCCTTTCATTCAATGACGGGTATCCTTATAAGAAGGACGGACGGACACGGGAAGGAAGGCGATGTGAAGATGGATGCAAGCCAAGGAAGACCCTGGTCTGCTGGTAGCCACCAGCCATGAGGAGCGAGGTGTGGGCAGCTTCTCCCCCCCGCCCCTCCAGGAGGAACCAAACCTGCCGAGGCCTGGATGGTGGACTCAGGCCTGCTACACCGTGAGAGAATAAATCCTGTTGTTTTTAAGCCAGCCACAGTGGTCCTGGGAATCTAATACAGGGACACGTGGAGAGAGGCGTGCTTAGCCAGCACAGAGCGGCCAAATCCTCCATGCCCACCAAAAGTTGGTCAACAGCAGCCTTCTGCGGGAGCCACGGTCAACATTGTCAATGTCCTGTCTGCTCACAGACAGTCAACAGGCAGTATGTTGGGAATAGACACCAAGATTGTTACCTTAGGATCACCTGTGGCTGTGTATAGCACTTACCATATTTCCCCATGTATAAGACACTCCCCATGTATAACACTGGGGAACAATTTTTTTTTTTCACGTTCTGTTGCATGAGATTTTAGAACTTTTTCTATATGTTCCTGCATCACTGATTCCAAATCTGAAATCCGTTTTTTGGTGCATGCTCTAGTTTTATGCAATTTTAATTTATTTTTGTTACAGTTAATGGCATGCATTGGTTTTTAAATTGGAGTTAAAGGGCGACTCTTGTATTGAACATAACCACAAGGCAATTAATGTTTTACAAACATCACTTTTACATAATTGTAGTTGTTTTTAAATGTAAAAAATTATTATCTGATAAAAGCACCCTCTTATTTTAAGATTGAATCATGGCTTCTTCGAGTAGGCGTAAATGTAAGAATAGTCCTGACACCTTCTGTCATATATGTGGCTGTTATACACTTCAACATCAAAGGCGCAATATTTCATCATTTGTGACACGTGCATATATTGCCCATTTTCAAGTTCCCCTTGGCGATCGAGATAAGAATTGGGCTCTTCATATTGTGTGTCGTACTTGTGAGGAAATGCTTCGTGACTGGACAAAAGGAAAATGCAAAGAAATGCCTTTTGGTATTCCCATGGTTTGGCATGAACCTAAGGACCACAGCAGTGACTGTTATTTCTGTCTGATCCATACAAAGGGCATCGGCAAGAAAAAACGGCATATGATCGCATATCCTAATATTCCTTCAGCAATACGACCTATCCCACACTCTGAGACACTCCCACTTCCAGTTTTCAATGATTTTATTTCTTCTAAGGACAAGAAAGTGAACATGGAGATCAATTGTATTTTGATAAGACGCATGAGGAAATGGTTGTAGAATCTGAAGGGTTTTCTTCTGATGCTAAGCAGTCATTAACCTCTCAGCAGTTTAGCCAACCTGAATTGAATGACTTAGTAAGAGATTTGGGCCTATTAAAGAAAACAGCTAAGTTATTAGCCTCTAGACTTCAAGAAAAGAATGTACTTCACGGGTCAGCTAAAGTATCCCATTTCAGGAAGCGTGAACAAATTTTTGTGGACTTTTTTTCCGAAGACAAACACTTTGTTTAATGTCATGATATCAATAGTCTTCTCAGCTAGCTAGGTGTTACCACATACAGTCCAACAGAATGGCGGCTATTTCTTGACAGCTCTAAACGATTGCAGACTACTGCTGGAGCATCAATGAGATTGTCCTCAACAAGTACACAAATGCAAGAGCTACAAACGCAAATTTTTGCCTGAATAGAATTTAAATAAGTTTTGCACAAATTTTATGATTAAAATCATTGTTTTAATATGTTCTATTTCAAAATTGTAGACAAATTTTGATGCAATCATCTTTTAGTGTATTAGTGTATTTACTGCATTATATAAATTATTATATTTTCACAAAGATGATGCCCAAGAAGACATTCTACTTCATTATGTTAAACTAAATGTTGAAAATTTTACAATAAGATGAAAACTTAAAATCTTGAATTGCAAAAAAAGCTGTAGCTTACAGAGAAAAACTAATGTCAGATTTGTGATCAGCACACTTGAATTAGGTAAGAACAAGTGTTTTTGTGGAAGCAACAAAAATTTTTTTCCCTAGTATAAGATACACCTTAATTTTGGGGCCTGAAATTTGAAATAAAATGTATTACATAAAGCAGGAAATACAAGTAAAAAAATCTATAACAGTGAGTGCAAAAACAAGTGCGAAAAAGCAGGAAAAGCGAGTAAAGAAACTACAACCACTGTATAAGACTCATCCAGTTTTTAGACCCCAAATTTTCCAGAAAAGGGCGTGTCTTTTGCCTGGGTAAATATGGTATGTCTTAAGGTTGCGGGTCGGCCACATTTAACAATTTTTACTTCTCTACATGTTTCAAACTTTTTAAAGGCAAGAAAAATTTAGGATGAGAAATAAAGATACTGTTTAATGCCAATGTTTCTCAAAGTGCATGGCTATGTGGATGCACCTTAGAATCACCTTAGGTCTCTGAAAAAACACAAACACTAACTTTTAAAAATTCTCCATGCGATTCTATTGTCAGTCAGAATTATTATTCTTCCCTGGAAAGTTGACAAATATGCCTGATGTTCACCACATCTGTATCCGTTAAAGCACTGAACCAGATGGGAGGCTGAGCCTGGGTATTATTCATTCCTCTCAGCACATAAAGACTTAGTAAGTGCCAACAGACAATCAAGATGCCTCACAGAGAGCAAGGGGCCTGAACCAAGCTCACTGTGTCCTCCTTAGGATGAGCTCCCGCCTGGGGCAGTGCTGTGGTCACCCAAGCCAGAGACCCTGGCTCTCCTCCTCCTCCTTATCCAGGACTGCTGATACTGGTGGTGCTGCCCCTCTGGTTTCCTTTGCATTGGCCTGGTTTCCATTCCTGCGGCCAAGGCCTTGACTGAATCCTGTTCAGTTCAACAGACACCTTTGTGGTTCCTATGTTTGCTGAGCATCATGGGGGATAGTTTAGATGGGGCCCTTTTCTTTGCCAAGCTCTGGGAGCACACTGCCAGGGACAGATGCTTGGAGAGCCAGGGAAGAGGTTCTGACACTGATCATTGCTTATCTGGGACATTTTGATAGCTTTCTCACTGACCTTTCGACTTCCAGTTCCCCCTTCCCTTCTCCCATGCCAGCTGTCCTAGTGGGTAAATACTCTTGCCTACTGTCCTGGCTCATTTTCTTACACAAAATGACCATTACAAGAGCACCTTGCTCATTAGCACCCCTTCCCTATACATAATTGAAGGCTTTTCTTAATCCAGTTTCAAACCTTACACCCCACTCTGCCCGGCTCTCCCTCTGGTCTGTGCCACACCCCCACGCTGGAGCCTGGAGCTCAAGCTCTGGGCTCCAGAGTCCAAGTTATTTTTCCTCTTCTACTTCGCTGCTACTCGAGGAATTTCTCTCTCGTTTTCATCTTGCCACCTCCCTGCCAACCAGGTGTCAAGCTGCTCCCTGCCTCCCTTTTTAAGAAAGTTTTACACTGGCATTCGAAGTACATGGTTTTCCCAATTCAAGTCTTCTTACAGAGATGCCATATTATATAGGGCCCGGAGCTGAGATTTGGGGTTCCTAGGTCCACACCCTGGCTCCACCAAGTCCTACCTGGGTGACCCCAGAGAAGTCATTTAACTTCCTATGTCTCAGTTTTCTCATTTGTAAGACAGAAGATAACAGCACATTTAAAAATATTTGACTGCCAAGACTGTACACAATGGCAGAAGCCTTCGTATTCTTCTGTAATGCCCTTCCTTCTAGATATCTAGATCCTTTTTAATGAGTCACTACATGAAGATAAATTTTTCCCAGATTGGAGGAAATAGGCAAGTGTTCAGCTCATCATTCAGAATTTATGTCTGTGCTACAACTGGGTTTGGAAGCCTCAAAAGAAAACACCCCAGAAAAGCCACTTAAATAATCAAAACATTATACACATGAAAGCCTACGGCCTCATGTTATCAGAGGTTAATTTTAAATAGTCTGGATATTTAAATACATTTGCGATAAGAGACGCCACTGATTTATTTATACCCAGACTCCTGGAGTTCTCAAGAAAGGGCATATCTGTTATATAGCCTTTCTACACTCCAATAATAGCAAATCCAAAATAAACTCCAATATCCACCCACAGGGGGAAAAAAAATGTGGTTCCAAGAAATTATTTCTGCCTGACGTCTAAAGCCAGAAGGCCGCGTTTTTTGAGAGCACAAGATGAAGAGCCCAGAGGTTTATCATCAGTCCCGTCTTTTTGAAGCATCACGTGAGCACATGCATAGACGGACCTCTTGTCTGGTCTGTCCCCAGGCCCCAGGAGACATGGACCTCCAGGAAAGCCCAGGAGGGCTTACCCTGCAACTGCATGTTTCTTAAGAGCATCAGAAAGCCCAAACCAAGGACACTAGCAGATACGGAGAACTTTGGAAAACTCATCAGGGTTCCCATATATGAAGCCTCATTCATCATCCTTCAGAGCCCACAGGAGATTCCCCAAAAGTGTCTTGCCTTGAAAGTTTATGATTCAGCTGATGCCGAGTGCCAAGTAATCACACACAAAACTCACCAAAAGGGGGAAAATGCTAGCCAAGCAATGACGGAACTCAAATGTGTCATCTTGAGCTATTAACTTTGACCTTAATCTAAATGTCAGGAATCTGCAGTGAACCACATTAAAAATAAATTTACTAATTTACTCAATGTTAAAATAATGAAATAACAGAAAACACGGTTGCTTTGGAACTTCTGAAACTCCATTTCCGATGCGACATACAACTTCTTATCACTGAGAGACATTTGGTGAGTCATTTGATGTTTATCCAGTGGTATCCCACAGAGTGTGAGTTCCAGGGCAGGGTATGGTGTTTACACCTCTATCCCAGGCATCTAGCACAAGGACTGACAGCCTGTGTAGACTAAATGTTTGTCAAGTGAATGAATGTTTGCCTGAGTAAAGACGCCAGCGAAACACTGGGCTCTTTAAACACAGTGTTGCTATAAAGCCATTGCAGAATTAGCCAATGATCTGGATTCCCCCAAGATATTCTCTTCTCCAGTGCAACTATTTGAATGTCAGTATCCTGACATTTACATCTTGACACCCCCTGCACTACTGGGCAGCAGCTGGCACCCTTCTGTCTATACCACTGGTCAGCAAACTCATTACATTAGTCAACAGAGCTAAATACCAACAGTACAACGATTGAAATTTCTTTTGAGAGCCAAATTTTTTAAACTTAAACTATATAGGTAGGTACATTGTTATTAAGCTAATTAGTGTCCTCCTAAGCTGGCCTTTGCTAAAAACTCAAGGGGCCAAAGAGCCGCATGTGGCTCGTGAGCCATGGTTTGTTGACCACTGGTCTATACTAACAAACCCAAACTCTTCACAGCAGATCTCCAATCTCACAACCACTTATTGAAATGCAGCATAACAGAATGCTTTTAAGCAAGGACCCAGAAGCCAGGCTGCCTAAGGTCACAGCCCCGCTTTCTCACTGTGCCCTTGGGCAAGTTACTTGATTCCTGTGTGCCTCAATTTTAAGAAGAGAGATATTAAATGTAACTTATCAGAGAGTTGTGATGAGAATTAAATCAATCAAATACCTGCAAACCATTTAGACTGGGGCCTGGCACATAGTAAGCATTCAGTAAGTGTTAACTAGTATGATCATTATTCATATTCCCAAGGGAAAGCCTATTTCGTTATTTTGAATAGCACTCTTTCCCTCTAGGATTGGCTGATGTTCACATCCACAACAAACTCCCAGGGCCAAGCCCAGAATCCCTGTCTGGCTTCAGCATAGACAAGAGGCGCTGTGTAACATCTGCAAACCCAGAAGCTCCAACCATAACGAGTGTCCAGTAAAGTTACTAAGGCAATTTGGAACTTGGGAAAGTTCATCAGTGCCTTTAATATCTTGAACTATTTTATCACTGTTCCATTAAAATGAACTGCAGAATATGAAATGGAAAGAAAAACTTGTATCTGCACTCAAAGCCATGGAAAGATGATATCCACAAGCCAGGAACTTTAGGGGATTTCTTGTAGTTTTAAGTCAGATGGGACATGTTTGAAGAAAGGCGAATTGGACCGATGATGACGACCAGCTGTCCTCTCGCCTGCCAGGAAAACGCCTGGAAGAGATCCCAACAATGGTCCATTCACAGTGCCTAATTCAGAGGCATGAAGGGTAATGGCGGGTGGGTCACCATAAAGCACACGACACGCCAACAGGTCACTGAAAAACCCGGGAGGCCAACAGTGCTGGCATGTGTGGCCAGTGACTAAGGAAGACAACTGTGCCCAGCCAAGAAGGGGGCACAGCCCCGGCGACGGCCAGGCTGCCACTGATGCTGAACTCTGGCCCAGACAGGACCTTCCTGCTCAGTCACGTCAGATTCTTACGCTCCTGGACGTAGGCTGCTGGACTTCTGAAATGGCAAAGTGCAGAATGACAACTCTAGGTTTCCCTGTTTTGTTTGTTTTGGACTGGAATATTAGACTAGAACTCTTCTCCTATCTGATAGAATCCATTCATTCTCCAATTTGGATGAGCATAGCCCGTCCCGCCCCCTCTAGAGACAGCAGTCCAGAAGAAGGGAATTACTTGGAGGGATTGGGGCACATCTGTTCCTGAGAAACAGCGTTACTCTTGAAGAAACCAGAGAGGGTTTCTAATGTGCACTTTCAACTAGATTCAGGAGGAAAATATGTCTATGGAACTGCTCTGCAGAAGAATCTGGAATCAAAGAAAACTGCAAGGAGATGCCAAGTTTAAACTGTGCTGGAAACAGTGAACAGCAGATTGAGGAATCTAGGAAATTTGGAGTTAAAGTAAAAGACTTACTAAAAGGAAAAGGAATCAAGACAGTAAAAAGGTACAGAAAAAAAGATGTATATATATAAATAGCACTTATTCAATAGAATCTATGATGTAGACATCTAAGCAAAATTAAGAAATAAAAGCAAACTATCCTGAGCTTAAGAAAAGCTTGTCTGTAAAATGAAATGACTCTCCAAGTAATGAACAAAATTAATGATTGGCGTGGCTGGGGGGTGGGGGTGGGGAGAAACCAGTATTTTGAGACACATTTTATAGAGACAGTCTAAGTTTAAAGAATAAAGAAAAAAATCTCTTGGTATTCAGAATGAAAACAGGTATTTTCAATGGCTCCCCAAATCAGGCTGGTTCAGATTTCTTCAAATCACTGGACACCTGAAGACAGTGACCATCACCAACAGTTCGGAGAGGAACCAAGCATTAAGCAGCCATTCTCTCCGATGGTGGTTAAGATGTGTGGGAAACTGGAACACACTCTCAGATACGCAAGGCTGAGTATACCCCTACCTAAGTGCTCCTTCAGGAACTGTCAAAGGCATGGTCCAATTGACCAAGTAATGAATCGAAATAAGAACTCCAAAATCTAGTACTATTGGTTGACATAAATGTTGTGTAGCAAAAGAAGGAAAACTGTCGTTAATACAACCATAAAACAATGAAGATATAAAATAAACTTGGAACTTGAAAACTGGGTTGCAATACTGACTGCCATCAGCTCGATATTAAACATTCAGACTTGAAGCTCCAAAATTTAAGATCCATATTTTCCTCCAATATACAGTGTGTCCGTAAAGTCATGGTGCACTTTTGACCGGTCACACGGTCAAAAGTGCACCATAATTTTACGGACACACTGTACTTTCCTTATAAAAATAACATTGTGCAAGAGGGTGATCATCTTGGAATAAATGACAGGCATTAATTCACAGAACCCCAGGATTCCCCACAGTATTTTTTAAAAACCAAACCATGCTTAAAACCTGCCTCCAGAACTTTATGCTAGTACTACTTTCCGTGTCAACACTCCAAGCCCAGCTTAAACGCCACCACCTCTACTCCCAGCATATCCTAGACTGGAGAATTAGCCGTGTGCTCACCTAACCTCTGAATTGTTCTCTTTTGTACCAGGATGATACCAATTATGGCACTCAGAACACAACAGGGATTCTACAGTTTAGACCAGAGGTTCCCAAACTTTTTGAAGTCGGGGCACATTTAAAATCCTACAAATAATTATAGGCGCACTATATACAAATTTCTGAGAAATATGTTATAATAATTAAGTCAAATATTAAAGAAAAGAATATAAAGTCCAAGTGTGCTTTTATGGTAATTAAATGAAATATACAACAAAATTAAATGTATTCTGACATTAAAAAACATTCTTATGTTATTTTTTGAGCTATGCTTTTCAGAATTCGTAAAAAAGAGGGGTTAAAAAATAAAAATAAAACGACAAAAAATTTATCTTTTTATATATATAGATACATTCTTAGTAAGATTTAGTAAATTCGGCAGGTACTGGTGCAAATGTGTTAA
Organism: Rhynchonycteris naso; assembly: GCA_037038555.1. Taxonomy (NCBI): domain Eukaryota; kingdom Metazoa; phylum Chordata; class Mammalia; order Chiroptera; family Emballonuridae; genus Rhynchonycteris; species Rhynchonycteris naso. The sequence goes on along the minus strand of CM072995.1, from coordinate 272,022,231 downwards.
GTTTTTTCATTCTTGTGTTTATGAGAAACATGAGCCTGATGTGTCCTAGCGATTTCTTCAATGTTTGGGCATATATTTGAAAGGCAAACTCTCATTTCCTTATCAATACATTGAAGTATTCCTCTCTTTTTACTCTTAGTTGTGTTGAATGCAGAAAATCTTCACCATATATATCATCTTAACTTTACACCAAACAAAGGATAGAAGAAACTTGCCTCCAGTCTTTCCAGGGAACATGGGGGGTAGTGTAAACAATCCAGCACCACAGCTTAACAGCCTTTTGCAACCTAATTAGGCAAGTGAGGTGGGGGGTTGGGCAGACTGTCAACTTACAGCCAATTCCCCACACCTCTGTCCCCAAAACTCTAAACTCCAAAAACCCTGTTGGTTTTTTGGTCCCCAACAGGCACATATTTCTCTGGAATACCATACGGTGAACTTGGAAATCTTCTAGGGCGCACACTTTGAGAACCACGGGTTTTGACAATAAAGTCACATGTGACTCTTTCACTGTTATCTCAATTTATTCAAACCCACATTGTACACACAGTTTTATGAAATGTTCTAATTTAACCTGAGTTTCAATCTACCTAATCAAAAGCCTTCCAAGGTGTATCGATCTGGAATTTTAGGCTAGTTTGGCATCACAAATACTTGCATTTCTCACGTGTTATTATGTGTACTTAACCTCTACTTTGCTTCTCCATTCAAAACAGGTTAAAAACCACCTACCTTAGAGAGCTACATAAAGATGATGTATGTAAACCACACAGTAGTATGCCTTGCACATATTAAGTGCTGAGTAAGTGTTTGAGATTATCATGATCATCTGTATCATGTATCTTGCATTGTGCTAGATCTGGGGTGACACAGGAAATTAGCCGCAAAGCCAGGCTCCTGGCCCACAGAGCTTACAGGCTGATACTAGATTCACACAGAGGAAGAGACGTATACCTATGAGGCCACCAATTCTCTGCATGCTAAAACTCCATTCTGATTTCTGTTAAGCCTATCTAGGCACTTAAACGTGGTAGAATTAACCTTCATGAAACACTTCAGTGACTTCAACAAATAACAAAATAGGACATAGGACAAATAGCATTTGGAGGATCTTTCTACAAATTTGAGTTCCAGTCTTCAAAATGAGGGCTACAATATAATATATAAAGTTACTTGGAAGATTTATACTGTAATAAAGGCATTTATCCAAATTAAGAAATAAACCACATGCATTTATAAATGCCAAATAAAGTTTAGGACATTCAGTTGTTGAGATATAAGCCAGATTTGTATTGAGGAAATAGTTATTCAGCCAAGTAAGAGAAAATACTGACTGAAGGCCTCCATGTTCAGAAAGTATCACAAATGTAAAAAGTCTTCAGCAATTAAGGATGTAGGACACCCAAAAGACAAAAGAGTGGATACAAATATATACCTAGGTTTTCATTAATAGTAAATTTCTTTAAACAATATTTTTAGATATATAAATAATTCTCATTGTAGAAAAGTTCAAAAACTACAGAGAATTAAAAATACAATTAATGGAATTACTTTTAATCCTATCATTCAAGAATAACCCTATTGCATTTTTTGTTATTAGCCCAAATTTTTATCTGTGTATATAGCAAATATTCTACTCTATAAGTTGCTTGTCTCACCAGGTATTATATATACTGAACATTTTCCCCATATTAATAAAAAGCTACATTAAAATTTTTTATAGCTAAAATGGTAATGAGCATCTAGGTTGCTATCAGGTTTTCATGATTATACATAAGTTGGCCCTGAACGACTCTAAACATTTGTGTCTGTAAAATATAGTGCAATTTGAAGAATAAATGAGATATGACACAAACGCTTCTGGAATCTTCCCCACCTGACAGTTAATGGCCCAGTTCAGAAGTTTGCAATTTTTTTTAACCCTTCAAATCATTAATAACATAAAGCAGCACAAGTGCTTTTTCTTCTTCCAAATGACTTTGGCATCTGTACATGAAAGAATCTTGATATGATGGTTCTTACTGCCTCAGCACTAGGGTCAAAAGCCCACTGCTAAAAACGGAGAACCAGTAAGTGACCCAAACTAAAACAAAAAAATAATTGGGAGGTATAATTTCTCCAGATGTTACTAAAAGGTAACAGAGCCACACTTGTTAATATCGGCTTCCTGGTCTGTTAGAGTACTGGGGGAATGGGGGGAAGAGTCCTCGAGGGGAGGGAAATGTGAGCCCTCCATTCTTTCAGGTACCCAACTCCCAACTCGCTCCCTCCCTCCCACCAACAAGAATGACAGGTCAACATCTCTTTGACCCATCTACTTAGGCAGTGGATTGGCTGATTTTCCTGTCCTTCTGAGCAGGGAGCTGAGACCTGGAGAGAAGGGAGCAGTGCAAGAACAAAAACAGGAAATAGGCTGCACCTGGGAAGCAGCTAACACGCTCATAGAGAGACAAGACTTAGTGAGTTTCCTGGGACTCAAATGGACACCCCATTTTGAAGCCCAACTGGGGTCATTCATGTTGCTGGTACCCTAACCAAGAGGATAGTGGAATGGACTAGAAAAGACCGAGCGGGATAAAACGTCCCTGAGTCAAGTAGTTGAGACTGGGGACAAACTCTGAGCCAGCTGTCGGCCAGAGAAATAGCCTGGACCAGCAAGAAGACAACGCTAGCACCCAACTAAGAGATGTTCATCTTCCTGTCCCATGGTTCCTCTCTGCCCTTTCCTGTCCCATGGTTCCTCTCTGCCCCCAACCTTGGGGTAACTAGACCCCAAATAAGAAAGGGGCAGAAGGAGTTAAAGGGCAGAATACCTCCTCCCTCCTCTCATTCAGGTGCTTGGGGACAGGGTCAAGCTGCACTGGAGAAAGAGTATATTTAAAATCAAGTCAGAGACTGACTTTTTGAACTGGATTTGTCTCCAGAAGTTTACGGATGTTGCACGTTGAGAAGGGACAGGAAAGGGAGATTCAGTTTGACATTGCTGAAGGCAATCACTGAAGAGAAACAGAAACCCTTTCAAACTGACAGTTCATGAACTTGAGACAGTTCAAGGGATCAACTACATCTCAAATAGAGTTAAATGCCCATGTTCAATAGGGGCATTAGAGTACTGACCTAAACCGGGGCGCAGACCCTGGCGTGGCCCATTCATTCATTCACTCATTCAGCAGATATTCATTGGGCACCTTCTGCCACAGGCCAAATCTGTGAATAAGACCGACAAAGGCCCTGTGCTGTCAGAAGTTAAATGCCAGGAGCCTGTGTGATTCTGGGGAACTTCTTTAACTTTCTTGGGCCTCAAATTCCTCAAAGAATCTCATTCTCATACCACCACCCCCCAATTAACTTCCAAGGATCCTGGAAATTCAGTATAATAAAACAATCTGTTTCTTTTTTCAGCAACACATTTCACACAACTAAACTGAGATGAACAGCTTGTGTTTGAGAAACGCAAGCACAAGCCACACGGAGGCTTCTAAACATAGAAAAGTTACTCCAGGCTCTCGGAATAGACTAGGGTGGAACAGTAACAGCTTGTCTGTGTGTCAATCATAGTCTCATCACCACTGTATCTAGATATAAGGGGGAAAACCCTCTAAGCACCCCAAAAAACCTATACTAATGACTTTAAATATGTAGCATGGTAAATATTTTGTAAAAATTAGCCTTCTGTAAGGTACAGAGACTTAAAAAAACTGCCTGGTAAAATTAGCAATGGTAACCCAACATACTCAGTACTACGGCTATGTCTACATAAACTATTAAATCCAAGGGCCACATTTTTTTGGATACTTATCGAGGGTAAGACTCCTGGGCACTGGTCCATGGGGTCAGCTCAGGTTCCCTGCAGAGGAGAAAGAGAACCCACCACATGCCTCCAAGGCCGCCTTGCCTGGCAGGGAGGGGGAATCCCAGAGAGCTGAACCCTCAGGCCCCAGGCCTCTTGGGCAATCCCTGGGAGGCTGGCTGTCCCTGTGCTGGGTCTGTGCTCTGCTTTTTCTGTCTAAGTCATCTCCAGGGGCCACTTCCACTGTGATGCCTGGGACTCTCTTCCTGGTGCGGTTTCAGGAGACAGAGACAGCCAGTGGGAGTATGATGCGCTCGCTTCACAGCACCCCCCACTTTTGGTTCATTAGTACAACATGCCACCCTGGCCAGCTCTGGGCTTCTAGAAGATCAGGCCACTTGTCACTCAGGTTAATCCTCAACTTGCCTGTTCTTCATTCATATAAACCTCCCCTGGCCAGCGCCAGCCCAGTGCTCTCAACTGTTTTCTGTTTCTACCACAGGAGCCGAGATGACAGCTTACCAAAAAGTTTATCAGAGTAGCAACCAATTGGCCACTCATTTCCCTGAGTAGTTTTTCATCAAACTGTTTATAAAATGGCTCTTGCTATTCTTTTTTCTTCTTTTCTCTTTTTGATACTAGCAAAGGGAAGCACTAAGGTAGCTGAGTGCCAAGAAGCTGGAAAACGGGAAAGCAATATGGAAGACAACTGTGCCAACAGCCTCCATGTGTCGGGGCCAAGGCTGTTTTCTCTTGCTTATTTTTTTCCTGAAAACAAATAAGTAAACAAGTAAATAGACAAATCAATAAACAAATGTCTTACAGAAGAGTTTGTTGGGTATATAACTACAAAACAATTGACCAGTTGCTTAAAATAGAAAATAAACCCCCAAGATTTCTTTGTTAGATAAAGACAATGTCTTTCTTTTAGGTGAAGATAAACAATGTTGTTTAAATATAGATATAAGAATAAAGCATGGTGATCACCTTGGCTCTTTGGGGGGGGGAGGGGCGGCGAAGAAGTGGGTGTTTATGAGAATATGTCTGTAAAGCCAGTAGTCAAGGCCACCATCACAGCAGCCTGACCCACGCAGGTTCGCATTGGATTCGAACAGTCGGTAATAAAACAATGGAGCCAAAAACTGGTGAGCCATCAACTTTAATTCTAGCTTGCACCTGGCGGGCAAGCAAAAACACACACTGGGCTCCAAAACCCTCACATTCAGTGCTCACAAAGCTACTGACTTATCCGAGTTTCCTAGAATCAAAGGTTTCTAGCTCACCAGACTTATTCACCTCTGTTTCCCATCTCCTCCTGCACAAACTCTTAACAAACTGGCTTCTTTCTCAGCACTCTGCCATCTCGGCTGCTTCTCCTGGCCTTCACGTGGCCTTACTCTGCTCTCCTCTCTAATACCAACCTCAGGAACACAGGAACCAAGAGAGAGAGAGGTCTAGCTACCGGTCCGCCCACTTTATAGCATAGATAATCCAAACCTTTAATCCAATTATACATACAAGAAAGTCTCTGATACAAAGCCACCCATCTGAGGCATAATGGGATTCCTCAAGAGAGTACACCACCCTACATTATCCAATCAGTCAAGGGTGTGGGGAAAAGCTTACTCTTAAACTAAGCCTTAGGCTATAACGACCCGGCCTGCCCACAGCCTGTTCCAGAACACACATTAATATCAACGAACTTCCATGTGGGCAGCACCATCTTTAACAAAGTGAGCATAATATATTTTATCTGCCCAACAATGTCCTTTTCATCAACACTATGGAAATCAACATCATCAGCTCTACACTTTCTCCTGACCATGAATCTCCCTACAGAGCAGTGATAGGCCACTTAATATCATAGATTTGTATGGTGGTCTTTTGATACATAAAATAAAGGTTGAGACCAAAAACTCATATTTTTTTTAATTTTGGACAAACACTTTGTTTACTCAGGGCTACAGGAGGAAAAATATATATGATGGCATGGTCCACTGTCTCTTGCAATAAAACTGCTGCTTTTAAAAATTATAAATAAATAAATAAATAAATAAACATAGGTATGGGAGTATATTTTTTCAGTTTATAACATTACCCATTTTTACTGGCAACCTCAGTGTTCCCAGGTCAACGCTTTATCCACTGCACCACCACAGGTCAGGCAACATTACTCATTTTTATTTGTTTATCTTAAGGTTTTAAAAACAAAATATAACCACATAACTGAAAAATATAAAATGAAGGACAAGAGAAATATCTACACTCATAATCTAATACTGTGCTAATAAATATTCAATTGTATTTTTTTTTAGTTTCTTCAATTAATCTATGTTGTTAATTGCATTCAGGTCTCATGTACTTAGAAAGCTACCCGGGTTGTACAAACCCCAGAATTTATTTCCGTGACCCTTAAGTCACAGACACTGAAAGAAAATAGTGTTCCATAATAGTGGTATATTTCTAAATGATTTAAATCCTTTTGCAGACTACTCATAAATACATTTCCTCTTGCTCCCAAAGAAAAATTCCAATCTCTTCTAGAGAAAGGGGAGACCCTGTCACCTGGTTTTAAAGCACTCTAAATAATTAGGGTGTTAATTAGTTCTATGCAAGAATGAAAAGTAGGAATTAATTTAAATCACAACGAAGTTGGTGGTGGAGGGCTTTAATGGTTCCTTCTTTAACAGTTACCAACACATTTTAAATAGACCCCAGGCCCTTTGAAAGGAGGGAATTGATGCAGCATAAGTTGGGTTACCTAGGAGACCCTACCTCTCCATTCTGCCAGAGCCTACGGCCTCAGAGAGGCAGATTCCATTTAATTGTTGGCCAGTTTTCTCAGCCTCCATTGAATAGGCAGTAGGAGCAACAGAAGTAAAGCTCAAAGATTACCTCAACTATAGTCGTAGATTTTTCTAAAGTGGAATTCCCACGGTGGCAAAGTAGGATGATAGCTCAAAGTTCTGAGGAAAACTAAGCTACAGGTCTCATTTTTTCATATTCTGATTAAGATACCAAAGCAAAATGGGGCAGACCAAGGGATTCATGAAACAAGTGTAGCAAGAAGTGTGGAAATTTTAAAGCATTGTGTAAATACCAGTCCACAGTCTATATAGCACACTTAATGTTTGTTTCATCAGCAGAAATATATGGGTAATGAATTCTTTATGATTCAATGTGTGGTCAACTCACTCCTGTATAAAATTATCAGTTGAAAGGGTCAAGTGAAGTGAGGTTACACATATGAAAGCACACCATTATGAATAAATAACACCATTGGAAAGTTGGCTTTTATTAAATCAGCTTCTAAAAGCCCACTTTTGCTATAAAGGGAGCCCAGGTTGTCCCTTTTGCATTACCACCACCACATGACAGCTAATTCCATGTCAACCAACTGTCTGGTCAGACACCAGCCTGGACGTTGCTGTGAAGGTATTTTTCAGGTGTGACCAACATTTAAATTGGCAGGTTTTAAGTTGAGCAAGAATCTATTTGGAAAAATCTGATTTAATATATATGCTACATGATCTTATACTACTGATTTAATATATACTAAGTGGCATACCTGACACTCACTCTGGGGAGGGAAGCACTTAACAGACAGCTCTCCTCTAGAGCAGCAGCCCAAAATATCTAGTCAAGAAAAACATGCAAATATATTTAGATACTGGTTGGCAGAAAAAGGAAGAGATGATTTTAAGTAAGAGTCCCAAATCCAAGACATAAAAGCACATACTTAATTTCTAGGAATTGACTTGTCACATGAACATTACTTTGTGTCGTGCTGAGGTGTAGAAAGCAGCCAGAGCTTGGTTATTTGAATCTGGATAATGACTTTCTCACCCCTCATACACAGGATCGATGGTAACCATAAAATCAGTTGCCTCTTAAACCTAGGCTGAGAGTGATGTGAAATCCTGGTAAAAAACATACGAAAGACAGTTTTGACCACAAGCTGTCAGTGCCTGATCTGACAGGTAGTATCTACCAGTGTCAAGAGAAGACTGAAGGTCTTGGAGAAGACAGACGAGGAAAAAAGGACAGCAGGAAGATAAAGAGAATGGAGAAGACGTAAGCGGGGAGATAGATAGAAAGAGAGAGAGAGAGAGAAAGAGGAGGGGAGGGGAGTAAAGAGGAAAGAAGGAAGGAAGGAAGGAAGGAAGGAAGGAAGGAAGGAAGGAAGGAAGGAAGGAAGGAAGGAAGGAAGGGAAGGAAGGAAGGAAAAGGACAAGAAAGAAGAAAGGGATGCCCTGGGGAGGCGTATCTCCGTCCACCCCTCTCAGTGGCACTGCACCATGTCAGGGTCCAAACTCTGCCTAATGAAAAGTGTCAGAAATTTACCTGTGAAGAGCACGTGTTCTTGTCCAAGACTTCTCATCTCTGTTACCCTTGGTGAACCCCAAACAGCCCAGTGTGACCTTGTGGGAGAACTATTATTTTTATTTGATAGATTAAAAAAAATCTGAAACAAAGTCATTAAAGCGACACAGAGTCTGGAAACAACTGAACATTTTACAGACTAACTCTACTCCACAGAAATGATAAACTACAATTATTTTTTACGTCACCATCCCTCCGTCAAACTTTCTGGTTTGTATATAATCAAGCTACATGATCTAGATTTCTGTTTTTAAAATCCTGTGTTCATGATTTAGTCTAGAAAATTTCTTTTTAGTTTAATACTCCTAAGAGTATAATTCATTCAACTTTAACAATGTCTCACTTGCAAACAAGCTCTGAAAGATGAGCGATTAAAATGTGATTATTTACTGGATAAAAAGAAGAGCAATTATGCTAGAAGGAAGAACTCTTATCCTACAGTAGAAGTCAACTGTTCTCCAGTGGTGACCTTCCAAACACAACTTTTCTAAAACAATCTAAGTAAGTTCAAAATAAATCTTAGGAAACAATCTAACTGATGAACTTTTATTAATGAGGGCAAGGTGGGGGACAGGCAACATGGCCCCAGTCATGAAGTGAAACAAGGTTATGGCACCAGGAAAGGGAAAGAGTCAGTCCCTGGCTCCCCGTGTGTGTCTTACACCTCGGAGTTCAGTTACCAACATGCCGCTGACAAACAACCATTTCAGTGGCTTTCAGACGAAAACCCAGGATCAAGTTCAAAGCTGGCAGGTGATCCTGTCCTGGGACAGAGTTCAAAGTCCTGTGCTCCTGGCCTTTATGTTAAGGTCTTGGCTTTTGGTTAGCGCTGGTAAGTTCTGGCATGCTACTTCAGTAACCCAAGGAACGTCAGTACTAGAACATTCTGGGAGTTCCTCCACTTACAGACTTATACACTGCTCATATTATACTGTGGCAGATTATGTTTTCCAAAAACGGCACAGCAAGATTTCTTGTCCCATATGCAGGCAGAACCCCACCACCTGCCTCAAGAGGTAGTGTCTATTTCTCCTCCCCTTGAATCTGGGCAGCACTTTGTGATAGTGCATTTGATGAAATGTGGCAGAAGGGACATCATGTCACTCACAGGGTTGGGTCATAGACAGTAATGCTGTTTGGACATGGCTCTATTGGGGTGCAACTCTTGGAATACAGTTACCACACGTGAGAAAATCCAGGTCACACAGACAGGACAGAAGTGTTTTGGCCAAAAGCCTCAGCTAAGGTCTTAGGTGAGAGCAAGCTTCAAGCACCAGACACCGAGTGAATGAGAAGCCAGGTGATTCCAACCCCCAGCCTTTGAGTCTCCCCAGCTGAGGTTCCACATCATGGATCAGAGACAAGCTGTCCCCATGGCATCCTGTTCAGAGAACTTGTGAGCATAAGAAGTGCTTTTATACCACTAAATGTAGTAGTCATTTCCTAAACAGTACTAGACAGTAGTAACTAGAACAAACATTGCAACTCAAGGTCACAGCTAGAAGAAAGAATTAACTGAGCATCATCCCCAACTTAATTAAGATGGTTCAATTTTTTACTTTATGATGGTACACAAGGGATAAACATTCAGCTGAAATTGTACTTCAGGTTTTAAATTTTGATCATTTTGCGGTATGATATTCATGATGCTGGGCGGTGACAAGAGAGCCGGAGCCAGCTCCCAGTCAGCCACACGATCACGAGGGTACACAACCTCCGCTCCACAGGGTATTCACTGTGTTAGGTGATTCTGCCCAACTACAGGTGAATGTAGGTGTTCTGAGCACATTTAAGGAAGGCTGGGCTAAGCGATGGTGCTTGGTAGGTTAGGTGTAGTAAACGCATTTTCAACCCACAATGGGTTTATCAGCGTATAACCCCATGGGAAGTCGAGGAGCATTTGCAATTTTGATTTTGCACATCTCTGGCCTTGGGTCTGTGTTGGAGCTGGAGAATGGGAGGCAGGAAGAGGAAACGCATACACCCTGTGCCAGGCACCACGTGAGGCATGAGAAAACTTCAATTCCTCCACAGCCCCTGTGAGGCTGAAATGTCATCTCCATTTTAAAGATGAAGAAGTTGAGGCACAAAAAGATTTCGTAATGTATCTAAGAAAATATAGAAAGTGGTAGAGTTGAAATTTGATCCCCATATCTGCCTGACTCCAAAATCAGTTTTTTTTGTTTTCCCAATAGAACCCAACCTGGGGCTCTGGACTGCAAAGCTGGGGTAGGAGAGGGGGCCTAAATTTGGTGGGGAATGAGAAAATTGCATTAATCCATGAACACTAGTCACTGTTTGTAAATATGTGTGTGTGTGTGTGTGTGTGTGCGCGTGTATATATGTATATATAGATATATATGTATATATGAGTTTTCAAATGTACTAAATTCCATAATAATTACAATTCAAATTCATTTCACACATTATTGATCTTGGTTTTGATTATGATATTGGTATTGACTATGCATCTTCTCAATCAACAGATGATAACAGAATAGCTACTAGGAGCTAAAGGCCCATGAATTTTTTATGTATGTATACTAGAATGGGATTTTCATGCTTAAAAGCATTCGAAACCACCAACTATATGCCTCCTTGTAATGTAATCAACATTCAAGCTTGGTAAGCTGGAGGATTGTGTTACCATAGGAAAACAAGGGTTAAGAATGACCAACATTCCACCTGTGTTTATTTAATAAAGGTGGTTACCAAGGGATCGTTCTTAAATAGTGGGCTTTGAAAGGAGATGTCCTTCAGCCATAATTCATTAATTTGTTAATTGTTCTCTTCCCACTGAGAACTGGCCAGTGCCTGTGTTTAGCTAATGGTGATCTATGCGCCTGTCCACTTTCCACACATGGCAGCAAGTGACAGTGAGGACAGGCAGAAAAGAGTGAGCCCTTCTCTGTCCCCTCCCTACTTTGCCTCCAGTCCTTCAGAATATCCTACTGAGCCAGCGTTCCACTTCCCTTCAAGTTGAAAGGAGGAGGTGGTGATAGATTTGGGAACAACTTCATTGTCCATCTGGAATGTAGAGCAAGCTCACTGCCCTCCCTGACATGTGGAAACCAGCTCCATTCAAATCTACACTCAAGAGACAAGAATGTTGGCACTTAGTGGTCCTGAGAAAAGCCTTCTTTCAGCAAAAGACTGACAACTTCTCCAGACTCCTCTACTCTCACATTCACATGGATGCTGAGTAAAGCACCCAAGGCCACCCTTACCTTGACAAATGAGCACGTGGTGGGGATGGCTGGGACATGTGCTCTCTCCCAGACCTGTGCTCCAGCTGCAGTTCCCAGAACCCACAGCCTGCAGAAGGCCTGGCTTCGGAGGACAAGCTCTCCCAGGTGAGCACCGCAGGCTCCCCTCCCGCCTCCTGCAGGATCTGAAATCACTGCATTCCACAGGGAGTTTTTCCTTCCCCACATGAGCAAGATAAGGAAGGAGATTACAGTATCGAGTGGTTTGTTTGTGTCAAACAACTACAAATTTTCAATTCGTAAAACCATAATTTATTAAAATTGCACCTAGATGTTTTTTAACTCTTTGCGCCTACATAGACATGATTTCTACTTGTGAGCTATTCAGCTCTGGTTAAAGGGGGAAAGAAGAAAAATAAAAAATATGCTTTAGAAAATCTTGAGTCTTACTAGCATTAACTTTAGGCATTTAAAGATACTTTAAAATAAACAATCTTGAAATTAACCACTAATTAACTACTATTTAATTCATAAATGAAAAAGAATCTTTCATCTTATTAAGTGCAATAGAAGAATCCATTACATACACACACATACACACACACAACTTTAAGATTCACATATTGGCCACCAGCAGTTAGAGAACATTTCCATCGACCACGGAGAGAAAGTATTTCACCAATTACAAAAAGCATATGGTTGATTACATGAGGACAAAGTTTTAGCCTATAAGGTCCCCCGTTCTCCCCTTTAACCTTACCTATCTCCCAACCATGGAGGAAGGCAGAAGAAGACAACTCTCATGGAGAGATATCTGGTCTACCTAGGCTTTCTTCCTTTACTTTTGTTAAAGAGAAAATCACACACCCAAAATGGAGTCACTTGTGCTAAAGCCCAGGATATCAAACCTAGATTTACTATCTGACCTACCTGCTGTTTTAACCTTTGCCAGAAAAATAATAATTTTAATCAACCACTTTGGAGTTTTCTGGTCAATACCAACAAAAAAATCTGTTATGTGAGTTTTCTCTATCCCCCCTCACCTCCCAAAAAGAAAGAAGACACAATCTTCATGATAAAAGCCCTTGCGATTATTCCCCAAAATAGATGTCCTTGTCAAAAATAATCTCTTTGTCTAATAGCTCTTTTGCCCCACCCTTCACCCTATAAATACCTCCCATTTTGTACAACCCGTCAGAAAGCCCTACTAGTTGCTAGATGGGAGGCTGCCCAATTCATGAATTATTTATTAAAGACAATTAGATTTCCAAATTTAATCAGTTGGATTTTGTTCTTCAATATCTTTAAAGAAAAAGAACCTAGAAAGTAGGAGGAGGATGTGGAGGGGCAAAAGAGGTGGGAGGAGATATTTGAAGAAATTATCCCAAAATTCATAACTAGCTAAACACATGGCAAAAGAGGCTGACCATCCTGACTCTCCCCAGTGTATTTTCTGAATGGAGGCAGAGCTGTTAACCCAAGAGGTACAGAGGAATGGCCCCCACGGAGCTGGTCACAGCCCAGAGCCTCTGCCTCATCTGGATAATCAGATAAAAATCCTTACTTACCTCAAAAGATGGGGGGGGGGTGTGAACCTACCAATATTTATCCTTTAAACCAATGCCTTTCCTTAAACACAGAATATTTGCCTATTGCTACAGCTTTTGCCACAAACAACTCCAGATGTGTGTTATCAGGCATCTTCCAAGGTCAGAGTTCTTTAGAGATTTCAAATTCCTAGAGTACAGGAAATATGGTTGTTTTTCTTCAACTGGACTGCTACTTCTCAAACACTGCATATAAATACATAAATTTCTGCCAGGAAATCCTTTTTTTTTTTTAATTGTTTTTTCCCTTAAATCGTCTGGCCTTGTAAGGATTGTGGGAAGACGGATGATAACACGTTCTTAATTTATAATGGGAATAACCGTGATTCATTCATCCATTTATTCATTCATTCAACCAAGATTTATTGAGCATCTCTTACGTGCCAGGCTGGGCATCCAACAGTGAACTACCCAAAGCCGATCCCTCACAAGGGGAAGAAACAGGTCATAAAAATATAAATATATCCTAACTAAAAAGGCATGGGGTCAAGGAAGATAAATATTTTAATAGTTGAAGCGAGGATAGAACTAGGAGATGAGAGGAGTACGTGGTTTTATAGAGAGGGGGACGTGCCTTGCGGAAGACGTTTCTGGGAAAGATTTGAGCAGAGAACCAGAGGGAGGGAGGAGAGCCCTATAGAGAGGCCTGGGGAAGAGCATTTGGGGCCGGGAATAGCCTGGGAAGCCTGGAGGCTGAGGTGGGCTGGGGGTGGGGGTGTGGGGGGTGGGCTCCAGGAACCAGGATCAAGCCTGGAGCAGAGCAAACAAGAGGATTATGAGGTCAGTGAGGGGCCTGGAGAATACCCGGTAAGGACTTGGCTTTTGCTGATGGAAAGCCAGCCACTAAAGGACTCTGCACACAGAAGTGACAGAAAAGGATTACTCTAGGTGCTGGGAATAATAGCAAAAGCAGGAAGACCATGGCTGTCCAGACATGATTGCTGCCTGGACCAGGTGGTAGCAATGAGACAGTTTATGGGCCTACTTTGCAGATATAACTTTTTTTAAAAATTAATTAATTAATTTATTTATTTTACAAGGACATAGAGAGAGTCAGAGAGAGGGACAGACAGACAGGAACGGAGAGAGATGAGAACCATCAATCATTAGTTTTTTGTTGCCGTTGCAACACCTTAGTTGTTCATTGATTGCTTCTTCACATGTGCCTTGACCGTGGGCCTTCAGCAGACCGAGCAACCCCTTGCTGGAGCCAGCGACCTTGGGTCCAAGCTGGCGAGCTTTTGCTCAAGCCAGATAGATGGGCCCCGCGCTCAAGCTGGCGAGCTCGGGGTCTCGATCCTCGGTCTTCCGCATTCCAGTTCGACACTCTATCCACTGCGCCACCACCTGGTCAGGCTGCAGATAAAACTATTATGCTTTGCTAAGGACACGGAGATTAGGGCATTCAAATTAGACAGGATTGGAGTCAAATCCCAGCTCTGTCACCTACTAGTTGTGTGACCTAGGAAAAAGGTTTTAATTTCTCTGAGTCTCAGTGTTTTCTGTAACATGGGGATAATACCACATTTCCTGCAAAGGTGGAAATATGATATATTAGCTCCTATTATAATACCTGGGTGCTGTTATTTGAATAGTACTTTTAAATTTCCTATTTTTAATTGAATTTGTTGGCATGACACTGGTTAACAAAATTACAGTATATAGGTTCTAGGTGCCCAATATTACAACACACCTCTGTACACCATACTGTATGTTCACCACCCCCACCATTAAACTTATTTCTAAATCCTTTTTTTTATCTTTGGTTAACCCAAATATCCCTAACCCCCAACAAAACAACATTCTCACAGGGGGCTGTTGGGAGAACGTTTGTGGCACTAAAGCCCCCTTCTCTGGTCTACCCTTCCTTTCATGGCTTTAGCTGACTTTCCACATTTACTCTGTCAGCCTGGCTGTTGTTTTTCAGTTTGGGTCATAGCAGTTCTAATCTTAATAGAATCAGCAAATGCCTTCCAAGCCCTTTATGAGAGAGGTGGACAGAAACAATAAACAGAAAACAGAATCTTGGGGCTAAGAATTTCTGACAATGCAGGGAGGTATTTGGACATCGTATTTTTAATTGCATGTGAAAAACTCTTGCTCTTGTACTCAACAAAAGAGGGTGAATTGTTATCATACAGTCCTGGATTCTAACACTGGGTATTCTTGCCTCCTTTCCTGTCCAGTAATTACAGTGAGGCCAGTATTTCTTGCTTATGGAAACATATGCTCACAATCGCCATGACCTTGTGTCCAGCAAGGAGTGAAACCACTGAGCCCTAAAAATCAAATAGAAAATCTCCTGCATCTTCTAAGCTGGACTGCCCAATAGAAGATATATATACTTAATTGTAGTTCCCTCTACTTCCCCATCCCAATTAATCCACTGTCACATTTACATGGCTGCCTCTCTAAATATTTGAAATTATTTTGTAAATCTCATTTGTGTTTAATGTGACTTTTAAAAGCTATTCGAAAGAACAGTTGGTTGCAGAACAGAAGCTATTGAGTAGAGGGCTAAAATAACTTATTTTGGATGCTTAAAAAGAATGAGAAATCTGATAATGGAGCCCTTATAGTTGAACTACAAACCTATTCGAAGAATTTAAACAGTTTTAATTTTTTTTAATTTTTTTATTTTGTTTTATTCATTTTAGAGAGGAGACACAGAGTGAGAGAGAGAGAGAGAGAGAGAGAGAGAGAGAGAAAGAGAGAAAGGGGGGAGGAGCTGGAAGCATCAACTCCCATATGTGCCTTGACCAGACCAGTACAGGGTTTTGAACTGGAGACCTCAGTGTTCCCAGGTCGACGCTTTATCCACTGCGCTACCACAGGTCAGGCCTAAACAGTTTTAATAGAGCTGTGAACCATTACTCACAAAGAAAATAAAAAATCAAATAGAGAAGTATAGATGAGAATAGCAAGATAAACTCAGAAATCCCACCTAGAGAAGATGAAAACATAAAATCTCCATTAAATAGATCCTCAGTGAAAAAAGGGGTCAAGCCTGAAGGTCTTCCTTTTTATAAGTTTAGGGTTTTAATAGCAGTATTAGAAAGTACTTCTTTGCAGTGTCTGCATATTTCTGTTATTTTCAAAATTTAATGCATTCAAGTGAGCCTCTTACTATCATTAACAGAAACAGTAGCAGCAGCAGCAGCAGCAGTAGTCAGCGTGCATAAGGTCCAAAATTCATTCCTCACCTCCTTTAACTCTCAGGATGACTCCAGAGGTAGGCACAGAGTTGTTAGTCAAAAACCCAAGCCCATAGCCCTGGCTGGCTAGCTCAGTGGTAGAGCATCGGCTGGGCATGTGGAAGTCCCAGATTCGATTCCTGGTCAGGGCACACAGAAGAAGCACCCATTTGCTTCTCCACCCTTCCCCCTCTACTTTCTCTCTATTTCTCTCTTCCCCTCCTGCAGCCAAGGCTCCACTGCAGCAAAGTTGGCCCGGGCGCTGGGGATGGCTCCATGGCCTCGGCCTCACGTACTAGAATGGCTCCAGTTCCAATGGAGCAATGCCCCAGATGGGCAGAGCATCAAGCCCTGGTGGGCATGCCGGGTGGATCCCGGTCGGGCACATGCAGGAGTCTATCTGCCTCCCTGCTTCTCACTTCAGAAAACAGAACAAAACTATAAAACAAAAATAACCTCCCACACCCATGAGCCCCAACTGCCATGAGCCCATGCCCCTTCCTTAAGGCATAATAAACCATTCCATCTCCTACTCAATCAACTTCTTCTTCTCCTCTTTCATTTGGCCCCATCTCCTGGAATCTTTGATCTCTTTCTCTCTCATCCGGCACTTCAAGAGTTTTTGAGTTTACTTCGAGATTACCTCCTTTCTATACATGTTTAACCTTTTCTCCTTGGGCTATTTATCCCTTCTTACCTAAAATAATTACCTGTTCACTTACTCTACCCACTGCCAGATATAATACTGTCAAAGTCATCCCACATTCCGTTTCCTAAAGTCAAGCAAACGGGCAAGTTCTTATTCAAAAGCCTTCAATGACTGCCCAGTGCTTAAGAAATTAAGCACAATCACTTCCTCCCAGGAGTCAGAAACCTGGATTTTAACAAGTCATTTTTCTCCCCTATTTTCCCAAAAGGCCACCTTACTACAGGTGAGAGTGGAGCACATGGGCACAGCCTATGCATCCCACCTCCACGCCTTTGTGAAGGAGGAGCTGACTTGATCAAGAATGACCTCAATCCCATGTCTTGGGATTCTGCCCATCTTGCATAACCCTTCCTTTAGTGAAGCCTTTCTCCTCTCGGAACCCTTTCTTTGGGTGTGAAAAGGTTTTCTTCTTTCAATCTCCTGATCGCTTTCTTTGTTCTCCAGTTTTATTCCATGTCATCATGTCCCTTATCCTGACCCATCACCATCATGGCCCCTACATCACAGGCTCTTGGAGGGGAAGGGCTTGGTCCTGCTCACCCTACCATCTTCTGAAGCACTCACTGAAGATGCTCAGAAAATGCTTACTCCATTTATCTTCAAATCTGTCTTGGAGGGTTATACTTTCTTCTAAACCTTTTTTATTTCTTTTTATTTATTCATTTTAGAGAGGAGACACAGAGTGAGAGAGAGAGAGAGAGAGAGAAAGAGAGAAAGGGGGGGAGGAGCTGGAAGCATCAACTCCCATATGTGCCTTGACCAGACCAGCGCAGGGTCTTGAACTGGCGACCTCAGTGTTCCCAGGTCGACGCTTTATCCACTGCGCCACCACAGGTCAGGCTCTTCTAAACCTTTTATTGTTTTTTGTATTTTTCAGAAGTTAGAAGTGAGGAGGCAGTCAGACTTCAGCATGCACCCGACCAATAGGCATGCCCACCAGGGGGCAATGTTCAGCCCATCTGGGGTGTTGCTCCACTGCAACTGGAGCCATTCTAGCACCTGAAGCAGAAGTCATGGAGCCGTCCTCAGCGCCCAGGTCAACTTTGCTCCAATGGAACCTTGGCTGTGGGAGGGGAAGAGAGAGATAAAGAGGAAAGAGAGGGGGAAGGGTGGAGAAGCAGATGGGCGCTTCTGTGTGCACTGACCAGGAATCGAATCTGGAACTTTCACATGCTGGGCTGATGCTCTATCGCTGAGCCAACCAGCCAGGGCCTCCTCCAAACCTTTAAAGCATGTGTTTTATATCACTTATGCAGCACTTAAATTCTGTCTATAATATGAATTCTTCCACATACAAATGTCCTATTTACCCAATGAAAAGAGCAGGCTCATAAAGGCAAGTACTATGTCTCCCATTTTATGTGTGGATCCAGGACTTTGTTTCTAATAGGTACTAAATATGTATTCTTACATATTTACACCATAAAGCTGCATTTCTCCAAGGTTACGTTCCAAAATTGCATATGCAAGGGTTGTGAAGTAAAGAAATATTACCATATAGCATACTCTCCCCCCCATCCAACCTTCCCTTTCTTATTTACAATGTACATTAACACATTAAAAACACTGAGCAGTCCTGTAAAGAAACCTACTTATTTTGCTGAACAGGACATTTTTCCAAATGCAGTTGATGCAAGGAAATGTTTCATGCTTTTAACACTTATAGACATCCATCAGTGCTGCCTGAGGAAACTCATCTAAAATATCTGAAACAACGTCCTATCATTAACTAAGTGTTGAGTAAATAACACAGGTAAGACATTTTATAGTTTAGAGAACTTTCATCACATTATTACAACTCAACTCTCTCAACAGACATACTTAAACATAGGAAATTATCAAGAAGGGAAACTCAGTCTTGTTTTGCTCCAATCCCTCCACGTTTCACACAACATTCCTCCCTTCGGTCATCTTAAGACTCTAAGGACACAACACAGCTCACTTACTCCTCCATCAAGGGGTGTGTCCCAGTCTCTCAGAACTGTCAGGGTCCATAGATACAAACTACAAATTGTTCAAGGACTCTATTTTGAAGACATAGAGAAATCAAGAAAATGATTTTAGCTTAATGGAAATTCATAACATTACAAATTTAGAGATATATCCGTGAGAAACTGGTTCAGCTGCATAGAAAAGGAAACCCAAATAACAGTGGTTTGCTTACACAACATATAAGTCTCTACATATAAACATAGTCTGAGAGGCATCAGTCCACAGCAAATGGAACAGTCCCACTGACAGCTGGGACTGGAGCTTCCTCTGTTTCACCAACCTGACACATGGCTTCCATCTTTAAGATCACCTCAGGGCCAAAAATGGCAGCTGGACCACTAATCAATCATCAAATCCTTGTTCTAGGCAGGGGGGAAAAAAGATAATGATGGAATAGGCAAAAAATGCGTAGCTTTCAGCAGAGTGACATGGTCCTGTCATGGAGCCTTTCCCCAGACCCTCTTGTCACTTCTCATTGACTAGGACTGTGATGGCGAACTGATGACACGTGTGTCAGCACTGACACGCGCAGCCATTTTCGATGACATGCGGCCGCACGTGGCCACATACCAGAGAAGTATGGGGTCGCATGCTGTTGGGCAGATAAAATATACTATGCTCACTTTGTTAAAGATGGCACTGCCCATGTGCAAGTTTTAAGAGTAAGCTTTTCCCTACAGCCTTGACTGATTGGATGATGTGGGGTGGTGCAGTCTCATGAGGAATCCTCCCATTATGCCTCAGATAAGCTTGCTCTCTCTCGGTTCCTGAGATTAGCATTAGAGAGGAGAGCAGAGAAAGGCCACGTGGAGGAGGCTAGGAGAAGCAGCGAAGATGGTGGAGTGCTGAGGGAGAAGCCAGTTTGAGCAGAGTTTGTGCTGGAGAAGGAGATGGGGAACAGAAGTGCATACGGCTGGTAAGCTAGAAACCTTTGATTCTAGAAAACTCGGATAAGTCAGTAGCTTTGTGAGCACTGAATGAGTGTGTTTTGGAGCCCAGTGTGTGTTTTGGAGCCCAGTGTGTGTTTTTGCTTGCCCACCGCATGCAAGCTAGAATTAAAGCTGATGGCTCACCAGTTTTTGGCTCCATTGTTTCATTACCGACTGTCCCAATCTAATGCGGACCTGCATGGGCCCGGTGGCTGTGATGGTGGCCTCAACTACTGGCCTTACACATGCCGAGAAGGATGTTTCATCCTCGGCTCCTGCATGGCGAGGTGCAGTAGCCGAGGATAAAACATTGGCTATAGTGTAGACACTCTGTGCCGGAGCTCTGTAGGCCAAAACAACAGAACTCTGGCACAGAGCGTCTAGTTCTGGAACTCCGGTTAGGAAGTTTGTCTCGAAGTGACACACCACTCGAGTTATGCTCAGTTTTTTGGCAAATTTTGACACACCAAGCTCAAAAGATTGCCCATCACTGGACTAGGATCTGGTGACACAGGAAAAGCCAGTTCAATGGAGGCTGGGAAATGTGGTCTTTTAGCTGAGTACATTGCATCCCAAATTTGAAATAGAGAATTCTGTTACTAAAAAAGAAGGTCAGAATGCTGGTGAGAAGTCTTTTAGTCCAGTGCTTCTCAAGCTCATCCATTAGCAAGAACCACCCGCATGGAATAAGTGGTGGGATTATGCAGGAGAGATTCTTGTTGACATGCAGATTTCCAGGCGCCACCCCGACCTACCAAACCCCAAACCCGAATCCTCAGGGAGAGGACCTGGGGAACCCTGTTTTCCACAAGCACCCAAGCTGATTCTTATCAACAAGCAAGTTTGGAAAACACTGAAATCTAATCTTCCACCCAACTTGGCAGTCTCAGCAAATTCCTGGTCTGGGACCTTGGAGGCAGCCAGCCACTCTTAAGTAGCAAGAGACATGGAAGTCCTTTCTCATACTGAGGCCAACCTCAGTGGGAGAGCCTAACCCATGGGAAGAGACCAAGGAGACCTTCACCATAAAGGAACTGTAAAAATAATTATGAATCAAACAAACAAGTGCTTTAACCAGTCAGTTCCAACACATGACCGAATATAATCAGATAAAAATCAGCCTACGTCCTTATAGAAAGCCTTACAATGATTGCTCCCTCATTTCCTCAATCCTACTTTACCAACCAGGACATAAGTTTGACAAGTGTCAGAGTCTCTTGTGCTTCTTGGCCCCATGCTGCCTGGCTAGTGCTCCATCCAGTAAGGTAGCCTGAAGGCAGCTGGAAGCCATTAGCCTGTGGGTAGGTGGGGTCTTCTTTGAGGATTGAAATAAAACTACAGAAAGGTGTGCTGTCCTTTGTGGCATTTAGAAGTCAACGACTTATTCTCCAGTTTCCCTGTCCGTTGCAACATTTCTTTCCTCCACACAAATCTGTCAAGGACCATGTTACTTAGACTCTACCATCCCGGCAATTCTAGGACCATGGGTGACCGAAGGACAAACTCAACATGAATAAATGAACTCTAGGACTGACATGGGATTCTGAGTTCACAAGTTAATGTATTTCCCCATATATAAGACACACCTTAATTTTGGAGCCTGAAATTTGAAAGAAAAAGAAACTATTACATAAAGTTATTGAACTCAAGTTTTATTTATCATTAAACAATGAGCGCAAAGACAACCCCAAAAAAGCAGGAAACGCAAGCAAAAAAACTACAACCATTGTATAAGACACACCCAGTTTTTAGATCCCAAATTTTTCAGGAAACGGTGCGTCTTATACATGGGGAAATATGGTATTTCGCCCAGGCTAATCCAGAGAAAATCCTGGTGCGAGGAGGTATGGAGGAGAGGTATGGAGGCGTTTTATCACACCAGAACTGCCTATATCTGGCATGACCACTCTCCACAGAAGGAGATGGTTCTGACTTATTATTTTATCTGATCTTCCCTTAAGATTGAAGAACTAAAACCTCAGAATACAAAGAATAAAAGAATGAAATTAACATATTAAAGGGAGATTTTCTCATGCACCAGTGTTGTGGTTCTGTGGCAGGCAGTCCGACAGACATGAGCAGAGCAAGGACAATGGGCCAGGTCCAGAAGGTCACCACGGTGGAAAGTCCCAGGCACCTAGCAATGGGCAACACTGGGAAAACAAGGACCTCACCCCCGGGGAAGCCGTTCCTCCACTAGCATATCACTGGCCACGCAATTTAGACCTCCTGACCTTTCTTATCAGTTCGGACCCTCAACCTCTCCTGCCCTGACACGTCCCTCCTCATGCAGTAGACCCCCCTTCACCCCGCCTCAGAGAGGGAAGAAGGGGCCGAGGATTGGCCTCCTGACTCCCATGCAGCCCCTTGCACAACCACAAGCACTGCTTAAATTTAACCTCCAGGGCGAACATCTAGGCCTCAGTTGCGTATGAGCTTCAGGCCCAGAAAAGCAGTCAAACCAGACAAGCAACAGCTCAACGGACCTCAGGACCAGCTGTGTCAACTAGTGACCCCCTGCCCTGGCCCCAGCCATACTCTGGAACAACACACCTGGAAAAGCTGATGAGTATTCTATGTTGATCCTGCCCTAAAATGTCCCCTAACCCTCCAGCCTTTTAAACCCTCAATGAAGGACCCAGCGCAGCTGTCCCTCTTGGGAGCAGCCTGGGCCCCTGTCCTGCCCCCTCTATTTCCCTCCAGGACTTACCAGTCCCTTTCTCTCTCTCTCCCAAGCTCCAAAAGCCCTTCCTTCCGCCTCTGTAACTTGTTTCCTGAACCGATTTTCTTCTATGGCTCAACTCACTTCTTGCTCCTCTGTGGCTTTCTAATTAAAATTTTTGCTAGTATTTGAGTCTTGCCTCCCAATTCTTTCTTAGCCAGAACTCAAGTACCTAGGTTGCCAAAGAGAGGTTCAATCGCCGGAAACATTCTGGTGTCATTTTTGCCTTCAAACAGTCTGAATTAAGTGCTTTTTTAAAAGAAAAAGAGGATATACTGATTTCCAGCACCTTGGAATGTGACCGTATTTGGAAATAGGGTCTTTACAGGTAATTAAGTTAAACAGAGGTCAATCGAGTGTGCCCTACCTAATACAATATGACTGCTGTCCTTATGAAAAGTTGGGCAGGGACAGACACACAAAGGGAAGACTACCATGGGAAGACACACAAGGGGTGATGCCTCTAGAAACCGGACAGCTGAGGACTGCTGGCACACTACCAGGAGGTGGGAAGAAGGAAGACAGGTCTCAGAGAGAGCCTGGCCCTGCTAACACCTCCATTTCAGACATCTAGCCTTCAAATCTGCGGCTATTGATTTCTGTTGTTCTGAGTCATCCAGTTTACGGTACAGTAGGTCCTGGAATAATGTTTTGTTCACTACAGTTTCGTAGTTTTGTTATAGTGTTGATGAGATGTCTTAAGAACTTAACTTTTATTTATATCAATCAGCCTATGGTAAATAAAAATGGTTTCATTCTATTTTGTTTCACTTAAAGTAGCAGCAACTATCAATGATGTCAAATGAGGACTTAGTGTACTTTGTTACGGTAGCTCCAGCAAACGTATACAACGGGTTAGGGAGGATCTATTTCTTCACCAAGGTCAAATTCAATGTCTCTGGTCTAAGACAGAAGCAATTTTGCCTGCACAGCTCAGTCTAAATACAGAACAAAAGAATTGCAAAAGACCACTTGAAAATAATTAAAATTTCATTTAAATGCAGGCTTTTAATTATATTTGCTTTTTCCTGGAGGATTTGAAAACTAGATTTTTCCACTTGTTACCTGAGGGGGGACAGGAGAGGGGGAGTATGAGGAAGACGGAGGGAGTTCATTCCAATGCCCCTCTGATTGGGATTATCTACAACACTGCTTCCTGATATGTGATCGCTTGTCATCCTGGATCAGTGGTTCTAAACACTTTCTGTTCAAGGGTAATCTCCCAAAGAGTCTTAAAAATACCCAACCCAGGTTCCTCTCCAGAAATTCTGATTGTTGGTTTGGAGGCAGGTAGAATGAGGAAGAGTAATAGGTTTGTTTTTTAAGTTCTCCAGGTTTTTTTAATACCAAGCGGGAGTTGAAAACAACTACCCAAGATGACAGGAGTAGATTTTTTTTTTTTTAAATCAATAGAAGGCCCTGGCCGGTGGCACAGTGGATACAGCATCCTCCTGAACGCCGAGGTGGCGGGTTTGATCCCAAGTTCACAGGCTTGATCCCAAGGGTGCCAGGTAAATCCCAAGGTTGCTGGTTCAAGCCCCAGTTAGGGCTCAATCCCGAGGGCACTTGCTTAATCTTAAGGGTGCTGGCTCGACCTCGAGGTCACTGGTTCAACAGGTCAGGACACATATGTGAAGCAATCAACGGATGTACAACTAAGTAGAACGAGCAGTTGATGCTTCTCTCTTTCTCCCTTCTCGCTTCCTTCCTCTCTATCAAAAAAATAAATAAATAAATAATCAATAGAGGAGAGGAAAAACCCTCCAGAACTCAGAAATAGTAAAACTCGTCTTGTGTGAAATTGACACTAAAAACCAGTGACATTGGAAGTTGACTTTAAAAACTAAATTTTGTGTAACTGTACCATCATTGTTTGATTGGCAAAGTTTTAACTATATGGCTCCAGGCTGGCTCTCAGCCATCTAATTTTATCTGTGGCATTATATTAATCCCAGCCCCCACAGTTCTAATAGAAAGTAAAATTTTATCACGGGTTAAAGAAATAAAGCTACTGATATTTCCACCATGGCAACTTTGCAAAAATATCTAAGTATTTAAATCCAAAGATACCTACCACCTATGAAATATGTTCTAAATGAGCTTAAGAAAAGTATTTTTGTTTTATTTGACAGCTGGCAAAATAAATACTTGTTTAACAGCTGACATGTTTACACAATCAGAACTCTGCAAACTTCTTAAAAACATTTAAGTTTCTTTCTACTTAGCTGTTGTATTTCTTTAGTATGGTTCTAAAGAATGTATTAAATTATATCTTCAATTATATGTGGATAAAACTCAGGGGCAGCTTAGCTTTTATATTACCTTTTTTCTTGAAAAGACCATTCCTTAGCTGCTCAGAAACAAATACAAATTCCTAAGTAAAGTAGGCATAAAAAACATGAAGAGCCCTTCCTTCTTTTCTTTTCTTTCTCTCTTCCTGCTCCTATCTCAATTTCTTCCTCCTTTCACCATTTTTCAAAGCTTTGATTTTCCTCTCAGGGAGGTCAGAGACTTGGAGATTTCCTGTCTACAGTTCTGCTTTGTGCTTAAGGAAACATGAAAAAAAGACTTGCATATTTCAAGGGAAGGTCATTGTAATTACTGTACACAACAGGATCACATTCTTCCCTCCCTATTTGTCCCTAATTAGTACAGACTACAAGAAAACTTCATGGGCAAGAGGAAGAAGACACATTCTGACTAGGTAGTGAGGGAGACTTGAACACACTGCTATTGAAACGTGTGTCCTGTTTTTCAAGATGCCCACGGGGCATTACACAGCTCCAGTAAAAATCAATGTACTGCTTTCAGATTCTTACAGAAGCAATTACCAGTGGATGCAGAGATGGATGGGAGCGCAAGGGGCTGGAAAGAGACCTGGACAGGAAATGCAGACCTGAAAGACTTAATGAGAGCATTTATTTTACCCAGGTGGAAACCCGAGGAGGTGCACCGACCTGCAGGAATCTCACACACCTAATTGGCAGCACTAAAATCAGTAAATGCAGAAACAGTAAAACATTGGGCCAGCCTCTCAGGCTCTCTGGCCTCATGTTCTATATATTTATCATCTCTTCCTATGTTCTAACTGATGGGGCTTGGAGGTGTCAGTGAGAGCTGGGGATCCTGATGGCATTCCTGCCTCCTACGAAGAGGATGAAAAGCTTTTCTGGACTGGAAAGAGGATACTTCTCATGAAATGCGATCACACTACCAAGTTCAAGGTCAAAGAACCACGTGTGCAGAGGGGGCACAAGCGTTACTTCTGTGCCCATAAGATGGCATGGATAACCCAGCCTTTCAAGCTGAGGAAAACGCTGCTGCTGTAATAGGAGCCCGGAACAGAGTGAATGACACAGATTAGGAAGAAAGAGCTCGCAGTCCCTGGTGATATACATGATTGCACAACAGGCCCAACACCAAAGCAATGTCCTTCTGAAATGAAAAATTTCTTCCATAAGTCCACGACCCCAGGGCTCAGGTATCATCTTTAACACGTCCACATAAGTGTCTGAATATCTGCCTCAAATCCCGTATCTGCCCGAGATGTTTTGAGTAAGAGCCCACCAAATACAAGAAAAACCATATAAAGGCAGAAAACAAACCTAAGTGACATTATATTTATGTTCACCTTATTAAAAAGAAATCCTTCACTGCGCTCAGTTTAATGAGTAACTTTTAATATGGGAAGATATACACATTCCATGGGTCATGTTTAAAGCCCAGGCAGCCCAAGCGAGTGATTTAACATTTCAAGGAAATGTATGAATTATGTAGGGGTCAAGTGCCTTTAAAAAAAAAAAACAACTATATTCGGAGGCATTACAAAAATAAGGAAGTGGTGATAAATCCAAGTTCCAGGAACGGTAACTCCCTTGTACGGACAGAGAAAAACGTGGGACAGAACAATTTCATTCCTATGCTACCAGAACACTCAGGAAAAACACACAAAAGCCCAAATCATGGCATAAAAAAAAAAGGTACCTCATAGAGATGCTCCATATTGAAATTAGTGTTGTTAAACTAGCAGCTACAGCTCAAATTCCCATTAAATTCAGAGTGCAAAAAACTTATGCAAATACAGTAGGACATTATTTATTCAAATTGACCTTGTTTGCACACATCAGAAGAAAAAAGGAAAGTGGCTATAAATTGCTCCCACAAAGGTAAATTTAAGTGGACCCAAGAGTGAACGCTCAGGCCTGATTGTGCACATGTAAAGAAATGACTGAGCTAACTTTTCAGCTTTAGTCTACAGATGCGAAGTTTAGCTTTTCAATTTTTTTTTTTTTTTTAGTGATAAGGACTAACACAACTATCCAGGAGAAATACAATGCAAGCCACATTTTCTAGTTTCTGATAGCCATGTTTTAAAAAGTGAAAAAGGCAGATGAAATTATTTATACTATACTGCTCACAAAAATTAGGGGATATTTTAAAATGAATATGAAGCTATAAAATATCCCCTAATTTTTGTGAGCAATATATTTTATATAACCCAATACAACCAAAATATTATCTCTTCAACATGTAAACAATGTGAAAACAGGATAGTTTACATTCTTGTTTCATATTAAGTGTTCAAAATCCTGTATACAGTACTTACATTACATCTCAGTTCTGCTGCTACATTTTTACTGGAAATACATACGCATGTTTAGATTTTGTGAAATTTACAATTGGAGAAATTCACATATTCGGTTTGTTTCAGACTTAAACTTTACCTATATTTGAGGCGTCTATTTTTTAAATTTAAATTTATTAAAATAAATAAAATAAAAAATTCCGTTCCTTAGTGGCTCTAGCCACGTTTGGATGCTCAGCAGACACACGTGCATGTGTCTAACGCTGTCCCACCCTCACAGAAGGAGGCATTGCTGTTCCTGACTTCCCATGGAATATAAATCGGGTAACCATTGAAATCAGTCCATCGGGAGCTAAAAATAAACAGCTGTTGAAATCAGTGCATCGGGAGCTAAAATCATTTCTTCATTTACTAAAACATTTATAAAATTCAGCAGATGGAATACAAAAATGAAAGAAATACTGCTTTGTTTTGTTTTTCAAATAAACAAACTTGATACATGAGTTCTATAACTGGGGATAGAATTAGAAGTATTTGGAAAAGGGAAGTATCTTGAGTATTTTTATCTTACTTAGTCCTCACAATATCCTAGGAGGGAGGAACATTCTAAGATTTCTATTTTACTGAGGAGGAAAGAGAAGCGCAGAGAGGTCAGAGACAGTCAACGGAGTACACAGAATTTGAGCTTAACTAATGCATGAACTTAAACTCTTAGGGACAGTTTCTGGATTCTGTATACAAACACTACCCAGCCAGTGAAGCAATTATGGACACTGATTCCCTCGTAAAGTTTAGGAAGGCAGATAAGACAAAGCACATGGATGGGTGTGTTCACGTGTCCAGCTCTCCGCTGTTATTCCAAGTGCCATATCTATAAATCCTTCACTTGAAGTGGTGACACACATTCTAATAGTGTGACATAGAACAGAGTCTCCAGGCAAGTGCCATCCTCACGAAATGTTATTCTTGCCACATGTTAAAATTGTAGCACAGCATTTTGTGGACCAGCTATAAACAGGATGCATCAGTCAGGAACCCAACCTGGTAAGTGTAACCAACTGCAAAGAAATCAACGTACAATGGACCAAATAGTATAACTAAGCAATGGCTAAGCCTCCCTTCCAAAGACAGGGCTTTGAATATGAATCCCGCCTTCTTTACTTGCTGCAAGTAAATAAAAATAATTAGAGACAACCATGCCTCATTCCTGAACAGAGCACCCCAAGCAGCAACTGGACAATGAATCTCGGGGGTGGATCTTAGTCATCAGCAGTTGGAAAAGCTTGTCAGGTGGTAGTCACTTACAGTGAAGGTTGATAACTACAGAGCAGATTAAACCTCAAACTAGTTTACAGCAGAATCGCCTGGGGTGGGGTGCTTTGCTGGGCCCCACTCCCTGAATTTCTGGTTAGGTGAATCTGGGGGAGTCCAAGAATTTCCCTCCCTCCCTTCCTAAGATTTTATTTATTGATTTTAGAGAGTGGGGGAAGAGAGAGACAGAAGGGGGAAAGAGCAGGAAGCATTAACTTGTAGTAGCTGCTTCTCCTATATGCCTTGACCAGGGGAAGCCCTGGACTTTGAACCTGTGACTTCAGCATTCCAGGTCAACACCTCATACACTGCACCACCACAGGTCAGGCGAATTTGCATTGCTAACAAGAATCCAGGATGCTGATTTTCCAGGCATTAGACTTGGAAAATGACTGAACTAGAAGAAAAATATACTCAAAGGAGGTCAAGAAAAAAACCGCTACAAGTTCTCCTAAGAACCTAGCTCATTTAGACAATTTACTGGGCTTGCAACTGCATCAGCGGAGGGCCTAGAAGGTAAATGCTGGAATCTGAGCTGTGCCAACTACTACTTTCAGGTCAGAGGATGCAAAAATGCAGACCCAGGTGCCACAGGCTGCTTTATCCCCAGCTACAGAAGCTTAAACCTCAGTGCCCCTCACTTGTGTGGGTCCTCTCCAAAGCTTTGCAATGTGCTCACATTTTCTGTTTTAGTACGATCTGTAAAGTAAAACCTTTTGCTATTTTTAAAAGGATTCCTGTATATTTTTGCCTAAACCTCAGGATCCACAAAACTTGGATTTATCCTTGGAAACCTCTTATCCCTGTTTATAGAATCTGGAATGTTTTCTAGCTTAAAAACACTTTAAACATCACAAATGTTTATAACTTGCTTTTATCATTTAATAATAATAATAATAGTATGAAAGTTTTCTTTAATAGATGTCTGCAACATTATAAGATGATTATATCTTTTTTTAAATTTTTACTTTTAATTTATTGTGTTGGCATAGTTTCAACATGTCGTCTGCAACGTTTTTAATGGCTTTGTAATATGTACCCCAAAATACATTTAGCCAATCTTTTTACTATGTACTTACATGATTTCTGGTTCTTATATACTTAAAAGTGTCTGTATGGTCAGGAGCCGCGAGCACCATCACAGCTGCCTGACCCGTGCAGGTTCGCATTAGATTCGGACAGTCGGTAATGAAACAACGGAGCCAAGAACTGGTGAGCCATCAGCTTTAATTCTAGCTTGCATCTGGTAGGCAAGCAAAAACAAACACTGGGCTCCAAAACCCACTCATTCAGTGCTCACAAAGCTACTGAGTTACCCGAGTTTCCTAGAATCAAAGGTTTCTAGCTCACCAGAATTATTCACCTCTGTTCCCCATCTCCTCGCTGCACAAACTCTGCTCAAACTGGCTTCTCTTTCAGCACTCTGCCATCTTGGATGCTTCTCCTATCCTCCACGTGGCCTTTCTCTTCTCTCCTACAGCATGGGCTCCTCCTAAAACAGGGGCCCCCAAACTTTTTACACAGGGGCCAGTTCACTGTCCTTCAGACCGTTGGAGGGCCAGACTATAAAAAAAACTATGAACAAATCCCTATGCACACTGCACATATCTTATTTTAAAGTAAAAAAACAAAACGGAAACAAATATAATATTTAAAATAAAAAGCAAGTAAATTTAAATCATCAAACTGACCAGTATTTCAATGGGAACTATGGGTGCGGATGCATCCTGTGCTCCTCTCACTGACCACCAATGAAAGAGGTGCTGCTTCCGGAAGTGCGGAGGGGCAGATAAATGGCCTTAGTGGGCTGTAGTTTGGGGACCCCTGTCCTAGAACGTAATCACTCTTCTCTTTTAAAACCTTTTGGCGTGAAAGCCCCCCCCCCCAACACACATTAATACAATCACGCCCATCCCAAGCAGGAAGGGCAGGGCAACTAATATCATCACCTGGGAGACAAGCTTCTACATGGGCAGCACCATAGTGAACATCCCTAAAGTGGAACATTTAGTCCTTTTATTCCTCAGTACTCCGCTAGGGAGAAGTGTTGATAGGCAGCATATGCATTTGTTTTTTATTATTGTAATTATAATGCAATACAATTTTGTAACTTGAATCTCTCACCACTAATTTATTATATGCACTTTCCCAGCTGCTGCCTAATTTATTTTTTGGGGGGGGGATTGTTTGTTTTTGTTTTTACAGGGACAGAGTGAGAGTCAGAGAGAGGGATAGACAGGGACAGATAGACAGGAATGGAGAGAGGTGAGAAGCATCAATCATTAGTTTTTCATTGCCATTGTGACACCTTAGTTGTTCATTGATTGCTTTCTCACATGTGCTTGACCATGGGCCTTCAGCAGACTGAGCAATCCCTTGCTGGAGCCAGTGACCTTGGGTCCAAGCTGGTGAGCTCTTTGCTCAAGCCAGATGGGCACGTGCTCAAGCTGGCGAGCTCGGGGTCTCCAACCTTGGTCTTCCGCATCCCAGTCCGACGCTCTATCCACTGCGCCACCGCCTGGTCAGGCCGCTGCCTAATTTTTAAGCTTAACATTTTTAATGTATCCAGAACATTTTTCTCTATACAAATAACATCATTTATTTGCGTACTCCTCCAAAATACAGTTTACTATTTTCCAATAATATAAATAATACTACAAAACCTCCATTTTTAAGATTATTTTCTTCACACTTCGTCCCCTCAGTGGGCCAAAAACAGTAACAATAGCTAACCCAATAGTATTGTTTATATAACAGGTTTGTGGTAAAGAAATGTGCAAACACGGTTTGCAATGGGCTTGAAGGTATCAGAGCCTGGAAGATAAGGAACATCCACCAAGGTCATAAGCTAAGGTCAACTTGACCTTACTGAAGAATTCTTGTCCAGCTAGGAGCAAGTTGTCCAGAATCTTTGACAAGCTTTGGCTAACTGACTCACAAAAGTTAAAAACTGAATAATAATGATATTATAACATCCTTCAAACGAGGTTGAAACAGCTGTCCATCATAAAGAGGACCTAAGCACTGCTTTGTTTCTGGTAAGGAATGACTGTGTTCTTAATCCATAACCTTCGGGCTGTTTTGTGACCACAGAGAGACACAGATGTCAGTAAATTGGGTCTAAATTTTGAGATTATTTTTGCCCATGGAACACAGGCTAGTTAATTAGCCTACACCAGATCTAAGTTTATGACTGGTCTGGTTAGTGTTGTTCTCCAACCACTTGAGCTAACAAGCTACAGATACAAAATAATTTCACAGTCTGAATACAAGTACACAGATGGGTTGAACAAGATAAGCCAGGCCCCGACAACAATGCTCATTAATGTTACATAACAATCAAAAGTGGCCAAGGGGACAGTCAGACCATCCGAAAAAAATCCCACCTAAAAAGCCCCTCTACCCTTTTGCCTCTGTGTCCACTATATAAAGAAAGCAGTTAATACCGAGCATGATGAATTATCGCTATTTCATGTTGCTCTTATTCATTCAACACAATGCCTGGTGCCGGATGCAGCAGACAGAGCAGGGACAATGACTCATCCTGCCTACCATGACCCAGACTGCCGCCTACCACCTAAATCCTAGGCTCGCTGTGGGGGAAGGGCAGAGGTAGCCTTCCAAATACACTGGAAAGGACAGGAATCTGCAGCACCAGACTCCCAGGCCAGGACTGTGGGACTTGTTTGCTGAACACTCACTAGAGCTTACAAAACAACGCACCTTCCAGCTAGTCACAGGGCACAGCCAATGCCCTAAAACCTGTCCCACTGCCAGAACTACCACTCAAGGGACAACTGTGTCTCAAACCTTCAGAAGCCCAGCCAACCTAGTCTAAGTCATGCCCTTTGTTATTTCAAAAGCAGAAAACAATACAAACATTCCTTAAGTGTCAGGTCCCAATTTGCATTGCAGGTCCTCGCCCCAAAACAGGTCTAACCGCTTTGCTTTCCATATTCTCCGCCCAGTTCTTATCTTGGGCACCAAAGGTTTCCAAACTGATCACTGGGAATCTGGCTACCAGGCTTTGCTGAAGTGTGTTTTGGTCAAAGTTTACCAGTGATTATCATCTGTCAGTTGCCACTGGAAATTTTGTAAAGTATTTGAAATCCAATTGGCAGCCCTTTATGTGGCTGGCTGGAATCCTATTTTCTATCGCCCACCGCAAATGCCTGTGCACATCAGCGGTCGCGAGCACAGCGGTGGAGGCAGGGCTTCTGGAGCCTGCTTCCCCTTCGTGATGTCAGCAAGTGTTCTGGGTTGCAAGAGTCCTCCCATCATTCATATATTTTAAGTTCTAACCTTCCATACCTGAGAATGCACCTTTATTTAGAAATAGGGACACTGTAGATGCAGTTAATTAAGATAAAATTTTTCTGGAGAAATGCGTCCTTGTAAAAAGGGAAAATTTTGGACAGACACCCATACAGAACGCCCCGTGAAGGTAAAGACAGAGATCTGGGGGATGCATCTATGAGCCAAGGAACTTCAAAGATTTCCAGCAAAGCACCAGAGCAAGGAGAGGGGCATGGAGCAGTTCACCCTGACAGCCCGCAGATCCATGGACAACCTGAACAGGACTTCCAGCCTCCAGAACAGGAGACAAACTTCTGCTGTTGAAGCCTGTAAAGCCAGTGCCCAAGGCCACAAGCACAGCTGCCTGGCTAATGCAGGTTTGCACTTGATTCGGACAGTCAGTAATGAAACAACGGAGCCAAGAACTGGTGAGCCATCAGCTTTAATTTTAGCTTGCACCCAGCGGGCAAGCAAAAACACACACTGGGCTCCAAAACCTACCAACTTATCTGAGTTACCTAGAATCAAAGGTTTCTAGCTCACCAGACTTATTCACCTCTGTTCCCCATCTCCCTCTCCAGCACAAACTCTGCTCAAACTGGCCTCTCCTTCAGCACTCTGCCATCTTGGCTGTTTCTCCTGGCCTCCATGTGGCCTTTATCTGTTCTTTGTCCTCTGCTCTCCTCTTTAATGCTAATCTCAGGAACCGAGAGAGAGCAAGCTCCTGGTCTGCACCACTTTATAGTGTAGAAATCCAAACCTTTAATCCAATCTACAAATAAGGAAGTCTCTGATACAAAGTCACTTATCTGATGCATAATGGGAGGATTCCTCATGAGAGTGCACCACCCCACATCATCCAATCAGTCAAGGGTGTGGGGAAAAGCTTACTCTTAAAACTTGCACGTGGGCAGTGCCATCTTTAACAAAGTGAGCATAATATATCTGCCCAATAAAGCCACTCCATTTATACTACTTTGTTACAACAACGATGGCAAGCCAACACAGCAAGTGATGATGTGTAAGGCCAGTAGTCATGGACATCACAGCCGCCTGGCACATGCAGGTTTCCATTAGATTCCGATAGACAGTAGAGAACAACTGAGACAAGAACTGATGGGCCATTATCTTTATTCTAACCTCGCACAGGCAGGTGAGTAAATACACACAGCGGGAAAACACTTCCCTTTCCATTCAGGGCTCCCAAAGGGCTCCTAAAGCCACTGACTTTCTCCGGGTTTTCCTAGATTCAAAGGCCCCACCAGCCTTATTCACCTCTGTTCCACATCTCCTTCTCTCTGCACTGACTGGCTTCTCCTTCAGCACCCTGCCATCTTGACTGCCTGCCTCCTCTGACACAATCTAGTCTCTGCCAAAATGGCCTCCTAACTCCTCCTTCTTTTAAAACTTTTCAGTGCAACAATCCCTCCTCCAGCACACATTAGCATAACCAAGCCCCTTCCCAAGCATGAAGGTAATCAGCCGCCCCACGTGGGCAGTGGCCATCTTTAACAATAAAAGTGAGCAAAATCAAATAACACCAATTTTATAAACTTATTTGCTAATACTATGTCACAGTTTTCTCATCTGTAAAATGGGGGTAAGAATGGTACTTCTCCACTAGAAAAAAATAAATTACAGTTTGTTAAAATGGTTAAAATAATGCCTTGTACAGACGTGCACATGAATGTTAAAGAAATATTCTCCAAACATTCTTAATCAAAGACATTCTCACTTCCTTTTTACTCTTTAGTCTCCTAATGTCTCTTCCCACCAAGCTGCTTAGTGGAAGGCAGGAGCACTCCTAGCCCACACCAGATTTCTCAGGAGATGAAGGGGTGCACATAGGGCTGGCATGCCCAGAGCGGGGTGCGGCCTCTGCATATCATCAGGAATCTAGACTTCTTCCCTGCTCCTCATCCCACACCCACTCAAACCACCATATCCTTTCCCTCCCCCGAGAGGCCACCACCCCGCCTTGGCCTTAATCCTAGCCCTTTTCTCTGGGCAGTCTCTCAAAACCTCCACCTCAGCCTACTGCCCCAAATGCAATCACTTTAGAGCTCCTTCTTCGATGTCACCTGCTCCATCCACCCCAGCTTTCAATGCTGTGCAAAGTCCGCCCCCACCAGCTAACTCTATTTTCTATTACTATTTCATGAGCATCTCCCTTTTCACTGAGTCTCCTCACTCCCACCTCTGACTCTTGACTCCCTCACCAGTAGCGGCTTCCTCTGCTAATGCTAACCTGCCCGATCAAGAAGGCCCAGCCTCAAACTCAACTTTTCTCTGACATCCTCTTTCAACTCTCGTGGTGTTTATCGCCTGGACTCCTGACATTGTTTTGAATGGCATAAACTTGTACTGCTTTTAACTGTTTTGTGTATGTCAATCATAGTCTTTCAATTACACAGCAAGCTTTTTTTTTTTTTACAGGGACAGAGAGAGAGTCAGAGAGAGGGATAGATAGGAACAGACAGACAGAAACAAAGAGAGGTGAGAACCATCAATCATTAGTTTTTCGTTGTCGTCGCAACACCTTACTTGTTCATTGATTGCTTTCTCACATGTGCCTTGACCACGGGCCTTCAGCAGACCGAGCAACCCCTTTCTGGAGCCAGCGACCTTGAGTCCAAGCTGACGAGCTTTTGCTCAAGCCACATGGGCCTGTGCTCAAGCTGGCGAGCTCAGGGACTCAAACCTGGGTCTTCCACATCCCAGTCCAACGCTCTATCCACTGCGCCTCCGCCTGGTCAGGCACAGTAAGCTTTTTGAGGCCATTCACTCATCACACACAACTGAAGACCTACTAATAATGCCAGGCACTGGGCACGCCATCGGGGTAACAAAAACCCTTAGCTACCATATAGTGACAATTTACTATGTGCTAGATTTTATCCTAATCTTTATGATCAATCATGCTGGAAGAGAAGTTTACAGATAAGTAAACAAATGGGAGATTATGTAACTTGCCCAGTATCACACAGATAAGAAGGGATAGGAGTAAACACACAATACAGTGTACAGAGATGTGTTGTAGAATTGGGTTCCTAAAACCTGTATAACTGTGTTAAGCAGTATTATCCCAGTAAACTTAATTTAAAAAACAAACAGAAAGATGTAACAGAGAGCAAATAAAAATGCAGAAAAAGAAGAAAAGATAGAACTAGGACACGATAGAAAACAGCACTGAGAAATAAAATAATAGGTCAGTTAAAACCAAACCCCAGGGAATTAGGATTAAAGTACTATCCATTTGGAATGATGCAAATAATTATATGACATGATAGTTATTGTATATATGACCATGTAATTCATGTAATACATATACAATAACTATACTAAAAATATGTATCTGAAGGCAAGGTTGTTCAATACACTCATTAATGACTTTGATTAAATAGGCATGCCTACCAAGTTGGTGGCTGACTCAATGTGATTAAGAGTCAGAATTTAAAATGATGTAAAAACCAGAGCAATATATTTATGGAATGAAATAAAATTTAACAAATTTAACTAATGAAATAACATTTAACAAAGATAAATATACTGTTCTGCATTTGGCTTCAAATATCCAATAGCACTTAAAGAGAAAGCCACAGTTTAACAAGCATCTGGGGTAGAAGAGAACCAACAATATATCCAATACAAATCAAGAGGGAAATGTGGCCATAGAAAAAATATTAGGCATGACTTTAAGTGACAGTAAGTAATAAAGCTACATATCTGGGAAGTGGAAATTCTACTATTTTAAGGTTTTTTTTGCAACAAAGCTAATGTTTTGCTGAGAATTTTAAGCCCCACAATTTTAGAATCAGTTCATTTGAATTTCACTTGAATTTGATATAACCAAGAATCTTCATATTTCAGTTTCATAAATTGTGTGTTGACTGAATACATAAACTCAATGTAACCTAAAACTATGTCTATAATGTATAATTGTAGGTTAACATAATTACCAAATGATGTTATGAAGGTGTGGGATCATTTTATGACAGTTCCTATTTGTGTAAGCAATCCCAAAATGATGACTGTAAGTGGTGTTAATCCCACCAGGTCACCTAACATATTTTTGGACAAAGGAAAAGGCTCACTGGTAAGCTAATGTCACCAACTGGTAACACTGAGGAGCTGTTTCCATTTCTAACAAGGAAAAGGCATTGTAACTTCACTGTAAAGCCAGTAGTCGAGGCTGCCATCACAGCCGACTGACCCGTGCAGGTTCACATTGGATTCGAACAGACAGTAATGAAACAACAGAGTCAAGAACTGGTGAGCCATCAGCTTTAATTCTAGCTTGTACCCAGCAGGCAAGCAAAAACACACACTGGGCTCCAAAACCCACTCATTCAGTGCTCACAAAGCTACTGACTTATCCAAGTTTCCTACAATCAAAGGTTTCTAGCTCACCAGACTTATTCACCACTGTTCCCCATCTCCTCCAGCACAAACTCTGCACAAACTGGCTTCTCCCTCAGCACTCTGCCATCTTGGCTGCTTCCTCTCCTCCACGTGGCCTTAATCTGCTCTCCTTTCTAATATACTTCAGGAACCACGAGAGCAAGCTCCTAGCCTGTCCCACTTTATAGTGTAAAATCAAAACCTCCAATCCAATTACACAAACAAGGAAGTCTCCAATACAAAGCCACCCATCCGAGGCACAATGGGATTCCTCAGGAGAGTGCACACCCCACATCATCCAGTCAAGGGTGTGGGGAAAAGCTTACTCTTAAAACCAAGCCTTAGGCTGTAACAACACGGCCTGCCCACAGCCTGTCCCCAAACACACATTAATATCAACGAACTTCCATGTGGGCAGCGCTATCTTTAACAAAGTGAGCATATTATATTTTATCTGCCCAACATTCACTCTAAACAGCATGCTGCCACAGGCATCCACCAACAGGACAATAGGGAATTGGGCAACTAGCAGGCAATATTCACTGCTGGGATAAAAGTAATCAAAACTAACAACATTTGGTTCATCCAACTCTCATATAAGACTCCATGTGGAAACTGCCTGTGGCTCAGTGTATTTGTTTCCTAGGGCTGCCACAATAAAGTGCCACAAACTGAGCAGGTTAAACAGAAATGTATTGTCTAACCACTCATGCAACAGTCAAGGGTATGGGGAAAAGCTTAGTTTTGAGAAGATCTTAGTACAGTGGTCCCTTGAGATACGAACAGACCAACACTTTTTTTAAGATACAAGCTGCAACTCGGTCTGCATTTTTGTTTGCAATCTGAGCAAAATTCTGAGATACGAGTTGTGATTCAGGAAGATGCCGCTAGTTGGTACAGGCCCAGTATCGGCAGTTTGACATACAAGTTGACTGACTTACGATCTCGGTTACATAATGAATTAAATTCTTATCTCAAGTGTTAGGCAGATAAAATATAGTATGCTCACTTTCTTAAAGATGGCGCTGCCCACAGGGAAGCCCATCACCCAGGTGATATTATTTGCCCTTATGCTTGGGATGGCTGTGGGGGAAAAGCTGTAATGTAAGCAGGCCTGGTGGTTATAGCTTAAGGCTTTGTTTTAAGAGTAAGCTTTTCCCCACACCCTTGACTGATTGGATGATGTATGGTGGTGCACTCCTGAGGAATCCTATTATGCCTCAGATGGGTGACTTTGTACCAGAGACTTTCTTGTTTGTAGATTAGATTAAGGGTTTGGTTTTCTACAGTATAAAGTGGGGCAGGCCAGGAGCTTGCTCTTTCTTGGTTCCTGAGGTATTAGAGAGGAGAGCAGATTAAGGCCACATGGAGGCCAGGAGAAGCAGCCAAGATGGCAGAATGCTGAGGGAGAAGCCAGTTTGTGCAGAGTTTGTGCTTAAAGAGATGGGGAACAGAGGTGAATAAGTCTGGTGAGCTAGAAACCTTTGATTCTAGGAAACTCGGATAAGTCAGTAGCTTAGCACTGAATGAGTGGGTTTTGGAGCCCAGTGTGTGTTTTTGCTTGCCCGCCAGGTACAAGCTAGAATTAAAGCTGATGGCTCACCAGTTCGTGGCTCCTGTTTCATAACCGACTGTCCAAATCTAATGCGAAACTGCATGGGTCAGGCATCTGTGATAGTGGCCCTGGCTACTGGCTTTACATCAAGGTACCCCTGTATTAGAAGGATGTTGAAAAAATCTTAGTGTTAAAAGGGTGCGAAAGGCTGTCTTAAAACTAAGCCTTAAGCTGTAAGGACCTTGCCAGCTTACAGCCTGTCTCCCACACCCAATGCAAACTATAAGCAAGTAAACATGTATATCATATTTACAAACTTATTTGACTAACACTCGGCCTTTTTATTTTCCTATTCCCTCATTATAAATCTCTACTCTCTGACCAACGAGCTTACTGGTCAGCTCAGGAGGAAAGGAGAAAAGACTATCAGGTCATTTGGCCTCCTGAGAAAATAAAAAATACAATCTTTTCAGACAGTGCTTCCCAAAAAGTGAAAAGTTTCATTAATGTGATAAAAATTAATAACTGGTGTTGGGCAGATAAAATATATTATGCTCACTTTGTTAAAGATGACGCTGCCCACGTGGAAGCCTGTCGCCCAGGTGATAATATTACTTGCCCTTCTTGCTTGGGATGGGCGTGATTATATTAATGTGTGTGGAGGACAGGCAGAGTCGTTATAGACCAAGGCTTAGTTTTAAGAGTAAGCCTTTCCCACCCTTTTTGGTGTAGGGTGGTGCACTCTCATGAGGAATCCTCCCATTATGCCTCAGATAAGTGCCTTTGTATCAGAGACTTCCTTGTTTGTATACTGGATTAAAGGTTTGGATTTCTACACTATAAAGTGGGACAGACTGGGAGCTTGCTCTCTCTTGGTTCCTGAGATTAGCATTAGAGAGGAGAGCAGAGAAAGGCCACATGGAGGAAGCCAGGAGAAGCAGCCACGATGGTGGAGTGCTGAGGGAAAAGCCAGTTTGTGCAGAAAGAAAGAGATGGGAAACAGAGATGAAAAAGGCTGGTGAGGTTAGAAACCTTTGATTTTAGGAAACTCGGGTAAGTCAGTAGCTTTGTGAGCACTGAATGAGTGGGTTTTGGAGCCCAGTGTGTTTTTTACTTGCCCACCGTGTGCAAGCTATAATTAAAGATGATGGACCACCAGTTCTTGGCTTCATTGTTTCATTATCAACTGTTCGAATCTAACGCGAACCTGCATGGGCCAGGCGGCTGTGATGGTGGCCGTGGCTACTGGCTTTACAACTGGATAATCAAGTTTATCAGAATACAGTGACTTTCTTGTTTAAAAAGAGGTAGAGACTCGAACTTAAGGAAAAGTCAAAGCTAGTCACTACTGTCATCTTTATACAGTGTGTCCGTAAAGTCATGGTGCACTTTTGACCAGTCAGAAGTCAAAAGTGCACCATGACTTTACGGACACACTGTAGATATACATGGCCTTTGGCTAAGGTGGAGTCTATTGCCACATCATTGAAAATAACCCCTTCTACATAGCAAAGATCTTTGGGTGGAAAGCCAACTGACAATCTCTGCAGAGTAAATTCAGGATCATTCCTATTTTACTCCCAAGGAGAAGTTACATACAAGAATCTGGCAAAGTAAAGAACACCAAGGTCAGCAATAGTTTGAAAGGATCAGGTAATTAATTCAGAATAAAGAGATAAGAGTTAGTAATCCAGATGA
The DNA here is from genome assembly GCA_037038555.1 of Rhynchonycteris naso. Classification (NCBI taxonomy): domain Eukaryota; kingdom Metazoa; phylum Chordata; class Mammalia; order Chiroptera; family Emballonuridae; genus Rhynchonycteris; species Rhynchonycteris naso. The sequence continues at coordinate 271,981,853 of CM072995.1, read as the reverse complement.
TTCACTGCTGTGTAGATACTCAGATTTCTCCAAGTTTCGGGGCCAGGTTCTGAATTTCATATTGGTCTCCAGCTACAGCTGGAATGTTATCAGGTTTAATCAAAAATTCCTGGAATTGTGGTCGGGGGTAACCTGAAAAAAAAGCTGTGATCAGGTTAGCCAGTGATGGGTCTCCATTCAAAATGGACGTTTGAGTAGCTCTGGTGGGAGAACAGAAGCAGCATGTTGGTCAAATCAGTTTGTAAATATGATATATATGTTTGCTCGCTTATAGTTTGCATTGGTGTGGGGGACAGGCTGTAAGCAGGCAGAATCCTTATAGCCTAAGGCTTAGTTTTAAGACTAAGTCTTTCCCACCCTAAGTGATTTTGTATCAGAGACGTCCTTGTTTGTATATTAAAGGTTTTGATTTCCACAGTATAAATGGGGCAGACCGGGAGCTTGCTCTCTCTTGGTTCCTGAGATTACCATTAGAAAGGAGAGCAGAGAAAGGCTATGTGGAGGATAGAAGAAGTAGCCAGGATGGCAGAGTGCTGAAGGAGAAGCCAGTTTGTACACAGTTTGTGCAGAAAGAAGGAGATGGGGAACAGAGGTGAATAAGGCTGGTGAGGTAGAAACCTTTGATTCTAGGAAACTCAGATAAGTCAGTGGCTTTGGGAACCCTAAATGGAAAAGGAAGTGTTTTCCCACTGTGTATATTTCTTGCTCACTGGGTGCAAGCTAGAATTAAAGCTAATGGCCCACCAGTTCTTGGCTCCATTGTTTCATTACCGTCTGTCCGAATCAAACCTGAACTTGCATGGGCCAGGCAGCTGTGATGGTGGCCATGGCTACTGGCTTTACACTGCACTTGTTCCCACTTATTTTAAAAATGAGATATGAAGCATTTGCCTCTCAGGAAACAAACAACCCAAGAGTCTCCCAGATCCTCCCCTGCCATGGGGAAAGGTACCAATATCGGCGATTTGGCCACGGTGGGCAGCACTCAATGATGTAAAATCATCGTATGATTCTTTACACTTAAGGCAATATGGCATAATTTATTTTAAGTAGTTTGAAGCTTTGGGTTTGGGAATGCGAAGGCCCTGTGTCAGCAAGTTTGTGCAGTAGTGAACAAGTCCAAGTTCTGTTGTCAAGGAAAATCCAAGGCCCAGATCTCTCTGCCATCTATCAAATGTGTGACTTTGGCCAAATGACTTGACTTCCCTGAACCTTGATTTCTTCCTCTGTAATCACTATAGTAACAATATTCTTTACTGGAGGGAGTGCTGTAAGCATCACATGCTAGAGCTCACAAAGGGCTGGGGCAGTGCCTGGCACGCAGTAAACAGTCAATTCATGAGAACTCTTCTCATTTCTGGAGTAGTAGGTCAGGGATCGGCATGTGTTTCCTCTTGCTGTTAATACTATGTTTTGGACAGCGTCACCCACTAAACAATTGTGATACTCAGTCTTCACTCTTTTAGGCACTGAAAACAGTCCCAAAGATACAGGCCCTGTGGAGCTGAAGTCTATCAGCATGCACACTCGGGCAGGGGTGGTGGGGGGAGGCAGGGCTTCAGACAAACCACTCTGGGATGGAAGGCATGGAAATATGTTTCGGGTTGAATTATGCCCCCACCCTGGAAAAAGAAAAAGATAGGCTGAAGTCTTACCTACGTCAGAATATGACCTGGTGTGGAGATAGTAATCAAGTAAAATGAGGCCATTAGAGTGGGTCCTCAATCAGTATGACTGATGTCCTTCTGAAAAGGGGAAATGGGAAGACAGGCCTACATGGGGAACAGCATATGAAGATGAAGGCAGAGATCAGGCTGATATAGCTACAAGCAAAAGACTGACAGCAAACCCCCAGAAGTGAGGGGGACGCACGGAACAAGTGTGCCTTCATAGCCACCTGAGGAACCAACCCTGCCAACACCTTGATCCCAAACTTCAAGCCTCCGGAACTGGAAGACAACATTTCTGTTGCATAAGCCACATGGTCTGTGTTCACGGCAGCCTTGAGAAACTAATACGAGACGAAAACAGGCAGCAAATGGATTCCCCACTTTCTTAAGGGCTGACAAGATCTGCAAAACATGTGGCATGGCACAAACCTGACAGAACTCCTCTCTGGGACCTTACAAGGGTCTCATACCTCCACCCAAAAGGTCACCTTGAATGTTTTTATAAATGAGGTCTATGAAAAAGAGGCTTAGCTTTGCAACAGAATAAGCCAAGGTACCTATGTCAACAGAGACTCAGATTTTGAATAGTCCTTTCTTGTTTTTTGGCATGTGTGTGGTGGGGAGGGAGGCTTGGGCACATGTAAAAATTTATTAGAAATGACTACTAGCTCCCTGAAAAGCACACCTTGGCAGTGATGTCAATTATTGACCTTCATGAGAGCTGTTCTCTCAACAGGTAAGAAACTCAAGCTGCTGTCTGAGCAGGACGTGTCTGGCCCCAGAGATTGACGGGGTGTGCGCAATTCTTTGGCAGAAGGCTGCAATCGTCAATACCTGCTCTGTAAAGAATATCACCCTTAATCTCTCACGGAGCCAGCCATTTTGAACTGGCTGCTTTGATTCCTTTTTTGTGGAAAGTCCAGTGCTTCCCTATTACAATGGAAAGTATAACTGGGAACAAATCTTTCCTAAAATTAAACACATACCCACAGAGTAAACTCTGAAGGCCTTGATCGTGTTGGAGAGGCCTCGCTCAAGATTTGTTACAAAGATTTTTCAACCCCACTTCCCATCCCTTAACCTCCACCCATCTCCCTCACGACTCTAAAAGTTGGCATTCGCAAAGAAATTCCAGAAGCCTGAGCATTTTATGAGCAAAGGGAAATCCCAACCTTCTTGGCCTCATTTCTCATGATGACAGCTCATTTTTCCATGTGGAACCACATACTAGTTGCTGCAAATATTTAAAGAGGTAAAGAAGTCACTTTCAAACTGTAGTCATAAAGGATATAAATAATGATGATTTACTAACTCTGTGCTCCCTTTACAAGCATAAAAGTCAAGTATAGCCATTTTTAAAATAAGAATGACTCAGAGTCATGCCAAGGGCACTCTCCTGGGCTCCTGAAGTATTACAGTGTCAAGGGCAGTATTTCAAGACACTCGCCCACTGGGCAACAGGGCTGCCTCCCCTACCAGACCTCCCCCTCCTCTCCCAACCATCCTCCCAACTCCTTCCCATCCTCTAAGTGGAAGAAGCCTCTGCTGTAGAGCTCACCTAAAATGTCCCATTTCCAATGATTTGCCCTTCTCTGCAAACCTACAGCATTGACCATCCAGACCCCACAATTTAACAACTGCTTTACATCATTTTGAAGGTCCCTTTAACATCTCTATCTCTTGCATGTCGTTTTTCTGCTCTACCTCAGTTTATGGGCTTCTTCAAGACCAGCGCCACAGTCCTCAAGTCTCCTGTATTCTCTCCAGCGTTGAACCCAAGTTGAAGGATGCCCAAAATAAAGTTATAGAGGGGAACTGAGAACCGCCATCGACGGCAGAAGGACAAGTGTTTAGCTCCATAACTCTCTTTGGCCTTTATGGGTTATCTGCAGGCTCCCAGATATGGTCAGAGATTGAAGCAAGCAATGACATTATCTAACCACCGTCCACAGAATCTGGTTCATTCCTCTATTACACTCGTATAAACCTGCCCTTGATGTCTGGGCCATCTGATCCACTGTTCCAGAAAGGTCATCGGGATTCAATCTCCACCCGCAGGATGGTCCTGGAGGAGCAGAGTGACCATAAGACCAGCCGCAGAGTGCTCTTTTGGGCCACTGTTGTCCTTTTCCACTCCTGGGTTTTGCTGCCAACGGCCACAGAATGATGAGGCTGCAGACCTCCCAGACACAGGCGGGCTGAAATGCGATCGCACTGTGGGTCACCTGCCTTCTCTTTATGAAAGCATGAACATGATCTGCTGTCCCTTCTTCCTACCCCCCAGAACCACAAAGAGCCCTTTCTTCCAGCTACTCCGTTCAGCCTCACACAAAGACAAGCAGGAAAACGTGATGGCTGATGGTCTAGGTTCAGTCTTTGAGAGAGACCACTTACTTCGGGCAGAGAGGGTTAGCACTGGGCTCATTTAATTGAACATAAACAGTTTAAAATTTATTTTTCTTGTAACAAGTGAGCACATGTATGTGCATATGTGTATACAGAAATATTCAACTGAAAAGCACAGGATGAAGAGCAAGTCCCCCACCCCCAACTCTCAGTTCCCCTCCTCAGAGACAGAGCTGTTACCAGATCAGTCCACCCCGCCAGACCACATACACTTTTCTCATCTCACTTTGCATCGTGGGCTTCTGATTAAGAGAAAGGAATAAGTATTTACCAAGCATCTCCTGACTGCCAAGCCCTCAGATGGGTGTTTTAAATACACGAGCACATTTAACTTTCATGACAACTTTATAAGGCTGGTATTTTCTCCGCTTTTCCAGGGAGGAGCCAGACGTTCAGGAAAGAGACTTGCCCAACGCCACACACCTGGGTCCAAAGTTGCCTTTCCAAACTCTCCTGAATTGTCCCATTTCATAAAATCAGATCTCCAGCCCAATTTTCTCTTTCAGGAAACCTGGGCTCTGGAAACAGGTTACTTTGGCACAAAAACTGGTTGGTTATACAACTTAGAATTCTAAGAAGTCAGCCACGTTACCGTGCCTCCCCAGGTCTGTTTCTTCATCTGTAAAATGAGCCTCACAAGAACACCTACCACATAAGGTATTGCCATAAACAGCTTGGCACAGCACCTGCCAAAGAGTAAATACTCTGAAGGGGTTAGTCACTGTTATCAATGGCTCATGAACAAATTGGGGCTTGCAAAGGTTTTCTTTTTTTGTGTTTCTCCCCTCCACTGAGCTGCACAATGGTGTGGCTCTGGGAAGCGTTTTGGGATGAATCTGAAGAGCCATCTAATATATTCTGGCCCCATTATACCAATTTCCTTTGCTTTATGCCTGAAGTTTGCTCCACTAACATTTCTTCTTTTAGCAGAAACCATCAAATGCACAACCTTTCTGCTGCCAAATCCCAGAAACTTTTAATAGTATTTTTACTGTGATTTGTACTTTATCATAGAACTAGTTCAGTTTTTATTTAAAAACTAGAATCTAGCAACATTCTCCCTGTCACCAGTTTTTAATTTTTTAAACCAAAAGTTTACTTGCTGATCATTTCCCCCAGCCCCTGTTCATGTGTCATGGCACTCTAGACTGCATACATTTTGCTAAAATAATCTCAACCTGTATAGATGGAAGCTAGCCAGCCAAATTCCCTTGGAATGGGAAAGACATTTGTTAACCTGGCCGCATGTTTTGCAAACCCATATCCGCTCAACTTGGTGACATTTTCCATTTAACTTTTTCCTTCTTAGCAGAAAGTCAAATGAGATTCTAGTATCATATGGCCAGCAGATGAGGAGGTTGAAGGGAGTTTCTCAAGGGTGTAGCAGGGGCAAGGGGCTAAGGAAGTCGGATGACCAAAGCTCTCACTGTCCAGAGGCTAACTGGATGACTTTGTCCAAGTCTCTTCACATTCTGAGTGTCAGTTAGCTTACCTGAAGAATGAGATGAGACCGTCTTTTTTCCTGAAAAACCTTTCTACCTCTAACTTCCTTTAAGCAAGACAAGATCCTGTACTCATCCTACAAGCATCTTTTCTGGTCTGGGTCTTATCAGGGCAGTAAATAAATGTCATGATGCAACCTCAGGAGATAAGCTTCAGCCAAAAGGAAGTGTGCGTGTATGTTAGCCATAACAGATGCAGCCTCTATTGATTGCAAAAATGTGGTTGCGCCAAGCTGTCACATAATTCATGGCAAAGCCATAAAATCCAGGTTTATACCTTTAATTATCTAAAGTTAAAGGATAGCCAAGCAAGCTTACTATGAGAGTGATATATCTGGAATTCCATCAAACACCCTTCCATGAATTTCTCCCATTCAACAATTCTGCTCAAAGCATCTGGAATGCAGCTAGTCAACAGTGGAATCTCAGCAGGATTTATGAGGTGACCTTTTGTTAAAATAGCATTGTGTATAATCCTGCTGCTATGCTGTTCTGCTCCATTTTCTCTTCTGGGAGGCTATGTTTCATACTGCTGGCGTCATAGTTAGGTCCTCCAATCCAAAGCCTTTGATGATGACTAACAAATGAGTAAGAACCGCAGGAATTCAGTGGGAGTAAAGGTACAGGCAGCAATAAATACTGTCTTACCACAACTGCCTGAACAGAAAGTTAAGAAGAGTCTCCTAAGACGAACGTGAACCATGCTAAGATGTAATTCTTTAACCATGCTCATGAGACCAACTTCCCCTAAAAATCAGATCTGGGGAACTTTAGAAATGCTGAGGTTTTTACTGATTCCTTCCTTGAACATGTGTGTAACTTGACTGTTCCTTTCTCTACAAGGCATAGACCCCAGGAATTTTGAAGTGTCATTTTTGAAAGCTATATGTGCAGATAGCAAGGAACCCAGAGCTCACCATTCACTAAAGCCATCCTGAGCTAGGGCCCAGATGAACCCAGCAATGGCTGATGAAGCCAGAGCCTTATTCAGGTGGCAGTGGAGGGCTATTTCTGCAGCCCCCCGCACAGCCGGGCAGCCAGACGGTGTGTCACCATGTACATGTACTTACATCGCTCTTCCTGAACTTCGCTTTCAAGCTCTTCATGTTTGGTCCATTCAGCCTCCAAAAGCTCTAGAGGAGAATGTTCAACACCTAAGGATAGAAAGAAAAGAAAGAAAGTGAGTGAGAGAGAGAGAGAGAGAGAGAGAGAGAAAGAAAGAAAGAAAGAAAGAAAGAAAGAAAGAAAGAAAGAAATCAATTATCAAGGTTTCCAAATCACCACCACAGGCACCCCCTCCTGATGGGACTATGGCTTTGGGTCATGGGCGGGAGGTCAGGGTAGAGTTAGGAAGGTGGTCAGAGTGAAGAGCTTAAGATGTTAAGAACAGGTTGTTTCTAGTCATGAGGTACTGCTCCCTGGAACCTTCTGAAGTTTTCAGGTTAACCAAACCTTTACATTTTATCTCAACTTCCCAAACATGAAAAGGACAACAGGTTTAAGACACTGCTCAACTGTCTTGCACAAAACACAGTATCTGTATGCTGAACTAACATCCTTCCTAAGACAATTCCCACCATTCACCTCATTTCGAAGGGTCACCATAGTGAAGAATGATAAGGCAACAGTTCATACTCCAGATGCCATGCATTCCCCATTTATTTTTCTCAGCGTGGTCCCCCGCCCCCAAATGCACAGGGCAGTTAATAAAAATGCCAGCAACAACAAAACCTCCCTCAGCAAATACCTCATTCCTTCCGAGGCCACTTGAAACAATGAAAGACTCCCCAGGTCCTTGTGGGACCCAGCCATACCCAGTTGGAGCTAGAAAAAAAGTCTTAATAAATAACTTACTTAGGAGGAGTCTGTGGTCCCCTGGAGAGAGAATGTAATTTTCTTAAGTATATATGTACTTCTTTTCAGGGAAGAAAGTTCCTAGTTTGCATCTGACTCTGCCAGGGGGGTAGTCACCCATTGAAGGTTAAAAATTGATGGAGTCTAAGCCCCTTTATTTTCCAGAAGTAGAACCTCAGAGATGTCAAGACCCCTGCCCGCAGCCCCAAAGCCTGCATATGCTGCAATTCAGGACCAGACCCCAGTTTCATAGTTGAATGCTTTGTTTCACTACCATCTAGCCCAGTGGTCGGCAAACTCATTAGTCAACAGAGCCAAATACCAACAGAACTGTGATTGAAATTTTTTCTGAGAGCCAAGTTTTTTAACTTTAGACTATATAGGTAGGTACATTCCTTATCGAGGTAGCGCCCGCACATGGTATTTTGTGGAAGAGCCACGCTCAAGGGGCCAAAGAGCCGCACATGGCTCGCGAGCTGCGGTTTGCCAACCACTAATCTAACCTCTAAAATTAACACGGAAAAGCAGAATCCTGTGCAAAAGTAACATTGTATGGATTTTATCTTTTTCATCCTTGAACGTGGAAAATGTACAAAGTGTGGACCTTGGCATTTAGGTCAAAAAGGCAAGAAAACTCGTGTGCAAGTTCCCATCCTATGTGATCATAAACGCTCTCTCAATGTAACTTCAAATCTCAATTGGCAAGAAGTGAGAACAGGTATACTTCAACAGTACCGTCCATTTGAGAACTAAGAAATGGTGGTCAAATGGTGACCACCCCTGACCATTACTTTTCTAAAGCCCCTCAAGGCTGTGTCTTGTTCCTCCGCCATCCTCATCATTCTGGACTAAGTTGATCTGAGGAGACAGAGAGGGGGAAATGCAAGCAAGTTAAATGGCTGAGCTCATCCTTCTTGTGTCCTCCTTGCTGCTTCCAGAGGTCCAGCGACTTGTTGGCTTCTAACGTGTTTACTTTCATTGTTGCTGCTGCCATCAAGTAGGGCCCTTGGATGAATGCTACCAACACACAGTCATCATAGAGAACTTTGATGACACTAATCTAGAGATCACACCATTACTTCAGCCACCCTGTGGTCCCCTTCAATCTATCCAGCTTGGTAGGTAGAAGTGACAAAATGCATGTTGCCTGGATAACCATATACACTGTAATTACACCTTGGTAATTGCCAAGTATTTAACCACAGAGAAGGCTGGGCTGGTACCTGAACAACAAAGTCACATTCCGGGACAATGTTTCTCAAAGTTGGCCCCTAATTAATCTGAATCAGAAGGACTTGGGGACAATTTGCTGAATGTAAAACCCTAGTCCACATCCCAAGGAAATTGAATCTCAGGGAGCAGATCCCAGGAATCTATTTGGTTCAATCTTTTGCACACTGACATTTAAGAACCTAAAATCAAGGTAGGTAAACAGGGAATACACTTGTCTTGAGTTGCACTGGTTTGTACACAGCCCTTTTTCATTCCAAAACAAACCACAATTGGATTAATCCAAGCGGAAGTAATGATAGTCAGCTATTCCCAAGCTGCCATTGGCTCATGGCCCTCCACCAGCTGTATCTAGAGAATAGAAATTGTTCTTGGAGTTCAGTTCCTTCCACCTTCTGGGAAAAGTGCTAATAGCCTAGGAAAGAGGCCAAACCCATGCAACAGTAAAAGGGGAGAAAAGAAGCCAAGGTTGGGTAATCACAAACTGTAGCCCACCAAGGTGGAACCACCCAAGCATTCCTTCAGTCATGGCGGACAAGACTTCTGTTTGAGGTCCTGGTGGGTTTTCATAGGTGTTGTACTAGGTGTGTGTGTGTGTGTGTGTGTTTGTGTGTGTGTGTGTGTGTGTGTGTGTGTGTCTTTGGTATTTTCTTTTTAGCATGCCAGTGAGAAGTATGCAAACTCTTATTTGAAGAAGATTAAATAAATAAAGCAACTAATTCCAAAAATTCTCAGGGGAATGGATTAGTTTTGAAGTGAATGTCTTCTTGGAATGATGATTCTTAGGTGAGTGATAACTGGGTGGTCTGTGGGCAGAACCCAGGAGGATAACGATGGGGTCAAGGGTAAACGAGTTCTAGAAACCTATAGAAGAGTAACTTCAAAAACAAGAATGGTAGCTGGGGACAATTAAAGTTAGTGATAGGTCATTGCTTTCCTGGTATTTGTAAAAGAATCTAACACATGGAAGCCATGACTAGTGGGAAGTAGCCTGCCCCTGAGATGATGCTGGGCCCCCACTGCCTCAGCTCCTCCTCTTCCCTGAGAGGACCCACGAGTAAGTCAGGGACTTAATTGCCTTCCACAGGTCAGCTACAGTCTCACAGCTCCAATTCCCAAAGCCCAGACTGGGCTATCTCTTGAGTAAAGTGACACCCATTAATTTAGCAAGGGTACACTATCAGCAGTTCTTGGAAACGTCACTTAATCAAGATGCTTTACTCAAAAGAGTCGCATGAAGCTGAATGAGCCGCACAGCCGCCTACTGGACAGTACAGAAAGAGGATGAGAGGTTACACATATGCAGGAAAAGTTGTTTGAACTAAGTTCTTCCATTTCAAGTAAAATAACGCACAACTACCCACTGGGCAGGAATATTAGGCAGTTTACTTCCTTGCCCATGACCAAACAAGTCACTGAAACTTAGTTTCTAGCCTTGGTCTCCAGTCACCACATGACACTGAGTTCGTCAGCAAGGATGAAACAGTCAGAGATACCTTCTCGTCTGAAAGGCGGAGTCCAACAAACAGGGTTCATTTGTTAATCCGTTTTCCCTTTAAAAATAACGTAACTCTCAATCAAAGCTTAACATGAGCTATCCTCATCTGATTTACTTCTAACCTGAATCAAAAAACCTTGGTGTTAGCCTACAGAGCTTTATTATGAACTACCAAGTGAAACTTCTTTGAGTAGTAAAAATAACTTATAGTGGATACGGGCTTTCCCTTTGGGGTGATGAAAATGTTCTAAATTTATTGTCATGATGGCTGCACAACCTGTGACCATATCAAAACCATTCATTTGAATACTTCAAGTAGGTGAATTGAACAGGATGTGAGTTATATCTCAACAAATCTGTTATTTTTAATAGCTTAATAATTTCCACTACCTTCTCCAATCCTTTTTTATTTACTGATTTTTTTATTGAGTGAGAGGAGGGGAGGCAGAGGCAGACTCCCACATACACCCTGACTGGGATCCACTGGTCAAGCCCACTCAGGGGTGTTGTTCTGCCCATCTAGGGCATTGCTCTGTTGCTCAGCAACCAAGCTCTTCTTAGCGCCTGAGGTGGCAGCCATGGAGCCATCCTCAGTGCCCAGGGCCAACTCGCTCCAAATGAGCCATGGCTGACTGCAGGAGAAGTGAGGGGCAGAGAGAGAGAGAGAGAGAGAAAGAGAGAGAAGCAAGAGAGGGAGGGACAGAGAAGCAGATGTACATTTATTTCTCCTCTGTGCCCTTACTGGGAATTGAACCGGGTTCTAATCCTTACAGTTAGGAAAACTCCAGGTTAGAAACCTCTGTAATGATTGAAAAAGAACTGCAAAGGAACAGATTAATAATATCCTTCACACTAAAATGTAGTTGCTTCTAGTATTTCTTTATATAGCTATTTCTACACTACCACCCACCCCTGGATTGAAGTGGTTAGAAAAAAAGCTCCCCTCTTGTATCTTCAGACTACTTCTGCTACCCACCCACCCCCACGCATGACCCAAGGATTCTCTGTAAGGCAAGTCTGCCAACTATGTCAGCAATGAGAGATGTTTTGGAGCCCCAGCCAGGTACTCTGATTCTGCAATCAGATGTGAGGCTCAGAAATCTGCCATTTTGGCTTTAACTCCTCAGGCCATCTGGATGCTCTGCTAGAATAGGGGAATCACTACTCTAGACGCAATAATACCACACAGACAATAGACACCTGCATTAAGAAATAATCTAGAAACATTGATAGATGAGTATCTTCAAGCACTGACTACATGAATCTTTCACAACAGGGGCGGGGGGAGATGGGCGGGAGCCCTCCACACTCTAAATTCTAGGAAGAGCAACCTACTGGTTACCCATGGCCACTAGGCAACAGTGTCAACTAGCAAAGGCCAAGAGTAGCAATGCATTTTCTGGAATCACAAGAATCCATTAGCATCTATGACATTATATCATAGGAGCCAAGGGCCGCAAATTCCCTGTGAACCACACAGCATTGGGGGATACAGGAAAGAGTGTGCTCTCTCTGGCTCTCCCTTCCTTCCCTCGTGGAAGAGAGGAACACTTCTGCACAATCCTCAGCAAGCCCGGACACTCGTGTGCACCCTGGCTTCAGGATTTTTCCTTCCAGGTTAAAAGCACATAAGATACAAAATCCGCAGCACCGAAGGCACACGCAACAAACATAAAAAACTAAAATTAAAGAACTATTTTCCTTGCCAGCATCTACCTCTTTATCTTAAGTACTTGATTGTTTCCTCAGATAATAACCTCTCTGCAACCAGGATGGAATTTTAACCAAAAGCTGTGCAAACACTCAATTCTCTCAATCTGGAAAAACAAACTGTCTGTAAAAGGTCTCGCAGGACCAACCTTCCCAGGAAAGACATCCCTGTCTACACTGCTCCGCCAGCCATCCGAACTCCTCCCGTGGGCAGGAGCTGCCTCGAGCATCCTACTCTCGGCCAGGGCTGTGCCTGGGATCTTATCGCAGCTTCTGGAATGAAGAACATGAAGTGGGGAGCAGAAGCCAGTGAGTACTGGGTCCCCTCATCCACTCTACTCCATCCACAGCACATCTGTTCTCGTGATAGTAGAAAAAACATCTTATTCCATTCATTTCTTATTAAAATTTATTGGGGTGACAGTGGTCAACAAGATTGTCTAAGTTTTCAAGTGTACATTTCTATGATACGTGATGTATCTATTGCATTGCACACCCACCACCCAAAGTCAAGTCATCTTCCGTCACCAGGTATTTGGTCCCTTCCACCCCCTTCCGTCTGGAAGCCACTACACTGTTGTCTGCGTCTATGAGTTTCAGTCTTAACATCCCACTCGAGTGAAATCATATGGTTCTTAGCTTTTGCTGACTGACTTATTTCACTTAGCATAATATTCTCCAGGTCCATCCATGTTGTCACAAATGGAAGTACTTCATCTTTTTTTATGGCTGAGTAGCACTCCATAGTAGGTATGTGTGGGACCAATTTTAAACACATACAGACATCCGGGGGATGGGAACTATGGTCAATTACTATAGGGGACATGAGGAGAGACCAAGATTACAGGGAGAAAATGACACAAAACTAGTCACCAGATAATGCAGAAATTCAAAGAGTAGAAATCTTTGAGGGCTGGGAAAAATCAGAGACGTCTTCCCAGTAGGGGTCAAGGTCTAACTAGCCTTAAAGGAAACACAAAGTTTGATGAACTAAGGAGGAAAGGGCATCTCATCTGTCCGCGCCCACAAGAGAGAGCACGCCCCTCTGAGATTTCCCAGGCAAGGGTCAGACACCTGTCCTGTCTCTTTAAGCAGTCCTAGAAGCTTTTCTCATGAAGCTGAGTAGAGGGGTTGGGAATCGTTGCACAGTTCTCTCTGAAGAAAGATCCTCCCTTAATCCGCACACACTGACCCTTTTAGACTCTGGCTGCGAGTGACGGGTTCAGGAGTCCTGCCACCAATTCTCAGCAAACTTGAAAATGTACCTCTCACACTGTTTGCTTCCTTTGGAATGGCAGGTTTTCAGGGTAGGATTGTCATTCTGCTTATACAAAGGTGCTGGCCATTGGCACACAATCATAAATGTTTCATGAATGACTATGTAAGACAAGATTGGGTTAGGATCCCAGATAGCCTTTAGACTTCACCTTTGACCTCTGCAAGGCTCTCTTTGGTCCCAAGTGCTCTGGGTTAGCCGCACTGGGGTCTGAGCAAATGCACCATAACGATTAGGTTTTACTATGTACCTATGAAAGCACTAAAGAATTTTAAAAAAAATAAAAGCCCAAGTCATGTGGCCTATGGAGCCTTACTAGGCTCCCTTCCTTCTGCTCCTGCCCATCTTCTCAGCCTCTTATTGCCATGCTCCTCGTGCATCACCTCCCCAGCCGCGTGCTGAGCTGAGCTGAGCTAAGGGAGCTGACCACTCTGAATAATGGGATGTGAGTCAGCACAGAGCAAGGACCATTAGACAGAAACCCTGGGGGTCAAATGGTACAGACCTCTAGTTATAAAACAAGTAAATCATGGGGATGTCATGAACAGCATGGCGGCTACAGCTAGTAATACTGTATTACATATTTGAAAGTTGCTAAGAGAGCAGATTTTAAAAGTTCTCATCACAAGAAAAAATATTCTGTAACTAGATAAGGTGATGGATGTTACCTAGACTTGTCGTGATGATCATTTTGCAATATATACAAATATCGAACCATTCTGCTTTATGCCTGAAACTAATTTCATGTTATATATCAATTATATCTCAATTTTTAAAACGTATTCAGCAACTGAAAATTGCTGTAGACTTTTTTATACTATAGACTAATCAGAAACGTCATAGGTTTTATTGAGAGGCAAAGTGTTCACGTAGTAAATTTTAAAGAGCCAGCGATACAAAAAAGCTGCTTTTTGATTACATCTTGGGCGGCATATTTACTCAGCAAATCAGATACACATGAATACATGAGTGAATAAATAAACAAACAAGCAAACTCTCCTGAGCACTAATTATGGGCTGTGGTTTCATATATGACATCTTTTTTTATGAATTAACTAAGGAGCAGGTGTGTTAAGGTTGCCCAGATGATAAAGAAGGGAAAACTAAGGGATTAAAAATATAGATATAAGCAGTAGTTTCATTTTGTCAATGAATCCTTTCTGATATACTCTAATCGTTCCTCCCTCCCTTCTTTCCTCACTTCCTCCCTCTCTCTTTCCTCCCTCCCTCCCTCCCTCCCTTTTCTTTCCTCACTCCTTCTCTCTTTCCTCCCTCCCTCCTTTTCTTCTCTTTCTTTCTTCCCTTTTTGCAAAGAAATCACCATTCTTTTTAAGCCGCAAATACCCTTCAGATATTACATCATAATAATCGTGCAATGTTGTAAAACTCTGTTGAAAACATCAATCTCCCTCTGTATTCATAACTTGCCTTTATCCTGGGGATGACATTTCTCTTAAAAAAGAAATACATCAATCATTCTTCTTTAAAAAATAAGACCTACCATCAACCAGGACCAATCCTGGTCCATGAAGCAGTCAAAGTGACCAGCACTATTAAAAAATCAGCTGAGACTCTGACAACATTACTATCTGATCTTTCAAATATGCTGCTCACGGGCTCCAATAAGCCATCAGAGCAGAACCCAAGGTTGCCTCCTGCCCTAAATCCATGCAATTTAACAAAGCATGGGCTTAATCAAAACAAGCTACCTCTGGAATATAAAAGTCATTCTAGGACTAAGGGATGCCATATGATTATCCCTCATTTTGAGGTTATTTTAAAAATGATCTCTAAAAGGTTTTTTCTGTTTCCAAATCTTTTGATGTTTATGTCAATAACAGTCTAACCACTTTGTTCAGATACCTACTAATCAACCCCAATGGCAAGGTGTGTGAGTTACATGCCTTAGCTTCTCCATTCCAAGTCCACTCCTTGGGTTCCACCACACTTGAAACCCAAGAGAACTAATCAACTGAAAAAATACAGGTCCACTCCTGAAACATTACTGGTGAAAATATAAAATGGAGAAAGCAAAATGTCATTGTGGGAAGCATGCTAGCAGCTTCCTATGAAGTTAAATATAAATTCACCACATAATCCAGCAATTCCATACCTGCATATCTTGCCAAGAGAAATGAAAACATATGTCCATACAAAGATTTGTACATGAGTGTTTATAGCAGCCGTACTCATAACTGTATAAAAGTGGCAACTACTGGAATATCTGTCGATGAGGTAAACAAAATGTGGCATTTTCATACAGTGGAATGCCACTGACACTGGAAAGGAAGGAAATACCAATACATACTGCAACATTGGTGACGCTCAAAACCACTGCGTTAAGGGAAGATCAGACACAAAAGACTGCAGATAACAAGATTCCATTTGTATGATGCATCCAGAACAGGCAAATTTATAGACAGGAAGTAGGTTAGTGGTTGTCTAAGACTGGGAATGGTTAAAGGAGTAATTGCCAATGGGCATGAGGGATCTTTGGGTGCTGGGATGGAGATGGGGACGGTGAGTGTTTAAAAACCAGATTGTGATGATTACACAATCCTGTAGAGTTCGTAAAAATTATACTAAAGTTGTATACTAAAGTTGGTGAACTGTATGGAGTATATAAATCATACCTCAAGGAAGATGTTTATGAAATGATCAAATACAAAAAGAGAAAAGGAGCTCATATGCAAAGTTGTCAGGTCATGAACAGTACCTTTACAGTGAGAGGGTAGGCCCCGTTTATGATTATATGTAACTTGTTTTTACTGTAGAAAGACTGAGTTGCCAAACGATTGCTTACAGTGTACTTCATTGGCTCCCTGACTTGGTTTCACAATGGGGATTCTTTGGACTCTCCACATCCGGAATGCTGGAAATGTCATTTGCAATGATCACAATGGTTCTGTTTGGCCTGCTGACTCTCTTTAACCAGTCACCCAGAGTCTCAAATAATTTTCAGAATAGGGATAGATAAGTTACTGAAACAGATTCTGTCAACTGTGATGCCCTAGGAACAGGAGTAAGTGCGAGGGCAGAGAACACAAAAGTCCTTACTGACAAATGCTTTGGAACCTTCTCACCAACCAGACATGCTCAGGTCGTCCAATCAGCTACCTCAGGAAAAGAGCCTAGAGTTCAAGAGCTGCATCTGTCTGCTCTGCCGGCTACGTCTCTAAAGTCAGCGGCCAAATTTGCTTCAGGAATCTACAAAATGTGAAACATACACTCTCTCTAGAGTCTAACTGGGATGAAGAGAACAGGATGACCTAACCCTTTGAACCTGCAGGTTAGGGAGGGCTTACTTAGCATTCATTTGTTTGACTCTTAGCTGCTCCTTGATCTATTCTGTCCCAGGTTTCATGCCTTGCTTCACACCCCCCCTCTACCCCTGCCCCAAAGCACTCCATTCTTCAGGGTCACTTCCATTCTGAAAGCACTTGCGGAGCCTGTCTTTGCCTCTCCTGTAGGGACCAGCCAACAATAAGGACAACTGCAATTCTGGAAATGAATAGTGTCAGACTACTGTAAAACTCTCACAAAATAAACAGCCACTTTAACAGCTGGGTCCAGGAGGGACTCCGGACTCAGGATGGTCCTTTCCTCCTCTACTCCCCAGGGACTAGGAAGCTGTGCTGGGGGGGGCTGAGGCAAAAGATGAATAAGGGAACCCCTCGGAATAGGAGGGAACAAAGAGAGCGGAGAGGGCTCAGCTGGACCAGGGGGCCTCAAAGGTCCAGATAATCCTCTGGGCAGCTAATCCTTGAATAGCCCTGAAGATATGATATGCAAACACATTGTCACTCACCCTAATTTATTCCAAACAAGACCCCTGGAAGAGAAGCCTAACAGTGGCTCAAACAACAAGGCATCGCTGCCTGGGGACAATGCCAGCCTGGATCTGCCACACTGTTGCCCTGGCAGTACAAATGGAAAACCTGTCAGATCATTTTCCATTAGAAGACACAGGCTGCTCCACACCAGCGCTTAGTGGGGGCCCTGACCTGCCTGCTAGTGAAGACTGAACTGGACGCTCCAGACCACTGTCTGTGTTTAGGGATCAGAAGCAAGCAGCACTAACATGAAGGATGAGGCATGTTCCATTAACAGTCATAAAGGTTTACTATTCTCCTGCCACACCCCACACACATCCACCCAGACCTTGCACCTGATGCTTGGAGGGTGGACAGAGTACAAATAGCATGGTTACTCAAGAACTTGCAATTTAAGCGGAATAATAAAAAGCTTATACTGTTTTAATTACTTGTGTGCTCTGAATACCAACTATGGGCCATGGAGAAATGTGGACCACACAAAACTCCTGCTGACAAAAAGCAGTCTAACTGTTAAAAAAATTTTTTTTAATCCATGCAGATTACATGTACAAAAGCAGACATACAGATTTGTAAAACAAAAACACAAATGTCCATTATACCATGTAATCAGTTTGTGAAGAAGCTGTCATATTTCTTCAGAGATGTTTAAAGCTATGAGCAAAATCCCTGGTAACTGGCTACAGACACAGGGAAGCTTCATCAAATATGTATTTATTGAGGGCATTCTAGGTTTCAGGTAATATACTGTGATTCCAAGACTAACAAGATACCATGTTACTTAGACTGATGCTGTCTAATACTATAGCCATTAGCCACACATGAAACGGGACCAGTGCAAATTGACAAGTACTGTGAATAGAAACTGTGCAGTGATTGCAAAGACTTACTTTGAAAAAAGAATGTCAACCATACCACTGATAAGTTTTATATTGAGTACATGTTGATAATATTTTAGATCTACTAGGTAAAATATAATAAATCATTACAATTCATTTCTTTGCTTCTTTTTTTGTGGCTACTAGAAAATTTTAAATGATCTCTGGCTTGTATTTCTGGCTTGCTGATAATTCCGAGACAGTGATAATTTAGACTTTTACTTCAAAGACAGTGATGACAGCATCCATTTAGCCCTAACAGCATCTTATCATTATTACTCACAAGGTAGGCATAAAAGTAAGGACAAAATGTATTTTACCATGTTTAACGTTCACTTGTTATCATAAAATCGTGAAACTCAGATCTAGTTTAAGATCTGAGTTAACTATAAGTTAATGATAATGAAACCTATAGTTTATAAGATTTACTCTACCACATGCAGAAGAAGGAATGATTAACCAACAACATTATTGCACTCGACTGACAAACTTCTAGGCAAACTCACTTACTACTCTGCCATATACAGTTCAGAAAACAGGAGTATGCTTTTGCCTATCAGCAAATGGACACTTTTCCAAAGGATTCAGCCAGAATTTAAGTACTCTCTCATTTATTTTAAGAACTACCACCTTCATCTGAATCATGATTGTACTGCTCTGTGCCTAGATTATGATCAAAACAAGTTGGTGAAACTGAGGAACTTGTTAATGCAGTTTCGAATAAGACTGGTCACTACTAAAAGAAGTATGTCTTTACATTGTCCATATTACCTACTGGTAAGATAACAGAAGGGCTAAATGGAGGAATGACAATACAGGGACATAGTTGTGAATTATACAAGATGTGTTGCAATAATTTATGGGCAATCTCTCTTTATTGTTACAGATTATAATGGCAGGTATAATCAGACCGGCTAATTCAGGGGTCGGGAAACTTTTCGGCTGAGAGAGCCATAAGCGCCACATATTTTAAAATGTAATTCCCTGAGAGCCATACAACCCGTGTACATTATGCATTATCAAGTAAAAATTTGGTGTTGTCCCGGAGGACAGCTGTGATTGGCTCCAGCCATCCACAACCATGAACATGAGCGGTAGGAAATGAATAGATTGTAATACATGAGAATATTTTATATTTTTAACATTACTATTTTTTTATTAAAGATTTGTCTGCGAGCCAGATGCAGCCATCAAAAGAGCCACATCTGGCTTGCGAGCCATAGGTTCCTGACCCCTGGGCTAATATATCAGCAGTTCTTTCACAGTAGGTTGATAAAGAACATAGTAACATTAGCAATATAATAACAGCCATTATTGCTATCATTTACTTCAATTTTATCTTGCTTTGCAAAAATTTTTTCTACTATTTTATTATAAATGAGTATCATTTCATATAATGCTCACATCACTTTTGTAAAGCCAGTAGTTGCGGTCAGGATCACAGCCGCCTGACCCGTGCAGGTTCGCATTAGATTCGAACAGTCGGTAATGAAACAATGGAGCCAAGAACTGGTGAGCCATCAACTTTAATTCTAGCTTGCACCTGGCGGGCAAGCAAAAACACACAGTGGGCTCCAAAACCCACACATTCAGTGCTCACAAAGCTACTGACTTATCCAAGTTTCCTAGAATCAAAAAGTTTCTAGCTCACCAGACTTATTCACCTCTGTTTCCCATATCCTCTCTACACAAACTCTGCACAAACTGGCTTCTTCCTCAGCATTCCACCATCTTGACTGCCTCCTCCCCTCCACGTGGCCTTAATCTGTTCTCCTCTCTTCTAATACTAACCTCAGGAACCAAGAGAGATCAAGCTACTGGTCTCTCCCACTTTATAATGTAGAATCAAAACCTTTAATCCAATTATACAAACAAGGAAGTCTCCAATACAAAGACACCCATCCGAGACACAACGGGATTCCTCAAGAAAGTGCACCACCCTACATCATCCAGTCAGTCAAGGGTGTGGGGAAGAGCTTACTCTTAAAACTAAGCCTTAGGCCATAACAACCCAGCCTGCTTACATTACAGCCTTTCCCCCTCACCCATCCCAAGCATAAGGGCAAATAGTATCACCTGGGTGACGGGCTTCCATGTGCGCAGCACCATCTTTAACAAAGTGAGCATATTATATTTTATCTGCCCAACAATTTTGGAATTAGATGCTATTGTTATTATTCCCAGTGTCCAGATTGGGAAACTGCAGCCTAGAAAAGTTTATTTGGCCCAAGAGGCATAGTTTCATAAATGGAAGAGGCTTGGTTTAAACTCAGGTTCGGATCCCGAGCCCAAACACACCCCTGGGCTGCATAGTAGACAATAATAATTTTTAAGAGTCTGGCCAACAAATCAACACATTTACTACTTAAAAAAAGTGAAGGCCCTGGCTGGTTGGCTCAGTGGTAGAGCATCAGCCCTGTGTGTGGATGTCCAGAGTTTGAATCCCAGCCAGGGCACACAGAAGTGCCCACCTGCTTCTCCACCCTTCCCCTTCTTGCTTCTCTCTCTCTCTTCCCCTCCTGCAGCCAAGGCTTCATTGGAGCATCGCCCCAGATGGGCAGAGCATCATCCCCTGGTGGGCTTGCCCCGTGGATCCCAGTAGGGCAGGCGCATGTGGGAGTCTCTCTGCCTCTTTGCTACTTATTCAGAAACATTAAAAAAAATAATAAGGGAAGCTGCTTTTACTGATGGAGCAGTCCGCAGCCCTGCTGCTGGCACGCACCGGGTTCCCTCTAGAAGGCGGAATGGAGCAGTCTGAAAGGGCATTGCTCTCACTCCTTGCCTTCACACGCTGGCCTCATTCCGGGGAGGGGCGCATCTTTATTTCCTTGTCCTTTCATAGGAGCAGCATATGCTGAATGAATAAGTCAAAAAATCCTTTCCACATAGCTTTGCTAAAGGTATCAAGTTATTAACAGAGAAAATGCAAAATAATTACAAGTGAGGTGGCTATTTTTACACTCAGCTGAGCAGGTGAACTACAGACTGACGCGGAAGTTTCCACAGTTCGGCAAGGATGTGAAAGAACAGAACTTCTAGACACTCGGATGCTTACCTCTCATTAGGACTTCTTCATTCATAATTATTCTACAACCCCGTATAACATCTCTCTCCAAGCTATAAAAAATTAAATACTACCAATTCTTCGGGACAATTAAAAGCATTGATATTACAGTAAAAGTGGGATCCTGAGACACATCACCCAGGGGGCGCAGGAGTTTGTCCCGGAAGCCACGTGCAGCAGCAACCTGGGCCGGCAGGTGGCCACCTACGCGGAGGCAGATATCACCTGGACAGGGCATGCTGCTCTTTCTGTTTCTTTTGCCACCGTGGATATAAACACCCACTTGCAATGTAATGAGAACCAAATGCGCTTTGTTCCAAGGGGTATGCACTTCAAATAATCACGGGTTGTTTCAAAAGAGGGGAAGAAAGCAAGCTTGTTGTCAAACAATGTACAAACAGTAACATATCCGTGAACAGATTGGCCAAGAGACTGGCTGGGATGGAGTCATTTTGAGGAAACCTGTCTGATTTTCAGAGGCTTTGGAAGAAAAGCAATAGAAAAAGTAAATAAAGAGCACACCCAACATGGTATAAAGCTGAATAGCATAGAAAGAATCTAATGAGAAGCTGATCAAGATTGTTGACTGGACTTACACAGTTAGTAGCAGAAAAATGTTTTTCTTTTTTAAAAAAAAGGAAATCCCAGACAACTTACAGATATTGGGTTATAGTTTCTATGTCTATATTTGTAATAGTTTTTTTCCCAATTAAAAACAATTTACAGGAAAGAAATATGAGTCTTTTTTCTCAAAATAGAACAATGACAGTATCACCACCACCCCCCACAAAAAGTAAGGATTTTTAAATTTTTAACAAAGATCCAAGAAGGTTCTGAGAGCATCTGAATCAACCCATGATAAATGGGAACTAGGTCTGAAACAAGATTTTCTCAAAGAACGACAGGCCTTTCATCACCACCCAGCCCTGTGTGAGGACATCCCAATGTGGCTCACGGCAGGACCCCAGGGCACCAGTATATGCTGTGGCTGGGCCCTAGCTTGTATTTTCCACAGCCTTTCATAAGGAAGGGAAAAAAAGCAACCCTCTGCCCATGAGCCTAGTGGCTCACAAGTTCCCACATCTTCTGGGTGGCTGGAAAGAGGCCACTGCATGGGCAGATGCTCCTGGCAGTGGTATGACTGGGTCATCACTGTCCACTGCAAGTTAGGGTTCCCTTTCATCTCTGAAAAATGACCAGTCACTGGTATGTCAACTTTAATAGATGTTCCAACTACATGAGCCCTCTTGTCAAACTAAGAGTCTTGGCCCATAATTTGTTAACACACTCACAAAGCTTGACAAATAGATTTGTTTATATAATTCTCACTCAGCAGATGCAAAAGGGTCTGGGTTCCAGATCCTCCTCCAACCTTCACATCACTGCTCAATGTCATCTGCCTCACCTGGGACTCCCCACTAGGCTCCTTTACCCAATCACCCACCTAAAATATACCCAAGAGGTCACTGATATATTTGGCTTTGTTTTGTCAACTCCTACACTCATCATGCAAGGCAGAGAAAATTTAGTTGGCTCCTCGCGAAATAACGCACCTCACTATAACAGTGAATGCTTTCAGTACCATGAGTTAAGGATTTCATGATGGGACCATTTTTATTTCTAGGTACCCTACGGCATATTGCTTGCTCCTTGATCTTTAGAATAAGGTTATCATTTCCACCACCACTCTTTAATGCTCACGGATGAATGTACATCGTCAGAGCAATGAGTATTCCCCCTGCAGCAATTCAGAGAAATACACGTTTAGTCCTAGAAGTTGTGTGTGGTTGGTATTGCCTAAGACTGTTGCTGGCCTGTCTAAACAGACGCTGTGTGCCTAAGACTGTTACTGGCCTGTCTAAACAGACACTGTGTGAACAAGGGAGTCAGGATCCCTCTGTATCTACCACACTTAAAATGTTGGAAAGAGAAGTTATAAAGAAAAGGAGCCTGACCAGGCGGTGGTGCAGTGGATAGAGCGTCGCACTGGGATGCGGAAGACCCAGGTTCAAGACCCTGAGCTCGCCAGCTTGAGCGTGGACCCATCTGGCTTGAGCAAAAGCTCGCCAGCTTGGACCCAAGGTCGCTGGCTCCAGCAAGGGGTTGCTCGGTCTGCTGAAGGCCCACGGTCAAGGCACATGTGAGAAAGCAATCAATGAACATCTAAGGTGTCGTAAAGGCAATGAAAAACTAATGATTGATGCTTCTCACCTCTCTCCGTTCCTGTCTGTCTATCCCTCTCTCTGACTCTCTCTCTGTCCCTGTAAAAAAGAAAAAAGGAAAGGAGGGGCACATCTGAGCATCATGTTCCTTATGTTTCCTCTAAATTCAGGTTCAGGCAAATGTTGGCAGAAGAAATCTGAAGACAAGTGCTTTGAAGGATAAAGTACACAAATTTAAGTCGAATGCTCTCTCTCTCTATATATATATATGATTCTATGTTTTATTTTTTACCCAGATGGAACCTGTAAATGAAAAGTGACACTTGGGGCACTCAATTACAGTTATTTAGGATGTCCAATATGTACTAATAGGGAAATTCCATGTCGAAAACCACAGCATATAGCGTTCTATTCATTCAACAAACATTTCAGTACTGCACCTACTATATGTCAACATTGTTCTAGACACCAGGGATAGAGCAGCGAACAAAAGAGGCAAATCCCGTTTTTATGGGATGAAAGAAAGCCTACTGAAATAAATGAAAATATATGGCAGAAGGTAGTAAGTACCGCAGACAAAAATAAAAGCAGAAAACGGCTCTGGCCAAATACCACAGTTGGCTAGAGCATTGTTCCAATATGCCAAGTATGCCAAGGTTGCGGGTTTGATCCCAGGTTTTCTGCCTTCCTCTCTAAAATCAGTAAAGAGAAGAAGGGGAGGGGGGAAGAGGGGAGGGGAGGGGAGGGGAGGGGAGATAAAGAAAAGAAAGTGGAAAAGAGGAGCAAGGAGTCCTGGAAGGGGGTGGCCAGGACAGATCTGCTCAGAAGGTGATGTCTGAGTAAAGGTCTGACAGGTCAAGGTACACAGACATATGGATATCTAAGGGAGACAGTGGGAACAGCAAATGCAATGCCTCTGAGGCAGGAATGTCCTGGCAATTTGAAGAAATAATGAGGAAACCAATGTATTTAAATGCCTTAAACTGCTTCCAGATTAAGGGATTATAATTAGGGGCAAAATGTCACTTATATAGCCGTTCTCATAAACTCTTGGAACAGGAATGTGCTCTGTAGATGCTCACTCAAACCCCTTAATTTCTGCAAGAAGAAATGAGGAGACAGTCGAGTGAGTCATCCAAGGTGACAGCTCGAGACTGGCTGAGAAAGGCTTCAGCACGAGTATCCCAAACTCAGAACCGCAGTTTTATCTCCTGCTCCAACTTCATAATTAAGAGCTACTTTTCTCATTAAAAAAAAATATTCTTTTTAAGCAAAACAACAAAAGGATCCAGTCAACTAATAAAATCTTCTTAGAGCTAAATATTGATCAATTTTACTTTTTCATTCAACAAATAACCACGAAATCCCTATATATGCCCTAAATATTTTTAAGAAATGAAAGAAATAATAAATGTAGCATTACCTAGACCTCACTCCCCAGCTATTAATTATATAAGGGTATAACAAAGGAACCTGTGCCCAGGGAAATATGTTTCAGATGTTTATTGCCACATTATTATGGTAAAAAAGTGGAAGTAGATCAGCTGTCTTCAGCAGAAAAGGTGTAACAGTGAGAACTATAAAGTCTAACTTTCTCCTGGCAAGGGAATGAGTAAACTCTAACTCATTTATCCACTGGAATTCTCTGCAAGATCTACGTGTACCTCAAAAATATAATGACAAATTTAAAAATGCAAGTTGTATGTAGGGAGAATTATGTCATTTATATAAAATGTTAAACACACAAGCTTGCAATAGTTGGTGAACAGGTAATACAAAGTAGTACCAAAGTGTGTTTGGAAACTTACATATGAACTTCACATTAGTAGGTACCTGAGGATGAAGGCAGAGCAGTATTGGATAAAATATTTTGATTGCAAGGCCCTGGCCAGTTTGCTCAGTGGTAGAGTATTGGCCCGGCAATGTGGATGTCCTAGATTCGATTCTCCGTCAGGGCACACATCTGCAGAAGCAACCATCTGCTTCTCCAACCCTTCCCCTTCTCTCTCCCTCCCTCTCTCTTCCCCTCCACAGCCATGGCTTGACTGATTCAAGTGCATTGGCCCCAGGCGCTGAGGATGGCTCCAGGGAGCCTCTGCCTCGGGTGCTAAAATTAGATCAGTTTTAAGCCTGGCCCTAGATGGGCAGAGCATCAGCCCCAGAGGAGGTTTGTGGGGTGGAGCCCAGTCGGGGTGCATGAGGGCATCTATCTCCTCTCCTCTCACTTAAATAAAAAAAATATTCAGTTGCGGTTTATTTTTTACAAGGGGAGACAAAGTAAATATGGAAAGATTAGCAACTCTTAAACATAGGTAGTGGGAGGAAATGGAAACCATACTGTATTCTCTTTTGATGTATATTGGAAATATTTCATACTTATTTTTATTTTGAAATGAAGAGAAAAAGAAAAAACTCTATCACATTCCATTAGAAAAAACTCCATCACATTCCATTAATTCCAAGGCCCAGTTTCTTTACCCTCCAAACCTTAGTTTTTTTGCCCTTTTTTTTATTGATTTGAAAAGAGAGAGAGAGGAACTTCCGTCCATTGTTCCATTTAGTTGTGCATTCATTTGTTGCTTCTTGTATATGTCCCCCACCAGGGATCCAACCCACAACCTTGGCATATGGGGAAGCCACTAACCAACTGGTCAGGTCAGTTTCTTCACCTTTAAAACATGAGTGACCTTAAGTGTACCTGCCTCAAAGACGCTTTGAGAAGTGGCAGTTTGGAGACAATTTCATTGTCAGGTATATTACTAATGCCCCTATTGAATCTCCAGGGCCTGGCATCGATTCTTTTTATTTAATTTCGCAGGTAACAGTAATAAGATTTTTCAACTGGGTTGTAATCACCACTACCACCTCCCCAAAAAACATAAAACAAATCTAAGGAGTGTAAATGATACAAGAAATTCATCAATGAAGCATCTCTATGAATGGAAATCAAAAACCCCCAACAACCCGGCATGGGACCACTTCTCCCAATTTATGTTAATCAAGCACTGGTTTAAAATGTTATGATCTGGATAAATTTCTCCCATGAAATCATCTTAAAAACCCAAGAGAAAAAAATCTGACACTGGCAAGGCAGCATGGAGGAAAGATGAACAGGCCCTGCAGAGTAGTTGAGCGGACAGAGCATCCACTATTCAGAGCATCCACTACTCCGGCTGAGGTGGCAGTGGATCCCTGGTCAGGGCACATAGGCGAAGCAACCAATGAGTGCGCAAGTAGGTGGAACAAGTGATGCTTCTCTCTCTCTCTCTCAAATCAATAAAAATAAAAATAAAAAAAGAAGAAGAGGAAAAATGGCCAGATTACACTCATCAGTAAGAAAATTTCCAGCCACACCTGTAAACAGGGGCCGGAAGACTGGGGAAAGAGCAATCAAAATCCTGACTCCCAGGGATGCACTACGTCTTCTCCAACTTTGTTCAAACTCAAGCAGGTGAGCTTCTACAGAGTTCTGACCCGCAGAAACAGCTCCTCCCTCTGCCAGAGATCACATTCTCCAGGGAACTGGCAATGTTTCCCCGTTCCAGGCAGCTTGGCATTCTCCTCTCCTGGAAGGAAAACGCAGATCCATCCAAATCACCTGTGAGCTTGAGCCCAAGGGAGGCCTCTGATCCAGGCGAGCGGCCTAGAGTCCGCAGACCTGCCCCAATCATCATTGGAAATAAAGTTGCGCTGAGATGAACTGGGTTGGGCTCCATGGAAGAGCGCAAGCGAGGATATAGAGCCCCAGCCCCTGGGAGGTCTCTTGTAACTCCTACACTTTAAGCTGTGGTCCATCTGCTCTGTCAGCTGCCTCTCTATGTTCTGAGCCCCCTCACCCACCGCCACTCCACAAAAGGGGGGGATGCGTGGTCCAAACGCAAAGGAGAGCGGGAGTCAGGGGTTGGCTGATGAACTGAAACCGCGGACACAAACCTGCCCAAGTCGGCAGCTAAAGGAAGGTGGTAGGGAGGGTACCCACCCTCCCGGGCAGAGGCTGGGGGAGATGGCGGCCCGAGCCCCTTTCGCAGCTCCACATCCTCCCTCCTCCCCAAGTCCCAGCTGCCTCAGTCTGCCCGAACTCCAGCATCCCTTCTTACCGCCAACCTCAGAGGTGCGGCGGGAAAAGATCACGAAGGACCGGGAGCGGGCAGCGGGAGGCAGTCGCCGGCCCGGGGTGGCTTCGCCTGCACCCTGGGGCCAGCCGAAGGCCTCCGGAGTCAGAAGCGGAACAATAGCGGACCCTCACCCGCCGGGGCCAGCCAGTCTGCCGCTCGCGTCTTCCTTCTCCGCTTCTCCAAGTTCAGCGCGGAGGCGGTGGATCGAGCCCGGGAGCCGAGAACCAGGGGAAGCGGGTCGCCGGGCTGGCCAGGCAGGTGGGACAGGGTGCAGCCTCGAGGGCGCACCCAGCACGCCCTGCCGGGGGCTGGTCATTCATTGTCACCCGCGATTCCTCCACCGCAGCCCCGCTCCTGCCCGGCCGGCCTGCGAGTCGCGGGGCCAGGGGGAGAAAACACTCTCTTAACTTGGCTCGGTCCTCCTGCTCTACTCGGATCCTCACTATCCTCCTCTTCTGTCCCTAAAGCTGCACTCTGCAGACAGCTGCCGGCCGGCGAGGGACAAGGGAGTGGTGGCGGGACCCTCGCTGCCACCTCGCTAAGCCGTTCCGTCCGGCGCGTCGTCCCCAGCTCCCGTGGCCGCCAGAGCCCCAGACACAAAGGCGGGCATCGGAGCTGGGGACCCCACTCCAGGGTGCCTCCCAACTCTCCGCGCGGCGCACTCACCCCATCCAGGCGGCGGCGGCTCCCCGGCCCCGCTGGCTGCACCACCCCGCCCGCCGCTTCCCCAGGAAAACGCGGCCGCCGGGCTCGCTTCCTGCTCGGCTTCCTGCGCCTCGGTCCCTCCTCCTCCTCCGCTGCGGGGGTCAGTGGGCGCCGCGGCTCCCGGGCTGGGCTGGCGGGGCGGGGGCAGCGGCAGCACCACCACGTGGCCGCCCGGCGCCGGCCCCGCCGACCCGGATCCCGCGGGAGCGGGAAGGGAGGTGCTAACCATTCCCCTCCCCTTCCACCCTGCGTGGCCCTAAATTCCGCGAGTCAGGTGACCCGGCCCCGCTCTCCGGTCCGGACCTGCGGAGGGTGTGCCCGGCCCGGCAGCCGCCACATCTCCTGGGTCCGCGCGCTCTGGTCTTAGTTTTGCGCAGATCGTGGGGCGTTTCTTCGCGTTTGAGTTTCATGGTCATCACCTAAAATTAGTGGAAAGGACCAGTACTCTGACCTCCGGGCTTGGGACGGATGAGTTCCCGAATACTATTCATTTCGGGTCAACTTTCAAAGTTGTATGTGGTTGTGGGGGTGTTCTAAATTACACTAATCCAAGCTCCTTCTAGCCAGAATCAAACTGGTTATATTTTCCAAAATGATTGAACAGAAAGTAAACTGAAATGTGCTCATAATCTCTGGACTGAACTGATTGGTGGGAGTGACTGTTTCCTGCACGCATCAGGTGACAATAGAAAACTAGCAGCGTTCAGTGTTGCTCTCTCTGCTCCAGAGGTAGGGAAAACCTACAGCCTGAGCTGGGGCAAGAATGCGGAACATCCTTAGAGCAGTGCTTGGGACTACAGGGGGACAGGCGACCTTCCTTCCCAGAAGCTTACAGCAGCTCTCCCTTCCCCAGTAGGCTGAGACCTGCGTTCCATTCCTGATGGACGGGACGGACTCCTATAATTCTAAGGATTCCAGAGACTTCCACCTGCTTCTTTTATTTGGGGCGGCGTTTCCATTCGTTTTACTCATGCTAACTGTCTTAGAAAGTCTTTATTCCCCGAAGTCTCTCCTTTCTCTGGGTTAGCTCTGCATCCTTTGCACAGGTCAGGAAGCTCTGGAATACATAAGTGGCATGAGTCCTTTTTGGTGGGAGCCAATTACAACATAAAGTGAAATTTGCCTTAACAAAGTTCAGTTAATAACATCTTGGCCAGATCTTGACATCTACAGGGCAGACTTTATCCATCCCCCCAGCTCCTCCCTACCAGCCAAGGAAATGGCTGTCTTAGCTTTAACAGGTAACTTACAAAATAGGGAGCAAAAGGTGTGTAAGGGGCTGCAGGGTCTTCACTTCCTAACTCACACATCAGAGGTTCCTTAGAGAAGTGGTAAATGGACAGTTTAAAACTAAATATATACTCCTCTTTCTTTTATCTCTTTCAATAAAATCACTATCTAAAGGAAATGTGAACTGGCAAACATTTTTTTGTTTTGTTTTGTTTTGTTTAATGCTGGCAATTTCTACAGTATGATTTTTCACTGTGGTTCATACTAATGGTGTACTTGGGGGTATTTGAGGGGAACGACACTGCCACTTGTGAGTTTTCTCTTTCTTTTTCAAGCAGGGGCAGCTGGGAGTGTGGAATTTGAAGTGTGGTAAAGGGTATCTATCAAGCTGCCCTGGAAATTAACATGTGCCTATTCTGTAGTTGAAGGAGTTAAAACATCGAACATTAAATAATCACTGTGTAAGGCAAGGTCATTAACCTTTTATTTGGAGAAGACCTGTCTCTCTCCTTTCCCCCCTCTTTTTACACTGCATGTTCCTGTCCCAGCCACCTGCCTATGAGCCCACCAACATACCTCAGCCATGGGGCTTGCTAGGTGGCTTGCCTTCTTAGTTCGTAACCCCATCCTCCAACATCAGCAAATCCAACTCTGGGTGGGGGATTGTTAAAGAGGAAAGCACTCTTATAGTTAGTCTGATGTACCAACATCGTCTTCTAGATTCCCCCTCCCCTGAAACTCAGACCACAGCTGAAGTTCAGCCACCTGCAAGGAGATTAGAGATCAAGCATGGGATTGAGCAGTGACTTCTCATAGTGGTTTGGGTGTTTTGTTTGTTTGTTTGCCCAGGCCTTTTAGAAATGCTACTTGGATTCAGAAGAAGTTGAATACCACCCTTTGCTGGAGACCAGACCCAGATAAAAGTGTTAAAGAGAAGGAAACAAAGATAAAAATAAACATCTATTCTGCATAAAACTTGGTAAAAAAACTATTTGGGGGAGGAAAAGCCTGTTGTTTGTCAATAGAAGAATTACCCCCAAATCAAGGAAACTGATGTGATATGTAGTACTAGAAGTAATAAAAGCAAGAGGACCTGGTTTCCCGACACCTCTCTATTCTAACTTGCCATTCGAACTCCACCAAGTGTTTGAACCTCTTCTGGTCCCACTTTCCTAATCAGTAAAAGAGAACGTTGTATTATGTGACCTATGAGAATTTTTCCAGCTCTACCATCCTGAGTCCACTGTTAGCTTAAAGAGCCTTCACAAGCAATGTCATCCTTGCATTTTACAGCAAAGCTTTGTTCTTTAATTGTTCTAGCAGGTCAGTCTTGCCATACCAATAAGGTCATAAACTCCTAGGAGTGTTCATTCAGGACTTAGCAGGATATATGAATGAAATTCACAGGATGATGGGACCAAGTTTTCATTTTTGAAATTACGTAATGTTACATACCTTCTTTCTTGTTCCATCCCTCACCAGTCTTGTTAGATTATGAACTTCTTAAGTCTGGGTAACCAAAGTGAAGACTTGTTGGGGCCACAAGAAACTATCCTTAAAGGAGAAACTACAGATAGGTGTCACATGGAAGCCAAAGAGTAACCCTTCACTTTATTTGGTGTTTGGTCAGGATCTGACTAGACTTCTGGGTCTACTTAGAAGCAGGATTATTGAGAGGAGCGTGGCAATATTGAACCCAGTTCAGAGAATGGAACAAAAACCCAACAAGAAAGTTGAAGGGAGATAATCTATAGGGGAAAGCCCAAATATTCATAGAAAAACCACTTTCTCCTATTTTGGAGGGTATATTTTTAAATAGAAAGAAACTGTGACATGGAGAAATACATTAAGTAACTTTAGCCTTGCTTTTTATAATTGAGTAAGATCAGCGGAATAAAGTAACCTGCAAACACTGATTGGCCCACATTTTCCACTTGCCAGAAAGCCAGCAGAGATTTTTCCAAGGGTAGGTCAATATACTTTCCTTCTCAGTGACCTTGAACATCTGCCTGGGAGATGGGACTAAGGTACTTGGCAATAATACACCCCAAAGCTCTGCATTCAAGCCCTGCCTGGAGGAGTATGGCAGAGAAGTTAAGCATCTCAGCTTTGACATAACAGACATGAGAAGGGCTTCAGACTGTCCCATCATCTCACAGAGGAAATGTAAAGTCTGCAGAACTGTGCTGTCCAGTGTGGTAGCCACTAGCCACCCATCAGCACCTGAAATGTCACTAGTCTACAATGCTACTGAAATGTCACTTATCCAAATTGAGATGTGTGATATTGCAAAATACACACCAGATTTTCAAATTTAAAGTCATTGATTTTTATATTGATTACATATTGAAATATTAATATTTCAAGTACGGTAGGTTAAATATATTGTCGGCATTGGTTTCAGTGATTTCTTTTTATTTTTAAAATGTGGTTAACTAGAAAACTAAATATTACTCTCTGGCTTGGATTATCTTTCTATTGGATGGCACTGCTCAATGGACTAATATTAGCATCTAACACAATTTAGCATCTACTCCATACCACACACCTTTATAAGTGATATGTACATTAGCTACAGTGGCCATCTACTTAATTATCCAATCTGGGACACTGTTGACACCTTTGAAGGTGAAATGGGGCAGGCAAACTCTAAACCAGCCACAATATTAGGACAAAAGGCATAAACTAAACCTGTACGGAGAAAATCGAGATGTCAGGCCACCCTAACATTAGATCATTTAATCCTTATATTAATCCTATAAGGACCATTGTCACCTCCTTTGCATACATGAGGGGACTGGGCACAGAGAGATTAAGTAATTTGCCCAAAGTCACACAGCTAGGAAGTGTGATTCTAACTAGGGTAGTCTGGCTCTAGAGCCTGCACTTTTAACTGCAATCCTATCTCCTGAAGAGCTAACATGGACTGAGAATTTAGTAGATGGAGTTTGTTTTATTCCTCTCAGCAACTTGGGCAGAGTATTAATTATCCTGTTTTCACCAATGCAGAAACTGAATTACAAACAGATCCAGCAATTGCCCAAATCATAGAACCAGAAGGAGTGGGGCGAAGTGTCAAAGCTTGGGATGCCAAGCTCCAAAGTGGCCTTCTCACCCCCACCCAGTGTTGCCTTCAGCCCACCTGTTTATAAACTACTCTCCTATTGATCTCATTACTCCTTCCACTTCTGACAGAGGGCTGGATAAGAGAGAAGCAGAACCCAGGTGTCGTCACCTTGGAATAGGCAACAAACATCAAAAGCTCAATCTTGGTGTCCTCTTCTTTTGCGATAGGAACATCTTAAAATAATCCAAATAGCTATTGTGCTGGCAGGTTCGTTGTTAAGCTGTGCAGGTTAGAAATTTTGGAAAGTATTCTCCCTTTGAGACAGTAGAGGAGGGCCCTATGAAGACCGCATAAACATCCAGAAGGTGGTCAGTTGTTATCAAAAGGCTAGCAGAAGAGGCTTTCACAAAGCTCCACAGCCAGCAGCAGTAACTTGACAGGTAAATCCAGGAGCGTGCCATGAACAGCTTTTCTCTCATCCTCTGCAGTGGTCATGATCTTGGCCACCAGTTAAAGTTACCTGTCTTTAAAAATCACCAACTACCTTGGCCCCAACCCCTAGAATACTGATTAAAGTGATCTGGTGTGGGGTCCAGGCATCGGTATTTTAGACACTCTCCTGAGATTTTGCGACGTAGGACCACACTTTATTGGCTGTCCCTGCCATGCCTGAAGCATCTGGTTTCTTGATTTAGCAAAGTGAGGTAAGGTGAAGAGGGTGGGGTGGTTCTTGCAAGGGCCCTTGCAAAATTCATTGCTCCAGAATGATTTCATGATGGAGTGATTCTAAACCAACTCACTGTTTTTGTTGGCCTGGTACGCTGGTTTTCTGTTATGGTGCTAAACCTGATCTCTGAGTTTTTGTCTTCACTGAAATCAACTCTTGCCCATGAGATACTTTAATCTGTGGTTTCCCTTACCCAAATAGTATACCCATAATAAACCTTTGTATTACTTTTACTGATGAGTTATTTTGCATCTGTTATAGCTTCTTGTTTATATTTTTCCAAGGTTTTGTGGCCATTTAGCTACATTTATTTTCACAAACCCATTTTTGTCACTCTCTTTAAAATTAGTAGACCATGTGAGGTCGATTGCTTGTTGTTCTCAAAATTGCTCTTTCAACTATGCAAGTGAACACATTTTTCGGAGACATTTTCCTCAGCAGACTGTTAGTGTTTAAGATATATGACTGCACTGTGAAGTTATTTAACAAAATTCCACAAGTCCTCTGTTTGTTTTGCCTTAATGCAAATTCCTCAACTATCCAAATATGTGCCTTAAGCAGGTTTCTCACATTCAGGACAGAGGTTCTTCTAAGGTAAAGTTATGATCCTTCCATTACCTTTTTTGCAAAGACAGTGCTGTCTTTGAAACTTATTTTATTGTTCTAGACTTCTGTTCAAGCTTCAGAGCAAGGAGATTAAGACTGTGGATGTGTTTCTGACTGTCCTGTGACATTCCAGAGGAGAGGAGGACAGAATTGGGGAGGCCGGAAAGATCACTGGAGAGCTATTCCTTCAACAGAGCAGAAGGAGGACAAGGAAGGGCCACAGAAGCCCATAGAAGCAGGAGAAGCAAGAAAAGAGGCCAGGGTGACTTCCTCTTGTGGATTCCTAGAACCCTTAGAACATAGATGTCAAGAAGACAAATTGGCTTCACAATAATAGACCTATAAGAGGGAGCGGGCAGGGTTCTGGTGTTAAATATATTGAGGTCACTGATGGTTAGCCAGAGGGGAGCTTGTCCTGTTGAGTTCTGTACTAGGGAAGAGAATTTTGGAGGCCCTTTGAGGGAACCAGAAGACTCAGTTGACACTGAGTTGGTCTGGGAAACTTGCCACCAAAAGACCCAGGGGCCAGGGACAAAGGGAAGGAGGTAGAGGTCTGAGTAGGTCTCATATTTGCTTTCTGGATTTCTGGGAAGAATTTTAAAACATTTTAATTGAAACTGTGTGCCTTAAGAGGACTCTCCATTCACATCCAACATAACATGCTCATATTAAGAATAGAAATTATGAGAATATTCAGTGTGTTTTTTCTCATCCCGATTCTCACTCCCTGACCACACTGCCTCTGCTCCCAGTCTGGGCATTCTTGTGTGCTCCATTCAGGGGAATGGGAAATGATTTGAGGTTAGATGGGCGTTTTGGAGAAAGTTTAGAATAACACTTGTGAGGCTAGTTGTATAGAGGATCAGCAAACAGAGAAGCTGTTATCTGGGCAAGAATCCTCCAAACATGGCCTAAAGAGCACTTTCAGCCCAAAGCAGTTTCGACTACTGGGCAGCAATAATGATCAGCTCTCTTTTATTTTCTCTTTGTTTTTAAACATGGAGTAAATATGAGAAATGAAAAAAAGAAAGAAAAATAGAAGGAAGAGATGGAGGGAAGGCGGGAAGGAAGGAGGGAGGGGAGGAGGGACGGGGAGAGAGAGAGAAAGAAAAAAAGAAAGAGAAAGAAAAGGAGAGAAAGACTCTATCAGGCAGTGTGTTGAACCTTGACTCCTCTACTTACTACTTGTGCAATTTCAGGCAGACCACTGACTCTCTCTTGGCCTCAGTTTTTTCATCTAAAAAAACTTGGATTATGTTGGGTTATTTTGGAGATTAAATAATTAATACATATCAAGCATAAACAATAGTGCCTGACACCGAGGAAGAGGTAAATAAATAATATTGATATATGATATTAACTTGACAAAGCATAAGAAATTCGTAGAATCTGAGGGGAAATAAAATAGTGCTATATAATGAAGTCAATTCAACTGTTATTAAAAATGTTATGGCTATAGTTTAAACATTTCTAAAGTACTATTTGCTACATCTTATATGGAAACTTGATCAACTAACATATAAGGAACAGCACTGAACATACATAGAAATAAGAAATATGAGTTGTTCTCAACCTTCAAGGAGCTTCCAAACTATATGGAGAGATGGCCAATAGGCAGACATACATGGACAAAGAGTTACCCAAAGGAGGCAGGAAGTGACTGCATGTTGTTTTCTAGTTATTTAGCACTATTCTGTGGCTTTTGGAAGCCATGTTGTCTGGCAAGCTTTGCTCTTAAGAATGTGAGGCATACTATTCTGCTGCAATCTTATGAAGCACGGTGCTATGGAAACCGAAATATAAGTAAACTCATCCCCACCCCTAGAGGTTCCTATTCTAATGTGCAGCCTGGGTTAAGAATGATGACACCATGCAGCTTCCATGCTAGTAACTAATGTTGCAATTGAAATATTATGGGTGTTGGGGTCAGCTGCCAGTTACAGTGATAACAATGCCTGTTACTATTGGTTTTAATAAAAAGAAGCTTGTTTTCTTCATATTTTGAAAAGTTGTTTGCTTTGGATCAGTGGCTTAAGAATGTCAAGTCTGAGGTCTTTGTAATTCTCTAGAATTTTCCATTATTGTTGGAAGACAATTTACCCACCTACAGCATCATATCTGTAGTCCAGGGAAGAAGAAGCAAAAGAGCCTCTTAGGGAATTTTTTCTGAAAGCCCCACCTAATATCTTAATTTTATTAGCCCAAACTGCATCCTATGATCACTCCCATCTGAAGGGAAAAGAAGAAAATATAGATTTTAGTTGGGTACATTGCATACCAAATAAAATTGGGGTTCTGCTAATGAGAAAAAGGAAAGAATAGCTATTGGGTTTATCTGTTGCTATAAAACAAACAGTCCTAACTTAATGGCTTAAAACAACAACAGTATAATATAATTTATTATTTCTCATGATTCTGTGGGTTGACCAGATGATTCTGCTTTATGTGGTGTATGAAGGGGTACTAAAATGGCCAAATGATCTGCAAGGGCCTCATTCCTAGAGCCAGCAAGAATGTTGTTAGTCCCCTCTGGAGCTCACCTAGAGATTGTTGGCTGACATCTCAGATCTCCTTCACATGGCTCCTTGGGCTTCCTTGTGGTTTAGTGGCTGGGTTCCAAGAAGAATTCCAAGAGAATGTGCTTATCAAGCCACCACCTACATCATGTATGTCATGGTCTTACTAGCCAAAGCTAATCACATGGCCTGTCCAGAGTCAAAGTGGAAAGGAATTACATACACAAAGGCATGAGTATCGGGAAGCACAGTCCATGGGGGGACCCCAAAGTACCAGTCCACTGTAGGAACGCATCTAGCTATCTCTGCCAAATCATTTTTGATATATAAAAATTTATCAATGCTTATTTTTCAGCTGAATCCTTTGCAAGGACTAACTCTGAAAATACAACAACATTATAAGTTAGATATAGTGAGAGAGGAAAAAAATGTGCTCTGCTACTTTGCTAAGTTCTTCTGGCTGGAACAATAATCTAATTAATTATGAAATAGATTAACAGGAGAAAATGATCAAATTTATTATATGTGCATAAGGATTTCATAAGAATATGAGACCCCAATACAAGTCAAGTCTATATGCGGTCTTGAGCTAAGGAAAAGAGGGCGGAGGTGAAGGTGGAGTTGTGGTTTGGGACTTCAAAGGGCAGGAAGGCAATTCATATGGAGAAGAAAAAGCAGATGTTGGTAAATAGATGTTTGCTGAACCATCTTTAACAATGGGTAACAGAGAGGACTTTGATCAGACCTCTGTCAATCACACACTAGTTTATATTACAATATTATTTATCTATAGTGCTATCTCTCTTCCTGAACCAGTAAGGACTATTTAAATTCTTATAGGCCAGTGGTTCTTAACCTTTTTTGAGGTACTGAACCCACCAGTTTCATATGCACATTCACCGAACCCTTCTTTAGTGATAAATAAAATATGATTTTTTTTCCAAATTCAAGACATAGGCATATGTTTTTTTACTGGTGCACAAAATGAGCCGTGCATGAACATCACCTTGCTCAAAGAACAAAACCAACAAAGTGCATGAACTCACAACAAATTACGGTATTACTTCATTCTGGCCTCCATGGCAGAGGCTTCTCCGAACCCCTGAGACCCACTCATTGAACCCCTAGGGTTCGATAGAACCCAGGTTAAGAACCACTGTTATAAGCATTTAGGGGGAAAGTCAAAGGTTTTTCTTTGAGTCTTTTGTTTCTTGAAAATAACCAGTCAATAATAATCGTATTTTCAGTCATATTTTGGATAGCAAACTCTGTTTCCCCTCAATATTCTTATTTCCATTCTTAGAGTTGAGGAAATAGATTAGGAAGATCAAGAAACTTGCCCAAGGTTACACAGTAAGAAAGCATCGGGGCTAGAACTTGAACCCAAACTGAAGACTCAGTTGAAACAAGAGTTTCTGAGTACATTCTGGCTGCAGGGAGATGGAAAATAATTATGTGACAGGGATCTAATAAAATAGCCATTGAAAAAACACTTTCTGCATGTTTTTGATACTATTCTCTTCCCTCCCCTCCTTCAACAGGTACAGAGGGACAGGTGTGGTGTCTGTGTCCACTGGAGTCAAGACTGAAACACTGTGCTGAGCGGAGTTCACGGGCTTCCTCACCAGGTGATCTAAGGCATTCTGGGACCATCTTCACCTAGTGTATGCAGCCAAAGATTAAGCCACATATTGGGCAGTTCAAGTTGGGATGGCTACATTTGTCCTTGGGAAACCTGAGGAATAAGTTTGAACATTTAGGAGCCTTGTTTAAGGAATCCTTTGTGGAAGTTTTTGAAAGGAAAAAAACCCCACAAAGTTTATTGAGTTTATATCTAGACGAGTGTATCAAAAGTGAATCTCCCTAACATGCTAAAAACACCTTCAGCTTATATAAAGCACAGTAAAAACGCTATACTCTTTCTGTCTAAAAGGGTGTTTCTCAAGTGTGGTCTAAGAATTAGTCAGTCTACAGAAATACTGGATCCCCACTGGGTTGGTCATGAAACCGGCATGTTGAAGAAGCACCTCATGTGACTCTTATACACAATAAATTTGCAAATTATTGATTTAAAGATGTTCTTTTAGGTGATGATTTTGAAAACAGTGCTGTTTAAACTTTAGTGCACCTACGAATCCCCAGGGATCTCTTTAAAAGCGCATTCTGACTCAGTCTGTCTGCAGAAAGGCCAGAGAGACTGTGTTTCTAACAAGCTCCCATAATGCTGCTGGTCTAAGGAGAGCCACACTGAGCAGCAAAGCTTTAAAATGTTGGAGGAATAAAACAAACTCCTTCAGGTTTTAAGATACAGAGGCAGACATAAACAAGTTAGGAAGTGGGGGGAGCCTGCCGCCATCCATCCGCAGAGAAGACAGTATCGCTGTCCTTTCCAAAGGGGCACGCTGCTGAGAGAAGGCACAGGGAACAGCAAAGGGGTGCTTAGAAATGTTCAGAGTGGGTTCTCCTGGTCAAGGTGAATTAGATGGGCAGGTGCAACTCGGACAGTTATGAAGATGTTTTCCTAATGCATCTGGCTTGAGGAGCTCAGATGAAGTTGTTAAACAGGAAACGATAGGCCCCAAATGGTATCCTTTATGCAGAAAAAAATCTATGATACCAAACAGATTTAATACCTGTTCTAATACCAGTTTCAGCCTCTCCCAGAAATATAATCTTAGTCAACTAGTCTGGAATTTTCTGGTCAAGCACCAATAAAGTAATATCTCCTGAGGGCTCTCTTCACCCCTTACCCTCCACCCTCCACCTGCTAGAAAGAAGAAGCAATCTGCATAATAAAAACCTCTTCCCCTTCTCTCCCACAGAAAAGATGTTCAGGCCCGAGAAGAATCTTTCTTTTCTTTCATTAATAGCTCCCTCGCCCCACCCTTTTTCCTATAAAAACCTTCCATTTTGTACAACCCCCCTTAAAGAGCCCTTCCAGTTGTTAGACGGGAGGCTGCTTGATTCATGAATCGCTTAATAAAGCCAATTAGGTGTTCAAATTCACTCAGTTGAATTTTGTGTTTTAACAATGTGAAAAGAACTTGAAGAAGCTCAGAAGAGTGAGAGAGAGCAAAATAAGTAGAACTGAATGAACACAAATATTTAGATAGGCTGAACTCCTAAGGAGCAAGAATCTACAACTTGTATTTAAGAGCTCATTTCTGCCTGACCAGGCGGTGGCACAGTGGATAGAGCATGGGACTGGGATGTGGAAGACCCAGGTTCCAGACCCTGAGGTCGCCAGCTTGAGCACAGTACCATCTGGCTTGAGCAAAGAGCTCACCAGCTTTGACCCAAGGTCGCTGGCTCCAGCAAGGGCTTGCTCGGTCTGCTAAAGACCCGCAGTCAAGGCACATGTGAGAAAGCAATCAATGAACAACTAAGGTGTCACAACGGCAACAAAAAACTGATGATTGATGCTTCTCACCTCTCTCTGTTCCTGTCTGTCTGTCCCTATCTATCCCTCTCTCTGACTCTCTCTCTCTGTCCCTGTAAAAAAAAAAAAAAAATGAAATGAAAAAGAGCTCGTTTCT
This sequence comes from Rhynchonycteris naso, assembly GCA_037038555.1. Classification (NCBI taxonomy): domain Eukaryota; kingdom Metazoa; phylum Chordata; class Mammalia; order Chiroptera; family Emballonuridae; genus Rhynchonycteris; species Rhynchonycteris naso. Next base: position 271,942,268 of record CM072995.1, on the reverse strand, counting down.
ATCAACCCTTGCTATTTACTGTGGTATTTTGTTGTTTATAAGTGGAAGGAAGATAATATTAATGTGCAGTATATGCTAGTTTGCTAAAAAGAAATAGCTTTAATCCTCACAAGTGAATCTGGATAACCTAATTAGGCAGGTGCCACCCCAGGAGCAGGGTCATTCGAGCATAGTGTATCCTGCAGAAGGTGAGCTTGGTGCTGTCATTCAGTTAGAGTGGCTTCCCGTGTTAACAAAGGGCTTTTACACCCACTTGTCACATTTTAACTCTCCCAATTATTAAAAAATAGGGCAATAATTACTACCTTATTTCACAGATTAGAAAACTAAGTAACAGAGAGTTTTAAAGATTTGTCTAAGGGGCAGGGTCAAAACTAGGACTTCAGTTTTCGAGGTCCCTGACCTGAGCTCTGCTTGCTGTAATGCAGCATTTCACACACAGACGCACCAGGAAAGGGGGCCCCGCACCCTGGAACTGAAGCATGAGCAAAGGAGGAAGGTCTAAGATGCTGCCGGAGCTCCAGCCTACAGAGGCCAGGAGGGGACTTCTGCTTCCAGCAACAGGACCAACTGGAAATTCTGAAAAAAATTTCCTTTAGAAATACATAAAAACACTGGCAAAGATACACCAAACATTTGGTTAATCTTATAAGAAACTGAGAGTCATAGGGTACCTAATAATAATAAGAATAATAATAAAGTTGAAACCAGAGTGGTCAGCAAACTGAAGTGTAGGGCTGCTTGGGGGGCATCTGCTGATACTGGGCTCTGGGTTCTTTGTGGGGAAAGTGGAGTAAAGACCCATGGGAATGAGCACAGAGTTCCTGGGAGAGCTAAGGCTTCTACATATCTACCCTCACAAACAAACAAACAAATAAAAATCTATACTTTCAAGTAGAAAGTTGGGTTAGGAAAAAACAAATCTGTCTTTTGGCCAAAAGAAGCCAGCAAGGAAATGTGTTTGTCTTGGGTCCAAGGGGTCAAAAACAAAAACATAAAAGACTTTCCTGAGAATTTACAATCCCCACACCTGTCCTCATAGAGGATCACAGTTTACTGTACTTGCATAGTTCGGGAAACTCCAGGTAGAAAAAGTATTTTAAAAATATTTCTACTTTTTAACACCCCAAGCCAGCTGGTGCATGGAAGGATGTACCTTCAACCCAGAATGCTCAGGATTTCTACATTTAAGAGGAGCCTTAAATGAATCCACAATAAAGAATTAAAAACAAATGAGAAAATAAGTCACCATAAATTGGGCTCAGCAGAAACAATGGAGGACGAAATTAGACCTCCAAACTTTGGGCATAGTATTATCTAATACAGAACATGAAGTAAGTGTACTTAAAATGTTTATGAAGAAACAGAAGGAAGTGTAAATATAAGAAAAGAACAAAATACCATAAAGAATAAACAGGGAGTTTTAAAAAGAACCAAATAGGATTTCTAGAAATGTAAACATACTAATTGAGACTTAAAATGGAAGGCAAATTGGAGTTAAAGAGAGAATTAGTAAAGTGGAAGAAAAGGCTTAGAAATCACCTGACAATGTTGTACAGGGAGATAAAGATATGGAAGCCATGAATCTGAGGCTAAGAGACATGGAGGACAAAACAGTTGTTCTAAATATATCTAAACTGTCCCAGGAGATTTCGTGAAGGGCAAGAAGTTCAGGGCAGTCCCAGTTGATATTCTTTGTTGATTTGGGCAGGATAAAGAGTCTCAAGTGTTTGTAACATGTGCTAAAAATCCATGTTGTAGGTTGAATTGTGTCTCACCTAAATTCATATGTTGAAGCCTTAACAGCCAGCACCTCAAATATGACTGTTTTTGAAGAGAAAGAATTTAAAGAGGTAATTAAGTTAAAATGAGACCATTAAGCCACCCAAATCCAATCTGACCGGTGTTCTTGTAACAGGAAGAGATCAGGGCACACAGAGAGAAACCAGGAGCATACACATACAGAGAAACAACCATATGAAGGGGCAGGAAAACAGTGCATGCTAAGGAGAGGGACCGCAGGAAACCAATTTCATCAGCACCTTGGTCTTGGACTTACAGATCTCCAGAACGACAAGATAAATTTCTGCTGTTTAAGCCACTCAGTCTATGCTATTTTTCTAGGACAGTCCACTAAATTAAGGCAGCTCCCTTTTCTCCTTTTATGACATGCTTCCCCTCCATTGGTAATATCCAAATGCTCTGTTTTTTGTCATTGGATATGAATATGAAGCCTTCATTTTTCCAGGTCAAAATTCATCTTCTATTACTGGATAAAATGGTCTATGCAGACTAATATACTTCCTCCTGACTTCTCTAGATGACCAGCAACTGGCTAATCGCCTTGGCTGGCTGGTCCTAACCAAGTTCAGTCCTGGGGTAAGTGAGATGATTAAACATCTTTCCTGTCTCTTTCCATGGAATTCCTCCTTGTGCTCCTTTGCTCACCCAGGACTCCCTAAGAACAGAAGATTGATTTTCCCCAGCTGTGCCATGATCTCTACTCCTTGCAGCATCCATACCCCAGATGCTCATGTTTTTGGCTCTAGAGCTTGCTTGCATTTACTCCTAGGAGTGAGATGAATAAGACATTGAAAGCCCAGGCCAGACAGTACCCCACCCCAGATATGGAGACGTTGGAAGACACACAAGTCTTATGCTGTGCACCAGAGGCAGGCTGCCTGTGAGAAGGAGCACATAGCTCTCTTGCTGCAGCCAGACGTGGGGTGAGCACCCCTAGTCTGGAGAGTTACAGACAGATGTGGAACAACTCAGAAAGTTCTCAATTACTGAGTATTGTTTCCATATTATTGGATAGACTATTTTGGTCTCAGTGGAGTTTTAAATGTTCAAGTTAATAACATATCGATTAGTATATTGCAGTTTATATCAAATTTCAGTGTTTTTTGTTGTTATTGTTCTGTTTTGTCTTTTTAACACTAGTACCTGGAACCTGTTGTTTCTCAAGGTTCTTCTTCAGGAGGTGGGATCCAGGGAAAGGACCCTCATTTTTGCTTTAATTTTCATGGTTCCAATTCTACCTGGGATTAGAGTTCACAGTCCTGGTCCTAATTCACTACTTTTCCTTCTAACTCAAGTACTTAGAGATAATTATAGAAAATTATAAAGTTCCCACAAATATTCAGTGCCCACTCCTGTGGAAGAATTATACATCCTCACCCTGATAAATTGAGATGTGGCCATAAGTTTTATTTTGGGCAATAAAACATGAATGGAAGGGTCACTTCTAGGTAGAAGCTTTAAAATCCTGTGTGTAATTCACTATAATCTTCTGCCTGCTACCCTCACCCCCATTTTTAGAAATCATGGAAGTCGAGTGGAGATGGCCTCCATCAGCCATGGGCTTCTCAGGGACTCCAATGTGAAGAGCCAGTGCCAGCCACGTGGGAAATGTAATGTGAGCGAGAGATGAGCTTGATTGATTTAAACTGTTGAGATTTCCAGGTTGTTTGTTAACTGCAGCACAACCTAGCCTATCTTGACTAATAAAATAAATAGGTTGTTTTTAGGTCACTGAAGTTTAAAAAAAAATTACTAAAAAATATTTTTGATTTAAAATTGTATTCTGAAAGATAGCACATATTAATGGAGGGGGACAAACATTTATGAATGAGAAAGAGACACTAACTCCATCCCCAACAACTCCCAAATTGGGTGAATGACAGTCTCATTTCAACTCTCCTGAGGCAAAATCTAGGTAGTGGTCAGCAAACATTTTCTAAAAAAGCCTAATTGGACATATTTTTAGACTGCAGACCCTATGGTCTCTATTGCAACTACTCAGCTCTGCCTGTGGAGTTCAAATGTGGTCATAGACAATGGGTAATTGATGAGTGTGGTTCTGCTTTGGGAAAACTCGATTGAAACATGCTCTGATCCATAGTTTGCCTACCCTTAGTCCAGGGCATAGAGACTGATACATGACCCTTCAAACCTCTAAGTCCCTGCCAACTCCTCTTTCCTGCCCCTCCCCAGCTCTAATGAGATATAATTGACATATAACATTGTGTAAGTTTAAAGTGTACAACAAGTTGATTAAATATACTAATCTATTGTATAATGATTACCACCATAGTATTAGCAAACCCCTCCCTCATATCACATAATTATCATTTCTTTTTTGTGGTGAGAACATTTAAGATCTACTTTTTTAGCAACTTTCAAGTCTATAATACAGTGTTATTAACTATAATCACCACGCTGTGTGTTAGACTCCCAGGACTTATTTATCATATAACTTGGACCCTTTGACCAACATCTCCCCATTTTCTCTATCCTTCAGCCCGTGGAAACCACCACTCTACTCTCTGATTCTGTGACTTTGGCTCTTTTAGATTTCTCAAATAAGTGATGCCATAGAATATTTTTCCTTGTCTGCCTCACAGCACTTAGTATAATGCCTTTAAGGTTCAGCCATGTTGTCACAAATGGCAGGATTTCCTTTCTTTCTTATGGCTGAATAATACTCCATTGCATGTATATGTGCATCTTATCTTTTTTATCCATTCAACTCTTGAGGGACACTTAGGCTGTTTTCATGTCTTGGCTATTGTGAATAATGCTGCAATGAACACAGGAGTGCAGTTATCTTTTTAAGATTCTGTTTTTATTTCCTTTGGATATATACTCAGAAGGAGGATTGCTGGATCATATGGTAGTTCTATTTTTAATATTTTGAGGAGCCTCCATGTTCTTTTTCACAATGGCTGCATGAATTTACTTTCCTACCAATAGTGCACAATGGTTCTCTATTCTCCACATTTTTGCTAACACTTATGTGTTGTCTTTTGGATAGAAAAACCGTTCTAACAGGTGTGAGGGGTTATCTCAGTATGGTTTAAGTTTACATTTTCCTGATAATTAGTGAGATTGAGCATCTTTTTATATACTTCTTTGCTATTTGAATGTCTTTTTTTTTTTTAATTGTGCTGTAATTGACATGTAACATTATAGTAGTTTCAGGTATACAACATAATGACTCGACATTTGTATATTGTATGTTTTCTTTGGAAATTGTATATTTACTTCCTTTGTCCATTTTTAATCAGATTTTCTTTTTTTTTCTTTTTCTTTTTTACTATTGAGTTATATGAGTTCTTTATATATTATGGGTATTAACTCCTTATCAGATATGTGGTTTGTAATTACTTTCTTTCATCTGGTATGTTGGCTTTTAATTTTGTTTATTGTTTCTTTGCTGTGCAGAAGCTTTTTAGTTTGATGCAGTCTAACCTATTGATTTTTCCTTTTGACTTTTGCTTATGCTTTTGGTGTCATATCCAAAAAACTGTTGCCAAAACCAATGTCCAAGGAATTTATCTTTATTTTCTTCTAGATGTTTCTCAGTGCTGTGTCTTACATTTAAGTCTTCGATCTATTTTGGGTTAATTTTCATGAGTGGTGTAAGAGAGAGGCCCAAGTTTATTCTTCTGTGTGCAGTTATTCAGTTTTCCCTGGGTTTATTTAATTGAATAGACTATCCTTTCCTCATTGAATATTCTTGGCTCCCCTTGTCAAATATTAATTAGTTGACTGTCTTGTCCTGTCAAACCCTCTCGAGGACCTAAGTCAGGTGTTCAAATATATCCATTCATTCACTCACTCATTCATTCAACATCGACACTTTGATAAACATTTATGCAGAGTAGGAAACAAATCTGACATTATTTCTTCCCTCACAGTGCTTACAGAAAACTGCAGGATGGCACACATTAAAGAAACACACAAAATAATTTATAATAATAAGTGCTATGAATAAACTGTAATAGGGGACCAACGTTAGATACAGTGTTGTAGAAGGACACTTTGAAGACATGACATTGAGCTGAGACTTTCAGGGCCAGCTAGATAAACAGGACTGATGTGATTCTAGACTCCCCTTCTTCTGCCTAAAACCTGCTTAGTGGTATGTGAAACTCCTAACCTGCATTAGGAAGAAAAAGACTCAATAGGCAAAAGCATGGTAGAGGTCATGTATTAGTGTAAATAAGCTTTGTTTGGACTGTAATTGGCCAATCTGGCCATCAGCGTAAATGACTAGTTATCACACTCTGTTTTGACTGCAGAGAGGGGGAGAGGAGAATGATGGGACTTATGTAAATCCTGGCTAGAGTCCTAGCCATTAGTACAATCTAGTTTCCCTTTGCATTCCCTGCTCCTAGCCAGGGATGCAGAAACCATCACCATCTGTTGAGTGAAAGAGAGATTGAAGAGAATTTGAGAAAGGCTGTTCCTCTCCTGGGAAGGAAAGGACCCCCCAAAACACTTTAATGTTGTTTCCTACCTTCAAGCAGATTTGCTAGCACAATTTGTATAGAATTTTTGTTTGTTTCTTTGTTTTTACAATGCTTAGTTCCCATAGATATGTTAATTAAGATCTTACTACCCTTATTTTCTATCCCACACAGCTGGGTACTTAGTAAATGCTCAATAAAAGCATGGCAATGATCTCCTTGGTAACCGTGTTCCAGAAATAGAAGCATATTACTGAGCGACATTATTATTTTCCTCCTTACCACGGTTTTTTGTGCCTCACAAACATTTATGGTTAACGAAAGTAAAGGAGAAGAATTTAATTTAATTTTTTTGGTGTTTTTTTCCCCTCTAAATGTATTTTTAAAGTCTGTTTAAATGCATGTGAAAAGGATACTTGATTGAAGAGTTTTGCTTGGAAAATAGGGCGAGAATCTTTCCACAGGGTTTCATTCCCTTTCCACAAGGTTTACCACTCTGAGCTACAGGGAGAAAGAGCTGCAGTTGCTGCTTTGGTCAACCACCAAGGAGAGACCAGGTTTTGGATAGAACTCCTGTCTTCTCTCTAAATCCTGCTAGCTGGGATAAGGAAGCCGAACATTTCTTGGCGGGACAAAAGGCATTTTGAAAGTTTGAGCCTTTCCTGAGACACGATGCCTCCAATGTTTTAAGCTGGCCCTTCCGAAAAACAGGGATGGTTTCTATCTGCTGAGAAGGACGTTGAACCACGCTACTCATTCTTAACTGTTGCAGCTGGAGCATGACAGGACCCCTAATTCTCATGAGATGCTTTCTCAGCCACCCCTCCATACGTGTCGTGAGGTTATCTTCTGTTTTGGAAAAGCTGTTTCCAAGGAAACCATGGGAAGTAGTCAGAGGCAAGCTAGCACAGGGTGTAACAAGGATGAGGTGTGGAGCTGGGCTCTGTGGCTTTGGATCCCAGTGCCACCACTTGCTGGCTGCGCAACCCGGAGCAAGTCGATTAGCCTCCTTTGGGCCTCAGTCTCTCATCCTGTATCCTTGGACCAGAGTGCCCTCCTCATTGGTGGTTTTGTGAGGATGAAATGAGAAGCCATAAGGAAAGCACCCAGCCAGGGCCTGCCACACAGGAAGCCCTTGTCCAGGCCGGCTGCGGTTCTTGTCTGTTCCTGGTCCTTGCCCAACTTTTGGCATACTTATTTCTAGGAAGATGACTCTGTTTCCTCTTCCCTTCTGAAAACACAAGAGAGTTGTTGAGCACTAAACACTGTGGCTGAAGGGCAATTTAGAAATGAAAAAAATCTTTAGACCTCATCATTTTAAACCTCTACGTTTTAGCCACGGTTTTCAAAAACCACTCTTAAATCATTTGGCATTTCGGTTGTAGCGCGCTACATTTTAAGAAGCAGAGAGGTTAGCAAACGTGGGATTTGGTTACATATTTACATGTAATGCACAGAAAGAAACTCTATTCCTTTTTTAGGGGTTTGGTTCCAGTCCTAGTTTATAAATCAATTTCCTCTTCTTATTCAAACAGTTCACATTCCTGCATAACTTTAGGGTTATTGGTGTTTCTGCGGAGACAACCACCTAGGAAATGGTATTTCCCAGGCTAGCAACTTCACATTACGTTTTCTTGGCAAAAGGAGAGAAGGGTGTTTCAGGTCTATAAACCCCGTAATTTGAGCCTGATCATCAGATAATAAGGATAATAATAGAGTTGTAGAACTTTAGAACAAGAACATTAGATCTCATCTAGGCCAACCCTCTCATTTTACAGACAAGTAAATGCCTTATGCTTGAACCATGTTTTATAGTCTTAAAAGGATTTTCAAATAGATTGTATCACTTGCCTTTCCAACAACCCTTTGAGATAGTCTGGGGGTAGGCATTATTTATCTCTGCTTTGAAGAGGTAGAAACTGAGACTATGGCAGGATAAATGATGTGCCCAAGCTATGGAAGGAGTCAGTCAATGGACACATCTCTGACTCACTTCTGGCTGTCTTGTCAGTATGTCTCCCACTGCAGCTTGGTGCTGCCCAGCACATGGTCTGCCTGTGGAAACTAGCCGAACTCCAGTTCTCTTAGGCTTGGTCCTTTCAGTCTTAAAATTCCTGCCATGTGTAGAACGAAAGCAAGCCCCACAACAAGATGTGAAAAGCCCTCATGCCAGACCTTTGCCCATCTCTCCAGCCTCATCTCCTACGTGCCCAGTTGGTTTCTACTTTTTGTGCTAGAAATTCTGAACAGTTACCTCTGCTTGCAACAGCCTTCCATCCTACCCTTTTACCCTAACCAACTCCTTTAAGCCTGAGGTGCTCATCACTTCTCTGCTGTCTCTACTACCATGATGGCGAACCTATGACATGCATGTCAACACTGACAAGCGTAACCATTTTTGATGACACGTGGCCGTATGCAGCCACATACCAGAGAAGTATGGGGCTGCATGCCGAGAAGGACATTTCATTCTCGACTTCTGCACAGCCAGGTGCAGTAGCCAAGGATAAAACATTTGCTGTAGAGTAGACACTCTGTGCCGGAGGTCTGTAGGCCAAAACAACAGAACTCAGGCACTGAGCGTCTAGTTCTGGGACTTCCGGTTAGGCCGTTTTTCTTGAAGTGACACACCACCTGGGTTATGCTCGGTTATTTTGGCGAATTTTGACACACCAAGCTCAAAAGATTACCCATCACTGTTCTACTACATCCCCTTCTTGGGAAGCTATCTTAGTCATAGCTTCAGAAAAAACAGGTCTACATAGCACGTGACTTTACCTGACCTCGATTATACTAGAGGTGGCCATGCAACTCAGAAAGGGAGAAGAATGAAGGGATGTGTGGACTCAAGAAGAGGTAGGCCACGTGGTTCTGGAGAGACTGAGGAAAACATTGAAAGAAATTATCGTCTGTGCTCCTGATAACTTCATGTCACCTGGTTCCAAACTATAGCGAGGCTTCCATGAGAGATTCCTGCATAATCCACAAATTCCCCCTTTGACAGTGGTGTTCTGATGAACCAGTCCTTGAAAAACAAGCAAACGACAAATTCCTGATTTGTAGCATTTGCCAATTTTTAAGGTATAAATATTCCTATGGTGGCCTATTTCAAGCTATCATGATGTCCCTAAATGCAGAGTGGCAGAGACACACACATATTTTTACCTTTCTTGAGTTTGTATTAACTGACTCTAGCTCAATACTAACTTCGACTTAAGCTGAGTAGATTCTTGTTCTTTGAAACCAAATATTGTATTTTATCAAATTAAGATACCATTGATTGGTTAGTTTATTTATCATCAGTAATGGGGGAAAAAATAACTACAGCCTTGCTTTTTATAGTAAGCTAAATGCTTTAAGCACAGTCTTGTGTTGTACATGAATCAGGACCACCAGCCTCTGCACCTTCCACACTTTCTTGGGCCTATTCCTCCAGGTTTAGTAACTTATCCTGCCTTTAGTCATGTCGTGGTAGGCAATTCTCTCCTTGGTATCTTAGTAACAAAATGCAATACAGCTTTGCTCACTTGTGGGTGTCTTGTTTTCTTGAATCTAGTAAAACACTTGTTATTTTGTGAGAAAATATAGAACTGCAGTCATTCCTTCAAAGACAAATAGTTGCATCCTATTGGGTGATGATGACATCAGGTTTACTCATTCCAGATACCTCATAACTTTTCAAAGAAAATTAAAAAGCGCTAACTCTCAGAAGAGAGTCCTGATAAGGATTACGGGCTGATGCGAGAAAATTTTTGGTGTAAGTTGCTTTTTTTTATATATATATAAATATACAGGGACAGAGTCAGAGAGAGGCATAGATAGGGACAGACAGACAGAAACAGAGAGAGGTGAGAAGCATCAACCATTAGTTTTTCGTTGCTGTTGGGACACCATAGTTGTTCATTGATTGCTTTCTCACGTGTGCCTTGATGGGGGGCCTTCAGCAGACCGAGCAACCCCTTGCTGGAGCCAGTGACCTTGGGTCCAAGCTGGCGAGCTTTTGCTCAAGCCAGATGGGCCCACGCTAAAGCTGGTGAGCTCGGGGTCCCGAACCTGGATCTTCCGCATCCCAGTTCGACGCTCTATCCACTGCGCCACCGCCTGGTCAGGGGGTGCAAGTTGCTTTTAAGGATCCCTAAAATCATAACACTTAAGGATTTTGATGGAACTAGTTTGGGCAAAAGACCAGCACTCTTTTTTTTTTTTTTTTTAATTTTTCTTTGTATTTTATTCGTTTTAGAGAGGAGACACAGACTGAGAGAGAGAGAGAGAGAGAGAGAGAGAGAGAGAAAAGGGGGAGGAGCTAGAAGCATCAACTCCCATATATGCCTTGACCAGACCAGTGCAGGGTTTTGAACTGGCGACCTCAGTATTCCCAGGTCGACGCTTTATCCACTGCGCCACCACAGATCAGGTGAGACTGGCACTCTTGAAAGTATAGGCGATCCACCCCACCCTGTAAGGGATGTGAGAGGAAGCCATGCTTGCTCGTCTGAGCACTGTGACCTACCTGCTCTGAACTAACCCAACTTTGTTTTATGATCTCACAGCCAAGAGTCATAAGATGCTGTAAAGTCAGTAGTCAGGGCCAACATCATAGCTGTCTGGCCCATGCAGGCTCGCATTCAATTCAAACAGACGGTAATGAAACAACGGAGCCAAGAACTGGTGAGGCATCAGCTTTAATTCTAGCTTGCACCCGGCGGGCAAGCAAAAACACACAGTGGGCTCCAAAACACACTCATTCAGTGCTCACAAAGCTACTGACTTATCCGAGTTTCCTAGCATCAAAGGTTTCTAGCTCACCAGACTTATTCACCTCTGTTCCCCATCTCCTCCTGCACAAACTCTGCACAAACTGGCTTCTTCCTCAGCACTCCGCCATATTGGCTGCTTCTTCTGGCCTCCATGTGGCCTTACTCTGCTCTCCTCTCTAATACTAACCTCAGGAACTGTGAGAGCAGCTTCTGGCCTGCCCCACTTTATAGCATAGATTAAAAACCTTTAATCCAATCTACAGACAAGGAAGTCTCTGATACATAGCCACCCATCTGAGGCATAATGGAGGATTCCTCAGGAGGGTGCACCACCCCACATCATCCAATCAGTCAAGGGTGGGGGGAAAAGCTTGCTCTTAAAACTTGCACTTGGGCAGCGCCATCTTTAACAAAGTGAGCATAATATATTTTATCTGCCCAACAGATGCAAAGTCAATTAGACACTGTACTTTGTTTTCTTAAGGGAGGAAAACACTCAGCGTCTCCCAGATCTTGATTCTGCTGTCCTTCAAAAATGTCCCTTATTTCCCTCCTTTATTTATTTTCAAAACTCCCCAAAATAAAAGTTACTTCTACTATTTTATCTTACAATACCCTTCTCTCCACACATTATCTTTCAGGGTCTAACTCAAACTAATGTTTCAAGAGGGTGGGATTGAGGGCAAATTTCCTCTACCCTCAAGCTTCTCCTGGCTTGTCTAATAATCAAATAGACATGGGCAAACTTTGCAAGAAATGATAACAAAATTTAATACACACATACAGGAACCCCATATACGTGGATGAATCAGAAACCCCAGACACAAGAGGTTCAGAGATCAGAAAAGACATCGGAGCTAAGGATAAAGTCAGGTGCCCCAATGGCTTCAAATAGTCATTGCAGGTTGATAGGAACAGCAAACTTTAGTAAACAGAAGTTTGCTCTGCCCTATAAATAGGTCAAAAGAAGTTATTTGTGATGAACTCTTATGGGTAAGGTTTCTAATTCAAATTCTTCAAGGTAGTTTCAAGTGGGAGGAAGGGCAGATGTTTCTCTTGAGCCTGTAGCTTGAGTTGCCTTTAGCTCAAAACAATCTGGGTACTACAGAAGCGCATTTTGTGGTGACTCATTCTGAACCCTGCATTAGGAGAGTTGAAGAAGAAAGTAGTAGCTATAGGTATCAATGAAATAAACAGCAGCAATTCAAAAAACATTACAATGCTGTTTTCCTAGTTTCGTAGTCTCGCACACTGGGATGTTGGAAGGAATATCAAAGGATTGGAAAGGGAGACCCAGACTAACTTCTAGTGCCTGTGATTTAATGTTCAGATGCGGGTGGGGGGAGCTCTCCCCTGCTTTGCAAAGGCAGAAATAAGCCTTTGGTAAACTCTTCTTCTACGGAGAGGCTCTGAGGATAAGAAACCTCAAGAATGAAGCACTTAATTATAACCAAACGTGGGGCAAACAAAAGGAGGAGGGCTGAGCTGGGCTGTGCTATGTGAATCCCGCCTGCAAAAGGAGGCAGTGTCTTCCAAATTTCATAAGTGATCGGTGACAAGCTGGAATTTTTCATTTCTGGGCGCAGTGAGAAGCTCAGTTTAAAGCACCATCCTCATTTATATTTAAAAAGCAAATAGGTCCCGGCTCCCCACCCTGCTGAGCTTGAGGCCCCTGAACGTCCTTGGAGCTTTCCTGCAGACAGAATTCCATGGCTGGGGAAAAATATTTCAGTCATTTCCCTAAACTCTAATAGTTTCCATCCTAGACCTCAAAAAGGAAGGTAGAAAACGACGAATGGATGTGATGAGGGTGTTGTTCCTGAGGCTTTGTCGGCGGTGAGTCATGCCAAGGACAAGGACACAAGGAAGGGACTGAGCCCACTCACCCTCTCCCACCTGAGCCCCTGTTTTGTGTTACTGCTTGTGTATATCAGGACTTGGAATGATCTATGTATGTAGAAAAGAGGCTCCCTTTTCTTTTTTATAAGCTGTCTAGCTCACATCAGAAAGAAATCTGTGTCCTTGGCCCTATTTTTAACTCTGATATTTGCCCTGGCCGGATGGCTCCATTGGGTAGAACTTTGTCCCAAAGCACAGAGGCTGCCAGTTTGATTCCTGGTCAGGGCACATATGGGAACAGACTGATGTTACTGTCTTACTTTCTCTCTCCCCCTTCTTTTCTTTCTAAAATCAATTAAAAATTTTTTTAAAGGCAGAATATTGAGAATGAGAGAATTCTGTACAAACAGATCTTGTTAATAATCATAAATAATAATAATAATTCTGATATTCATCAAGTGTCTAAGAAGGGTCAAACACTTTACAACCATTATTATTCATGATCCTTACAACATTCATTACACAGATGTGGAAACTGAGATTAAGAGAATTCAAATGACCTGACCAGGACAGTAGAGCCAGAATATGGCTGAGCCAAGCTTTGAACAAATGCTTCTCTGATCCCACAACTTTCCTGCTTCCCTTGGTTCTCTGCCCCCAGGTACACTGTCCAGTCTATATGGAATAAGGTGTAAGGTGTATTCGAAATACAGAAAAGAATGAGAATTTTAGAATTGTACCAGGCAAATCTTACCACCATCTCTAGGGAGTCTACAGATCACTAAAAATAATTCGAGTTAATTATAAAAGAAAACAGAAGACATTGTTAATCACTTCCTGGTGGCTTAAAATAACCTTTCTCTATGGATCTTGCCATTGTCCTCTCCTCCCTACCAAGGACTCCCCAACTCAGAAAATTGTGTAGAGGCCCCTCAGGTTGATGCTGTCCTACACGGTGACCTCAAAACTTCACCCTGTGAATCTCCAACCTGAAAGCCCTTGGGCTTCTAGAATTTTCCAGCCTGGAGAGGTACTCAAAACATAGCTACTTATCCATTACTCCTGTTAATGGCTTCTCTGAGCAATCGCCAGTCAACCTCTTTCAGATGATTATTGCCAACATGATATAGTTCCTGGGAACTTGTAAGGAAAAGGTTGGTTATTCCAGGCTGGGTAGTCAGAGTGCGCACAGTAGATTCGAACAGGCTAAGTAAGAGCTTCCATGTAGGAACTCCTCCCCTCCATTTCCCATCTCATTGTGGCTACCTCCGTCACTTTACACCTTTCTTGTAGCTTCCCCTCCTTCCTGCTCTCACCTCTCCTGCCTATCCGCCAAAGCCAAAGGAATCTTCTAAAGCCATAAACCATTTCCTGTTTCCATCATTTTAATGATGCTCAGACTCATACCCAAACTTTCCATCTTAGCCTGCAAGGCCCCATAAGATGTGTGCTCTTGCTGCCCCTCCACCTCATCTCATCGTCTCCCCCTGTTCACTGGGCTCCAGCCAGAGTTATCTTTCCTTTCTTCCCTAAACTAGCTACGCCTGGCCCTCCTTGGGGCCTCTGCACCTGCTGTTCCCTCTGTCTGGGCCACAATCCCCAGGGTGTTCACTATTTTCATGCTTCAGGTCTCAGCTCTGCTCAGCTAGCCCTTCTCAGTTCATCCCATTGGGTGTGGCAAACCCCTCCCCAACCACCCCAGTCACTCTCTACCGTCTTTCCAAGTCTTTCATTTATTTGTTTATTTTTCCTGGTTTATTGTTTTGTCCCCCCTAACAGAATGTAAGGTCATGAAAATCAGGATTTTATTTTGATCAACACAGTGCCCAAGTTAGCATGGTGCTGGCACATAATATGTAGTCAATGCATATTTGTTGAGTGGCTGAGTTCCGTAAGTTATTTGGCCCTTTGTCACTGAGGACTTTCAAAGGCTTACTCCCTCTCTTTTAGGACCTGACTCCATGTCTGTGCTTCCTGGGAAGGTCTCCCACTTCCTGCCCCCGTTAAATTCCTTCTGTAAATTTGTACCAGCTTTCTCAAGAGGAGTGTGTTCTAAGGAGCACCAAGTGTCAAGTGGTAAATGGGAAACCACGGGAATATCTTTGCTGCCTTTTTGTCCGTCCAGTTGCAGCATATGGGTGTACTGCGCAGCCAAGCAACACGTGACTTCAATCTCTCCTCTTAATATGTGTGTGTGTGTAGATAACTGATGCCAAGCTCACTACTCTTCCTTTAGCTTCTCTTTTGGTTTTTAAGACAGGATATTGCATAAACCTAGCATTCCAAAATATGTTGCTCTGATATTGATTACTGGAAACACTAAGTTCCAGAAGGGCAGTTCACCTGAAGAGGAATTTAAATTGTTTTGCCTTGTGTGATGCTTCTCGACCATCAGAAAAGAGTCTCACTGCCTTCCTTATCTGCTCTATCTACTTATACTCATAGTTTACAAAATGCATTTGGATTGCTGATTTCATTGAATCTTCACAATCTGTGTAATTGTGTCAAAGAAGCAATGATGCCTATTTTACAGAGCAAGAAACCAGCTCAGAGGGGTTGGGGATCTGAAACCGTGTCCCAGGTGACCAGCCTCAGGTCTTTGGAGCTGAAGTCCTTCCTTCTTCACTGTCAGAGTGTGGTTTCCAGAATGAAATTGAGTAACCCTTACAAATGTGACCATCAAAAGGACTGATTAAATCAAGTTAAGTGGTTATGAGGGTAGTTCACAAAAAGCTGAAGAGACAAGTTCTTTTCATCTAGAATAGTGGTTTCTGAGGTTTTCCTCCCCCAAATCCCTTTTATTAAGATTTTTTTTCTATTATGGATTCCCCAGATGTGGAGAATCCAATGGCTGACCCATTTTGATCCTCCTCAGGTAACCGGCACTTTTATGCAGCTTCAACTGGGGTCAGATCAAAAGCAGTGGAGCCTCCTGTCTTGCTGAACCCGTGTAGCCTCATCCTGGGCTGATTTAGTTGTTTCTCCCACAGGTTTTTAAATGTTTTCAATAGCACAAGGCCTCTTAACATCACCTCTGAGGACCCTCAGTGACCTGGGAATCATGTGTGTAGGTGTCTGAGCATGTGATGTCTAGGTCCATACTTGGGAAAGGCATCTCTGAAAATCAGGTTAAGTTTAAATAAGTAATATTCAGAGGCCTGTCCAAAGCTTTCTGTTGCAATGCAGATTGAAAGAAATGAGCTACAACTCTGGGTAGACAATCTTTTCCATAATCTACAGCTTATTATAACGACACTTAACAGGGTGGCAGGGTCAGGAGGCTTGTCCAATTTCTAGAACAAAAGAGTCATACAATTTTGGCTGAAGGATGCAAGGGCTAATGGTTTCCTTTTTCAAAAAAACATTTTGTCCAGATATATACTGTGACCCTACATACAGGAAAGCAAACTACTTCCTTCTGAAAAAAACAGGATATATATTTAGTTCCTAATCGTTTCCCTTTTGTTGTATATCTTGATGACTATTATTTATGGTAATAACTCATTCATG
Source organism: Rhynchonycteris naso (assembly GCA_037038555.1). Lineage (NCBI taxonomy): Eukaryota > Metazoa > Chordata > Mammalia > Chiroptera > Emballonuridae > Rhynchonycteris > Rhynchonycteris naso. Next base: position 271,925,908 of record CM072995.1, on the reverse strand, counting down.
ATTATGGTATAGTGTAGGCTTAAAAAAAACAGTTTACAAAGTTCTTTGTACTATTTTATTTTATTCTCCCGACAACAGTCTGAGGATTACCTTTGTTTACAATGGGGGAGACCAAGACACGGGGCACTTACGTGCCTTGTCCAAGACCACCTGCAGCATTGGTAACAGAAGAAAAAGTCACATGTGCTTTCGGACTCCACAATGCTGGCTGCCCACCCTGCCTTCTGCGGGCCTGGCCAGAGCTGGAGCTGCCTCCCCCCAGGTCTGGCTCCCCTTTCTGGGGTCCTTTTGGTAGAGTTTTCCAAAACGTTGAAGTTTGAGGAAGAGAAAGTGTTAATCGTATAATATTACTTTTGAACCTTGAGCACCACTAAATTCTGGGTAACCAATTTCTAATTTAACCTGTTAATGAATTGGTTTAGGTAATCTTCCTATTTGATAATAAGCTGCTAAATAATTGGAAATTAGTTGCTTTTATGTCAAGGATGTGTGATGTCCACGCCTGGCCATTCTAGGGGAGATTTTCCTCGTCCCTATTCTACTTCCATTTGGGCAGAGACACTCTGAAACCATATAGCCATCATTACAACATGGTGAAACCAAATCTGGTCTTCGGGTGTTAGAAGATAGGACGAGTTAGCTTGACAGTTGTCTTGGCCTTATTTAAACAGCCTTCTTTCTGGGGTCACATGTTCAGGGTCATGAACAGGTAATGATGAGTTACTTGTCCACACGTTTCAGCTGAATAAACATGATTAAGATATAGGAAGGAGACTGGGGCCAGGTGGCTCCGTGGGTGTGTGACCTACACAGCTGCACAGGGTCCCTGCGCTCAGCAGGACCTGCTCTTGGTTAATGGTCTGCTGTTGTCATCTTGACAGTCAAAATAAGTTTTGAACAAGGGACTCTGCATTTTTATTTTGCATTGAGTCCCACAAATTATGCAGCTGGTCCTGCTAGGTGTCTCAGGATATTAGCCTCAAAGATAGGCATCAAGCCCCGTCAAAGTGCTGCAGAGGTTTTAGGTTTTCCAAGAAACCTTGAGGATAGGCCAGCACACTGCTGTCATATTCCATAGAGCGTGGGTCCAGGACTTCCTGGGGGCCACAGAGCCCCTACTGCTCAGCAAGGATAGTGGACGCTGTTCACCATCTGGCACAAGGCTCCATTTGAAGCAGATCAGGTGGAAGCTTGGTGCCCCCTCTCCCAAAAGCCAAAAACATCCCCAAGAATTATACTAGTCTTGCCTGACCAGGCAGTGGCATAGTGGATAGAGCTTCGGACTGGGATGCAGAGGACCCCAGTTCGAGACCCCAAGCTCGCCAGCTTGAGCGCGGGGCCCATCTGGCTTGAGCGAAGGCTCACTAGCTTGGACCCAAGGTCACTGGCTCCAGCAAGGGGTTGCTCGGTCTGCTGAAGGCCCGCAGTCAAGGCACATGTGAGAAAGCAATCAATGAACAAATAAGGTGTTGCAATGGCAACGAAAAACTAATGATTGATGCTTCTCACCTCTCTCCATTCCGGTCTGTCTGTCCCTATCTGTCCCTCTCTCTGACTCTCTCTCTGTCTCTGTTATAAAAAAAAAAAAAAAGAATTATACTAGTCTTTTTCTTAGGGTACTTTTCCCATATACTTACCTAGCTACTTAGAGTTTGGGGCATGGTCAGATGAAAAACAGGTTCAATATTTAAAACCTTTTTATTTTAGAAAGCATTTTTTTTTTAAATGTAACCTTTTTACTTATTATGTAAGTATATAAGGTAATTATATATTAATTATGTAAAGTAATAGTTCATTGAGAAACACAGCAGTTTATTAATGATGAGCAGAAAAATAATTACCCATAGTCCCACTCCCCAGTGATGACCATTATTAATGTTTTAATGCACATATATACATACACATACTTTTTTTAAAAACATGAGATTATTCTGTATATGGAATCATAATTGCTTTTCTTTCATTTAATATTTTAAGAACATGGTCTTATGTTATTATACATCCTGATACTTCATCCTACTAAATCTACCATGGTTTTAATCAAATTTAGTTTATTAGACTAACCTCTATGGTTTGATATTTAGATTGATTCTCATTTCTTGCTATATTAAACTGTGCTGCGATGGACAGGCGTGTAGCTAAATTTTTGCAATCGTCTATGATTACTGCTTTCACATAATTTCTTAGAATTGAGCTTTCTGAGACACACTTGTCCAATTGCCTCTCCAGACGGTTGTACCAACATCCCATCAGCAGTGTAGGGGAGTTTGGGAAGTGTTCTTAGAAACTCAGTTTTGTGGGTGGGTGGGTGGGAGGTTGTGATTTACACCTAGAAGAAAGTCCTTCCAGATTCTCATGGAATATCTAGAATTACAAAGGGTCAATAGGAAGTGGTGGAAATGGTGGTAGTTTAATGATTTGTAGTCTAGGCAACTAGTGTGGAATGAAAATTACCCTAAAGACATAACTACCAAGAGGTCGCCCAAATATTCTATTTGCCTATAATTGTACCTTCTAATTATATGTGGTCCCATGGTGCTGAACCAAGGACTTACAGAAGCTACCCTAAACTCATGTTATGTAATTTGGGAAAAACAAACAAAATAAAACAAGACTTCATTTGTTTGCTTCCTTATTCAATCATTAGTAATTTGGGGGTTATATGGATTTCCCACCTCTCTCCCCTGCCAGCTCGGATTTCTCTTTTTTGTCACCTGGAGAAGCAGAGGTCATAAACTGTGTCTGACCATTCAAAAGCGGGTTCCTTAATCTTCAGCTTTCTTTGTGAATAAAAATTTCAGCTCACATCTTTCATGTCTGTAAATACCGAGTTTTCTAATCCCCTGGTCCCTTTTTGTATCAGATTTCTCTTTAGGGAATCCATACATAATCCTTCTCCACAAAGCAGGCCTGCATCTGGGCTTCTGGAAAAAAAAAAAAAAAAAACCAATAAGAGGGAAACACAAGTACATCTACCAGAAATGCAGCTGAAAGGTAGAGGCTCAGTCAATCAAGGGAGCCTTCACATTTGTTATTAGTTTTACTCAATAAAAATTGTCTAATTGCACTATCAGGGTGATAGATACAGAATAAAATCAGAGTTTTAAAAAAGTATAATAGATCTTACAGAGACCTTGTAGTAAGTGGGTGTGGGATGTACAACATCCTTTGTAGATAAATCTGTCCTGCAGGTTATGGATGATACTTCAGGAAGACATGCTAATGTCAGGAAGAACCATTACCCACCAAAATGCTGGTAGTCATTTTCAGAAGCAAGCAGTCTGCATCGGCGGTGTGTTTATTTTCCTACATAGAAATGCAATGGGTTATATAACCGCTGTAGTGGGCAGTCTTAGAATTCCCATGGCACAATGGCACATTCTTTTAAAAATGCATTAAATATGAATTAGCCATTTATCATTAATCACAGTATACATTATTTTCTTGCTCTGTCTCTTCTTTCTCCTTCTCTTCCACATATTCTGGTTTTCTGTTTCCAGCTTCTTGCCTAAATTAATTTTCTTTGCTTTTAGAACTTACTCACATGTCTCTTTTTAGTTTCTCTTGTAACAACTCCAACACATTTTTTTTTACATTTGTGATTTTTGCTTAGCTTTACCCCCTTGTTTCTTTTCCCACCAAACCTCGTTTATTTTCGTTTTTCTCCCAGTGGTCTAATTTTTCTCCATGCCTGTCACTTTTAATTGATGCTTGCTGCATGGTTAAGATGAAGAAAGTCTTTTCTTCTCTTGCTCAAAAAGGAAACTGCCCCTACGTAGTTTCAGCTTCTCCTAGATTGCTGCCTCCCTTGAATGGGAGCCCCGGGATCTCAGTCTTTCCTTTATAAACTCAATCAAAGAACAACAACTCTGTGCTCTGAATGGGATACACCGGGGACGTGTAGGTTCAAGATTTGTTGCTCTGAATTCTCATTGTTGCTTTTTTAAACATTACAGAGCAGCCTTATTATAGCTTCACCCACTTCTCGCTCTCACTGCTTCTGCTATTTATGGGTACTTTGAGCTGGAATTCAACCTTGTCAAAGGGGAAATTGGTCACCTTTACATCACTAATCAGAACCCAAAAGATGTTTAAAGAAAGGTGTTAGACTCAAATGGTCACCCTAACAAGCTCTCTCATTTGTGGAAGGAGAAGAATTTGAAAGGACATTGAAAATTCAAGAACAATAGTTATGAGATGTGGTTTGAATGGGGAACAATCACTTCTGCCTGTGAGTCCTCATCACTGGGCATGTTTCTCTCTTTTGGAGACTCTCTGGAACATAGATGTCCAGAGAAGGGAACATCTCACACTTTTTTCAGGTCTTGCTCAAGTCCATTCTTCAATGAATATGTGTGTAATATGAATTCTAAAATATAGAATATTTCAGACTCTCCACTGAGTCATTTCCTTATTTTTATTAATTGGCTCAGACCCAACTACAGAATGAAAAGCTATTTTTGTGCATTTGCTCACAACTGAGCAAGCTAACACAAGATTTAAGCAACACAAGCTGCCAGTTTAAAAAAGAAAAAAATGCCTTACTATATAATACATTAAATTAGGCTGACAGTATGTTTCACATTTGAGGTAATCTTTGCCTTTAAAACATTCATAGATAGGTTCAGAAAACATTGTAGGTTAAAAATAACCATCGAAGGATATAATATTGCTTGGAGATAAAGGTGCTGTTATTATTTTCCCTCTATTGTGGCTTCCTGGGATATTTTGTACTTGACTTCTTCATGGTGTGATGGATGGAAGCCCTAGAGACACAGTTCTCAGTAATGAAATATGACTCACCTTCCCACTACATTGCAAAAGTCATAAAGACAGTAACTCTATGTGTGGCTAACTCAGTAATTACCCAGAACCATCTTTATTGAAATTATACTACAATTTAGAAATTAGAAGTGAAATAACCCATGAAGTCATCCTGACCCATTCTGGGCCAGAGTAAGTCTTTTTTATTACTCTCTCAATTTAGTTTTATAATCATCAGTCATGCAACAACTCTGACCATTAATTTGACACATTTCTATTCTAACTGGATGCAAAACTATAGAACATATCACTAAGGAGCATAATACATCTTTTGAGATAAAGAAACATTTATTTTTTAAACAAATAACAGATTGAAGGCCAGTCTGTAAAACTCAGAAAAACTTACAGGAAAGTTAAGGAGGTAATTATTGAAGTCTAATTTTGTTCGTGTTGAGGCAGTGGAGTAGCAAGGTTTGCCATTGCATAAAATTTGTCCAGGTGTGGTGCCTGAGATAGTGAAGAGTAGTCTATATGCCTGAAGAAAAGGACTGCCCACTGAGCCATCTTCTCCCCTCTAGCTGTGCATTGGAAGACTAGAAGCGGACACAAAACAGAACCTGGTTAGATGGATTGGGCAGAGTAGAGAGTGCAGTTGCTTCAAAAAGGCATCAGTTTTAGAAATGCAGTTTTGACTGTGGCTCTCCATCCTTTAAAAGATAATCTCCAAGTCTCTTAACATGGGAAAAGTATGACCATCAAGGTTCCATTCAAACTCAGTGTTTGTTTTATTCTTTTTTTTTTTTTTACAGGGACAGAGAGAGAGAATCAGAGAGAGGGATAGATAGGGACAGACAGACAGGAACGGAGAGAGGTGAGAAGCATCAATCATTAGTTCTTCATTGCCATCGCAACACCTTAGTTGTTCATTGACTGCTTTCTCACATGTGCCTTGACCGCAGGCCTTCAGCAGACTGAGCCACCCCTTGCCAGAGCCAGTGACCTTGGGTCCAAGCTGATGAGCTTTTGCTCAAGCCACATGGGCCCATGCTCAAGCTGGCGAGCTCGGGGTCTCAAACCTGGGTCTTCCGCATCCCAGTCGGATGCTCTATCCACTGTGCCACTGCCTGGTCAGGCTGTTTTATTCTTAACTCCCTGAACATTCTGTTGCCTCCCTCTGGAATACCCTGATCCCTTGTCTACCTGGAATCTCTGGATTTGTTTTATAAAACTCGATTTAGCCTGTACTTTTATTTTCAGGAAGCTTTCTCTGACTCCAGAGATGGAGTCTAAAATACTCTCTACCAAGTGTTGGTTTCTATTGTTTTACTTATCCAAAGTGGTCCAATTTATTTATTTATTAGATTTATTTGCTGGCTTCTTTTCATGGACTATGAGATCCTGTGTCTTTATTCATGTTTGGGTCTTCTTTGACTAGCACAGACTGTAGAACGCAGTAGGAGCTTGTTATCTGTATGTAGAGTGTATGAATGAATGAACAAATGAATGAGAGAAGAGACACATTTTGGATATTGTGAATGTAGGAGGCAGAGCATCTGTGGATGTCACAAATGGGGTTTCTATTGTAGGAGAGCTTGGAGTAGATGTTTTCTAAAACAATGCCATGAATCAAACAGCTTTCCTGACATTTAAGGGATCATAGATACAGCATAGAGGAAAACTAGAAATTATCCAGCCTAACATCCTACTTCTAGGGGATGTCTTGGACAGACGAGCAGATGGCTTGCTTTTGAATACTCCAAGGGCAGTAGCTTACCAGGGAACCCATTCTAGTCTCAAACGGCTGTGTTTTCATGATTAGGCATAATTTACTTCTTTGGAGCCTTCATCTGAATAAGGAAAATATAGCTATTATTATTGTCTTTTTATCTTTCATGAGAAAACACTTAAAGATTGTGATCAAATTTTTCATCTGTTCTCAAGGCTAATTTCCCTGATTGCCTAAACCAATGACTTGAATTCCAAACCCTGACCATTCCAGTCCCTAGCCATGCAGCTCACCAGCCTCCAGGGCAGAGACCAGTGCTTCTTGTGATCAGCTCTCTGACACTTTCTGGCTCCGTTCATCCCAGATAAAGGCCCCTTTCAGTCCTCTCATCTGTGCTTGTCAGAGACAAATGCTCTAAGCAGAAGGTCCAAGTTGTGATTGTTCAATGTGGGTGATAAATATGTACGGGCACATAAAGAAGAATCAAACCCAGTGTAACATTTATTTACAGAAGGAGAGCTGGGCTAGGAAGAGTAATTTTAATTAAGTAATCAGGGACATAACAAGCTCATATTAAGAAAGACTTTGACAGTATTAAATAGAAATTATAGAATAAAGCAAGCTTTCTGTTATTTATGTAAACATCTCTGTTCCCTCATCAAAAAGCAAAGTAAAATAACCCTTATTTCTTAGAAGCAGAGTCATTTCTAACTCAAATAAGTTGAATTGTAAGAGAATAAGAGATTTGTGGAAGATTAAAAGCGGACCATATTTTTTTCATCGCACGTGTTAGATTTTTAAGTTCTTTTTGCATGGTTTTGGGTAAAAAATCAGAGCAAAATAATCTGATTCTTTTTTCTTGATGCAGGTAACACAAGAATAAAATCATCAAGAAAGTAGAAACCCTTCTAAACTTAATCAAGTTATCAGCAGTCAAGAAATAATTTCTGAATGATAGTGATACATGCCTAGTGTTAACCAATACATGTAAAGGATTTCCTAACTAGTAATCTGCTCCTTGCATGACATAGATTTTATTGGTGATGCATCTGCCTTGAGTGTTCCCTATTCTCTTACCCAGGTCACCTTGTTCTCAATGATATATATTTGCCAAGTGGCTACCTAAGGAGAGGGTTGGTACAACCACTGCAGGGCAACTTAGATCTGGATTACTTTGAGTACAGATGCTGGTTGTGTCAAAAAGATGCAGCTAAACTTGGGGTGTGTTCATGGGTATGGGAAAGAGAACACACAAACTGGAGGAGACGGTGTATTTCAGGTGAGTCAGTCCAGGGAAACTGAACTTTCTTAACAGAGCAAGTGAAAGGTGAGCATCTACAAGCCCAGGAGATAGGCCACAGGAGTAACCACACCTCCCACACGTTGGTCTTAGACTTTCAGCCTCCAGAAATGTGAGAAAGTAAATTTCTGTTGTTTAAGCCCCCCCAGTCTGTGGTATTTTGTTTTATCAGCCCTATGTTTGGCCTTCTTGATATATAAAGCCATACAATTTTTAAAAAATTCGTTTAAGTTACTTGAGTGGTATTTTATGTTTTGAGTTGTTGAAAATACAAAGAGTATATTTTAGCAATAAGATTCTACTACCGGTGGAAGCAAGTCTGAGGATAGGAGATGGAGCAAACATGCGCCACCGGAGCCCAGAACACCCCCAAGGATGATCCTGGGTGACCCTGTCATAAACACAAGGAGCAGCTGGTCAACTCATTACCAGGAGGAAGCTGAAGATGTCAGAAGAGTGGTAGCTTTTTATTTTTTTCCATGTGCCAGGTTAGGGCTTTGGTCTCTGTTCTCCCAGCCCTCCCCTAGCTGGATGTAAGGATGGAGCCTCTTGAGGATGTGGTTTGTGGCCAAGAGACAGAGTGAAGCTGACTGTCTCATGTGTGGGCTTAGACCAACAACTATGACCCTAGAGAACTAGTCAGGTTAACTAGCAACATATGAAAAGCAAATATTGACCAGCTTCAGAGAGTTTACAATGTCCTATGTAGTAGTTAGAGTAGGATGGCATGGAACCTACTTCATTTCACAGGTCCCACTACAGGTTTAGGTCATCCCAAGTTCTAACTTCAAAGCAAGAATTTGGCAACCAAGGGATAAAGAGAGATCAACTGCCAACATGTAAGTAACATAGATATTATCCAATAGCTCAGGTTTGGCTCTGAGCTATGAAATCAGAAATGTTCTCATGGCTACATACAAAGTTATATTTGTTGAGGCAAGTATATTTTCTAGGGAATAGTGGTCAGGTTGACCACAGTTACTTTCTTTCAAGGTTTCAATGCTTAGATTCAAATAGTTCCTCTTTGATCTTCCTGCCTCCAGAATCTTCTCTTCAACCCATTCTGCTCCCTGGGGAAACTTCCTAAGATCACTTTCATTATTCCATCCCCACTTCCAAAACACTCACTTGGCTCTAAAACAATTGGAGACATCCTTCAATGCATCTATCTGTCCAGGCTGCAATCCTGCTTGAAGAGCTGCTTTGTCTTGGAGATGGGGCCCAGAAGCCATGTTTCCCCAACCTGACATCCCTTCTATTGTTGTCGCTGAATAAACACTCAGATTATCTTTCACAGAATTTGGAAAGGGAAGTCAAAGCTGCTGGTAGTCTCTGCTTAGACATATTCCTTGGTTGACATCTAGAGACAGGAGTTTGAAGCCCAGAACATATCACACTTTGTGTCTATTTCCTTTCTTCCAACATTTTTTTCTAATTATATCAGAATATCAAAGGCAGTCTGAAGGGAAACAATATTGCATACTGGTTTCAGCCTTGTTCATGGAATGTTGAAAAGTTCACTGCATTTTATTTGTTCTTTCTTCTAGTTTAACCCCATAGGGAGACCAACTGTATGAAGCATTGAGTAACTCACAGCCTAATGGCAAAGCAACCTGGAAAACTTATAAGTTGTATAAATGAATACTACCTTCTTTATTTTTGGAACTACATATAAAAAGCTACCTTCTCTATCAGCTCTCTGTTTTCCACCTCCTTATGTTTGCCCTAACTGTCTTACTTCCCTGTATTCTAGAGATGATATTAACTAGTGCTATAAAGGTGGGCGTACTGGCTGTGTGTGTGTGTGTGTGTGTGTGTGTGTGTGTGTGTGCGCGCGCGCGCACGCATGCCCACACGTGCACGTGAGTTAATATGTAAGCAGGATAGAAGAGCTCTGATTTAATGGCTCATTTTTAAGAAAATAAGGCCTATCCCCTACCATGGAGCTATGCTACTAGAACTCTGCCCCATTTAATCCTTTTGGATTTCAGCCAAACATATAAAACCCACTTTATTCTCTTGCCTGAGAAATTAGCATGTGCTGACTGATACCTGTTGTTTGGGAGGTCTCTGGAGACATCTTTTGTTCAAGATGCACCTCTGCTTGTCGAAGGAGCAGGGAGCATTTCCAAGGGTTGTGCATGTTATTAGCTACCATTGGGATGTGTAGGAAAGCAGTCCTGTCTTTTCTGACACCTGACAGTCGTTTTCTTTTTCTTGAAGGAATAAATGAATATACATTGTGTTTCTACTCCATCCTCTGTCAGGGTCACAGCACACCTACTGGGTGCAAACTTTTGTCTCGAGGAGGTAATAGTTCCGGGTACTTCATTGTCTTTTCAATTTCATAGACATATGGAAAAGTTAAACATTGCCCCTCGAACCACCCCAAATTTGGTGTGATATTCTTGGACTTCAAAATCCTTTAATTAAAGGATATTTAGCTGCCAGTTCATCTCATTCAGTTTATATGATTCACTGTCTAAATTCAAGTCACAGTTCTGTGATGAAATAAGAAACCGATTTTCCCCCAAGACTCAGGATACACAGATCTGACTGAAAGGTTCACAGCAAGGTCAGTCCCAAACCCGTCACATGTTGATCAACTAGGTCTGGAATTGCAGAGCAGGAAATTTTAGGTTCAAAGAGGTATTGGCACAATGCCTAATACACACCAGCTTTTTGGCAGATACTTGTTCATTGATTAATGTAGTCTTAACACCAGATGTCATCTGTTAAGAATCTCATTTTCCTTTAGAGAGATGTTGATAAATCCACATTTGATACAAAAAGAAATGATCAATTACAGAAAAACATCAAAGACTTGAAATACAAGGTGAGCCCTTTCTCCCAGACTGGCTACATAACTAGTGGAGCCCAGTACAAAATAAAAATGCAGGACTCCTACTTCAAAAATCACGGAGAATTTTAAGATGGCAACCACAGAGCATGAAACCATGTGGGGTCCTTTCAGAGTACAATCTGCACACCTGTGCAGCCAGCCCTTACTCCATATCTGATTAACACGTGTGAGTGCCAAAAATTTAACAGGCATTGTGCCTATCTTTGTCAAATACATCGTCTTCTACCATACTCACAGCAACCACATGAGTCTTTCTAGATTTATTAAAAAAAAATTTTTTTTTTAATTTTATTGGTTTGAGAGAGAGAGAGAGAGATCAATTTGCTTCTGTATGTGCCCTGACCAGGGATCAAAACAGTAACCTTTGCGTATTGGGACGATGCTCCAACAAACTGAGATTTTCAGTTAGGGCATAGGAGATTTCTTAATTTGTTCAAGACCACATACAAAAGACTGTATACAGTGCCAGTATCCCCCCACCCCCTGCACCCTCTCCACTGGACAGAATGTAGGTCATTTCTAAGCAATGCATTTTCACATAGGCTGTCTTGTACTATTTTTCCTCATGTAGTCATATAGACAACAACATGAATTGAGATTTTACAATATGCCAGGTAATGTTCTAGATGCTTTATCCATTTTCACTCATTTAACTCCAAGTACATTTATGCTGTTGTGTGGTCGGGGCATGGCAGAAAGTGGAAAGCACAGGGCAGAGGGAAGCTGACGTGTGACAATAAACTCTTTCTTTACTTCTAAACCCACTGGTTCGAAATAGTGCAATCAGAGAAAGACGGCACTAACAAATCATACTGAATTTTAACTATATGACAATTGGATTACCTTCAAGGTGCAGAATACTGAGCACTGTTGCAAAGCATTGCCTGGAAGACCAATCATCTGTGGGATTTGGTGTTAAGAAAGGAGAGGCGTGGTTTGCAGCTAGTTGCATTAGTTTCAAAGCAAATGAGTAATTCTGAAACAATGTCAAGAGCACTTGGAAAAGTCTGATTTCTTAACTGAGGTATATATTATTCACAAATTTATATTCTTTGTAGCTGTTTAGATTGTGCACCAACTCAATGGCTATGTAGCCAGAGCATCTATGTGTCCAGCATTGTTTAGGTGCAGGGATACTACTACAGACACAACAGATGAAATCTCTATTGTTGAGGCACTTAAGCTCTAGTGACAAAATACAGACAATAAACAAAGAAAGAAGAGATGCATGATTGTGCTATTCAGACAAATTACACAGAAGAAGAGGCTAGAGAGTGACCAGGGAGGGAGAGAGATATTATGTCATATACAATTATCAAGAGAACTCTCTGATAGGGAGACAGTTTATCAGAGAACTAAAGGGAATCTCTGTTTTATTGATGGTGCAATAGTGAACGTTAGCCCAGTTACACTGAAGAGAATTTTAGCTCTGGAAGGGACCACTGAGATGTTCACTTGCTATAAATAAAGAAACGGAACCTAGGGGTTAAGTCCTTCATCCAGAGCCATATTGTGAATAATCACCAATGGAGCTTGAACTAAAAGTCACAATTTGAAACTCTGATTCTGTCATTCAACAAGTATCATTATGCCCCTATTATGTGTCAGGCAGCCAGTCTCAGGCTCTTTGCACTGGATTCTATTGTTTACTGATTCAGAATTGAATATTTGCTGTGATTTAGGGCTGAAGCTGAAGCTGGCTCAGGGTGTGGGTTAACTGGGTGTGGTCTGACCAGATGCCAGGAAGACAAATGAGGCCCTAGCAGCTATGGCTGCCATGATGTGCCTTACAAACTGGACCCTACACCCATCCCCTTTTTTTCAATTGAATAATTATTATTTTGTAACTTGAAAATTAGACTTTGATCATTCAAGTCGGTTGGTAAAAAATCATACTCTCTTCTTTATATCTTTGATCTAGATTAATACAAAATCCCTAACAGCAGAGTTATTGTCCTAGTGTAGGAGGCTGGGCTAAGGGAAGAGAATCCAGGCAGGTGGAGAGCCAGGGTGTTCAAGCTGCTCAAATCAGATCAGAGGGCAAAGTTGAGCCTCAAGCAGGAAGCAGTGTGAGAGCATGACATAAAATGTTCCCAGGTGTTACACCAAAGGGAGGGTACAAACATAGGAATGGGGTCAGTGGTTTGAGTGAGGGGGCGGACATCTGCACAAGGGAGGGAGCTAAAGGTGAGAAGGATGACATTAGGTTAGCCAGGCCAGGTGTCAGCACCCGAATGATTCTTACATTTCTCCAAAAGCTACATTCAAATAGGCAAGTATCATCTCTTGCAGAGTTTACAATTATTTTAAATATAAACTCATTTTAAATAGCATTTTCAACTCTAAAAACCCTTCAAACAAATACATTATCTTATTTAATCAGTAAGGTAATGGATGAAGGTCTTTTATTCATACATTATGGGTGGGAGAATTGAGGTCCCAAGAAGTTGAGGAAGGGACCCAATGTCTGATGATGAGTTGATGGCAGAGCAAGGATTAGAGCTCAGGTCTTCCAACCACCATCCCTCAGACAGCTCTGACTCAGACTACATGGCTGTATGATGGGCAGATAGATAGGAACTATGAGTGATGCAACCAGGAAATTTTTATCAAGGTTGTGGGACCTGTCCCACAGTGGAAATTCATCTGTTGTGAGAAATGGTAATTTGCTTATGTAATTCTCCCCTCTTCTTTTCTGGTAGGCTAGTCATCTCAGTTATCAAGGAAGACAACCTCAGGCTTTGGTCCTTAACTTGAAGCACTCAACTTAGTTAAATTTGAAATCTGCCAGGAGTTGTCTTACCCTGGGCTCTATTATGTGAAGTTCCACAGTAGTTTTTATGGTCTGAATGCAGATCCTAAAGGAGAGTATTTACCAACATCAACAACCATAACTATCATTTGTTGACTGCTCACTATGGCAGGTACTACTTTACATGATTTAGAGCCTCCCATTTAGTCTTTGTTGTGACCCTATGTAGTAAACACTATTATTATCCTTAGATAAAGAACTGAAACACTTGGATGGTAAGTAACTTGACCAAAGTCAGACAGGTCATTGCTGCCCTACCCTTAGACTCATAGTTCCCAGATATGACAGCAGCTTCCTACTGGAAGCTCCTGGGACTCTCCACCAGATGGCTTTCTCTGGCCATAGGGGCATGCTTTGCCCAGGCAGGGGGGAGGTTGGAAATTCCAGGGAATTAATGTCCCTGGCAACAGACCTCAACCAATGAAACTTGCAGATAAATACCAAAGCATCATTTTCTCTTGACTAGGACATTTCTGTAGCATGCTCTATATGGTCTCCCAGAGGTCCGAGTTGGGATTGAGTTCCAGTTGCCCACAAGGTTAAAATGCTCCTTAAAACACATTGCATTTGCTGTCTTCCATTCCATCTATCACTCTCTATCTGAGGCTCCCTGTTGTCATTGTCCAAATAAAATATTTTCACCCAAACCCTGTATCAGGATACATTTCTGGAGACTCAAAAAGAAGATAGCTGGGTGGCCTGGAAGTGGTCCTAGAAACAGATCCACAAATGGGATTTGATCTGGAGAGTTCACTGGTCAGAGGTATCAAGGCTGCTTTGCGTGAGGTAAGTGAAGTGGTGAGTATGCCGGGGCTAGAGAGTTAGCTACTAAGACTCTTACCTGTGGGGAACTGGAATGGGGCACAGATGGAAGGGATCACTCTACTTGCGCCATAGCTCTTCACTTGAGAGGTCTGGGCAATGGCAACTACAAAGACTGAGAAGCTGGTTGTCTCATATTAAATGCAGGAGTAACTCTGAAGCAAGAAAATTACAGATCTGTGCCAGGGAACCATGGGACAGTAAAGGGTCCCCAGTGCAGGCATGGAAGGAGACACATTTGCAGGTGGAAGGCAGGTGGCTGTCAACCAGTCTGATTTGTTGATTGTAAGAGTGATAGAAATGAGACCTCTCAACAGCATGGGACCTCTCTTCTCAGGGCTGATGTAGCCACTGCTGCATCTAAATGCCTAGCCTATTAACAGTAGAGCTCAATGCTGAGCTCTTGATTTTGTACTATTCTTCAAAGAGTCAACCCACCTTTTGGCCGAGAGTAGATTATATTGGATCCCTTCTACTCTGAAGGAGATAGAGGTCACGGTTACTAGGGTTGGGTCTACCTTTCCTGTCCATAGTGCCTCTGCCAGCACCTTTATTCAAGGACTCACAGACTGTCTTGTTTGCCAATATGGAAATCCATATAACATCACCTGAGACCAAAGGAGCCCCTTCACTATGAAGTCGAGACAATGGTTAAGCCAGCACAGGATCTACTGATCTTATCACACCCCACATCATCTGGAAGCTGCTGGCATAACAACATTTTGAAATGGGCCCATGAAGGCTTAGCTAAGATGTCAGCTGGGGATGATATACCATGGGGTTGAGACACTGGTCTTTAAGATGAAGAATGTGTGTTGAGTGTATCAGGTGTTTGTGTCCCTGGTAGGTTAAATACACAGATTTAGGAAATAAAAGTAGAAAGTGGCCTTCTCACCATCATTCTTAGAGACCTGCTTGGGGAGTTCATGCTTCTCATTTTTGCAGTTTTGGTTTCTAACTATCCTGGTTCCCAAATTGAGTGGGGTGGGGTGGAGAGGGAGCACTGTTTTTACAAAGGAACATAGTCAGAATTTTACTACATCTAAAGTTATTTCTCTTTCCCAGACATTTTGAACTCCTTAGGTTATTAGTACAATAAGCCGAAGATTAGAGATTCTATGCTGGCAAGGATAATTGACCCTGATCATCCCAGGAAGCGGGCTTACTTCTATATAGTGGGAACAGGAAGAAGCATGTCATGTCTGGAACCCAGGAAACATCCTGGGTCCCTCTTGATGCTTCTATACTGTAAATGGGCAATTTCAGCCACCACAGCCTGACAGAGACATGCAGACCTGGGATTCAGACCCCTCATGGATGAAGGTCCAGCTTGTCCCACTGGGCACACAGCCTAGTCTAGCAGAAGGACTGGCTGAGCATCAGAGAGATCCAAGGTGGGGGATAGAGGAGTCAGATGATGAAGAGCAGAATTAGAGCCTCAAGACTGATGTAGTAGAAGGGACTGTAACTTGTGCTGCTAATATTTCTGCTATCAGTCTTTATTCTCCCCTCCTTAGAAATTATGACCAGCCACCTTGCATGCTCGGTGACAGGACAGATGCATGAGTGACTCAGGCTGGTGAGAGCGTGGGCTGCAGCAGATGTTTTGGTTTTCTAGACACATCCCCTTGGCTGTCACTGGTCCCAGTTAGTCAGGCAGGTCCCCACTCTTGCCCTAGGGCTTCTTTGGCCATAGGAGCAAGGTTGGCTTCTAAGGGGACAGGCCAAAAATCCCAGGAAGTAGGGGGTAGTCCTTGACCAGTGAAGAATGGGAGTTGGTAGATAATCACCAGCTTCCTGGAACTACTGTTAAATGTCTCTGAAGCATGTTCTCCACAGATTCCCAGGGAATAGTGCAGACTAGACCCCCAGATATTCCGATGGCCTGCTCCTTAATGCACACCGTGATGTTTTCCTTCTTCTCCTGCATCCCTTCCCCACTCACTTATTGATGCTTCTGGCCGTTAACTCTCAATTAAGTCACATGTACACAAATCCTTATCTCAGGTGCAGCTTCTGAGTGAACACAAACTCAGAGAGTGGCCGAGCAAGAATAGGAATCCAGCTAGTTTAGCTCCAGAGCCCATGCCCTTAACCACTGCATGTGCATTAAAGAATTATCCCATAAACATGAAGAATGCCAAAGAGGAGAGAAAGGGTCCAAATATCTTTAAAGTCAGTCTCAAAATCAAATTATTCCAATGTTTCAAGCACTTACGCCAAGTGTTAATTTTTTACAGTTGTACGTCATTTGGTATCAATCTGTGTGGGAGAGTTAGCAAACACTCATCTGAACGTCTCTTTTATTTCACAGTAAGATGTGAATCCATCCATTTAACATTTTATTTATTTATTTTTCACATTTGAGAAAAATGTGATTGCATGATACTGAAAGAGGAGAACTCTGTTTCTCAAAACAACAAAAATGTCAGGCGTGTGAAACAAAATTGTGTTTATTCTTTCCTTGTTTCTACCAATCAAGTGAAATGGTGCCCCCTCGCTTCAGAGCACAAGTCTTGTTCCTCCACATGGCCAACTTCACTAGGGCATTTGTGGATTATCCTCATCCCCAGAGGGAGGAAGAGCAATCACGGAGAAGCAGGAAAAGATCATACACCTATCTCTTTGCAATGGGCCTGAGGAGACTACAGCATTCTTCCACTCTGCCCACACTGTCCTTAGTACACCTCCTTCCAAAGCCTTGCCATCCAATGTGGACTCTGAATTGGAGCAACCAAAAACCATTCTGAATAGGCAACGGCCTGGCAAGGGGTTTGCATTTTCTTAGAGAAGAAAGCAATTGCCAGTGAGCTACTCCATCCAGAAGCTGAGCCAGTTGGCCTGGAGTAATGAAAACTGGCCAGACAGCTCAGTGGAGGGCACCTGGTAGAGTATGAGAGCACAGCGCTGCAGTCGTGGTCTTCCTCTGGGTCACATCTTGGTTATCCTCACACGCTACGTTGGCAATAAGATGTAGAGCCCAATTCTGGGACCAGGTTGCCTGAGTGCATGGTTGGAGTCCCAGCTGTATTGCTTAGTTGGTACTACTTAACTTCTCTGGGATTTGGTATCAGCCTCTGCAAAAGAGGGACACTAATGATATCAGTTAGGGTCCCAGCAGGAAACAGATATACTCTCAAATTGATAAGAGTTTAATAAAGAGAATACTTATAAAAGTGGGAAGGATTGGGGGGACGCAACAAGGGACAGGGAAGTACTACTAAGCTGGCAACATCAGGGAGCCAGCACTGTCCCTAAGCCATGGGGAGTGACCAGAGGTAGGAAATCAGGATTTGCCTGGGCGAGGGCGCTGTATGACAGAGCTGTGGTTTTCAGGGGAAGACATCATCACTGCCGCCACTAAGCCCTGATGTTATTATACCCATTCCTGGATGTTGGTGTTTCCTACTGGAGCCCCAATGGCTAAACCGACTGGAGTCTACAGGACAAGGGAGGCAGACTAAGGCCAGCCCCCAGCCAGCCTCCTGGGTACAGAGCAGAGTGCCAAAGAGCAAAGAATGGACCCGGAGGAGTGGACAGAGACTATCCAGCTCAATATTGGAGCGTTATTGTGGGGCTTAAATAAGCTATTATATATGGATTCTTAGAGCAACACAGGCACACAGTAAGCACTGTATAATCTAGCACTATTGCTATGTCCCTCATATTTCTCTGTAATATTCAGCATCCAGGTCACTGCATAATTTTTTTTCTTTTAATTATTAAGTGAGAGAGAGCTGGAGAGACAGAGACAGACTGCCACATGTGCCCCCATCAGGATCCACCCAGCAAGCCATCAACCAGGCAATGCTTTGCCAGTCCATGCCGCTCCTCGGTTGCTTGGCAACCTAGCCATTTTAGCACCTGAGGCAAGGCCGTGGAGCCATCCTCCACACCCGGTGCCAACTTTGATCGAAGCATTCAAGCCATGGCTGCAGAAAGAGAAGAGAGAGAGATAGAGGGGGGAGGAGCAGTGGAGAAGCAGATGGTAGCTTTTCCTGTGTACCCTGAATGGTACTCCAATGCCAGGCCGATTCTCTACCACTGAGCCAACCAGCGAAGGCTGGTCACTGCAGGATTGATGGAGATCTTCCTTACGTGTTCAGCCTAGGTTCTGCTGCCTGGAGACTCTCTCTGCCAAGGCCAAACGTCTGCTTCTCATCCCTGGGCTTTGCTCTTCCATGGCAATGTTGACCTCTACAACTGGTCCTGCATTATCTCTGAGGCAAGAAGTTTTTGAGTTGGGCTCAGGGAATGAGCCTCTGGTATGTAGTCTCATCTGGACAGCCTCTCTTTCTCACCTTATAAAGTAAACATCCTCCAGACAGTTAACACAAATCAAGCATGTCTGCGCTGAGCAGAGAGTAAACCTGCACTTGTGTCCTCTCTCTTATCAGTGAGAGATTGATGAGTCAACTGCCTCCTACAGTGAGTCCCACTCACTCCAGAATTGAATCTTGTCACCTACTTCTTCCAGTGTTCAGTAATAATAGAAGTTGTTCCCATCTATTAGACATCTAACTATGGACTAAACTGAATGTAAGAAGCTTCACATATTTTATGACATTTAATACAGTGACTCTGCCAGTATTAGTGTCCTCAATTTACAAGTGAGTAAACTAAGACTTGGAAGTTTCCCCTCAACAGTGAGGGGTGGGCAGCACTGAGATTAGTCTGTGTGATTCCACAGACTTTTTCATCATATAATGATGCCCATGGATTCAACTTGAATCATGCATTCTCCTCTAAACTTTTCTACAACCACAAAATATATGTGAACAGAGGAAAAGAACTTTCTCTGTTCTTTGTCCTTGAAAAGCTTATCATGTTAGTGGAAGACAAGATTTACAGAAACAGAACAGTTTGAAAACAATCCATAAGTGTGTTGAGTCCGGTGTGAAACTGAGCACCGCAAACTCTGCATGTTGGGGAGGTTTTGCGAAAGGGAAGACTGAGAAGTAGTCGAGAAACTGGGCGGTGATGGGGAGATGTGCTTGGCAGGGTGAAGTAAGAAATGCTCACAGCAGGGAAGAGAAAGCAAGGAAGACAGAAACAAGCCCACCCAGTGAAAGACAATATTGACCTAACTAAGGTGGAAGAAGTAGGAAGTAACAGATAATGAGGAACAATAAGAAAGCCCTTGAGGCCTGACCTGTGGTGCACAGGGGATAAAGCTTTGACCTGGAATGTTGAGGTTCAAAACCCTGGGTTTGGCCTGACCAGGCGGTGGCGCAGTGGATGGAGCATCGGACTGGGATGCGGAAGACCCAGGTTCAAGACCCCGAGGTTGCCAGCTTGAGCGCGGGCCCATCTGGCTTGAGCAAAAGCTCGCCAGCTTGGACCCAAGGTCACTGGCTCCAGCAAGTGGTGGCTCGGTCTGCTGAAGGCCCGCGGTCAAGGCACGTGTGAGAAAGCAATCAATGAACAACTATGGTGTCACAAGACCAACGAAAAACTAATGATTGATGCTTCTCATTTCTCTCTGTTCCTGTCTGTCTGTCCCTATCTATTCCTCTCTCTGTCCCTGTAAAATAAATATATAAATAAATAAAACCCTGGGTTTGCCCGATCAAGGCACATACAGGAAGCAACTACTATAAGTTAATGCTTCCTGCTTCTCCCCTCCTCTCCCCTCCCCTCTCCTCTCTCTAATAATCAATAAATAAAATTTAAATAATAATAATAATGAAAATTTTTATAAATCCTTGAGAGCTATGAAGAGGAATTTAGACTGGATGAGGAAGGAAATACACCTTACCATAGTTGCGGGGGCAATGGCAAACAAAGGAAGAGTGCTAGGGAGAGTAAGTAAGACTTCAGGAATAAAGGAAAGGACGGAGGGGAAAGAGACTAGGGGAAGTTGGAGCCATCTTTCAGAATTGGCCAGATGTGGTGACTAAACAGAGCAGCTGAGACAAGGATGACTCCATTTTTCCCCATCATGCTCAGTAAAAGGTATGGGGAAAAAATGAGGGAGGAGAGTCATATATAAACCCAGTTCATTTAAACTTGATGGGAGGCTTTCTCTAAAGGAAATGAAAATGGCCCCTCTCATCAAAGAAACAAAATTTATGAGTTTTTTTGTTTGTTTGGTTTTTAGGATTTTTTTGGCTGGTGATGGAGATACCTAGTTTAACAGAATTTTCTCCTTCTGATAGTTTAGAGAAAGCTTTGAATAAATGACACTCAATGTAGAGGTCCTGTCTGTCTGTTCTGAACTGTGGGTGATTTCAGGGTGGAGGGCTCAGGAGTTTAAGAATGTGCAGAAGGAGGGTCCCTTCCCCTCCTTGGAGGGGAGCCGTTGATGGTCAAAAGAGAATCCTAAACAAGTCCAACTTGTTGTCTTGTTAAATCTCAAGGAATTCAAAATATGTCCTTATTATTCAACCAGTCAAACACTATTTACTCATTGAACAAAAGTCCTGATCTCCTTTAACCCTGTAAAGATTTTATGCTCGTAGCTTTCCTTGGCTTATCTTCATTAAATACACACTTTTGTTTTTGTGATGATGTTCAAGCAATTGTTTCCAATAAACTGTGGCCATCAGTAAATTGTCGACTCCACAGACTTTCCATGAAGATCTTGCATTTCCTTGACATCTAACCCATTCGGTAAAGGTAGGTGCCTCCCTGAAAAATTAATTAATTAATAAAAATTAAACTTTGGTTCTCTGATTATTGGGTCAGTTCATTTACTTTTGGGGAAGCTACATTTCAAATTGTTAAGTGCATTTGATTTATAGATGACTCTTCTCCTTATTCATCCCTCTCTTCTCCATTTATTGAGCACCAAATAAGAGCTAAATTTATTTGTTCTTATGAGCCTTTTAAATATTTGTCTCTAGGCATATAAATTAAGGAAAACTGTTATTCTGCCTGAAAACAAACAACATACTTCAGGTCTAAAGTATGCCTCATGTTGTGTAACCTTTCTTGCAAAGAATTTTTGTGTCTGCATTTGTGTGCATGCATGCATGCACACACACACGTGTGTGTGTGTGAGTGTGTGTGTCAGTGTGCTGGAGGTGGGGGTGGGAGAGTCAGAGAGGGTCAGAGGAATAGGAGGGGTAAGATAAGTTTTCTCAGAACTCAATGGCAGTTAATGTGTGGTGTCAGCCCTTGAAGAGGTAACATATACTCACTTTAAAAGGATTACTCCCATCTAGCCTCTATCAAACTTGTGAAGAGGCTTATAAGACCAGACATAAAAAGGCATTTCCTGATTAGCTGTCAGGAATCCTATGTGTCTACAGACATGAATCACATCCCCTGTTTGTACATTCCATTTCACATTTCACAACAGGAACATGAGACATGCTCTCCCAGTTTACCAGCTTCGAGGAGAAAGGGGTGTTGGCCTGCTGTGGGATGCTGACCTGAAAACCATGTTCGTCTGTGCTGAGACGGAGCCTGGCACCAAGATGAGAAAAGATTAGTTATCTGGTTGGTTTTATGGAGCAGATGACTCAGTCAAAAAAGTCAGCTTCATAGTGAAAGGGGAAATCAAAAAGAAGACCATGGATTTCCCTCATGTACTAGGACTTCTGGAAGCCACCTGAATCATTTGACTCAAGGAATGTGCCCTGCAGTGTTCTATGACCCCTCTGTACAAATTAGCCACCTTATGTTCCCCTTCTCTTCTTTTCCAATTAGATGCCTCCGTTTGCCTTTCTCACTTTGCCTCATGGTGGTGTGGCAGCTTCCTGTTTTGGCAGGAAGTAAATGAAGAGCTTCTAATTGGACTGGAAACTTATTTCAGTCTCATGCTCACTTTATGGTCCCTTTGTTTGTATAACCTGGCACCGGCCCCATCCAGATATCCAATCCGTTGACTTGAATCTGTGACTACATTTTTGGCAGTGTCTCTGAGACAGCGGGCTTCCTATTACTATTTGCCTAATAGTAATAGGCAATTATTATTACTGTAATAGGCAATAATATTACTGTCCCTCTCCCCTTTTCTCTCTTCTTCCTCTCATTCCTTTTTCCCCTTCCTTTCCTTTTATGTATATATGTATTGGACATTTAGTATTTTTCAGCTGTGAACAAGGGCTGGGGACCCCTCGGCTTTAGAGAAGACGGACAGAGAATAGTAATCTAATAAAGTAAAGTAACTGCCAAGATTTGTATAGGGAGCAAGGAGAGATTTTAAGAAGCTGACAGTTCTTTAGGGCTGTGGTGTCTGGGTAGGACAAAGAAAGGGGGATGTGAGGCTGGAAAGGAAGACTGAGGTGTGATTCTGTGTCATATTATAGATTAGGAACTTTATAAGAACTACCAGAAACTTCGAGGAGACAAATAATGTTTAGTATCCATTATTGAAGAGTTACTTCATACACTACATGTATTTTTTATACATCAATGTCCTCACAATATGCTGCAGAGGTAGGTGTTATTAATTACTTTTGTTTTACAGATGAGGAAATTGAGGTTTAGAGCATGTATCAGTAAGAGTTCACACAGAACAACAGAACCCCTCTATGTACTGGAAACAAAGGAAATTCAATGCAGGGAATTGGTTATAGAGGTGACAGAAGAGATGAGAACCCAGATAACAATGGTCAATATGAAAATATCCTGCCATATATTAGGTATATACTGGCTAAAATCAACAGGCAGAATGATTAACCCTAACAAAGAATTCCAAAGATGAAAAACTGTAACATTTGAAGTCGCTTATTGTTGTATGATTTATGATGGTAAGTGATGAGAAGCAGCACGTGTCCCACAACAGGAAACTCAAAGACTGAGTGTGTGTGTGTGTGTGTGTGTGTGTGTGTGTGTGTGTGTGTGTGTACCCATGGCTACATTCTGAGGTTTAGGACATATTTCTGGGTGAAGCTCTTAGAGGATGCATTTCTGATAAGAAGGAACAAAGACTTAAAACCCCTCACTCATACTTCTGGGTTTAAGTAGGTGAAGTGGCCAAGGACCCTGGGCTCTTTTTTAGTATAGCCTTAGAATAGAGAAATCAAAAGAATCTTTTGAGTCACAAGCATCTAGTTCAGCTCACCCCAGATAGGAGTCCTAGGCCAAAACCATGGTACCAAGTGTTTCTTTGCCCAGAGGGCCTCATCTAAACACTTACCTAGAACAGCAGTTCTCAGGGTGTGATCCACAAACCCCCAAGGGTCCCTGGGACCCTTTTAGGAGGTTTTCAAGGTCAAATACTATGATACTATTTGCATGTTTTTACTAAATGGCACAAAAGCAACTGTGGGTTAAACTGGCACCACAACATGAATGAAAACATCAGCTTTGTGCCTTAGGACAGTTCGGTATTAAACCAATTTTTACCACCATACACACTCACATTAAAAAAAAAAAGTCCACTTCATATAAAAACATCTTTTTAATATTCTGTGTGGTGAAATGGCAAATACGCATAAAGCATTTTTGTTGCAAACTGAGTACTCTGGTTGTCATGAGAACAGGCACATATGTAACAGTCTGAGTTAGAAGCTGAACTAACTGCATTTTTCTTAAAATACCACTTTTACTCAACAAAACGACTGACAAACTATGGCTATTTAGATCAGAGTATTGAGCAGACATTAAAAAAATCATTTTTAAATCTTGTATTTGCACAATGAACTTGAGAGATTCTCAATATTTTTTTCAAAATTGAATGTCACTGAAGTGACACTGGTTAATATAATCGGCCAGGTTTCAGGTGCCCAATTCTACAATACATCTCTGTACACTGTATTGTGTGTTCACCCCACTAAGTCAAATCTTTGTCCATCACCGTTTATCCCCCCTACACCCTCCTCCACACTCCCGCCCAGCAATCACCACACAAGAGCTTCCCAATGCTTAAAGACTTTTCTGATGAGCTCAGTGGTGATATGAACAAATGTGACTTTTTAAAATACGCTATAATGAAATGTGTCAACATTTAGATACTCTGTATGACTCAGTGAACCAGTATCTTCCAAATGACCAATATTTCAAAATGATGTATGAATAATAGAGTCATCTCAAGGGCAAAATCAAGAAATACATTTTAATGTAAAGGTACAAAAAGTTCACTTATATTGTTTCAGACTCCATACTACAACAAATCTTTAATAAACTCCCACTTTTTAAGTTTTGGGCAGTAACAAAGAAAAACATCTTCAATTACTTGAAAAAGCTATTAAAATACCCCTCCCTTTTCTAATTACACATCTGTATGAGTCTTGATTTTCCTCATATACTTTAACGAAAACATCATATTACAACAGATTGAATGCAGAAGCAATTCTGGGAATCCAGATGTCTTATTAAGCCAGACTTTAAGGAAATTTGCAAAAATGTTAAACAATGCCAGCCTTGTCCTAGGTTTTCCTTTGTTTTGGAAAGTACAGTTACTTTCTCATACAAGTATGTTATTTATGATAACATATTGGATCATTATTATTATTTGAATGAGTATTATAAAAATTTCACAATTTTAATTTCTTTTCCCACACATATAACTCACACAGACAATAGCTGTTTGAGATCCTGAATAAATTTTAAGAGTGTGATGAGGTCACAATACCAAAGAGAACTGTGATGTAGGGATGGCAGAACTGTGCTTGACACATTTCTTAATGTTTTTATAATAATATTTTAATAATTTTTAAAAAGTCAAATTAAAAACACACATTTACACAACAACATCATTCTTCTAGGAGATTCAAAAGTGAGAGTTCTTTAGGTTGTCTCTCTCAGTTAGTTTTAAAACAACTGTTAACTTGATGGGGTCAGGAAAGTCCCCAAGCTGATGTGCAAGAAGGAACATTTCAGTTCTTGGACTGTCCTGAATACTTTGGCTAGGTGGACTGGATTTCTCCCCCACACCTCTTGAAGGAGGTACACAGATTACACAGCTGGCCTTGGGGCTGAGGGTTGAGCTGAGTCTCCTGGACAGAAAGCAGTTAGCCCCTGACTCAGTTTATAGTGCCGTGCCCCGCTCTTCTACTGAGGTGGCAGAGAAGAGATCTGGACCACTTCTGCCAATGGCGCTGAACAGAGCTACAGGAAGTTGGCTGGGAGTGGAATTTCGAGGGGCTGCAGGATTCCAAGCACACAGAGTGAAGAACAGTATGAGCAGGTAGCATGTCAGGCCACTGGGCAAATGGCTGTCTGCCCCCTGGCAGTAACACCCCCAGAGCCTGGCACTGAAATGGCAACCAGCTTTTCCCAAGCTGGTGGGAACACCTGAGACACAGGCATGTCAGCCCTGTCTGGGTCTGTGTCAGGAGAAGAGGTGACCCATAAGGTATGTATGCTTAGAAATATGACGTGCTTTTTTTTTATTCCACTTTTTCATTCCTTTATTCAACACATTGAGTGCTTACTACAAGTTTTCTAGGGTCTAAGAACAAAACAGATACTAACCTCACCCTCATGGAATTTACATTCTAGAGGAGAGACAGAAAACCACTAAACAAATAAGGAACATGTGTAGTGTGCTGGATGGTGCTAAGTGCCCTGGAGAAGGACACAGCAGGAGCAGGAAGGGGAGGTGTGCGTGTGAGTCTGAGGGTCTTATGGAAGCCAAGACCTGTCTGAGGTTATTGAGGAAACTTTAAAAATATCCATATACAGGTATAAATTCAAAAAATAAAACTATAACAGAAAGCGTCCATTCTCCCATTGAATTATCATGTTTTGTTGGTATCCTTTTACATCATTTTCTAACCATATATGAACACATATGGTGTTTCCAAAGGTACATGATACTTGCATGTGCATGCACTGGATGTCTCCTTTTCTCACCTGCAGGGGATCCCGAGAGCTCTCCGTGTTTGTGACTGGATCTGCACCATGTCCTCGGCTGGTCGCAGAAGACGGAGAAGCGCAGAGCATTAATAATGGGGGCCCGTTGCCTCACCCAGTTCTGCCACCCGTGTGAGCTCTCTGAGCCCTAATTTCATCATTAGGATCATCAGAACATAATATTTAGCTCACAGAGTCGAGTCATGTGGAAGAAATTAAATGATCAAATGCATATAAAGCACTTAGAAGAGTAACCCGCGCATAGTAATGGCCTGAGGGAAGAGGGTACACTCAGCCCATTCCCGGGTGGGGTTGCATCCTCTGTGGAAGCATTTGGGACACCACCAAGCCAGGTCGCAGGGTCAGGGCAGGTCGGGCAGGACTGCTGGCCCTGTGGAAACACTTAAATTGCATCCGGATGGTGAGGGAAATGGCTGGTCTGCTTTATGCAGCTGTTTGGGGAAGGGATCCTACGGAGGCGAGAGTGCTCATGGGAAGACCAGTCAGGAGGCTGTTCTGGGAACTTGGTCAAGAGATAGTGGCTTGGACTGGAAGGGTGGCAATACAGCAGATAAGAAGTGATCTGATTCAGGATACACTAGAGCTGATGGTGTTTAATTCTGGGTTCGGAGTGAAGAGAAAAGAATCAAGAGCGACCCTGGGTCTGGGGATGGCAGTGGCCTTATTTGGATGGGGGAAGGGTTGGATAACTCTCATTATTGCTCTCCATTCTTACTGCTCTCACTTTAGTGTAGGTCTTGTTTTTCGGGCTATGGCAATAACCCCTCCTCCATAGGAGAGGCCCCCAAGACTGTCCCTCTCTTTCAGCACAATGGCCTTCTGGCTAATGCTCCCCTGTGGCTTGTATGTCGACTCCTGAGATCCCCCATTCCATCCTCTTTGAGTCTAAGCTGGGCTCAACTTTCAAGGCCAAATCCAAGTACCACTTCCTTCATAAAACAATTTGCCTATGCATTTTGATAGGAATTAGGTTTTCAGTTAGCTAGTCATTTTTCTTTTAAAAATGTGTTAATTTTCTTCTACTGTTCCCCAAGCCCTTCCTGACAGGACCCTAGAGATGGGGACAACATCGGCAGTGTATGTTACATGTCTGGAGGTTGAGTCAGACAGTGTGGGGCTGCAGGAGGGCTCTCAGGGGACAAGACGGACTGAGAGGAAACTTCCGCACACGGCACCTGATTTACACCCTATTACACCCAGAGAGCCAGGCCTATTTCCAAGGGACTCATACCGTCTGAGATTTTTATTGCTGGTGAATAATTTGAGGCTAGTTTCTCTGCTGTGTGAAATGTCTAGAGTCAGAGACACTGAGCAGGCAGCCTTGGGGAAAATGACCATCTGTCTCCATTTTCCCACCTGCCTGGTACATCCTCAGCCGAGCTCTGAGGCTGAATAGAGACAGACCCGTCCCTCCGGAGCTCGTTCTAGACCATTTCTGCGCTCTCTTTAATCAATCCTGTGGCCAGACCCTGCTTATTGGCAAATTGATACTATTTATCCTTTGGGGCTGAATCTAAGCTCTCCTTCTCATGTGCCGTCTTAGGACTTGAAATTATTTTATTAATCCTTTTGTGGGTTTTTTGGGGGATTAAACTAAGTTTTAAGATTATGCATGCCGTTGTTAGAGGTGATTGACATCTTGACTCAAATCTATTTATTTTGTTATCCCGCTAGGAACAGCAAGGTTGAGTTGGCTGGAGCTAGGGGATGATTTCTGCGCCCTCCTCTGTCCCTTTTCTAAATGTCTGGTTACAGGACCACCTTGGTGGAGGGGCCGGGCAAGGGGTGCTGCAGAGGCGTGGAGGGCTGCCAGGGCCTCCAGAATTCAGACCCAGAGAGGAGCCTAAGAGAGGAAAGTGCTAGGAGGACACACAGCAGCAGAGACCCTGGGCTTCTGTGCAGAGTACTGACCTTCACGACAGCCCTCATGGTGGCCTGAGTAATGCCCACCCCCAAGACAGCCATGGTGAATCCCCAGAATTTATGAATGCTGCCTCATATGGCTAAAGGAACTGTGCAGAGGTGATTAAAGATCTTGAGTTGGAGAGGTTATGTCGTTTATCCAGCTGGGCCCTAAATGTCATTGTAAGTGTCCTTACAAGAGGGAGGCAGAGGAAGGTTTTGTAGGGAAGAGAGGAAGCCAGTGTGACCACAAAGACACGTGACCGTGAGGAGGCTGTGTGAGGAGCCAAGGCTTGCTGGCGGCCACCAGAAGCTGGAAGAGGCAAGATCAGATTCTCACCTGCAGACACCTTGATTTTAGTCCCATTAAACAGAGTTCAGACTCCCGGTGTGCAGAACCATCAGAGTAAATCTGTGCGCTTTAAGCCCCCACTTCGTTGTACATGCTGGGCCTTCTGGGAAGGCTCCTGCTAGCTAAAGGTCTGAAGTCATTCAACATATGTCCTGGAGAGTGCTTGGACCCCGTGTGCACACCCAGGCCAAACAAGGGCCTCTGTTTTAAGACAGATTTGCTCTCCCAGAGGAGACCTCACCAGTTCACACAGAACTGAGGGGTGATCCTGGAACCTCCTTGGAGAGCTCTGGTTTGTAGACTTGTGTCTGAGGTGGCCATTTGCTTCCCTAAGTGCCTTTTTGTCCTCTGAGAACCCAAAAAGAAACTTCTCAGAAAACAGACCAGATGGCGAAAATTGGCTGCATAATTTGTGGGGTACAGTACAAAATGAAAATGCAAGGCCCCTTCTTTCAAACTTAGTAAGAATTTCAAGATGGTGACAACCACGCGTTAACTAAGCGTGGGGCCTTCTGAGGAATGGCTGTGCACCCCGAAGGGGTGTCCTGGCTTTGACCCCTGTTCTATCTTTAGCTGAACTTCCACCTCCAGCAATATTTTTCTTTCTGTAGTACATAAAACTTTTTGGAAAAGCTGTTTTTATTTTTACCTCTTTTTTCTTCACGAAGAGATACTACTCTCCAAGTTGCCAGGCCCAAACAGGGCCTGCTTGAAGAGTGAAACAAAACCCCTTTAGGATCCTGCTGATAACTCAGACGTTTTTCAAAACAAACAAGGACTGCTAGAAAACTAGTTTATGGGCCCAGTAAAAGTCCCCAGCCACAGCATCCACCACAGGAAAGAGTCACATTACAGAAACTCTGTAACACACAAGGTTGAGCCTGACCCCCTGCAGCCCCAGGGGTGTCTGGGAGCCTCAGGCAGCGCCGGAAGCTTCACAGTGAGCACAGGGGTGGTGATTCCCAGAGGCTGTCATGGAAAACGGGGGCTCATGGGGGTGCTCTGAGACCATAGGATATATATGTTTAAATGGCTTTTGATAGAAAAATAATTCTGCAATGGCCTCTCTCCTCCAACTCCCTCTCACTTTTATCTAGCTGATACTTTGTGTCCTGATACCTGAGCCCCCCCCCCCCCGACTCAGGACTCTCTCATGTGAGACTTGCCTTTATGGGTTTTGGGTTTTATTGTTTTGTTTTGTTTCATCCTTTTTTCGTCCAGCCCCAAACCTCCCTCATCTCTGACAGATATCTGTCTATTCTCTGTGAGTTTGTTTCTACTTAGTTTGTTAGTTTATATTTTTCATTAGATCCCACGTATGAGTGAAATCATAAGGTACTTGTCTTTTCTCTGGCTGGTTTATTTCAATTAGTGTAATAATCTCCAGGTCCATCCATGTGCTCATGAAAGGTAAGATTTTCTTCTTTCTTATGGCCACATAATATTCCATTGTGTAAATATACTACAGCTTTTTTATCCACTCACCAGCTGATGGACAGTGGGCTGCTTCCAAATCTTGACTATTGTAAATGATGTTGCAATGAACATAGGGGTGGCATATAGTCTTCTCAATAAGTGTTTTGGGTTTCTTCAGATATATTTCCAGAGGTGAAATTGCTGGGTCATAAGTCAGTTTCTTTTTTTTTTTTTTTTTTGGTGACAGAGTCAGAGAGAGACAGAGAGGGACAGATAGGGACAGACAGAGAGGAAGGGAGAGAGATAAGAAGCATCAGTTCTTTGTTGTGGTACCTTAGTTATTCATTGATTGCTTTCTCATGTGCCTTGACCAGGGGACTAAAAGAGACCGAGTGACCCCTTGCTCAAGCCAGTGACTTTGGGCTCCAGCTGGTGAGCCTTGCTCAAACCAGATGAGCTGGTGCTCAAGCCGGCAGCCTCGGGGTTTCAAATCTGGGTCTTCTGTATCCCAGTCTGATGCTCTATCTACTGCACCACCACCTGGTCAGGCAAAGTAGCTCCATTTATAATTTTTTGACATACTGCTTTCCATAGTGGCTGCACCAATCTGCATTCCCTGTAACAGTGCATGAGGGCTCCCTTTTCTCCACCTTCTTCCCAACACTTGTGTTTGTTGATTTATTGATGATAGCCATTCTAACAGATGTGAGGTGATATCTCATTGTGGTTTTAATTTGCATTTCTCTACAGATTAGTGATGTTGAGCATCTTTCATATGTCTGTTGGCCATCCGTATGTCCTCTTTGGAGATGTGTCATTTAGGTCCTTTGCCCCTTTTTTAATAGAATTGTGGTTTTTTGGTGTTGAGTTGTATAAATTCTTTATAAATTTCCAATATTAACCCCTTAGCAGATGTATCATTGGCAAATATGTTCTTTCATTCAGTAGGTTCTCTTCATTTTTTTGATGGTTTCCCTTGCTGTGCAAAAACTTCTTAGTTTGATATAGTCCTATTTCTTTACTTTTTTCTTTTGTTTCTCCTGAGAAGATTTATCAGAAAAAAATATTACTGAGAGAAATGTCCAAGATTTTACTGCCTATGTTTTCTTTTAGGATTTTTATGGTTTTGAGTCTAACATTTAAGTCTTTAATCCGTTTTGAGTTTATTCTTGTGTATGATGTAGGACAGTGGTCTAGTTTCACTTTTTTTTGCATGTATCTGTTTAATTTTCACAACAACATTTGTTGAATAGACTATCTTTACTCTATTATATGTTTTTTGCCTCCTTTGTCAAATATTAATTAACTGTAAAAGTGTGGGTTTATTTCCGGGCTCTCTGTTCCGTTCCATTGAGCTATATGTCTGTTTTTATGCCTCTCCATGAATGCCCAGCTTCCATTATGGCAAACAGGATATGAGCTTTCTCCAAGTTATAGGCTGTATCTACCCAGAACGTATGAGCTATCAGAGAAGACAAAAATTCTGTGAAAGGAAAAGAAGACGCTGTGACATGCAGGATGAGCTCAGGGACAGCACCTTGTAGAGGAAGTGCCTGCCAGGGACAGCACCTTGTAGAGGAAGTGCCTGCCCAGGCTACTTGCCAAGAACACACTCCCCTGTGAGCATCTGAGGCCACACAGCGCGCTGTTTCATTGATTATAGATCAATCTGCATGACTTAGGATTCTCTTTGGAAAGTACTGTACAAGTCCTCTGGGAGGGGGTATAAGGTGTCCCTCAGTTCTAGGTTAAAGGCCGGGATGAGCTACTCTTAGAGAAGAGGAGTTCTGGGATGGGGAGTGGAGTAGGGAGCAAATCTAAAGGTGGGAATCTTTTAAGGTGTAAGACCCCTGTGAATGGGTGTCTTACTGAAGGTCTTAGCATGTCATATGACTGCTCAATACAGAGCCTCAGAGGGTTGGAGGTGAATGGGTAAGAAATAAAACTATCTGCTTCAAAACTTTATCCTGGCTGGCCCAGCTCTCAGCAGGGCCTGATTCCTATACGCTGATCACTGTCTTTGCACATGCACACAACAGTTTGGTTTCTGACTAGCACTGTCTGGCTGCCCCTACAAGTCCGACTCTGTAATTAAAATGTAGGGTAAATGTGGGTCTGCTTGCTCCACACGGAATGCCTCACATCTGTCCAAGGCAACACCACTCTGGCTCCTGAGGATCCCATGCCACCAGGCCTCAGCCTCCTAAAGGGTGTAGGGGGCTGGTCTCCAGCCCAGGTACTACCAGACACATCCCCTCCGAGCACCCAAAGCACATCAGTAGTTTTATTGCATTTCATGTCCCTGGGCTTTTAGTCAAGTTGTTCCTATTTAGCAACCACAAAATCCAGGCCTAGACAGCCCCAGAAAACTCATTTCTTTACTGAAACAGAGCACAAACCCCAGGGAAGGCTGTTTGTTCAAGAAAGTCTCTGAATCACAACCTTAGATAGAGCCAGTGAAGGGTGTAGGGAAAAAGGAAAGAGGAGGAAGGAAAGAAAAAAGAAAAACTAAAATTGGAAAGAAATACCTAAGAATTTAATTTTAACTCCAAGAAACCTTTTACGGAATTATGGCCCATGAGCCAGTGACGCCTTTTTTGATGAGTCAGCCACTCACTGACCATCAAGGCAGTACATTTTTGTACATTAACTTTTTTCATCTGGTAGGGTGTCATTTACGAAATCAGGGGTCCAGGGAAAGCGGCTGCAAGTTAATTGAAAGGCCTTCCACAAGTGCTTAAGCCCGGGATGGCACATGTGTGTGGCTGTGAAGTCC
Organism: Rhynchonycteris naso; assembly: GCA_037038555.1. Lineage (NCBI taxonomy): Eukaryota > Metazoa > Chordata > Mammalia > Chiroptera > Emballonuridae > Rhynchonycteris > Rhynchonycteris naso. The sequence continues at coordinate 271,893,406 of CM072995.1, read as the reverse complement.
TGGCAGTTACGGAAGAACCCTGCGGCTGGAGAGCCTGACCACAGGGGTGTGGAGGAGCAGCCTGACGCCTCCCTCAGATGAACCCATCACCACCCGATGAACCCACCGCCCTCGGATGAACCCACTGCCTGCTTCCCACTAGCACAACCCCATCCTTTGCACTTAGCAGGCGTTTTTGGTCCCACGCAGCCCCAAATTAACATTCTTGCAGCCCTACGAGGGGACACATTTGACATGCTTGTTAAGCAATGCCTGAACTTTGCGTTTATATTTTAAGAAGAGTTATTAGAAGTGGGGCCAAGCGTGATGCCTGCGGGTGGGGAAGAAGTAGGGGTAACTAAGAAAGAACAGGAAGAAGTTGAATGTGAGGACAAGAAGAAAAGTTTGCTGTTGGTGGGCACAGGACTGGAAGTGAGGCCTGACCAGAAGGTTTGCTGTGGGGACTTGATATTTGTACCATGGAAACTCCAGCAGGTAGGGGAAGCCGTTCTCAAGAAAATGTTTTTAAATGCAAAAAATAAAATTTATTGGTTTACAAAGCAGACCTCAGTTATATTGAAGTACAGTTAGCAAAATTCTTTTTTTCTTTTTTAGTCTTTTTTTTTTTTTACAGGGACAGAGAGAGAGAGTCAGAGAGAGGAGTAGATAGGGACAGACAGACAGGAACGGAAAGAGGTGAGAAGCATCAATCATTAGTTTTTCGTTGCCGTTGCAACACCATAGTTGTTCATTGATTACTTTCTCACATGTGCCTTGACCGCGGGCCTTCAGCAGACCGAGCAACCCCTTGCTGGAGCCAGCGACCTTGGGTCCAAGCTGATGAGCTTCTGCTCAAGCCAGATGGGCCCGCGCTCAAGCTGGCGACCTCAGGGTCTGGAACCTGGGTCTTCCGCATCCCAGTCCGACGCTGTATCCACTGCGCCACCGCCTGGTCAGGCCAGTTAGCAAAATTCTTAAAACACAAATTTGTAATATAAAAATATATGTGCCTTTTTGTTAACACATTAATGAAGAGCCAGTGGTGGGTCTGGTAACTGTCTTATTTTAGAGGTGGTAAGGTTAGTAAGAGCTAGTTCAAGATATGTGTAGTGGCTATCACTTGATAGGAAAATATCTTGATTTTTACTGGTAAAAAAGTTGTAGGGACTTCTATAAGTAGTGTGGTTTGTTGTCAGCCTTTATGATCAAAGGAAATGCTAGTCACTCATTTGAGGTTAGTGAAAATAAAGCTGTAATTTTATTTTTTTGATTTGACTTTATTAACATAATGAATTCTCTCTGTGAAGCCTTTTTGGGTCCCAGGTGAAGAAACTCCGCAGAGGATCAAAATTACCTGGGCAAACCCAGCGGGAGAAACAGGACCAGGTCCTTAGACCCTGCAAATCACACAGGCAACTTGCCTGATGCTTGTTACTTGCTATAGACAAAAGGCTTAGACAGAGATTTCTCATTTGAGTTCTGATACTGTTTCTATAAAACTCATTATTTAAAGTTCATTAAAACATGTCTGTGGATCACAAATTGCTCACAGCTGAATTCACAGAAAAGATGGTTGGTTAAAAAGCTGCCAACAGCCACCTGTGGTGGCACAGTGGATAAAGCGTCGACCTGGGAACACTGAGGTCGCCAGTTCAAAACCCTGCACTGGTCTGGTCAAGGCACATATGGGAGTTGATACTTCCAGCTCCTCCCCCCTTTCTCTCTCTCTCTCTCTCTCTCTCTCTCTCTCTCTCACACACACACACACACACACACACTCTGTGTCTCCTCTCTAAAATGAATAAAATAAAAATAAAAATTAAAAACTTAAAAAAAGAAAAGATGCCAACAGAGAGGAATGAAGGTTGTCATGGGCGCATCTGCACGGTGTTCCAGAGAAGAACACTGCTCCTTAAGTGGGTATCACTGAACTCATCGCCAGCCGCCTTGGAGATGGTGTTTGGATGTGGGTAGTCATCTGAGAACATTCATCAGGATGTCGCTTCCCTGTGAATGTGGAGGGAGGTGTCAGACAACCAACCGCAGAGGGCAAAAGACTTCTATTAGGGCAGTTTTCTTCTCACATTATTTTTGCTGCCCTGTTTTGGGTTCTTCCAACTCTTTAAGCAAATAATTCCTCAAGTCAGCTCGCAAATCACCTGACTCCACATTCCATAAGTGGTACCTAGGACGGGTATGGAGCCAGGCAGAGTTCCACTGCGTGTAGAACTCCTGTGGTTGACAACTACTGTCCAAAGTGGCCAAGACAACTTGTTTTTGGTGACAATGCAAATGGCAGCAAAGGAACTGGGAAGAGGAGACATGTTGCCTCCCTTTAAGAAAACTCCAGAACATATTGAATTGTATGAGTTCCTTATATATTTTGGATATTAACCCCTTTTCAGATAGATGCTTGCAAATATTTTGTCCTATTCTATAGACTGCTTTGTCATTTTGTTAATCGTTTCTTTTGCTGTGCAGAATTTATAGTTATATGTAGCTCCACTTGTTGCTTTTTGTTTTTGTTGCTTGTGCTTTAAGTATAATATCCAGAAAAATCATTGTCAAGACCAATGTCAAGGAGTTTTTTTCCCTACATTTTCTTTTTGGAGTTTTATGGTTTCAGCCCTTACATTTAAGTCTTTAATCCATTCCAGATTAATTCTTGTGAGTGATGTGATATAAGGGTCTAGTTTTATTTGCATGTGAATGTCCAGTTTTCCTAGCACCATTTATTAAAGAGACTGTTTTTTCTCCATTAGTATTGGCTTCCTTGTCAAATGTTAGTTTACCATATAGACAAGGGTTTATTTCTGGACTATTAATTCTATTCCATTGGTCTATGTGTCTGTTTTTATTCCGGTACCACATTGTTTCAATTACTGTAGCTTTGTAATATAGTTTGAAATCAGAAAGTGTGATGCCTCCAGCTTTGTTCTTCATGTTCTGGCTTGCTTTGGCTATTTAGGGTCCTTTGTGGTTTAATATGAAAATTTCAAACAGAACCCGACAACTGCTGTTTCCACAACTATAATAAAATCTAACATTTGATTGATATCTAATAAAGGGTCAAACAGTGTTGTAAATCTTTACATATTGCTTCAATGGATATCTTATTTAATATCTAAGAAGTAGATATTATTATTCCTATTTTATAAAGGAAAATGTACATAATTGCCAAAGTGAAGAAGTTGGAACTTGAACTTATGTGGTTATGGTTAGTAGATTATGGAAGTATTCTTATATTTATAAAACACTTATAAAAACAACCCTCATTTTTAAAGAGCCCTGCACCTTGTACTTATAAAAACTTGTTTATAGATCATGAATGATTAGAAAGGCTGAATACAAAGGAACTTATAAGTTAAAACTGTAAGAAGTATTGGTCCTCAAATATGAAGGCAGGGTTTCTTGGGAAAATAATCTGATATCCAAAATCATTTGTATTTGGCTTTACAAGCAAATCTTCCTGATATAAAGGCAGGTAGAGAGACTAACAGTCTCCTTTCTCACTGCCAGGATGCACTCAGCGCAAAACGGTTTATTTGATTAGATGGCTACATTTTATTTAATAACAGGATGAACAGCTAAGTGCAATTTGAAACGCATTTTTCCATTTTTCTCAATGATTCCCAGACCATTTTTTAAATCCCAGAGGAGACACAAACCAAAGCATGATATCATCTTTGCCAACTTCATCTCCATTGTCATTACCAGGAGACACACAGTTGCAGACTCCCCGAGATGTCTCCATCTTTAATGAAGCTAGTTTGTTGATTGGCCAGGGTGTGACCAACTAAACCAGTAGTTCTTAACCTGGGTTCTATCGAACCCTAGGGGTTCAATGAGTCGGTCTCAGGGGTTCGGAGAAGCCTCTGCCGCGGAGGCCAGAATAAAGTAATACCGTAATTTGTTGTGAGTTCATGCACTTTGTTGGTTTTGTTCTTTGAGCAAGGTGATGTTCATGCACGGCTCATTTTGTGCACCAGTAAAAAAACATATACCTATATCTTGAATTTGGAAAAAAAAATCATATTTTATTTATCATTAAAGAAGGGTTCGGTGAATGCGCATAAGAAACTGGTGGGTTCGGTACCTCAAAAAAGGTTAAGAACCACTGAACTAAACAGTCTGTTTCATCAGGCAGACAGCACTGAGTTTGAGATCTGGATCTGCTGGTGACTTCAGGGAAATCACTTATTTATCTCTTTGACTCTTATTTTTCTACAGTTGTAAAAGTGACCAGCACCCCCTGCTTCACGAGGTCATTGTGAGGACTGCTTGAGATGATCAGTGGGGAAGCACTCATCCCTGAACAAATGTCCTATTGCGTGAGTATCCTAGAGAGACTGAGAGAATTGCTCCTTGAAGAAGAGCTTCCACAAATTCTTTCCCCAGAGTGGGCGTGGCACACAGGCTGTCTTCCTTCTCAATTACCAGCAGAGCTGCCCAACACTCAGAATTAACATACAAATGTGTACTGTTTATCTTATTAAAGTCTACGCTATTGGATGGCAAGTACCTTTGGGGCAGAAGTTTTGCCGAAGTAATTTTTTTGGTCTCAAATGGCTCTTGCAAGCAAAAAGCACTCAAAAAATATAGGCAGCTGGTAACATTTATTGAACACAAAACATGTGCCAGAAACTGTTCCAGGGACTCCACGTTGATTAATGTATATGACCTTCACAGGAAGTCTTTGAAGTAAGAACTATTATTATCCCCACTTTAGAGGTGATGAGACAGAGGCAAAGATAGGAAAGGAACCCACACAAAGCAAAGGCAGGGCTGACATGCACACACACAGACACTGTGACTGAGGGCCTGGAGTCTAAACCACTCTGGTCTGTTGCTTTTTGTATTCATTTTTAGATAGCAGAGAGAAAGATAAGGGGGGGGAGGAGCAGGAAGCATCAACTCCCATATGTGCCTTGACCAGGCAAACCCAGGGTTTCAAACCGGCGACCTCAGCATTTTCAGGTCAATGCTTTATCCACTGCGCCACCACAGGTCAGGCTGCTCTGTTGCTTTTAAAATGCATGTTCAAGATGAGCACCAGCAGGTGGGAAAGAAGAGAGGACTTTAATGTCTCCCAACCATGTCTATACCCCTTTCTCTTCTGTCCTGAGGTGAATAGAGACCAGAGTGCTGCCTCCACAGACCCAGCAACACTGAGGACTGCCCGCCAGTCCCCCCGGGGCTAGGGCAGAGCCAGGGAGGAGTCTCTCTCCCAGCCCCCAGGCGAAATCAGCTCTGCAGACATCTCGATTTCAGACTTGCAGCCTCTGGAACTGGAACAAATACATTTCTGTTGTTGCAAACCACCCAGCCTGTGCCGCTTTGTAGCAACCCTAGAGGACCAGGACGGCTCTTGCTCCCTGTTCTTTGCTTCCCAGTGAAATGAATGAAAGTTGTTCACAAATGACTCAACAACCTTAGAGTCTGCGGCTCTGGGGGGGCGGGGGCAGTTTAGTATTGCATTAGCTCATTTCCTTTTTCTCTGATTAAACCTCATCGAAAACCAGCCCAGTACGATTAAGAAAGCAGGGGATTGTCCCAGGGGCCGTTTATCGCTCAGTAAAGTAAAAGCTGTCTCCAAAGGTGGCCCACTTGAGCAGTCCATCTTCATCAACCAGCCAGCAATGATGCCAAGTGCCAAAGTGCTCTTTCTGCTGCCTCTTTTTGGGGGGGTGGGGCGGCAAGGCGGGAGCGGGTTGGAGAGAGATCATCCCAGCCTAAGAATTTGAAACAGTTTGTGAAAAAGGGAGAATGAACTCTAATTTCAAACATCTGTTCTGATGCTGAAGGGGGGAGTCCTGGATTACATGGCCTGTTCAGCAAAGCCTTTGACTCTTAGTAAAGGGACATGCTGGAGTCCAGGTTTATAAAGGGGCAGGAGGTGGCTCACTTTTTTGTCATGACTGGGAACAAAGAAATTTTGCTTAGAGATTGCTGAGAGGCAGGGAAAGAGGAGCGCAGTGAGGTGGGAGAGGCCCAGATCTTCCTAGAGTGACCAATCTGCAGAAGTCCTTGGTTAGTGGACTTGACCAAGGGTCACTTAAGAAGAGGTGTGGCTGACTGTAGGGCAGATGAAATATATTATGCTCACTTTGTTAAAGATGGCTCTGCCCATGTGTAAGTTTTAAGAGTAAGCTTTTCCCCACACCCTTGACTGATTGGATGGTGTAGGGTGGTGCATTCTCATGAGGAATCCTCCCATTATGCCTCAGATACGTGGCTTTGTATCAGAGACTTTCTTGTTTGTAGATTGGATTAAAGGTTTTGAATCTACACTACAAAGTGAGGCAGGCCAGGAGCTTGCTCTCTCTCGGTTCCTGAGGTTAGTATTAGAGAGGAGAGCAGATTAAGGCCACGTGGGGGAGATGAGAAGCAGCAAAGATGGCAAAGTGCTGAGGTAGAAGCCAGTCTGTGCAGTTTGTGCTGGAGAAGGAGATGGGGAACAGAGTTGAATAAGTCTGGTGAGCTAGAAACCTCTGATTCTAGGAAACTCGGATAAGTCAGTAGCTTTGTGAGCACTGAATGAGTGGGTTTTGGAGTCCAGTGTGTGTTTTTGCTTGCCCGCCGCGTGCAAGCTAGAATTAAAGCTGAAGGCTCACCAGTTCTTGGCTCTGTAGTTTCATTACCGACTGTCTAAATCATACGTGAACCTGCACTGGCCAGGTGGCTGTAATTGTAAAGCCAATAGTCAGGGTCAGGATCACAGCCGCCTGACTCATGCAGGTTCACATTAGATTCAAACAGTCGGTAATAAAACAATGGAGCCAAGAACTGGTGAGCCATCAGCTTTAATTCTAGCTTGCACCCGGCGGGCAAGCAAAAACACACACAGGGCTCCAAAACCCACACATTCAGTGCTCACAAAGCTACTGACTTATACGAGTTTCCTAGAATCAGAGGTTTCTAGCTCACCAGACTTATTTACCTCTGTTCCCCATCTCCTCTAGCACAAACTCTTAACAAACTGGCTTCTCCCTCAGCACTCTGCCATCTTGGCTGCTTCTCCTGGCCTCCATGTGGCCTTAATCTGCTCTCCTCTCTGATACCTCAGGAACTGAGAGAGATCAAGCTACTGGTCTCTCCCATTTTATACCGTAGAATCAAAACCTTTAATCCAATTATACAAACAAGGAAGTCTCTGTATAATGGGATTCCTCAGGAGAGTGCACCACCCTATATCATCCAATCAGTCAAGGGTGTGGGGAAAAGCTTACTCTTAAAACCAAGCCTTAGGCCATAGCGACCTGGCCTGCTTACATTACAGCCTTTCCCCCACACCCATCCCAAGCATAAGGGCAAATAATATCACCTGGGTGATGGGCTTCCATGTGGGCAGCGCCATCTTTAACAAAGTGAGCATATTATATTTTATATGCCCAACAGTAATGGTGGCCGCGAATACTGGCCTTAGACTGATAGTCATATAATTATCTTTATTTATTTATTAATTTTAGAGAAGAGAGAGAGAGAAAAGTGGGGAAGGAGCAGGAAACATCAGCTCCCATATGTGCCTTGACTGGGCAAGCCCAGGGTTTTGAACCGGGGACCTCAGTGTTCCAGTTTGATGCTTGATCCAATGCACCACCACAGGTCAGGCTGATAGTCATTTAATTTTAAATTGTGCCATGTGAGGTTATGTAACTTCCCACTCTGGTTACATTAAACCAGGGGTCCCCAAACTTTTTACACAGGGGGCCAGTTCACTGTCCCTCAGATCATTGGAGGGCCGCCTGTTGGGCAGATAAAATATATTATGCTCACTTTGTTAAAGATGGCGCTGCCCACATGGAAGTTCGTTGATATTAATGTGTGTTCTGGAACAGGCTGTGGGCAGGTCGGGTCGTTGTAGCCTAAGGCTTAGTTTTAAAAGTAAGCTCTTCTCCACTCCCTTGACTGATTGGGTGATGTAGGGTGGTGCACTATCCTGAGGAATCCCATGAAGGTGACTTTGTACCAGAGACTTTCTTGTTTCTAGATTGGATTAGGGTTTGGATTTCTACATTATAAAGTGGGACAGACCAGGAGCTTGATTTTTCTCTCGGTTCCTGAAGTATTAGAAAGGAGAGCAGAGTAAGGCCACGTGGAGGAGAGGAAGCAGCCAAGATGGTGGACTGCTGAGGAAGAAGCCAGTTTGTGCAGAGTTTGTGTAAAGAGAAGGAGATGGGAAACAGAGGTGAATAAGTCTGGTGAGCTAGAAACCTTTGATTCTAGGAAACTCGGATAAGTCAGTAGCTTTGTGAGCACTGAATGAGTGTGTTTTGGAGCCCAGTGCAAGCTAGAATGAAAGCTGATGGCTCACCAGTTCTTGGCTCCATTGTTTTATTACCGACTGTTCAAATCTAATGTGAACCTGCATGGGTCAGGCGGCTGTGATGGCGGCCTTGGCTACTGGCTTTACACCGCCACATACAGTACTCCATACACTGACTACCAATGAAAGAGGTGCCCCTTCCGGAAGTGCGGTGGGGGACGGATAAATAGCTTCAGGTGGCTGAAATTTGGCCCGCAGGCCATAGTTTGGGGACCTCTGCATTAAACCTTTAGAAAAAAATTCCCAAATATACAACCTTGTGTTAATTGTCCTTTGGGGGAAAAGATGCTAGTATGCTCAGAGGTGTGATGGGAGATACAATATGGAAAAGAAATGCACAGGAAGGGATGCTTTAACAGAACAAACAAGGAGCGTCAGAGCTACAGAAAGAAGAAAGGGAAAGAGGAGAAAAAGCATACTTCTGGCCAGAGTGATCCAGGAGGCAAATGAGATGTGTGAGCTAAAACTCCAGCAGGTTGAACAGAGGTGTATTTCTGTATGTGTGTGTGTGTGTGTGCATGTGCACGTGTTCCCCCTGAAGTTGTGCTATGGCCAGTTCTGTTCTGGATGTAACTCATGGTGCTAACCAGAAGGTGTGGAGAGAGCTACCTTAGGGACCCCATGTCTTGTAGCTCTACTCTTCTCTGGAAGGAGCCGTGAAGAGGTAGGCTGGTAACTTGAAGAGCATGGAAAGTATTTGTAAGCAAAAGACGAGGACAATAAAAATGAAAGTGAATATAAAGCAACCTAAACGAAGGGGTATAAGAGAAATTTTGACTGACTTGCAGTGGAGAGAAAAGGAGCAGGACTTCAGCATGTTCGAGAGGGGTCGTAAGGATTTGTACTCATTTCCTAGGGATGCTATAATAAACCACCACAAATTTAGTGGCTTAAACAACAGAAATGTATTCTTTCACTGTTCTGGAAGCCCAGAAGTTTGAAATCAGTCTCACTGGGCTAAAATCAAGGTGTCAGCAGGATCATGTTCCCTCCAGAAGCTCTAAGAGGGGATCTCGTTCCTGACTTTTGTGACTTCTGGTTGATGCAGCATTCCTTGGCTTGTGGCCACATCACTCCTGTCTCTACCTCTGTGAGTCTATTTATAGTACAATCTTCTTCTGTTTCCTTCTTGAAATGATATTTGTGATTGCATTAAGACCCATGCAGGTAATCTAGAATAATGTCTCTAACTCAGCATCTTTAACTTAATCACACCAGCAAAGATAATTTTCTTGCCGTGTGCATTGATATTCAAAAGTTCCAGAAATTAGGACCTAATGTTGTTGGGCACAGTTATTAAGCTTATTCTAGGTCTTTTGGGGCAGAAAACGCCAGAACGTAAAGACTACAGAAGCTGGAGAAATGTACTTGGATTTTGTATCTAGGCTGATGTGAAGCTACTAGGGACAAAATGTTCACAAAGGCCAGTGTGTAGGGGCAGGTGGTCATCACTGCTTACGCCAGCTTCCTGGGCACCTGAGATTGTGGTCATCTTACCTTTTCTGGATTCCTACAAAGCCATCTTTCTTTGAATTCCTTGCCAGTGTCACAAGGCACACTTACGCAAAATGGAGATGCAGAAAAAGCAGCCCCCTTCAGTCATGAACTCAAAAGGCTTAACTACAAATGTAGTGTGAAATTGTCTGAAATTCCTGGCAGCAGACATGAGTCACATATTACTGTCTGACATTTACAGAACATTCTTCACAGCAGTTTCTAGACGCTGTTAAAAGAAAGATACTGAATTTGTTAAATGACAGAATCAGTATCCAAAGACCTTTTTTGTTAGAGCACTGGGTCAACTCCAAGAAGATGAAAGGTTATAGGCATAAATGAAAGGCCCTCGACTTGGCCCACAGAGCCAACTGAACAAATTCTATAAGATGGAGGAGAGTTGGCTGAGTAGCAGCACACATAAATTCTTGTTCTCAGTAATAGATGCACAATAAATCAAGAACATGTGATGAGAGGACATTAAAAATGTGGTGCCTAAGAAACCAGTGTGATTTCGGGCTGCATTAGTAGAAAAACAAAACTGAAAACAAGAAAGATAATTCTAAAACTACCAAAAGAAAAACAAATTAATTGAGTATATAAATCCACTGCTTTCGTAGAATGTTCCCGAATCTGGGGTTAACGCTGTTTTTGAAACACACATATGCAATCTTATATGGATTTTAGGCACGGGTCCTGGGGGGCCGGCTGTGCCGCACATCCTGGTGTTGCCAATGAGAACCATTCCCCCACTCCAGCTGAATGCTGTGGCTGGCTGCCACACAGAACACTTCCACTTCCTCTGGGGGGAGCACTTCCGGCTCATAATGAGGTCCTTGTGGCTAAATTAATGTTACAAAGCACAAGTTCTATCTGGGGCAGGAAGGGGACACTCGTGGGAGCATCTGGCAGGACTAGCTTCTCTCCGCTCCCTACCCCCAAAGAGCTCAGCTGGTACTGAAGCTGATCCCTGCCAAGGAGATGACAGCAAATGCTTCATCCAAGCTATCCATCCTGGGGTCTCAAAGGAGCAGCAGGTGTTGGCTGCGGCTGGGAGAGGGGGCCTGCTGTCAGAAGGAAACACCCATGTGTTATCAAAGCTGGTCAAGGTTTGAGTCAGGGATTTTGAAAATTGGGTGATCCCCAGCCAAAAGATGTGCGTCAGACATAATGACCCAACACGCCCAGGGTCAACATCCTCTGGGAGAGAAGAAACCCAAACCGGGACATTCTCGGTTTCCATGACTAGGTGGGGCACGTCACGGCCAGGATGTGGCCTCGAGGCTGCTTCAGCCTTCATGTAGCCTCTCTCTCAGCCGACTCCCATCTGCCTGACCACGGACCTGTCTTGTCTCTTAACTGTATTGTTGGAACTGTGTCCCCGTCTCCGCTGTAAACACCGTGCTACCCAAGGAGCACCTTGTGCTTCTCTGCATCTGCCCAGCACGGGTCACCACCTAGAAGGTTTATGTCAAGGTTCTTAGGAGACTTTCTGTTTCCATATCCCTTTACTCTCACACAGAGCAGCTATTATTAGTTGTAGGGAAACAGATTTTGTTATCTTTAAGTAGAGTGATGGGGGGGGGGGGACAAGAAATCCCCATGACTCTTTGCTGAGGATGAATTACTAGAACAGAGGGGAAACAAAGGCTCTCCTCATTGAGGACTGTGACTTGTTTGTGGAGGGTGGGGCTGTGCTTTCTCAGCACTTCATATCCCCCCCCCCAGGGCCTTGAGGACTAGGCCAGAGATGAGAAGGCCAGAGATGAGAACCAGAGTTACTCACTTGGCTGTATAACCCACATTCGTGGTGTTCACCATGTGCTACATTCAGCTCTACGAGCAAGCTACTATTTGTATTCTCATTTTATAGATGAGGCAAAAGGAACTAGAGGCTGAAGCTGGGGTTGGCACACGGCCCCAGACCTGTGCTCAGAGCCACAGTCCTGTGCTGTGGGTTTGAGACTGCGTGAAAGTGACCCGAAGGAGTAACAGGTGTAGTAGCTCCTGACCTTTGGCAGAACTACCAGCGCAGAGGCAGCAAGGCCAGTGGGAGGGAGGGCTGGACACTTCTAGAACTAATTCCTTGGAGGGGTAAGTGAAACCAGTTTATAGAGTGAGCACAATTTGAAAGAGAACGAGAAAAAGCAACTTGATTCTTTCTTACCCTCCTCGGGAAACTTGAATAGTCTGTTTCTTACCCTTGGAGGAAATCTCAGGCAGTAATCATTGCTTTACCAGAAATTTTTAGTTAATGAAAAAAGACAACCAGCTTAATGTCTAAACTCTAAGTTTCATCTGGTTTTGAGTAGGGGGTTATTTTCTATTCTCTCATATTGGATTTACATAAGGCTAAAGAATCCAGTAAAATCATTTAGCTAGAACAAAGTGACCCATCTGTTTCTGCCTTGCTCCCTGTATTAGTTAGCTTGGGGCTGCTATAAAGAAAATACCCTAGGCTGGGCAGCTAAGATGATATATATTTATTTCTCACCGTTCAGGGGGCTGGAAGTTCCAGAGGAAGGTGGGAGCAGGTTTTGCTCCTGCTGAAGTCCTCTTTCTGGCTTGCAAATGGCCAGTTTTTCACTGTGCCTCACATGGCAGAAAGAGAGAGAGAGAGAGAAACCTGGTTTCTTTTCCTCTTTCGTTAAAGGCGCTAATCCCATGATGGGGGCCCCACCCTCATGACCTCATAACCTTTTCTAAACCTAATTATCTCCCAATGGCCCCCACCTCCAAATATCATCACATTGGAGGTTAAGGCTGTTCAACATCTGAGTTGGGGGTTAGAATACAAACATTCAGTTCATAAGAGTAACTTTGTATAAAAAGATAGTATATTGACAAATATTAGAACAAAAGCAACACTAGAAATGGGAATTTATTTAGTGAATATCTATTGTTTGCCTATAGATGTAGACAGTGAGAGGCTGGCAGTCATGAGACTGAGGAGAAAGGACACAGAGATGAGCTGAGCAGTTTTGTGGGGCACATGTTAAAGCAATCAGATAGTGGGGAGAGGGTCCTCATTAGGCCTGATGTGGGCAGCCAACCCTCTAGAGTAGAGGTCCCCAAACTACGGCCCGAGGGCCAAATTGCGGCCCCCTGAGGCCATTTATCCGCCCCCCCCCCCCCGCTGCACTTCGGAAGGGGCACCTCTTTCATTGGTGGTCAATGTATGGAGTACTGTATGTGGCGGCCTTCCAACGGTCTGAGGGACAGTGAACTGGCCCCCTGTGTAAAAGGTTTGAGGACCCCTGCTCTAGAGGCTGGTACATTTACATGTCAGCTCCAGTTCAGCCCCTCTCCATATGCCTGAGTTGTTTCTCATCTTTATCATCTTCAATGACCTAACTGACCGTTCCTGTGGCCAACCTTAGTTTTACAGCCAGAATAGTCTGTGTCTGTGTGGGTCCAGGCAGGATGTAGAATCCCACTCAGTGGTTCAATGGCAGGGCTTCCATGAAGAATGTATTTACAGCAGTGAGGTCAGTGCCGAGGTCATGGCCACAGTCATGGGCTCAGAGATTTGCATGGGGAGTGAGGTGGGCAGGGCATTTTAAGCCTAAAAAGAAAGAACAAGGAAGAAGGGAGGCCCTGAAGTGGTCAAGGAGACAGTAGTACAGTAGGAACTGTGTTTGGCACACATAGTGGACGCCTTTGTGTCCCTGTCACATCCCGTTGGCATCCCTGTGGTTTCAGCTGCAGCTGCTGGTCTCATCCCGATAGCTTTCCACCTGCAGGGAGGCAAGTGCCCTTCTGATTTGTCCCTAAGGGCCTTCTCAGAAGCTGCAACTGTTTGGACAGTGGCAGATAAACACGAAACCTCCGCCCTCCGACGGAGATCCCTGAGCATCTGTTCCCTCCTCAGAGGACCTGCAGAGGCACAGGATGGTCACTCACAGCGGTGATCTCAGTCCCGTTCTCTGTGCTCCCCCCTGTTCCTCCAGTTCTGGTATCACCTTCCTAATAAGTCTCTGAAACCCAAGTCCTTGCCTCAAGCTTTGCTTTTGGGGCGGGGGGGCTGTGATATACTGAGAGTCTCCGACCGACCAGAGCAGCTGCCCTGAGTCAGGGAGCGCTGAACATAGAAATAAATACCCTATCAGACCTCTCTCTTCCTGTTCCGCAGACTCTGGTTTGTGCCTCCTGTGGGCTCAGTCAGCCAGAAGCCAGCAGGAAAGGGAGCTTGGGGGTGCAGTTTGGAGGATTAGCTTCCCAGGACAGAGCATGGCAGGGAAGGAAAGGAAAGGATCTGGTGGGGCAAGTGGAGGAGAACCAGATCTCAAACACAAAGCTTGCCACATGGCTCTTTCGATGATGATGATGATGAGAATGCTAATAAATGGTATTTCCTAAAACCTCAAGTGCTATAGATGTGCCTCCATGATCTTGTTCAGTCTACATAACTATTCTATGAGACAGATGTGTCTTAATTCTCATTTCACAATGAGGACATTGATGCATAGTGCAGTTAATCAAGTCATCTAGGGCCATGCCACTGGGGTGATCAGTCTGGGTCAGTCTGATTTGACTCCATGACCTTCACAGTTCGTTGTAAATTTCTTAGTGTCGTATCTGGGGCTGTATATTTAGCTTATAACTTATCTTTTCACAGATTTTTTACATTTAGAACAATCCTTAGCCACCCCAAATGTCCTGATGTTTCTAAACTGTGACCTGGATTGCTTATCTCTTTGTTAGCCCGCCTCAGTGGGTTTACAAGTCTCAGTTTAAGTACCACCTCCTGCTGGATGCTTTGGTTCCCCTGTCCTGCCCCCAACCTCTGATCCCTCTGCACACATCAGCTTTCTCTGAGTTCTGACACCTTCCAGGACTGATCCAGGTGACATTTATGGGACCAAACAGGGAATTGCTGGCTTGTTTCTCCAGCACTGTGAGAGCCTTGATATGATTACATCTGGGTCTGTCTTTAGTTCTCCCTCCAGAGCTCAGCCCAGTGCCTGGCATAATGTAAGAATTCAGCAAATGTTGATAAAAGGACTAGGTCTTGAATGTGGAGCATTGCCAGCAAGATGGCCTGACTAGGGAGTCCAAACTTTGGGTGCTGGGAGCAGCCACAGGGAAAGCCTAGGTGCTTGCAAACACTGACGTCTTATTTCCTTTTCACAGGAGCTCATAGACTGGGATCACGTCCTGCAGGCAGCAAGGTCATAGTGTACACAGGGCTTGGATTTTGTTTCCTTGTCTGGATGATGACTTAAGTAGTAAAGTCTGTCTTGAAGGGTTGGTGAAGGTCAACAGAGAGAGGTGAGTGACAGTTCTGGGCGTTCTGAAGCACTCACAGCTCTTCAGTTGTAAGCTCTGCTGGGGGAGGTGCAGCTCTTTCTAGGGGAAGGTGAGCCCCTCTGGAAGCTGCCCTCACTCAACAGGCCTTGCTCCTTCAAGCAGCATTTCAAGCCATATATATATATATATTTATTTATTTATCAATGGAATCTATAAACATTTATATATGTATATATGGATCTCTTTAAAGTTGCTGGTCCCCGTCACAGTTTGTTAGCTTTCACTGTCCCTTACTTATTTTTAAAGTTAAAGGTGAATGAAAATTTATTTTCTTACAGTCTTAAAAGCATTGCATGCCCTTTGTCATCCTGAAGCTACCCCAGGGTGTGCAAAGTCTGCTTTTACACACTTTGTCGCAGCTTTACTGACTGTGACTGGGTATCTGTGTAAAGGTTCACACTGACTTTCCCTGGTTACCATGTGGAAGAGATGGAACGGGTTTCTTGTGGCTCCTTTGATGGAGGTGCCAATCTCTCCCTCAGGCCACCAAGAAATCAGAGCAGTATGTTATTGTGTCTGCCTCTCCTTGGATTCCTTTCCAGCTGTGACAAATTGATGGATTGGCCCAATGCCTCGGAAATCATCTAACGCATTTTCCCTCTCTGTCTTTGACTTTGAGAAGTCAGATAGCCAGGGTGGGTAAGAAAGTTGCCCAAGATCCTATAACCAGAAAAAACCACCCTGAGGCTGATAGCCAGTTCCTATAAATTCTCATCTAGTTGCTTTTGCCATCCTTTGTATAATTTCTACTCTACTGCACTGTTACCCACAAGATCTCCTACGACCAATGATCCCTATTATGGGCTGAATTATGTTTCTTCAGACTCATATGTTGAAGTCTTATCTCCCAATACTTCAGAATGTGATTATATTTGGAGATAGGGTCTTCCAGGTAATTAATTAAAATGAGTTCATTGTTGGTGGGCTCTAACCCAGTATGGCTGGTGTCCTATGAGAAGAAGAAATGAGTTGAGTAGGAGGTGGTGAACACACACACAATGCAGTGTACAGGTGATATATTATGCAATGGTACATGTGAAACCTATGTAATTTTATTAACCAATGTCACCCCAATAGATTTGATCAAAAATGAAAAAGAGAAATGAACACATACACACAAAAGGAGGACCATTTAATGACACAGGGGGATGATGACCATCTATAAGCCAAGGAGAGAGGCTTCACTCACTTCCTTCTGACACCTTGATCTTGAACTTCAAGCTTCCAGAAATTGTGAGAAATTAAGTTTCTGTTGTTTAAGCCAATCAGCCTGGGATATTATTTTGTTATGGCAGCTCTAGCAAAACTAATATAATTTCTTAAAACAATGGGTGGGGGGAAAAAACAAAAAGAAATCTTCAGCTCCTCTCTCATGATTATATCATTAGCCCTACCCATTTAACTAACAAATAAACAAAATAAAAATGGTGTGTTTTTTTCATTTTAGATCACACAGTTTCCCCCCATGTGTGAAATAAATATATTAATAATAGAATGTGAAAGGGAATGGAAATTTGGTACAAAGATTGCTTTATTTTTTGCTTGCAGTGGGGAGGAGAGGAATTAATTAACAATATCCCCCCCCATTAATAACTTCAGATTTTTTTTTAGTAATGTAGTCATCTGACTTACTTCTCCAGTGAGAAACATCACTTTCTTAACTACTGTATGGGAAACTGCCTTGTGACCCCAAAGAAACAGTCATTCCCTGCTGCCTAAAAATGTGAGCTTCGGCTTTGCTGATAACTTTCCCAAATCTTTTCAAAGTGTCCTGACCCTGACATTATTTGGGAAATAACTCCAAAATATTCTTGTCAAAGTAACACAGACAGAAAAGCACGCTGTTGTTAACACAAAGAGAAAGATGAAGTTGATTGGGAGCTCTCTCCTCCCAGGAATGGAAGTTTCTGGCGAGTTCCCCAGCACTACAGCACCTGTAACCAGTATTGCTTTATTTTCAGAGGCATCACAGGTTAGAATTCCCATGTTGGTGGTGCGTTCTTTGTCTTCATGACAGTCTATCCCAACAAGAGAGAGCATACCAGTGATGGCTAGAGAGTCAAGGGAGCCTATGATTTATGAGAACAAATTCACACAGAACATTTCAAGTAGAACATACGTGACATCATGAAGTGTGGAGAGTTTACAAAATCCTGAGAACGCTCTCAAACCCGAAAGGAAGAAGGAGTCCAGTCTGCAAGTCATTGCTGCGTCTCATTTTTTTACCTTCTCCTCCTTTGTCCTTCTCTCTCTTTTCCTTCTCCCTTGGCATCTAAGGGAGTGAGGGTGACTCAGAAGAGGGGGGGCCTAACACTCGAATTAGAGACACGGAATCTGAAGGATTGGGTTCACATGGTCCTGGCTGACTGGAGTCCACTGGCCAAGGCTAATGGGAGGAAGGGAGGGAGGGGAGAGGCTGGGGAGGGTTTGGAGCTAACTGTGCATTAGCGGTGCCTTCTTACTGCCACGGGGGCAGGATGGTGTGGAAGGTGGAGGCCCCTCCCTCTAATGCCCTGGAATTGCCTCCCGTCCTTAAAGGTGGCCAGGACTTGGCAGTTTTTGAGTTCTGGCTTTTGCTCTCTTGAGCTACATGTCTCCAGAAAGAGGACCTGTACAATGACAGGTGGTAAAATGACAGTTACTGAGGTAGACAGATCTATGTCACAATGCTCAAGAACAGAGTGGATGACCCACAGAATCACTTGTACTTGTCCTTTCTGCCTCCCTTTTCCCAATCCCCCCACCCCATTTTTTCCTTCTGGTCTCTCAAGTGCAGCACTGGTCCAGGGGTCCAGCCTGAGTCTGTGGTTATTCTCAGCTCTGAGACTTCCTGCTGGGAATAGAGGCTCCTTTATTCATATCTGAGCCCTAACTTCATATAGGGCTAAAAGAGAGACCCATATCCTGACTGCTTTGTACACCTTTCATAGTGATAAACTGATATACCATGTTTGAATGAGGTCATATACAGGGTGGAACCAAAGTAGTTTTATAGTCGTTCGTATGGAAAATAATACAATAACTAAGACATAATAATACAAGAATAAACTCTGTTTTGTGTACTCACAACTGGAAGCTCACTTTTGCCCCATTATTTATCTTTAAATGCTTCATAAACTGAAAAGCGCTGTAGAGGTTTAGGCATTGGATTTGAATGTCCCTCACATTGATGTTACTTCCCGCCTGTTCTAGCCCCTTGAGTTGGTTCTCAGATCACAGACTTTCCGACCCTAGGCCAGCGTGTCTCAGCCTGCACGGAGACTGCCGAGGCCTCAGACGCATCACAGCGAGTCACGACTGTGAGAGTAAGATCATGCTTCTCACAATAGTTTGGGGGAAAACGTTCCTTGAGGGTGGAATGAATGAGTCCCAGGAAAACACCTTCAGCAGCATACACAGTTTGTTCAGCTGTGATGTGAGATAAATTACACAGGTTTTCTTTTTCTGGGATTCCTTAGAACCATTCATTAGTTATATCGTCCCCTCCAAGGACAGGAGACTTAGTTTTCTCTTAGAATTATTTGACCAGCGAACCTATTAATACCTTCCACAGCTAGGAATGCCTTTTAGAGTTTCTATTGACATGTGATATTTTTATTAAGTTCTTAGCTAGTTTGTAAAGTAAGAGCAAGCTGAGAGCACTAGCACACACTATGGGAGTAGACAATGTTTGACCAAAGAAGAGGCAGTGTTGGGGATGGGGTGGGAGTTGGTGAGTCCCGGCTAGGCCTGCCTACCTCTGGGAGATCCCTGGGTCCCCGCAGGGCTGCAAGAGGGCTCTGCAGACCAGGCTGGACTTGTGGGAGAAAGGAAAGCACCAGGAACAGTGATTTCCTTACATTAGTTCATTTAATGTTCTCAAGAACTTTCTGAAGAAGTCGCTATAGAGCAGGCGTCGGGAACCTTTCTGGCTGAGAGAGCCATGAACGCCACATATTTTAAAATGTAGTTCTGTGAGAGCCATACAATACATTTAACACTAAATACAAGTAAATGCGTGCATTTTATGTAAGACCAACACTTTTAAAGTACAGTAAGTCTCTGAATTCTTTTTAATAACGTTGTTATGCTGTTGCTAACCAATGACCAATAAAGTACTTCTTACCATTAATGCGACTTCTGGTGCTGCATGGTTTTGCTGATGGCTTTGTAGTCTGGTTGATACGTGGTGAGGTTAAGCTTCATGCAGGTGTTAAGACTTCCATCCATTAAAGTGATTGTAGGTTGGTCTTAACGTTCTTTAGATGTGAGAAAGACTGCTCACATGCATACATAGAGCCAAACATTGTCAGTACAGCAATACTCACATGCTGCAGTGTGTGGTATGTGACTGGGAAGTGCGTTCCAAGTTTTGACAATCAGCTGGTCCACGGGTTCAAGTTTTTTAATTTCTCCCCACTTGTGTTTGCTCACCAACTCTGCTTGCTGTTGTGCAAGTCTTTCCAAATCTTCATTCAGTGACTTAAACTTGTTCACCCACATATCTAAGGCCTTCAGGTCAGCAGTTTGGAGCTCAAAATCTCTAACGGAGACACTGGGGATGTAACTCAGGTTGGCTCTGTCCACTGCACACTCGTGTGGATGGGTGATGAACTTAAAAAGACGAATGCGCTCACGAAATTCTCCAAAGCGCGCTTTGAATGACTACAGGAGATTAGATGTGAAGCCCGCTAGTTGCTGGAGATCAAGATGTTGAGCAGTGTCACTTGCTGTGCATGCATCTTTAAACTTGCCCAGTTTTTCAAAGTGTAGTAAACGACCTGTTTTAATGTTGACGATGAAGAGTTCCAGCTTGCTTTCAAATGCAAACACTGCTTGTTGAAGGGATAAGACTGTATTTCCAATGCCTTGCATTTTCACATTGAGCTGGTTCAGATGTTCAGTCATATCCATGAGATAGTAGAACTTCAGAAGCCACTCAGTGTTAGCTAACTCAGGATGATCGATGTTTTTCATTTCAAGAAAAGTCTGGATTTTACTCAAACAAGCTGCGAAACAGCTGAGCACCTTTCCTCTTGACAACCAACACACATTGCTGTGCAGAAGCAGACCGGGATAATTATTCCCAATTCCATCCAGCAGTGTTTTAAACTGGCAATCATTTAAAGCTCGGGCAACAATAAAGTTGATCACCCGAATGACCAGCAACATCACCTCACCAAGCTGCTCGCCACACATTTGAGCACAAAGTGCCTCCTGATGTAGGATGCAGTGAAAACTTAGGATGGGTCTCTTTTCATGTTCACGAAGAAGCGCTACGAATCCTCTGTTTTTCCTCACCATGCATGGAGCACCATCAGTACACACCGAAATAAGTTTATCCATCTGTAGATTTTTTTCTTCAGAGAACTCAGTGAGAGACTTGAATAAATCCTCCCCTCTTGTTGTCTCTTTCATAGGCAAAACAGCAAGACTTTTCTCACGTAGTGTGTCACCGACAGGATACTTTGCAATCATGCTGAACTGGGATAAATGGCTTACATCTGTTGACTCATCCAAAGCAAGAGAAAAGAATGGTGCTGCATTTATGTCCTTCACTTGTGTTGCCTCAATTTGATTTGCCATCATGATGGTATGATCGTGAACAGTTCTTGCCGACAGAGGCATGTCTTTTATTTGTTTGATTATCTTGTCTTTATCCGAAAAGTCATCAAAAAGTTCATTGGCAACATTAAGCATGAATGTTTTGGCACACTCCCCATCTGTGAATGGTTTTCCGTTTCTCACAATTGCTAAAGCACCAGCAAAGCTAGCCAAATTCCAGTCACCTTGTTGGGTCCAAACACGAAGTTGCTCCTTACTAGCTTGCACTCTGCACAGTAGTTCTTGACATGCTTTCTTCCTGCTGTCCCTCGCTGGATATTTCCATGCAAATGTAGTATAGTGTGTGTCGAAGTGCCGCTTTATATTAGACCATTTCATCGATGCAATTTTATCATTGTGTATTAGACACACTGCAGAACCTGCTCTCTCCACAAAGGCAAATTCCTCTGTCCATTTCTGCTGAAAAGTACAATATTTCTCATCTTTTTTTTGTTTTAGCCATCTTCTTCGTCAAAAGGGTTTCTGCAATTAGCTAGCTGACTACTTGAGTTAGAGGAGGAAAGTTTACTTCCTGACCTCACAACAACCAGTGCACATTATGCATTATCTAATAAAAATTTGGTGTTGTCCCAGAGGACAGCTGTGATTGGCTCTAGCACCCCACAACCATGAACATGAGCGGTAGGAAATGAATGGATTGTAATACATGAGATTGTTTTATATTTTTAACGTTATTATTATTATTATTAGTGTTTATTTTTACAGGGACAGAGAGAGTCAGAGAGAGGTATAGATAGGGACAGACAGATAGAAACAGAGAGAAATGAGAAGCATCAATCATTAGTTTTTCGTTGCCGTTGCGACACGATAGTTGTTCATTGATTGCTTTCTCACACGTGCCCTGACCTCGGGCCTTCAGCAGACTGAGCAACCCCTTGCTGAAGCCAGCGACCTTGGGTCCAAGATGGCGAGCTTTTGCTCAAGCCAGATGGGTCTGCGCTTAAGCTGGTGAGCTCGGGGTCTCGAACCTGGGTCTTCCAAATCCCAGTCCGGCGCTCTATCCACTGCGCCACCGCGTGGTCAGGCTTAACATTATTATTTTATTAAAGATTTATCTGTGAGCCAGATGCAGCCATCAAAAGAGCCACATCTGGCTTGTGAACCATAGGTTCCTGACCCCTGCTATAGAGTCATGTTCTCAGTAGGGAAACAGAGGCTGAGTGAGGTTCTCTTAGTTGCCCACAGTGAAATGGTTGTCAGTGATGAAACTGGGTTTTGAATTCAGGTCAACCTGCTCCAAAGCCCATTCTCCTTCCAGAATAAGATCCAGCCCCTCCCAAAAGCTGGAAAGGCAAGGAAGAAATGTTTTTCTTACTTTATAAATATGCGGTAATAATTGTGCAGAGGCCGCTGTTCTGGTCACTGAAGTCCAAGGTCAGGTTCAGAAAATAAGAGCTCTTAAATTCTCTTTTGGAAGAAACATTCTCTTACTCTAGGGCAGTGGTTCTTAACCTTTTTTGAGGTACTGAACCCACCAGTTTCATATGCGCATTCACCAAACACTTCTTTAGTGGTAAATAAAATATAATTTTTTTTTCCAAATTTAGTTTTGCCGGTGCGAGACTAGAGTTGCTCAACTTGGCATTGCATATCATGCAGATAGGACGCTGACTCCCATCCTGTTCCATGATACATGTGAATCCATGTTGTACATATTCGTCTGACCACTTTCTTTTTTTTGCTCAACATATTTAGTATGGATTAAAATATTAAGAAAGAAACCACACAACGTACAACTACGACAGCCGTTGACTACTGCACGCACTAAATTCCCCGCAGCACTGGTTGGTCAAGCAATGTAACGTGATCCTCTGCAGCAAGTGATGGCCAAGTGGGGCGTGTCATCACGACTTTACACAAGTGTGTCTTTACCTCTGCAGCTGAGGCTTCTCCGAACCCCTGAGACCGACTCATTGAACCCCTAGGGTTCGATCGAACCCAGGTTAAGAACCACTGCTCTAGGGTGTGCAGTGTAGATTCAAGGAACACCAAAAGGGCTCTGAATGGAGTTGAGCTCCATAAAAAATCACCACTACCTTTATGGTTAAAGATTTATTAAGTGACCACAGTGTTCTGGGCATATAAATAGACTTGACCTTTGCCCCCGGGGAACCCAGAGTAAATACACAAGATTTACAGCCAGAGTGTTCCTCGGCAGACTAGATGTTCTATGACCAACTGTATGCGTTCCAGAATTCTTTTCAGCAGAGTTGAAAAATGTGGCCTGGATGGAAATTTTGAAATGGGGAAAGTCATCCAAGTTTTGCCATGGTATCTATATGGGCTTCTGTACTTTGACTAGCTGTGTGAGTTGTGACTTAGAACACATTTCTCAATTTTTCTGAACCTCAGATTCCTTTGCACCAAATGCGGATGATTATATTTGCCTCATAGGATTAATATAATGGGTAAATGAAATAATGCTTACAAAATAACAGGCGTACATAGGTTCTAAAAAAATGATTGCTATGGTTATTAAAATTTCCCAGCTGCCTACGGGATAATATCAATGCTCTGCTCCCTGGTAGGTAGAACTTCCCATAGTCTATCTAGCTCCTACTCGCCTGTCCAGCCTTTTCTCTCCCTCCCCTCCACTCAATAATTGGCCAACATCTAGGAGCACTCATTTCATGATGCCTTGTTGAAGTCTTCCCCTCCTTTGAGTTTTAGAGCAATTCTCAAAGTTTCTCTACTGAGCCCTGCGAGGTCCCCAAGACTCTTTCAGAGGGTCCTGAGGTCAAAGTCACTTTCATAATAATGCTAAGACAGTCTTTGTCTTTTTCACTCTATTAACATTTGCACGGCTGGTCCATAAGCACTGCAGGGTGAAAGTGAAAGACTTCCAGAAATGGCATTTGTTACCAGCACCCATGTGTAGGATCCAACTGCCATGCCACATAGCAATATTTACAATGAAAAATTATTAATTGTATTAACCCCTGACCTGTGAGTACACATCTTTTTAATCAGTGTGATAAAATGGGAAACACTTCTGCTGCATACTGACATTTGATGGTTGTCTAGCTGAAAGGCATTTGTACACTAAACTGGGTGCTGAATTGCCATTTTTTACCCCATAAAACAGCATTTTTAGTTGAAAGAATAACTGGTGGACAAACTGTAATTTTTTCAACTGGGATATTTGGCAGACATTTTCTCAAAAATGAACTGAATCTGTCACTTCAGGGAAAACAACTGTCAGGATCTGTTGCCAATGATAACATGCGGGCTTTCCAACAAAAGTTAGAACTTTGGAAAACTTGTATCCACTACTGTGAGTTTGACAGATTACCAACAATTGAAGAATATTTTTTTATGAGATCAATGGTAATATATTAAAAATGTGATTTTTTAATATTGTATAATAAAATGTGTCAACAGTTTGAAAATTAAAAATTTTCCAAATGACCACCAGTGCATGAAGTTGGCAAATCATGCTTGGGTAAAAAAAATACATTTGAAAAACATGTAGACCAGTGGAATTTAATATAACACAGGACAAATGTTCACTGATGTAGTTTTAGATTCCAAATTGCAACTAACCTTTAAGAAATTACTACTTGTTGAGAGTTGGTATCTTAGCAAAGAAAAAAAAACACCCCTAATTATCTGAAAAAAGCTATATCCCTTCATTTTCCAACTATATATCTGGATGAGGTTGAATTTTATTCATAGACTTCAACCTAAACATGTCTCAACAGACTGAATACAGAAGCAATCAAGAGAACCCACCTGTCTTTTATTAAACCAGTTGTTAAAGAGATTTGCAAAATGTAAGACAATACCATTCTGCTCACTAATTTCTCTTCTGTTTTAGAAAATATAGTTATTTTATAAAAATATGTTAATGTGAGCATGTGATTGGTTTTGTTGTCGTTATTTTTAAGTGATTTGATAAACAAATATTTAAAATTTTTATGCTTGTTTCTAATTGGATAAGTAAATATGTATACACCCCACACAAATAAAAGCTCCTTGATGTCTTCAGTAATTCTCAAGAGTATAAAGAAGTTCTGGGGCCATAAAGTGAGAATCCCGACTTCAGAGTGAAATTTGCATCCCCAGAAAACCTGTCCAACCATCCGATTCGAGCGAGGAAACTTTTCTTGAATTTCTGTAGACTTTAAGTATCACTTGACATTATCTTATTTCTTCATTCTATGTTCTAAAATACATTTTTAAACATCCGTCTTATGTCTTGCAAGCTTCTCACAGGCAGAATTCTGCCTGGTTGTATGAGGGAGAGAATGTGAGGGACGTTCCCAATGCGTGCCCGCTTTTCATAGGGTATAGTGAGGCTTCCTGTTTACCAGCAACACTGTCCTGATGCTGTTGCCAACACGGCTGAACCTCCCTAACTAACAAATACTGGTGGGGAAATGGTCTGAATTAGTGCAAAGTCAGATGCTTTGCACACATGCTTGTATATTTTACTTGATATATTTTATGTTTACAACATTTTTCCTTAAGGTAAGACTAATGCATATTCATTGCAGAAAATTGTAAATTATACAGAGTAAATAAAATGAAATGTTTCTACAAAAGAAATAGTGCCTAGTTGTTTTCTAGCCTTTAAAACATTAAAAAGTACCTGTAATCTCACAGTGTAGAGATAATGGTTATCAATACATTGATCTACCACCTTTAAGGACATATATTATTCATATAGAGACTTTTACAGAAAATTGGGATCTGATTTAAAGTTTTGTATCATCCTCATGACTCTTAATGATTTTCAAAAATATTATTTTTGGTAGCTCTGCTGTATTTCAGTGATGCACATTTAGGTTGTTTCTGTTTTGTTTTTTCATCACTAATACTGTATGAACATTCCTTAAAGTGAAACGGGCATTGATTTTTGTTCAGGGTAGATTTGTAGAAATAGGATTATTGGATCAACAGGAATTCCAAAATGCGGTTTGATTACTTTAAAATTCTGTAATTTGAAAAACGACAATTGTGTTATGGACAGCCAACCATGATAGCAAGGAAAGTAGGAGGCCAAACAGCGTTCCATTGTGGAGGGCCGTCTTTCTACATATTTTAGACCTCTAGCACTTGGGGCACAGGGGCTTGCAGAGGAGGTGCTGTAGATGCAAGTCTGAGGCGGTATAGCTGTCGGGGAACTTAGTATAAGCCACAAGCCTGGTTAAATTTACGCAGAAAGAAATGTATA
Source organism: Rhynchonycteris naso (assembly GCA_037038555.1). Lineage (NCBI taxonomy): Eukaryota > Metazoa > Chordata > Mammalia > Chiroptera > Emballonuridae > Rhynchonycteris > Rhynchonycteris naso. The sequence goes on along the minus strand of CM072995.1, from coordinate 271,867,517 downwards.
AAATTATTGAATTACTCTGACTTTCCAGGAGCACCAGAGAATGAGGACTAGAGGCTATGTGGCCAAGGTAAACCTCCCAAATCACAGTAGATCTGGTCCTAAAAACACTCCACCACTTGCACGGCCTTATTATTGTGGCTGTTCCTGGAATTTACCCCACAGTTTCCTCCACTAAGATGAGGGTAGGTGCCAGAGCTACTGTAGTTCAGCATAGATGCTGTGATCGGCAGGTCCTTGAAATTGTCCTCATGCTGCAAGGGAGGCTAAGAGAAAGCGACTTTGGCATTAACAAGTGGTGTCTGCTTCCCACCAACACATATCACAAGGGATAACCTCTAGCATTGAAGAACAGTTCAGAAGCTGAGCTGTCAAAAGAGTGACAAATGCTTACCACAGATAGTAACAATGCTTGTCAAGCTCATAGGAACCCGGGACCTATTCTAGGAGATGCAAGATGGTTAGACATTTCTGTTTACCACAACCAGGTCTGATCTATCATTATTTAGTGCCTAGGACAGAGGAGATGGGCAGTAAACATTTCTTGAATGTTTGAATGAATGAATGAATGAATGAGTGAATCTTTAGACATTGCCGGTAGAAATAAATGCTGTCCACCATGGAGGATGCTAACACTCTATTTTATTTCATTTCATGAATCTTGTCACTGGAAGTGGAATATAGAGTCAGTCTGGAGATATCCATTGTCCCATGGTTTTCACCTTTCATCTCAACCATTTTTTTTAGTGTTAAAGCTAAACTGAGACATATTAAAATTTTTACATGTTTATTTTAGCAAACACTGATTTGAATTGGGCAGCCCAAATTGGAAGTGGTTAGGAGCTTCCCCTGATATGAATTGAGGCTAGACTTTTACAGAGAAGATGGAGCAAAGCCAAGAAATAATTTGATTGACTACAACTTAAGCAGCTGCCTTCTTTGAGAAAACCTCCTTGGCTGTTTGTGATTGGCTGTCCTTACCTTTCTAGTTTATAACCTACAATCATTTATGGGGTTGGGTTTTGGTTGGATGATGTGGGCTCCTCAGGCATCAGAGCTAGCTCAGTCTCCTGGCCTCTTTGCTTAACTAATTCAGTAGGGGAAAATTTTCAAGCCACACTGTCTTTGTCTTTATTTCCCAAAAAGAATAGAGAGTATTGGATTTTAAGTACATTCTCCCATAAGATAAGAAACAATAATTTCCAGATAGAAAAACTCCAACAGGTGTGAACATTTGGGCCACCTGGCTGGAAATGTGAGGCTTCTCTGAATGATACTACTCAGGCAGAGAGGGCTGGTGACACCAGAGGGCACAGGCATCCTGGAGGTATGTCTCCGGGTATGTTATCCTCTCCCCTCGCATACCACTCCACAACTGCACACTCTTGAAAAATAAAATAATTTATCAAGTGGAAGAATTAGTCGTGTTAGTTTACAGATGGGAGACAGGGGCTTGAGTAAGAAGCCAGTTCTGAGTAATTTTGATTTTTCAAGTCTGACTTCCATCATTAGAAAAGGAGAACACAGTAACAGATGATGTCATCTCTTGGAACCACCAAAGCATGATGACGGTAGAGGCGCTGCCTTGCCTCTTTCAGGAGCTTGCCAGATGCCGAAGGTGAGCTGTGGAGATAGATGACTCGGTGTGATTTTTGGCAAGGCACCCTAATGTCAGGGCTTGTTTTCCAGGACCCTGAAGGTGATTCCCTTTAAACATACCCAGGTCTCTCTATTCTGCTCTGTATCCATTTCTTTTCTTTCCTAAACAGATCCCTTCTAGCTGCAGATATCGCAAATACAAATTACAGTTCACTCACACATCTGAGATGCCATATGCCAACTCACAGCAGTCCCTAGAGTAAAAAAAAAAAAGCAAGGAAGCAAAAACCTTCCTTCTTTGGCTCGCTAAAACACCTCCTGAGTCTCACCCAGCAGGACTGTTTAAGAGCTTGCCTAATACTGACGGATGCGTCTTCAATCCCATCCGGAGTTGACATCTTCTCACAGGGAGCCATCCTCTGACAACTCTGCAGATTTTACCTGCTTTTCCTTCCCCCGGATTTTTCAGTTAATTGGTTCTCACTGCCAGCAAATCCAACCCCCTTTGTGGTACAAACACATCCTCCTCCTAGTCAATCTTGTAGTGTTCGAGTTGCTGCCAAGTACACTCCTCCTGAGAGCTGGCAGATGGGCTATGTCTCGTTCAGCTGATGAAGATGTAGATGCTCAGAGCCTAGACTGAAAAAGCCAACAGGTAACATAGTTGAACAAGATCTCCTACGTCCCTTCTAACCCTGACTTTCCCTTCCTTCCCCGAGGTTCCCAGCCATAGACAGTAGGTAGTGAGTATCAATAACTGTATATGTTGCTAAGGCTGAATGCATCTCAACACAGGGAAACAACAGCAAACATTGCTGAGTGCTCAGCACATGGCTGACACCAGCTTGGTTAGCACCTTAAGTGTCTGACCTGAGTCAGTTCTCATAGCAATGCCACCAGGAAGGTATCATTATCACACCCATGCTAAAGATGGGGAAACTGAGGCACCAGTTGAACTAAACTTGCCCAAGGTTGCAGTTACTGAGAGGCAGAGCTGTAATACAAACCACAACTGTCCTATTTCAATGCCCATGATCCTCAGAATAATGATAACAATAATAAAAAGGCTAACACTTCCACAGTGTGTGAGGCACTGGTCTGAGGATTGATAGATCTCATAACAATAGTTGAAAAGTACTAATATTAGTCCACCTTTTACAGATGAGGAAACTGATGCAGAGACATTGAGGAAGTTGCTCAAGGTTACCCAGCTTATAAGAGGCAGAGCTGGGATTTGAACCCAGGCTTCAGAGTGTGTGCTTTCTATCACATGCTGTTTGGGGAGCACTTCCCTGGATTTAGCTACAGAGTATGAGCAAGCTACACTTCCTCACCCACTGCAAGAAAGAGAAGAAAGCGTCCCTCCACAAGTGCTTCTGGTCTGAATCTGCATCCCAGTTTTCTGAGAATGCTATCAGCACCTGCACGGATATTTCCACCCCTCCCACACACAGATGGCTTTACTGGGTGGTCCAAATGGCCCAAGTCACTTCCTGTGTGGTTCTGAGAAAGCCACAAGACAATGGAGATCCTGCACAGAGATGGGTCAATGGTCCTAAGTCCAACAGTTCTGACGGGGAGGGTCTATGTGGTGCCAGAACATCTAGGAGTGGAGATCGAAGACTTCCCGGTGACTGCAGATTCCCCACAAATAACATCTGTCCCCTGAATGGACAATTCAGGCAGACTGACCCCACCCATTCCCACCTTTGTACGCACTGCTTCACCTGATGTGGTTCTGTTTTTATTTGTTTCAGTATAAGGATTTCAAGAAAAATTTTGTTTGAATAGAGGGTTTTGCAAAAAAATACATATATATTTTTTTGGTCCAGAAATCAAACTGAAGGATCTGTTTCCTTCTTGTTCTAAGATTCTGTGTTCCCTATAAAAGTAGTTTCAATCTTTTTATACTTTTCACTCTGTACCTTTCAGAAAGTTAATTTTATTTAACTACTTAAAAAACATCGCACTAAAAATTGATTGAGGTATGGCCAACATTTTCCATTTTCACTGAGACGGGGCTCCAAGTGGAAGATGTGTGAGCTGCAGGGTGGATGCTGCTTCTTAGCGGTGGGCAGGGAGTCAGCAGTGGACAGGAGGAAACTGCTTTAAGGGAAAAAAGTGCTAGTTCTAATTTTGAAGTCTGCCTGTATTTAATTTCTGTTTTTATTTTGTCGCTTCTGTGACCCACCAATTTATCTCAATGCACAGAAAACTTTTCTTCATTTTTAATTTTTTGTGAACAGATGTTCCAGTAGAACCCAACCTCTACGTCGATCAGGCATCCCTGACTCAACTTCCCTGTGCAGTGGGACCCTTCTGCTTATCAGCAGGGCTGACAGCTCTTCTAGACTACTCTTGAGGAAGCTATGAGGATGCTACTGTTAAGTGCCACCGGAGGAAAGACACAACCGACACACAAATTAGTTGCAATAATCACACAGGCGGCCTGACCTGTGGTGGCGCAGTGGATAAAGCGTCGACCTGAGAACACTGAGGTCGCCAGTTCAAAACCCTGCACTGGTCTGGTCAAGGCACATATGGGAGTTGATGCTTCTAGCTCCTCCCCCCTTTCTCTCTCTCTCTCTCTCTCTCTCTCTCTCTCTCTGTGTTTCCTCTCTAAAATAAATAAATAAAAAGAAATAAAAAAAAATACAAGACTCAGAAAGAACCTTTGACACTCTCTTCTAAAAAAAAAAATAATCACACAGGCAATTTATTACTCACAAATCCTTTTGGCATGCCTGGGTACAGCTTAAGGGGGCCCCGTTGGCTGGCTTTGGTCAGAGCTCAGAGTGGCATGGAGACAGTCCACATTAATGTTGGAATCTGGGCAACTACTGCAGCAGGGGGGGGCCCTCAGCTTTAGTACCTTTTCTGGCCAACACCTTCTAACAGGTGTCAATCTACAGGATTATCACTTCAAACTTTTTGGGTGAATCTCCTCTACGTCAATCTACTGAAATGCTTACATCAAACCACTTTTTAAGATGTTCTTATTTACGTCAGTTTACAAAGCTAATGTAATTAACACCAAGCTACTTCTTATCTATGTATAACTTCACACACATACTAACTGGGTTCTGCTTGTAAGTCAGAGTCTATCACATTACAGAGCTATGGCACTAAGCCACTATATTAATTCCTATCCAAATGGCATGACTTTATTTAATTTTAATAATTATTTTAATATCCTTTTAATTACTTTTATATATCTTCCATATTTTTATATTTCTATATATTTAATTACTATAACCTTATATTACTACAGAACAAAATTTTTATTCCACTTCATATAAATAGAATCCATCTGTGTTATGGAACATTCTAGAAGGCATGGCTCATATCATACTCCTTTGTATTCCTTTGGTCCCTGCCATACTTCAAGGCCTATGTTGGATTAGCTTTATAACCTGCTTCCAAGCGACAGCCATCTGCAATTCGTTGTCTGTGCAGTTACTGGTATTCTGTGTCAAAAAATATGAATCTGATTGTTTCCCCACATACACAGGGCCCTGCGTTATCTTCTCCTGCATAGGGCACAACCTTGGGACCCACCTCTCCTCAGCTGTACAGTGATGTCCCGCACCTCTTAGACCCTTTTCTCACTATCCCGCCCCTCAAAATCTTCTCCCTCTTCGAAGACCTTTATCACAGGCTCTGACGATAACAGAGCCTCCCTCTCCCAGGCCCCTGATAGAATGAACTCCCACCTCCAGCTCCTTCCCAGTCCTCTGTCTTTCCAAAACTCCACATCTGGCAATAGCAGCATCCTACAGGCCCCCAGGATGTTTGGAGACCATACTGAATTCTTCAAGTTACAATTCCAAGTTCATTCTGCCTACAGCCTTTGAGCGCAGCTGGACCTAGCTATATGATTCAAAGGGGGGAGGGGAATCTTATTTTCACATTCCTCCTGATGTGTACTCAGCACCCCCACACACCATCACCCATAGATAGCACTTTAGAAACGGCAATCTGCTATACAACAACGTTCTGTGCTACAAAACGACATTCTGTGTAGCTGGACAGGTTACAATTTGGTCAGATGGTGCTCAGATGCTTTTAAATTCTTTTGAGGCATTTAATCATGACCACATGGATACAGGTTCAATTTGAGGGTAGGCTGATTTTTACCCCCTTAGAACTGAGAGCTAAAATTTAGTGTTATTTTCTATTTGGAACAAACTCTCAAAAACTTTACAAACTTGCAAAACAAATAAACAAACAAAAGGACAGAAAACACTGCAATCCCCCAGGGCCATTCTCTTTTATTTAGACAAGCCAAGATACTTCAGTGTCATTGAAGAGCTTGGTTTTGTTTGAGCAGCATCAAATGCTGTGGCTAACTACCCACGGCTTCCCTGGAGTTCATAAAGATTTGCTGCGTAATTCCCACCCCACACCCCTGCCCCCAATTGACTTCGGTTTAAAAAATAATTTATATTTCATCTTTCTTATAATGACTGCTAACTTTGTGGGACAGCTCTCCCAAGTGGCTCATACACATTGTTGTTCTACCTCATCCAGCAGACTTTTTATGATGTCATCAGTGTAAAAATTAAATAGTACTATCTGAATGGTTTTTACATAAGTCATTTCTCTAGCTAGCTTAATGAATGGTATTTTCATTGTGGAAAAAACAAACAGAAAAATAGTACTTGACCTTCATAATGAAGAGATAAGCAGAAGCTGTAGGGTTACCAAGCTCTGCTGTTTTCCTCTCACTGGTGACAGGAATCAGTTTCAACTCCCACAGGAGAGTCACCCTTATGGTGCCCACTGATACTGAAGCTGAATAAATTACATCGGGGAGAATTCTGCACACACTTATTGGGGCCCACTAGACTCATCAAATTATATAACCAACTTTGACTTTGATAAAGGCTACTGACCAGAAACCTACTGGGTTACTAAGGACAGCTAAAATGTGATTAGGACAGTTTTTAAATAAATAAAGCATTTCAGGAGTAAGAATTTCCTTTTTGTGTCTTTTTTTGAAAATTTTTCATTTGAGTTTTTGCTCCTAAGAAATAGAAACAAATGGTATACATGACATGAAATAAGAAAAAAAAATTGTGAGAGCCTCCCTTGTAAACCTACCATGCATATTGGAGGTGACAGGACAGTTTCCAAAACTTCCAGCCAAAACCCACCCCCTCCTGCGCATATCTAGTCCCTTTCTCATAGGTCTCCACTCAGTGAACCCCTCCACGACCACCACCTCATCCCCCTTGTCTGCTCCCCTCCAACAGAATCAATTCCTTTGTCCTCTGGGCTTTCTGCGCACTTGAAAGTGTACTTCTCTCCCAGGACATGTCCCCAGATAGTGTGATTTCTTGTTCATTTGTTCGTTTCCACCCTCAGGCTTGTCATCAAGAGGTCTGGAGTAATTCGTGTGTTAGTCTCTGTCTCTCTATTAGACTGTGAATCCCGGGAGCAAGACTCATCATGTTTGTCCCTCCCCCCCTCCCCCAAATGGCACAGACTCATCCCTCTCCCACCACACCAGCCTATAAAAACTTAATGAATCAATAAATGATTGAGTGTATGGGAAGAAAAATCCCATAACAGTCACCACACACGAGCTGACATTACCTGGCTCAACACATGGCTGGTCATGGCTATTATTCTGTACAGAAAGAGTAGCGCAAACTTTGCCATATGTCTGCAGGCTAGTGTCCACATCCTGTTGCAGCTTTTGGTCAGGTAATATGGATGTCCCTATGTTAGTTAACTCGGGCTACCAAAACAAAGAACCACAACAGGAACTTAGGCTCTCATCGTCTGGAGGCTGAAAGTCCAAGATCAAGGCATTGGCAGGTTTAGTTTCTCTTAGGACATTTTTCAATGGCCACCTTCTCACTGAGCCTTGCATGGCCTTTACTCCATGTGTGCATTCCTGGGGTTGATCCCTCTTCTTGTAAGGATATCTATCATATTAGATTAGCGCTGTACCATAAAGGCCTCTTTTCTTTACCTTAACCACCTTTTTGACTTATCTCCATTCTGAAGTACTAGGAGGTTGGGACTTCAACCTGTGAATCTTGGGGCGGGAGACATAATTCAGCCTATAACAGGCCCTGACTCAGTGACCTGGTGTACTATCAATAGATGGATTCACAAAGGTCTCACTGCTATAAAAAAGAGAGAGAGCTATTTGTCATTGGAATCAGTCAGCGGCGCCTTTAGGGGCCTTTGTTGGTGGCTCAGGGTCCACATGTGGAGAGTCACTAGTGCATCCCCTCAGAAGCATTTTGGGGCCCAGACACAGGCTGACTGCAATGGCAGGTGGGACGTTGGGATGAAGAATGCGTAGAGAAAACATGCTTCATTGGAAAACTATGTGTTGCCTTCTAGAGCAGGGATTGGCAAATGTTGCAAAGAGCCAGGTCATAAAAAAATAAATAAAAAAAAAAAGAGCCAGGTCATAATTATTTTCATCCTTGCTGGCCTTGTAGTCTCTGTCTCTGTTCCTCAAGAATGCCATTGTAGCTGGACAGTAGCCATGGGCAAAGTCTAAACAAATGGGTGTGGCTGCATTCCAATAAACTTTATTTACACAAACAAGTGGTCCGCTGAATTTGGCACACAGGCCTTAGGGCACCCTTGTCTAGGGCACACCCTTCCTGAGTGATCTGATTTTGATTTACCTGGATTCTGAGAGTATCATTTGAGCTATTTAACAACTCAATAAGTTATAGACAAATAGAACACAAATAATTCTTGACTGTAGAAATGTAAATTTTTGATCCTGGGAGTTTCAACTGACTTCCTTCCTACACTTTGGAAGAAGCTAGCCTTGCCTAAATTTTCATATTTCTTTCAATATTTCTGGTCAATACTCTTTGGATTCTCCAGTTCTATTTCCTCACTAATAATTAGTTAAATAAAATCTTTACCATGCATTCATTTCATATCTATGTAAGAGTCATAATATCGTATATATATATACAGGGTAGGCATAAATAACTTTATACTCGTGAATACATAAAACACAGTTTATTCTTGTATTATTTATTTGCATTACAAGTGTAAGCCTACTTTTGACATATATATATACATATATATATATATATATGTACTTTATAAATTATATATATTTTTTAAATTATCCTTTAACAAACTGGATACTGTTTGCCAAGGGCTTAGAAGCTATGCTAAGAGCATTGGGCTCCTGCCCTCTGGGACAATGATCTTTAAACTTTTGGTCTCATGACAAAAACATGTCAGCAAATATTTTTAGCCACTTTTCCCTGATATATGAATATATTATGATGTAGACAGACTAATATGTCTAAACATACAGAAAAAAATAGAATTGGAAAAATAAATACAGAATGTCTTATAGTTTCTTCATATATCTCAGTGCACTCTTTCTTCTTTACTCCCTTGGTTTCCTTTCCAGCTGGGAGATTACTTTTCTCAACTATAGGAAATCAAAAATATTAACCAGCTGAAAAAAAATGAGAGCTGAGTTAACTTTAGTAATACACAACCAAGCATGTTGCAAAAGCTAACTGTAGTTTGAATTGTTTGACCCAATGGGATGGCAGAATTCCTCTTAAGGAGAGAATTTCTCCTTTGTTCCAGCAAATGAAACTGACTGGTTACAGAAGGAAAGCCAAGGTAGTCACAGTGTAGGTGGAAGTGGCTTCAACATGAAGAGTTAAATTGTTTGTTTAATAAACATGGGAATTTTGGCATTGACTGCTAGAGATAGGGGGAAGGGAGGGGCTGTTAGAACTCTGGCAAAGAAGGTGAGAAAAGGGTCCTGGGCAACACGGTAGATTGCAAGGTCATGGCTTTGAGTGGATCATGGCCAGTGAAACACAGAAAATGCCCGCTAAATATCTTTAAACAATGGCATTGGAGGTCTCTTTGCCTGTGTCATCATTAGGCTCTATCACTTTCAGTGTGTGTGTTATGTGTTATTGATTCAGACTGAGCTCCTGGGGACCCTATGAATGAGTGATGTCCACAGTGTCTTGTTCTCACAACCTTGCTCTGGAGTTAACCCATCTCATATTTGGTCTTCTTGTTCTCCTGCTGCCTTTTATTTTCCCCAGCATTATTGTTAATTTTTAAAGAATTAGTTCCAGAGGTTCAGTAAAAATCTGTTTTTGCCTGACAGATTGGAACATAAAAAACAAATAAACAAACAAAAAACCGATAGTAATTCCAAAATCTATTATGGTGGGCAGAGGTAAAGAGAGGAAAGATCTGAGCCCAACCTGGGGGTGAAGCTGCAGAGCCAGAGCAGGGAAGGAGGTGGAGAAGAAGCTCATTGCCAGACGAATGGACTCAGGAAGCAACTAGAGGACTACAACCCTTACAAGTGTGATGGGGAAGCCTATGTCCAGCAGTCATGTGAGGTGGGGACAGAACGCTGTCATTTCATGTTTAAATAAAGATGAACCCTGGACACTGGCAACTAGTTACCTACCTGGAAAAAATGTTGTGGTGACAGAGTAGAGAGAAGAGACTTTAGAAAAGAGAAAGCTGTCAAGATATTTCTGGAACACCAGGCAAAGATGATGAAAACAGAATGAGGAATAGGAAAGTGTTCACCCTAGAAATATTTTAGAGGTAGAATCAAAAGGACTGTGTAATGATTCAATTGGTTCTTAGAGGATGGAAAAGAGGGGTATCAATGAGAAATAACATTGACAGGCTGTGGTCTAATGGTTCGGTGGTTAAAGCATTGTCCCAGTGTACCGAAGTCATTGATTCGATCTTTAGTCAGGGCATGTACAAAAGGCAATCAATGAGTGCACAACTAAATGGAACAACTAAGTGAAACAATAAATTTATGCTTCTCTCTCTCTCATCAATGAAAAAATTAAAGAAGAAAAGAACATTGACATAGCTTGGGCAGTTAATTGGATGGCAGTCACTGAACTAGGAAATAAGTGAGAAACAGGTTTTCAGGAAAAACAATGGGTTCATTGTGAGATAGTTGAATTTGAGATGCCTATGCAAACTCCTGGTGGAGATGGCCCATAAAGAGTTGAGAATATTTTAAGAGACAGTTCAGGGCTGAAGATAAATGGGAATTACCCTTGAACAGGTGTTATAATTGTTGTTTAACGCTCTTTGATAAACATGAAGAAAACAACATTCTTTCACTTTATTTACATAGTCATTCAAAAGTATTAAATGAGTGAGTTTCCTTTAGAAACTCACAATCTTAGCAGTGGACTTGGCCATGGACTGAATACAGAGACTCAGGTGTGAGGATTCACTTAGCACCGCAGATTTGGTATGATTTTAAGTTGAAGACATTTGAAATTCAGCAGATACAGAAAGAAGCCTTCTCAGAGCTTCCCTTCTCTGACTAAAAGAAGAAGCTTCAGAGAGATGAGGATTGCCTTAAATTTCTTCTTTGGAGTGGGTCTTTCCCCAGGGGAGACCAAGAGTAAGCCTACCAGAAATGGTCCTTCTAGGGAGAAATTTTTAGCCCTGTAGAAGCCAGAAAGACTACTTATGCCTATTTAGACAAACATTATCACTACGTTTTTTTTTTTTATCTCTCATTTGTTCTCCTAAAAAAATACACTTGTCTTTCCTTAAAAAAAAAAAAACCTTTGTTCTTCCCACAAGAGCCTTTTCTGCCCCCTCCCTTTCCCCTACTGAATTCTAACCACCCATTTGAGTGACTGATCACTGAGACCCTGTGAATCTGCCTTTTTTAGTTTAATTCGCAGGTCCCAGACAGTGAACATATAGAGTTGAAGAAGAACTTTTCTTCTCCTATACAAGGAGGAGAGACATTTCCATTTGAAATGGCTGGGATAATGAAAATACCATTAAATAAAATGGGCAACTCAGATGATCAGGTTTGCAAGAAAATGGCACAGGCAATTCATCCAATTTTGTACTTTTTATTGTTCTTAAGAGTAATAAAGAAGTTAATTTATCTTATGACTTATATCCACTCAGTCTTCTCATACACTGTTCACCTCTCGCCAGTAGTTTTATCTTCTTCCTCATCTCAGATTCATACTTTACTTTTCTTTTTTTTAAATTAATTTTAATGGGGTGACATTAATAAATCAGGGTACATATGTTCAAAGAAAACATCTCCAGGTTATCCTGTCATTCAATTATGTTGCATAACCATTACCCAAAGTCAAATTGTCTTCTGTCACCTTCTATCTGGTTTTCTTTGTGCCCCTCCCATCCCCCTCTCCTTCCCACTCCTCCCTCCACCCATCCCGTAACCACCACTCTCTTGTCCATGTCTCATAGTCTTGTTTTTATGTCCCACCTATGTATGAAATCATGATGTTCTCAGTTTTTTTCTGATTTACTTATTTCAAGGTCCATCCATTTTGTTGTAAATGATCCAATGTCATAATTTCTTATGGCTGAGTAGTATTCCATAGTATATATGTACTAAAGCTTTTCAATCCACTCGTCCTCTGACGGACACTTGGGCTGTTTCCAGATCTTCGCTATTGTGAACAATGCTGCCACGAACATGGGGGCGCATTTCTTCTTTTCGAACAGTGCTATGGTGTTCTTAGGGTATATTCCTAAAAATGGGATAGCTGGGTCAAAAGATAGTTCGATTTTTAATTTTTTGAGGAATCTCCAAACTGTTTTCCACAGTGGCTGCACCAGTCTGCATTCCCACCAGCAGTGCAGAAGGGTACCCTTTTCTCCACATCCTCACCAGCCCTTGTTCTGTGTTGTTTTGCTGATGAGCGCCATTCTGACTGGTGTGAGGTGATATCTCATTGTGGTTTTAATTTGCATTTCTCTAATGATTAGTGATGTTGCACATTTTTTCATATACCTATTGGCCATCTGTATGTCCTCTTTGGAGAAATTTCTATTCATTTCTTTTGCCCATTTTTTGATTGGGTTGTTTGTCTTCCTGGTGTTGAGTTTTATAAGTTCTTTATAAATTTTAGTTATTAACCCCTTATCAGATGTGCTGTCGAATATGTTCTCCCATTGTGTGGTTTGTCTTTTTATTCTGTTCTTATTGTCTTTAGCTGTGCAAAAACATTTTAGTTTGATATAGTCCCATTTGTTTATCCTGCCTTTTATTTCATTTGCCCGTGGAGATAAATCAGCAAATACAGTGTGTCTGTAAAGTCATGGTGCACTTTTGACCAGTCACAGGAAAGCAACAAAAGATGATAGAAATGTGAAATCAGCACCAAATAAAAGGAAAACTCTCCCAATTTCATACTTATTCAGTGCAGTTTGATATGGGCTCCATTTGTTGCCCTTCACACATCCGAACGATAGTGAAGTTCTTGCCACACACGAGTAAGAACGTCTGATGTAACAGAGTGAATAACGTCTGTGATTCTCTGTTTTAAGTGATTAATGAGGTTGATACGTTCAATGTACACATGTTGCTTCACATAACCCCAAGAGTAAAAGTCTAAGGGCATCCAATCCGGGGATCATGGTGGCCATGGCTTGACAGAACCCCTGCCTATCCACTGCTGGGGGAATGTTCTATCCAGAAACTCACGAACAATGGTGGCGTAGTGTGGAGGAGTGCCATCCTGTTGAAAGATGATACCTTCTGGAAATTGTGGCACTGCATACAATTTCAACATGTCAAGATAGGTGTTTGCCGTCACAGACTGCTCTGCGAAAAAAAATGGGCCTATCACCTTATCATGCATCAGGCCACACCACACGTTCACTTTAGGGGTGTTACGTTCGTACCCAACATAGGCATGAGGATGTTCAGCAGCCCATATTTGAACATTATAGTGATAAACATGTCCACAGATATGGAAGGTCGCCTCATCGCTAAACACAATCTTCTGCAAAAATCTTGCATCATTGTCGATCTCATGAAGCATATCTGTAGCAAACGCACATCGTGTGGGTCTATCCGCTGGTTTGATAGCATGTAACAGCCACAATTTGTACCCCATAAAGCAGAGACGTTTCTTTAACACCTTATGAACTGTAGTCTTTCTTAGCTGTAATTGTCGAGCACACGCACGCACAGATTTTTTTAGGGCTCCTTAGGTAGCTATCCTGTATAGCCTGTACAGACTTGTCACTGACTGATGGCCTACCAGAACGGGGTTTCTCCACCAAACTGCTGGTTTCCTTCAACTGCTTATCTCACCGAGTAATGTTATTCTGATTTGGTGATGTTTTGTTATAAACGCGCAGATATTCACGTTGCACTTTGGTCACAGATTCAAATTTAGCGAGCCACAGAACACACTGAACTTTCCTCTGTATTGTCCACATCTCGACTGGCATGGCCATGGGCTGCTCTGCTGTATAGACGGTGTTACGTCATCATCTGCGCATGTGCACATGCTGCCACATCATCCTACAGAAACTGGGAGGGTTTTCCTTTTATTTGGTACAGATATCACATTTCTATGGTCTTGTGTTGCTTTCCTGTGACCGGTCAAAAGTGCACCATGACTTTATGGACACACTGTATATTGCAGCGATAGATGTTGGAGAGCTTGCTGCCTATGTTTTCTTCTAAGATGCTTATGGTTTCACGCTTACATTTAAGTCTTTTATCCATTTTGAGTTTGTTTTTGTGAATTGTGTAAGTTGATGGTCTAGTTTCATTTTTTTGCAGGTAGATGTCCAATTTTCCCAACACCATTTGTTAAAGAGGCTGTCTTTACTCCATTGTATGCTCTTTCCTCCTTTGTCAAATATCAGTTGTCCATAAAGGTGTGGGTTTATTTCTGGGTTCTCTGTTCTGTTCCATTGATCTATGTGCCTGTTCTTATGCCAGTACCAGGCTGTCTTGATTATAATAGCCTTGTAGTATACCTTGATATCTGAAAGAGTGATACCTCCTGCTTTATTTTTTCTCTTTTAGATTGCTGAGGCTATTCGTGTTCTTTTTTGGTTCCATATAAATTTTTGGAATATGTGTTCTATATCTTTGAAGTATGTCATTGGTATTTTAATTGGTATTGGATTGAATTTATAAATTGCTTTGGGTAATATAGACATTTTAATGATGCTTGTTCTTCCCAACCATGAGCACGGTACATGCTTCCACTTGTTTGTATCTTCCTTGATTTCTTTTATCAATATTTTATAATTTTCTGAGTACAAGTCCTTAACCTCCTTGGTTAAATTTACTCCTAGGTATTTTATTTTTTTGGTAACAATAATGAAGGGGATTGTTTCCTTAATTTCTTTTGCTGACAGTTCATTGTTTTGCTGACAGGTATATAAAAATGCCTCTGATTTCTGAGTATTAATTTTATATCCTGCCACCTTGCTGAATTCATTTATAAGGTCCAGTAGTTTTTTGACTGAGACTCTAGGGTTTTCTATATACAATATCATATCATCTGCAAATAATGACAGTTTTACTCCTTCTTTTCCAATTTGGATGCCTTTCATTTCTTCTTCTTGTCTGATTGCTGTGGCTAAGACTTCCAGAACCATGTTGAATAAGAGTGGTGAAAGGGGGCACCCCTGCCTGGTTCCTGATCTTAAGGGAATTGCTTTTAATTTTTGCCCATTTAGTTTGATATTTGCTGTGGGTTTGTCATACATGGCCTTTATCATGTTAAGGAATGTTCCCTGTATTCCCACTTTACTGAGAGTTTTGATCATGAATGGGTGCTAGATTTTATCAAATGCTTTTTCTGCATCTATTAAAATTATCATGTGATTTTTGTCCTTCCTTTTGTTTATGTGATGAATCACATTAATTGATTTGTGAATATTGAACCAGCCTTGCCTCTCCAGAATAAATCCCACTTGATCATGGTGTACGATTTTTTTCATATATTGCTGAATCCGGTTGGCTAATATTTTGTTGAGAATTTTAGCGTCTAAATTCATCAGGGATATTGGCCTATAATTTTCTTTCTTTGTGTTGTCTTTGCCTGGTTTTGGGATCAGAATTATGCTCGCCTTATAAAAGGAGTTTGGAAGACTTCCTTCCTCTTGAATTTTTTGAAATAGCTTGAGGAGGATAGGTGTTCTTCTTTGAATTTTTGATAGAATTCACTTGTGAAGCCATCAGGCCCAGGACTTTTCTTTGTTGGGAGGTTTTTGATAATTGTTTCAATCTCATTTGTTGTAATTGGTCTGTTTAGATGTTTGATTCTTCCAAATTGATTTTTGAAAGATTATATGATTCAAGAAATTTGTCTATTTCACCTAGGTTGTCCAATTTTATGGCATAGAGTTCATCATAGTATTTTCTTACAATACTTTGTATTTCTGTTGTGTCAGTTGTTATTTCTCCACTCTCATTTCTAATTTTATTTATTTGAGTCCTCTCTCTTTTTTCTTGGTGAGTCTAGTTAAAGGTTCATCGATCTTGTTTACCTTTTTAAAGAACCAGATCCTGGTTTCATTGATCCTCTGTATTGTTTCCTGAGCCTCTATGTCATTTATTTCCGCCCTGATCTTTATTATTTCCTTCCTTCTACTGGTCCTGGGTTTTATTTGCTGTTGTTTTTCTAGTTCTTTTAGATTCAGGGTCAGGTTGCTTATTTGAGCTTTTTCTAGCTTCTTATGGTATGCCTGTAGTGCTATGTACTTCCCTCTCAGTACTGCTTTTGCTGTGTCCCATAAATTTTGAGTTGATGTATGCTCATTATCATTCGTTTCTAGTAACTTTTTTAAATTTCTTCTTTGATCTCATTGATAATCCATTCATTATTTAATAACACGCTATTTAGTTTCCAAGTGTTTGAGTATTTTTCAGTTTTTCTTTTGTGGTTAATTTCTAGTTTCATGTCATTGTGATCAGTGAAAATGCTTGATATGATTTCAATCTTCTTAAATTTGTTGAGACCACTTTTGTGTCCTAACATGTGGTCTATCCTAGGGAATGTACCATGAGTGCTTGAAAAGAATTCTACTGCTTTAGGGTGAAAAGTTCTTAAGATATCTATTAAATCGAGCTGATCTAGTGTATCCTTTAAGTCTGCTGTTTCTTTGTTAATTTTTCTTCTTGAGCATCTATCTAGTGATGTTAGTGGGGTATTGAAATCCCCTAGTATTATAGTATTGCTGTTAATCTCGCCCTTTATATCCATCAAAGTCTGCTTTATGTATGTTGGGGTTCCTATGTTTGGTGCGTAGATATTTAAAATGGTTATATCTTCCTATTGAAAATTGTTCCCTTTATCATTAGGTAATGTCCTTCTTTATCTTTTACTACAACCTTTATTTTAAAGTCCATTTTGTCAGATATAAGTACAGCTACCCCAGCTTTTTTTTCATTTCCATTTGAATAAAATATTTTTTTCCATCCTTTTACCTTCAGTCTATGTGCATTTTTTGTTTTAAGGTGTGTCTCTTGTAGACAGCAAATGTATGGGTCCTGTTTCTTTATCCACACAGCTACTCTATGTCTTTTGATTGGATCATTTAATCCATTTACATTTAAGGTTATTATTGATATGTACTTGTTTATTGCCATTTTATTCTTTAAAGCTGTATTCTTCTTTTGCTATATTCTTTTCCCCCTTTCAACTGTTCATAACAGGCCCCAAAGCATCTCTTACAGAATTGGTTTGGTTTTAATGAATTCCTTGAGGTTTCTTTTGTCTGGGAAGCTCTTTATTTCTCCTTCAATTTTAAACATTAGCCTTGCTGGATAGAGTAGTCTTGGTTGTAGGTTCTTGTTCTGCATTACTTTGAATATATCTTGCCATTCCCTTCTGGCCTCAAGTGTTTCTGTTGAGAAGTCAGATGTCATCCTTACGGGGGCTTCTTTGTAGGTGATAGCCTTTTTTCTCTAGCAGCTTTTAAAATTTTCTCTTTATCACTTAGCTTTAGTATTTTAACTATGATGTATCTTGGTGTAGATTTCTTTGGGTTTCTCTTTAATGGAGTTCTGTGTGCTTCTTGAACATGTGAAACATTTTCCAGTCTTAATTTAGGAAAGTTTTCAGCTATGATTTGATTGAACAAAGTTTCTATCCCTTGTTCTTTTTCTTATTCTTCAGGAACCCCTATGATGCGGATGTTCTTTTTCTTCATGTTGTCACAGAGCTCCCTTTGAGTTTCCTCAGATTTTTTGAGTCTCTTTTCTTTTTTCTGCTCTGCTTCTGTGCCTTTGTTTATTTTGTCCTCTAACACGCTGATTCGATCCTGAGCTTCATCCATCCTGCTTTTAATTCCTTCCATTGTGGTCTTCAGTTCTGCTACTGTATTTGTCATTTCTGTCTGATTCTTTTTTATTATTTCAATTTCCTTTTTTATACTTGTTATCTCTTTATTTAGGTGTTCATAATGACTATCCATTGTTGCTCTAAGCTCTTTGGACATCCTAACTATCATTATTTTAAACTCTGCATCATGTAGTTTGTTTATATCTGATTCATTCAGGTCCTTCTCTGGGGATTTCTCTTGATTCATTTGGGTTGCATTTCTCTGCTTTTCTTGACATCTTTTGTAAGCTTGGGCAAAACGCAAAAATAAAGTGGCTACGATGTGGGACCTGGCATTCTATCATGATGAGTTATCCTCACTGGCTTTCTTTCCAGCATTTCAAATTGTGTTCCCTACAACTTAATTACCAAGAGCATAATTAATATGGGGCTCAATTAATAACATTACTTTGAATCAAATTGGAGGGAATTATGTGGATTTTTACATTTGATCACATAATATTTTTCAATTGAAACTATAAATCCCAAGTTGCCATCTTCATGACTCTCTCATCTTAGTTGAACAATACTAAGTACAGTACACATTCTATCATGACCTTTTTTTTCTTTTTTTCCCAAGTGAGAGGAGGGGAGATAGAGAGACAGACTCCTGCATTTGCCCCTACCGGGATCCACCAGGCAACTTCTGTCTGGGGCCAATGTTCTGCGCATCAGTGGGCATGCTCCCAATTGAGCTATTTTTAGAGGCTTCACGTGCAGCCATCATCAGTGCCCAGGGTCAATGCCCTCAAATCAATTGAGCCATGGCTACAGGAGAAAAAGGAGGAAGAGGAGAAAGAGAGAGAGAGAGAGAGAAGCAGAGAGGGGGAGGGTGGAAGAAGCACATGGTCACTTCTCCTGTGTGCCCTGAGCAGGAATCGAACCAGGAACATCCACATGCCCTGCTGATGCTCTACCACTGAGCCAACCAGCCAGGGCCTCTCATGTGGCCTTTGTTAAGAGAGAACCCTGGGTGCATGAGAGAGGATGGAGGTGCTGATGCCACAATGTAATTTTTGTTGCTGGCTGTGACTTTGGAAGTCAGGAATGTTCAGTCCATATGCATTCCAGCATTCCAAGCCTACACATTCTGGCTCGGTGTCAGCACACCAACTCTATCAATGGATGCTTGAAATATACACCATTTTCTATTTTTTAATGCAGTTTCTTTATGGTGCAATTTTCTTTCCTCCTCCCACCAGAATCTGCATGGCTTTGGCTCCCAGAGTGTACTTGCATGACCACTTTGCATGGCCCAGAGCTCTAGCATGTCCTGAGGGCTGAGTCTGGGCCTTTGACTTCTCCCGGAGGGCAGGTGCAACAGCTGTGGAGAGGGAAAGCAGGATGGAAGGTTTCTGTGTTTAAAAAAGAGGGTGACATTTGAGCCATCTAATGAATATAAATATACATGTGCAAGGGCACCTGGGAGAAAGTCTGAGTTTCAGTTTTCAGCACAAACCGTGGGGCTTATGTCTAGTTTATTCAAAGGATCCTGAGGTTTCCAGCCTGTCCTGGAGGTTGGGACTAGCTGATGACTTCATATTGAAATCATGCAAAACCCGTGAGCTCATGAGCTGGAGGTGAAACCGGGTGAGACAGAAATGACTTCGCGTGAATTTGCAGTAAGTCTATATAAGATCATTCAAACCTGGAGAGGCGAAAGTGGACAAAGGCGAGCTGCTGGAGCCTGGAGATTTTCCTGCAGGAACTTGTAGTAAAATAAAACTGCTAGGTTTCAGCCAAGCCCGTGAAAGTCTCAGAGAGACTGGAGAAGAACTTGAAAGCCAAGAAACACTTTCTGTTAGCTTTTTGCTATTGCTGAGCTCAGTGAGAACCATTCTCAGTACTTAACAGGGTCACCACGCTCAAGCCTGTTTGATTGTCCTTCCTGCCTTCTATTTGTGTGCATTCTCATTGTGTGCAATTCCAGCAACCATCATCAAATGGCTGTCACCCAGCTGTGCTGCACCAAGCCTCGACATTTGTCTGTCTGATCCTCCATCTGAGACAGCGAGCCCTGGGTGCTCCCGGACCTGGCCCAGGCTCCCAGAGGCCCAGGCTGGGGTAGGGTGATGTTAGGTTTGGTCCCCTGGCTTTGAAGGACCAAAGAGGACTAAGACATGCTCAGGGACCACAGCCAACCAAGTCAGGCAGACGGAGGGGGCAGAGGTATTGATCCAAAAGAAGAACCACAGGTTGAATCCAGGTTCAGTACCAAAGATGGAAAACCATTACCCAAAGGAATGAGTTCAATGGAGCATCCCACAATGTAGCCAGTCACAGGCACTTTTCCTGGTACCAGAACTTTGGTCATGGAGGGAAGGTTAAGTTCCCTGAATAGGTCAGTTGCATAGAACAGAATCAATTTGAGTTGTTCTATGCAGAAAAGATTTATTTCAGGGATTCATATGGCTTAGAGAATCATGGAGGGGCTGACAAAGCAGGCTCAAAATTAAGGTTTCAGGAACAATTCGCTAAATGACACCGAAGCACCAGGCCACCACGGGGAGCCGGGGTTGCTTCTGTGTTTGGAGGCTACTTTCTCAATTAAGAACATGGCTTCAATGTCCCTGGCCCTTGGCAAGATCGCGAGGCTGCTTTGCTCAAAAGGCTGCTACCACCGTTAACCCTTCCTGGGCCAGCTGCGACCAGCACCACTAAATGAATGCATGGCATTGGTTAGACACTCAGGAAGCCACTGGGGGAGCTGCTCCCAGCACCGCAGGACAACAGACACACCAGGGGAAGCCTGACTGCAGAAGCAGCAGAAATGGTGGGTTCAGGGAAGCCTCCTTTACCCCAGCCCTGCCTCTAACAAGTGCAGGCACTGCCCAGAAGTACAAATGGAGGACCACGTACCAGGTATTGTAAATGCTGCAAGTTACAATCAAGCTACAAATGTGTTCTACCCTCCCATCTCAAAAGATATACCTTCATAACAATGTGGACATTGAAATTCAGATTCTTGAACTCCTCTGGAGAATGTACCAGAATACGGCAGCATGGGAACTAGCCCCTGGTCCCAGTCTCTTTTCACCATTGTCTGTCCTGCACTGACAAGGGCTTTGTGCCCCCATGTGTGGACCTGCTAGCTCACAGGTTCAGACTGAAAAGTCCCGTCCCCTGCCACCAATAGCTGTCCATTGGCCACCCTTTGGGGAGTTTGCTCAACAATTTTACTCTTGGCCATTTTCTTCCCTATTGAAGCAGCTGATGTCAAGGGCTTGGGGAAGTAAGAAATGCTATACCTTACAAAAAATTGGAAACCTATTGTTCTACAGTCTAAGAGATAGAACAGTGCAATGGAAATGGGCATGGATGTTTGGCGGTATCAGATTGTACTGGGCAAGTTTCCTAAATTCTCAAAGCTTCAATTCCTTCATCTCTGAAATGGGACTAATAGGACCACATTTAGGAAAATGTCTATGAAGTGCTTAATATAGTGCCCCAGCACATAATAAGTAAGTGTTCAGGAAAAAAACAATCAGTCATTATTATTGTCATTTTGGTTACAAATTATTAGGTAAGTCTAAGTATATGAGAAGAATCACATTATTAGAGTTTTCTTGGATCTTGAACTGGATTGCTAATCACATGAATTCTTACACTATGCACACATTTACTGTGCCTTGAGCCAGTTATAAGCACTGCTTAGAACATGCTAGAAAAGAGTCTTCATATGCTTGCTTGTTTTGACTGACAATGGCTGCCTGGAGAACTGTGTTGGGGAGAAGCCTGAAGCTCAGTCTGGGCACAGTGTTGTAATTGATTAATAATGTCTGTCCTGAGTGTGGGAAGAGTTGGGTGGTATGTGTGCCAGGTATATGCCATACCTGTGTTTGAGTTACACTCCTCCCATTCCTGGCTCTGTGATGTTAATCCACTTTTGCTAGATGTGTCATCTGTAAAATGAAGATAATCAGGTTTACCCCACCTACCTTATAGGGTTATTTGTGAGGATCAAATGAGCTCATGCTTGTAAAAACACTGTCAATTGGGAGGTGTTACTTAAATGCAAGGTGTTGGTTATGAGCGTGTGGTATTTGGCCAGTTTGTACTTGACAAGGAGGAAGAGCCAAGTCAGTGATAGTTTTGTCTGTCTCTGTGTCATCTTAGCCTGATTCTGCATCCTCCTTCAGTTTCTGAGTACTAATCTATTGGGAGCAAGCCTTATCTGGCAGAAAAAAACTTATATTTAAAGCTAGATGCTGTCTCACTTATTGGCTACGTGATTTAGGTCAAATTTCACAGACTCTGTGAGCTTCAGTTTCTTCATATGTAACATGGGGATTGGATAAAGATAATAATGACATCTGCCTAGACTGTCTTCTGGGGAGGCGATAAATATGGAAGTGCTAGGGAAACTCAAAGTGTGAATGGTTATGATCCTTTACTATGACCTGAGCCAAATGAATCCTCACCTTACAAACTCTCTCCTCTGCTTCACCCTCCCCCACTCTAGGATCCCTATGTAGCCTCCAATATTCATGTCCTATTACTTGTCTAAATTGGGGCACAGCCCCCATGAGCTCAGTGTCAATGCTCGAGCACCAAAGTCAAAGTCAGGATTGAGCCAGAAGTTGGAGGTCAGGAGAATATAGAATGGAAGCTAAAGCTTAATCTTCAAAAGAGAGATGGATTGGGGGTGTGGTCTGTGTTGGGTACAGGAGGTGCTGGGGAGGTGTAAGGACAGACCTCAAACCCACAAGAAAAAAAGGGAGAGTTGCAAAGAGTCAGTGCAACACCTTAAAGGTCAGAGTCAGGCAACACTGATGAACAGGTTGATGACTTGGAGTCATCCAAGTCACTAGACCCTGCCTCCAACTCTCCTAGAAGCTCTGGGACTTTGAACTGAGAACTAAGTGTGTTAGAGGCATGGTATTCTTGGACTGCTATGAAATACACCTCCCCATACACACACATTCATACCCTAATCTATTTTCCCTCTCCACTCTCTATGCCTTCATTCCTAATACCCCTGCCAACCTTAAGTGAAGAGAATAGGACGGTTTGATCAAGGCTTTCTGTGGTAGTTTCCTAGGGGTGCCATAACAAAGGACCACAAACTGAGGGGCTTAAAAACAGAAATGTATTGTCTCACAGTTCAATTCTGGGGGCTGGAAGTTCAAGACCAAGGTGTTGGCAGGATTGGTTCCCTCTGAGGCCTGTGAGATAGAATCTGATCCATGCCCTTCTTCTAACTTCTGATGGTTTGCTGGTACTCTTAGCTTGTAGATGCAGCACCCTGACCCTGCTTTAATCTTCATGTGGCATTCTCCTGTGTGCATATCTCTGGGTTCTAATTTCCCCTTTTTATAAAGACACAATCATATTGGATTAGGGTTTACCCTAATGACCTAATCTTAACTTGAACATCTGCAAAGACCTTATTCCCAAGTAAGGTCATATTCTGAGATAGTGAGGGTGAGGACTTCAAGATATGACCTGAGGGGACACAATTTAACCAATAACATTGGGTTCTTGATTCTTTGGTGGTGATGATTCAGTGAGGTGGTTGAATAAAGATGGGGAACAAGGCAAAATAAGTCACCTAAGTAACATGTAATCTGCTTTTGCTCAATTAGCAACTGGAGCAACAGTCATGTTATGTCAATCATTTTCTCATATTCTGCTGGAAGAGCTTTCAATACTTTATCTTTCACAGCTTTAAATCCTTCTGGAATTTAATAGATACTCAATGAATACTTGTTGAACTAGTAATGAGTGAAGGGAGCAGCTCATACCAGCAGCCATTTGTAATTTATACTCCAGTATCCAAGACTTTGCCTACCCAGAGAATGGCACATGGAATGGTTGTTGAGTTTACCATCACTTTTTCCCATGTGGTACACATGGCTTTATCATTAAGAGCTGAGCCCTACTCCGAGTACAGTGAAGAACTTCAGGTGGTGAGTCTCAAAGGACTAGGCTCTCCCTCAGCCCCATGTCCCTTGTTACTCCTTGGTGCTCATAACTCACCCCTGTCATCATAGGGCACCATTCTAAAGCAAATCTTGAGACTTGACATGAGCTTCAAATTTCTGAACTGTAACAAAACTCTTTTCTTTCCCAAGGTTTACTGACCCTGCCTCTGAATTATTTACCAGCGTCACAGAGAAATGCCTCATGGTGGGTCATTGAGTTCCATCCCCTAATGGACAAATGAGGGAACTGGGGTTAGAGGGTGAAGTGACTTGACTAAGGTCACACCTCCACGGCTCCTGATTTCTAGACTGTGGCTCTTCCTTTTTATCCTTAGCCCTATCTTCCTTTGATTGACTATTAGTAAATAATTTGTCAGATACAGGAATCCTTTAGAATGTGTTTGTTAGATAGGAGAATGCTATCATCTAGTTCAAATACTTAGATGTCCCCAGAGTGAAGCCAAAGTAGGCATTTGGGACACTGGCTGATTTTGAAGAAATCCGAGGTCAGGCCCTTCACACTCCCATCCTACAGCTACCTGGCTGGCTGATGGCTTCTCATATAGGGAAAACTGTCTCTCCATCTTTCCATCAACTCTCCCATCATTCAGAGACAAGAGAGTCCTTGTGGGAAGCCAGGCTTTGGCTTAACCTTGACCTCACACTGGGTTACCCTTTCTTATTTCCCAACCCATCCTTGCCCCCAGCAGTTTCCCAGGAGCTGAACAATTGCTGTAGTCTATAGGTGGATGAGGTCAGGTGCTTTTTTTGTACAATGGCCAGACCAAATGAAGACAAAATGTGGCCTAACAGCCACCCTTGAAGGTCTGTACAGTTTGTAATGTCTCAAGAGAACACTGGTGGGAGCCCCAACAGCCCCCTGTACCACCCGACCTCCTGCACCAATGCTGTTGAGGTAGCCCTTGTTGTTTATTGTCTGCAGGTTTACATGGCATGGGGCCTTAACTGAAAGGCTTAGCATGCATTTGTAAAACCCAAACTGCCATTAAGCAGCTGAGTTAAATAAGTAAAAACCAAACAATCAATCAGCCAACTGATGGGGGAGGATGAACATTCCCATTACGGTTACCAGATTTCACAAATAAAAATACAGGACATCCAGTTAAGTTTCAATATCAGATAAACAGTATATAAGTTTTTTGGTAAAAGTATATCCTGCGCTATATTTGGGGCGTACCTATACTAAAAATTGTTCGATGCCCATCTGTACCTGAAATTCAGACTTAACTGCGTGTCCTGTGTGTCATCTGACATCTGTAGTTTCTGCAGCATTCCATGATCAGGATATTCTGTGAAACTCTCTTGGGGCCTGACTCTTGGAATGAAGCCTGGGACCCTTTTCGTCTTGACCTGAGCAGCTCTGCTGGACTGTTTCTGTCGATGGTGCTGGACCAGGGACCTCGGAGAGTTCCACAGGAAGGCTTGTGCTCAATCCTTGCTGCTGGGGGTCCCCTGTAATGGGAGGGGCAATGGCAGCTCACGAAAATGCAAAGGTAACTGAAGTTAGTCAGCACCTGTTTTACGTAGGCACTCTCATTACAAAAAGCACTCATACAACCTTCTCAGTTGATTCCTCAGCATCCCTGAATGCGATTGGGCACATGTTATCACCTCTGCTTAGGATGAGAGAGCACTCAGTACTATTGTGAGTCAGTGCCCGGTAAGCGAAGGCTTGAGGGTCATCTTGCCTGTCAGGCCCTGAGACCGATTGCATCTTTCCTTCTTTTATTGGACATACTGCTTTATTATTACAGTTGAATATATATTTTCCCAAACCATTGCATTATGCTTTTTCTATAAATAAAAATGTATTTGATTATTGCAGCAAACTTGGAAAACACAGATAAAAAAGAAGGGAAAAGGAATTAACAAAGAAAGAACCTTCACAATGGTGCGATAACTACTGTGACATGTAGTCCTTTTTATATATATGTTCATGCATTGTATTTCAATCAGCGTGGGCTGTTATAACAAAATACCATGGACTAAGCAACAGACATTTTTCATAGTTCTGAAGGCTAGACCATCCAAGATCAAGGTGCTGGCAGACTCAGTTTCAGATGGGGCCACCTTCTCCCTGTGTCCTCACCTGGAGGGGATAGGCAGCTCTGGTGTCTCTTCCTTTTCTTTAAAGACTCTAAGCCTATCATGGGGGCTTACCTCCATTATCTCATCTAACTATAATCACCTCCCAAAGGCCTCACTTCCTAATACCATCACATTAGGAATTAGGACATCAACATATGAATTTTGGTGGTACACACACATTCAGTAGATAACATATTCTTAGTTTTCAACTAAAGAAGTCCAAGTCCTCTGCCAGATTCGTGGCAGCACAGTGGATAGAGTGTTGACCTGCGATCCTGAGGTCCCAGGTTTGAAACCCCAAGGTCACAGGCTTGAGCGTGGGCCCATAAGCTTGAGTGTGGGATCATTGACATGATCCCAAGATTGCTGACTTGAGCCCAAAGGTCCTGCCTTGAGTCCAAGGTCACTGGCTTGAACAAGGGTTCACTGGCTCTGCTTAACTCCCCCTCCCCCATCATGGCACATATGAGAAGATATCAATGAACTACTAAAGTGACACAACTAAAAGTTGATGCTTCTGATCTTGCTCCCTTCCAGTCAGTCTGCCTCTTTCTCTCTCAAAAAAGAAAATCTAATTCCTCTTATACTAAGGTGACAGATTTTAAATTGGTAAAATGAGACACCATTGATCGGGGAGTTCCTTTTTTTTTTTTTTTTTTTTTGGTCGGGGAGTTCTTGATTAAAACTTTGGTCTATATGGAGCAAAAATAAATTTCATAGAATGCAAAAATAGTATTGTAATATATATTTTAAAATTTCAACATAGGTACAATTTACAAATATAATACATTAAAAAATTATGTATAGTATTATTTTATTCTTTGGCATATTTCTCATTTGAGTGAATATTTTTTAGTAGATTGCTGTCGTTTAAAAGGTCATGAAATTTTTCACCAGAATTTATTAAATTATATTTCACACATAAAATTACTTTCAAAGTCTCAACACTTAATTGTGATTTTTCTGATGTCCATACTTTATTTAGCGTAGAAAAAATGCATTCAGTCGCAGCATTAGTTCCTGGTAAAGACAGCACGTATTTCACAATTTTTAGTGCATTCTTGTATGGAACATGGTTTGTTTCAAAATGATGAAATATTTCTAACCATTTATTCTCTATTTTGATCTTTGCTGATGCCCAAGATTTCACCTTTTCCTTATCAATATATATTTTTAATAATGGTACCTCATTAAAAAGATCATTTTCGGAAATATTACTATATGGGAAATTTTGAGTGCGTCAGAGGGATCAAGTTACACGGTCCTGAAACTGATGCTGGAGCTGCATGAGCAGGCAGGAGCAGGCAGGGCAGCACACTCCCTGCCTGGACTCATCCTTGTGGCGGCCAAGCCTCCCCCCAGCACCCCCCCCCCCCCCTGCGTCCAGCCCGTTGCCCCCTGGAGACCCAGCTACTTGCGCCTCGGAGCCACACACCAGTGTCCAGGACGTGGGCCTATGGGTAGTTAGGGGCCTTGACAGCCGCTGCCCCAGCAGGTACGTCCTGCCCAAAGTTGTTTGTTTCGGCCCCGCACCAGGTAGCCAGCTCTTGCAGCAGTGCGGGCGCTTCCAGGTCAAGGTGGGGCTCCCCCCCGAAAACCGTATATTCCTTTCCCGTTCTCCCGCCATTCTCTAGCTTTTTGTGCAGTCTTTCCAAAAATTGGGACTTTTTTAAAACACCAGAAGACGCGGGACAAATTGTTAAAAATCGAGACTGTCCTGCCAAAAGCGGGACGTCTGGTCACCTTATCTTATACACATGCGTGCATATATGAATGATATGTAAATATAAATGTGTGAATAGTTAGATATGTGAGGATAATCATATGTAAATATACACAAACATATCTGTGTATAACACAAACTTAAATAATTTTTTTTTTCAGGGACAGAGAGAGAGTCAGAGAGAGGGATAGATAGGGACAGACAGACAGGAACGGAGAGAGATGAGAAGCATCAATCATTAGTTTTTTGTTGCCATTGCAACACCTTAGTTGTTCATTGATTGCTTTCTCACATGTGCCTTGACCGCGGGCCTTCAGCAGACCGAGCCACCCCTTGCTGGAGCCAGCGACCTTGGGTCCAAGCTGGTGAGCTTTTTTTTTTGCTCAAGCCAGATGGGCCCGTGCTCAAGCTGGTGAGCTTGGGGTCTCGAACCTGGGTCTTCCGCATCCCAATCCAACGCTCTATCCACTGTGCCACCGCCTGGTCAGGTCAAACTTAAATACTTTTGAAATTAGATGATTCATTTAGGGACATTAATCACAAAAAAATCTAAGCACAAAAAGAGAGTGGAAACGACCAAATAAATTTCTACTAAAGAACAAGCAGTGGGCAGTGAAGGACACGGCAATGCCCTACCACCATGAAGGGGCCAGATGTCCTCCATGTGGACTTTGGCCCACATAATGAACTGTTCCTAGTCAAGAATGAGAGCTCGGTGGGTGAGGAGGGTATAAGCTTAAAACATCTATCCCCAGTGTTGCCTGCTAAATATTGACTTACATTGACTACTATTCCCTAGTAATCGGCCTCCCCCTTGGACAAAGGCATTGCTAAAATGTCATCCACAGCTGATGTTATTGTGACTTAGGACTCAGCTGCAATGTGTCTGTAATCAATATACTCATAAAATAACTCATGTTTATATATAACCTCAGGAGAACTTACTGTTTGGGGGTTTGGAAGCCATGCTTCCTTGGGGCAGATCAGTGGTATAAAACTTGATCTTATATGGCAGCTAAAATGTTTGGTTTTGCAGTCACCAGATACCACAACTTAGGACAACGAGCCTGATGATGGCCTGGGTCCAGAATCAGAGGCACGGGTTGAGACAAACACGAGTGGGGTCTTTAGGCTACAAATGACCCAACCAACATTCAGTTCACTGGCGTTGGTGCTGGCTCAGCCCCATAAATAGCGGATTGCCCTGCTTTTCTCCATAGGACATGCTGGGTCTCAGATAAATTTCTTTCTCCCACAAAAATGAACCTCACATGTGAGTGTAGCTAGTCAGAGTTTTGTAACCCTTTGTCCAGCGAGGCAGCAGATCTTGCAGAAATTACAGGAGGGACCCTGGGGACTGAAGACGGACTCATTCAGAGTCCATCTCACCCTCAAGGTTTCCACTAGATGTCTTTTCTTAGTGAGAAACACTGGCCTAAGTCTCTCATGATAGATGTCTATGAAAACCTAGATCAATGCTGGCACCATGATATTTGGTCATTTTTAGTCATATGCATATGTGTAAACACTATGGACATAGTGTTCTTTGTCTTAAAAACAAGTCTTTTTAAAAGAAATCCTATTAGCATTTTCTATATCTCTTGGTAGGCAAACTCAAGAGTCTTAAATGCATGTTAAATGGAATGAGAACCCACCAAAAAAAAGAAAAAAGCATCTATCAAACCATATCTTATAGCATTGTGATCCCACATGGTTTGTTTAATGTTAAGCTTGCTTGGAAAGAAAAATGTTGTAAAGCTTTGTTTAAACTTACCAACAAGATAACCAAAGCAATATAGAACAAGTCCCAAATGGACAATTGTTTCAGACCCAAGACCTCTGCTTTACTCGTTCTTTGTGTAAGAAATTTGTCTGGGACATCACTTCTAATCATGTCTAAGGCAGAAGTAGTGTCAAATTCCTGAGGAGAAAAGTATAGGGGCAAGGTCCAAGGGTACATTCTGAAACAATGGAAGAAAAACCACACACCCGTGACTTCAACAACAGTAACTGCTTTGGGCCATGATTTTGACCAGTCATAACGAGAACTGACAAATTGCACAGAACAGTAACATGCATCCAAAGCAGAATTTGAAATTAGAATTCACCAATGCGAGGGGGACTGAGGAAGCACACCAATAAACCTAATTACTCAGTTCTGAGATGTCCTCAGTTATTCCAGACATGTGACTGCCACCTAGTGACAAACATTAACTCCACTTAGAGGGTGGAGGAGTTCTGCAGTCCTCCCTGCCCAATGTTTAGGAAAACAGCACCATTTTTTGCTAGGGCTGACTTCAATTCAAAACCTTTTCCCATTTCTCTTTTATTGAACCTCCCTTGGTTCTGTATTTTAACAATACAAAGTCACTCATTTACTCTTTCTAATACCAAACATTTCTTGTCACTTCTCCATGCCACTTGCCCAAGAGAGCCCAAGCACCTACTTGCAAAATCTTCAGCTATTCTTACTCTAGCTCTCTCATGGCCTGGGATGCGTGGGTTCCTTCAGAGAGTAGCCCCTGAGTGATAGCCCTGTAAGGGCAGCTGCAGTGCTGAGAACAGCCATCTTCCTGGGGCTTCTCTCTGAAGGAACCTTTGCATATGTAATTTATCTTGCATATGTAAATTATTCATGTTCTTCCTCTAACAGCAGTCTACACATATCTATAAGAAAATGATTTTAACCCAATTGAAATAAAGAACAGAAATGATGTGGGCTTTGTCTTTTGGGAAGTAATGACTATTAAAGCATGGCTTTCAAAAACAGAAACAAAGGAAAAGATACTCCTTAGATGCGAAAATTAAAAAGAAGATTGATACAATTATACATCTGTCTAGGAAGTCTATATTTTTCTGCAGACACACACACATACAAACATAGAGACACATCACACACAAGCACGCACACCCACAACCAGTCTATATAAGTGTCTGACTAGAGAATTGCAGGGCACAGTGACTGATACACTCAGGAAACAGGCTATCAGACAATAGCTGGCTGCATCTAAGTCCATTTCCTGCCCCTGAGATATTGCCATGATAACCCGAGAACTTTTGGAAAACACAAAGGACAATTTTCACTTTAATAATTTATTATCAGTTGCCTTGGAAAATATACTCAAAAAAGTGTAACCCAGTCTAGAGCAGAACCTATTTTCTAATCCAGCATCACCCCAATGATCTAGGAGATCCTTGTAAAAAGCATGCAGTTCAGACACCCTACGATATCAAAAGTGCCTTATTAGACATCTGCCACGCCAGCCATAAAAAAAATCCATAATACCTCTTTGCATACAGTTAGTATTTTACAGTTTTAAAAATGTTTAACAGGATGCAGTGCCTAATCATATCCTTTGTTATTTCATGAAGGAGGGACATGGTTGTCTGCTTTGTTTCTCTAACTCATTGCTCAAGGAACACTAAGTGCCCAGCTTATAGCTGGGTCAATATTTTTCAAGTTGAATGGCCCTCAAAACTGGCAGAAAGGGGAAAACTGGTCATTTGAACGCATAAATCTTGGATTTCTTCTCTGTAATGAAATAGCTATGAAAAGAGAAATGAGGACTACTAGTCTTGTGAACTTACTAGTCTCGTGAATCACAACTATAAAGGCAAAGTCTGTAAGAACTGACTTCTGATTCTATGAAGCCAGAAGAGTGGGGGGCTCTGGGGGGATGATTAGCTTTGGATTGGGGGAATGATAGCAAGGGTGACAGTGTGGGACTTCTGAGATTCTGCTCTTTTCTTTTTCTTTGTCTGGGTGCTGGTTTTATGGGTGAGTCCAGTTTGTCAAAGTTTATAGTTGTGCATGTGCGCTTTTCTGTATGTGTATCAGATATCAAAAAAGTTTCCATAATAGCAATTCTTTATAGGCAATCCAACCTCAACTAATAGACCCTCTGAAGCTTGTAACAAGTTGTGTTTACCCTTGAACATTAGTTAATTAATTGAGAGTCTGGGCTTTGAACCAGATGTCTTGGGAGATCTTGGATGTGTTATGTATTACTTCTAAGATTTCATTTCCTTATCCATATAGTAGGCAAATAATACCAACACAATTGATGCGTTGAGAAGACCAAGCAAGATAATTCATGCACAGGGTCTAGCAATGGAGTCCCAGTCCTAGATAGCTAGTGTATTGACATAATGAACTCATATCCTTTTAATGTGGACCTGTAAGGAGATACTATGGCGTGCCATATTATGATGCTTTTTAGCCTGTTTTCAGCTATTAGCATTTATCAGTGAGAGTCATTTTGGCTCAAGTTATTTGTGTATGAATAGCCTGTGAATATTACAGTCCTTTTTAGACTGTGTTGGTCTAAGGATGCATTCTGGTTGAACCTGTTAAGCTGTTCGCATGTACAGACTTGAAATACTGTATTTGTACACATCTGACTTTACATTTTGCACCTTTTTCTAAATCCAGTATTTCACAATAAAACCTTGTCAAAGCTTTAAAAAATGACTGATAATCCTCTTATAATTGTAGTGCACACAAATCTCAGTTGTCAAGTTTAGGTGTGCAAGACATTCAGCTCTTCTGCTATACCTAGTCTTTTTAAAATCCTATTCCTTTGGCTAGCAGGAACTTACTCTCTGTCATTTCAGACTTTGTACCCTCACCCTTCTATCTATGGTTCAGGTGGCTCCTGTACATTTCCCCACACTCTATCTGCTCAACTGTTCTTTATCTTGTCTGATGTTGGGTGGCCTTCCACCCACACAGATTCTAACCGCCAGACTCACTCGAGTTCTCTCTGCTCCTCTGGGCAACATGGGGTCACTGTTCTGCTCCTGCTCCCTGGCAGGGTGACGATGCTTACATGAACCTCTTTGCGGATGTCTTTTTGGGTGTGTGCACACTGTCTACTCTGGGATCCTAACCACCAGCACCGTATCTGAGAAAGTGGTTTGTCCTCCCCCCCAGCCCTGCCCCTGACCACCCTGCCTCAGGACACAGGGACCCCTGTATTAGCAAAGTAGCTAAACTGGTATAACACAGAGACTCCAAAAGGAGAAACAAGTGTATTTTTCTTTCATGTAACCATCTGACCTGGCCTGTCACGTGGTGGGTACCCGTTAAACAAATGTGAATACCAGCTCTGCTGACCAGCACATGTGAACATACATGTCTGGTCCTGGAAGTTTTTTAAAAACGTGCCGATCCCAAATAAAATGTTTAAGTCATGCTTGAAAATGCATATATAACTGAATCCTTACATTTGTACAGGATCTTTTGCTATTTATTGTTTTGATTATCTCAGGTCAGGGTTTCTCATAGAACAGTGTGTGAGATGATACTATGAATTACACAGATGGAGATATTTCATTTTTAATAGCTATGTGGTTATTTTATTGTAAAAAGTATGAAATGTGTTAATTAAAGGAGAACATTAGGTAAATAGTAGAATAGGTAGCATGCATATATAGTAAAAATTGCAAAAATGTATTTGGATGACTCAAGTTGGGTCAATATCATAATGATATTCTACATTGAGACACTTAATCCATGGTGGGGAAATTTCATCTGTGTTTCAAAGAAGGGAAAACTGAAGCTTAGAAATAACATTGTGCTCTTTCTGCTACCCAGGCTTCATGTTATTCAAGAGAACTGCCTTAAACTCTGCTCTTAACTTCCCCATAAACATATAGATCTGGATCCTAGGGTTGGACACAATCTCATCTACTAACATATTTCACCTTCATTCCACCTCAACAAAGTTGGAAACTTCACAGTTCTTAGATGATGGCAGTATAAGGCTTTATGCCAGTGACAGGTAGAAATTGTGACTCAGTCAGTGTTTCTTAAACTTCTCAGTGTTGCCATTTAGGGCTAGAGCTGTAAGCTCTTCTTTGTTCATCGGAACCTTGCAGCCCTGATGAGTTTTCAGTGAAAGCGGCAAGCCACTAGACCTGGAGGCTCTTCCTTGAGAGTCATTGATGGGGGAGAAAGTGTAATCATTTTCTATTGCTGCCATAATAAATTGCCACAAATTTAATCACTTAAAACAATATTAACTTATTACCTTACAGTTCTGTTTGTCAGAACTCTAGAAACAGAACAGCTTTGAGGGTCTTCTCATCAGGTGGAAATCAAGGTATTGGCGGGGAGGGATTCCTGTCCGCAGGCTCTACAGATAAATCCGTTTCCCAGTTCACTCCGTTGGTGGCAGAAATCAGTTCCATGCAGTTATAGGACTAAGATTTCTGTTTCCTTGCAGGGCTGTTGGCTGGGGAGTATCCTGAACTTCTAGAATTTGCCTTCATTTCTTGGGCCTCTTCATCTTCAAAGCCAGATAAGCTTTGAACCTTTCTGACCCTGCTCCTGCCTCATCTCTGCTCTCACTGGGAAAAGTTCTCAACTTTTAAGGGCTCATGTGATTAGATTGGGTGCATCCACATAATTCAAGATAATATTCCTGTGTTAAGCCCAGCTATACGCTTAATTGCATCTGTAAAGACCACTGACAGCAGTAACTAGATCAGTGTTTAACTGAACAACCAGGGGACAGAAGTCTGGGGGAGGGTGTCATCTTTATAATTCTGCCTACCACAAGGAATATCTCAAATAGTAGGATCCAGAGACCTATGAACCCAAAAGGCTAGTCAATTGCCTTTCATACACCAATGATTACAGGTGAAGGATCATCAAAATAAATATTACCATTCAAACAGAGGGAGAATGTGAGGCACAGAGCAGTTATTGGTCCATAACAATTCTGAAACCCCCTGGGCAAATGTTGCCAGTTCTCCCCACTCTGGATATATGTAATGTTCCTTCTTTAAATCCCAGTTCTGATTTTGGCCAGTTGACTTAGTGGTAGAGCATTGGCCCAGCATGTGGATGTCCCAGTTTGATTCCCAGTCAGGGCACACAGGAGAAGTGACCATCTGCTACTCCCCCCCTCCCCCCTTCTATTTCTCTCTCTCTCCTCCTCCTGCAGCAATGGCTTGATTACAGCAAGTTGGCCCCAGGCACTGAGGATGGCTCCATGGCCTCCACTTCAAGCACTAGAGAAGAGGTTGGTTGCTGAGCAACAGAGCAATGCCCCAGACGGGCAGAGCATTGCCCCCTAGTGGGCTTGCTGTGTGAATTCTGAAACCTTTCTGACAGAGTGAATCCAGGTTGGGGTTCATGCAGGAGTCTCTCTCTGCCTCCCTTTCTCTCGCTGAATAAACAAAAAATAAAAAATAAATAAAACCCAGTTCTGCTTTCTGGGAGTCATTCTCAAGTCTATTTTTTCCCCATGGTTCTTGACCTTAATCATAGAGTGATATTCCTTTCTCACCATTCCCTGGCCCATTTCTGAAGAGGACAGATATGTCAGGTTTGGGGGCTGAGCAATTTTCACCACTTGCTTCCTTGCAGGAAGTTGGGGGTCCAAAAATCCTCTTACATTTCAATTCATCTCAGTCTCTTGTTAGTTCGGGCTACAAGGACTTTTTGTCAATAAGCGAAAGACCTTTGTGGGTTTTGAAATATGTTTGATTTCATTCCATTCTATGTGCCAAAAGTCACACCCGTAATTCTTTCAAGCTGTGTTTCTCTCTCCAGACATAATTGCTGCTAATTGGGCATTCCAGGCTGCTGTGGGAACATGCCCCTAGGCTTCCCAGGAGACATTTGTCATGCAGAGTGAACTGTTTAGGTAGGCATCCTGCTTGAAGGCAGAGGGTAAACTTCCTGAACTCTCAAATTCTCTATGAAGTTCTCCCATATAAAGTAATTGCCTGGAGCTTGTCAAGGGGCTGCTTTCTACTTTGTGGGCTCTTCTGATCTCCTGCCCCAGGAGAGTCCCACTACCTGCGGGCCACCATTACCATTTACTGTAACTCAGGGGTCCCCAAACTTTTTACACAGGGGGCCAGTTCACTGTCCCTCAGACCGTTGGAGGGCCGGACTATAAAAAAAACTATGAACAGATCCCTATACACACTGCACATATCTTATTTTAAAGTAGAAAAGCAAAACGGGAACAAATACAATATTTAAAATAAAGAACAAGTAAATTTAAACCAACAAACTGACCAGTATTTCAATGGGAACTATGGGTGCGGATGCATCCTGTGCTCCTCTCACTGACCACCAGTGAAAGAGGTACCCCTTTAGGAAGTGCGGCGGGGCTGGATAAATGGCCTCAGGGGGCCGCATGCGGCCTTGGACCTTAGTTTGGGGACCCCTGCTGTAACTCTTTTTCACAGCTTGAAGCCTCCCTGCCAAGCCTGGCCTTCTCCTTCACTCTCTCTGGCACGCTGTCACTTGAGTTCATAAGACCTTGCCCATTGGCCTGGGAGCCAAAGCCTGCGGAGAAGGAGATGTGAGGGGGGAGGGGGATGTCTGTCATCAAGTACGTGCCCTAATGACTGCTCTCACTGGAGAGAGCCATGAGAACTAAAGCAAGTGTGTAAATCAGGGAGTGCGTGATAAACTCTCTGGGTCAAGGAGTCTCAGCAATTGTCCCTGTTGTGCAATCTGCCTATGTGCACTGCGTCGTTGAGGACAGCTCTGGTTTTCAGGGGCAGCTAACGGGGGCAGGCCATCTGGAGATCTGAGAGCCCTTTCCTGCTGGAAATGGAAAATACCTCCACAGCTTGCTTCACGCTGATCTTCTGTGAACTGAGACTATTAGTGAGCACTCTTTGACAAAGTACGAGATTAATCCTGGGAGTACGAATTAACTCTTCCCAAGTACCATATCTATAATTTGGTTACTTGCTACTTGATGAATGTTAATGTATATCTATCTCTGCAGGGTAATTTAGGCCTTGCTTCCCAAAGCAGGCTGAATAGCATTTTTAAATTATAGATGACCAGATGCAATGCTAGAAGTTCCTGATCTCGGAGGTTTTGGATAGAGTCTAGACACATGTGTTTTAAGCCCTTTAGGCTTAATAGTTAGGTGCAGTTAGTTGCTGTAAGAAATTATCCCCGTATTTTCAGTGGTTTCATATAATTGAAGGGTCTTTCTCACTCAAATAACAGCGTGGTGAATGCATACTCGCTTGGTGGGTAGCTTCTCTCCATATGGTGATTCAGGGACCCAGGCTCCTTTCATCCATGCCAAAGAGAGAACAAAATAATCATTACAGAAAGAACCCGTTGCCCTAGGGCTGGGAGAACAAAGGAAAGAAAGTTGAAATGATTTAAACTTAGGAGGAAACTTCTGCGCAGCCTCTACTGTATCTCCAAGCTTAGTGTAGGGCACTCACAGCACTGGGGCTTGGACTTCCAAGGGCAGGGTGCTGGCTGGCTGGGGTTGGGACACAATGAAGCTAGGTCTCTCGGAGTGAGAAAAATTGCCTGCTGGTGTGCACGGCTGCGGCGGCATGAACTCTCTCTGTGGGGGGGACGATGGAGGCCGGGGATGCTGGCCAATTCTGGAGGCGAGTGAGAAGCCTCATGCCATTATGAAGAGGTAGAAAATGTGTTCACATTTGTAACAGTGCCCTGTGCATAGCAGGGACTATGTGAGTATTACATTTAAAAAAGAAAGACTATATATCCTCCCACCATACTGTTCTCTCTGTGTAGACAGGGACCTCGCTGTCCTCTCAGGACAGTGGCGAGCACAGCACCAGACCATGTCCTCTTGGTTGTGGTTCGTGCTGTGGTTTTACACCTGCTGGGTGTGTAGCGTTCATTGCATGAATGAAGACATAAATGAATAACCGAGGGCTATTCTAGATGGGAGAGAAGCAGAATAACCTGGTTACACAACTAGCATCTTGCAAGAGCACAGGTTTCCAGAACATATTGACAAGTGGGGTCATGGGCTCAGTTGGAAGTTGACGTGTGAACCAACCTCTGGGGTCTATTATAAGCAAACCCTCCATGACCAAGCATGTGACCTACAGGGATGTCCCGAGCATTGTCCTCCCGCTTCCCCGCTGACAAACACGGTGACGTCTCCTCTGGGCATGCTGTTGCGGCTCAGGCTCCCCAGGAAATGGCTGTGAGCCTCTGGGGGGCCCCAGGCGTGTGCTCGCACCCATTTGGAAGGTGACCCCGCCACCCTGGTGACAGCTGCTTCCCTGGGTAGTCTGAGCTCTGGCCCTGGTCACCACTCAGAGCTGTTGTGACTCTCTAGAGAGGGTTTTTTCCAACCCCAAACTCAGCAGCTTTCCAGGCCAGCTGCACTGTGTTCTCTGTGGAGGCAACCACGGCCCTTAAATCACACAACAAGTACGTCCAAGTGCACTGCGGGAACTCATCAGGGAGTCATCTGCTCCACCAATTCCTGTCCAATGCCGGGTCTCACAGGAACCCTTAGAAAGCCAGCAAATTCGGCCCCAGTCACCCTGGCCGGCTGCCAGAGCCTGATACCCGCCTGCTTCTGAGACTTTGCAGAGACCCTGACCATTTCCTGTGGCCTAGAGTCACGGACCACCCCCACCCCCACCCTAATCCTCTGAGTACCACTTGTTTTTCTATTTCTGTTTGGAAAATAGCCTCAGGGTTTCCCCTTTCCTGCTCCAACCCAGCTGGAAGTCCCTTTATTAACAATTTGTTTGCAAGCTCATGGTGGTCTATGAACTTGCCTGACATTTCCTGGAAGGGTAACCACTGCAGCCTGCAGACTTGAGTCCCGGTGCAGGACAATTCCCGCTAATGCTGTAGTAAGGTACCAAAAAGCTGCAAAATTAATATTGATATTTTAGGAGGAAAGGTCAGGCTTTTCTGTCTGTTGGGCAGATAAAACATATTATGCTCACTTTGTTAAAGATGGCACTGCCCATGTGGAAGCCTGTCGCCCAGGTGATAATATTAATTGCCCTTCTTGCTTGGAATTGGCATGATTATATTAATGTATGTTGGGAGAGGGCTTTTGTGCCAAAAGGTTTTAAAAGAAAGAGAGATCACATTGTTATGGGAGAAGAGTGATTATGTTCTAGGAGGAGCCCATGCTGTAGGAGAGCAGAGAAGAAAGGCCATGTGGAGGAGGCCAGGAGAAGCAGCCAAGATGGTGGAGTGCTGAAGGAGAAGCCAGTTTGTGCAGAGAGAAGGAGATGGAGAACAGAGGTGAATAAGTCTGGTGAGCTAGAAACCTTTGATTCTAGGAAACTCGGATAAGTCAGTAGCTTTGTGAGCACTGAATGAGTGGGTTTTAAAGCCCAGTGTGTGTTTTTACTTGCCCGCCAGGTACAAGCTAGAATTAAAGCTGATGGCTCACCAGTTTTTGACTATATTGTTTCATTACCGACTGTCCGAATCTAATGTGAACCTGCATTGGCCAGGCGGCTCTGATAGTGGCCTTGGCCACTGGCTTCACAGTATCCCCTAAACAAATGTTGTAAGCTAGTGCCATTATGTCATGCTCTCTCCAGCCCGTGTGTAATCAAGGGTATATAACTAGCCCCTGAAAGGTATTTGGCACACACGATTTGGGTCTGCAAAAGCTCCATGTCAGCCATATTTGGCCGGCCTATTTAATAAATCTCTTCCTTTAATAAAACTCTTCAAAATTTATCTGGACTTGGTGTCTCTGGGTAAACCCACAGAAGTGAGGTACAGTACTTTACAACAATGCTATCTGACTACCCCTCCCCCCCCCCCACACACACCGCAGGCCTGAAATCTCACCCATGTGTCAGTGACAGCCTTCCAGAGGGCCCAACAGGAAAGAAAGACTTCTACCCCTAGGAAGGGACACCTGCAAGGCACCTACTGTGTAGGGATGCCACCTGCCACGAAGCTCTTTAAGAAGTTCTAGGTCAGCCTTCTAGAAGCTTTTTGTTGTTTGTTGATTTATTAAGGAGAATTCCTGACTCCACTGAGGTCTGGTAGTGAGACCCCAGCCATTCACTGAGGAGAGAAAAGAGTGACAATGACACAGATTTGCTGTAAGGCCAGTAACTGTCACCATGGGCCATGCAGATGCAGGTTCCCATTGGATTTGATCAGATGGTAAAGGAACAGTGGAGCCAGAAAACGGTGAGCCATTTCACCTATTAAAGTCTCCTACCGGTGGATGAGCAAACAGGCAAGGAAGACTACTGTTGGGCAGATAAAATATATTATGCTCACTTTGTTAAAGATGGCGCTGCCCACATGGAAGTTTGTTGATATTAATGTGTATTCTGGAACAGGCTGTGGGCAGGCCGGGTCGTTGTAGCCTAAGGCTTAGTTTTAAGAGTAAGCTCTTCCCCACACCCTTGACTGATTGGATGATGTAGGGTGGTGCACTCTCCTGAGGAATCCTATTATACAGAGACTTCCTTGTTTGTATAATTGGATTAAAGGTTTTGATTCTATGGTATAAAGTGGGAGAGACCAGTAGCTTGATCTCTCTCTCTCTCTCTCTCTCTCTCTCTCTCTCTCGGTTCCTGAGGTATTAGAGAGGAGAGCAGATTAAGGCCACGTGGAGGAGAGAAGCAGCCAAGGTAGCAGAGTGCTGATGAAGAAGCCAGTTTGTTAAGAGTTTGTGCTGGAGGAGATGGGGAACAGAGGTGAATAAGTCTGGTGGGCTAGAAACCTTTGATTCTAGGAAACTCGGATAAGTCAGTAGCTTTGTGAGCACTGAATGTGTGGGTTTTGGAGTCCAGTGTGTGTTTTTGCTTGCCTGCCAGGTACAAGCTAGAATTAAAGCTGATGGCTCACCAGTTCTTGGCTCCATTGTTTCATTACCTACTGTTCGAATCTAATGCGAACCTGCATTGGCCAGGCGGCTGTGATAGTGGCTGTGACTACTGGCTTTACAACTACCTTCCTTTCTCTCAGGGCTCCCACGCCCTGACTCGGTCTCCAGTTCCACAACCCAGACTCACTTTCTGGACTCACCCTCAGGACTTACAGAGCAAACAGGCCCCACCAGCCTCAGCAGGGCTCCCAAGCCCCTTAGCTCTCTTTCTCTCTCTCTCTCTCTCTCCCTCTCCCTCTCCCCCTCTTCCCCTCTCCCCCTCTCTCCCTCTCTCCCTCTCTCCCTCTCCCTCTCCATCTCTCTCTCCCTCTCCCTCTCCCTCTCTCCCTCTCCCTCTCCCCCTCTCCCTCTCTCCCTCTCTCTCCCCCTCTGCACTCTCCAGACAAAACAGGCTGGGGGGGGGAACCCCTTCTCCAGCAAACAATTGCCCCTCCAAGTAGGAAGGCAAGCGCAATCTGCTGCCCTGAGGGTGAGCATCTGCAGCCTTCCATAGACTATACATACATGGCGCTGCCCCAATACAAATGAGCAAACCTTAAAAACACTTGTTACAAACTTGTTTGCCCAACATTTGCTTTGGTACAAATGCTTCCAAAGGAGACTGTTCCTGTCACTGTGAGTTCTGCTCCCTGAGGTCACCCCAGAGCCGGGCAGCCAGCTCCCAGAATTCATTCCCCTTTCATCTTCTCTAGTCACCATTCATTTCCCACGCAGGCCCATCTTGAGAGAAGGGGCAGGAGTGGCTTGCTCCCACTGTGGTGGGTCTGGGCGGAGAGTGAGAACAGTAACACCCACTTGACCTGTGGTGGCACAGTAAAGTGTTGACCTGGAAACACTGAGGTCACCAGTTCAAAACCCTGGGCTTGCCTGCCTAGTCAAGGCACATATGAAAGTTGACGCGTCCTGTTCCTCCCACCTTCCCTCTCTCTCTCTCCTCTCTGAAATGAATAAATAAAAAAATATTTTTTAAAAAAGAACAGTAACACTCCTGCTTACAGCCAAATCCTGTGTAAATGTTCATGTCCTTATATTTTTTAAAGGTTAATGGAATGAAACAAACTTTAAAATGCTAATAGCTTTTTGACCTGGAAGGGAACTCAGAAAGGACCCAGTTCACTGGTGTTCATGCATCTTTGGCCACAGGAAACTCCCTTTTGGTGAAATATTGCTGAGAAGCCATGAGGTTGCTGTGAAGAGGAC
Source organism: Rhynchonycteris naso (assembly GCA_037038555.1). Lineage (NCBI taxonomy): Eukaryota > Metazoa > Chordata > Mammalia > Chiroptera > Emballonuridae > Rhynchonycteris > Rhynchonycteris naso. The sequence goes on along the minus strand of CM072995.1, from coordinate 271,826,176 downwards.
AAGGGCCCACAATCCACAGACTCCCACCTCATCATCCTGATAATGTCCAAGGCTCTTACTTCAAAGTCAAGGATTCTCTGAAGCCCACTGTGAAAGTTATTCATTGCCATGAATTGAAATGTGGCCCAGAGAACCCAACAGGTTTGTCCAGCATAGTGGACACTTGGAATCCTGGACACAGCCGAAATCCAGGTCTTTTGATTTTTTAAAATTGATTTTAGCCAGAGAGGTAGGGGGAGGAGAAAGAGATAGAGAGATAGAAACATCAATCCATTCCTTTATGTGCCCTGACCAGGGATCGAACAAGCAACCTCTGCACTTCAGGTCGATGCTCTAACAAGCAGAGCTATCCAGCCAGCGCAATCCAGGTCTTCTAAAGATGGATATATATACACTTACAAATGGTCTGCAAATGTTTAGGAATATTATCTACATTTGTGTAAGATTTAGTCCTATGGTCGAATAGTTCAATGCTTATCCCATTTCCTTTTTCATTGATTTTGGCCATTTGTTGGTGTATTGGTTTCCTACTGCCTCCATAACAAACTACCACAGACCGGTGGCATAAAGGACAGAAAAGTGTTTTCTCATGTCCCTGGAGAACAGAAGTCCAAGATCAAGGTGTTTCAGGAGCAACCTGATAGAGAATAGACACTCAGATAACTTTATCAGAAGAAAAGAAAATTTATTAAAAGCCGGTAGAGCATGCAGGGACTAGAAGCTCCAAAGAACGTGCTCCCCAAAGTTGATTTTCTTACAGGTTATATCTTTTACAGAATACAGGTTTTCAGGCAAGGGGCTCCTGATCCCATATGTCACTCTCATGACTCCAGGATGGGAGGGTGAGTCAGAGGATAAGTGATGAAATTTTTAAGTAAGATATGTAAACATCGTCTCTTAAAGGCTTTTAAGAGAAGAAAAGAGGAAGGGGTTTTCAGATAAGTTCTATCTTCTTTGCTCTGTGTAGCAAGTGGCACTAGTCCTTCCAGAAAACTACAGGAAGTAAACTATGACTAGTTGACTCAGTTGCTCCAGCAGGCTCCTCTCCCTTGCATTCTTCTTGTTTCTTTCTCCTCAGGGAAGAAGCGTAGGGGGCCTGACTTCTCATTTCTTAAAGGCATCAACAGGATTGGTTTCTGAGGCCAGTCCTTGGATGGTAGATAGTCATTTACTCCCTGTGTCTTCACATGGTCTGCAATGATTGTCCATGTCTGTGTCCAAATCCCCCCTTCTCATAAGGACACCAGTCATATTGGATTAGGGCCCACCCTGATGACCTCATTTCAACTTAGTTACCTCTATAAGGACCCTATATCCAAAAACAGTCACAATCTGAGGCACTGGGGACTTCAACATACGAACATATATGAGGGTGGGCACAATTCAGCCCATAACAAATGGCTACCCCTCACCTTTCAGTGGTTAATTCAAAAAGAGCATATGGAAGCTATATTCCCTCAATTCTTACACATTTAAAACATTTTTCTGCAGCCTTATTTTTTGTTATTTTATTTTCTCTGAAAGCTTGGAAGGCCTTGCTCTGCTGGCTTCCTGCCCTGCACGTCACGACGGAGAACGTCTGAGGTTGGCCGACTTTCTTCTTCCAGCAGGGGCCCTGCTGCACCAGCCCCAGCCAAACATCAGGAACACTTCAGCCTCAGGAGTGACTGACCCTAGGCGAGACTACCTGAAGAACAGGCCATCTGAACCCAGCACAAAGAGCTGACCCCCATCATCTTTAGCAAGTAAAATAATTGTTCTTTGAAGCAGCTATGTTTGGGGTGGTTTGTTAACCAGCAATTGATGTCTGATGCACAGAATCGGCAGATTTTGGCCCTGTATCCCAGCATAGTTTCTTTAGACTCATGGTAGGAGGATGTGGGAGAGAGGGAGGGGGAAAGGGTGTAAAGAAGGACAAATATAAGGTGACAGAAAATGATCTGACTTTGGGTAATGGGTATTGTAGGGTGTAAAGCCAGTAGTTGTGGCCAACATCACAGCCGCCTGGCCAGTGCACGTTCACATTTGATTCTGACAGTCGGTAATGAAAACAACGGAGCCAAGAACTGGTGAGCCATCAGCTTTAATTCTAGCTTGCACCCAGCAGGCAAGCAAAAACACACACAGGGCTCCAAAACCCACTCATTCAGTGCTCACAAAGCTACTGACTTATCCGAGTTTCCTAGCATCAAAGCTTTCCAGCTCACCAGACTTATTCACCTCTGTTCCTCATCTCCTCCAGCACAAACTCTGCACAAACTGACTTCTTCCTCAGCATTCCGCCATCTTGGCTGCCTCCTCTCCTCCACGTGGCCTTAATCTGCTCTCCTTTCTAATATTAACCTCAGGAACCCAGAGAGAGCAAGCTCCCGGTCTGCCCCACTTTATAGCGTAGATTCAAAACCTTTAATTCAGTCTACAAACAAGAAAATCTCTGATACAAAGTCACTTATCTGAGACATACTGGGAGGATTCCTCAGGAGAGTGCACCACCCCACATCATCCAATCAGTCAAAAGTGTGGGGATAAAGCTTACTCTTAAAACTTGCACGTGGGCAGTGCCATCTTTAACAAAGTGAGCATAATATATTTTATTTGCCCAACAGGGGGGAATCTGGGGGAATCCTCTCTCAGTATCACAGTCTCAACTATTTTTTTCTCCACTCCCTGTAGGCCCCCAAACTGGCTCTCTGAGACCCTCCCTGCCCGTGTCTGATTCATGGTGGGTTCAGCAGCCTTTCCCCCAGACGGACGCTGCATTGCCATCACTTGGAATCAAGACTCTTTTATTTTTTTATTCTATTGCCCGATTCCATCACAGGTGCAGTTACTGTTTCCCCGTATTTTGTGTTTGTGTGCTTGTTTGTTTGTTTGTTTTGGAGGGGATTTCCTGTAGGAGAGAGAGGCAGTTATGCATTTGCTCTGCCACTTAAAAATATTCAAATAATAAAAATCTAAAATCCACGATGAGAGACTTTATTTTCATTTTTTATATATCCTGCAAGGATATCGAAAAAGGAGCAGGTTTTCTTTATTAGCATCACCTTCAAAAGGAGAAGAAAAGGAAGTCATTATAACACCAGGATCGTTGGAAAAGGCATAATCTCAGGAAAAAAAAGATCATCTTCCGTATGAGAATTAATATAGAATGTACATCTTAATATTTATGCTTAAAGGGGAAATATGACTTTTTGGAGATGGAGGAAAAATTGCAGCTTAAAGTCATATTTTACACAAGTTTCCTTTAAGTAGCCTGCCGAGAAAGTGAGCTTGCAGACTGTAGAGCAGAGGTCCCCAAACTATGGCCCGCGGGCCAAATTGCGGCCACCTGAGGCCATTTATTCGGCCTCCGCTGCACTTCCGGAAGGGGCACCTTTTTCATTTGTGGTCAGTGTATGGAGTACTGTATGTGGCAGCACTCCAATGGTCTGAGGGACAGTGAACTGGCCCCCTGTGTAAAAAGTTTGGGGACCCCTGATATAGAGGATCATTCCTCTCCACATTTAGGAACCCCCCCCCCCCTTCCTGCACAAAGTGATATTTGTTCCAGCACTGAGTCTGGCTCATGTGTCCTCACCTCGGCAGAGCAAAACTTCATGTCCTCCCCCCTCCCCCTCCCAGCCAAAGCTGATCTCTGACCCCAGTTGCTGCTGGAATTTAGGATGAACTCTTGTTTATTTGCATGGCGGCATCCCACAGAGTTGGGTCTTTGGAAGGTAGGAAAAGAAAGGACTTGGCGACAGGATGGAGTTTACTGTCCAGCACACGCATGCCCTCTGCTGCATGCTGAGATGCTGGCCAGGCACCCCTGCTTTGGCTCACAGCCTCTGCACAGAGATTTCTCTTAGGACACACGGCACTCACAGAGGGTAGGCACCGACATGCATGCAACTGAGGGTGCCCTTTTCTCTTTTTTAGAAAGAAAGGATAAAGAGGCATTTATTGTAGAAACCCAAGGAGCAGGTCTACAAGGGGCTGAGAGAAGGCGGGTGACACCTGTGGACAACCTCTGTAAAAGACTGTGCTTTGGTGGGAGCCGTGGGAGCCCCGCTGTGCCATGTGTACCCATAGTGTTGGGGACCGAAAAGCCAACAGGGTTTTTGCAGTTTAGATTTTTGGGGGACAGAGGTGTGGGGAACTGGCTGTAAGCTGATAGTCTGCCCAACTCCCTACCTCACTTGCCTAATTAAGTTGCAAAAGGCTAAGCCAGTGGTTCTCAAAGTGTGCGCCAGGGCGCATTGGTGAGCCCTATGGTATTCCAGAGAAATATGTGCCTGTTGGGGACCAAAAAAACAACAGGGTTTTTGGAGTTTAGATTTTTGGGGGACAGAGGTGTGGGGAATTGTCTGTAAGCTGACACTCTGCCCAACCCCCTACCTCACTTGCCTGATTAGGTTGCAAAAGGCTGTTAAACTGTGGTGCTAGATTGTTTACGCTACCCCCCTGTTCCCCAGAAAGACTAGAGGCAAGTTTCTTCTATCCTTTGTTTGCTGTAAAGTACAGTGGGGGTTTTCTGCACTCAACACAATTAAGAATAAAGAGAGGAATTCTTCAATGTATTGACAAGGAAATGAGAGTTTGCCTTTCAACTATATGCCCAAACATTGAAGAAATTGCTAGGACACATCAGGCTCATGTTTCTCATAAACACAAGAATAAAAAACTTAACACATTCGTGTCGGGACCTGCCGAATTTACTAAATCTTACTAAGAATGTATCTATCTATATATATAAAGATAACTTTTTAATCATTTTTTTATTTTTTAACCCCTCTTTTATACAAATTCTAAAAAGCATAACTAAACTAATGTAACATAAAAATGTTTTTTAATGTCAGAATAAATTTAATTTTATTGTATTTATTTCACTTAATTAACATAAAAGCACACTTGGACTTTATATTTTTTTAATATTTGACTTAATTATTACAACATATTTCTCAGAAATTTGTATATAGTGCGCCTACAATTATTTGTAAGATTTTAAATGTGCCCCGACTTCAAGAAGTTTGAGAGCCACTAGGCTAAGCCCTTTCCCACACCTCCATGTTAGCTGTGATGCTCGATTGTACTCATCCTACCCCCATCTCCCCCGGAAGGACTGGAGGCAAGTTTCTTCTTTGTGTAAAGTTAAGATGTTATGTATGGTGGGGGTTTTCTTCACTTGGTAAAAATACTTGGGTTGCCTTGGAAACGTGATCAGAGATCTCATTGATTTGCTAATGGCCCACTTTGCTCTATAAATAAAGTAAAATGTGGTTTTTGAGCTCGCTCTGTTTTTGCTATCAGCTTTGCAGAGCCCTCCCGAACCTATTCTTTAATGCTTTAAGCATATTAATTTTGCACCATTCCCATTCACGACCTGGAATTACTAGTCGTGCTGGTTCGTGACAACATGGGATATCCCCCCCACACACACATACACACAAAGTCCAGAGAAAGGAAGACCCTGCTCTCCCAGGTGGGCCCATGGCTGCCCCTCTGATTAATGGCCCAGCATAGACACCATAGACTTAAAACAAAGCTTGTATCTAAGAACATGCAAGTGGGCTCTCCCTTGGGAATCTGGGTCAGCTCTCTGGAGCACCTGCAGGAAGCTCAGTCAGGGCTCAGCGCAAGCAGCCACCCAGCCGGCTCTTCCTGCCGCTGTTTCTGTTTCCGGCCCCATTCACCTGCCACTACTTTTTTCCACGGGAAATCAGACCCCTGGGAGGTTGTTGTCAAATCTCATGCACCTGCTGCTTACATCAGGGGCAGCAAGAAGTGAGCTTGGAAGGCATGGCTTCATGCTGGCCCTGCCTCTTGTAACTGTGTAATGATGGGCAAGCCACAAGCAGCCATTAGATTAGGTTTCCTCGTCTATAAAAGGCAACTAATGCTGGCCCCGGACTCCCATCCTGCAAGGAGGCTGTGGCCCAGCTGAGTCAAGAAAACTAGGGAATTGCCATTGATAACAATGAGGGTACCTCTCCCCTTACCTGAACTTACCTTAATTACCAGTGATCAGGCAGGGAGGGAGGGAACAATGGAAAGGAGGGAGAGAAGAAGTACTATTCCAGGCCACTTTAAATAGTTCCAACTACTGTAAAAAGTTACTATGCAGTTTACACTACTATAAAAATGTCACAGCGACAGAAAACACTAGAAAAGATTATAAGGTATTAGGCTGTAAAGGTTATTCTTAAGTGAGAAAATTGTAATTTTTACTTTCTGCTTTTATAGTAAAAAGAATACATTCTAAGAGAGGCCCTTCCTTCTCCCCTCCCCCAGTTCCCCCACAGCCAGGTGTGCCCACCGTACTTAACATTTACAACATCCCAAGGGGCCTGGGCCAGGCCACGAGGTGTCCGTGTCCTCGATTTCTTAGTCGGGCAGGGAAGAAGAAGAAACTCAGGTGAAAAGGATAAAGGCTGGCAAAGTGATGGCCACTGTTGGGCAGATGAAATATATTATGCTCACTTTATTAAAGATGGCGCTGCCCACGCACAAGTTTTAAGATTAAGTTTTTCCCCACACCCTTGACTGATTGGATGATGTGGGGTGGTGCAGTCTCATGAGGAATCCTCCCATTATGCCTCAGATAAGTGACTTTGTATCAGAGACTTTCTTGTTTGTATAATTGAATAAAAGGTTTTGATTCTCTATAAAGTGAGGCAGACCAGGATCTTGCCTCAGTTCCTGAGGTTAGTATTAGAAAGGAGAGCAGATTAAGGCCACGTGGAGGAGAGGAGGCAGCCAAGATGGTGGAATGCTGAGGAAGAAGCCAGTTTGTGCAGAGAGAAGGAGATGGAAAACAGAGGTGAATAAGTCTGGTGAGCTAGAAACCTTTTGATTCTAGGAAACTCGGATAAGTCAGTAGCCTTGTGAGCACTGAATGAGTGGGTTTTGGAGCCCAGTGTGTGTTTTTGCTTGCCCGCCGGGTGCAAGCTAGAATTAAAGCTGATGGCTCACCAGTTCTTGGCTCCGTTGTTTCATTATCGACTGTCCCAATCTAATGTGAACCTGCATGGGCCAGGAAGCTGTGATGGTGGCCGCGACTACTGGCTTTACAGCCACAGACGGTTCAGGCTGGTAGGGAGCATGAGCACAGAGGACCTCCAGGTAGCTGGCACTCTGGGTGGCTCTAGGTGACCTTGAACAGCCCAGGTAAGGAGTGGAAGGTGATGCAATAAAGGGCCACTGATGGAACCTGGGGTGTAGGACAGCAGCCAGTGAGGCTGAGGCCTGCAAGTGCCAAGCTTGGTCTAGAACAGTGGTTCTTAACCTGGGTTCTATCGAACCCTAGGGGTTTGATGAGTTGGTCTCAGGGGTTCGGAGAAGCCTCTGCCGTAGAGGCCAGAATAAAGTAATACCGTAATTTGTTGTGAGTTCATGCACTTTGTTGGTTTTGTTCTTTGAGCAAGGTGATGTTCATGCACGGCTCATTTTGTGCACCAGTAAAAAAACATATACCTATGTCTTGAATTTGGGGGAAAAAATCATATTTTATTTATCACTAAAGAAGGGTTCGGTGATTGCGCATATGAAACTGGTGGGTTCGGTACCTCAAAAAAGGTTAAGAACCACTGGTATAGAAGGAAAGTGATAGTGGTGGGGAAACTGAGACACAGCTCAGTTCTGTGGTGAGCGACAGCAGAAACCCTTTCCCTTAAAGCTCTATGGCCATGACATCAAGTTCATTCCCAGCACAGGGAATCCCAGAGATGGCCTGTGCTGTACTTTCGATCCCACTAGGTCTGAGGCTCAGGCGATGCTGTTCTCCCTGCTCCTCCTGTGATAAATGGAGACAATGTGCAGGCTGAGCCTGCAGGCAGAGGACACCAATGACAGAGGATTTCCCGTCATCCCAGCCCGCTGATGGTGATGCTATTGGCTAGGAATGCTGGATGGCACTTACCTGGACCCACTACCTACAACAGCCCCCACAGACATTTCCCCACCAACTGGAACCAGTAATGTGGCTGCACTGTCCCTTTGTGGTTCTTATTATGATATAAGACGTACCTTAGCCAGAACCGTCAGGGAATTTTGAAAAGGCAAATTTGTTCCTCCCAGAAATAAAGAAGTTTATTCCTGAAGGGTGCAAGGCAGGCTTGGAGCCACAGAGCAAGGTCACAGATGGAGAGGAAGCAGCCCTGGGGCTCTGCCTTTCCTGGGGCTGGCGGTGGGGTAGCTAAGCATTCACAGTGTTGGTGAATTTAGAACAAATGAGCAGGGGTTAGGCCCCTGGAATGGAATAGCAGGGTCACACAAGCATTCAGTTACCTAGGTCGCCCAGGGCTTTCTAACAGGGAGCCTGGATGCGAGGGGCACTCTGGCTCCCTATCTAGTTGTGCAGCGGGTGCCGAGTCAAGCAGCGGACAATATGTTTATTGGAGACTGGAGGCCTCTGCGATCAAGAGCTTAACGTCAGGCACTTACACTGCACAGATGATGGCTCAGCTTAGGATGGTGCCCATGTGACCGACAGGAGGGTACAGACCTGGTGCTTCAGGGACCTCCTTCCCGGACAGTCCCCAGGCAACACAGAGACTCGACAGGAAGCCCCGAATGTCATACTTGGGGCGGTTGTACTGTAAGAGATACCTGAGTGGGACAGCACAGGGAAACCCTGTGCCTCCTGACAGTTTAAAAGAACAAAAGTGCTCAGACGTAAAATGCAAAGAATTTATCAACAGTCAAGAACAGACGGTGATTGTGAAATAACCTTTCTGTAGAGAAATGCATGCACATTCTAGAAATGAAAGAAAAAAACCCAGACAAGTATGAAAAGGAAATTAATATAATCAAAATATCATGATCCAGGGATAAGACACATTTTGGTATATTTCTTTCTGTCTCTCTTCTGTTAAAAAGAAAAGAAAAATCAAAACATTATTGACAAAACGTTTTTTCTAAATTTATATAAATTATATACATGTTACATGGTTCATATTTTCCTCTATCTTGAACTTTTTGTAACTATTATTTTGAATTTTTATTAAATTCTCTGGGGTGACATTAGTGAATAGGACAATATAGGTTTCAAGCATACATCTATGATATGTGATCTGTATATTGCACGGTGTGCCCACCACCCAAAGTCAAACCGTCTTCTGCCACCATATATTTCGCGCCACGTCTGTAACTCTGATCTGGACAACCCACATCATTCATCTTCTTCCCTCCCCCCCCCCCCCCCCCCATTAAAACCATCCAGGGTTCTTAGAGAGCAGTACCTAGGACTTTAATGCCCTCTGGTGGATAAGAAGCAAAAACATCACGTACTCTGGGAAGTCATCCCATCTCATCCCTTCTTCCAAGCTTCAGGAAAGCAGTTTTTAAATAGGTCTAAATATTCTGTCATTCTTGTTTAAATTAGCCTCAGTGCAGGATGTTTTTATACCTCAAGAAATAAGCCTCAGAGACATGGACAAGAGTGTGGTGATTACTGGGTGTGGGGAGGGAGGAGAGGAAAAGAGAGGGGGGAGGGTAGGGGCACAAAGAAAACCAGATAGAAGGTGACAGAGGACAATTTGACTTTGGGTGATGGGTATGCAATATAATCAAATGTCAAAATAACCTGGAAATATTTTCTCTGAACATGTGTACCCTGATTTATCAGTGTCACCCCATTAAAATTAATAAAAAATAATAAAATAATAGATGTAAAAAAAAAAAGAAATTCACTCCTAAATAACCCCCCCAGAAATCACGTCAAGTTACAAAATACTTTAAAATTAATAAAAATAAAACCTACATAAGAAAAAACGAAAGAAAGAAGCGAAACGATTTCATGAATTTTGTAGTAGTTCGTTTTGCCAGCTTCACGCTTTTTCTTTAGTGTCAGAAGAGAGTTGATAAAGTTGTTTGCTTTATCCCCCAACCCCAATACCTCCCAATAAGTGTATCTACCTCATCCTCCTACATACCTGTTCCAATCAGATTAATTTGTTCTCAACAGCAGATCTGAACTGCATCTGTTGGAGGGACAGTCCTACCCCAGTTCCATGGTCTGTTTGTGCTCCCAGGAGAAAGGACAGCACCACCTATTGGACAATAACTCTAGGGCTTGTCTATTTCACTTCCTGTTCTTGGGGCTATAACCTAGGTCAGTGGTTCTCAACCTTTTTTGAGGTAGCGAACCCACCAGTTTCATATGCGCATTCACCGAACCCTTCTTTAGTGATTAAATTATGATTTTTTTCCCCAAATTCAAGACATAGGTATTTGTTTTTTTACTGGTGCACAAAATGAGCCGTGCATGAACATCACCTTGCTCAAAGAAGAAAACCAACAAAGTGCATGAACTCACAACAAATTACGGTATTACTTTATTCTGGCCCCCCAAAATATTTCGGCCCCATAAAAGAATTTCAGCCCCCCAAAATATTTTTTTACTATTTTACTAATTAAAAATAAATTCGGATTTTTTAAAGAATTTAACATTTTTTTAATAACTTAATATTTTTAATTTTAAATTTAATTTGTTTTTTGTCATTTTGAATCCACAAAATACTTTTTTTTGGTCATAATAAAGCATTGCCCAAATTACATACCTGCAAATCAGTGTGACTTCTGCTGTTGTTTTTGGGAGACCAGTTCAGATATGCGTGGTTTCACCTTGGCAAGTGCTACTCTCATGTCATCTTCACAGCAAAGTCTGTTTCTTTTCTTCGTTTTTATGTCCAGCATCCTCGAAAAGGGTTGCTCGCAATGATATGTTGTAACAAATGGTATAAAAAATTCCAGGGCTTTCTTAGCAATAACTGGGTACTTTTCCATTTGTCGATACCAAAAAGTTGAGAGTGTTGTTGTTCTGAAGAGCTGCAGTTGAACCTCGCTCTGCTGAATTTCAATGATTTCATCGAGGTATTCATCATTGACATCCTCTGTCTCAACAGTAAATGTAAATGGCCGTCTCACCCATGCTGGATATGACTCTTTTGTAGGGAAATATACGTCGAGAGACTTTGCAAATTCATCTAAGTGCATGGCAATTGTTTGCTTCAGTTTCATGGGTACAGAACCATCTCTGATTCCAGACACATATTCGATCTTACTTACACAGTCGTCCAGAAGGGGAAAGTTTGCAAAGTTATTGTTCTCTATTTGTCGTTTCCATAATGGTAGTTTTTTTTGAAAAGCCTTCAGGTTTTCTTTCGCTTCCATGATGTTGACTCCACCACCCTGCATCTGCTGATTGAGAGCTGCGAATATATCAGCCATGTACGCTAAAATCACAATGAATTCAGGATTTTTGAAGCAATCTGCATGACAATGTTGCTGCTCTTGCAAAAACATGGCTAATTCCACACGCATGGCAAAAACACGATTCAGCACCTGTCCCCGGGATAACCACTGAACATTAGAATGGTACAGGAGTACCTTGAATTCAGAGCCCATTTCTTTACACAGCTCACTGAAGATGCAATGCCTCAGAGCACTATTTCGCACATAGTTCACACATTCCACCACAGTTTTTAATACATCTGCCATTTTTGGAGACAAGGTTTTAGTTGCCAACACATGCCTGTGCAGAATACAATGCGTAACAATGATGTGTGGTGCATCGGCTTTCACTAGCGCACCAAAACCAGACTTTCTTCCCAGCATGACTGGAGCTCCATCCGTACAAACTGCAGAAACCATATCCCATGAAAGATTGTTGTCTCTGAAGAAGTCATCCACAAGTTTCTTCACATCGGCTGCCTTAGTTGTTGTTGTAAGAGGCTTACAAAATAAAAAATCTTCTTTTATCATGTCTTCTTTCACATAGCGCACAAAAACAGCAAGCTGGCTTAGATTAGAAACATCCGTGGTCTCATCAAGTTGAAGACTAAATTTTGCTGGACGTGAAATTAGATCTGCAACTATTTGAGCCAAGATGTCTTTACTCATGTTCTCTATTCTGTCGCTGATGGTGTCATTTGAAAGGGGAATTTGGGATAATTTACCTTCGGCCGCTGTTCCGAGTATCAGATTCACCATCTTTAACGCAACTGGTTTTATGAGTGTTTCACCGATGGTGTGTGGCTTACCCTGCTTTGCGATCAAGTAAGCAACTTTGTACGACACTGTGAGGATCGGTTTGTTAACGGGTACAAATCCAAGAGCAGGCAGAGTGGCCCTTTCATCGAATCTGGCTCATTTCACCTTGAATTCAGCAGGCGTTGAGTTCTTGTATTCACCATCTCCATGCAGCTTCAAGAAGTGTTCCTTTAGTTTTGCCAGTGCGAGACTAGAGTTGCTCAACTTGGCATTGTATATCATGCAGATAGGATGCTGACTCCCATCCCATTCCGTGATATATGTGAATCCATGTTGTACATATTCGTCTGACCACTTTCTTTTTTTGCTCAACATATTTAGTATGGATTAAAATATTAAGAAAGAAACCACACGACGTACAACTACGACAGCCGTTGACTGCTGTGCGCACTAAATTCCCCGCAGCACTGGTTGGCCAAGCAATGTAACGTGATCCTCTGCAGCGAGTGATGGCCAAGTGAGGCATGTCATCACGACTTTACACAAATGTGTCTTTACCTCTGCAGCAGAGGCTTTTCCGAACCCCTGAGACCGACTCATCGAACCCCTAGGGTTCGATAGAACCCAGGTTAAGAACCACTGACCTAGGTAGTCGTTAGAAAGACACATCACAGAACCCAACTACATCACTTGAAACCCCACTGACATTCTCTAAGAGTCTGGAGAATTAAATATTCTACCTTCAGCTGGATGGGGTTTCTGAGGGTTGTTTTAAAGGGAAAGAAGGTTTTTAATAACACAAGTATCTTTGATAACACATTATTCTCCAGGTTTACAAAGGCTATACCCTTCTCTTGGTCCATCTTTGGATCATTTTGAGAGGACTTTGAATTTTTGTGAATAGGGCATCATATTGAAAAAAACCCCCTACAATCTTATTTAGAGCATCTTGGAGAAATACAAAATGGACCCGATGTGTATGGTTTACTTACCCATATACTTTTCAAAACTCCAGGAAGGAACACTGGGTCTGCTGGAAACCTTGCACAACGAAAGAGCTGTTCACTGCATTTAGCCAACAAATGAGTGGGGAGGTACCAATAGACCTCGCATCTTCAGCAGTTGTCTGTTAACAGGTTCATCGATTACCCACCATCTTCTGCTACAGCTCAGGAAATGGTAACTCACTGTGTGTGCAAATAAGTCTCTCAGAAAAACACTAGGCTATATTGATTACAGCAGTGATGGGCAATCTTTTGACCTTGGTGTGTCAAAATTCGCCAAAAAAACCGAGCATAACGTGGGTGGTGTGTTATTTCGAGAAAAACGGCCTAACTGGAAGTCCCAGGACTAGACGCTCTGTGCCAGAGTTCTGTTGTTTTGGCCTACAGACCCCCCGCACACAGTGTCTACACTACAGCAAATGTTTTATCCTTGGCTACTGCACCTGGCCGTGCAGGAGTCGAGGATGAAACGTCCTTCTCGGCATGCGGCCCCATACTTCTCAGGTATGTGGCTGCATGCAGCTGCGTGTCATCAAAAATGGCTACGTGTGTCAGTGCTGACATGTGTGTCATAGGTTCGCCATCACAGGATTACAGCATAAACTAACTGTTCCAAGGGAAAAGTTCATGTGTGGGGTGTGTGTACAGATTTGAGGAGATTCACTGATATGTCCCTGAGCCTGATTCCCAGTAAGAACTCACTAAATATTTGTAGAGTGAAAACAGGGGCAGAGGTGGAGGTTGGGTTAGGGGTGAGAAAGAGATGTAGGGATCACACATTCTCAGACAATAGCACCTCCTAGAGGACATCTAGCCCAGTAGATTTCAGGTGCTCTGGGAAACCAGGGTTCTGCAAAGGACCTGTCAGGGCAAATATTTTATTCCAATTTCATGTAAAAACATATATTTAAACTTGTGATAAAAGCGCTATTAAAATGCATATCAAAATTATTGGCAAACTCAAATGCATTAACTTATGCTGCCTGGTTAACTAATTTGGGGGTTTGTTTTGTGTTGCTATGACCTCAGATTTAAACCTGATCTGCCTTAGTGAAGGAGTACCCTGTGCTCATAGTCCAGAAACAGACCGGAATGCAGATGGAACTTTAGTCAATGATAATGGTAACATCAAAAATCACTGGTGCAAAGATGGCACTTGGATGGCCTTCTTGAGCAAGTTACTTGCCCTCATTGGCCTTAATCTGTAGAGTTCCTGGGCAGCATGTGGCATGGGGACTTCACTATCTACTTATTTCAAGCACGCCCTTTCATCCCTCTGATCCTCCTTCCCATGACCTGTGAACTGGAAATAATAATAAATCCAGTCCACTTCCGGCAAAAGGGAATTGCTGGTATCCAGTGGAAAAGTGTTTGTGAGAATGACAGTTGCTGCAGGAAAATAAGGGCTTCTTAAGCAGGTTCAACCCAGAACCAATTCGAATGGCACTTGACGGTGTTGGTTTCTATGCCAGGGCTTTGGCACCATCACTCAAGCCACTTGGGTTGGGGTTTGCTGGGCAAGTGGGATATGGGGGAGGACAAATCTCAAGTGAATGTTAATGAGTCTAAAAAATAGGTTTGAACATTGTCTTATCCCTTCCTCCTTTTATTTATTCATCTTAAAATTAGAGTTGAGTTCCCCTGGGTCACAAAAAAGCTGGAAACCACGTCCCATTCATGGACCTCACACGAAGGTGCTGATGGTCAGCTATGGAGCCACCCCACCAGGAAACGGGGGGCAGTTTCCTGCAAAAAACATTCTCTGCAAGGTTCAGGCAGGGCTGTGGCTTCTGTCCTTGCTTCATGTGCCCCCAGCAGGAGGACACCTGCAGAAGCATCCTGTGTTTACAAAGGTCAGCTGCTGATTTTGGGCAAGGCAGGGTCTGGGGAATCTGGAACTGAAAAGGAATTTTTGCAAGCAAGTCTTTACCCTTCTAAAGCTTCAGCTTTTGACTCAGGCAGGATACTCACTCGCTCCAGAAGGAGTTTAGCTGAGCTGTGACCTGGAGAAAGATTTCACTCGTTGAAAGGACATTTGTCCAGGCCCACTTTACGGAGTTCATAATATCATACCATATCATGAAGACTATTACAGAGTATCATGAATCCCCTCAGGAATGGCACCATGGAAGTTTTAGAAAAGAGGAGTCTTTGATTCTTAAAATGCGTTTCTGAAATGTTCATGCCCCATTGCTGTAAAGTCATTGCTACCTGTAGTTCTAATTTGAGGGAAACTTTTAGAAGCGTTTCCCCTTTGTTTCTGTGATAGATGATACTCTCTTCCCTTTTTCCTGGCCTGAAATCTCTTTCCTCCTGAGAGCCTCTGGCCAGACAACAAAGACTGGGTCACTGTCTCTCCAAGTTGCCCATTAATGCCTTTGGAACAATAATGGTGTTGGGGGGAGAACGGGGTTGGAAAGAAGGCACTTAAGTCTGTTTTTCTCCATGAGTCCCTCAGCGTGAGGGACAGGCAGGTTCCCAAAGGGAGAAAGGTAGCGATGTGGATGGAAAGGGAGAGGGGAGCAGTCCCGACTGGCATTTCTGAGCAGCCTGAGAACAACAGGCTTGGGAAGGGGGGCGCTGAGTATTGGGCGGCTGGCACAGGTGTTGGGGTAAATAAGAGGGCACCCCGGGGACAGATGCTTCAACACAAACTATTGGCATTTTCCCACCAGGACCTTAGTTTATAACTCTCTCCTAATATCAAATTCTCAAGGAAAACACTACCTGGCTTCCTTAAAGGAACCAAGAGAGGGCGCTGTCACCCAGCAAAAACTGTTCAAGTCCATTTCAACCATTTTCCCATTGGGTACATCGCCCCATTTCAGTCTACGGCAATTGGTCGTATTGAGCAATCCAGGACTAATTTTTTTTTTTTTTTTTTAGTTTTGTGTTCAGCCGTGGTGATGTTTATTTTTGAACAACTGGATCTCAGCTCTACACGTGCTGTGTGGATCACGTACGTCAACAGTCTGGTTGCGCCCAAAGAAACACATCCAATTACAGTTCGGGCTGCGTTGTTTTGTTGCACACAGAATGCATGTTGTGCTTGTGTGTGGGAGACCAGATGTGCAACACTTCCAGGATGCAAAGGGAATTTGGATAGTGGAAGATGTAGGACAGTGAGGGCTTTTTGTCCTAAGGAAATAAGGGGAGTTCATACACACGCACACGCGCACACACACACACCCGTGCGCCTGCGCACATTCACACGTACACTTTTTTAATTGGACAAAACGGGCAGGCTCACACTACTTCACAGGGCTTGCCACAAAGCAGGTGCCTATAAATATCTCTACATCATAACTGACATATTCAATATCAAAATTTGTAGAGCAATTCAATCCATGAGCTGTTCTGTTTATGCAGCACTAACATTAAACTGTTTTAATTGAGTTTTAAAAATAAACTCAGCTCACTGAATTGGCTCCTTGTATGAAGATCACATAAATGTAGGTTTAAAGTCAATAAATACATTGACCAAACATTGCCCATTTCCCCTCAGCTTTCCTGAAAGCCTCGCATTCATTCTCCTTTCCTGACTCTGTTCCTTGCCAGTCTCCTCGGAGACTGGTTAACATGAGCTTTGCCCTGACAGAGACCAAGCCGATATTTCCTCCTAGGTTGACTTGGTGGCAATGCAGACAACTGATCCTGCCTTCTGGGGGTGAGGGGTGGGACTCAATCCCCTTCTCTGATTAGTCCTTTCCTCCCAGTTCCCCTCCTCCAGGGCAGGCCCCAAGGAGGTGGCAGAGTGGCCTCCTCTGCCTGGAGCCCATCACTTCTTTTGGTTACATGCTCAGAACTTCTGAAGTGAGTTCTGGTACCTCACTTAGCGCATTTGGACATGGTTTCCTCATCAGGGACATGAGATCCTGTTCTAGGATGTTTGTGCTGCCTTTCATCTCCAGCTTGCTCTGCTTCAAAGATGCACATGCCCTGGGTGGATCAGGAGAGAGCTGCCCTGCCCTGAGTGTGGGCAGTGGCACTCAGAGCATGGCCATGCCCTGCAGCAGCATGTCCCAGGAACCTGGCAGAAACGCACATTCTCTGCTGTCCCTTAGACCTTTGGATCCCAAAGCTGTGGGGCTGGGGGCTGTGCAGACTGTGGTGGAGAAGGCCCAGGGGGTTCTGATGCACACAAAACTGCACCACTGGGGTCATGCATTTGTGTAGCAGGAAGGAAGACAGAGGAGCGTGTGGAGCTTGGGACACTGGAGGCCAGAGGAGTGTGGTCAAGGCTGGATTGGAGGGCTAGAGAGAAGAGCACGTGGGATTCCTGGAGCGAGGGATGAAGCCGGGATACTGGGGCGGATGCCAGGGCAGCAGCTAGTGGCTAAGAGCACAGGCTCTCCTCTGTTAAAACCAGCTGGTGTGACCCTGGGCAAGTGGCTAAGACTCTCTGCTCCATTTCTTCTCTCTGGTAGCAGCTCTGGGGCAGCCTCTGCCAGCTTCTGCCATGTGCCCACCCAGTCCCTGCAGGATGCTCCTCCTCAATGTCTTTGCTCTTTCTCGATGTCAACATCTGCTTTGCCTGTCCAATTGCCCTGATCTCAGCCCCAACGCCACAGTGGCCCCCAAACAATGACTGCTCCTGCCCCTTTGTGAGTAAATCTGGTGTGAGGTCTACATTGCTTCAGAGCGTCCTCGACAGGAATAGACCCCATTATCCCATCAGTAAGTAGTACCATCTATGGGCACCCCTTTCCTGGTCGCATGTCCCAAACTCCCCTCGGTCTGCTTCCTAAGATCACCTTCCAAACGATAACTTGCCCTGGCATCCTCATCTCAAGGTCTTCTTTTAACCTGACCCAATGACTTGCCTTCTATGGTTGAGACGAGGATGAATGGAGTTAGTGTGAGCAGTGCTTGGCACACAGTATAGGAATGAGTGATCTGTATTGTGATTGGCACCTGAGCACTGAGCTCGCAGTCCCAACACTTGATCCCAGCCTTGTCCGCAGTCCACCAGTGATGGGAGCCTGAGAACCCCATGAACAGGCCTGCATTGGCTGCAGCCCTCCTAGGGCTGTTTGGAGAGTAAAACAGGAGAGCTCTGCTGGCACTCTGCCAACTGTGCCTGTTTATAGCAAAGTGAGCTCTTGGATTCCTGGATAGGACGGACTAGAACCAACTTCTCTGGCCCGGCTGCCACCAGGCCCATAGCCCCTGCCACCCTGGGAGGGTACAGGCACGGGTGGGGGCTTCTTAGCTTGTTAGTTTCACACAACAGTTTTGAGCTCAGCTGAAATTGAGCCCGCTATCCATCCAGCATGCTGAGCTGTTGAGGCCAAGCATCTTAGAAGTCACAAGGCTTTTATTTCCAGGTGTGTAAATATACGACTATTAGAGTGGGAACAGTGCCAGGACAGGCTTATAACTACAATGTCCCCATTGAAGTATTTCTCTTTGAATTATATAACAGAAGAGGTACAGCACGCCATAACTGTGCTGCTAGCATTGTAATCAAACTAGTCATAAGTCATAGTGCAGAACCCGTGAAGCGGTTCAGGGCAAGGTTCAAAGTCTTACAAGAATGCGGGAGGTTATACTGAAGAGTGAACCACCTTGATGGGCCCTGGATCCGAGGTCTCAGGCCTGGGTGGCTGTCCCCACCTGTGTGGGGAAGGTTGTTTGTAAAGCAAAGTGTGGGAAGGGCCTTCTGGGGGCCTGTGGATGTGGGATGTGCTGGAGAGAGACGTGGAATTTACTTGAAGACAAAAGCAGCTGTCTGGAATCAAGGGCCTGGAGGCCTGCGGAAAGCCACAGAAATGCTGCTAGGGAGGTGAAACAGATACTCTGAAGGTTTTGCAATCTTCTGATTTTTGGCTTTTCACCTCTGTGATATAACAGAAGCACAGATAGAATCAACAGGGAGTCATTTTTAAAAATTGAGCATAAGGAATTAATCTAGACTTCTAGAAGCTTCCAGTAATGGGTGATTTCCCTCAGGGTACTGCTGCGCTCTTCTCTGGAGAGGAAGCTTTTCACTCAGGCAGACAGCTTGCCAGGAATACACATTTGTGTATATTTTTCCCCTGAGACATGTTTTTCTTTAAAACATTGAGGCAAGAGTCAGTGGGAGACCATGTGTCCCTGAGTAGCAGATGTTGCCGACAAATGTCATTTTTCTTCCTGTGGCCCATCAGACTGTTCCGTATAGTGGGGTGTTGGGCAAATAAGTTTGTAAATGTGATTTTTTACATTTGCTCACTTTTATTGTTAATAATGGCTGCTGCCCGTGTGAATGGCGCTGCCCAGGTGAGGCTGCCGATTGCCTTTCTGCTAGGGAAGGGCCGTTGTTATGCTAATGTGAGCTGGAGGAGGGGTTTCGTACAAAAAAGTTCTTTTTTTAAGGATCTTTTTATTTTTTCTTTATTCATTTTAGAGAGGAGACACAGAGTGAGTGAGAGATGGGGAGGGGGAGGAGCTGGAAGCATCAACTCCCATATGTGCCTTGACCAGACCAGTGCAGGGTTTTGAACTGGCGACCTCAGTATTCCCAGGTCGACACTTTATCCACTGCACCACCACAGGTCAGGCAAAAAAAGTTTTAAGGAGAGGAAGAAGGAGAAGGAAGAAGGAGCCAAGATAGAAGGAAAGGAGAGAGAAACCAGTTTGTGCAGAGTGTAAAAAGCCATGTTGGCAGATGGGTAACCAGAGATGACTAAGACTGGTGGGGGCCTTTAATTTTAGGAAAACCCAGATGTGTCAGTGGCTTTGGGAGCCCTGAATGAAAAGGGAAGTGTTCTCCCTCTGTGTGTTTCTCGCTGGCTGGGTGCAAGGCTAGAATAAAGGAATGGCTCATAGTCCTCCAATTCCATTGTTTCTTCACAGTCTCTTCGAATCTAATGGGAACCTGCATGGCCTGGCTGTGATGGCCATGAATACTGGGCATACATGGGGACTCTGAAGTGTCGCAGTTGCAACGTTTCCATGACTCCTGTGTTGCACAGGGTGGGGTATTTGTCCGGAAAAGGAAGGGATAGTGGACCCCTGCTCTTCAGGTTTAAAGGGCTAGTGGTGGGGTGGACTCCTTGCGAGAGTGAGGCCCCTGCAAGGCTGGCCGGGCCCTGTCCTCAGACTCTGAGCTCTGCTCCCAGCAAAGGTGGGGCCAGGCTACTTAACTCTCACCCAAGGCCGGCTACTTGACCTCAAGAACCTCAGTGTCGCCTGACCTGTGGTGGCACAATGGATAAAGCATCGACCTGGGAACACTGAGGTCTCCAGTTCAAAACCCTGCACTGGTCTGGTCAAGGCACATATGGGAGTTGATGCTTCCAGCTCTTCCCCCCTTTCTCTCTTTCTCTCTCTCTCTCTCTCTCCCTCTCCCACTCTGTGTCTCCTCTCTAAAATGAATAAAATAAAAATAAAATTAAAAAAAACCCACCAGATATTCATTTAAAATAAAAAAAAAGAACCTCAGTGTCACCAGCAGACACTGAGGACAGTTGTCACTAGATTTAGAGCCCACCTGGATAATCCAGGATGACTTCATCCCCAAATTCTTAATATAATTACACCTGCAAAGACCCCTTTTCCAAATACTGTAACATTCACTGGTTCTGGAGATTAGAACATGAATATATTTTGGGGGCATATCTTAACACTGAATTTTTATTAAATAACTGCCTGACATACTCCAAATAATTTTTTCTACAATTTTTGGTTGCATACTCACGTCGCTACTCCCTATGACAACAATATTGTAATGTCATGTTCAATAGAAAGTCAACATTTACTCTATCATGATTGATTTCAATGTGCATATTATGATTTCTAGTCGGGCTGCATATATTTACTGCTTTTAGTGCTGCTATGAATTTCTGCCTTACAAACACAGGAATTCTATTTCATGTGATTCCTATCTAAAAAAAAGGAAAAGTAAATTAGTAAATTTGTTTCCTAGGGCTGCCTACAAACTGGGTGGCTTAAAATGACAGACATGTCTTCTCTTACAGTTCTGGAAGCTAGAAGTTCAAAATCAAGGTGTTGGCAAGGCCGTGCTTCCTCTGCCACTGGGAAGAATCCTTCTTCCCTCTTTCTCGCTTCTGGTATCACTGTCAGTCCTGGGCAATTCTTGGCATTCCTTGGCTTCCAGCTGCTTCATTCCAATCTCAGCATCTGTTGTCACACGGTATTCTCCAGGAGTGCCTGTGTCTAAATTTCCTTCCTTTTACAAGGCCATCAATCATAGGGTTAGGGCCCACCCTACTCCAATAGGAGAAAGTATGTAAGTATGACTTCAGTTTAACAGACATCTTAATTATATCTGCAAAGACTCTATTTCTAAATAAGGTCACATTCATAGGTACAGAGAGTTAGGACTTCATCCTGTTTTTTTGTGTGGGGGGGTCACAATTCAGGTGCATTTATAATTATGACACGTGATTCAGTATACACCAGGAGAATGAACCTTTATTTCAAACTCAGCACCAACAAGAACTTAATCTTCCACTTACTGTTTTACCCATCTGATGACTGCAAAATTCCCCACAGACTAGCTTCCAGCTCAGGCCGTTTATTATGGTCGTGATTACTTTCTGGAGGGATGGACATGTATGATAAAATTTAGAAGCTCCAAATGAACCCCTCCCCAGGGAAGGACCAAAGAAGAAGACTGTGATGTCAAAATGAATGTCTTAGGTAGACTAATGTTGCCCCTCAGCAGAGGACAAAGAGTGGGTCCTTCATTCTTGAAGAAGTGAAGGGACAAGATCTTATCACCCTCCTAACTTGTGTCCAACAGGCACAGACTGTTCTGTCTGCTGCCCTTAAATCCCCCCATCTGCCAAGATGGGACCTGGCCAGACAGCCCAGCCTCTTGTCCCGGTCTGGCTGCAGGGCCTCCAGCTGCCAATGACTTCATTTACATTGCTATTCAGGAACAAATGGCCCGGCTCAATGGAAAGTCTTTCAGTTCTGACAAGCAAGCCAGTCTGTGGCATTTTGCTTTTCCTTACTCTCGCAGATGTTCCTACAATACCAGCAGAATCAGATTCACAGATGAGCTGCTGAGAGTGGCTGGGCTTCGCTCCTGCGTTAGCCAGTTGCCATGTGGCCTGTGGTCAAGGCGCGGGCAGCAGCTGGGAATTGCATCTGGGAACTGACTTCATAGCTGTGGTCAGAGGCAGAAAGCTCATTTGTACAGCATCTTCCCTCACCAACTGCAATGGGGTCTCCCCCTGACACAGGGGCTGCAGTGGAGGGTCTTGGATAGAAACATGTTGTTGTCCTAAGAAGGGTGTGGGCGGGTTGGCTTTCTCTGATTCTGGTGGGGTGATGGGGCAGGAGTGGTTAATGGATGCTCGTTCCCTGGACGAACAACTGCCGACATCACTGAGGGAAGAGGAAGGCAGGGTCCCTTGACCATTAAGTACTCAGTGAGGGGGATCTGGACAAATAAAAGAGCTATACAGAATGGGTCCATGATGACTCTGGGAATAGCCATCACCTTGACAGGCAGAGACAGATAGAAGCTGGGATTGTATGTTTCATGGCAGACCCATTTTACCAAACCATGACCAGAGAGACTTTCAAACCAGCCAATCAGCTGCTGACTGTAACCACAGCAGTGTGGTCAGATCAACACCAGGCTCCAGACCTCACATAGACCAAAAGCTCACCCAAGAGCAACAGTACGCATTTTAGGACAGAAATTCCTGCTTTCAAATATGAGTCTCTTTAAGAAAGAGTCTAGTTTGCAAACAACTATTAGATCCCTTTGGAGCCCAGGGCAGACCACCCCAAAATATCCCACAATGGCTGATTGATTACTTTGAATTAACGTTACTTGAGAAGCAGCCATGTAACAAGGGCATGTTGACCCTCTCTTGTCTCCTTGCATGCAGGAAACAAATCTCCCCTGTGACAGGCGCCTCCTTGTTCCACGGGGACTGAGAGATTCCCCCCACCTTATCACAAGAGTTAAGGAATCCAGAACTGAAAAGCTTTCATAAACAAGCCTTGTCACCCCTTTGCTAACTTACTACCCAAACCCAAACTTTGTTTAGCTTTCTGACTAATGAGTACCCAAACCCGAGTGCCTTTGTCCTATCAGTGCTTCAGAAATGTATTGTTTCTTTGTCAAAAAAAATATAAAAAACTGGCTGGTTTACCACTTCTGAGCATCATTTATAACCTCCCAAGCATATGTATTCAATAGGTTTTCCTTTCATTAATCTGGTCTTGTGCAAATTTTCCTTTTAGTCCAGCCATAAGAGCTCAAGAAGGGTAGTGGGAGGAACTTCCCCATCCCCATCCATCTCTACAGAGCAAAACTCTTCTCAAAAAGGACTCAGGGAGCAAGGGACAACCCTCCTTGTCAGTGGTCTAGCCCACCCTTACCCTTTCTTCATTTTCCCATGCTCACTCTCGCCCTTGTTAAACTGTAAGGGTAGGGGGAAACCTCTTACACCCCCTAGGTTCTACACCTGGGACCTCGGAGGGTAAACTGGCAAAAGAAGGATTAACAGGAGAAAAGGCGTACACATTTTATTTGATGTTAATATTTTTAGGTGTGTGTGGAAACCTTCCTCGAAAGGAAATGAAGACCCAAAACAATGCTCAGGCCTTAGGGCCCACATAGCATTTTACCAAAGAGCAATAACTAAACTGTGGAGATGCAACAGACAGAGGAAAAAAACTCGGAGCTTCTCCAGGAAATAAATTGTTAAAAGGTAAATCTTTGGGAGACACTAATGGAAGATAAAGGTCTTTGAGTAAGTTTTCTTAGGCAGATCCCTGTCTGTGAGTCTCTTGACTGACAAGAGTCTAGATTCATCTCTGGAGATTCAGGTGGTTCCCAATCAATCTGATTTTCCCGGTGGGAGAGAGGGGAGGGGGCCACCCCCACAAAGGAAGCTCCCGCCCTGCTGTTAGGCAAACAGAAAGAGGCAAATAGGGGGCTTCTCTGTGCCCTATTAAAGAAAAATCAGAGCTGGACAACAACTAAAGTGGTAAAAACAGACTTTATTCAGGACGCTTGCAATAGGGGGAAAGAGACCTCAGTCTAGAATAGAGCTGGATTCCAACACAACACGGCCAAGTGGGGCTGGGTAGCTGAAAAGCAGGGCGGGGCCAGTGGGTGGAAAATTCCCCAAGAGGAAACATCAGGGTGAAGAGGATTCCTGCAGTAAGCCATGAGACACCCCAGGGGGTGGAGGAGGACGAGGAACCCGATTAAATACCAAGAGTGACCAGCTATTGAAGCGGGAGCGGGGCTGGGGGATGCTGATGAACCAGACTTGGCATCATTCTACGTAGTTAAAATCGCACAACGTGGCGATGAACGTGGAAGTACGAGGGTCTAGATCCGTGCGAGCAGAGGGCTCAGATGCACTAACTAAAGTTAGGTCAGGGAGAGAGACTCTGTCAGTCTGCTGTTTCCGTCGCCTGCAGCTCAAAATAGTCCTTACGCCAAAGTAGCGCATTTGGAGCAGCATATTGGGGTCCCCTTCGTTACCATCAGCGAAGTCAGTCTTGCCGGTGGCGGTCAGGAGAAAGCTAATGTCTAAGCTGGGCAATGGATACGTTTTAAAGAGTGTCCCCCGCCACTGAGGCACCACGATTGAAAGAATTCAATAGAAGAACGTATGGAGAGTGACTAATACAGGACCCCAATTATGTATCTTAAAAACGTGTATGCATGTGCACGTTATAAATATATTTGCAACTGTACATTTGATGATGACTAATATCTGTCTCCCCACCTAAGGGTAAACTCTTTGATTGCAAGGGATAGTTGTCAGCTGGGACCTGGAGAATGGGAATGATTTTCTGACCAAATAAATAAATTAAGGGTTTCAGCAAACAAGTGTATTGCATTTCCAACTTCTTACCACACCTTGGCTATAAAGGGCTTTCTCAAAAACTCCTGACCTCTCTTTCAATCTAGATGATGCAGTGCTTCGGAAATATTTCTAATTTTGTTATTTATAAGCGACCAACACCCCAGCTGCTTGGAAATCTCCACCATTGGGTTGCCATGGGACCAGTCTTTCTTGGACTGCACCCAGCAGATGAGAGAGTATGGCAGGGAGACTAAGCAGGCCTAATGGGTGACTTTGGCTTGAGGACTTCCCATCAGCCTTGCCAAATTTCCCTTGAACTGAACTGCAGGCTTAAACTCTCCCAGCCAAAGTTCTCTCCTTCCTTTACTCCTTTTGAAAGCAGAGTGACCATCTGTCTGGCTTCCACGATGAAGCACATGGAATAATCAAACTAAGCGAGAAGAATCAGTGGTTAGAAATAGAAATGGCTGTCAGGCACGTGCACTCAACAGAGCCTGATAGAGTCTCCCGAGCCTCTCCTGGAATAGGATTTCCATGGTCCCAGAGGAGCATGGAACCCCCAAATGTATTCTGTGTCCCTAAGGGCACATGTCAGCGATACCCTTCAGGTATAAACTTTCTCCCAAGAACTTGTCATCCACCCTGTAAAAAAAAAGGTGGGGAAAGACAGCCTCCTGAAATTGAAATTTTTTTTTTTTTTGCCTAAACAATGCAATTATTGTGATATTAACCAAACATGTCTCGTATTGGCAATCTTGCTTCCAGTTCCAAGGGGAATGTAATTCAGCCAAGATACGAATTCAGTTTAGGTTTGGAATAAATTTAAAAAGGGAAGTTTTACAGATAAGTTTTGTGACTTTGAAAAAAAAATTTATACTGTAGACACATGTATACTTCTTGTATAAGTCCTTTCTTCACTGAACATTTAACACAATATATTATAAGCACTTTTTGAGATCAATAAAAATGTTTCTCATTTTTAATGGTCATGCAGTATTTTGTTGAATGGCTGCACCATCATTTATTTACTCAACTAATCCTTCTCCTTGCTGGCTGTCATCCAGATCCTCTCTTCGCTAGGAGCCTTCTCAGCTCCTGAAGTCTCCCTGCATTCCTTGGTACATTGCCCACTTCAGCTTTAAACCAGCAATGATGTGTTAAGTCCTTCACACACTTGGAATTTTTCTGTCTTCCCTTTCTGCTGCATTTCTCCTGCCTGCAGCCAACTGAAAGGTCCTCCCTATCCCACGTCCATAATCTAAAAAGTGCCTTTTCCACAGAACGTAGCATCCATCTTCTCAGGTTTCAAGGACTAGTGTGTGGACGTCTTTGGGGGCTGTTTTGCCTGCCACTGTGCTTTGCATCATGTGTGCACATTGTCAGGTGCTTTATGAACATTAATTGCCCTAATTTTCTAGTCATCCAGGTAATGTCACTCTTACTTTAGCTGTAGATAACATTATAGTAAATCTGCTGGGGTGGGGGGTATTTGTTTTGTTAGTTTGTTTAACCTGGGTCTTATCATCTCACATATTCCAGATTTCCTCCATTTTAGGGTTAATTTTTGAGGGACAAAAAGGGCCACTGTTCTAATCTTCATTTTGAAATGGCAGTTACTTCTCCCTGTGCACAAGAATGCAGAATTGAGGGCCGAGAGGAATAACATACCTGGGAAAATCTTTTATTAGGTAGGATTAGGTTCAGCCAGAAAATGTTAACTTTTAAGGAGGTAAAGTGGCTTAAACAAGATTGAAGATTACTTCTTTTATATGAATGAAACTCAGAATTATTCACAAGCTAGTACATTAGCTCCACAATAGTCATGAACCCAGCCTAATTGTTTCACTTTTCCCATATGGCTTCCATCTCATGGTACAAAGTAACTGCTTGAGCTCCAGCAATTACACCCACATTCTAGTCAGCCATAAAAGGGGAAAATAAAGACATCAAACATAAGACTCCCTCTTATATCACATTGACCAGAAGTTGATCACAAGGTTGCCCCTAACTACAAGGGAGCCTGAGAAACATAATCTACATCTAAATAATGATTAGACTTTTGTGTGTTCTTATTACTAAGGAAGTAGGGAAGAATGGATATTGTGTGTGTGTGTGTGTATGGAGGGTACTATCAGTCTACTATAGATCTAAATCTAAAATTATTTTCTGGTTTCCTTCTGAGACCTACCTATTGACTAGTAGTAATAACCAAAGTGACCCATGCTAAGTTCCGTATGTGCCTAGGTAGGTGTGAAAAACTACAGAGGGGCATTACTATCCAAATGTTCATTATATAGATCCCCAAACAAGAAACTGGAGGTCACTGATGAACTGACCACAGGTAAAATTTGTCCCCTTCCATCTCTCCTGACTCACTAACGCTAGCATCTGTCACTGCTCATTCCTTACAACCACTTCCTGCAGCCTCTCCCTGAGTTTTAGGTGATACAACAGAGGGCAAAACCCAGGCAAATGGGTTGCAAAGTGACATTGCAAATACTACAACAGGTCCGGGTTTTTTTTAACTCATGAAATGATCTGAGGAAACATATCACAGCGAAGCCAGAGACAAATCAGTACCTATAATGAGTGAAACTAATTAGCAGTTAAATGGGCCATCAATAAAGCACTTCAAAAGGCTATTATTTGAATATTTAAGGATTAGGAAAGCATTTGATGAAGTCTTTGAAAATCACCCCTTTTGGATTGTTTTTGTTGAAA
Source organism: Rhynchonycteris naso (assembly GCA_037038555.1). NCBI lineage: Eukaryota > Metazoa > Chordata > Mammalia > Chiroptera > Emballonuridae > Rhynchonycteris > Rhynchonycteris naso. Next base: position 271,798,689 of record CM072995.1, on the reverse strand, counting down.
ACATGAAGGATACTATGTTATGCAGTGTTTTCAGAAAGACATACCGAAAATGACATTCCCAACCCTAAGAATTATTTATGTAAAGGATAACACCAGGTCATAGTAACAACCTAAGTAAGTTTGTTTTAAGTGACATTATTCCAAGATGATTGCCTAATGATTATTCTGAATATTTTCCTCGAAATATTTGTTATTTTTCAGGCACAAAGGGAAAAGAATTTCATTAATCGCTTGCCTCATAACTTGCAATGGTCCTGGGGATGGGAGAAGAGAGAGTATGACCGGAAAGAGGGGACATGCAACCCACTGTGTGGGATGAGCAAGAGGAACAGGGCTGGTTTTCTGTGGGTGAGGGGACAAACAGGCACCTCCTCTGGTCAGGGATGGCACTAGGCACGTAGAGGGTGCAGACAGAGGCGTGGGGCCTGTCTGGCAAGGCGAACACATGGGGCAGAACTGTCCGTGCAATGTGGTGAATGCAGCTCGCCAGAGGTAAGCTCTTTGGGAGGAGAGGCTCTTGCCTGTTGTTGACTTTGGTGTCCCCAGTGCCTAGGAGAGTGCCTGGTGTACTGAAGGTGCTGAAAAGGACCATTCACTGAACTAGTTGAAGAAATGGATGCTTCATGAAGGTAAGATTGCCAGTGGGCTGGGGATTGGCCTAACTAGAGCATGTGATGACAGGTGGAGGTAGTAGACATGGGGCCAGAACGCAGGCAGATCAGCAGGGGACAGCATTTTCATGCTGCAGGAGAAGCTGAAAGACTTGGAGCAGGGAAAAGTCCTGACCAAGCTTAGATTGGCACTGTGGAGGGCTGTAGCCATCAGCAGGATCAGACTGGGGGCAGGGAACAGCACGGAGAGACCATGGCATAGTTATGGTAACAGATCAGGCAAAGGATCATTTCTTCATTTGGCAACTATTTATTGAGCATTTACTATGCATCAGGCATTCACGAATAACACTGAGTTAAAAAATCACCCTGTCCTTTCCTCCTTATAAATGTGACCATCATGGGAAAGTTAATGCCTCAGTGCTCAAGTTCCCAGTAAACACAGGGTTTTCGCCTCTTCTGTCAGATAGAGGAAGGGACTACGTGGGAACACCAGGCCTTTGTGGGGAAGAGGGAAAAAGAAGGGTGCGCCGAAGGCCAGATGAGAAGTACTCTGTCCTCCTTGTCATGTTGCTGCAACAAGGCCAGCCCACAGAACCAGAGAGTGATGTCATTTAAATGAGGAAATGTTTACATGAGAGGTCTCTGTGGGCAGGTTCATATGAATAGTCACATTCTACACGCTGATGGTGTCTTTCAAAGGCTATTATTTAATGACATGCCTGACACTTTGATCAGGCACCAAAGAAGGTGGCCACTCCCCATCATGGAATAAGACCCCTGAGAGGCCCAGGGGCCGTGGTAGTTGTGGTGGACCCAGCACATGTAGGAGGCTGGGATGGTGGGGCCTGCACTGTGTCCAGGCTCACTCCTCATGGGCTGTGGGTCTCTGTTATGGGCTGAACTGTGTTCCTAAAAGTTCATATGTTGAAGCTGTAACCCCCAGTACTTCAAAGTTGACTGTTTGGAGAAAGGACCTTTAAAGAGGTAATTAAAGAAAAATGAGGCCTCTTGTGTTGGCCCTAATCTACCCTGACTGGTGTACTTGTAGAAGAGGACATTTGGACATGCACAGATGACTGTGTGAGGACACAAGAAGGCAGCCTCCCACAAGCCAGGAAGTACAGCCTCAGGAATAACCAAACCTGCGGACACCTTGACCTCAGACTTCCAGCCTCTGGAACTGTGAGAAAATCAATTCCTGTGTTTTAAGCCACCCAACCTGTGGTGCCTTGACTTGGTGGCCCAAGAAGACTAATGCAGCTATTAAGAGGGGACCTGGTTAGCATTTCCTGCTTCCCTCCGCCTTTCTTGCACCCAGTCCCAACTTTCATTGTCACCTCCATGTGGCTATAATTCTTTGTTCTCCTGTTGGCCTTCTCCTCTTGACCATGATTCCCTGCAGGGGAAAGACTAGGTTTTAGCTAACTTGTGTTTTCAATGCCTGGCACTTCAATGCCATTGTAAATGTTTGGAGGGAGGGTATCATTGGGCACCTTTGTGGCCATCTTGCTGAAGGAATGATCATTAACCCATTTGTTCCGTCACTCAAAGTACATTTATTAAAAGACTACTTCGTACTAATAACTATTTGTTCATTTAAAGAATAACATAGTCATGATTGCAACCTCAATTACAGTCACAAGCTACATTTCAGGGACACAAAATGCATAGCATGGAGCTCCTGTCCTAAATGAACGTACAAATTCAGAGTAGCAAATATATATTGCAATGCAATGTGATAATGCTATCATGGATGGATCAAACGGCTGTGACCACGCAGGGAAGGAGAACACATTGTGTGCATCTTCCGCCCCCAGGAGAGAGGGAAGACTTCTATGTGTGCCACTAGGGTCTGTCAGATTTACTGGTGGAACTAGGCAGGGCAGCTGACTGTGTCTCATGCACAGTGGCAGGCTGCATGTCAGGGTATTTGTGGTTCCAACAGAGGGCTTTGGAAGTCTACTTTCTGTGACTTAGCACATTACCTATGTCTTTGAACTGTACCAACTGCTGGAGAGAGGCAAAACGCCGAGCTAGCCTGCCGAGGGCATTTCTGTCTCCCCCTTGCTCAGCATGCAGAGAGCCGGCCAAACCTCTCTTCCCAACCTACCATTTGTCTTACTTAGGCTTTTGCCTGGGCTGAAGGCTATCATATTCTGATGAGGGCAGCATTTCTCTGAGAACTCTGGGCTGTCTGAAGGTGTGCACAGTGGCTGCCCAGAGAGCCAGGGAAACGGCGTGGCTACATATAGAGACTTAGTCAGAAAAGCGGCTAAGCAGGTCTTCACCTCGCTCCTAGCTCCTTCCTCTCTCTCCCTTCCTCCTTTGCTCGCCTCCCACCCTCTGCCCCAAATCAGCAACTTTCAGCTATTGGTGACAGAATCAGAATTCAAAAAAGACACATAGTCTTTACAGGATTCAGGGAAGGTGGGGTAGTAGACGGAATCTGGTCAGAAATGAAAGAAGCCTCATGTGACAGCCTCCATTCTTCTCACTGCGGGAGTGGCTGGAAGCTCCCAGACCTGCTTGGAGCAGACAAGGCCTCCCAGAGGACAGCCAGGGGGGCCTGTAATTCTCATTACAAAGCTCCTTAGCACATGATCCTGCTCCCCTTTCTCCTCTGCTTGACTCAGTTTCACACACCCATCATTAGTGATTGTACTAGGGTCCTCTACAGAAATAGAACCAATACATATATATATATAGAGAGAGAGATTTTAAGAAATTGGCTCACGCAGTTATGGAAGCTGACACTTCTAAAATCTGTACAGTAGGTTGTCATGCTAGAGACCCAGGAGAGTCCGTGTTGTGGTTCAAGTCCAAAGGCTGTCCCCTGGCAGAATTCCTTCTTCCTTGGGCGAGACCAGATTTTGTTCTAGTAAGGCTTCAACTGACTGGAGCAACCAGCTTTACTCAAAGTTCTCTGAGTTAAATGTTAATCTGATCCAGAAAACACAGTCACAGATACATCCCGAGTAATGCTTGACCATGTATCTGGGTACCACAGCCCAGACAAATTGGTACATAAAATTAACCAGTCACATTGCCCACAAGCTTGAAAATGACTGTAGATAATACCTATAGTTTCTTTTAGGTAAAAAGTTAGTGATTTTAAGGCTCTCGACATGAAGGCTAAGTACTTTTCAAAATGTGATCTTTGGATCACTGCTTATCACATGTCAACCAAGTGGTTAGGAGGTGGTATGACAGTTTCAGAAGAAAATAAGTTGATGACATAAGTTTCACAAGCTTTGATATGTAAGATAAAGTATAATTCCAGAAACACTGGACTTCCTTAATTAGTGTTATACTTTTTAAGGGAACTCAAGATCTACATTGGTCAAGTGGGCGCATATTTAGTTAAGTATGTGGTTGAAGTCAGCTGATGGCATTAGTAAGTTATTTCCTGTGCTTGTTAAATTCTGCATTTTTTCATTGTTACTTTTTTGTCTGCTATATATCCCGATTCATAAAATGCATTTAACTAGGTGGACTGGTTCATTAGACTATAAAGGTCACGAATATAAAAATTAATAAGGGAAATTCTACAACCTAGAATAATGTCAAAAATGACAAAAGGTGAACTGCAGTGCAAGCAGTGGATATAAATGTGTGTGTTCTGGGACAGGTAAAACCATGAGTGTGATAAACATGTACAAGCAACTGTAAGAGAAAAGGCAAAGAGGATGCACCATGACAAATACCTAAAACTGCACTTAAGTGATTCTGAATTAGTTCAGTTTCCTTTTTCTCCCCCTCCCCGAATTATTTGTTGTCTGTTGCAAAACCATATGCAAATGGCTTGGAATTCTTCAAAGCCTTGCATAACCTTTAATCAAAACAGAAGACCTTTTGCCTGACCTGTGGTGGCGCAGTGGATAAAGTGTCGACCTGGGAACACTGAGGTCACCAGTTCAAAACCTTGCACTGGTTCGGTCAAGGCACATATGGGAGTTGATGCTTCCAGCTCCTTCCCTCTTTCTCTCTCTCTCACTCTCACTCTGTGTCTCCTCTCTAAAATGAATAATAATAATAAAAAAAAACCAGAAGACCTTTCATGGTAAACTAATTACATTTCCTAGAACAAGTGTGAAATCATGCATTTCCCGGGAAATGGATGGATAGTGCTCCTAAATTGAAGAGAGGTCTCTGAAGTTCTAGTGACAGTGACCAGTAAGTGATATACCCCAGAGTAGATTGTTACTTAGAACTGAAACCATTTGAACAGAATGACCAGATTATGAGGAATGGATATCAGGGGGCAATGAACTCTCAGATTCCAGGGCTGGGCAGCTGTCCCCCAGCTGCTGTGTGTTTCCAGCTGAAGACAGACGTGTGCAGATTTTCCCTGCATATTGGAAAATGTGAGACTTTCATGGGCATAGTTGTCAGAATACTGCATCTGTCTCCGGAGCTTTGATTTAATGGTAAAGCCCCCTTGACTTAGAAAGCAGATCACAGATGACCGAGCACCAGCCGGAGTCAGTGATTGGTCTGAAGGCTTTGTTCCCTTCTGTGAATTGAAAATCTGTCTATGGCTGGAGAAGGTGAGTCTGAGTATGTTGACAATTTGGATCTCCTTCTTATGCTTGAGCCCATAGGCAGAATACATGTAGCAATACTGTGTCAACTTAGAATCTACCCCTCAGTCTTTAGATGTGAATATGCCAGTCCTCAGATGTGAATTAGGTGTTTCATACAGGGGTCAAGTTCAGCCTTGAATTTCTCATTTTTCCATCTCTGTGTTGGCTGCCTGATGTCTCTATCCAGTCTATATGGTGAGAATTTCCAAAGGGAAACTCATGTAGTACTGGTGGGACTCAATGACCTGCTGTTTGCTATAGGACTTGAAGTATAGAGACTTCCTTTTCTCCTTTTCCTCTTCTAGCCATGGCACGGGTGTGTGGTTCAGTATGAGGCAATCAGATACTCCCACCCAGGACCTGCATTTGGAATAAATGATAAAGAACAAACAGTCAGTTAAGATTTAGTCACAGTGGCTTTAGGGGTATCCAGGAGTAGGGTCTGACTCCAGGACAGTGACATTATAGTCTGACAGATCCTAGTGCAAGATAATTGATTAACTTCCCATGTGGAACCCACTGCCATTCTTTCATATTTTTCAAGTCTGCTCCTCTAGCAGCCAGTCAATTCGATGAGCATCTCGCAACTTTCCAGTACAACCAATGCAAGTCTTTTCTGCCCAAGACATCCTGAGGTGGTTTCTAGTGCTGAACATCCACACCCCTAATCACTACACACACCTTCTGTCTATGTGGGAGCAGTGATGGTGATAATGAAACAGGAGGAGGAGATGATAAAAATGTCATGAAGACATAGATAAAAACAAAAAGAAAACAAATAGGAACGTTATGAAGTAGATAAAAAATGCAGATTCCGGCCTGACCTGTGGTGGCGCAGTGGATAAAGCGTCAACCTGGAACACTGAGGTTGCCGGTTCAAAACCCTGCACTTGTCTGGTCAAGGCACACATGGGAGTTGATGCTCCCTGATCCTCCCCCTTTTCTCTCTCTCTCTCTCCTCTCTAAAATGAATAAATAAAGACAAAAACAAAAAAATTTTAAAAAATACAGATTCCTACAGCTGTTTCTAGAGCATTACCTGTTGTCATCATTCATTTTGTATCTTTCCACTCTTTTTAAAAACTATATCTAATATTTATTAACTTTAGAGAGAGAAGAAGGGGGGAGAGAGATACATCAATTTACTATTCCACTTATTTTATGTATTTATTGGTTGATTCTTGCATGTGCCCCAACAGGGGAACCAACCCACAATCTTGGCAACCTTGGCATATCAGGATGACACTCTAACCAACTGGGATACCCATCCAGGGCTAAATATTTCCAATTTTATTTTCCTTAAGAGTTATAGAACAACAACCACTTTCCTGACAATTTCTTTCTTAACTTGATCAAGAAGACCCTGGAGAGATTTGGTTTAGAATAGATTAGGGATCTGCAGCCTAAGGGCAGCCATCTGTTTTTGTAAATAAAGTTTTATTGAAATACAGCATGCTTATTCATTCCTATATTGTCTATGGCTGTTTTCGAGCTGCACTGGTAGAACTGAATAGTTGAGACAGAGATTGCATGGCCAGTAAAGTCTAAAATACTTGCTATATGGCTCTTTATGGAAAAGATCGCTGACCTAGAATAGGACATTTGGATCTCTAAGGACTGAGGCACAGAAATACATTTTTCTCTTAGTTTTGACTCCTCAACTAGAAGCCCTTCCTTTCCCAGCTAAACTTTCCACACCTTGAGGGTTAATACCAGAGGGGTGGTCCATTTGCACCTATTTCAGATGGCTAGGATTGTTTTCCCAGAGGGTAAGAACAAACCAGGGAGAGAGGATGGAAGCAGCTCACTCCCCTTTCTCTCTCCCTGGGGGCCCTGCTCTGGGACTCAGAGACCTGTGTGGGGAAGACAAGTGCTCAAGGCCACTCAGCTATTCAAGGATTGCTGAGACCCCAAGCTAGGTCTTCCCAGATTGGATCTGGTACTCTCTCTGCTGTCACTCTACCTCATCGGGAAGTCCTAATGGAGGTGGTGGGATTCCAGTCTGCTCAGGAGCCTGAGTGAGCTCTAGACAAACAAAGGCCGTTAGCCACTCTTCCTTTCATGCCTAAATGCCACAGAACAGCATTTCAGGCACTAGGTCAGTGGTTCTTAACCTTTTTTGAGGTACCGAACCCACCAGTTTCATATGCGCATTCACCGAACCCTTCTTTAGTGATAAATAAAATATGATTTTTTTTTCCAAATTCAAGACATAGGTATATGTTTTTTTACTGGTGCACAAAATGAGCCGTGCATGAACATCACCTTGCTCAAAGAACAAAACCAACAAAGTGCATGAACTCACAACAAATTACGGTATTACTTTATTCTGGCCTCCGCGGCAGAGGCTTCTCCGAACCCCTGAGAGCGTGACTCATCGAACCCCTAGGGTTTGATAGAACCCAGGTTAAGAATCACTGCACTAGGTACACACTGTAGCGTTCATTATGAAGCATGAAGACCACGGCCTAGATGTCAGTAGGCCTGTGCTTTAGTTCTGGTGCTGCCACTACCTAGCGGTGCTACTTTAGGCATGTTACTTCACCTTTTTGGGACCCTCTTTGCTCAAACACAGCAGGGTAGAGGAGTGAGATTAAACAGGATTCAGCCGGCTCTGCTTTTTAAAATTGTGGGATGCTCTTGTTGTTCATAAAATATGGGACCTCTGATACACATCCCAGCTAGGTGCCTGAAATCTGGCTGATTTTGCACCCAAATCAATCCCAAATGGGGCCAGCCAAAGATGCACTCATGGAGCATGAGCATTTGGCCAGATTTGTGGGAAGGTATGCAGACAAAGGAGGCACGGGGCTCTGAAAGAGGGAACACCATGTCACACCAACTGACAGCAACCAATGGGATGCAAGAACTCATTAGGGGTCACGCCCGGCTCAACTCCTGGTTTGGAATTCAAGAATGCCTTTCGTGTATGGCCTAGTGGAAGGCTTGGAATAAAGAAGTATATTCGGGACGCCAATCCCAGATCGGCTCTCTTTGTGGTTCGGGTGGGGCGTCTGGAAGAAGCATTACTCATGTGGAAACATTCTGCCCTTTGAGACCTCCAGGAGATCCTGGAACAGGCTGTGGTGAGCCATGACAGCAGGCAGGACAGAGCTTCCCTATTATTTGCTGAAACAAATGATTAATTTTCAAGGTGGATTAAAAGTTTTATCTGTGTTATTCATAAGTCTGTAGAGCTGCATTCCTTCCAGAGGTTTTTCTGTTTCTGCATAGAAAAGAAATCTGTCTTTATTTTCTCAACTGCATCTTTGGGATGTAAAAGAAATTAATGAAGTATCTTTTTCAGTTACACAAGGCTACCAGACTATTGACTGAACACCAACACCCTGTAGTACCTGAAGCTGAAGTCAATGGAGGAAAAATTTCTTCTGGCACTTAGAAAGAGAAACTGATATTTTTATTGATCTAAAACCTCTTTGAATACATTTAATGATTCAAATGCTATTTTAATTGATTAATCACTAGCAGAAAGTATAATAAAGATTATATTGACCTGAGGTTTTTGTCCTAATGCTTTTTCTTCAGCTCTACCCTTTTTCCCCACCCCTGCAGTCTGATTAGCAGTGCACACCAGGCACTGTGCTGGGAAGAGACTACCTTCCTACAGAGCTATCTCTTTTAATCATCAGAACTACCCAGTGAAATATATATCATTCACCTCATTTTACTGAGGCTCAGAATGTTGAGGTAACATAGTTAGAAAGTTGAGGAGTTGGGACTCAAACCGAGGTTGGGTCTGAAGTCAAAGTTAAAGTTCATCTGTCCGTTTGCCCATCCTTCCACCTGCCACCCATCCATCTGACATCTAGCCAGCCAGCTTCCCATTATTCCATTTATTGTGGGAGATTGCCAGCTGACAAAAATCCTTGCAGTTTGAGGCCTAAGTTAAAGGCTAAGCTCTTCTGACACACCTCCATGTTAGCTGTGAAGCCGAGTGTTTCCACTTGTCCCATCCTCCCACCTCACTTGCTTTATTAAGTTGCTAAAGGCTAAGCTCTTCCCCACAACCTCTGATTGTTTGATTAAGTTGCTAGAGGCAATTTACATGCCCTTTGTTTCTTTTTTTCTTTTGTTTTTTTATTTTTTGTATTTTTCTGAAGTGAGAAGCAGGGAAGCAGAGACAGACTCCCGCATGCGCCCAACCAGGATCCACCCAGCATGCCCACTAGGGGGCTATGCTCTGCCTATCTAGGGCATTACTCCATTGCAACCAGAGCCATTCTAGCACCTAAAGCAGAAGCCTCAGCAATGGGGCCAACTTTGCTTCAATGGAGCCTTGGCTGCGGGAGGGGAAGTGAGAGATAGAGCGGAAGGAGAAGGGGAAGGGCAGAGAAGCAGATGGGTGCTTCTCCTGTGTGCCTTGGCTGGGAATCGAACTCAGGACTTCCATACACCAGGCTGACGTTCTACCACTGAGCCAACCGGTCAGGGAAACCCTTTGTTTGTTTTGATGTTGGCTGATTTCAGTTATGCATGTTGGGCAGATTCCTGTTTACATCTTACATGGATTCCCATTTATGCCTTAAGAGAATTCCTGTTTATGCCTCAGATGTATGACTTTGTATCGAAGACTTCCTTATTTGCATACGCTATATAATAAAGCAGACCAGAGGCTTTGCTTTGCTCTGGCTTGCTATCTGCTTGCAGAGACCTCCTGATCCCATACTTCTTTTCTCTGAGTTTATTTCTTCATTCCGCACCATTCTCACTCAGGACGTGGACGATTACTAGTCGCACTGATTCGCGGCAATTTATCACCCATTTCTCTGTCCACCTGGCCCCAACTGAACTGCAGAGGAAGCTGGGAAATGTCTAGGAAGAGAACAATGCAATAGAAATACAAGGTGCTAGTTCTGCAGTGACGAGTCATGGGAGGCTTTCTTGGGGACAGAGTGACTGCCATGTGGAGGAGGGTACAGTGATACCTCGGTTTTTGTTTATAATCCATCCAAAAACAATTGGCAAAATCCAAAACTGATGAAAACTGAGGCAATTAATTCCATATAAATCAATGTAAATCCAATTAATTCATTCTAGACACTCCAAAATATATACCAAAAACATATTTTATGGAGAATAAATGTAGTTTTAATACTAAAAACAATAAGAAATTGCACCGAATACTGCATATGCAGTAATCACTTACATGTAATTGTAGTTTTAGCACTTGCAATCAATAAAAAAAGCACAAAAACACTGGAAAGCAATGGAATTGTTTGGCTAGATGCGTGAGGTGATGCTCATACAATGAGAAACAATGTCACACTGAGCAGGAGAACACGTGGGTCGCCCTTTGTTGTGGCAAAGTTAGCAGTGAGGTCATGTGGGCATGCCGACAAAATTCAAAGCCACCCACAAAAACCGAGACAATTCTTTTGTGGAAAAAATCGACAAAAATGGAAACTGACGATTACCGAAGTCAACGAAAACCGAGACACTACTGTACTGCTTCCGCAGGAAGTACTGAGGATACCCACATGGGGGAAGGGTTTCTGGCCCTCTAAATTCCTGAGCTCAGGCACACACTAACTGGCTAGTCTGTATTAATTTGGTGTGCGTTTTTCATTAGTTTATTCTACTACTGGAAGGTCTCTGTGGAGCATTTAGTATGTGAAAGTTGCAGAATAAGGCTCTGTACAACAATACACAGCATTGTTTCCCTCAAGGGCCATCAATTTGGTTGAAAAGATAATATGAATATGTAGAGAGTATTAAGTAAACACATAATAAAGGTGGTATTGTTTATCAAAGGCATAAACTGTACATACGTATCATCTCACATAGAGACAGCTCAGCTGTTTGAAATCAGATGCTCAGTGGCTCAGGGATGCCAATCAAGGAGCAACTTCTTTACATCTTTCTGTTCTGCCATCTGCAAATGTAAGAGGAGCAATATTAAGTGGAAGACCAAACAGAAAAAGTACATTACTTCTTTTGTATGTCACTTTTTAAGTGTGAGAAGTCCTTCCCCCAAGGACTACAGAATATAATATTTCTTTTACATTGTGTTATGTCAGTGTCCGTGCCCAAAATAATTGCTGGCAAAGGACGACACCACACATGACTTAATCCCTGCAGTGGGAGCTTGCTTCCTTGGAGAGAAGAGCCAAATCAAATTCTCTCACAAGGAAGGAAGGGCCCCAAACAGTGTCTGCTATGGAGGTGATGCTAAACACTCCACAAGTAGTTCAGACGTGTGTTACAATAGCAGGACAACCCCCTGTGCTGTTATCCGAATAAGGCTGGCAACATTTTATGAAGAAGGACATTCAGCCTTAGAAAGAGCATTTCAGAAAGGAGGCAGTGACCAGGAGAGAGAAACAAACGCAGATTAGTGGGCAGTGGAGGAAGTGCCTGACTGGAGTGGGGACGTCTATGGGAGCCTGAGGCAGGCTGAGCTTAGGGAAAGCAGGGTACGCACAGTGAGGTGACCCCCACAGGCCCATCCCAAAGTGCTTATGACATCCTCCCTGGGGCATCTCAGGATGAGAAAATTATCATCTTGTCGCCAGTCTTACTGAATTGTTCTTTGTGGTTACCAAGTGTGTTCAGCTCTCCTGGGATAGTTACTGATTTTTCACAATGAGACCTGTTAATATCATGTGTCTACTTGGTCAGGTTCTGGTGCCCAGCTGTTTGGCCAAACACCAGTCTAGGTGTTGCTGTGGAGAAATTGTTAAAGGTGCGGTTAACATTTAAATCAGTAGACTTTGAGTCCAGCAGATTATCCTACATAACGTGGGTGGATCCCATTCAGTCCGTTGAAAAGACGGAGATCCCCGAAGAAGAAAGAGCTCTGCCTCCACACTGCCTTCAGACTCATGACTGTAACATTGACCCTTGCTGGGAGTTCCAGCCTGCTGGTTTACCTTGTTGGGTTCAGACTTGTCAGCCTGTGCAATCTCATGAGGGAATTCCTTTAAGTAACACCCTCTCTGTGTAGATAGATACACGCCCCTTTGGTTCTGTTTTCCTGGAGAGGTCTGACTGTTAATGCATTTCTGATTAACAACAATCTCCCAATCTCCCATTTCGAAAATTAGCTTGGATTTTAGGATCTTGCTCTATAGCTCTGCAAGATCTTTGAGGAAACAACACTTGTCTCCCCTTCACTGTGTGAATGCGGTTTGCTTTGTCAAATGACCAGGAAGCCAGCATGGAGACAGGGGTCCTGAGTGTCAGAGCACGTCTGCCTCTGGCTTCTTCACGGTCTGGATCAAGCTTCTTTGTCCTCCATTGTCAGTAGTGAGCCTCAGTTTCTGAATGAGGAAAATGGGGTTGGGCAGACCAGTCCCAGGGGAGGCCATTATGTTAGTGTCCAATGTGTAGTTGGTAAGTCACCTGAAAGGGAAGGACTCAGAAGGTCATTTATGAATACTCTAACTCTAATCCTGGTGTAATGGCTGCAATCCTAGGGGGAAATAAGAAAGCTTTTGTGTAATTGCATTGTTCTCTGACTGAAGAAAGAAGTTATTAGGAAAAATGGAGATGAACTGCACACAATTTATCAAAGGAGAATTCGGACAGAGCCCCCTGGATGCAGCCTCTCAGGCCCTGCCCGGAAACCTGAGTGCCCACTCCCGGTGTGTGGGAACAGACTGCTGCCACAGGTTATAAAAGCTGCGGTGCAGTCCTAGCCTTCACACCTCGCCACCTTGTGATGTTGGGATGGGGAATCCACAAATCACTTTTCTCCTTTGTCACCCAGGAGGGGGTGCTGGAAGGGGGGAGGATCTCAGAAGACACTCATTTTGCTCACTGTTTTTGTGTCATCTGAGCCACGGCCCTTCCCCTCTGGAGCTGTAGTTGGGGACAAGTTGGTGTCTTTCTCTATTCCCAGAATTAGGTCATTGCCACCCTGACAGAGGTGCCAGCTTTAGCTGGGCAGTGACCAGTCCTTAGTCTCCTGAGCCTCAGCTCTGACAGACCCCTTCTTCCAGCTCCCAGATCCTATTAACAGCAAGCCTTTCCCTTTCACGTCTCAGTGTGCTTCCTGCAGTTACTGTCATGGTGCTCAACCCATTCCTTATATTAAATGCCTTCTGTTGGATTACCTGGGGTAGTTTCTGTTTGGACCCTGATTACCGACACAAATGCTTGATGATACCAGCCATTAACACTCTGTTGTCTGACAAATTCCATCACACACACACACACACACACACACACACAAACACATATGTTTTGTGTTTATCACACATCTCTGATTAGAATTGTCTTCTCATGTAGAATTCCTACAGGGAGCATGTGTTGTTCAGTAAACATATAAAACACCTATAGTCCACTTGAGAGTTAGTTATATTTGTCATTTGAATGCTGCTTTTATACCTGGGGCTCTGATAGCCTTCTTGGACCCTGGTCACAGATCCATTCCTGGGACTCTGGCAATGCGTTTCCTGCACTTGCCTAATAAGGGTCAGACCCTAACCTGTGTGACTCCACCAGGGTGATGGCATCCTAACTAGCCGACCAACTCCTATGTTCTTCCTCCGATTTTGCCTCATATTGGTGCCACGCATGAAAATATTTGTCTTTAAATGGCAAAAGGTAATATTGAAAGACAATGTTCCCTTTCTGCAAAACAAACAAACAAAAAACACATGTTTCTTTATTCTAATTCTTCTCCAAATAAACCTTCTCTGGAAAGGATCTGAGAAAGGCTTCAACATCAAGATATAAATGACCCGTACAGTTACAACCTCCTCATCTCAAGGAGTATTTTCATTTTGTTTGCGTTTTAATAAACCTCTAATGTGTTTAGATCAAACGGATGAAGCCTTGATTTTAGAATCTGACTGAGCTGAGAACAGGGAAGCTTTCTCAGTGGGAAGGGGCAAAAAGAGGCGGGTCACGCTCCACTACGGAAAACCACACAAACAGGCAGCCTCCTTTAGCTACCCTTGAAGTTGGCGCTGATATAAAGGCATGTTCAACCTCACACAGTTCTTCACTGTCCCTTGCCTGACCATAGCTGATCTCTTTTCTGCCAAAGCCACAGAGGAGTACTCTAGGGAGGCCACAGGGCACCTACACATCTCAGGATAGCTGTCTTTATGAAGCTAAACAAATATTTGCCTCCGGCTGGCAGACTTAATTCACAGAGCTCACTCTGCAAACATTTTCCTGTGCACCTCTGCTGCTCACAGTGAGGGTGGTGCCAACATCCTGTCTGGACCTTGGGGGCGGCTGAGCAAGCAAGAGTCAGGGACAGTTCTAGTGCATCTTAGCAGACGAGTGTGTCCAGCCATCTTTTGGTAGCCTTCACACGCAGAGACAGTGGTGCAGAAGTGAGACTTACCAATTCTAGATGTCTCCAAGACCCAGCCCACAGGCAGGAAATTATGCCCAAGTCTTACTCCCTTCTTCAAACAACAAACATTGCCAGAGCACGCACAAATGACAAACACAAGTAAGATTTAATAATAAGCCAAACTTTAAAAGGCATTTAATGGAAAGGCCCTGGAGGAAATAAAAAAAGGCCTGCCCCGAGTGGCTGGGGTGTCTTCTCTGGGCCATGTTTGTTACTTGCCATTCATGAACTTGAATGAGTGGCCAAATCTTTTCAGCCTGCCATCTCCTTGGCAGGTGATTTTTCAAGCTTCCCTACATGCTCCCTGTATTGGTTTGCTGGGGCTGCCATAACAGAGTGGCACAAGTGAGGTGACTTAAATAAAGGAATGTATCGTCTCATAGTTCTGGAGGCTAGCTGTCTGAGATTGAGGTGTCACCAGAACTGAGTCCTTCGAAAGACTGTAAGGGAAGCTGCTCCACGCCCTCCTCCTGGCTTCTGCTGGTTTGCTGGCACGCTTTGGCATTCCTTAACTTGTAAATGCATCCCACCTCCCCCCGATCTCTGCCTTCATCTTCACATGGCATCTTCCCTGTGTGCCTGTCTGTCTCTGTGTCCAAAGTTTTTTTCTTTCTACAAACAAAGCCATATCTAGTTAGGGCTCACCCTAATGACCTCATCTTAACATGGTCATCTGCAAAGACGTTATTTCCAAACAAAGTCATTCTCACAGGTGCTGAGGGGTTAGGACTGCAACATCTTTTGGGGTGCTACATGTCAACTCGCAGCTCTGACCTCAGATGCCTGTGGGCAGGTCTCCTAGCGATGACTGACCTTCTGTCTGTGTTCGGCCTGTCATTGGTCTTTCCCTGCCTCTCCAGGGAGGACAGGGGGACAGATGGAGGCAAAGCCTGATGACCCCTTCCAGCTGTATTGCACCGGGCAATTCACTTCCCTTCTCGGATCCTCTGTGTCCTCACCTATAAGATGGGGTAACAGATTTACTGAGAGAAGTCAGTGAGCTGAAGCAAGGAAGTACTTGACTGTCACATGGTAGGTGCTCAAAAAAATTGTGGATATTATTATTACTTATTCTCACTGAGTCAAGGAGACGATGGGTCAGTGTTTTCCAACCTTGACTGCATGTTAGTGTCTTCTTGGTGAGTTTTTTAAAAGCTGTTGTGCCCAGCCCCCACTAGAGAAGCTAACTCAACCAGTCTGGGGCAGGACCAGGCGCTGATATATTTAGCAGCTCCCTGGTTGATTTGATCATGCAGCCAGGATTGAGAACCACTAGAATAGATGAAAGGATTGAAGACACCAGTGGAAAGTCTCAGTGAGGTGGAAAGTCAGAGGAGGTTGACTTACAGCCACTTAGCCAGATGGTCTGGCTACGGAAGCTGCCAGGACAACTCTTGGAAAACTTATGAATTAGGTGACCTAGGTTTCAGAGCCATTCCTTGCTTGACAGTCTCCTGTGAATTTGTTCCCAGGTCTCCCTGATGGGGGAGCATCCCCAATGAGACCTTGCGCCGGGCCTTTCCTCCCCCGGCAGTGTTCCATCCACCTGTGAGTGCACAGGACCTGAGCACTGCCCTTCCCGTCTCCAGCTCCTGGTCTGTTTTAAAATCCCCAGTAAGAGTTAAAGCCAGACAACAGCTTGATCGCTGCTTTCCCCAGGGATATTTGCCTGGAGTGCTCAGCGCAGAATGCAAAGAACCCTCCAGTGAGGAAATTTTGGACAACGAAGGGTAGATGTGTGGAATAGGGCTGGCACGGCACCTTACACCCTACTGGATGGGAACAGCCTGCTTCGAATGAGTGTGACTCCCAGGGTCCCTGCATTTGTGAATGGAGACCTATTTTATAGAATGACTCTCACTCTCTTGTTCCATGCCCAGCGCCAAGTCCTCTTAATGCCTAAATGTGGCTCTAGGAGCAGCTGCTCGGGCAATGGCAGGCAGGATACAGCTTGCATCCAGAGACGGCTTTGGCTGAGTCTGGAGGCAGCTGGGAGCAGCCTCCCCACCCCCTAACCCTCAGCTGCTCAGTGACATCATCAGGCCCGGCTTCCCTGAGTGCTGGTTTTTCTGCCAAGTGGACAGCGTCTCCTGTCCGCTTGGCATCTGATTCTTGCTATTCACACACCCCCTGTTAAGTCCCTGGGTCTCTTCAGTCCTCCTGGAGGAGGACCAGTGGCTTCCTATTATGTGAGTGAATGAAAAATATCAAATGAAATATGTAAATAAAAGCAATTTTTAATGACAAATCTATGTAAGTTCTCTTAATTTATTATCGCAAAGAGGTTAGGACTGTCCACTTGCCTTTCGACCAAATGACTACAAGTGTAGCAAACAGAATAAAGAAAATGAGAATTCTCTCCACCCTGACCGACTCGAAGTGGCATGCTCAGTTTGGCACTTCCCGTTCGTTCTATCTCAATCAAGAATATGTGAGAAGGAAGGGTGGCCAGAGACAATCTCCTTTTAACGCAAAACTGGGTGTTCTATGTTCATCTGACAAAAAAGCCATTTTTGATTAACGTTGACTTACTTTTGGCTTTTGGAAACTCAGGGAAATGCATTTGCTCAACGTTTGCAAACTCTGGGGGAAAATGCATTTGCTGGGATGGGGAAATGCATTGGTTAACCCCAGAGACTGTGTCTGAATCCAGCCCAGTGTTCTGGAATCCCCAACTACCTCCTGCTACTGGTGTCCAGAAGCGGAAATGAGTTTCTTTAAGCCAACCACAGGGGGAAATATTAACTTTTCAGAGAGAGTACAGGAGCTTTCTCTCGATTGCCCTGAATGGGTTCCCACTGTCATTTCAGACAGGATCGTTGCAGTTAAGCCTGGATTTCCTGGCAAGCGCGAGGGAAGGCTTTTCCAAAAGGCATCTTAGTCTGCGGAGGCACAGCCTTTCCACGTTCTCATCATGACAGCAAACCGCTGGACACACGCTCCCTGTTTCCAGCTGGTCTCATGTTTTCTTCACACTTAAAGAAACGTGCCAAGGTGTGACATTTACGAATCCCAGCAACTGGGAGCTGTGTGCACAACTCCGCTTTGCCTGTGATGTGGGGAAGTGATGAATGGGCCGTTCTGCTCCCCCTCTGGCACGCCTGCAGCCTTATTTATTACACACCAAAGTATAAAAACCACACGGCCGGCTACAGCTCTCGTCTCCAGCCCTGGCATCTGCCGGAGGAGACCACGGCGCCGGGAGCCCGGCCGTCTTCTCCAGGAGGCTCCGTGGCTCTGTTGAGAACCATGTTGGGGCAGCTCATCTGTTGGCACCTGCTGGCTTTGCTTTTCCTCCCATTTTGCCTGTGTCAAGATGAATACATGGAGGTGAGCGGAAGAGCTAATAAAGTGGTGGCGAGAATAGTGCAGAGCCACCAGCAGACCGGCCATAGTGGCTCCCGGAGGGAGAAAGTGAGAGAGCGGAGCCACCCTAGAACTGGGACTGTGGATAATAACACTTCTACAGACCTAAAACCCCTGAGGCCAGATGAGCTACCGCACCCCGAGGTAGATGACCTAGCCCAGATCACTCCATTCTGGGCCCAGGTACTCAGAATTCTCTTCTAAGGATTTACTGTGGATGCGGGCATGAGTTTTGCTGTTCTTGCTCCTTTTTCTTTTCTTTCCAGCTGTGATTCTGAGATGAATGCTTTTGAGCCATTTGCTGAGCTGCTTGTGGGTCTCTTTCTGGGTTGCTGTGTGCTACGGGAGGGACAGTGGGTCTTCGTTAGAAAACCAGCAGAGCTAGCACCGGATGTGCTGCCATGAAGAGAGGCTGCAGTGTCGCCCCAGCAAAAAGGACAGAGGGGCCGCCAGCTCCCTGCCATGCTGTGACTCGGTTTCCTTCTTCCACGCTGTGGGAAGGAGCACAGCTGACCTGTGCAGAGAGCCAGAGAGCTGTCAGTAATCAGGTGATCATTTGCAGATCATAAGGGAACTGGCCTTTCTTAATCCTTCCCAGTGGGGAGACGCTGCTCTTTGAGTTTTTTCCGCTTTGATTGGAGAGTTTACTGTGATGTTTTTGTGCCAGACTTCTCTTTGTGATTTACAGCGTTCTAGGTGGCTAAGTTTCTATCTTCAGCTTCTTTTAAAAAGGACCAGACAGTTAAAACAAATACCAGCCACAAAAAAAGACTGTGTAGGTTTAACATATAAACCTTATTGTGTACTTTAATTCCTGATAGCCACAGAGCGTGTGATTTATTTCTCAAGAGTATAAGCTCGGCATTGAGGAAGCATCTTTAACTCTTTTAGGGTCATATGGGAGTGAGTTAAATTTTTAGTGTGACGAATAACAAATTGGTAAAACTCAATTTATTCTAAACATTAAGGACAGAAAGAAACATTTTAATGTCTTTTAAAAATTATTTTTAATTTTTTTAAATTGAGGTATAATTGACATATAACATTTTATTGGCTTCAGGTGAACAACATAAGGAAGAAACAGGTTTTGATTTACCTGTTAGATATCAAGCATGCTGAAGTTAGATGATGGGGCAGGGAGAGTTACTTTGAATTTTATGATCTTTGAACAAATAGGTTTTACTACAAGAATTCACTGCTTAGATGCATTTAAATATGCCCTGAAAAAGCACATGCCAGTTGAAATCTAAAACCTTCCTACCGCAGATGGAGAAGTTTGCGCTGAGACTGGTTATCTGATCAAGATCATACACAGAATCACCTGTAGATCCGTGGATAACCCTGGACATCTGACCGCACAAGGCTGTGCCAAGAAAAGGGTTGCTTTAAGGAGCCACAGAAGAGATGATAACCTTTAAGTGCAATCTCTTTTCTGAAAGCCACTTTCAGAGATGGTCCTTTCACCTGACAATCTTTTGGCTAAAAGGATGATTGATGGATGATGCTAAATTGTATTTTCCATGGTGGTGAAGATATTTTCACTTTCGTCCAAGTCTTGGTCTGGACTTTCTATTTCAGTAAATGGGATCTCTGCTGGATCCTTCCTGGCCATGGCAGAATGAGCCCCTAGAAGCCGCAGAAAGCAGATGTAGACTGTCATCGGTCATTATTTCTTGACAACCCACATCCCGCAGGCCACTGAAATTCGCATTAAAATTTTCACTCTGCCCCGCCTTCTAGCCCCCTAGGCGTCTAGCATGCTGAAATCAGATGAGCCAGGGAAGAAACCACTTTCCAGCTGTTTTTGAAGTCAGGGAGGCTTTCAAATTCCCCTGTTGTCCTAAAGTATTTCCAAACAAATCCCCAACAGGAGATACTGAGGAGATTCAGTCATTGATATTCTAGACGTTTTCCAAACAACTCTTCTGCCTATGGACATGGAGATCCACAATGGATTCAGGATTATACTGTGTTCTTCCTCTTTCCCCCACTTCCTCCACACCTCTTATTTTAATTTTCCTTTCTCCTCATTCATTCTCTCGTCAATTATTTCCTATGCTTCTACTATGTGCCAAGCTTTAGGGTGGGCATAAATCCACCCAAGTTCCTATGTCTGGTCAGCTCTGAAGATTCTAGTGAGGATAAATGAACAGATAATGAACTACCATGGGACCAAGTCAATGCACAAAAGGCAGTTGGGGGGAAGTGTTGGAGTGGTGGCTATACCTAGGGGAAAAAATTTTTTTTAAATGTGCTACAGTGAACAGCCTGAGAGAGCTCATGAGGAGTGGGTGTGGCTGGAGCCCCTGGTCTGTGGGAGGAAGGTATGGGATTTTAGGGCCAGGCTGGAGGATGCTTTTGACCCATTAAAGAGCTTAGAGCTACTTTGCCAGTAAAAGTCTTGTTTGTTTCTTTGTTCGTAGCAGGGCAGTGAGGTGATCAGGTTTGTGTTCTAGAAGGATGACTTTGCCCATAGGGTTCATGATAAACTCAAGTGTGCAAAGATCATGGGTGAGCAGACCCAGACTCTTTTCCAGGTGTTTTCTTCTCTATAGCTCTTCTATAGCGCACTGGATAGAGCACTGGCCTGCCTGGTAAGCTGAGGACCCAGGTTCAAAATCCTGAGGTCTCCAGTTTGAGCGCTCATCTGGCTTGAGAATGGGCTCACCAGCTTGGACACAGGGTCGCTGGCATAAGGGTGGGATTATAGACATGACACTTTGTCAGTGTCCTCTTTTCATTCTGAACACTTGTTTCTCTCTCTTTCTACTTTCCCTTCCCTCTTACTTAGGTTAAAGGAGCTATGGACGGCCTTACCTGGAAGTTACTTAAAGGCAGAGTTGAATTCTGAGCAGCTATTCCTGGGCATCTGTCTACAAAATGGACAGGACATATTTTAGAGACGCTTTCCTCCTCCCATATTGCCTATTTGTGTGTCCTTGGTGTTCAGATTTGACCTAATTTTGGGGAAGGGGTTGATAAACTTGAGAGAGTGATGCACAGTAGCTTCCTAATTCCCCCTTACCTAGGAGAAAACATCTCAATGAACACCTCCTGTCTGTCTTAGTCTAAGAATCCATCAAAAGACTCACAAACATTTGTGCCATTTGACTGAACTTTGAAAACTAGGCCGAAGGGAGGAACACATTGTGAAATGCTGCAGGAGGGTTCTCAGGAGGTACCCAACTCATAGTAACCATAAGTCCCTCCCTGTTTCAGTGGTATCTCTATGCTCTTGGAGTCCCCCAAGCAGCTTGGGCAGGCACCCAGTCTTAGTCAGCTCTGGTACTGAGCAACCCCATCTCCTGGACTTAACGTCTTATGCCCAGATACTAGACTTTAAAAACAAAACCCACCTACCTTACCAGGTGGTTCTGCAGTGGATAGAGCATTGGCCTGGTATGCTGAAGACCCAGGTTCAAAATCATGAGGTCGCTGGTTTGATTACGGGCTCATCAGGCTTGAACGTGGGCTCACCAGCTTGAACACAAAGTCACTGGCTTAAGGGTGGGATTATAGACATGATCCCATGGTCACTGGCTTGAGCCCAAAGGTCTCTGGCTTGAAGCCCGAGGTCACTGGCTTGAGCAAGGGGTCACTGTCTCAGTTGGAGGTCTCCCCCCTCGGTCAAGGCACATATATATGAGAAAGCAATCTATGAACAGCTAAGGTGTCGCAACTCTTAGTTGAAGCTTCTCATCTCTCTTCCTTCCTGTCTTTCTGTTCCTATCTGTCCCTCTCCCTTTTCCTCTCTATCTCTCTTAAAAAAAAGAAAAAAAGAAACACAAAACCTTTCTAAGTCATTATTTGAGGCCTTGGAAAAGACTTTAAAATCTTTGTTTGCATCTTAGAGCTGGAAAAAAAATCATGACCATCTCACACAATCTTCTAATTTAGTGGACAAAAAAAAAAGAATGATGTATGAGAGAAAATGACTTCCCTTAGGTCACACAAAACTGAGATGGGAGTTCAGCTTCCAGTCCAGTCATCTTTATGACATTCTTAATGTCTCAGTATTTCTATTCTATTCTTAAACAAATGGTCCCCCATCAGGATCATATCTCCTTCCACTCCCTTCTTCTTTAAAATCCATTATTGGCTCTGGATTTACTGGAGTTTAAAGAGCTGCATTTTCACATCAGCGAGACCATAGCAGGAAATTATGGAATACTTACTTCTCATATTACATCTTTGGATGAGAAGGTGGGGCGGTGCTGTGAAGTCTGACTTTCCAAGTGTCTGAAAGCTCTCACCTCAGACCAATTCCTTTAGCTGACTTTCTTTCCCTCCACCAGTTTTACAAAAGCTTTTCATAGATTCTATTACCCGTGCATAATTGGGGCTGGCAGGCTGAAGACTAGACTAAAAGTGAGCTCCACATGGTAGCCCCTGATCACTCAGGACTTGGGGCTCTGAGCTGGGGTCAGGGAATACCTAGGCAGCAGACACTCTTTGGTCTTTTCTGGGAATAGCTTGGTGGAAACTTTTAGGGAAAATGAATGAGAGAGTAAGGGGAAAATCCAAGCCCATTTTTTATTTGAAAAAGTGAAGTCTAAATGAATGGCAATATGAAACCTTGACCCATTTTCTGCTTGAATTTCAAATTGATAGAGCAGTGGTTCTTAACCTGGGTTCTATCAAACCCTAGGGGTTCGATGAGTCAGTCTCAGGGGTTCGAAGAAGCCTCTGCTGCAGAGGCTAGAATAAAGTAATACTGTAATTTGTTGTGAGTTCATGCACTTTGTTGCTTTTGTTCTTTGAGCAAGGTAATGTTCATGCACGGCTCATTTTGTGCACCAGTAAGAAAACATATACCTACGTCTTGAATTTGGAAAAAAAATTATATTTTATTTATCACTAAAGAAGGGTTCGGTGAATGCGTATATGAAACTGGTGGGTTCAGTACCTCAAAAAAGGTTAAGAACCACTGTGATAGAGAAAATGTGAATTTTGCCTTGTTTCTTCCTCCTTCCATTTCTCTCTCTTTATCTTCCATCCCCTCTTTTTCTCCCTATCTCTTCTTTCTTCATTCCCTTCCTTTTTAAAGCCATCTCTTAGCAACAATATGCTGTTTTCAAGAAACCATTGAATTACAGTTGGTGTCTAGGAAAGTTTCCACAAATATGAAGTATTTTGTATGGTATACTTAAAAGTCTAGTTGAAAATTTAGAGGAGATTTCAAATTTTATAAGCAACTCTAACCTTTCTGTGAATCAACTTCCACCAGATCTCAGGTTCCTTGAAATGAAAGCTCAAATTTTAGAAATTTATCTTCAAATAAGTAAGTGTTTAACTCAGTGTTTATTTGAATGCATTTAGTGTCTGTTAAGTACTCATTAAATATTTTTCAATCAATGTGATAATCACTTTAAATTTCAAAGTGGAGTCATGTTAAATACTTGTTAAGAGGAAGTTAAAGTTGTTTCAGAACAACTTCTCTGACTTACCGCTGTTGATGTATCAAATGAAGTTTAATTTTTTAAAATGCTTTTGAGTGGCCTCTCAAATGAAACCAAACTTAAAATGAGAAAATTTATAAAATTCATTTCCTTGATTTCAAACCTAAGGCAATTAGGTACATTGTGGCTGTTTGAAAAGCTAGACTTATAGTTGAAAACTTCTAAGAACTCTTAACCCAATATCATGAACACAATCTTAATAACTATGTTTGAAGTTGATGATTCTTATTTGAGTGTCATCCATTCAGTCTAGTGACATGGAGGCTTCTGGAAGTTGGGAAAGAAGGAGCTATTCCAGCATTTTCCTCTTTTGCTTTTTCAGTAGCAACATAAAAGTACTTTTTAGGAATACAGAAATACTGCCCCCCACCCCCACTCATAGCCTTGCCAAAGAGTATGTTTTTCTATTGACTCACCTATTTCCTTTTGCTTTGGTTCATCTCAGCTACCCCTGACTCCTTTGCCATTGACATCCCCACCCCACATCATTTTTCTGATTACCTTGCTCTGAAGCTTCTCTTTGTATAATTTTGAAGTCTCCACCTTCGGGAGGACTGCCCCCAGACTGCAGCAAGTGTTGCCATGGAGATTATAGCTTCCGAGGCTACCAAGGGCCACCTGGACCCCCTGGGCCCCCTGGCATTCCAGGTAAGGATGGGAGAGTTGCACTGTCACTTGCCAAATAGCAGATGGTGCCAAAATAGAACCAGGGCCGAACCCAAATGACCTGAGATCGCTTGTGTGTGCGTGGAAAAGCCAAAAGAGAGTGGGGGTAGATGGGTTTATAGAGACAGTAGAGTTGGAACTGTCTATAATAGTCAATATCTATTTTGTTTGAAGGAGCTCATGGGCCTGAGGCACCCTGGGGTACCAGATTCTCAGGCTGGAGTCTCTTCAGCTACGTGGAGGATGGAACTACCTGATGGCAAGGGGGCCATACTTTTGTTTGTGTTTCTACCACATCATGGTCCCTGTGAGACACTATATCTGACTTTCAGGGAATTTACGAAAAGAGGAAGTGAAGGAGAGGAGAGTTTACTGGTCTGGGTTGCAGGTGTCCCCACAGGGCGTTCACTGAGCTACCATCCTTCTGTCAGATTCTCGGGTCAGCTCAATTACTCTTCCCCTGGTGGGAAGGTTTTCTCGTTCAGCTATCTCTCAGTTGACTTTTAGTTTAGGCCTCTCTCAGGCTCAAGGGAACACTTTTGCTCTCCCACACCATGTGGTGGCATGGGGAATGCTGAAGAGCTCCACAGTGCCCCTCTAGACCCACCATGGAGCCATCCCCACTCTACTGAATGGTGTCCTGAGCATATGGGGTTTGGATAACTTGCTAGTATCCTGGGTCAGCCAAGGTCAGATTAACCCAGGTCACTTCTACCCTAGAACTTTCAACTACCTTGGGGGTGGGGGTTAATTGTCTTCTTTCTCCCTACATCAATTCCTAGGGGTTGGTTGGAACTTTTCTTAACATTTGGCAAAAGTCCTCTTGCTATTCCCTAATTTACAGCATTGATGCTAACCTTTATTAAATGAGGCTTAATTTAGCAATTAAAAACATTTGAGTGTCTTCTCGAATATGACCAAATTTAAAATGAGAAAATGCGGCCCTAGTCAGTTGGCTCAGTGGTAGAGCATTGGCCTGGTGTGTGGAAGTCCTGGTTTTGATTCCTGGTCAAGGCACACAGGAGAGGTGCCCATCTGCTTCTCCACCCCTCCCTCTCTCCTTTCTCTCTAACTCTCTCTTCCCCTCCTGCAGCCAAGACTCTACCCATAGGAGCAAAGTTAGCCCATGCACTAAAGATGGCTCCATGGCCTCTGCCTCAGGTACTAGAATGGCTCTGGTTGCAAAGGAGCAATGCCCCAGATGGTCAGAGCATCACCCCCTGGTGGGCTTGCTGGGTGGATCCCAATCGGGCACATGTAGAAGTCTGTCTCTCTGCCTCCTTGCTTCTCACTTCAGAAAAATACAGAGAAATAAAAAAAGGAGAGAAAACGCCCCCATATAGTACCGGCTTAGAATTAATGTCTTTGACCATCAAGGATAGCAGGCAACAGGTGCAGTGGTTAGAGGTCAGAGATATCCATACTATTCTAAAACCTCAACCTCAGATCTAAACTATTCTGAGTTAATGGATATGCTGTCCTTGACTAAATGTTTGCCATCAGGAACAGTTTTGTCACTAGCTCATTAACCTTTAAACACAGTGAAAGTTCATCCATCTGGAAGGATTTCGAGCCTCATATGACACCCTGCCAAAGGTAGCAGGCAAAATAAACAATGAAAGAACCTGAAATTCAACAAATATAAATAGAAAAGAGGTGTAGATATTGTCTCGTAGTGGCAAAATAAAGTGAAGAGTTGAAATTGTTATCCAAATCTTGCTTTCAAAATTATTCTAACTTTTTCATCCGTGGTTTTACTTTTTCCCCCATTATAAAAGCGGAACATGTCCTTGGTAGACAACTTCAAAAAGACATAAAAGTATGTAGAATGATACAAAAATCACTCATGTTCCATCCATTCAGAAAAAAACACTGTAAACATATTTATGTGATTTGTGCACATACTATGTGTATGTATGTATATATATATATATATATATATATATATATATATATATATATATATATATATATATATTCAAGCATAGCATCATGCTATCTCTATTGATTTATAACCTTTTTATCTAAAAATATAATGAATATTATTAATGTTAATTAAACATTTTTGTTCAACATTCTTTTTTTGTGACTCTATACCATCATTTCCTGATTGTATCATTTTTTTAAAATTTAGCCCTTCCAGTACTAGTGGACATTTAGGTGGTTTCTAATCTTTGCTATTGTAAATGATACTTTGATAATCAGTCTTCTACACAATTTTTCATCCAAGTCTTTCTTTATAAGAAAAACAGGTTTTGGATCCTTAAGAGTATCTAGGGCTGTTTTCAGTGTCTTATTTAAAAGATATCCCGTTTGATGGTGCCTCGATGGCTGTATTAAGGATTGTTTCAAACAGTCCCCTTTTACAATAGAGATTGTACATTTTGGGGCTGCATTTGTATAAAGCTAGATGGTGAGTGTGAGTGACAGGTTTTCTCACGTGATGCTGTCTGGTTGTTTTAGGAAACCATGGAAACAATGGCAATAATGGAGCTACTGGTCATGAAGGGGCCAAAGGTGAGAAAGGAGACAAAGGTGACCTGGGACCACGAGGGGAGCGGGGGCAGCATGGCCCCAAAGGAGAAAAGGGCTACCCAGGGATTCCACCAGAACTGCAGGTAAATCACCATTGGCACAGGTCCAGGTGACCTCTAAATTGTCCTAAGCATCAGGGGCCAGGAATCAGAAGGCTCGAGTGCATCTCGGGCTCTCACTGGTGTTGCATAAATCCGAGCCCCAACGTGTTTATCTCTGATACAGGAAGTGGGCATAAGGTCCTGCTCAGTGTGTTTTGCAATCATTCATGCAGAGAAATGTTTAAAAGGTGAAATTCAACTCCTTCAGTAGACCAAATACAAGGCAATCCTCACTGTCAGCTCATCTCCTGTTTTCCAAATTTGAAGATATGCTAAATGTTGTAAAAAGGTTTTTGGCAATGCAAATATATAAACTTCTGGACACATAAAATATTATAAGTGGGCATTTGAACATTTCATTTATTTATTTATTTATTTTGGTTACATTTACAAACGTAAATCACATATTGATGTACAATATTGTGTTTTTTTTTATCAAGACACATTTTATAGCACAATTTTTCTTTAACATTTCTCAGGAGTATCTTCTTTATCACTACAGATATACAGATTTCCAGATCAGACTATGTCTGTTTAGCTTAAAGTTTTAAAATTCATTTATGAGGCTATAATTGGACATTTTGTCCTAAGTTCAAGTACCCAATTTATCTATATTTTTATTTCTCTTTTGAGTGATATTCAATTTTTTTGTTGCCAATAACATCTAAAACATAAAAATATGAAGTTAGGTTACCAAGAAAATTAGTAAATCTGAGTTAATTTTTTTAGCTATTATTTTTTAACTTGATTCTTCAAGGGGTTTCTGTGAATGTTGAAAGTTAGCATTTTTTTTATTAGATGTATTACTGGCTGGTATGTCTTTTTTAAACAGTAACTTTTGCTTAACTAAAGTAATTGAGGGATCATACTATCATATGAGAGATTTTAAAAGAACTAGAATATAAAGCAACTCTTGTCTGAAAGATTAATGAGGGAAAACTTTGCCTTTTATTTGGGCATAGATAGTAGTTGTTTGACCACGGATAAATTACATCATTTCTCTGGACCTTGTAAACTAAGAGGTCTTGTGTGTTACTCTAACTGCTTTTGTGGTTTTGTAACTTTTTAATGAATGCTGCTTAATAATTTTAGCAGCCTGACAGCCGCATACCAGTATTAATTTACAAAGAAAAGGAGACAGATGCCACTTGGCCCCATTAGAGGTACCTGATAAGATGGATGATAAATGTTCTCAAAGTAGAAACTCTTAACTCTAAACTTGTGAATGTATATACCCTGGCTAAGGGTTTCTCAGATCTTTAAAATGCTGATGTGTATTTAATAGATATAAGTAGAAGATTTCACCAATATAATTTGACAATAGAATGTTAATATTTCAAAAGGCATTTTAAAATCTAACATTCCTTGAAACACCTGATCGGTTTAATGGTTACATAGCATGAAAATGTTAGAAATAACTATGATTTATTCAGTTCATTCTCCATAGATTAAGGTGTAAGTAATTTCCCATCTTGCTGTTACAGATAATGTTGAAATAAATTTACTTGTATAAAAACCTTACTTTTTAAAAATAAATGATCTATTATTTAACCTCCAACTCTTTCCTTAGATTGCATTCATGGCCTCTCTGGCTACTCACTTCAGCAATCAGAACAGTGGGATCATCTTCAGCAGTGTAGAGACCAACATTGGAAACTTCTTTGATGTCATGACTGGTAGATTTGGGGCCCCAGTATCAGGTGAGATGTAAAAATAAATGGATTACTGAACTAATCAATCTAGCAATCAAGAAGGAAGAAAGGGAGATAAGTAGAGAGGAAGGGAGGGAGGCAAGAAGGGAGGGAGAGAGGGAACAAAGAAAGGAAGACATTAAGGAATTTGCAAAATGTTTCTAATTCTGCTTAAAACAAACCACTCATATAAAGATTTCTGTTGAATTTCAAAGTATAGTAAGTGAATTAGAATCTGCGAAGACAAAAACACTTTAACAATTGATGGCCATGGTTACTAAGATTACTACCTCTCATTTGAACTGAATCAAATAATCCCTAAGAGGGTATAGTTACCTCTGACTTTTAAGATCCTTAGATCATAATTCTCACAGTTTAAATGTGTCATAACACTATTCTTTCCTGGTTGCCACCCAAGGCAGGTCTGATCCTTTTTAAAATTTTTAAACATTTCAAAAAAAATTTAAGCACTTCTGTATCATTTCTCATTGCTACTTCAACAAATACAATTTAAGAAGCTTAAAACAACACTAAATTATTGTGTGTGTGTGTGTGTGTGTGTGTGTGTGTGTGTGTGTGTGTGTGTGTAAAACAGAGAGAGGGACAGATAGGGACAGACAGACAGGAAGGGAGAGAGATGAGAAGCATCAATTTTTTGTTGTGGCACCTTAGTTGTGCATTGATTGCTTTCTCACATGTGCCTTGACTGGGGGGCTACAGCAGACCTAATAACCCCTTGCTCAAGCCAGCAACCTTGGGTCCAAGCTGGTGAGCTTTTGCTCAAACCAGATGAGCCTGTGCTCAAGCTGGCGACCTCGGGGCCTTGAACCTGGGTCCTCCACGTCCCAGTTCGACGCTCTATACACTGCGCCACTGCCTGGTCAGGCAAAAATTATTCTTTTACAAGGCTGGATGTCAGAAGTCCAAAATTAGTTCAGCTGAGCTATATTCAAGGTAGAGGCTGTGCTGGTTCCTCTGGAAGCTCCAGGGACTTGCCTATTCCACTTTGTAGAGGCTGCCAACATTCCCTGTTTCTTGGCCAAATCACTTCAGTCTCCATTACCATTGTCCCATCACCTTCTCCTCTCACATTCTGACACTTTTGACTCGCTTATAAGGACAGTGTGATTGCCTTGGGGGCACCTGTATAATCTAGGATAATCTCCCCATCTCAAGATTCTGAACTAGTAATACCTGCAAAGTCCCTTTTGTCACATAAGGTAACATTCACAGATGCTGAGGACTCTAAGACATGGGCATATTTGGGGTCATTAATTAGTCCCCCACTATTTCCATACTTTCTAGCACCACAAGTTGCTTCAGGCTCAACTTGCTTTGTCCCCTTTCCCAGCTTTGGAAATACCCACTTTCCTATGGAGCCCTTTTTCTTTCATTGGAGAGTAGTATTTAGAAACCAAGATCTGGGTACAAGATTGTGCTCATTGCTACTATAATGTCATTGCTACTAGCTCCTATCAATGGACAGAGCTAAGAAATATGTATACTGACCCATGTATACACAGTATGTATATTTATTTACCTATCTATAAATCAGTAGTGAGTGTTAGAAAACAAACAAACAAGTTCATCTGATTCATCTGACTCAAATATAGCACCACTGGGTTCATTCTAGCATTCCCTTTAATTAGCTGTAACTTCTTTCTTTGACAGTGAAAAACCTGGCTTTAGTAATCTATAGTATATTTAATTATTTGTTGAGCCTTAGTATTCAAATACAGTGGTCCCTCGTCTATCGTGGGGGTTAGGTTCTAGAACCCCCCGTGACAGGCGAAAATCTGCAAAGTAGCGACCTTATATTTATTTTATTATTTATATATATTTTAAGGCTTTATAAACCCTCCCCACACTCTTATAAACCTTTCCCACACTGTTATTAACCTTTCCCACACTTATTTTGCTTATTTTACCACAAAAATAATTAAAATAATAAATATATAAAAATACCTATATACTGCAAAAATCTCTTGATATAGCAAAAAATCCACAATACGAAATTAGATATATACAATTTAAAAATCTGCAATACAGGGAGACAGTGAAAAGTGGACCGCGATATGGCGAGGGACGACTGTAAAGTAGATATACAGTTGCTAACCTGCGTCTCATGAGAAACCAATTTACCAACTAGAGTATAAAGTTTTGTGTACAATTCTCTTTATATTTCCAGTCTCTGTTCACAACACTGTCATTCCCTTTCTTCCCCATGCCCTTTACTTCGATCACTTCATTCATTTATAATACAGCTAGATTCATTTGGCACAGTCTCATAGTGAGTTTCCGTGACATTCCGATTGAGTTAAATTCTGTGTACAAGCCCCGGCTGGGTGGCTCAGTGGTAGCGCATTGGCCCGGCATGTGGACGTCCTGGGTTTGATTCCCAGCCAAGACACACAGGAGAAGCGCCCATCTGCTTCTCCACACTTCCCCCTCTCCCTTCTTTCTATCTCTCTCTTCCCCTCCCGCAGTCAAGGCTCCATTGGAGCAAAGTTGGCCCGGGAGCTGAGGATGGCTCCATAGCCTCCGTGTCAGGCACTAGAATGGCTCCGGTTGCAATGAAGCAACGCCCCAAGTGGGCAGAGCATCGCCCCTTGGTGGGCATGCCGGGTGGATCCCAGTTGGGCATATGCGGGAGTCTGTCTTTCTGCTTCCCTGCTTCTCACTTCAGAAAAATTAAAAAAAAAAATTTGTGTACAGAAAAATGGATTTTTTTGTGATGTACATTCCTATTGGTTTTGACAAGTGGATAGAGATGGGTCTCTACCACCACCATGTCAGATAGCTCCATCCTCCCAGAAACTCCCTTGCACTATACTTTTGTAGTCTACACCTGTGAACCCTGACAACTACTGATTGTTTTTCATTTCTATAGTTCAGGAATATTGTATAAATGGAATTACATAATACATAATCTTTTGGATCCAGCTTCTTTTACTTAGCACAATGTGTTTAAGATTCATCTATGTCCATGTGTGAATCAGTAGCTTGTTTCTTTATTTTTTTTCTATATAATATTCCATTAAATACATGTATTAAAGTTTGTTTATTCATTCATGATTTAGGAAACATAGATTGTTGATTAATTGACCCTTTATCATCATGTAAATTTCCTCTTTATTTTTGAAAATATTTCTGAGGTCTGCTTTGTTTAATATATTATAGATACTCCACTTTATTTTATAGTGTTTGCAGGGTATATTTTTTCTTCTTTTCGAACAGTGCTATGGTGTTCTTAGGGTATATTCCTAAAAGTGGGATAGCTGGGTCAAAAGGCAGTTCGATTTATAATTTTCTGAGGAATCTCCAAACTGTTTTCCACAGTGGCAGCACCAATCTGCATTCCCAACAGCAGTGCAGAAGGGTTCCCTTTTCTCCACATCCTCGCCAGCACTTCTTCTGTGTTATTTTGCTGATGAGTGCCATTCTGACTGGTGTGAGGTGATATCTCATTGTGGTTTTAATTTGCATTTCTCTAATGATTAGTGATGTTGAGCATTTTTTCATATGCCTATTGGCCATCTGTATGTCCTCTTTGGAGAAATTTCTATTCATTTCTTTTGCCCATTTTTTGATTGGGTTGTTTGTCTTCCTGGTGTTGAGTTTTATAAGTTCTTTATAAATTTTAGTTATTAACCCCTTATCAGATGTGCTGTCGAATATGTTCTCCCATTGTGTGGTTTGTCTTTTTATTCTGTTCTTATTGTCTTTAG
The DNA here is from genome assembly GCA_037038555.1 of Rhynchonycteris naso. Lineage (NCBI taxonomy): Eukaryota > Metazoa > Chordata > Mammalia > Chiroptera > Emballonuridae > Rhynchonycteris > Rhynchonycteris naso. The sequence goes on along the minus strand of CM072995.1, from coordinate 271,766,615 downwards.
CTGTGCAAAAACTTTTTAGTTTGATATAGTCCCATTTGTTTATCTTGCCTTTTATTTCAGTTGCCCATGGAGATAAATCGGCAAATATACTGCTGCTACAGATGTCGGAGAGCTTGCTGCCTATGTTTTCTTCTAAGATGCTTATGGTTTCACGGCTTACATTTAAGTCTTTTATCCATTTTGAGTTTGTTTTTGTGAATGGTGTCAGTTGATGGTCTAGTTTCATTTTTTTGCAGGTAGATGTCCAATTTTCCCAACACCATTTGTTAAAGAGGCTGTCTTTACTCCATTGTATGTTCTTTCCTCCTTTGTCAAATATCATTTGTCCATAAAGCTGTGGGTTTATTTCTGGGTCCTCTGTTCTGTTCCATTGATCTATGTGCCTGTTCTTATGCCAGTACCAGGCTGTCTTGAGTATAATGGCCTTATAGTAAACCTTGATATCTGGAAGAGTGATACCTCCTGCTTTATTTTTTCTTTTTTAGATTGCTGAGGCTATTCGTGTTCTTTTTTGGTTCCATATAAATTTTTGGAATATGTGTTCTATATCTTTGAAGTATGTCATTGGTATTTTAATTGGTATTGGATTGAATTTATAAATTGCTTTGGGTAATATAGACATTTTAATGATATTTATTCTTCCTAGCCATGAGCATGGTATGTGCTTCCACTTGTTTGTATCTTCCTTGATTTCTTTTATCAATGTTCTATAATTTTCCGAGTACAAGTCCTTAACCTCCTTGGTTAAATTTACTCCTAGGTACTTTATTTTTTTGGCTGCAATAGTGAAGGGGATTGTTTCCTTAATTTCTTTTGCTGATATTTCATTGTTGGTGTATAGAAATGCCTCTGATTTCTGAGTATTAATTTTATATCCTGCCACCTTGCTGAATTCATTTATAAGGTCCAGTAATTTTTTTTATATATATTTTATTATTATTAATTCTAATGGGGTGACATCAATAAATCAGGGTACATATGTACAATGAAAACATCTCCAGGTTATCTTATCATTCAATTGTGTTGCATACCCATCACCAAAAGTCAAATTGTCCTCTGTCACCTTCAATCTGGTTTTCCCTGTGTCCCCCCCTCCTCCCTATCCCACTCTTCCCTCCCTCCCCCATCCCATAACCACCACTCTCTTGTCCATGTCTCATAGTATCACTTTCATGTCCCACCTATGTATGTAATTGTGCTGTTCTCAGTTTTTCTTTTTTTCTGATTTACTTATTTCACTCCGTATAATGTTATCAAGGTACATCCAGTTTGTTATAAATGATCCGATGTCATCGTTTCTTATGGCTGAGTAGTATTCCATAGTATATATGTACCATAGCTTTTTAATCCACTCGTCTTCTGACGGACACTTGGGCTGGTTCCAGATCTTCGCTATTGTGAACAATGCTGCCACGAACATGGGGGCGCATTTCTTCTTTTCGAACAGTGCTATGGTGTTCTTAGGGTATATTCCTAAAAGTGGGATAGCTGGGTCAAAAGGCAGTTCGATTTATAATTTTCTGAGGAATCTCCAAACTGTTTTCCACAGTGGCTGCACCAGTCTGCATTCCCACCAGCAGTGCAGAAGGGTTCCCTTTTCTCCACATCCTCGCCAGCACTTATTCTGTGTTGTTTTGCTGATGAGTGCCATTCTGACTGGTGTGAGGTGATATCTCATTGTGGTTTTAATTTGCATTTCTCTAATGATTAGTGATGTTGAGCATTTTTTCATATGCCTATTGGCCATCTGTATGTCCTCTTTGGAGAAATTTCTATTCATTTCTTTTGCCCATTTTTTGATTGGGTTGTTTGTCTTCCTGGTGTTGCGTTTTATAAGTTCTTTATAAATTTTAGTTATTAACCCCTTATCAGATGTGCTGTCTAATATCTTCTCCCATTGTGTGGTTTGTCTTTTTATTCTGTTCTTATTGTCTTTAGCTGTGCAAAAACTTTTTAGTTTGATATAGTCCCATTTGTTTATCTTGCCTTTTATTTCAATTGCCCGTGAAGATAAATCGGCAAATATACCGCTGCTACAGATGTCGGAGAGCTTGCTGCCTATGTTTTCTTCTAAGATGCTTATGGTTTCACGACTTACATTTAAGTCTTTTATCCATTTTGAGTTTGTTTTTGTGAATGGTGTCAGTTGATGGTCTAGTTTCATTTTTTTGCAGGTAGATGTCCAATTATCCCAACACCATTTGTTAGTATCTTCCTTGATTTCTTTTATCAATGTTCTATAATTTTCCGAGTACAAGTCCTTAACCTCCTTGGTTAAATTTACTCCTAGGTACTTTATTTTTTTGGCTGCAATAGTGAAGGGGATTGTTTCCTTAATTTCTTTTGCTGATATTTCATTGTTGGTGTATAGAAATGCCTCTGATTTCTGAGTATTAATTTTATATCCTGCCACCTTGCTGAAATCATTTATAAGGTCCAGTAGTTTTTTGACTGAGACTTTAGGGTTTTCAATATACAATATCATATCATCTGCAAATAATGACAGTTTTACTTCTTCTTTTCCAATTTGTATGCCTTTTATTTCTTCTTCTTGTCTGATTGCTGTAGCTAGGACTTCCAGAACTATGTTGAATAAGAGTGGTGAAAGTGGGCAACCCTGCCTGGTTCCTGATCTTAAGGGGATTGCTTTTAATTTTTGTCCATTTAGTATGATGTTTGCTGTCGGTTTATCGTAGATGGCCTTTATCATGTTAAGGAATGATCCCTGTATTCCCACTTTACTGAGAGTTTTGAGCATGAATGGGTGCTGGATTTTATCAAATGCCTTTTCTGCATCTATTGAAATTATCATGTGATTTTTGTCCTTCCTTTTGTTTATGTGGTGAATCACATTGATTGATTTGCGAATATTGAACCAGCCTTGCCTCTCCAGAATAAATCCCACTTGATCGTGGTGTATGATTTTTTTCATATATTGCTGAATCCGGTTGGCTAATATTTTGTTGAGAATTTTAGCGTCTAAATTCATCAGGGATATAGGCCTATAATTTTCTTTCTTTGTGTTGTCTTTGCCCGGTTTTGGGATCAGAATTATGCTCGCCTCATAAAAGGAGTTTGGAAGTCTTCCTTCCTCTTGAATTTTTTGAAATAGCTTGAGGAGGATAGGAGTTAGTTCTTCTTTGAATTTTTGATAGAATTCACTTGTGAAGCCATCAGGCCCAGGACTTTTCTTTTTTGGGAGTTTTTTGATAACTGTTTCGATCTCATTTGCTGTAATTGGTCTGTTTAGGTGTTCTGATTCTTCCAGATTGATTTTTGGAAGGTTATATGATTCAAGAAATTTGTCCATTTCACCAAGATTGTCTAATTTTTTGGCATACAGTTCTTCATAGTATTTTCTTACAATGCTTTGTATTTCTGTTGTGTCAGTTGTTATTTCTCCACTGTCCTTTCTAATTTTATTTATTTGAGTCCTCTCTCTTTTTTTCTTGGTGAGTCTAGTTAAAGGTTCATCGATCTTGTTTACCTTTTCAAAGAACCAGCTTCTGGTTTCATTGATCCTCTGTATTGTTTCCTTAGCCTCTATGTCATTTATTTCTGCTCTGACCTTTATTATTTCCTTCCTTCTACTTGTCTGGGGTTTTATTTGTTGTTGTTTTTCTAGTTCTTTTAGATGCATGGTCAGGTTGCCTATTTGAGCTTTTACTAGCTTCTTATGATATGCCTGTAGTGCAATAAACTTCCCTCTCAGAACTGCTTTTGCTGTGTCCCATAAATTTTGAGCTGATGTATGCTCATTATCATTTGTTTCTAGAAACTTTTTTATTTCTTCTTTGATCTCATTGTTAATCCATTCATTATTTAATAACATGCTATTTAGTTTCCAAGTGTTTGAGTAGTTTTCAGTTTTTCTTTTGTGGTTAATTTCTAGTTTCATGGCATTGTGATCAGAGAAAATGTTTGATATGATTTCAATCTTCTTAAATTTATTGAGACCATTTTTGTGTCCTAACATGTGGTCTATCCTAGAAAACGTACCATGAGCGCTTGAGAAGAATGTATATTCTACTGCTTTAGGGTGAAAAGTTCTGAAGATATCTATTAAATCAAGTTGATCTAGTGTCTCCTTTAAGTCTGCTGTTTCTTTATTAATTTTCTTTCTTGAGGATCTATCCAGTGTTGTTAGAGGGGTATTGAAATCCCCTACTATGATAGTATTGCTGTTAATCTCGCCCTTTATATCCATCAAAGTCTGCTTTATGTATGTTGGGGCTCCTATATTTGGTGCATAGATATTTACAATAGTTATATCTTCCTGTTGAATTGTTCCCTTTATCATTATGTAGTGCCCTCCTTTATCTCTTACTACAGCCTTTGTTTTAAAGTCCATTTTGTCTGATATAAGTATTGCTACCCCTGCTTTTTTTACATTTCCATTTGCATGAAATATTTTTTTCCATCCTTTTACCTTCAGTCTATGAGCTTCTTTTGTTTTAAGGTGTGTCTCTTGTAGACAGCATATGTATGAGTCCTGTTTCTTTATCCATGCAGCTACCCTATGTCTTTTGATTGGATCATTTAATCCATTTACATTTAAGGTTATTATTGATATGTACTTGTTTATTGCCATTTTATTCTTTAAAGCTGTATTCTTCTTTTGCTCTATTCATTCCTCCCTTTAAACTGTTCACAAGAGGCCCCTTAGTATCTCTTGCAGAATTGGTTTGGTTTTTATGAATTCCTTCAGGCTTTCTTTTTCTGGGAAGCTCTTTATTTCTCCTTCAATTTTAAACGTTAGCCTTGCTGGATAAAGTAGTCTTGGTTATAGGTTCTTGTTCTGCATTACTTTGATTATTTCTTGCCATTCCCTTCTGGCCTCAAGTGTTTCTGTTGAGAAGTCCGATGTCATCCTTATGGGGGCTCCTTTGTAGGTGATAGTCTTTTTTTCTCTAGCAGCTTTTAAAATTTTTTCTTTATCCATTAGCTTTGGTATTTTAACTATGATGTGTCTTGGTGTAGATTTTTTTGGGTTTCTCCTTAATGGAGTTCTGTGTGCTTCTTGAATGTGTGGAGTGTTTCCCAGCCTTAATTTAGGAAAGTTTTCTGCTATGATTTGATTGAACAAAGTTTCCATTTCCTGTCCTCTCTTCTCTTCTTCAGGCACCCCTATGATGCGAATGTTGTTTCTCTTCATGTTGTCACAAAGCTCCCTTAGAGTTTCCTCACATTTTTTAAGTCTCTTTTCCTTTTTCTTCTCTGCTTCTGTGCCTTTGTTTATTGTGTCCTCTAACTCGCTTATGCGATCCTCACCGTCATCCATCCTGCTTTTAATTCCTTCCATTGTGGTCTTCAGTTCTGATACTGTATTTGTCATTTCTGTCTGATTCTTTTTTATTATTTCAATTTCATTTTTTATACTTGTTATCTCTTTGTTTAGGTGTTCATAATGACTATCCATTGTTGCTCTAATTTCTTTGAACATCCTAACTATCATTATTCTAAATTCTGCTTCTGGTAATTTGGTTATATCTAGTTCATTCAGGTCCTTCTCTGGGGATTTCTCTTGATTCATTTGGTTTGCATTCCTCTGCCTGCCCATTTTTTCTGTGTATAAGCAAGTTGTGGCCACTGGAGTCCAGTAGGTGTTGCCTTTGTGTTCTCTAGGTGTGGTCTATCTGCAGGCCCCCCACCCCCTCTGCCGGTGCCTAGGGTGGTTAGGTATGAGCGTTGCCAGCGCCGGCCCACTGTGGCTTTTGCTGTGATTTCTGCCTCTCCTCCGTGGGAGGGGCTGTGACTGAAGCCACAAGATTAGCACCAAGGGTAGAGATGAGCACCTTTGCTCAGCTGCGGACCCAGCCTATTTCCAGACTTCCGCCCAGAACCAGCAGTCAGAACCTGCTCGCTACAGTTCCGCGGGTTAGGCGGGGCTTTTGACGTGCTCTCAGCTGTAAGCTTTTGCCCGTCCGGAGCTTTAGCCCCGCCCTCGAGGCCAGGGCCCTTCTGCGCAGGGTCGGAAACCAAGGTTTATTGGGGCGGGCGTGTTTGCTGGCTTCCGCTCAGCTGTGTACTTCCGCTCATCCAGGACTCTACCCCGCCCCCGCGTTCGGAGCCCGCTCGTGCACGTTTGAATGCAATCCGCGGTTTCTCCGGCCGGGTGGGGATAGTAGTGTGGGCTCCGCTGTGAGCTTCCACTTGTCTCCGGGTCTACCCCGTTCCCGCGCTCGGAGTCCGCTCGCGCACGCACGTATACTGGCCAACCGCGGTTTCTCCGGCCCGGGGTTGGGGTGGTTGGGGCTGGTAGCGTCAGCTCAGCCGCGAGCCCCTGCCCGTCCCTGGTCCTAGCCCGGTCCCCGCGGTCAGGGCCGGCTTGCGCAGGGCCTTCCCGTTCCTGGCCTCCCGCTTTGACACCGTAGGTGGGATTAAAGGCGGGCCCGCAGCTTCCGGACCGCTTTCGCGCGTCCCCTCCGACCCTCTGGGCTAGACCAATCTTCCACCGGCTTGGCCTCTGCCCACGCCGACAGAACCGCCTTTCAGCGTCCTGTGCCCCAAACCCTTAAGCAGCCCTCAGCAGAGTAGGAAGGGACCTAATACTCCACACTGTAGGCCTGGGAGCTCCCTCACTTGTTTCACAGCTCAAAACTGTCCAAACGCCTCTTCTAGGCTCTGGGACTGCAGGCTGGGGCTTGGTTCCTGGGACCCAGGTCCCTCCCTCTCCGCCAAACTTTCCTCCCGCCACACGGGTCTCTCCGGGCTGCCGTTTGCTCCGGGGATCTGGGCAGCCCTCTTCGCGTTTTCGCTATTCCTACCAGTCTCAATGTGGCTTCTTCTGTGTTCCTTGGTTGAAGAGTTCACTTAGTTTAGTTCATAGTTGGTTTATCCAGATGATGGTTCTTTAAATTGAGTTATAATCCACTTTGCTTCTGGGAGTTGGAAGTTGGTACGTCCGCCTACTCCGTCGCCATCTTGCTTCCTCCCAAAAGAGTCTTAATGGATTATTTATGGTGCCTGGGTGACGGGCTTCCATGTGGGCAGCGCCATCTTTAACTAAGTCCATATAGTTTTAATTTTTAATATAATCTGACAATCTCTGTCATTTAACTGGAGAGTTGAGATCATTCACACTTATGTGATTATTGGATATGTTTGGATTAAACTTTATCCTCTTGCAATTTCTTGCTTGCCCTGCTTGTTGTTTCTATTTTCTCTTACTCTCCCCCCACACCCCCCATGTCTTGGCCACATTTTTATTCCAGCTTAGTGTTATTGACTTGCTTTTAAAACTCTTTTTAGAATTTTGTTTTAGTTGTTGTGGCATTTCCAACATTAAACCTAATTAATCACAATCTACTTTCAAATAATATGATACTTAATGCATAGTATAATGATCTTGCAACAGTATCTTTCTAATTCTTCCCTTGCATCCTTTGCGTATTGTTATTTTGTATTTTAATTTATTTACATGCTCTAAGCATACAATAAATTACTAACAGTTTTGCTTTAGATAGTTATGTTTTATAGTAGTGCTTCTCAATCAGAGGTTACTGGTTTAGACTTATCATGCAACTTAACATATTCAATGTTCACCATTAGTCATTTCAGCATAGTTTCCCAGATGTCTATTTATTAGCTAAACTTTAACCTCTATTTTCTTAACACTTACGACATCGGTATTCCCCGACACTTCACATATTCCATACTTTTTGTGGTAACTTTAGCTTCGTATGAAAACCTTGGCTTACATTCCTTTCTTCCCTGTCTTCTGGCATTTGGCCTGGAGAACTCTGAAATTACTCTGAAATTTTTCTTGTATAAATAACTTAATCATTTTGCTTGACTTCTCAAAGAATTTTTCTTTAACTTCAACTCCAATCATTTTTCTAGGACAAGTGTTGGTTATACTGGGTTAATTGTTTCTGCGATGCAGTGTGTCCTATTAATATACATGTATAAGCCTTCTTTTTGTCCAGAAAAGTTTCTATGAGTTGCATTTTTTTTTTTTTTTTTTTACAGGGACAGAGAGAGAGAGAGAGAGAGAGAGAGTCAGAGAGAGGGATAGATAGGGACAGACAGACAGGAATAGAGAGAGGTGAGAAGCATCAATCATTAGTTTCTCGTTGCCGTTGCGACACCATAGTTGTTCATTGATTGCTTTCTCACATGTGCCTTGACCACGGGCCTTCAGCAGACCAAGCCACCCCTTGCTGGAGCCAGCAACCTTAGGTCCAAGCTGGAGAGCTTTTGCTCAAGCCAGATGGGCCCACGCTCAAGCTGGTGAGCTCAGGGTCTTGAACCTGTGTCTTCTGCATCCCAGTCTGACGCTCTATCCACTATGCCACCGCCTGGTCAGGCTCTATGAGTTGCATATTTAAATGTAAATATAAATACTGAATTTCCTTTTCATTGTTGTACTACGGAGGGGTGGCAGCGGGAGCAGTCTGACTTGTGTTAAGAAACCAGGCCATGAGGAGTACATTGCCTATAGGATATTTTAAGACTCTAATGCAGTGGTTCTTAACCTGGGTTCTATCGAACCCTAGGGGTTTGATGAATCAGTCTTAGGGGTTCGGAGAAACCTCTGCCGCGGAGGCCAGAATAAAGTAATACCGTAATTTGTTGTGAGTTCATGCACTTTGTTGGTTCTTTGAGCAAGGTGATGTTCATGCATGGCTCATTTTGTGCACCAGTAAAAAAACATATACCTATGTCTTGAATTTGGAAAAAAAAATCATATTTTATTTATCACTAAAGAAGGGTTTGGTGAATGCGCATATGAAACTGGTGGGTTTGGTACCTCAAAAAAGGTTAAGAACCACTGCTCTAATGAAACCAATTAAAAGTCAGATTTTTATTATTACCGCAGGCCAGCAATTCTAAACAATGTCAGTGATAAAATACTCCCCTATAGGGTGGGCCACTTACAAACAACCCACAAACCCCCGCCCCTTCCCAGTGTCCCTTAGCACACCTGCTGCTTCAGTTCTTTAAGGGTTCCAATTATGCCTTGTTTGCTTTGTTTTTAACTGTTCTTTGTCTTCTTTATCTTTTCCTGCAATCTTTTGGTGCTCTTTATTTCCATCCATGTTGTTTGCTTTTCCTATTTCTATCTTGCATGCTCTTAATTGTATCTTCTGAGGGTTAATTCTTTTTGCTACTTCCAGTTTCTTCTGTCTTGTTCCAATGATACTTTTTTTTTTTTTTTTACTTTTTTTCCTGTCTTACATTAGTTGCGATGTCACAGACTTTAGTTCCTCTTTCTGTCTGGCCATTTCTTCCATGAGGAAGGTATGGGGGATAAACAGTGATAGACAAAGACTTGACTTGGGGAGGTGAACACACAATACAGTGTTACTGGGATGCTTTATAGAATTGGGCACCTGGACCATGTACAATTTTTTAACCAGTGTCACCCCAATACATTTAATTTAAAAATTTTAGAATAATTATACCTGGTCAAGTGCTCAGAAATGTCAGCCACTATTTTCTTTCTCCAATCTCATATTGAAGGACCACCCAAATGTCTAGGTGATAATCTCATAATCTCACCTCCTATTTTCAAGAAATGCTTATGCTCATTTCTCTGCTATACTAATCTGGCTAAAGAGATCAGTGACATTAAGAGTGACCAGTCAGAATGTGAAACCATAGAAAATATTTATATTGTTTCTCTCCTCTGGCTCCTGGCACAAAGCTCCTGAAGCCCTGGTGATCGCCTAAAGGCCGTGAGCCCTGGGAGCATCCTTTGTTCTCATCTTCCACCTTGGTTTCTGAAACAGAGTTCCTTAATAGCTTGGATTCCTAGGTGGTAAGAGTGTCTTTGCAATGACTCTTGGTGGGCCTCTGGATAGCTCCGGATGGGGACTGGTCATTAGAAAGATCAAGGCAGGAGCAGAGGTTCAGAGCTTTCAGTCCCCCTCCAGCCCCCCATCCTCCCAGAAGGAGGATTATTTCTTTGAGATGAAGCCTCCACAAAAATCCCCAATACAGGGTTTGGTGAGGTTCTGCGTTGGTGAACATCTACATGTCCAGAGGGTGGCAGACTTTAACCCCCGAGGGGACAGAAGTTCTTGTATTTGGAACTTTATATATCTCTTCATTTGCCTCTTCAGTAAGAACCTTTATTATATCCTTTATAATAAACTGGAAAATATAATAAAAGAGTTATCACATTCTGTTTCATAATGTCTTTTCATAGAGATATTTGCTTCATTAATATATTTTAAACTCATGATGGAATATTTGCTTACATTTTTCATCTACTGCATAACAACATTTCCTCTCGGTGCATCTTTTTCACCTAATGGTAATTCTTGTTCTTTTCCAGTTTTTAAAATTGATTGATGGTTGATTGAGTTGGGTTTTCCTAGACCCATCTATATGCAGTCATATAGCATCCCAGCCTTGCAAACTCAATGGCACCCTGCCCTGCTATCAGGGAACCCACCCGGTTTTTGTCTTGTTTTGTTTTCTTACTTGTGGCTCTTCTGTGTGAGTCCCTATGTGCTGCACTCCCTCCCCCTCCCCAGACTGCGCAAGTCCAGGAAGGCTCCTGACGCCCGCTTTGTACTTGACACACTCTTGCGTTTAGATGCTTGCTGGCAGGATGGCTTTCCACACTTTCTGTTCTTTATTTAGCAATCTTCTCCCAAAACATCAGTTTTGCTTCATGTCAGCCCTGCTCAGAGGAGTTCTGTTCTGCTCCTGTCCTTCAGAGGGGCCGGGCCCTTCTCCATCAGGGAGTGCACTGTCCGCACTGTTTGAGGTCCGCTGACACTTGACCTCTTCAGAACGCTTTGCCCCTCCCTCATGTTGCCTCCATGGGACTTTGCCTGCTGTCCGTGACATTTGATAACGTTTACAAGTATTTTAAGGTGGGGTTTTTTTTTTTTTGAGTCTCTTGGTTTTCTAGAAAATGGACACTTTTTGATGTTTCTTTTCATTTCTTCTTGTTTTTCCTATGGTATCCAGAAGAAAAAGAACAAAATTCTGATGGATGCAGTGACCATGTTAGACTTGTCTCAATGATTTTAATGTGCGCCTCAATTTATTTTTCTACCCAGCTGAAGTCAGAAATGAACTGACATCTGAAGTGACAGAAGCCATCTTTCATCACAATTCAATTGGCTTTAAAACTTCCTTTGTGATTTTTGTTTTGTGACTTTTCTGCTCTGAAGATTTATGTTACAATTTTCCTATAACTATTTTATTAGGCACTATATATGCCACAGTTTATATAAATGCTTAGATTAGCCCAATCAATTGTTCTTTTGCTTTCAGTGGCTTTATAATTGAAACTTGCAGATTTAGTGATCTTTTAGAACTATTTTGGGCAGGACATAATTCTGATAATAACTATCATTTGACTCCCACTTTACTGTTTAAACCTCATTCAGTAAATTGCAAAATGATAATTTTATACTTTACAACTTTGGGAGTCATGAGACAAAGAAAGTTGATTTTTCCAGTAACAGTAAACCACAAAGCAGTTACGAAAACCTGAAAACCATAGTACAAGTGAGTTCTCTGGGTTTAGCACCTCCCCTTGCAGAGGAAAGCCATGTGTGGATAGAATTTATATTCACTTTTGTATTCTTAAGTCTAAGGATTTTATTATTTAACCATCTGGTTTCTTAGTCTGCTCATTCTAAAATGCTTCTGCACTCTGTTCATTATAGTAGTCATCATCTTTTTTTTTCTTTCATGAAAAACACATGTCTTTTCCTGACCGTTGATTTCAGCTTTATCTTCTTGAGGCATTGAAAATTGGTGTGTGTATGTCTAATAAGTTTTGTAAAATATAAAAAACTGAACACATTTATATTATTTTCTTTAAGTCCTCTAGTTTTTATCTGCCTTTGCTTTTCATTTGTGGACCATCGAGGTGTTAAATGGTTTTTATACTATTTCCTTGAATATGCAAGCCTTGCACCAAATGAAGCATAATCATGCTTCTTTATTTGCTTCAGCTTGACTCAGAGAAGGTGGGACAACACGGTACCCTTGCACCTTCTATCTTACTTGATTGCACCTTTGGAAAAGAGTGTAAAACTATGAAGTACTTTTTAAAAGATGTTTTTCCTTTCATAGAGCCTGTTATGGTCTGAATGTTTGTGTCCTTCCAAAATCCATACATTGAAAATCTAATGTCCAAAGTGATGGTATTTAGAGGTAGGGCGTTTGCAGGGTGATTAGACTGTGAAGGTGAAACTCTCACGAATGGGATTAGTGCCTTTAAAAAGGAGGCCTCACAGAACTCCGAAGCCCCTTCTGCCATAAAAGGATACAACCAGAAGTCTGTGATTTGGAAGAGGGCTTTCATCTGACCATGCTGGCACTGTGGTTTCAGACTTCTGACCTCTAGAACTGTGAGAAATAAATTTTGTTTTTTTATAAGCTACTCAGTCTGTGCTATTTTATTCTAGAACAGTGGTTCTTAACCTGGGTTCTATCGAACCCTAGGGGTTCCATGAGTCAGTCTCAGGGGTTCAGAGAAGCCTCTGCTGCAGAGGCCAGAATAAAGTAATACCGTAATTTGTTGTGAGTTCATGTACTTTGTTGGGTTTGTCCTTTGAGCAAGGTGATTTTCATGCACAGCTCATTTTGTGCACCAGTAAAAAAACATATACCTATGTCTTGAATTTGGGGGGAAAAAATCATATTTTATTTATCACTAAAGAAGGGTTCGGTGAATGTGCATATGAAACTGGTGGTTTTGGTACTTAAAAAAAGGTTAAGAACCACTGTTCTAGAAGCTTGAACAAAGTGGGATGAGACCATTAGTTTAAAAATATAGCATGGAAATCAGTAAGAGCTTGGTGATTTATACTGAGTCATCTTTCCAAAATGCAGTCTCAAATCCAAAATCCCTTGAAGTTGAGAAGAATTTCCTGTTCTCTCATCTCCCTGTTATTGAATTCTTCTTAATCATCTAGTGAAGGTGTTATCAGTCTACACTGGCATTTCAATTAGATCAGGTTATATTAAGTTGCTTTTAGTTAGGAGCCCTAAAAATCTTACAAGGAGTCTTCTTCTTTTAAAACATGTTGGCCCTTTTCAAATAAGAATGATTCTTTTTTTGTGTGAGTGTGGCAAGGTTATGCTGAGTCAAAGTTTCATCTTTCTGTTTATTTTTCATAATTTTACCTACCTTCAATGTGTAATATGAAAAATTACTGGAACTATTTTTTTAGATTGATGAACCCATATCTGCGTTACAGAGCTTTCTGGCCTTTAGCTAAGATCGGTGACAATTGTAATGTTTGTTGCCACCGTACTGTTTGTTACACTTGGTTTATTTATTTTCTTGGTGCCCAGAGGGCCACGTTTATCATGCAGGGCTCTGGACCCCATCCATATGAGCCCTGACGCAGGTGTGGATGACAGTTCATCTGGACCTGGAACAGTATCTATTCACCCTAAGCACCCTGTCCAGGGCAGGAGGAGGCAGTGAGATACAGCCAACATGAGGTTGACTCTGTCCTTTAATGAGTTTGTAATATTATTGGGGACATACAGTGTCCACAGGAAAAGTCTCAAAAAAATGTAAAGCAGTTTGAAGGTGAGAGCAGATACAGGGGTGCTTATACAAATAAGGGCCAAGAAGAACCTACATGCCACACAGAATATCAGTGTAAGAAGTGGGAAGTCATGTGGCCTAGCTCCTTGCTGTCTCATGGTCCTCCATTTATATTAGCATAAATGTGAATGAGTACCTGCCTTTTTCAGGTGTGTATTTCTTCACCTTCAGCATGATGAAGCACGAGGATGTAGAAGAAGTGTATGTGTACCTCATGCACAACGGGAATACAGTCTTCAGCATGTACAGGTGGGTATTCTTCTCCATCATAGGGGCCATCCACGCCACCACTATTTGCTCAATGAATGGGCAATGCCAGGGGACCACATAGGGAGCAAAAGAACCTGATGTGAATGGACCCTGTCATTGCTGAGAGCTCCCACAACCCAATATATGGCCAGATAATAATTACTAATTGGGAAGAAATAAACCTGATGCACTTGAGCATAAACAGGTTAAGAGGCCTTGAACTAATTACAATAAACACTTCCCATTGCTAATAATTTGTATTCTTATGTTAACTCACCTCTTTCCTTCTCTCTCATCTTTTTCTCTCACTTTCCTACTCTCCCACCTCCTTCACTTAGAGCTTAGCCCTGTTAATGACCTTGTCTGCCATCCCTGTGGGCTGGTGGGTTGAGAGTGGCAGTAAGTTTTTCTCTTTTTGCAGTGCTACTGCTCTGATATTTATCCTAGCAACCTGGCACTAGAGCTCCTTGGGGAAAAGATATTTAAAAAATATTTTAACTTGCTCTGATGTAAGCTTAGGATGTGGGAGAGAGGCAGAGAGCCAACATCTTACCCATAATTAAATTGGTGGTGAGTTATCAATGAAAAACTTTGGGGCCGTCCTCGTTTCCCTGTTATTCTTGTGACTTGTGAGGACGGCCATATTTTTTTCTGGAGCTTGGCCTCCAGGGGAGCACATGGGAGCAAAGAATGAGTCTGGTACGTGAAGTTGTGCAGCAGAGAGATCAGAGTGCAGTGGCTTGAACAATCCAAACCTCTGTTTTTCTTCCCCTACCAGTTCCAGGTAGGGGAAGGTAAGAGGCAGAGAGGGAGAAGTAGGGGATTGTGTGCAAGTTGGTGGGGGGGGGGGGGGCTCTGCTTGGTTTTTGAAAACGTAGTCTGATGAAAGTTGTTCAGCCTTCTATAAAACTGATGTCCAAATTCTCGCTGGTCATTATCTTGGCCACAGTCAGAAAGAGGAATGAGCAACAAGTTTGTGAATTTTTTTTGCATCCAGTATTCAATTCATAGAACTTTGCCACATTGTTCCCTACCTGATTTCACCCAACCAAGGACAGCAAAGAAGTGTAGAGCAGGGGTGCCCACACTTTTTCAGCTTGCAAGCTACTTATAAGAGGACCAAGTCAAAATGATCTACCTACAATAAAAATGCAAAACATAAATTTATTTCTTCTATATTATCATTATTTAAGTTACTATTATTACTATTTAATATTGTGTATTCTTCTTTCACCTTTCTCCTTCTCAGCTCTCTTTTCGGAGGAAAGTCAATGTCATAGTTTTATGAACAGTCCGAAAAAAGCCACTCCACATTTCCCTTCTTTGGAATAGCAATGGCACACAGACAGATGAGGCAAACGCACTTAGAATATGACATAGTGAAAAAAATCCCCTCCCATTCTGTATGAAAGTGGTAGGTTTTAGGCTTCTTACTCAGACCAGCTACGGCACTCATTTTTATACCCTTTGTTGTATTTAGTTTAAATAAATTGAAGGCTAACTACGCAGCAATGTAACTGAACAAGTTAGCGTGGTTTAACGTGCATGTGTAGGGTGTCAAAAGTTCAGATGTCAGATAGGCTACCCTGTATGACAATCAAAAGACAAATGTCTTTTTAATGTCAAGTGATCTACCCACACTTCCTTGCAATCAACCAGTAGATCGCGATCGAGGTATTGAGCACCCCTGGTGTAG
Organism: Rhynchonycteris naso; assembly: GCA_037038555.1. Classification (NCBI taxonomy): domain Eukaryota; kingdom Metazoa; phylum Chordata; class Mammalia; order Chiroptera; family Emballonuridae; genus Rhynchonycteris; species Rhynchonycteris naso. Next base: position 271,751,136 of record CM072995.1, on the reverse strand, counting down.
AGTAACTCCTATGGAGGAGGGGTTATGAAGTCTGGTGAACAGCTAGCTTTCTCTGTCCCTCTGGCTACCAAGCATCTGTCAAACCCTTCTTCCCACACTTAAAATTCATGTGTCCCCATGTCTTCCCCCATGGGAAGTACACTAAACTGCAGTTAATTCATCCTGCTCAGAGCCCAGAATTTCAGAGGATGAGCAGTCCTTTTCTTCAAGTTGGTTTCTGGGCTGCTTTCCTCTTTGGTGCCTGATTTTTTTCTCCTGAGAGGGTCTTACTTGTTTATTCATCCTCATGTCCCATTTAAAAGGTGAGTGGGTTCTCCATGGGGTTTTTCAGAGACCACTTTCTGCAGGTGCATATTTGAAGGCAAAGAGGATTTAGTTGAACATCCCAAGCACTTTTGAGGCCAAGTTATTTTTGTTTGTTTTTTCTTTGGAGGTAGGAGGTAATACCATTTTCTCAGAAACTTAGCAGTGTTTTTTTTTAATCTATTTGCTACCAGTTAGGTATGTGTGTTAGTAAACCACACCCAATATTATTTTCTTGACATGCCTATGTCAGAGCATATGACATATTTCTCGTCTTCATGTCTTTCTCTCTCAACTTAAAGGTAGCTACTATAAGACCTTGACAACAATAGATATAGGTAGAATGGCAATTTATTTTTTTATTCATTTTAGAGAGGAGACACAGAGAGAGAGAGAGAGAGAAAGTGGGGAGGAGCTGGAAGCATCAACTCCCATATGTGCCTTGATCAGACCGGTGCAGGGTTTTGAACTGGCGACCTCAGTGTTCCCAGGTCGACGCTTTATCCACTGCGCCACCACAGGTCAGGCGGTAGAATGGCAATTTTTAAAAACATTTTTAAAGGTATAATTGACATACAACATTGTATTCACTTCAGATGTGCAACATAATGATTTGCTATTTATATCTATTACAAAATGATTAACACACTAAGTCTAGTTAACATCCATAACCATACATAGTTACAGAATTTTTTTCTTTTGATAACTTTTAAGACTTAGTCTTGTAGCAACTTTCAAATATGCAATATACTATTATTAACGATAGTCTCCAGGCCATGCATTGCATCCCCATGACTTAATAATTTTATGACTAGAGCTTTGTACCTTTTGATTCCTCACACCCATTTTGCCCATCCCCTGCCTCTGGCTACCACCGATCTATTCTCTGTATCTATAGGATTTTTTTTCTTTTTCATTCCACATGTAAGTGAGCTGATGTAGTATTTGTCTTTCTTTTTTTTTTAAAGGATCTCTTTATTTTTTCTTTTTATTTATTCATTTTAGAGAGGACACACACACACACACAGAGAGAGAGAGAGAGAGAGAGAGAGAGAGAGAGAGAGAGAGAAAGGGGGGAGGAGCTGGAAGCATCAACTCCCATATGTGCCTTGACCAGACCAGTGCAGGGTTTTGAACTGGCGACCTCAGTGTTCCCAGGTCGACGCTTTATCCACTGCGCCACCACAGGTCAGGCTTGTCTTTCTTTATCTGACTTTTTTCACTTAATGTAGTGCCCTCAAGTTTTATTCATATTGTCATAAATGGCAAGATTTCATTTTATATAGCTGAATTATATTCCATTTTATACATATACTACATCTTTATTCATGCATACATTGATGAACATTGAGGTTGTTTCCATATTTTGTACTGCTGCAATAAACATGGGATGCATAAATGTTTTCAGGTTAGTGTTTTCATGTTCTTTGGATGATTATCCAAAAGTAGATAATATGTTAGCTCCATTTATAATTTTTTGAGGAACCTCATATTGTTTTCCATATTGGCTGCACCAATTTGTATTCTTACCAACAACACACAAGGGTTCCCTTGTCTCCCCATCTTGCCAATGCTTGTTATTTCTTGCCTTTTTGATTATAACCATTTGAATAGGTATGAGGTGATATCTCATTGTGGTTTTGATTTTCGCTTATCTGATAATTAGTGAAGCTGAGCATCTTTTCATGCATCTGTTGGCCATATGCATATCTTCTTTAGAAAAATGTTTGTTCAGATCCTCTTTTCATCTTTAATCAGTCTATTTAGGATACACATAAAGATGTAGTATATGTATACAATGGAATATAATTCAGCTTATTTTGCTATTAAATTATATGAGTTTTAAAAATATATTTTGGATGTTAACCCTTTATCAGATATATGATTTGCAAATCTTTTCTCCCATTCAGTAGGATGTCTTTTCATTCTGTTGATAGTTTCCTTTGTTGTGCAGAAATCTTGTAGTTTGACATAGTCTCATTTGTTTATTTTTGCTTTTGTTGCCTTTGCTGTTGATTTCAAATTCTAAAAATTGCCAAGAAATAATTGGCAGGGAGCTTACCCTCTATATTTTCTTCTGGTTTTATATTTCCTACATTCAAGGTCTTACATTCAAGTCTTTATTTTGACTTAATTTTGTGTAGGATATAAAATAGTGGTCTGGTTTCATACTTTTGCATGTAGCTATCCAGTTTTCCCAACACTGCTTATTAAAGAGACTGACATAGAAAGGCAATATTGCTAATTGACCAGATGTATCACTGTTTCTGTTTATTTCACTCAATGAGAAGTCTTAATAGGCCAACATCAACTTTATCTCTTCCTTCTGATATAAAAGCACTTGGTTGTTCCAAGCCTGTTAGGTCCCAACATTTTAGGCTCTCTCTGCTTCCTCTGCTTCTAACATGTCAGTTCTTATCTGGGCTCACCTATGCTAGAAACATCTTTCTAAGAGAAGTGTTTTGGCTTTTTTGATTACTTCCTTTTATAGTGGATAAGCTTGGTGGGCATTAGGTCTACCTTCCAGGATATCACATGCGTTCTCAAATGCTCTCTCACAGCATAACATGGATCTCCAGTTTCAAGCCCACAGTATTCGTTTTTTCACTGCTCTCTGCCTGACCATGAATCAATGCAGCATACAGACAGTCCCCAACTTATAACGGTTTGACTTACAATTTTTCTACTTTACAAATGGGTGAAAGAAATATGCATTCAGTAGAAGCCATATTTCCAGTTTCATGCTGCTGGGCAGCAGCAGGAGCCACAGCTTCCAGTCGGTCACATGGTCATGAGGGTAAATAGCTGATACTCTACAGTGTATTCATTGTGTCAGATGATTTTGCCCAACTCTAGGCTAATTAAGTGTTCTGAATATGTGTACTGTAGGCTAGGCTAAGGTATATGTTCAGTAAGTTAGGTTAGTAAACCTATTTTTGACTTCTGATCTGTCAATTTACAATGGATTTATTTGGACATAATCTCAGCATAAATCAAGGAGCACCTGTATTTTAGTTTGGGTTACAGCAACACCCTCTTTAGTACCAAATTCTCAATTAGTTAGGGTAGACTAAATTGCTATAACAGTGTCCCAATGTAAAGGCCTGAACATAGTCGAAATTCCTTTTGTTCTCATGGTACAGTCCAGAGTGGGTGCTCCAGATTGTGACAGATGACAGAGAGTTCAACATATAACTTCCAAGGTTATTCTGGTCATTGTCATTAGCATCCCACAATCATAATGAGAAAGGATCAAGGAGGGGTGTTCGTGAGAGTTGCATTGGCTAACTCTATAAGTGGCACATTTCATTTCTGTTCACATGTCACTCAAATGAATTCCCTCAATCACAGGACTATACCTAAATGCATGAAAGCTGAGAGAGAGAGAAGGATAGATTGTGGCTGCCCACTGCAAAGATTAACTAGTTGGTACCTTGTTTTCTTTCTAGCTATGAAACCAAGGGCAAATCAGATACATCAAGCAACCACGCCGTGCTGAAGCTGGCCAAAGGGGACGAGGTTTGGCTAAGGATGGGCAACGGCGCTCTTCATGGGGACCACCAACGTTTCTCTACCTTTGCAGGCTTCCTGCTATTTGAAACTAAGTAAATATATGAACAGACCAGCTCCACTTTTGGAAAGACTTATAGCTGAGCTGGTATTGTTATGATCTGATGTACATTAGAGTTGAGGGTTCTACATGTTGTTTTGTTTTAAAGAAAATAATTGGTTACATGGCTAATCAAGCTACAGATACAGCAATAATGTGGGATGACTCAGGGGCTCAGAAGAATAAAATACAAAACAGTTTTCTCAGATGACTTTGACTAATATCCTTACTACTTTTATCACTCTTCCCTAGGCATCTCAAAGAGAATTCTCCTCTTGAAACAGGTTGGAAATTGTTATCACCAGAGAAATCATTTGCAAAGAGTTTTGGTGGCTCTGTTTTTAATTTAATAGCAGCTTTCAGAAACCCCAAAGGTTTGGGGCTCATCATTATAACTTTACAGCAAAGAGGATGCAATGGTTGTTATAGGGCTGGGGCAAGAATAGGGGCACCTGCCAGCATTGAGGTACCAGAAACATTGGTAAAGCCTAGACTGAAAAGTAACACTTTGATCCAGTGGGTCAATATTCATGAATAAAATATAGATTTTCAAAGTAATTCCTGATAGCTTTTAAGTAACAAAATTATTCACAATGCCCACAAATAATTGATTTATCCTTTTTTTTTAAAGAAAGAATACTGATGTAATTATTTCCTAACTTCTAATAGTTTTTATTTTTCAAAATAGAATTTTCTGATGATGCACAGTTAGTTTGACCGGGTCTGGTTTGTCAGATTGGCTCTTTTCCATTGTGTTTCATGGATTACAATAGATCTTTATTGACACTGACCTGCAGAACAAGCTGAGGTGAGAGTAGGTCAACATCTAGAGATATAATCGCCTTCTCTTTTCTCAGTTTAAAGTACACACTGACAAGTCATGTTGAAGGTAGCTGTAGACTCAGTTCTATGCAGTCAAACTAATAAACACAAAATATAAAGGAATTCCACTTAGGAGATATATAATAAAATCTCTTAACCTTTTTAAACAAAAATATGACTTTATTGAGTAACACATTTAACCAAGATTCACAGAGCAGCTACCATTTGACTTTTGCCTGTTCCTTCCCCTAAAATCTGTTCCCCAAGGATTCAGTTGGCCACCAAAGCAATATTCATGAGACTGCACCATAGATACTATCTAAAGACAATATTCAAATAAACCTAATATTGCTATATTTTAAGCAAAGAAAGCATCATTGATATGTGTTTACCCTAATGTTGAATCATAGTTAAGATGCCCTGGAGAGAAGACTAGCTGACAAATATCATATAATGAATTCCCTGAGAAGTAATGAGCTCTTAATTTATGTTCCATTACAATTTGAATTCCCACAGAGACTTTTAAACTGTGGGTTTCCTTGATTGATTATCCCCTTATCACTGGAGGCAAAGAAAATTAATTAGAGCTGCCCTATTAGCTAGCAGTGTGTTTCATGCTCAGTTCAGCCTTTGACCCTTTTCTTTCCATATGCAAATGTTTTAAAACTCTTCCTGAATCCACATGCAATGCTACATAAAAATGAATGTATTCTAGCTATAATGTGCTTGACTGATAATATTGTGGTGATTTTGTATATATTTCCCACCCCTCACTTCATCCCCTGGAGCAGTGGGGTCATGGGGTTGAAGTTATCAAATGTCATAAATATTCTGTAAAAGTGCATTGGCAATAGATATTTGGATACTGCATGCTATCCAAAGGAATTCTATATCTAAAGGGCCAACAGTACAGTGCAGGTGCCTAGAGGAAGGTATTGGCTGGGCTTTAGATCAAATTCAGCCAAGAAAAACATAATAAGCATTGTGTAAAAAACAAACACTCCTTTGTTAAAGATGTGGTTTTATAATGTTCTTAATAAAGTTGAATAGTTACAAAATTGTAAATCACTAGGATTTGTTAACACAAAGTTAAAACATTTTCATGCAGATGATGTGAAGGGTCATACAATCAATCATGTAGACAAGGAGCAAAGTCTCTTGTCTACCTCAAACTCTACATTTCAGTTATTCCATTGTTATAAATTCAAACTTCTGAGGTTTTAAGACATTGACATTCAATGATATCTGAGTATCCTGAAGGGGAAAAGATCTTCATCACAACCCCAAGTCTTTCTATGTAGAAGCCTAAACTCCAGCTTTCACCTCAGTAGAGAAACCCAAGTTTTGGTTGTGGGACAGTGGAAAGCATTTGGGGATTGCAAATAAGTCCTAGGTGTGAAGAAGAATAATTAGTAAGGGAGGTGGGAGAAGGCCAAGATAGTTGTCAGTGTTTCACAGTTTTACCCATGACCAAATTAGATTTGGAAGACTGATTTTACAAATCTTCCTAAAACTGAGGCTATAAAGAGGAGATAGTAGGTAGATGTCATGGGAAATTTAAAGGTATCATCTAAGCAACCAGATTTTAAATTCTAAAACACAAGCAAAGGCAAACTCCGTGAATAAAGCATGTAGATTTTGTAGAGCTGCCCTGCAAAATGATCAGGTTGGGTGATTTTCCAGAGCAGAAAGAGCTGCTGCATTTGAACTTCGAACAATAAAGACATATTGAAGAAATTTTATTGAGCAAATTGTGAACAAAAGCTGAAGTAAAAAATATTCAAGCAGAGATAAAATAATCAAATGTAAACTGCAAAGGGCATAGCTGGTATTGATAAAACATCTACTTTGTGCAAAGAAAGTGCGCTACTTAAGGGAGCTAGCTCCTCAGCATTTAAAGTGCAATTCTTAACCTCCCATGAGTTTTTAACCTGACAAGAGAAAAATTCGGAGATGCCCTAAATTAAATCATAGCAGGCTGGAGGGTGGGAGGAAGAGGTAAGATAAATTCACTAGTTAACAGTCAGGGGCTGAAACCAACAAAAGACTGCTAGCATTCTTGAACATGTGTTGAAAGTTTGATTCAACTTCCAAAAAGCTGTCTTGAATGAATAGCTACCTACTAGCTGCAATAGCATCCTGCTTACACATGAACTTCCCAGGCTATTGCCTACAACCAACACAGAAGCATCAAATACTACTTTCTTTTTCGGGAATGGAACCACTCCTTGCTGGAGCCAGCGACATTGGGTCCAAGCTGGCGAGCTTTTTGCTCAAGCCAGATGGGCCTGTGCTCAAGCTGGCGACCTCTGGATCTCGAACTTGGGTCTTCTGCATCCCAGTCCTACGTTCTATCCACTGCGCCACCGCCTGGTCAGGCCAAATACTACTTTCTTATGGACTATTCATCTATCCCAGAACTTTCTTTGATTCACTATTTCCCTGCCCCCTTATCTAAAGCCACTGTAAATCCTTTCAACACATTTTATATCTTTCTTCCCCAAATGCATTGTATAAAGGATCCCTGTCAACCCCAGGACAGTGGACATGTTTGCAATCTCCATCTAGTCCTGCCCCAGGACCAGGTCCTTTTTCTGGCTAGTGTATAGCACAATAAACCCTTTCTTTCAGGAAAACTTTTGGTCTCAAAGGCTTTTGTTGAACAAGCCTCATGTGGGAAGATAGATAAAAGAGGGTAAGTGTACAGATGATAAAAAAGAATGTATTAATAGCCACAGAAGGCAAAGGGCTAGGGATTCACAGGAGAAATAACACCCAGCTCACGGCATGAGACAACTGTGGATAGGGTAGTTAGTATTTTATGGCTAGAGAAAATTTCCTGCTTCATTATGTTTGGAGTGGTTCTTCAAAAAAAATTTCTGTTCTTTTCTGATTATAAGAAATACTATCGAGCTTGATCAGCAGTGGTGCAGTGAATAGAGCCGTGGACTGGGTCGCGGAGGACCAGGTTCAAGACCCTGAGGTTGCCGGCTTGAGCATGGCTCATCTGGTTTGAGCAAGGCCCACCAGCTTGAGCCAAAGGTTGCTGGCTACTCCCCTTACCCCCCAGGTCAAGGCACATATGAGAAAACAATCAAAGAACAACTAAGGAGCTGCAATGAAGAATTGATGCTTCTCATCTCTCCCTTCCTGTCTGTCTGTCTCTATCTGTCCCTCTCTCTGTCAAACACACAAAAAATACTGTCGAAATTTTATAAAACACATAAAAGCATTTAGTATAAAGATCAATCATCCCACCAAACATAATACTGTTGCCAGAACAAGACAGGATTTGTTTTGCCCGTCGCTTTTCAGCCAATTCCACGAGAGACAGGGACCGAGTAGATATGAGAATGTCCTTTATTTCAAATTGTGGTAATCCGAGGAAACAGTGGACTAACATCCGAAAAACTGTCTTAACAATATGAGTTGCTCACCCATCATATATTTTAGCGAGTTTAGTAATCTACTACTAAATTTTGGTTAGTCCACGGCAGGAAGCAGGAAGTGGGAGGTCTGGTGTGTAGGAATGTCCTCCAGGATGTTCTCTGCATCAGTGGAGAGATAAACTGGGTGCCCTTGATCTTATCTTCAGCATTATGGTATCCAGTGTTCCTGGGAACTCATCTGCAAAGTAACTCCCTATGTGCCTTAAAGGGACACAAAGCAGAAATTACAAGGTTCATGGGTTAGGAGTCAAAGTTATGAGGCAGGACTATATGACTCAAACTGCTTGCTTCTGAAGACAAAATATAACACAGAAGCTTTTCTTACTTAAAGTCTATCACCTATACTGTAACTATATGTATATTCTAACTTAATGCACCTACTTTCTATTCTTTATTCACCCTTATCGATATTAGCATTTTGAAGTATTTATGTCAGTCTTTTCCTGCATATTGTTATAATTTTATTTTTAGTAACATAGTAATAAAACAAAACATTTGATAGTATGCTTTTTATATATTTTTTGTATCTTTCTATAGTTACCTTTAATATATAAGGATTAATTTATGTGCCCTTTTCCATTTTGAAAAATGTTTTTTGCTGTTTCCAGGTTTATTTTTTCTATTATGAATAATTTGTTTTCTACCATGGGCTCTTAACACAAAATTGTTAAAACCCTTTTAAATATGGGTACAGAAAGAATCTTCTAACACTAGTTTTTGAGTCCAGTTCCTAAACCCTTTTAATTTCCCTAGCTTTAAGAGTAGGAGAATATTTTGTTCTAACATTTGTTCTTTGACCCCAGTTCTGGACACAGAGTTCCTAAATCCCTTGGGACTTTTTGGGTAATAGTATCATTTTTTCTTTAATGTACTTTTTGTTTGTTTTAAAAGGGTTTTTTTTTTTTTAATTTACTTATTGATTGAGAGGGGAAGGGTGTGTGTGTGAGAGAGAAAGAGAGACAGATGACAGAAACATCAATCTTTTTCTGTATGTGTCCTGACTGGGGATTAAACCTGTAACCCCTGTGTATCAAGATGATGCTCTAACCATCCGAGCCATCTAGCCAGGGCAATAGTATCTTTTCTTTTTTTAAAACAAGGTGATTCTTGATGGGCTCCCAGATGGAGACTGGTCCCAATAAAACACTACATCATAATTAAAAGTTTGGAATTTTCAGTCTTACCCTTTCATTTTTCAGAGAGGTGAGACGGGCTGGAAATGGAGTTAATGTGTGAAAATAAAAGAGAAACACACAGAAGTAAGTTTTCCTTTCCCTCCCACATGCAAAGCACATTTATCCTCTTGTAAAGTTCTCAGAGGTCTCATCCCATTATATAGCATTAGCTCAAAGCCCAGAACCTCATCATTTGCATCAGATCCAGATGTGCGTCAGACTTTCTGAATGGAGTTCTTCAGTTCAGCTCTTTGGATACAGTTTTTCTTGACCTGTTGATCTGTGACATGAAAGTGACAAGGGATTGCTTTCCCATCCACCCACCCAACTATCTCATAAATATCTTCGTACGGTATGTTTATTTAAATCATGATTCAAAACAAGATTTGATTGATATAGCTAAGCCTTGAAATCAGCAATGCTTTCTCATATCATTATCATTTGCTTTCCAATGATGTAGATTTTTCTGTTTATACCCGTTGATGTTATATGGAATAATTTTCTGTTCCTTGCATCATCTTCCTCTGTCCTCTGCATTTATCCTAAACAGATTTAATTGCTTGATTAGAATTAGATTTGTTCTTTTTCCAAGAAAACTTCATGAGTAGTATTATCTATTGCATAATACCATGGGATCCAGAATGTCTTATTGTGTGTTGTTATGATACTAAAATTGATCAGTGGGTTCAGGATATCTCAGTCAGATCCATGTGATAGAAAATCCCCCAATTAACCTCTTGCTAATGTTTTTAGCAGCCACTGATGATTATAACTTAAATTCACTATTTTCGAAGGCAGTTGCAAAATAGTGACATTTGAAAAGAAAGATATTTTTTCACTAGCTATTTGATTATCCTGAAATACTATTCACATGAGAGACAAATGAATGCCTGATTTTTTCACTTTTACTTACCAATCTTTAGAATTATGATTTGGTGTCTTAGCAACCTCCAGAGGTGATTAATAAGATCTTCTTAAAAGTGTTATTAACTCAACATTTTTCATATATTTGATGTGTTTCAATCCACCACAGTCATTTGAATTTAATGGTTCCATTTTACTGGGCAGAGGAAAGCCCTCTGAGTTAGTATCTCCACCATTTTGACTCCGACTCAGGCTGGTGCAAATCTCCACAGCAGGGCAGAGGTGAATGGAGACTGGAAAGACCTGAACCATCACTGGACTTTCATGTTATGACCTTGAATATGACTCTTCTAGCTGCTGGAGTCCTGCCAACTGCTGACTTCAGCTTTCTCGGGCAATTATGCAAGCTACCAGACATCTTTCCAATGAGTTCTTTTGTATTATTTAAGTCAAGATCTAAGAGTACGGAGTAGAAATGGGAGACCAGTTACCATAAGATGAAGTATAAAAGCAAGTTGTAAAGAGTAAATGCAATGTAATATCATATAGGTAAATAAAACCCACAAAATAGGTATACTCTATTATACTACAGATATAATGGACTGTGGATCATATATCAAAATCATGGGAGTGCTGTGTCTTGGATAGTGGGGTGAAGGAAGCCAAAAAATGTAATTTTGGGTGGGAGTTGTTAGAGAAGACTTTAGTTATTAAAGAGTTAAAAGCAGCTGGCCAATGATCTATTTACTGTCTTTAGCACAGGGATGTCCTAGAAGCAAAATAAAATGGCAGGTGGCTTTCCTTATCAGCTGGATCTTGGATAAATAGATAAATAACATTTGCCAAGAGGAAGAGAATTGATCTTTTGAATGTATTTAACAGGATATCCCTGGCCACAGAGTTACTTATGCTAAATAAACCCAGAATCTAGGAAGCATGGTTCCATAGCTAAGTAACTATCTGGGATGCAAAATGATGTCTCCTAGGTGACTTGAGAACCTAATTAGAGACCTGATCTGTAATTGTGGTTCAGATGGTGTTGTAGTAATATAATGTTATAATAATTAAATATATAGAAATATAAAAAATATATGGAAGGTATATAAAAGTAATTAAGATGTAATATTAAAATTAATTAAGGAAATTAAATAAAATTATGCCATCTGAATAGGAATTAATACAGTGTGTACAGATGTGATAAAAAGACTCTGACTTTCAAGCAGGGCCCAGTTAGACTGTGTGTGAAGTCATACATAGATAAGAAGTAGCTTGATGTCATAATTCTGTAAATTAACATAAACAAGAAACTTCCCTAGGAACATTTTAAAAGTGGCTTAATATGACATTTCAGTAGATTAACATAAAAAGGGCTCCCTGCGAGGAACTCCCCAAAAGGTGATTTGAGGTGATAATCCTGTAGATTGACACCTGTTAGCAGACGTTGATCAGAAAAGGTACTAAAGCTGAGGGGCCCCCTGCTGCAGTAGTCACCCAGACTCCAACGTGAAGGGGACTGTCTCCAGGCAACTCTGAGCTCTGACCAAAGACAGCTGAGAGGAGCACGCCGATGGGGGTCCCCTTAAGCTGTACCCAGGCATGCCAAAAGGATTTGTGAGTAATAAACTGCCTGTGTGATTCTTGCAACTAACTTGTGCGTCGATTGTGTTTTTCCTTCGGTGGCAGTTACTGTCAGCACTGATCAGTAGCATCCTCATAGCAGCTTCAAGAGTAGTCTCAAAGAGGCTGCAGATAAGCAGGAGTGTCCCACTACATGGGGAAGTCAAATCAGAGATGCCTGATCGACATAGAGCTTGGGCTTTACTGGGACAGATGCTATATTAGTTTGCTAGGGGTGCCATAACAAACTGGATGGTAAACAACAAAAATTTATTTCCTCACAGTCCTGGAAGCTAAAAGTCAGAAATCAAGGTGTACGCAAATTTGGTTTCTCTGAGGCCATTTCTTTTTGTCTGCAGATGGCTGCCTTTGACTGAGTCTTCACACAGTCATTCCTCAGTCTGTGTTTTTTGTGTTCTAATCTTTTCTTCTAAGGACACCAGTCATATTGGATTAGGACTCACTTGTATGACCTCATTTTACCTTAATTACCTCTTTATAGGCTGTCTTTCCACCAGTCCCATTCTGAAGCATTGAGAGTTAGAACTTCAATATATGAATTTTGAAGGTACACAGTTTAGCCTGTAACTGAGAGGATGTGTCCAAAGGAAGAAGACCTGAAGAAGACCAGACCTCGGCTTCATCTGAGCCTTTCTATAACCTATGTCTCTGAACTTATTAGTAAAACTGGAGGCTGTGGAAGATTTCTGACTCATGTGAATCTTATCCAGGGTAGTTTAAGCTATATCTGAAATGTTTATTCTTTAGAAAAATAGGTGGTCAGCAAATATAAAAAATAATCAATGTGTCAGTCAGACAGTGTGGATGTCTGTTATATCATTTGTCATTTTTTTCCTTTATTTTAAAGCTTGTTAAAATAAAAACAAAAGAGAAGGGGTTAAAATATCTTATGCCTGAACAAAGAGAGGAATGTGGGATAAAGAGGGATAAAGAAGTGTTAAGTTAATTAAAAGGAAGGTCATTAGATTGAGGTGACTCAAAGTTGTGGCAGCCTCCGTAAGCAAACCAAAAATTTAAGCCTGCACATAACTCAAGATTACAAAGTCCAAACCTGAGAACAACCAATCACAGACAGCTAAGTATCTTCAAGCTATAGCTCATCAATAATTTTCTTGCTTTTCTTCCTCCTTTTGTGGGGGTAGAAATAATTTTTTAATATATTTTAGTGATGATTTATTTAAATGCATATACACATTATCACCATAATGAGGAAAGGTTTACAAAGTTGTTTTTGGTTTGGCTATAAAGGGGAAAATGTGCTTATGTTCCATTTAATGATTTTATAAAATAAAAGTATAATTTGATTATAGGAGAAAATAAGTATTTAACATCTTACTCATTAAACCAACCAAAGAGATAAAATGTTCATGCTACCTCAAAAATGAAAGACACATGACAAATCTTAATTATACCACAAAGTCTAGAAAGTTATGTAAAAAAGTAAAGGCATTTGTGGGTTTCTTTTTTTTTTTTTTTAATTTTTATTTTATTCATTTTAGAGAGGAGGCACAGAGTGAGAGAGAGAGAGAGAGAGAGAGAGAGAGAGAGAGAGAGAAAGAGAGAAAGGGGGGAGGAGCTGGAAGCTCAACTCCCATATGTGCCTTGACCAGACCAGTGCAGGGTTTTGAACTGACGACCTCAGTGTTCCCAGGTCGACGCTTTATCCACTGCGCCACCACAGGTCAGGCCATTTGTGGATTTCTTAAGTTTCAAATAACCAGACAGAAAATGCAAGTCATCACCTAAAGAATAATTTATGCTTTTATGAACTAGACACTCAAACACTTTATATATTGTCATAGTATCAAATATACTCTGCATTAATCAAAAAATGGTTTGGAATTTGAGCCAAAATTTCTTTCTGAAGTATGTATGGGTGTGCTAAGTCTCTCCTGAGAAAGTTCTGGAAGGGCGAATACCTCACTACTATCTATTTGAAACATCTGCTTTGCCTTCTCCTCCTCTTATTCCACCTCACTGGTCAGAATGTGAATTTTGTCCTTTAGGCTCCAAATACTCCCAGTCACTGACTCTGTGGTCTGTACTATTTTATCCACTTCTTCCTGCAATAATGCCAGACCTTCCTCATTAGGTCTGCGTTGCTCCCTTTCCAGTTGCAGTAGACTTGACACAGTTAAATCCTTCAGCTTCTGGGGAAGGATTTTTAGGGTTTCACACAGTTGTAACAATCTTTTCTTTAGGCACTTGAGATGATACGTATTGAATTTGTTCATTTTCTCTATCTTTGCTACTCAAAATTGCTATTATTACCATTTATTTTACAGCTTGCAAATGCTTTCTGCACTCTTGGAAGGAGGCTGCCAGGTTTTCCTCCTGTTGGATGCTAGCTTCATCTGTCTTAGACTAGTTTGCTCTGTTTGTCTTGTCTCTTCATTAGACAGACACTTTGGATGATTTTTATTTTTTATCACTGTGTTTCTCACCTCTCTCTGATAACTCCAATTCCTCATTATCAATTTTTCTTTTTGGGTTTCTTTTTAACCGTTGAGACCTCTTCTTGGAATCTCATTTGCTTTGCTAAACATCTTGATCTAAATAGAACAATTCTAACAGTGCTTCAAAAAATCTCTTGACAAATGACGCTGAACTTTGTCCCACGACTGGCAACCACTCCTCTGGAATCTTTCAGAAGCTGAGCCCAAACAATCAAAAGCCAAGCAGACCCCACTTTGTCCTTTATTGTTTGTTTGTTTATTTATCTCTTATAAAAGTCTCTTCTTAGCTCATGTTGGTAGGGCTCCTAACCATATCTGTTTGACGCTGTCAGATTGAAATAGATTTTTGTTCTTCTAAATTCTTTAAAAAAAATTAATGTGCCTCAGTATGTCTTTCAACAGAGGCTGTTCAGAGATGGAGGCAAAGAGAAGGTGTCTAGGTCAAGTGGGAGGCAACCCCTGGTAGGGAAAGCCACGAGAACCCTGAAATAAATTCTAAAACTGATCAAAACTACTCCAAGCTTGCGTAAAAGATCTTGAGTACCATTGTACCAGATGGTGCCTACACTTTCATCAGCTGCCTCAGCATATATAATCCCTTACTTGTCAGTGGATTAGTGCAGACGGCCGGACACTCTCTTCTGGCCCTATTAAAATTCCAGACCAGTCAAAAATGGTCAAGCCAGCTACACACAAGCCACACAGAGCCGAGTGGAAATGATTTGTAAACGCAGTAGGGCTATTTATGATGCTTATTTTTGTACTTTAAAAAGAAAAAATGTGTATCAATATTATAAACTCGATCTTTATCTGTGGAAGTGGCAGGTGACAAATCAAAAAGATTTTTAAAGCTCTCTTCTGACATTACCTTTTCACATATTCCTGTTACCTGAACTCTTTTTTTTTTTTTTTTAAGGCATGGAATCCACAAAGTTATCTCTCAAAATCGAGCGCCTCTAGAAGGGATTTCAAGCCACTTGGCTAAGAGGTAGGGGCGGTGAAGGGGACAGTCTTCAGAGTACGGTTGAAAATAGCATCGTTTTAAAATATTTATTCACTTTTTATCTCTCCCGGACCGGGCCGATGTGGGGGCCCGAAGGGCACAACGGCTGGGATCAGAAAGGTGAGAATAATAGCGTCCCAAGAGGATGGTGACAGGCGGAGAACTCTCAAGGGGAAGCGCGGGAGGCACTTTCGGGCTTGACAGCGAGACGACAAAAACCGTTGTTCAGTGGTCGCCTGGCTCTCCGCTCGGGGGCGGAGGGGGGCGGAGCGGGGGGAGCAGGGGGCGGGGCCGGGCAGCGCGCCACTGCGCAGACTCCGAGGCCAGGCGCAGGCGCAGGCGCAGGGAGCGGGACGGCGCTCGGGGCGGTTTGTAGGACTTGGGACGCGAGACTTGTCGTCCCCGTTCCCTTTCTGCCGAGCCTAGCGTCGCGTGCCATGGCACTGCGGGGCATCTCGGTCGTGGAGCTGGCGGGCCTGGCCCCGGGCCCGTTCTGCGGTATGGTCCTGGCAGACTTCGGGGCGAACGTGGTGCGTGTTGACCGGCCCCTCAGCCTCGGCGGTCTCGGCGACGTCAGCCGCTTGTCCCGTGGCAAGCGCTCGCTGGTTGTGAACTTGACGACGCCATCGGGGGTGGCTGTGCTGCGGCGCCTGTGCGCCCGGGCGGACGTGGTGCTGGAGCCCTTCCGCCACGGTGAGCCCCGACCCCCCCGAGCTCACACCTTGGCTTTATTGTCACAGGAGCCATT
Organism: Rhynchonycteris naso; assembly: GCA_037038555.1. Classification (NCBI taxonomy): domain Eukaryota; kingdom Metazoa; phylum Chordata; class Mammalia; order Chiroptera; family Emballonuridae; genus Rhynchonycteris; species Rhynchonycteris naso. The sequence continues at coordinate 271,735,068 of CM072995.1, read as the reverse complement.
CCTGTCCCCCGTCTTTCTAGACCTTTCTGTTTCATTTGATGTGGCTGAACACCAACCCCCTACGCCCCCTTCCATGAGACCGTCTTCCATGCTTGGAAGATCCTTATACCTCTTCAACTTACTCCCAAGTTTCTCTTTTTTCTAAATACTCATTTTTATTTGTTCCTCTTAATTATTTGAGTGTCATTGTGGGGTAGCTGTGTTAGGCTTGCTCACTGGTGTACCAGCTGCAAGCACTTTGCTTGGTGAGCCTTGAGCACCTGGCAGAGGCACGTGTGCACAGCCTATATAAGGCTATGGGTGCTTGTGCTGGAGAGAGATGGGAGATTGGGGATTGCGGATAGGTGGGTTGCCTGCCTGATGTTGTGAGGGGTCATTTTGGTGTTTGTTTGCCTGAGAAGTGGTTTCCTGCACCTGTGTGCTTGTCTGCCTTGTGAGACTTTATTAAAAGAAATGGCCCACCACTCTTCCAGCTCTGCAGTTCTTCTCCCATCTGCAGGACTCCACTGTGGACCTGCCTGGCCTAGGCTACCAGCATTACAGTCATGAACTCTTATGAGACTCAAATGAAAGTGATAGGGTCCCTCCCAGGAAAAAGGCATCAAGGGACAAAGTCATTTGGTTACATTTTGGGGATGGGGTCCATGTGCCCTCTAAAGCCATGCATTCACTGATCCAGGCTCACACTCTCTGCCTTAAAAGCAGGTGTTCCCAAGTTCCAGTTTCAGCTCAATTTTATTTACCCTGCTTCCTGGGGCCACGTATCCATTCCCATTATTTTCACATTTTATAGATGATGCTCGAATCTGTAACTGTACACCACTCTTACAGCACCTGCTTATAGAAATGCACAGGTCCTGTGTACTGCCACCTGATTGTGCCCCGGGCACTGCAATCTCTATAAATCCCAAACCCAGCCTATCATTTTACCTCCTAAAATGGAATCTCTTCTGCCTTATTTATCTCAGCGAAAGGAACCAATATCCACCCAGCTGCCTTAATCAGAAACGTGTACTTCATCCAGGACTCCAAATCTTTCTTTCACTCCACCTTTCAGTTACCACGAATCCAGCCATTCTTCCTCTTCACTACGACTCAGGAGTCTTTGGCTCCATACCTGCTGTAGTCTAGTTGACACTGCTGTAACAACGTTTCTGAAAGAAAGGTTTGGGTCTGGCCCCACTCAGATCCATTCTTAGCTGTCCAAGTGATCTTGCTCAAGTACAGATCCAAAGGTTTGCCTGGAATACAGCAGAAAGTCAGCAAATATTTAGTGAATGAATTGAATATCTTTGAGGCACTAGGCATATGTAGATATGTTAACTTATTTTCTCTTACAGCCAGATTTGAGGATAATATAATTGGGATTATATCATAATTTATAATGTTCTCTTTGAATGTGAAGGAAGGTCAAAGTGGTTAAATAATTAGTCCAGAGTCTTGTAATTAGGAAGGAAGTAGAGGGATGACTTCAGATGCAGCTGCCAGGTAAAGGGATTGTGGCTGGTGTTTATCCAGCGGGAGAGATAGATTTCTTTTGTATTTTATTACAGCCTTAGGAAGTCTATAACAGTGAATGTATTATGTAATCTTTATTGCTTTTACTTCCAGGAGACTTTAGGTGTCAGTTACCTGAATTTTATGCAATAAATATTGTTCTTGCTGATAACTTAAGAACTTGGATGCTACTGTAGCTAACTTCTCTTTCCATGTGTACTTACTGAACCTTTTTGTGAAGATGCTATGCTAGAAGCCTTGGAGGCCCAGTGTGGAATCAGAAAAGCCGCTGAGCTGAGGGAATAGAAGACACACATATCTACATACATTATGTGCTGGAGGTGGCAGGCACTGATGTGGGCCTCAAAAAAGAAACTGACAAGGAATAGCTACTTTCAAAAATGAATGTTTGACCAAATAAAGACCCAGGGTAACTGTTCCAAGAGAACAAACCATGTCTAATAAATTACAAAGGAGAGGATTTGAGAAACTATAAAGGGACTAAGGGGATTGAATGACTAGGGGTTGAAATGGCATGGATGTGGCTGAAGGGAAATGGGGAAGGGCTGGGAGGAAGTAGCATTCTGGGGCAGAAGTCACGCATTCCAGCAGCGGTAGCCTCACTCTTGGGGTTCTTAACTACTGGAAATGTGCTATAAACCCGTAACAAGTGTTATTAGTATTACTTACAGGAGTGCTGTTTTTTATGTTTACCACAGTAGAGGGACTAGACCAATCTTCAATTCATGCTCTCTTAAAAACAATTGCTACTTTTCTCTTAAGGTGTCATGGAGAAGCTCCAGCTTGGCCCAGAGATTCTGCAGAAGGAGAATCCAAAACTTATCTATGCCAGATTGAGTGGCTTTGGCCAGTCTGGAAGATTATCTAGGGTAGCAGGCCATGACATCAATTATTTGGCTTTGTCAGGTGTGTTGCAAAAATAATTTCTCTACACTTTTAATTTTGATTACAGTCAAGATCTACAGTTACACTAATTAATTATAAAGAATCTTTAAGGGGCTTGCGGTAGGGTAGTAAAGAGGGACAAATATATGGTGCCGAAAAATGATCTGACTTTGGGTGATGGGTACACAACATAATCAACAGTTCAAATGCTATGGAAATGTTTACCTGAAACCTATGTATTCTAATTGATCAATGTCACCCTATTAAATTTAATTTTCTAAATAGTATTTTTAAAACATCTTTAAAGGTGAAGATTTAAATCAACGAGGATAGTATGGTTGTTTCAAAAGGGTTGACTTGTCTTAAAACCGTCACTCGCAACCTTTTTGCCTGTTGTAACACATTTGATAGGTAATATACTCTGACTAGTAATGTAATTACTACATTTGTGGGGTCACTTCTCAAGTAAGCCTCTGCTAGGAAGTCAGGGACTTGGTGGTAATAGGGATAGTTGCTCTATAGTTTGAAAATGTTGATATAGTTTGATTCTGACACCGTCTTCCCCCACCTTCGATGGTGCCCGAGTCAGCATTTCAAACTTCTGTGAATACTAGACAAGTGTTGTTTGCAGATTGAAATACCATTTTATTAGAATTTTTGCCCGTGAGAGCATGTCTTAGAATGGCCTGATTCTAGAGTCTTTTTTTTTATTTCTTTTTATTTATTTATTTTATAGAGGAGACACAGAGTGATAGAGAGAGAGAGAGAGAGAGAGAGAGAGAGAGAGAGAGAGAGAAAGGGGGGGAGGAGCTAGAAGCATCAACTCCCATATGTGCCTTGACCAGACCAGTGCAGGGTTTTGAACTGGCGACCTCAGTGTTCCTAGGTTGACACTTTATCTACTGCACCACCACAGGTCAGGCAGAATGGCCTGATTCTAGAAGATAAGAACTGTGTGTTGAGTAAATTAAGTCTCAAGAATAGAAATGCATTACACTGTTGGTAAGCCATAAACTAAATTAATAACAATGTTTTTCCTCCTGGAGTCATTTTTCTCATTTTACTTAGTAAGCAAAAACTGAGAAATAAAATTCTGAATATGTTAGATGGAATCAAGCCTTAGAGAAGAAATAAAACAAAACAAAAAACAAGGACTCTTGTTGGAAGGAAAGCTTGTTTATAAATAGGATGAATATACTTAAAATTCAGAAAGCAGGTAATGTAATAGTTTTCACTTATATCAGCAACTAGGGAGATTCGTTATTCTATGATGTTTGTATATTTAAAAGAGATGTTACATTTACAGTTAGTGTTTCTGATTTTTTTTGTAGGTGTCCTCTCAAAAATTGGCCCAAGTGGTATGAATCCATATCCCCCCCTGAATCTTGTGGCCGACTTCAGTGGTGGAGGCCTCATGTGCGCACTGGGCATCATGATTGCTCTTTTTGAACGCACACGCTCTGGCAAAGGTCAGGTCATTGATGCAAACATGGTAAGTGTTAGCTGGGTGAGATGATAATCCTGCCAGTTGTCTCTAAGTATAATACATGGCTGCCTTCATTCCTTTTCTGAACAAGACGAGATCAGTGAGATTTGAAATGTGAATCCAAGTTATCAAGGATATATATTTTTAAAAATAGCCTCATATCCTTTACATAGTCAGAATGTCATACCTAGGTCATGTATTTGTGGAGTCCATTATCTAAAATAAAATTTTCATGACCTACCTGATTCCTGTGTTTTATTAATTTTCCTCAATCTGTTTCTTGTAATTAGAATATAGTTTTCAAGAAGTCCTCATTCAGAACCGGGCTTAGGTGTCTTCCTTAGCAGAGAAAGGAGTCTTAAAGATGCTAAGGTAAAATGGACCAGTCTAGGCCTTCCTGTGACGTCTTATAGGGGAGACTTTGACATAATGCTTCGGATTCTTTTATACTCTCATGTGCCTTGTGTGGGTGTTCAGCAAGGTACTTTTCCTGTGTGGTTTCTTCTAATCCAGTGTCATTCAGAGTACATTGCTGTCTTAAAGAGGAGGAAAAGCTGAAGTATAGGAACCTGCCTAAGGACTCACAGCTAGCTGATAGGAGTCCAGTCCAGTGCCACTGCATGTTTGCATCTGGACATACCTCGGGAGGTAGGACTGGGAATGGACTTGAGGCAGAGAGATGGTTCTTGGGTTATTGCCAAGAGGTAAGAGCACATACCAAAGTACTAAAGTGGTTAGGGTAAAATGGGCCTGGATGTACGGGATATTTGAGATGGAAAATAGGAGTATTTCCCCATGTATAAGGCACACCCTTTTTCAAAAAATGTGGGGTCTAAAAACTGGGTGCGTCTTACACAGTGGTTGTAGATTTTATTTTACTTGCATTTCCCGCTTTTTCAAACGGATGAGGAGTTGCATGAATTTTATGATGAATAAAACTTGAGTTCAATAACTTCATCTGATACATTTTTTTTTTTCAAATTTTGGGCCCCAAAATTAAGGTACGTCTTATACATGGGAGTGTCTCATACATGGAGAAATACGGTAGCTGGGGGTTTGGCGATGCATCAGCAGTTAGGGGAGAGAGAGGAATCAAGGATGGTTCCCTTGCCTGACCAGGCGGTGGTGCAGTGGATTGAGCAGGGGTCCCCAAACTGCGGGCCGCGTATGGCCCCCTAAGGCCATTTATCCACCCCTACCCCTGCCGCACTTCCGGAAGGGGCACCTCTTTCATTGGTGGTCAGTGAGAGGAGCATAGGATGCATCTGCACCCATAGTTCCCATTGAAATACTGGTCAGTTTGTTGATTTAAATTGACTTGTTCTTTATTTTAAATATTGTATTTGTTCCCGTTTTATTTTTTTTACTTTAAGGTATGTGCAGTGTGCATAGGGATTTGTTCATAGTTTTTTTTATAGTTCGGCCCTCCAACGGTCTGAGGGACAGTGAACTGACCCCCTGTGTAAAAAGTTTGGGGACCCCTGGGATAGAGCATCGGACTGGATGCAGAGGACCCAGGTTCGAGACCCCGAGGTCGCCAGCTTGAGCGTGGGCTCATCTGGTTTGAGAAAGGCTCACCAGCTTGGACCCAAGGTCGTTGGCTCCGGCAAGGGGTTGCTCTGTCTGCTGAAGGCCCGTGGTCAAGGCGCATGTGAGAAAGTAATCAATGAACAACTAAAGGTGCCGCAGCAAAGAATTGATGCTTCTCATCTCTCCCCCTTTCTGTCTGTCTGTTCCTATCTGTCCCTCTCTCTGACTCTCTCTCTGTCAGGAAAAAAAAAAAAAAAAAAGATAGCTTTTATTTCTGATCTGGGTTACTTGGTGAATGATGTTACTAGTACCCTGGGGGAGGATTACTGAAGGAAGAGGTAATGTGGCACAGTGGTCAAGTATGCAGACTGGTGGCCAACTTCATTTGTCCTAGCTCTGCCATTTTCTAGCTCTGTGATCTTGGTTAAGTTACTTAACCACTCTGTGCCTCGGTTCTTTGTAGAAAAGGTAAAAATGGTACGTACCACATAGCTTTGCTGGAGAATTACGTGAGTTTAGTGTTCAGTGAGTAAACAGTGCCTGGCACTCTGTAAGAACTTGTTGCTGTTGTTACTCTTATTATAAGAAGAAGAAAAGGAAAAGGAGTTTGGTTTTGGTCACTTCGAGTTTGAAGTGCCTTTGAGATACCTCAGTGGAATACTTGAAATTAGAGACTGGTCCCTGGCCGGTTGGCTCTGTGGATAGAGCATCAGCCTGGTGTATGGGGTCCTGGGTTTGATTCCTGGTCAGGGTACTCAGGAGAAGCGACCATCTGCATCTCTCCTCTTCCCTCCCCTTCTCTCCCTCTTGCCCTCCCACAGCCAGTGGCTCAATTGGTTTGAGCCTCGACCCGGGTGCTGAAGATGGCTTGGTTGGCCCAATCATGTGTCAGCTTCAGGTGCTAAAAATAGCTCGGTTTATTCGAGCATTGACCTCAGATGGGGGTTGCCAGGTGGATCCCAGTTGGGGCACATGTGAGAGTCTGTCTCACTATCTCCTCTCCTCAAAAAAAAATTAGGAAAGAGGTTTCATTCATTTGGGAGCCATGTGAGACTGTGGTTTGCTAGGGAAGGGTACAGAATACCAGCATCTGAGAGGTGAGCAGGCAGAAGAGAAGCAAGGGCTAAGGAGAACTAAGTGGAGGACCAGAGGATGTCCCTCCTGGTCAAACAAAGGAAGGAGAAAGCTCTAAGAAAAAGGAAGTGTCAGGGGTCATATGTTGGTAGTGACCTTAGGAGTTTAATAGTGAGCAATATATAAGCGGGATTTGTCATCAGTGATGTTTTGGAAGCTGTTTTCTACCGGAGCCATTCCTCTTTGGAGTCTTGACTTGCACCTCCTTCTCTGAGGCCGATCACCCGCAGCCCTGCACTGCTTCTGTGCCTGTGGTACTGCCCTGAGGATAGATCTCACATTGTCCATTGTGTCCTCTGATCTCTTGTCTCAGGTCCTAGCCCAGTCACAGCATGCACTAGTAGCAGGAGCGCCAACTTCACTTACAAGGCAAGTACAAGGCTAGGTGCTTTGCGTATGTCTGCCCTCCTTCGATCCAGTCAGCTTCCTGAAGGGGGTGTGCCCACTCCCATTGGCACCTGAAGACTTTCAGACTTGGAGAGGCTAGCTGAAAAGAAGTCTAAAGGGTTCGGAAGCACTGCACTCACGCAGGCTGACACTGAAGCCCCTGTATCAGTTACTGCCCTATACTGCCCTCTACCGGTCCCTGTGATCCTAAAGGACTGAACTAAGGACAAACATGGCCTTGGGAGTTTTAAGAAGTTAAGGCTAAGTACTTATTTTAAAATAATTTAAATAATTTGCTAACAGCATGTAATTGCTTATTTAAAGTCAATTATAAATAGAAGGTAGTTGCCACTTTCATCAGACTGTGTCTAATCAGAATTTCATGATGATGAGGGAGATGGTGAGGTTTTAGTATATGTGAGAATGTTGTAAGCTCTCTCAGGGCTGTGTTTGCACTAGGGTATAGTGAGTGTTGGCTAATTGCTCAAGGCCTAATGGATCAGGAAAGCATAACATTCCTTTCTTCCTCCATCTCTGGGAACCCCGTTGTACATGTAGTTGTGGAAGCTGAGTACCTTTTTAGGCCAGTAGCTTTCAAATGTTTTTAGTACTAGAATCCTTGACCCAGGCAGCCTGTGATAATGTGGAGTTGTCTCTTTGTAGTACTGTTTCCCTGTAAACTGTAGAGTTCAGGTAACTGTGGAACATGGGGTGCGTTTTGCTGCATTTACCCTGATTTTGGGGAGTGCACCTGACCTGAGGTGCCATTCTTTGGCATCCAAGCCTTTGGTCTCCATAATGAGAACAATGTAAAAGGTTGGGAAATTGAGTCTGCCGTTTCCCTGTGTCACAGGGCTCTCCTCTCAGCACATACACTGTGTGGGGGGTTGGGACGAGGAGCCAGGGGGCAGAGGGGTCATGTGCCTGGGGAGCTTATGGGATGGAAACTGCTATTTCTTGTCCTGTGTCCTCCCTTGGTGCTAAATAAAGGTGGGATTAGATTAGAGCATATTTGTGTCCTGAGTGGGCCAAACTGCAATTGTAACTCTATTAGTGCATCCTTTTCAACAGACTTATCAGTATGTGCATTGTGTAAGAGGTTATATATGTAAATGTATATGTGTGATTGTGTATATCACTATATGAGTATGTGTATATACAGTGTGTCCGTAAAGTCATGGTGCACTTTTGACCAGTCACAGGAAAGCAACAAAAGACGATAGAAATGTGAAATCTGCACCAAATAAAAGGAAAACCCTCCCAGTTTCTGTAGGATGATGTGGCAGCATGTGGGCATGTGCAGATGATGACGTAACACCGAGTATACAGCGAGCAGCCCACGGCCATGCCAGTCGAGATGTCAGTGTGTTTTGTGGCTCGCTAAATTGAAATCCGTGACCAAAGTGCAACGTGAATATCGGTGCGTTTACAATGAAGCGCCACCACATAGGAATAACATTACTCGGTGGGATAAGCAATTGAAGGAAACAGGCTGTTTGGTGGAGAAATCCCGTTCTGGTAGGCCATCAGTCAGTGACGAGTCTGTAGACGGGATAGCTACCTAAGGAGCCCTAAAAAGTCTGTGTGTGCGTGTGCTTGACAATTACACCTAAGCAAGACTACGTACAGTTCATAAGGTGTTAAAGAAATGTCTCTGTTTTACGGGGTACAAATTGCGGCTGTTGCACACTATCAAACTGGTGGATAGACCCACATGATGCACGTTTGCTACAGATATGCTTCATGAGATTGACAATGATGCAAGATTTTTGTAGAAGATTGTGTTTAGCGATGAGGCGACCTTCCATATCTGTGGACATGGTCATCGCCATAACGTCCGAATACAGGCTGCTGAACATCCTCATGCCTATGTTGAGTACGAATGTAACACCCCTAAAGTGAACGTGTGGTGTAGCCTGATGCATGATAAGGTGATAGGCCCATTTTTTTTCGCGGAGCAGTCTGTGACAGCAAACACCTATCTTGAAATGTTGGAATTGTATGCAGTGCCACAATTTCCAGAAAGTGTCATCTTTCAACAGGACGACGCTCCTCCACACTAAGCCACCATTGTTCGTGAGTTTCTGGATAGAACATTACCCCAGCGGTGGATAGGCAGGGGTTCTGTCAAGCCATGGCCACCACAATCCCCGGATCTGACGCCCTTAGACTTTTACTCTTGGGGTTATGTGAAGCAACATGTGTACACTGAACGTATCAATTACATTAATCACATAAAACAGAGAATCACAGACGTTATTCACTCTGTTACCCCAGATGTCCTTACCCGTGTGTGGCAAGAACTTCACTATCATTTGGATGTGTGTAGGGAAACAAATGGAGCCCACATCCAACTGCACTGAATAGGTATGAAACTGGGAGGGTTTTCCTTTTTTTGGTGCAGATTTCACATTTCTATCATCTTTTGTTGCTTTCCTCTGACCGGTCAAAAGTGCACCATGACTTACGAACACACTGTATATGGATGTGTATATGTGTAAATGTGGACACTTTCTAAGACCTCTATAGACTCATCAGTATGTACATTGTATAAGAGGTTATATATGTAAATGTATATGTGTGATTGTGTATATCACTATATGTATATGTGTGGGTGTGTATATGTGTAAGTGTGGAGACTTTCTAAGACCTCTATAGATTCAAAAAATTGTACCACCATAGACTGCTTATACAAACTTCACTATTTGGTGGTGTCAAGTATCAGAGCCGTAAGTTCAGGTATAAGTGATATTTCAAGGTAAAAGGGAAAACTGGGATGCATCCAAAGTGATCATTTGTGTTTGTCTCACAGCTAGTAACTGAGAAATTCCATGTTCACAGTGGGAATGGGCCCCTCTGTGGGTAATCTCAGAGACAAGGACACTTGGATGGCTTTCTTCCTAGGAAGCTGATACCATTAGGATGGGAAGTAGGCTTCTCTGAAGGGCCTAGTGCATGGACCCTGAGATACTCATAACTCAGGACATGAATCTGTTTCTTTTACTTCAAGACTCTGGGAAGCTGGCATTCCTAAACTAGTTTGTTTGGATTCAGAAAAACCGTCTACATGACACCCATATTGTTATGTTTGCAGGCATACCTTGGAGATGTTGCAGGTTTGGTTCTAGACCACTGCAATAAAGTGAATATTATACGATAATTAAGTGAGTCTTTGGTTTCCCGTGCATATAAAAGTTATGTCCACACTGTACTGTAGTCTGTTAAGTGTGTAATAGCATCGTGTCTCAAAAACAATATAAATACCTTAACTTTTAATTTTTTTATTTTTTTAAGTGGAAGGGGGGAATAGAGTCCCATATGCACCCTGGTGGGGATCCACCTGGCAACTCCTGTCTGGGGCAGATGCTCAAATCAACCAAGCTGTCCTCAGCACTCGAGGCTAACGCTCGAACCATTCAGGCCATGGCTGTGAGAGGGGAAAAGAGAAGGAGAGAGGCAGGGGAAGAGAAGGAGAGAGGCAGGGGAAGAGAAGCAGATGGTCACTTCTAATGTGTGCCCTGACCAGGGATTGAACCCAGGATGTCCACATGTTGGGCTGACGTTCTATCCACTGAGCCAACCGCCAGAGCCCTTAACTTTTTAGTTAAAAAATTCTTTATTGCTAAAAATGCTAAGCATCATCTGAGCTTATTGGTAACAGTAGACTTGCATGGCTTAGGGTTACCACAAACCTTCAATTTGTAAAAACCACAATATCTGCAAAGTACAATAAAGGGAGATTTGCCTGTATTTGAAACTTCTTAGTGATCATTAAAGTTAAGATGCAGTAAATACTAAAATATAGTTTTCTTAGGCGTGGAGTCAAACTCAGAATAAGCTAAATTTTACTGTCATGTGATTTACCCTTAGAATGTGATATGCTTCATATATCTGTGTGAATGTGTTTATAGGTTTTGAGATCAGAAGATGGACTTCTAAAAGCCTTTTTGCTTTAGTTTTTGTTTTTTATCCTGACAGTTTTTAACATATACAAAGTTGAATATATTGTAAATGAACTTCTATGTAACCTTACCCTACTTCAAAAATTATCAACATTTTACCAGTCTTCTTTGAAAGAGAGAACAAAAGTAATACCTTCTAGTTTTCTGAACACTGTTTCCTGAACTGAATAGTGTAGAAAACGCACTCCACCATCAACCTGTTCTAATTCACTTTCTCAAAATACCAAAGTTGTATAATGGGACATAACCTTCTTATACTCTAAGATAGACATTTTTGCACAACTATTAAAAAAAAAAGCAAGTAGAAAGTAATCGTGCTTTTCCACTTTAACTGGCTTGGATTGGATTCTGTTTCTTTCAAGGTCGAAGGAACAGCGTATCTCAGTTCTTTTCTGTGGAAAGCACCGGCATTGTGGGAGAAACCTCGAGGAGAGAACATAATTGATGGTGGAGCACCTTTCTACACAACTTACAGGACTGCCGACGGGGAGTTCATGGCTGTGGGAGCAATAGAACCCCAGTTCTATGCACTGCTGATCAAAGGTAAGTCACTTTCACATCCCCCACCACCACTGCCTTTTTTTGTGAATGTTCTTTAGTCTCTATTTTGGGGCCTTTTGAAATTCATGATGTCTTTTATTACATACCCACTTTATGATTAACCTAATCATAGCCATGCTATTGTGGGGTATTCCTCCCATCTTTTAAATTGACATGTAATTTTATAGTCCTATAAAATCACTCAGAATTTTAAAAAATAATAACCTCTCTTGTGGGAGTTCATTGTTTTTATTACATTTTATACTCAGTAGTATCAGATACTTATCTTGTTCTTGTATGCTGTTATTTTATACTTTCCTAGAAATGACCTGCTAGTCATCCTGTTCTTTGATAGATGTCCCTAATGACACTTCAATGCCAGGGGTCACCAGAGAACAGAGAGGCTTTGATGAATGAGATTTTGTTGGAATACATTATTCTCACTTAATGCTACTGCAGTTTCCCTTTTCTGCAGATTCCTGTCTTATTAGCATGCTACAGGTTAGCAAGAAAATTTGCTATCCCTTCTTCCCTAATTAAATGATTGAATTGAAGTTATTTATTCCTGTAAAATGTTTGAATTTAAAGTTCACTTTACAGTTAATTTGGTATCTAAGAAGTTTTAGCATATACGCTGTGAAGTGGTGTGACAAACTGGTCAAGGTACATTTATCTTTCAACTTTAAATTTAGAGCTTCACTGTTATGTATAGTAGTTTTTCAGAAGCAATGCATTACTCGAAGTTATTTGCATATAGCTGAAATGATTCTGCAAGCATCAGAGAGCATTTTGTGATCAACTGTGTTAACTTTACCAACTTAAATATAGTTGGAAAACTGTATAACAGAATGGTTTGTGTGGATCACATAGATGACTTTCTGTCCAGAAATTAAAACTAAGAATAAATCAATTAAAAATTACAAACGGAATATGCCTTACAGAGGCCTGAGCGGTGGGAGCAATGTACCTACCATGGCAGCGGATGGCCCTGGGAAGCAGCAGGAACAAAGCACAATGCAGTGTGCACCTTGTATATTTATGCATTTTGTATAGAGAATTTAAATATAATAATAAAACTGACCATCCTTCAGCCAACTTTTTATTATCATCATGCAGGGCACTTTTAAATGACAGTGATAAAACATACTCACTAAAAAATTTCTGTTGCTTTGAATTCCAAACAATTTCTGCAATCAGTTACTGTTGAGTTCTAATAACATCTTAGCATTATGAGCACATCTTAAATTACTCATCCCTTAGTAAACTTTGCGTAGAAGTTATTCAGAGAACTTCCAATTATATAGTTGCACCCAAATGTTCTTTTGAAGAGTTTTAGTTTCAATGCTCACAAGTATGTCTCTGATCCATTTTGAGTTTTAATTTTTGTATAGGAGGTGAGGTGGAGATCCAGCTTCATTCTTTTGCGTATGGCTCTAGTTTTCCTAGCACCATGTGTTGAAAAGACTATGCTTTCCCCATTGAATGGTTTTGGACTCTCAATTCTGTTTCATTGATCTATGTGTTTATCCTATGCCAGCACCACACTGTCTTAATTACTGTTGGTTCGTAGTAACTTTGAAATCAGGAAATGTGAGTCTTCTAATTTTGTTCATTTTCAAGATTATTTTGGCTATTTAGGGTCCCTTACATTTTTATATTAGTTTTAGGACCAACTTGCCAATTTCCACAAAATAGACAACTAGGATTTTGACAGGAGTTGTGTTGAGTTTGTATATCAGTCTGGGGAGTATGGCATCTTAACAATATTAAGCCTTATTATCCATGAATATGTCATGCTTTTCATTAATTTAGGTTTTCTTCACTTTCTTCACTTTCTTTTCAGTGGCACTTTGTAGTTTTCAGTGTATAAGTCCTATACTACTTTGATTCAATTTACTCTGAAGAATTTTATTCTTTTTGATACTATAGATGGTAACATTTTCAGATTGTTCAGATAGAAATACATGACGTGTAGTGATTTTTTTTTTAAATAAGCATTCAAAGATTCTTTTTTTTTTTTAATTTTTATTTTATTTATTTTAGAGAGGAGGCACAGAGTGAGAGAGAGAGAGAGAGAGAGAGAGAAAGGGGGGAGGAGCTGGAAGCTCAACTCCCATATGTGCCTTGACCAGACCAGTGCAGGGTTTTGAACTGGCGACCTCAGTGTTTCCAGGTCGACACTTTATCCACTGCGCCACCACAGGTCAGGCTAAGGGAGGGGGGAGGAGCTGGAAGCATCAACTCCCATATGTGCCTTTGCCAGACCAGTGCAGGGTTTTGAACTGGCGACCTCGTGTTCCCAGGTCGATGCTTTATCCACTGCGCCACCACAGGTCAGGCGTGTAGTGATTTTTGTATGTTGATTTTGTTTCCTGCAACCTCCCTGGGCTACTTTATTAGTTCTAGGTGTGGGTCTCCTTGAGTTTATCTTGCTTGACATTCTTGAGAATCTTGGATGTGTAATTAACGCATTTCATCAAATTTGGGAATTTTTAAACATTATTTCTTCAAGGACTCTTTTTGCCCTTTCACTCTTTCTTTTGCTCTGAGAGTCCCTTAATGCACGTTTTGGTATTTTTCTGATGATGTCCCACAGGTCTCCGAGGTTCTGTTTATTTTCATTTATTCTTTTTTCTTTCTTTTCCTCAGGCTGGATAATCTTAGTTTACCTCTCAAGCTTATTTTTAAACTTGTTTTAAAATTACAAAGTATAATTAAAAGAAAACCAGAATATAACAAGTGTTAGCAAGGAAGTAGAGAAACAGAAATATGTATTACTGGTGCAAATGTAAAATTTTGCAGCCACTGTAAAAAACAATTTGGTGGCTCCTTAAAAAATTAAACATAGAATTACTGTATGATCTAGCAATTCCACTTCTAGGTAAATACACAAAAGCACTGAAAGTGTGGACTTGACCAGATATTTTTACACCCGTGTTCATTAGTATTATTTACAATAACCAAAAGGTGTAAGCAGCCCAGGTGTCTATAAATGAATGAATAAACAAAACAAGGTGTGTACACACAAGGAAACATTCAGCCTTAAAAAGAAAAGAATTCTGACATCTACAACATGGATGCACCATGAAGACATTATTCTAAGTGAAATAAACCAGTCACAAAAGACACACAGTATATGATTCCACTTATGTGAGATGCCTAGAGTAGTCAAATTAATAGATACAGAAAGTAGAATGGTGGCTGTCAGAGAAGGGAGGGATGGATCACTGGTGTTTAATGGATGCAGAGTTTCAGTTTGAGAAGATGACAAACTCTGGAGATGGATGTGATGATTTTTATTGTCCTACATTCTAGGACCTAGAACAGTATAAATGTTCTTAATGCCACACCACGGAACACTTAAAAATGGCTAAAATGGTAAATTTTACGTATGTATATTTAACATAATTAAAGAACATTTAAAAAATTCCAAAATAATATGGTTTTTAGGAAAAATACTAAGCATTACAGAATTTATTAAGCAAGGAGTAAAAATTCTTTCTTGTCCTTCCACTTGAGGAAAGTTTGGGATGTGGCCTTCCAGTACCTTTTTATTCTGTGCACATACAAACACAATTATTTTCTTTTTATAATTAGTAGCTATTACCTTTTAAAACAGTATAACAAAGACATCATTACTTGTCAACTTGAAAGGTCTTCATCCTCACCCTTTTTTTATAGCAGGTGTATGATATTCTGTGTTATACCTGAACTAAAATGTATTCACCGTTTCTTTATTCAAGTTCATTTACATATCCATTCAGTTTTTTATTAAATGATATTTATTAATTATTAATAAACAGTAATCTTTGCATATATATCATTGCATTCTTGTAACATGAATTTTTGACTGCTTAATATGTGCTTAATACTGTGTATAAGAGCAGTAAAGTTTCTTATGTGTACGTAATAAGTATTTTGTGTAATTGTAGATATATGTGTAAGGTAGTTTTTTTTGAAATTAAAACACTTTCCCAAATTTTAAATAGTGCTTGAGTCCCAAGACAGCCCACCCTGAACTTACACTGCTAGCTAACACTGTGGCCTTGGACAGGGTCGTGGACAGGATGGGAAGGGTGTGCTGAGAAAGGATGCTAGGACAGTGGGGGAGCTAGGATGCCAGTGTTGGGGGGGCACCTGGGCCCTTTTGATTTTTAGCATTTTCCAGTATATAAACTATGACCTGTGTATTCTCAAATACAAGGTTTATTAGAGAACATATTGGCTCCAATTTTACTTAGTGTTGTGATTCTAATTACATTTTGATTTAAAAAATGTTTTAAAAACGTGCAAAAATGTTTTCAGCAGTAGCTATTCTATATCACTACTTTTGGGACAAACAGGAAAGAGAAAGCAAAGTGAAAGACTTCTCTAGAAACTTTTCTTTGTAGATTATAGTAAAAAAATTCAAACTATGGGTTTGTCTTTCCTGGTATTTGAATGGGACAAATGGCTACAGAGAAAAATCTGCTTACATATCTCACAAGTGTCTTTTCACAACTCTCCAGAACTCAGTTCTCCTTATTTCCTTATATTCCTTAAAACCCTAAGAGCTCCTGCAGTGTTCTAGTCTTCTTACCTCCATGGGGGCGGCATCTGCAGAGCAGCTTTCAACTTAGCATTGTTGTTCATCATGGTAGGGATGGAAAGGATGATCGGAATGAGAATTCTTTGATTAACTTGGCTAAATTTACACAAAATAGGAAAAAGGAGATTTTATTATTATTTCACTCTTAAACATCCACACTTATTAACGTTCTCCCATGAGGGAATAAATGACGTTCACACGAAACCCTAGTAAGGTGCCCTTGGGGTGTAATTTAATCATAGGGGGAGGTGCTTGTGAAGGAAGCACAGAGCAGGCCATGAGCCGGGGAAGCCATCCTTCCTCTCACTCCCAGCTGGATGCTTCTCTCCTTTTTACACTGTGTGGATTTGCCTTCTGGGGCCTTTTGTGTTGGGAGAAAAGTCTGCATGTCCCACCCAGGTACCTAGGTGGCTGACAACTTTCTGTCCTGTTTCTGTAAGAACAATTTGCAGACCCTGGCTGGGTAGCTCAGTTTGTTAGAGCATCGTTCTGCTATGCCAAGGTTGTGGGTCCAATACCCGCTCAGGGCACATACAAGAATCAACCAATGAATGCATAAATAAATGGAATAACAGATCCATGTTTCTCGCTCTCTCTTTCTCTTTTCCTTCCTCTTTCTCTAAAATTAATAATAATAATAAAACGAACAATTTGCAGTGAGTCTTTGATTATCAGTTTTTTGTTCCAAATTTACCGCAGTGTTTTTAAGAAGGTAATAAAGCAAATATCCCTGCCCTCCTAAAACTTTCAATTTGCTGAAATACAGGGAAATGAATATTACTTATAAATTTATAATCTTGAATGTAATCATTTATCATTAGACTTCTTCCTTGAAAACTGAAGTAAACAGATGTAAGTTGTTTTAAAATTTTATCTTTTGTAGAGTTTGGGAGCATTATATACAGTGTGTCTGTAAAGTCATGGTGCACTTTTGACCTGTGACCAGTAAAAAGTGCACCATGACTTTACGGACACACTGTATAATATGAGGTTATTTTCATTCAATATGTCAGATAATAACATCATGAGGAAGTTTCTTTAAGAAAATCTACTCAAAGGGAAGATATAGATTTCTGGAAACTAGACCATTAAAAGTAGGCTACTTTTGACAATGTGTAAATAATAAAACCTGGGCATGGAAAGTCTGCTTTGAATTCTGCTACCCCTACTACCTCCGCCCTCTCCAGCCTTGGGCTCCACCTGCAAGCTGAGCCTGAATTTCTTCTCTTGACCCAATCAAAAAACCATCATAGAACATCCTGTTAGGGATAGTAAACTTAAAACTCATTTTCATGGATTATAATCATTCCACCCAAAGCATAGTATTTTAAGAAATTGTGTTTTTCCTCTCAGGACTTGGGCTGAAGTCTGATGAACTTCCTGATCAGCATAGCATGACTGATTGGCCAGAAATGAAGAAGAAATTTGCAGATGTATTTGCAAAGAAGACAAAGGCAGAATGGTGTCAGATCTTTGACGGCACAGACGCTTGTGTGACTCCAGTTCTGACTCTTCAGGAGGCTGCCCAACATGATCACAGCAAGGAGCGGGGTTCATTTATCACTGATGAGAAACAGGATGTGAGTCCCCGCCCTGCACCTCTGCTGTCAAACACCCCAGCTGCCCCTTCTTTCAAAAGGGATCCTTCTGTAGGAGAGCACACTGAAGAGATTCTTAAAGAATTTGGGTTTAGCCAGGAAGAGATTGATCAGCTTAATGCAAATAAAATTATTGAATGTAATAAGCCAAGAGCTAATCTCTAAAGCCTAGGCCCCTCAGTTCAAGTGAATTTGAATATTGCATTTATAATAGAGAATAATACATACACATGTGCATATGGAATCATGAAAGAACATATCACAGCAGCTCAACTATTTAGGACTGTTTTTCCTTTACCTATACTAACTTGGGGCAGTTTTCCTGCCTTCCATTTACTTGATAGATTATATTTGTTGATAAGACACTTAAATATTTATAATGTACTTTAAATGAATTAATACAATGATTTTTATCAAATAAAACTTTCCTAAAGTTTACTTGTGAGCTTTTACAGTCTGAAAAGCTTTCAAGAAAATCCTTCAAGTAACACTTAAGTAGCATTTCGTGACTCATTGAAATATTTTTGGCTCTACCGTTTACCAAAATGAATGTCCTTAGATAGAAAAGGCTGATCCTTTTAATTTGATAAGGAAATTATTCAGCCAGTATCTTTGAACTGGAATTTTAGAAAATGTTCTTGACACTTCCTTAAGATACCCCCCCCCCCCCCCGCCTTTCCATCTAGGCTACTCTACTGAGAGCCTGATTCCTCTGTGCAGCTGCCTGTTGGCATCACCAGACCTGTCTCTTTCTGGGTTAATTGCACTGTCATTTGTTTGATAGGCCCTGTAGACACTTCCTCCTCTTACCAATTCCCAGTTTCCATTCCCATCATGTCTCCCTCTGTGTCCAGCTGGCCCCTGGCTAACCCCTCACTTCACTTAGGCTACTGCCCTAAGTAATGTAAATGTCATCTTACAGAGAGTCGGTCTCCTGACTCCTTTCTGACAGGACAGCCCCTTGCTGGCCCCTCACCAGTTTTATTTTTCTTCACAGCACATATCACTACAGATATTATATTAACTCCAGCCCTCACTCCCTCTTAACCAATGCACCTGAGAATTATAAGGGACTTGGTAGGTTTTATTCATTGCTAAACCCCACCTCGTTCTGTTCCTAGAATAGTGCCGGGCCCATCATGAACCTTAGTGAGTATAAAAGGAATGAAACTCAGTGATGCTGTGCTGTCAACCCCACCTCCATAATGCCCATATCCATCCTGCCCATCTCTCATTCATTCAGGCCCCTCCTACTTCTTCCCGGGACTGCTGCTCAGCCTACCTGCTGACGTGGATTTCTGGTATCATTGCCTTGGTTTTTTTCATCATCCTTTTGACACCAAAATGGTCTTTTCAGTCCTTTAAAAGACTTCAGTGATCTTCTATTTTCCTATAGAATAAAATATTGACTCATTTATATAGCACATCAATCCTTCATTTATAATAAGACTTCTACGTAGCTGTGTAGTCCCATCCCTACCCCTCTGTTCCCAGCACTTTATACTGGACTGCCTAAAGTTTCTAAATATATTGTGGTCTCCCCTGCATCCATTCCTTTACATAGGCTGCAACGTTGTCTAGGACTGGCAATACTCCCGGCTCCTTTTGCTCCAGCACATAGATCTAGCAAACTCAGACTTGACTCAAACACAGTCTTCTCTGTGAAACCTTCATTTCTCAACCCTAGGTTGGTTTTGTACAGGGATTGTGAACTTCGGAGCAGAAAGGCCTGGGTTCACGTCTCACTCTATCACTGTGATGTCTTAGACCAGTGGTTCTTAACCTGGGTTCTATCGAACCCTAGGGGTTCGATGAGTCGGTCTCAGGGGTTCAGAGAAGCCTCTGCCACGGAGGCCAGAATAAAGTAATACCGTAATTTGTTGTGAGTTCATGCACTTTGTTGGTTTTGTTCTTTGAGCAAGGTGATGTTCATGCACGGCTCATTTTGTGCACCAGTAAAAAAACATATACCTATGTCTTGAATTTGGGGAAAAAAAATCATATTTTATTTATCACTAAAAAAGGGTTTGGTGAATGCGCATATGAAACTGGTGGGTTTGGTACCTCAAAACCCACTGTCTTAAAACTGTTAAGAACCACTGTCTTAGACAATGCCTGTGATGAGACGGAACGTCCTAGGTGCCAGTTGTCGGCTCCCAGTCTTAGGAACTCTTCCTATGTTCCCATTGCACTTTGTACATATCTTCAAGGATAGTAATTGTTTTGAGTGTAGTTAACATAATTCTTCACCACGACATGAACTTCTAGCACACAAAATAATCATCTGGAGATAGGGTTAAAATGCAGATTCCCAAACCCAGCGCCAAGAGATTCCAATGCAGTGGGTCTAGGGCGGGACCCAGGAATTTGCATTTGTACCAAATTAATTATAATGCTTCTTGTCCAAATGCCACACTTTAAGTAGCACTTCTCATGGATATGAACCCAATAAGTTTATCTTCTTACTGTCATAAGAGGTGCTAAAAAATCTGTTGAATAGATTGCTGAGGAAAAGGGTAAAAACAAGTTGGCAAAAATCTGTAAATAGATGAGTTAGCTTAGAATATTTATTTCTGTGATTAACTTTATACAAAATGTTAGAAAAATTGAATTTTGTAGGGTGTGAACCTTGATTGAATAAATGTATGTAAATTTGTTAGTGACGCATACTTTTCTTCTGAAGAGTACAATTGTCCCTCGCCATATCGCAGTTCACTTATCGCGGTCTTGCTGTCTTGCGGATTCTTAAATTGTATACATCTAATTTTGTATCATGGATTTTTCGCTATATTGCAGGATTTTGTGGTATATAGGTATTTTTATATATTTATTATTTTAATTATTTTTGTGGTAAAATAAGCAAACTAAGTATGGGAAAAGTTAAAAACAGTGTGGGAAAGGTTTGTAAGACTGGGGAGGGTTTATAAAGCCTTAAAACATATATAAATAATAAAATAAATATAAGGTCACTACTTTGCGGGTTTTTGCCTATTGTGCAGGATTCTGGGACCTAACCCCTCGATAGACAAGGGATCATTATAAGACCATGTGCAGAAAATGTTATACTTTTCCTTTTTTTAATCATCTTTTGGCAAACTAGATTTAGAAATAGGCAAGGGGACAGGTTAGGAGACGGAAACTCTAGTGAAAGAGGGATTCTTTCTTTTTGTATTTACTTCATTATTTTAAATTAAGTTTATTGGGTAATATTTGGTTAATGCCATTATATAAATTCAGATGTACAAGATCATAATTCCACATCTGTGTACTCCATTGTGTATTCCCCACCCAGAGTCTGGTTTCCTTACGTCACCATAGATTTGACCCCCTTTACCCACTTCGTCCCCTTTCCTTTCCCCTTTAATAACCACCCTTCTGTTGTTTGGATCTGCATTTGTTTTTGTTTATTAGTTTGTTACTTTTGTTTTACACACCACAGATGAGTGAAAGCATACAGTTTTTGTCCTTTTCCATCTGATTTACTTAGCATAATGCTCTCAATATTCATCCATGTTGTTGCAAATGGCAATATTTTTTTTATGGCTTGAGTAGTTGTCCATGTATATATGTACCACCTCTTCTTTCTTTGGTCATTGATCACTAGACACGTATAGGTTGTTTCCACGTCTTGGCTATTGTAAGTAATGCTGCAGTGAATATAGGGGTACATATATCTTTATGAATAAGTGTTTTCATATTTTTGGGGTAAATACTAGCAGAGGAGTTTACTGGGTGATATGATAGTTCTATTATTAATTTTTGAGAAGACTTTATACTGTTTTTTATAGTGGCTGCTCTACATTTTCCTAAAGGGAATCATATACTTGAATACATAAGAATTATATTCTTGAACATATAATTCAGTACACATTTATTTACACTCTCTTTTGATCCTACAATTTAGGAAGTGATGTGGTGCTACCAACTGCAGGGTAATAAATAAAACAAGTCCCATGGAACAAGGTGACAGATTGCATCAAGGCCTCTTAGCTCTGGGTTCATGTCTTCCCTCTAAAGGACATTCCAGATTCAATCACAACTACGTTGTTACTTGATAATTTGCAACATTCTTTTACTTATATCAAGTAAGAATGTCTCAAACTGCAAGTAACGAAATCCAAAACAAGAAAAGTTTTGGCTCACACACCTAGAGTTCAGAGGACCATGAGTTTTCGGGTTGCGCGAGTCCAAGTACCCGGACGCTGTTTCTCTGCACTCTCCTGACTGCCAGCCGGCCATCCTCCATGTCTTGGCTTTATCCTCAGCGCAGTAGCAAGTTCTGGGTCCCATATCTACAAAGCAACGTTCGGAAGGAGAAAAGGTCTCAAACACAAACGTTGTCTTGTGTTTCCTTAGAGGGAGCTAAATCATAAGCCAGTCCTATACCTGTCTATGGCAGGGAAAGGTAAGATTATCCTCAGGTAGAGCCAGCCTGCTCCTGGAGTTGCCCTGGACTCAGCTTCCTGGAAGCACATGGGTATGTGTGTTTGGGTGGGGGGTGGAGGGGTTGGGTCTGGAATCTAATCTAGGTTCCCTTAGAACTAGGACAGTGGAGAATGGTTGGGTAGGCAGCCACTGACAATAACACCCATTACATACAATATTTCTATTGCTTTTCAACAATCACAGGGGAAATTGAGGCAGATTTCTCCGTTTTGCAGTTGAGAACAGAAGGCTTGGATGGTCCTAACCTTCCTTCTTAGTTCACAATTTCCTTAGTGTCTTAGTAATTTTTCATGGTGCCCCTAGGTCAAAAGAAATACCTACCATCCTATTTATAATTAAGTCCCAACAACTTACATATCTATGTCCTAACAAGTAATTAGCTTTTTGAAAAATGTAATACACATAAACGGAAAGAAGTCATATTTTAATATTTATTTCCTTCTTAGTCACATGATGAATGGCGGGTCATATGTCTCTGTATTACACTACACAACTGTATAGGTGTTGGATTTAGCATGGACACTGGTGCTCTCATTTTCTGTAGTGCAGTCTTAGGTTGAAAGTGTGAACTACCTCACAAGTAGGTCATGTGGTGTCTAACAGATAATGAGTTTCTTTCATTTTACTTAAATGTTTTAAATATCCTGAGACACCCTTGTGAATTCATTGCAGTGCCACAGGGAGTCTTGGTACACAATTCGGGAAACAGCCTTTTCAGTGATTTGCCCAGGTCACTACTTCTAGTAAGAGGCAGGGCCAGAATGGAAACTTGAATATTCTTACTCCTGACTCCAGCTCTTGCTCCTGAACCATTTTTAGGGCCCTTCCTATAAGATCATGCTTCCCCAGGCACTCAGCCTTTTCATTTAAATCCAGGTCCAGCAAGGAAAATAAGACCCACTTCCGGGTCTTTAAAACGGAGGAAATCTGATACAGAGACTGGTGAGAAAAGAGCTGAGAAGCTGAGAGGACGTGAGGCACCAGACAGGAGTGACACTGGGAAGCCAGGGCCACCCCTGCGTTGCAGAGATGAAGGGCAAGGTAGCTGCCAGTTTCAACCCAGAAGCTAAGCTTCCCTGGTTGAAACTGGACCCGAGTGGAGAGCCAGACCCTGCCCGAAACTCATCAGGAAGGACAAAGTGCGAGCGGGGTGGGGTTTCTTCCCTTCTCCTACTCCTGTCTTTTCACTGATGCCTCCATTGGCCAAATCTACTGAACAGCCAGAGAGCAATGGGACCTGGGAAATGTAGTTTGTTATGATGCAGAGTGTGGGGGGAGGGTCAGGAAATCTGAGCGAAGAGGCTGCTGGCTGGCCCTACAAAATGTAGTGCATATACTTAGTAATTTCGTTAGCCATTATTTATTGGGGACCTACTACAGGTACCAACTGTGCTAGCTGTTGGGGGTACCATAAGGAACAAAATGGTCCTGATGCCTAAGGATCAGAGACTGATTAACATAGGAGAACGAGAATAAGCACAGAACCATCTAATCATAAAGTGTGTTAAGTGCGATGAAGGAGCATCCCAGTGTTGGGACAGCTAGTGATTTAGAGGACAGGTGCAACCCTCTCCTGTTTTAAATCTAGTTAGTTGACTTTTCAGGTGTGTGTGTAGAAAACTTGTGTTCAGAAAAGAATGGAATATATACAGAAAAAGTTTTTAAAAGATCAACAGATTAATATTTTGACTTAATACCTGCCTATAGGTCTTCCCTGTCTCATAGCTGTGTGTATAATAGAGTGTATGTGTGTGTGTGCGCGCTAGGGAGAGAGCCAGACAGAGAGGGAAAGAGCATGGTGCAAAGGAAGATTCCTTTAGAAAAACCCTCTAAGGGACCAGAGGGCTGGCAGCGGCTAATCCTTGGCAGGCTTCCTAGGCCCCGCCTCCCTGGCCTCTCATCATAACTTGTGATCTTAGAGGCATGAAAGAATTGGAGCCCTTCCCCCAGCCTAACCATCTCTCTTGACTGCTCCGCCAGGCTCCTAGTCAAAGCCGACTCTCACACCAGAGGGGCCCGGCAGGAGGTGGTGGGTTTGCGGACAGGTTCCTCACCCAGTGTTCATGGGCGGCAACAGCGGACAGCCTGGCACCCACACTTATCTGTCCCTAGCTGAGGATGGTCCCTTTGGTTCTGTGGGGCCGCCCAGAAGACCCACGGGTAGGCTTATCATGCACAGCATGGCTATGTTCGGTCGGGAGTTCTGCTACGCGGTGGAGGCGGCCTACGTGACCCCGGTCCTGCTCAGCGTGGGCTTGCCCAGGGCTCTGTACAGCGTGGTGTGGCTCCTCAGTCCCGTCCTGGGCTTCCTGCTGCAGCCAGTGGTGGGACTGGCCAGTGACTACTGCCGGGCTGGCTGGGGCCGGCGCAGACCCTACATCCTCACCCTGGGCGTCATGATGCTCCTGGGCATGGCTCTGTACCTCAATGGAGACACCGTTATATCAGGTCAGTACCATGCACCTAGGGAAGAAGGGGCAGCCGCGAAAAGGGGCTGGCCGTGCAACTCAACAGGAGTGACTCAAATCTCTTTATGTGACACTTAAAAGTTGGTTAGAACTGTTTAATTCTCCTAGGTTATAATGAACTTTCAACTTTGAATGACCCATATTCTGTGGCTGGGGAGCCTTAATTTTAGAAACATCAGGATACATTTTAGTTTATTTTTGTGTGTATGAGGAATTTAAAATAGGATTAAATTTGTATCTATTTTATTAAATATTTTCACATAGTTTTTCATTGCAGTGATTTTGAACCCCTTCCACCTTACTTAGTACTTTGTCAAATTAGCAGGCAATAATGTTTACAGTAAATTGCTTGTGTGTCCAAATAAAGGTTAATTCTTCCCAGAGCTTTATGTGGAGCCTCTTAGTGGGTGCAGGGCACCCGTCTGTCCTCTCACAGGGACATGTGACACTACAGGTTCTGGACAGAAGCAAACCTGATGGTGAGCACTTTTTCTCGCCATGAATCAATAATTTGTGGTAGTGGATAAAAAGTTGCTCTGAAAACAGGATCTTAAACATAAAAAAAGCATACAGTTTTAGGCCTTTTACTGTCAAGCTAGCTAGTGTGATAACGAGGCAGGATAATTAGGTATCATTTATGTATATTTACAATGGCATAAATTCATAAAGGTAGAATATTTCTGGAAGAATCACAAAAAGCCTTATAAGAATGTTGCCTCTAGGAAGGGGTGCTGAAGGCCTGGAGATGAGAAGTGGAAGAGAGGCTTATTTTTCACTTATTTTCATACTATAATTTTTTTAAATGTGCATATATTACATATTATTCTTTAAAAAGTTAACTGAAAGCAAGGGGAAATAGTTAAGACTGGGTGGATGAATTGTGGCACACCTATAGAATGATTCATGTTTAGCTGTTAAAAATTGTGAAATTGCCCTTCATTAACTGGAATGCAAAGATAGGAAGAGATTTGGTTATAAATGAGCATGAAGACCGGCTCCCGTTGGGGCTTCGTAGAGCGTGGTCTTCTGACCTGATGTACCCGTGGGGCTCTTGAGATGCCAATTCGCAGGCGCTACCTCAGGCCTCCTGAGAAATCATGGGAAAATCACGGGAGATGGAGCCCAATAATTCATTTTAACAAGTCATGCAAGTTGTGGCTAAGCATGCTAAGGTTTGCGAAGCAGTGCAGTAAGGCACGGATGTGCACCTTTCTCCATATGTGTGTAAGTGCATAACGGGAGTGAAGCATTTCCTCCAGCTTTTCTATGTCGTTGGAATGGTTTACAATAAGCACACATCATTTTTAAAACCACTTTAAAGAGGAAAGATTCACTATCATGAAAGTCACCGTTTAAGTGTGCAATGCAGTGATTTTTAGTGTATCTGTAGGGTTGTGCAGCCACCTAGTCCCACAACATTTCCATCATCCCCTAAGGAAAGCTGTAACCGTTAGCATCACTCCCCGTTCTCTCCTCCCCACCCGGACAAGGAACCACTTCATTAACTTGCTGTCCCTATACATTTGCCTTGGCTGGACTTTTATTTACAGAATTTTTAAAACCTAAAAAAAATAATGAAGTCTTTATTTGGAAAAACAAAACAAAATGAAAGCAAAGGGACACTAATTTGATGACAGGAAGTTTTGGTGGGGATAAAAATGCCAATCATTTCAAACCATGATTTAGGTAACTCGACATTGATTTCCCTTTTAGTGTTGATTGCTGACCCAAGGAAGAAGCTGATTTGGGCCATAACCATCACCATGATAGGTGTGGTGCTCTTTGATTTTGCTGCTGACTTCATCGATGGGCCCATCAAAGCCTACTTATTTGACGTCTGCTCTCATCAGGACAAAGAGAAGGGCCTCCACTACCATGCCCTCTTCACAGGTAGGAAGTATTCCAGAAAGTCTCTTCTTCAGCTGCCAGTGAGGGAGGCACTTCTGCAAAAGCTGTCCAGTTTCTGAGCACATGCATTTTTTGAATGAATGGATCAGTTGATGGAATGCTCCCATCACGCGGGCCCTGTCCCCCAGTGTACTTCTCTAAACAAAGTCAGCTTGTGACCAGGCTGTGGAGTCTTGCAAAGGAAATTTGCCCAAGAGCGTTCTGAAGAACTGTTTGTGGAGACATTTACATCCGAAATGAAAAGAGGCCTTGTGCACTCTGTGTGCTTTACTTTCTGGTTTCTTTTCTTCAGATCAGTAATGTAGCATCAGCTTTACTTCAGAGCCTGTTAAAAATGCGGTTTCCTGGGCCCCTAGTCTATCTAGTTCTTTTGATCCCATGGACTTGTGGTGGGAGCCTAGACATTTGCGTTTTTAATAAGCACCCCAGGTGATTCTGTGGCAAGTATCCCAAGGACCACATTTAAAAACAAAAACATAAGCAAACCAAGCAGATAAAAACCCCTTAGAGATTTCTAGCTACATAAAGAGTTGGCATTTCCTTGGCCTCCTGCTTTAAAAGCTGCTATGCCAGGACAATGGAGCCGTTTCCTCGGGCTGTTGCTGGCCTCTTCTGACTGCTGTTGGGTCATTCAGTTAGAGCTATGCTGCTAATGGCCAACAGGCATTCATAGAGCGCCTGTTAGGACTTCCCTTGGGCTGCGGTGCCATCATGGCCCATGAAGATTTCTCTAGCTAGTTGGGGGAGGAGACTCTTATCAGTCTACCTTATGGGACTGTCTTCCTAGCCCCATCAATCTATTTATTTTATATTTGGACATATCCGGTGGCCTCTCATGACTAGATAGGTCCCATGAGAAGCAGGATCTCAAGTTTTGTGGTTTATGTCTGCATAACCAAGTGCAGGGCCTACACATAGAAGCCACTGGGTCAGTATTAGTTTGAGCAAATGTTTCAATGCTGACACAGTGCAGTTCTTCTTCATTTGAGGGGAGATGAGCAGGAATCCATCCCTGTCTGTCACAGGCCTCTGACCATGGAGCTTCAAACTACATTCTCCTAATTTAAATCCCATAATTCCTTCTGCTGAAATTAATTACAACAAAGTCCTGGGAGACTTTTTGGCTTTTGAACATGACACATTGAGAGTTCTATTGCTCTAAAGTACTTAGGGCACTGTGGCTACCACTTGCCAGGGTTAGTCTTGGCCAAACAATCTGTGCTTTGCTGCCTGTGATATTAGAAGATTGAACTTCTATGTTTTGGAAACTTTTCCAATGCTAACTAACACATGATAGTGTTTCTATGAGTTTGAGAAAAATATTTAGAGGTTTTCTGTGGATATTAGCATAAGGTATGGTATTAATCAGTTAGCTCAGTCGGTTAAGAACATTGTCCTGCCATGACAAGGTTGTAGGTTCGATCCCCGGTCAGGGCACACACAGGAAGCAACAAAAGAATGCATGACTGAGTGGAACAACAAATTAATGCTTCTCTCCCCCTCTCTCTCCCCTCTCTCTTCTTTCCTCTCTCTGTCTCTAAAAAAATAAAAATTAAGCCTTGGCCAGATAGCTCCATTGGTTGGAGCATCATCCTGAGCTTGGAGGTTGCAGGGTACATACAGGAGCAACTCAATGTTCCTATCTCTCTCTCCCTGCCTCTCTCAAAAACAAAAACAAACAGAAACATGACATCCATATGGTCCATGTGTACATTAAAGTTTAAGAAGCACTGCCCTAGAATGATATTTTAAAAATCAGGCACTTAACAAGCTTTACTCTTTGCAGGTTTAAGATACATATTTCATCCCCAGTACTTGTTGCATGCCACACCAGATCACTGATAAGCCCGGGTCTCCGTCCTCAGAGAGAGTTCCAAGATTCTAATCACTGGGCCTAGAAGGATAAGTCCTTTCATTCACCTCAAGGTAAACTGTGGCCCTCAGTGCAGCACTGACAATCCCCAACTTTCAATGGCCTGACTTAAGAGTTTTTGACTTTATGCTGATGCGAAAGCAATTTTATCTGGTAGAAGTGTACTGCAGATTTTGATCTTTTCCTGGGCTAATGATATGTAGTGGATACTCTCCTGTGATGCTGGGCAGTGGCTGGAACCACAGCTCCCAGGCGGCTACCGGATCAGCTGGGTAAACAACCGATACTCTACAGGATATTCATTGTGTTGGGTGATTTGCCCAACTGTAGTCTAATGTGATTTTCCCCAAATGTTGGCTAATATGAGTATTCTGAGAATATTTAAGGTAAACTAGGCTAAACTGTGATCAATGTCATGTCAATTTACTGTATTTTCAACTTACGATGGTTTATGGGACATAACCCCATTTTAAGTCAAGGAGCATTTTTAGCATTCTCTTTTGCTTCTGGGTGAGGCTTTGGAGTTCAGGTTTCTGTAGGTAGGAAGTCAGCTGATCACTGAGTTATGGTCCTGGTTCTGCCACTACATGTGCTAGTGCTTTCTGGGTATTATCACGTTAACCATCGTATGAGCAGGCATCACCAACCCCGTTTCTCCAAGGAGGAGTGCCCATAGTCACGTGACAGAAAGCATACAGGTGGGGGTGGAAACCAGGCATAATTCCAAACCCCTTCTTTTCACGCTGTCTCCTGTCATCTAACCACTGTGGCCAGTGGCTTTGGACCTACTTCAGCTTTCTGAGCTCCACACATCCTTCTGCCTCCACAAATCTTTGGATTTATTGATGTATTGAACTCTTATGAACTTCACTGCCAATTAAGGGGCATCCTAAAATTATTAATCAACATCATCTTGTTGCCGTCAACTAAGCATCAAAAATAAACTCTTCAGAACTCCTCTATACTCTTCAGGCACCCAGTTCACTGTTATAAGTTATTATTTATTACAGGTTTTTGAAAGTAGTTGTTTACTTATCGCTTCTCTCACTTGGAATTGCCTTCTGAGGAGGAAGGAATGGGGAGCTGTGTCTTACTTCTGTTTCTATCCCCAGACACTAGTAAAGTCCTTTACATATACTTAGTGCTCAATAAGTTTTTATTGAAGTACACTCAACCAGTAGACATAAAACTGGACTAGGGCCTGACTAGGCGGTGGTGCAATGAACAGAGTGTCAGCCTGGAATGCAGAGGACCCAGGTTCGAAACCCCGAGGTTGTCAGCTTGAGCGTGGGCTCATCCGGTTTGAGCACAGGCCTCACCAACTTGAATGGAGGGTCGCTGGCTTGAGCGTGGAATCATAGACATGACCCCATGGTCGCTGACTTGAGCCCAACGGTCACTAGGTTGAAGCCCAAGGTTGCTGGCTTGAGCCCAAGGTCACTGGCTTGAGCAAGGGGTCACTTGCTCTGCTATAGCCCCCCGGTCAAGGTACATGTACATATGGGAAAGCAATCAATGAACAACTAAAGTGTTGCAGCAAAGAATTGATGCTTCTCATCTCTCTCCCTTCCTGTCTATCTGTACCTATCTGTCCTTCTCTCTGTCTCTGTTACAAAACAAAACAAAACCCCCAAAAAACTGGACTAGGGAATCCTCCAATTATAGAACTCAATTGATCTAATATAAATTCATCATTATATTTCTATCCATATGTTTATATTCATAAATCACCATTCCATCAAACAGTGAATGATTTATTTTTATTTATTTTATTTTATTTATTTATTTTTTTTACAGAGACAGAGTCAGAGAGAAGGACAGATAGCGGCAGACAGACAGGAACAAAGAGAGATGAGAAGCATCAATCATCAGTTTTTTGTTGCCGTTGAGACATCTTAGTTGTTCATTGATTGCTTTCTCATATGTGCCTTGACCACAGGCCTTCAGCAGACTGAGTAACCCCTTGCTGGAGCCAGCGACCTTGGGTCCAAGCTGGCGAGCTTTTGCTCAAACCAGATGAGCCTGTGCTCAAGCTGGCGAACTCAGGGTCTCGAACCTGGGTCCTTCGCATCCCAGTCCGACACTCTATCCTCTGTGCCACCGCCTGGTCAGGCTGGATGATTTCTTTTACATGTCACTTCTTTCAAGTGGGCAGGTGTCTTCTGCTCTATGTTTTCTCTGTTCCAAGGAACAATAAATTTGAAGGAAGGATGCATAAATGGTAGAAGAATTAAGTGACAATATGATTAAGCAACCATTGATCTGGTTGCAAATGAGGAATAGCTTGAAAAAAGGAATGTGTAAGTTTTTCATAGGGTTAATTAAGGTCAAGGGTTCTCAGCTGGGAGTTATTTCACTCCATAGGGGACATTAGGCAATGTCTGGAGATATTTTTGGTTGTCATAACTGTTGGGGAGGGATTGGAGAGGTTGTTACTGGCAACTCGTGGGAAGAAGCAGGAGATGTGCTAAACATCCCACAGTGCTGGGATCAGCCCTGCGTGGCCGAACGATCCAGCCCAAAACGTCAGTAGTGCCAACACCTAGAAACCCTGACTTAGAGAGGCCTTTGCATAGTGCTTTGCTCTTAATACATTCTTGGTTGACTGCCTGGCTTATCACATGGCCACTGACACCCTGGGCATCCCCATGGTTGCATAAAGAGAGTCCTTGTCTAAGAGTGATCCAGAGGCACCACAAAGTCCCAGGACTGCCCTCTGAATCAGCAACAGATGGTGGTGCCTCAAGGGCCTGCCATCCCTCTCAGATCCCAGACTCAGGCCATCCACGACAGGTACCCCATGTGCCATTTGTCTGTTCATGTATGCCCATAACTATAACTAGACCATATATGCCCGTTGGCAGAGAACGTGCATGCCACTGGCCACAATTTCCCATAATTCTACTTTAAATACATTTTGGTACTCAGGGCATAATAATAATATTTTATTTTGTAATTCAGTGAATCTTTAAATATCTTCTATGGTAAATTGCAACTAACCAGAATGTGAAGTGACCAGGCTCGTCCATTCTCCCACCAGTCTGGATCAATTAGGATTCATGTGCTTGTCATTTAGATTTGCGTTCTTATGGTCAGGATGTATGTAAATTTAGGTATTTAGAGTTAGAGACAGAGAGTGTCTTAAGTTCTCCTTTCTTCCTTGATTCCCTAATTTGTAAGGATGTGTCATTATTGGGGAAATAAAATAAAGACTTCATTCACACAAGAAAAAAAAAATCTGATTTGTCCAGGTGGATATTTGTGTTTGGTAAGGCAGCATGCGAGATTAACATTTAATGGTATCTGACATAAGTAGAAGGTTTTTTTTTTTTTTTTTTTTTTTTTTTTTTTTTTTTTTTTTTTAAATTTTTTTTATTTTATTCATTTTAGAGAGGAGACACAGAGTGAGAGAGAGAAAGAGAGAAAGGGGGGAGGAGCTGGAAGCATCAACTCCCATACGTGCCTTGACCAGACCAGTGCAGGGTTTTGAACTGGCGACCTCAGTGTTCCCAGGTCGACGCTTTATCCACTGCGCCACCACAGGTCAGGCAGTAGAAGGTTTTACATCCATGTCCTTACTTCCCGGGACCCCTCCAGCCCCGTAGTGTGTTCCTCCTTCGCCACAGCGTCCTTGGAAGCCACCAGTGTCTGCCACCAGGAGGAGCATCGAGGAGCACTTACTGTTTTGGTACTACATAGTATAAAGTCTCGTTAAAAAAGTAAAATAAGATAAAAATAAAGTCTCATCCATACCAAGAGCACTTGCATTTCAAAACAGGAACAGAAAAGAATGAGTCACTAACAACAGGATTTCCAACATTACTGTATTTCCCCATGTATAAGACGCACCTTAATTTTGGAGCCTGAAATTTGAAAAAAAAATGTATTACATAAAGTTATTGAACTCAAGTTTTATTCATCATAAAATTTATACAACTCATCACTGTCAAACTCCCATCCATTAGCTTGTCCTCATCTATGTCTGATGATGAATCACTGTCTTCATATACTGCTTCGTCCTCAGTTCCATCTATGGCATTTGAAATCTACAACCATTGTATAAGATACATCCAGTATTTAGACCCCAGATTTTTTGAAAAAGGGTGCATCTTATACATGGGGAAATATGGTAGACCATTAGGGCAGGATCAGTTTTGAGTAGCCCCAATCTATTTTAAGTGTCTTTCAAGTCACAGTGCCATCAAGCATAAGCAAGGTAAAACAAGCACCAGAAAAACCTCAGGTCAGGCTCCTGTGAGGTGATAATAGGTTTTTTAAAAATTCACGTTTAAATTTTAGTTCTTAGTGTTCTGGTTGCTATCAACTGGGACCAAGAACCTCTAGCTTCTGATAGAGGAAAGAAGACAGATTCCAAGGCTGTTTGATCTTTGCAACCCTGCATCACCTTAGATACCTTATTAATAAATATATGATAATACAAATAATAATTATTATTATTATTTCCTTACAGGGACAAAGAGAGAGTCAGAGAGAGGGATAGATAGGGACAGACAGACAGGAACGGAAAGAGGTAAGAAGCATCAGTCATTAGTTTTTCGTTGCCATTGTGACACCATAAGTTGTTCATTGATTGCTTTCTCACATGTGCCTTGACCGCGGGCCTTCAGCAGACCGAGCAACCCCTTGCTGGAGCCAGCAACCTTGGGTCCAAGCTGACGAGCTTTTGCTCAAGCCAGGTGGGCCTGCACTCAAGCTGGTGAGCTCGGGGTCTCGAACCTGGGTCTTCTGCATCCCAGTCCGACGCTCTATCCACTGCGCCACTGCCTGGTCAGGCACAAATAATTATTTTTATTGGTGTCAGAAATTGGTTTTCTTTGGGGCTCTTTAGGGTCAGGTATTTTAGTTTTTAAGCAGTATAGACAGTATAGTTTGGAAAGGCCACAAGAATTCTTTTGGTTTGTTTGTTTGCTTTCTTTTCTTTCTTTCTGTTGAATGTGTTGGGGTGACACTGGTTAACAAAATTATACAGGTTCCAGGTACAACAAGAATTCTGACAATGGCCACATTTACTAACCCGCCCCCATGCCTGGCACCGTTATTTCAGTTATGACTGTACTCATAGTTTTATCATCCCCATAGTATGCATGAAGAAGTCCAAGGTGACAGCAAGTACATGCTAGAGACGAGCCCTGAATCTACCCGTCCTGGCTGCAGGTGTCTTAGCCTCTCACTCTTACCTCACCAGTCACAACCAGGCACCGCTGCTGTATTCCCGCTGAAGAGCAGGGCCTGGGCAGAGTGGACAGGGAAGATGGTTTGCTAACTATGCTAATATAGCTTTTCCTTGCCTTCCAGGTTTTGGTGGTGCCCTCGGTTACCTTTTGGGTGCCATCGACTGGGCCCACCTGAAACTGGGAAGAATGCTGGGCACAGAATTCCAAGTCATGTTCTTTTTCTCCGCCCTGGTTCTCATCCTGTGTTTTACTATTCACCTGTGCAGTATCCCCGAAGCCCCACTCAGAGATGCCGCAAAGGCCAATCTCCCACAGCAAGCCCCCCAGGCCCCTCCCTTGTCATCGGACAGAACACATGAGTATGGGACTATTGAAAAAGTTAAAAATGGTTATGTAAACCCGGAACTGGCCATGAAGGGAGAAAAGAAACAAAATCCCGCTGAACAGGTAAAGATGCAAATTCTTTTTTCTTTACTTGGGAAAACATTCTTGTTCTTGCTCTTCTAAGGTTGTTTTACTTTTTAATTTATTTTTATTTTTTATTTTTGGTTGTTTTACTTTTTTAAATTATTCTTTGTCTTTTCTTTGTTTGTTTATTTGATATGAAGAGTTTTGTCAAGTATAATTGACTTTTCAAATCCCCAATTGCTATTATCCTTTAGAATCGCAACTTTGCACCTCAGAGAAAGTGTGTGCGTTGTCCTCTGGTTCGTCTGTCTCTTCCTCTTTTCAGAACGTCTCACCAGGAAAAATGAAGCCAGGTGCAAAACGTTAGACCATAAGAGAAGCCTGGACTATCCTCAGGCCAAAGAGATATCTTCAGTTCTTAGATTAGGATCATACATTTGTTTCTGTAAATGATAGTATCCCTTGATTGGTAACTGGGCTGGGCATGTTGAATTTGTATTTCATAAGTTGATTAGATATTCCTTTTAGCCCATTTCTAGTGAACTGCTCACTGAATTAATTAGCTTAAAATTTTAAAGCAAATTTTATTGTGTCAGAAGTGGAACCAGGTTAAGAGAAAATGGTCAAAAAGAAGAGACTAGAGCAATGCTGACCAATAGAGTAGCTACTAGTCCCATGGGTCTATTTAAATTAATATTTATTAAAATGAAAACTTTGGTTCTTTTTTTTTTTTAATTTTATTCATTTTAGAGAGGAGACACAGAGAGAGAGAGAGAGAGAGAGAGATAAAGGGGGGAGGAGCTAGAAGCATCAACTCCCATGTGTGCCTTGACCAGACCGGTGCAGGGTTTTGAACTGGCGACCTCAGTGTTCCCAGGTTGACGCTTTATCCACTGCACCACCACAGGTCAGGCTCAAAACTTTGGTTCTTTGGTTGCATTTCAACTGCTCCACAGCTCCATGGGGCTAGTAGCTACTGTATAAGGACTGCAGAGATAGATCTAGTAGCTACTGTATAAGGACTGCAGAGATAGATCTAGTAGCTACTGTATAGGCACTGTAGAGAGAGATCATTTCCAACATTGTAGCAAGTTCTGTGTCCTCCTTCAAGCTGAGTTTGAATAGCAACACGGGTGGGGGGGGGCAGAGAACAAGGATTCCCTTACTGGTAAGAGGTTGTGGAAGACTTGATTTTAAATTTTGGCTCCTCTAGCTGGCTGACCTGTGTTCCTCATTCAGAAAATAGCTATCATGCACTTGCTGTAGGTAGCTATGATTAAGAGCATAGGTATTAAAATCCTGCTTCTTCCACCTCTGTGATATATGACATTGGGCATCTACATTTCTGTAGAATGAGAAAGGAATTTATGTACCTATTAGGGTTTTGTGCAGCTTATATAAAATTACCCATGCAAAGTTACTTAGAGTGGTTCCTCCCACATCGCGAAATGCTGGATATACAGTATGTGCTATTATAGGCCTGGTAGAGTGCTGAGTGCTCTAAGCACAAATAGGAAACAGACTGAATCTGTACTCTAACAGAAGTTTTACACAAGTTTAGTGCATCTCATGTCCTCTATGACCTCCACTTCTCTTGCTGGGGCAAGAGTTTTGGAACAATCAAGTTAGGATTTCAATTTGGGCTCCTGCATGAGTTAGTTTATAGGTGACCTACATTAAGTTAAACAGGAAGTAAGTTAATTTCTCTCTCTTATAAAGGTCCAGATGGATGGATTGGGGCTACCCTCCTGATTCCACAAGGGAGCTGGACCCTTCTGTTTTTTTGCTTGCATTTTGAACATGGAAGTTTCATCTTGAGGTCCAAGATGGCTTCTCCAGTTATCATTACTATGTCTGCATTTCTGCTAGCAGGAAGGAAGAAAGGGGAGGACATGATCCTTTCCTTTTAAGGACACAACTAAAAAGCTGCAAACATCACTTCCGCATACCTACTGTTGACCAGGATTTAGTCACATGACCACACTGAGCTGCAAGTAAATGGAGACTATAGTATGACTTACAAGCCGTACACCTAGCTGAAACTTCCATTACTCCTAAGAAAGGCAGAACAGGTATTGGGGCCAACTGTTAGTCTCAGAAAACTCACTAGCACCTAATCCTAGTGACTATATAAGCTTGATGAATGAACCTAGCTAAGCTCTCTACTCGGGGTTCATGGGGGGAATCTGTCTCTGCCTCCCCTCTTCTCACTAAATAAAAGAAAAATAAAGAAGAAAAAGAGAGTAAAGAAAAAACGTCACGGTTTAAAGAACAAAACAAGCTAGGGTTTTACTAAGGAAAGGAGCTATTACCCTGATAGACTATAACTGTCTCTTTACACCACTGATTATGACTCAGCAGAGGCTGTTGTGAGGAGCAAATGGAACAGATAAGCAGGAACCTTTTGAAAGGCATAAAACCCTACACACTAGTAAGAAAATGCAATTCACTTTCTCATACATGCCACATACACAACACCATAGACTCTGATTGGTTTTATTTGGTTTAAAGAACAACATTAAAACAAAAAACCCAGCAGAGTAACATATCCTACACTCAAAGCCAGTTATCATTATTACCCTCCTATTCCAAATGTGCATCTTGGGAGCCTCCCCCGAGCAATGCAGGTCTATAGCATGTCAGGTCCAGGGCCCTGGCTGCCATTGTTTGTCAAGGTCATTACTTCCCAGAATGAGTTGGGATATGCTATTTGAGAACTGGGATTATTTTTTATAATGATGAAAGGCCAGAATTGTTTCAGATCCCATAAAATCCACCTGTAATTCCGCCCTGCCATCGTTACCCACTTCAGTAGCTCACTAGTCCCTGTTTGAGGACACTCTTGTGAAGGTCCTTTCCCCATTGAGACTCTGTGCCTTTTGCACTTACAAATCTGTCACCACCCACTCTGCAGTGGACAAAGGCACACACTATGTGCAGTATTCCAGCTCCTGGGGCTCAGAACCACTGAAAGGGCTGTGTCAAGGGAACTGATGAGTCAGAGAGATGCCAGCTGAATTTTCCTTCGGACTTAAAATACTGAAAGGAGCTTTGCACATTTATATTCCCATCTTTTGCAGAAATATTAGGCACAGTTTGAAAACCTCATGTTTATTTTTGGAAGAAAGGAAAAATTAGGGTAATAATGAGAGCAGGCTGAAAATCATATATAAGGCAGAAGCATAAATTACTATTTGGAATGTAATTACCATTACCTGCTGGCCAGATTCACTTTTTAAAATTTTGCATTTTGGAAAGAAGTGAAAGAAAGTGAAGATAAATCACGTAGTATGTATGAGGCATGAATCGGGCTGTTGTTCCTCAGTCTGTACCTTTTCTGCTGCTTCCTGTGGGAAGATAGTAATTTGGCATTGAGCTTCTGTTGTGCACACCATTTATTTTGACAGGTACCATAGTTCACATTCAGAAAGCAGTTATTTTTCTTAACTCCAAGTAAATACCTATACTTTTAAATACTGATTAAATATAAAGAAATAAGTTCAGTCGTGGTCAATAGATTAAATACTATAAAATCGACTAATTAAAAAAATCAATTTATTCAACAAACCTACTATGAGTAAATACAATTTCCTGCAACAAGGACCTAAAAAGCATTATCATGTAAAGTTAAGAGCTATAAACACAATATGCTGTTATAATTAAAACAAAAAATCTCATGAGACCATCTTATAAATAAACTAGCCAATATGCAATTTCATTACGTCAAGATTCAGAATAAATAAAAATCTGACAAGAAAGACCCATGCCCCTAGCATGGTTGATGTTTATAGTCTCAGCGTCTTTAGGGCAACTGACTGCTCTGCATTCCTGACGGTTCTTTCTTCTTTTCTATGACAAGATGTTACAGGCTGTTTCATTCTTGGTATTTCAGAATAGCTGTGTCAATAGTTCAAAATTTTTTTATTCTCTCAAGGCTCCTGATATTAAAAAAATTGGAGCCTCTGGTTTTTATACATTCTTAGTCGAAATTAAATCATTTTGGGAATGTGTATTCATTGTGTGTGTCTCCATGTATTTGTTTGTTCTACAGCAGTGGTTCTTAACCTGGGTTCTATCGAACCCTAGGGGTTCGATGACTTGGTCTCAGGGGTTCAGAGAAGCCTCTGCCACAGAGGCCAGAATAAAGTAATACTGTAATTTGTTGTGAGTTCATGCACTTTGTTGCCTTTGTTCTTTGAGCAAGGTGATGTTCATGCACGGCTCATTTTGTGCACCAGTAAAAAAACATATACCTATGTCTTGAATTTGGAAAAAAAATCATATTTTATTTATCACTAAAGAAGGGTTCAGTGAATGCGCATATGAAACTGGTGGGTTCAGTACCTCAAAAAAGGTTAAGAACCACTGTTCTACAGTGTTCTCACCTCTGATTCAACATAGGGTTCATTTACATGTGTTGGCTGATGGCGGGATCCATGGAAATAAACCTAGCCGAGAGCAGGGAACCAGTTGGCTCTCTGTGTTGGTTTTCTATTGCTACCTAACAAATCACCACAAATTTAGCAGCTTAATACTATAATTCGTTATCTCACAGTTTTGTAGGTTAGAAGTCTGGGTGGGCTCAACTGGGTTCTCTGCTCAGGACCTCACAGGGCTGAAATGAAGGTGTCAGTGGAGCTGTATTTCCATCCTGGTGGCTCAAATGGGGAGGAATAAGCTTCTAAGCTCATGCAGGTAGAATCTAATTCCTTATGGTTGTAAGACTAAAGTCCCTGTTTTCTTGCTGACTGTTGGCCAAGAGTCCCTCTCATCCCTTAGAGATCATGCTCATATTCTTTCCACTTGGCTACCTTTACCTTCAAAACTAGCAATTTTTGTGCTTTGAAATGCTCTGACTTCCCCTTCTGCTCCTAGCTAGAAAACATTCTCTGCTTTTCTAAAGGGTTCATGTGATTTGGTTAGGGTTCCCCAGATAATATCTCTTTTGAGGAACTCAAAAGTCAACTGATTAGTAACCTTAATTTATATTTGCAAGATCCCTTTGCCATGTAACAATATGTAATCACGAGGCAATACCACAAGTTGGAAATCACCGTCCTCTGAATTTAGTCTACCACATTTTCATAGTCAAGAAATCTAAGAATTATAAAGATCTGTGAGCTCTGTCCTCACATAATGGTTCTGTCATTCAAAGATAAGATACTAGATGTCTCTTGCATCTTAGCCCAAAGCAAAATAAATCCAATTTTCATTTCCATTCCCTTTCCCCTCAGGTTCCCAAAGCCCCATTCTGGACCGTAAACTGCTAAGCATCTACACACACTTAACATTCCACCTCGTAGAGACCACTCTCTGGAAACGTTAGCACCACGCCCAGAAAGTGGGACCCTGTGTGATGGGCGACATGATATGCAACATGGCTGAGTGCTTTGGCTCCCACCGCTGCCTGTGTGTTTTCACTGAAGGTCATACCTGTTTTATGTTTATTCCAGACTCAAGGAACAATGACCATGAAGTCACTGCTGAGGGCCCTGATGAGTATGCCTCCCCACTACCGCTGTCTTTGCATCAGCCACCTCATCGGATGGACTGCCTTCCTAGCCAACATGCTGTTTTTTACAGATTTCATGGGCCAGGTAATGAGCATGTCTGTGAACACACTCATTGACTTGCATATTAATCTTTCACTCAGTTCCTGTGGAGCTTATTCTGGGCTAATCTAGGATGGGCACTTAAGAGTGTCAGAAAGAGGACCTTAAAGGAGCTGGCTTCCAGACAGGTTCCAGAGGCAAGTTACTATGCTCTAGGCAACTGGAGTATACTATGAAACCAGTATTTGATCAAATGCAACAAACAGGGAAAATCAGTGTGAGCTGTAGCAGTCATGGCAGGCTTCATAAAGGGGTGCTATGATCGGAGCCTTGAAGAGTGAGTAGGAGTTGGAGAAATAAAGGAGAGGGAGAAAATATTGCATGTAGGAATAGGAAAGGCACTTGTGGAGATGAGTCAGAAGCCTATTGGCTGTATCAGAAATAGATGGCAGGGTAGCCTAGGTTGGGTGGGGTCAGATGTTAGGTGGAAGGAGAGGTGTTAACGATGCAGAGAGATGTTGTTTAGATTGGATGCAGTAGCATTACGACTTCCTAAAGGTCCTTGAGCAGAGGTGTGAAAGGATGAGAAGGGTGACATGGTCAAGGGAGGATAGGATCCATGCCCTAGGAAGGGGCCCTGAGTCAGGGCCTTGGAGTTCCCCAGGGATGGAGGAACACAGCATATGAGAAGGGGTCCCTACCATCCTGCATCTATAGCTCAATAGCCCCAAATCTCTCTTTCAGATTGTGTACCGTGGAAATCCCTACCGTCCACACAACTCCACAGAGTTTCATATCTACGAAAGAGGGGTCGAGGTTGGATGTTGGGGCTTGTGCATCAATGCTATGTCTTCCTCCCTCTATTCTTGTAAGTTTCCTCCTCCTAAGAGTGTCTTCTAAAGCAGTTTTTCAACCACCAGTCTGCATACCAATCTGCCAGAAATTGTGTGCCACCCTGAAAAAGTCAACCACCCTGATGTTGTATGAAGATTACAGACCCAATGGTCTAAGTCAAATTTGCTTATGCTCAGGGAGATTTCAGCCTTAGAGGTCCCCAAAATAATTCTCCTAGTTTTACCGGTCTCCAAATGTAAAAAATTCAAAACTACTGGTCCAAAGCACTCTGGTCTAGCAGAATGTTGGATCTTATATTTCTGTATTTACTTTTTTTATTTTTTGCTTTTTAAAATACCAGATTCTTGATAAATACATGAGGATGATGTGTAAATACAGTGAAGAATAGCAACACCAAGTACTGAAATATAGCCAATTGTTCATATATACATTATTCATAGCTCCTGCTTAAATCCATCATTTACCTCCAGTCCTTACTAGGAGCACAGTGAGGATATGACCACTACTGGGTATCAGACCCAGCACAGCAAGTCAGCTTGGCCCTTAGACTTATTAATTCTTCTTCATGAATAAAGTGCCAGACTCAGAGTCTTTGTTCTGAAGTTGCTCATGATTCCAGATACCTCTTTTTCCTTGTTTGCCTTCTCCTTGGTTGGGCTATACTCTTTGATAAAGAGCATTTCTCTAATGAATAGTGACCATATCTTTTAGGTATTAAGATACCTTAGATTATATTTTCTGCATAAATATAATCATGAAGCAAACAGTGATAGACTTAGCTTTTTTCTCTTTTTTTAGTAAGAGGAGGGGAGATAGAGGGATAGAGTCCCACATGCACCCTGACCAGAATCCACCCAGGATCCCCTGTCTGGGGCTGATGCTCAAATCAAGTGAGCCATTTTCAGCATCTGAGGCTGACACCTAGACAAGTTGAGCCACTGGCTGTGGGAGGAGAAGAGAGAGAGAAGGGGGAGAGAAGCAGATGGTCACTTCTCATGTGTGTCCTGACCAGGGATTGAGCCCGCATAATCCACATGCCAGGCCGACGCTCTATCCACTGAGCCAATTGGCCAGGGCCAATAGACTTAGCTTTATACTGCTTTCATTCCCAGCCTTTATAACAGCCCTCCAGGGATGGTCTGAATCTAACAGAGGAAGCAATGTCACACACTTGTCATTTTCAGAGATCTGTCTTCCATGGATGGCCTGCAACCATGTTTTGTTTCATAATTGATTCCATGTAATCCGGAGTAGATTTCTTGTCTGTGCACCGTAAGCCTGATACTTATTTGGAGGGATTTGGAAAATCTCACTCCTGAACAGGCACATTCCCAGTATTGATTTTTTATCCTGAGGTCACATGTTCCATTACAGTGGGGCAGGGGAAGGATAGGGAATGTATGGATTACAAACAACTGATTGAAAAAGGAAGATAAAAGCTTTTAGGGATTTTCCCCTTCCATAGTGGATGACAATGTAAAACATTTTAGAGCAGAGTTTTCAATTTTTAAAAATAAACTCTGCTTTAGCACCTTTCTGAACAAGCCAGGGTTAGCTGCTGGGCGGGGCCCCAAGTTTAGAGTCAGTCATGTCCAGCCAGCTGGTGTTTGTTCCAACAGCAATAGCAGCCCCCACCGTAAGGGGTTGTCTTCTGTGTGCTCGGCTGGGGCTGGCAGGTCGGGGGAATGTCTGCAGGGCATGCACACCTTTTCTTTTCTCCTCTGGTATGCAGAAGGTGGTGGTGGGGGGGTAGGGGAGGCTCAGAAACTGTATGAGTGGGATCGTTCTGTGAAATCTGGTTGTTTAAATTTCTTCCGACCTGACTTTGGGTCGTGGGGCCATGAGAGGCCTGGGTTGTTGTTTTGGTCCTGTTGGGCTAGACCCAGGTGAGTGAGGACGACTCCCACTTTCTTCAATGTTCTGCACCCCAGGGTCCAGAGCCAAGGCTGGCTTTGCCCCACCTCTTTGTGCCCTGTTCCTATTCAGCTGTCTGCTAAATGACGCCCGGTCCTTCCCTGTGGGGAAGGTCAGCCTAGCAAGCAGTTTCCAGCTCTCCTTTGTGCAAGGAATTTAACACTGGTTTCAAAAGTCAGATTTTTCAAGCACAGATAGGAAGGTTCTTTTTTTCCAGACTTGGTATCAGAAGAAAGGCTCCTTTTTTAAAAAAAAAAAAAAAAAAAGTGAACTTGAAAAGAAAGGCTTGTCTGAAATTCTTAGTGTTGTGAGACCCTGAAATTCTTAGTGTCGTGAGGTCCTGACAGCTGTAATTTCTCCCTCTCGTCTTCCCACAGATTTTCAGAAAGCTCTGGTCACCTACATTGGATTGAAGGGTCTGTACTTCATGGGGTATTTGCTGTTTGGCCTGGGCACAGGATTTATTGGGCTCTTCCCGAATGTGTACTCCACCCTGGGGCTCTGCGCCTCCTTCGGCGTGATGTCCAGCACCCTGTACACCGTGCCCTATAACCTCATGGCCGAGTACCACCGCGAGGAGCAGGAGGAGCAGGTGCGCCGTGTCTCCGCCCGGGTGACGCCTGACCCACCTGCGTGCGGGGGAGCTGGTAGGAAAGTGTAGAGCAGAGCTGGGAATGGGGGTTCTTGAAACAGCAGCACTAAACATCCAACCAGATGTAGACAGGTCTGGCCAAGCCACCGCCGCCCGCCCGGCCCACGCCCACCTCCTCTTTACTCTGGAGCCCTGTGCATCTGGGAGCAGGGGCACAGAAACTGTTACCCCCATCTGTCCGACTAGGAAAGGAGCTTTTGGTCATGCTGAGAAATCAGCCCACAAAAACAGAGAAAAGGAAAGGGGAACCCAGGGTTGCTGACAACTGCCTCACAGGTCCAGTGCACCTGTGGCATTTCTGAGGGAAATCCAGGTGTGGGTACGTCTGAACATGTGTACATGGAGGAAAGCTGGGCACAGGTGGTCACCCCACCAGCTGCCTTGAGGGAGGCCTCCCCCGTCTCCACCTGGAGCTCAGGCCAGAGGGCAAGCCCCTGACCGGCTCTAAAAGAACTCCAGTGTACAGATTTCCGCTCTA
Source organism: Rhynchonycteris naso (assembly GCA_037038555.1). NCBI lineage: Eukaryota > Metazoa > Chordata > Mammalia > Chiroptera > Emballonuridae > Rhynchonycteris > Rhynchonycteris naso. Next base: position 271,691,691 of record CM072995.1, on the reverse strand, counting down.
AGATAATCACATGTTCTCATCAAAATCTGCAACTTTTCCCCCCTCAAAGTAGGCTTACAGTTGTTTAACTGGAGCAGTGATATAAAAGCTGGAGAAGTAATTTGGACTTTAATCCATCACAGCCTGAAACTGCAAAAACACTCACCACATATCCATGTGGCCACAGTGCTGTCCGTCTTTTCCATTATGTGACCTGGCAAACGCCACAACAGGGCGGTTTAACCAAGAATTAAAACCTTTTGAATCAGAGTGGTAGCTGTCCTCATCCCCTGGCAAACGTTGTCACCAGTGTTCCAATGCATGCATGCGTTTTCCTGTTAAAGAGAGCTATAATAGAGAACTGTCCCTCTGAGGAGAGAGTTAGGTGGTACGAGGGCAGAAACGCATAAGCTTTGTACTCAGAGAAACCTGGATCAAATCCTGCCTCCCCCACTTGTCAGCTGCGTAGCCCTGGGGATAGTTGTTGATTTATTAAATACTAAAGTTCATTCACTTGTTCACATGGTTCAATGATCGCAGTGATATAAAGAAGGGTGCATTGAGAACTGGCTCCCACCCGCCCACCACTCCCTCCACTATTCCGACCTCCACTGACCCTTACATTTAACCACTCTTAGGTTTTTGTTTATATTTCTTGAATATTTTAATGAAAATTAAGCAATAGGAATCTGTTTTATTATTTTTCCTCTATAGTCAAAGAATAATATGCACATTTTGGCACAATTTTTTTCTTAATAGTATAGGAATTATCATTCAAATTCTCAGTCTTAGTTTTCTAATCAATCAAATGGGTATAATATACCATACCTAACTTATAGAGTTATTAGAAAATTCAATAAAATAGTATAGGTAACCTGCCTAGCATACTGCCTAACTAGCACCTGCAAAGACTACATTGTATTTATTGACTTAAGAAGAGACCATTTTACATAAATTAACCATTTAGCTGCAGTAGATGCTAACACTGGAATTCACAAGTTTCTGGCAGCTAGGGAAGGCAGCTTAGGGAAAAGGTGGAGATTCTTGGTGACCTTAAATCAGGCTGGCAAATATGGCCAGCCACCTGCTTTTGTACAGCCACTGAGCAAAGAATTTTTAACATTTTTAAATGATTTTTAAAAAGTTAATAGAAAGCTAATATTCTGTGACAGATGAAAATTACATGAAATTCAAATACCAATGTCCATAAAATTATATTGGAAAGTATTATAGCTGCTTTTATGTATTGTAGCTGGCAGAGGGTTGAATAGTCACACCCAAGACTCTGTGACCCACAAAGTCGAAAGTACTTACAACCTGGGTTTTTACAGAGAAAGGCTGCCCACTTGCTCCCAAAAGGATGCTCTGTGCAGATCAAACCCTATTCCTGTGTTTCCCTTGCAGAGGCGGCAGGCCCAAGCAGGGGGCCGGGACAGCAGCGGGCGAGGCCAGGGCCTGGACTGCTCCACCCTCACCTGCATGGTACAGCTGGCTCAGATCCTGGTCGGAGTTGGCTTGGGCCTTCTGGTTGTCATGGCTGGGAGCGTCGTCGTCGTGGTGATGACGGCCTCTCTGGTAGCACTGATTGGCTGTTGCTTTGTGGCTGTCTTTGTTAGATATGTGGATTAGCTCAATAAAGAGACATTGTCCCTCACCTCTGACACAACATCATGGAGCACATGGCAGAAAATCAACTTTCCCTTCAGCTCAGCGGTTTTTGGGTTGACCCGGTGTCTACTAGGTAGTATGACTTTGGCTGCAATAATCTGTCCGCCCCTCACTTTCACCCCACCCTCTGCAAAACAGCTCCATAATTCAGGTATCATTTGTCTCAGAAGAGACTGGGCTATCCCTCCATTTACTGGGGAATAAGGGCAAGTGCAGGTGACAGCAGCGACATGCACCTTTCTCACTGTGTCTCCAGGCAAGGGTCAGGAAAGGCAGATGTCTTCCACGGCATAGTTCAGGTCTTGATGAACCTGAGCCTATTTAATTCATATTAAACCACTCCCAATTAATTCACATGAATTTATGATATTCTTGAGTCTGCTTGAGCATCTTGTGCCAAAGAATTTATCACTTTAAAACAGCTCATTTCACCTAGAGCGTTGGACTGGGATGAGGAAGACCCAGGTTCGAGACCCTGAGCTCGCCAGCTTGAGCGCAGGCCCATCTGGCTTGAGCAAAAGCTCACCAGCTTGGACCCAAGGTCGCTGGCTCCAGCAAGGGGTTGCTAGGTCTGCTGAAGGCCCGCAGTCAAGGCACATGTGAGAAAGCAATCAATGAACAACTATGGTGTCGCAATGGCAACGAAAAACTAATGATTGATGCTTCTCACCTCTCTCCGTTCCTGTCTATCCCTCTCTCTGTCTCTCTCTCTGTCCCTGTAAAACAACAACAACAACAACAAAAAACCCATCTCATTTCATGGACATGGTGAAAATATTTCTTTCTAGCCTGCACCTTTGCTTCATCCTCTGGAGTCCACATGAAGGCCTTTCAAAAACAGCCTCTGCCTCCAACAGTCTTCTCTCCAAGTGATGTAGTTTTTCTCTAGCCACACCCCTCCACGGCTTCTCGGGTGACCAGCTTTTCAGCAGCCTTGAGACATAGCGTGGTTGAGTAGACAGACCATGGGCTTTCGAGCTGGACTGGATTTGAATCCTGGCTTTGCTGCTCACCAGCAAACTACTGAATGTCCCCAACACACACTTGCTCATCTGTTCACTTGGGATAATAATTCCTACCTTGGAGAGCTGTGACCGTTAATAATGTGTAACACATATAAGATGCTTACCACTTTTCTAAATGTCCCCCCTGAGTGAACACAGCAGTCTTGGAAGTGGTTGCTGGTGCTGATCTCCAGTTCATAGGTGCAGAAACTGAGGCAGAGAGGCATTATGTAATTCATCTGAAGCTACACAGCTCCTAAGTGGCTGCGCTGGGCTTTGAACCAGGCACTGAGGATCGGCTGTGTCCTATAGAGCGGTACTTAGCCCGGAGGCTGGCAGTTGGCGTGCGCTCCATGCATGATAGTTCCTGGTGGCTGTTGGTAAGGCTCACCATCCTGTTTCCCCGTTTGGAGACCTGCCCCGTTCCTCATTAGTGTTTGTCTACACAGCTCCAGATGTGGCTGAGCAGGGCACATGGAGACTGGCCCACAAGGTTTTACAAGTTAGGAAATGTCTGGTTCCTTTTCCCTCCTCATCTTGGAGTCTGATGGTGTAGTCATTGCCTCAGATAAATGTCTCATTTACTCAAACCTTGAATGCTGGAGGGAATTCGGAGAAAGAAAATGAGCTGCTTTTGAAAATACAAACACTGGGATTTGTGCTGTTGCTTCCACTGACCTCGTGTGTCGTGGGCTGGCCGGTTCAGTAGAGTGGCCAGGTGCCTGCGGGGTCAGCGACTTGGGGGTGGTGATGAGGAAAGGTTTTGTAGTTAGCTGCCCTGGCTGGGTGCACCAAGAAAACCCTTTCAAGGGCTCCGTAAAAGTCGCTGGAATAAACGCACTCAGTTGTCCGCTCCAATTCGTTGGGCCCCACTTCCTCTGCCCAGTCTCTTTACATCCTGATGCCCTCCCTGCTTCCCGGGAGCCCTGCGGGGGGGACGGGGCTGGTAGTCTGGCGGGCCGTGTGCGGCTGGGCCCCTTCACCAGCTTCCTCTGCACCTGTTTGGGGGCCTCCGCTCTCCGAGAAACTCCCCTGGCCTTTCACAGACGTCCCTCTGCGCTTCTCCCCCATCTCACCCACCCACCTCTTGACCTACCCCCCACCCCCTCCCCCAGTACCCTAATCCTCTCTCCTGCGCTCAGGGAGGGCCACTTAGTGATGACCACGCTCTTAGCGCGAGCGGTCGGCGTCCAAGCGTCCTGGGGCCAAGATGGGCTCTCCCGGTCCCTACTGTACCACTCAGAGGTCGCCCTGCCATTCCCCGCTGCGTGTCTGCTGCCACGCGGGCACTAGCGTACAGCCTATCCGCCACCCAAGGACGCTCCTGGGGGCCCGCCCCTGGGACCCGCTCCTGGGGGCCCGCTCCTTCTCTTTCAAATATCGGTGTCGGCTTCCTCTGCAACTTGGAGGGGTGTCTGTCCTTTAAGAGACAAAGAGAAATAGCAAGAGATCCGTCTACCTCGCTCTGACTCCCTGGAGGTCTGTCAGTGTCGCCCTCGCTGCCTCGCGCCCCCGTCTCTCCGCTGTTGTCCACTCCTAGTGAGTTGCCCACGGCTCTCTTCGGAGTTATACTCGTACCCGCAAAGCAGGCTGCGGGCTGCCAAGGAGCATGCGTGAACTCTTGGGGGTGAGGAGGCGCTTTCCGAGGTGCTGAACTTCGCGGCGTCCGCTGCAGGGGAAGAGGGAGATGTGGGCAGCAGGCAGAGCCCACAGCCAACTCTCCTTTTCTCCTTCCAATTTTCAGGAGGAAATGGTTGCAACCCTTCATTGCCCATGTTGCTGAAGAAAGACTTTTAATTTGCGATCCCTTTTTCTTTTTTTATTCCTAAACATGTCTGTTAGAATCCCCCCCCCCCACTTTGTCTTTGAAATTTGATGGAGTATGATTCTGAAAATGCACTATCTCCTGCCCACTTTTCTTTTTAAAGCAATAATCGTGGCTTCTCTTTATACTCAGACCCTAAATTAGATGATTAGTCTCTTACTGAATGCACAACCAAACGCAAGCTCCGCTTTGCTTTTTTTAGTTAGCAGACCACTTGAATGAATGTCTGTGATTGTCAGGCTTTTCAAAGGATCTTCACATAGTAAAGCTCTGGGTTCAAGTGTTGCCCTCTGCTTTGGTATATGCTGAGAAATGAAGCTAGGCAGAGCATGGGACTGATGAGCCAAGTTCAGAGACATTAGATCCCACCGGTCTAGCTCTCAGCCCAAAGCTCTTCCACAAACGGTTACTCACATGCACCCGCGCTCTCTTTGCCTCGATGCAGTCGGAATAGAGGATTCTATAGAGCTGTTTTGGATGGCCAGCTCCCTATTTCCACCAGTATTGTGATAAGAACTCTTTACCAGGTGTTTTTCAGGCCAGTGGAAGTAAATTCTAAGGAACCATCTACGTTCTTTTGGGCAAAGGGAACTAGTGTAAACCATTGTAATTACTTCTCAAATTGCAGTTTATTTCAATGCCAGCTCAAGTACTTGAGTGTAAATTATACTTTTTATGATGGATTTAAGAAATTTGAAATGTCTTCTTCACAGTCTGGAACTAAACTGCGTCAAAAGTCCCGTAAGCATAATTGTCCTCAGTCCTGGTGGACTCACGTCTTTACTGACAGAGATAAAGAGGTGTAACTCTAAAACAAAGGATATAGAAAACAACTTAGTGAAAAGGTAGCACAGTACCCACAACATGTGAAGGGAAATGGAAGCAATCTTGATTCCAAAGCAAGGGAGCACAGTTTCCAAGAGAGAGAATGGACTTTGCTGTAGACTCTGGACTGCTTATCTTTCCCGCTAGGGGGCGTCAGGGGTTTAGTATAAACAGAAACCAAACCAAACCACCTCCTTTGAACAGTTCTAATACGGAAAAGCTCGGCCTTGCCCTCATTATCCCTCCCTTCCGTGACTGCCCTGTGGACACCTTTTATCTCTGGTTTAATAGCGCCCCTTCTTTAAGCTCACGTTTCACTTTATTTTTTATTACTTAGTTCTCTATTAAATCTCTCTCTGTCCCTCTCATATTTCAAGGTGCTGTTAAAAAAACAAGGAAGCCTAGGTCATACCCTGAAAACCCGTTGCCTTGGTTTCCTTGGTTTTGTATGTGGGAGGAATTGTGGTTGTCAAATATTCTGAGGCCAGGTGCTGAGCAGGTGACATCAGAGTCAGCTGGAAGCTTGCAGCTGCCTCCCAGCCCCAGGGGTTCTGGTTCTCAGTGGAATTAGAAAGGGGCCCCAGAATCTACATTTTAAACACATTCTTCTGGGTGATACCTATTTTCCCCAAATTTGGGAATATCTGAACTTTTCTTTTCTAATTTTTCATGTAAAAAAAATTTAAGAGTCAAAGAATTAATGTCCAATGATGGTTTATCACACACTGGGCTTAGAAGCAAAGGAAGAGATGGGAGTCGTGCTGAATATCACAAAAATCACATTTAAGCCTGGCAGGTGACATTTTCTTCATTGTTGGACTAGGAGAGCCATGTGCTCTCGAGGTCTGCCAGGTCCTGAGTACTAGCCCCCACCCCCTCCCCCAATCTCCTAATCCTCTCTCCTGTGCTGGGGAGGGCCACTCAGAGTGAGCCCTCAGGAGAGGCTGTGCCCAAGTGTGACTCTCAGAGAGTGTAGCCAGAATTCAGCTAGCACTTGAGACCCTACTCTGTGCAGAGCAAAGTATTAGGTGTTTGGAGGTATAGCAACAACAATAATACAATATGAATAATAATAGAAGCAATGATAACCATTCACATTACACATCTATTTAAACACTGCATTATTTTCCCAGGGTTGATGTCACAAATGACCACAAACTGGATGATTGAAAACAACAGAAACTGGCCTGACCTGTGGTGGCGCAGTGGATAAAGCGTCGACCTGGGAACACTGAGGTCGCCAGTTCAAAACCCTGCACTGGTCTGGTCAAGGCACATATGGGAGTTGATGCTTCTAGCTCCTCCCCCCTTTCTCTCTCTCTCTCTCTCTCTGTCTCCTCTCTAAAATGAATAAAACAAAAACAAAACAAAAAAACAACAGAAACTTATTATTTCAACATTCTAGAGGCCAGAAGGCAGAAATCAAGGTGTTGGTAGAGTTCGGTTCTTCTGGAGGCTTTGAGGAAGAAAGCATCCCATCCCTCCCTCCTAACTTCTGATGGTTTGTAGCTATGTCACTCCTATCTCTGTCTCTGTCTTCGATGACAATCTCCTCTCTGTGTATCTGTGTCTCTGTTTTCTCTCCTTATAAGGATATCAGTCATTTAATTCAGGTCTGTTCTAATTCAGTATGACTTCATCCTAATTAATTGTATCTGAAAGACCTTCTTTCCAAACAAGGTCACATTCACAGGTACAATGAGCTAGAACTTGAATGTATTTTTTTGAGGGGGGCACAATTCCACCTGCTACAGATAAGAACCATGTGCACTGTGCAAAGAGTTTTACCTGCATTACTCTCCTAATGCTCACAGCCAGTGAGGCTGATAATATTATTATTCCAAATCTGACTTTTAGCCCTTAATCCTCAGGACTCTAGAAGTTTCTATTGAACTGCTACTTGACACTTTCACCTGGCTGCTGAATTTTCATCAGATTTCTTAATCTTTAGTAAATGGCATTACTCTTTACTTAGATGTTTCATTTAACCCTGAGAGTAATTCTTGGTTTCTCATGTTCCCTTATACCCAGTCTAACCCAGTCCAGTAGGTCCTGTTAGCACATTCTCAAGAACAAAAACAAATACCCCCAAACTGAAAAATTCCTAAATTCAACTGCTTCTCATTATTTCTTCATATTTCTTTGTATTAGTTATCTCTTGGTGAATAACAATTTTATTTATGCTTTATAGTATAAAAAAACAAACGTTTATTATCGCATAGCTTCTGTGGGTCAGCAACCTGCAGGCAGTATAATGTCAATGACCTACAGTCTCATAGGGGGTTGCAGTCACGCTGTCAGCTGGGGCTGTGGTTTTATATGAATGAAGGCTTTAGCAGCAAGGTGAGGCAGGCACCTTGAAGTTCACTCACATGGTTGTTGGTAGACCTTGATTTCTCAACATGTGGAATTCTCCAGAGGGCTAATTCACAATAAAGTAGTTTGTTTCCACCAGGGTGAGTGATGAGAGAGAGACGAGAGACGTCAGCATGAGAGCTATTGTCTTTTTATAACCTAATATCAGAAGTATCGCTTCTGCCCTATTCTGTTTTTTTTAGAGCTGAGTAAGTCTGGTCTGAGTAATTCAGGTCTGTTCTAATTCAGTATGACTTCATCCTAATTAATTGTATCTGAAAGATATTTGTATCTGAAAGATTCTTTGAGTTGTTCAATAATTTGTTTACTAGGAGGCAAGAATAATTGGGATCATCTTGAAGGCTCACAGCAGGGTGGCAGATTGTCAGGACATTCAGCAGGAAACAGGATTTGAAGGGCTACTCAGCTGAGCAGATAGTTCAACAACTACACAGTGATGAGGCAACAAAGATTGAAGTTTGAGCTTAGCACAATGGAGAGGAAAAAGTACATAGCTCAGGCTTTCAAGCAAAACCCCAGACAGGGCACATCCCAAGCATAGATTATACACTCTAGTCTGAACAACCAAAAAATACACACTTTCTCAAGTATACATAGAACATTCACCAAAATAAGCCACATGCTGGTTGGCCCAAGACAAGTTTCAAAAAATTTCAAAGGATTGAAATCATACAGAACATGTATTTTGAGCGCAGTGGAATTAAACTAGAAATTAATGCAAGAATGATTAACTAGAAGTCCTCGAATGTTTCAAAATTAAGAACACATTTTAAACAATCTAGGTTTAAAGAAGAACTAACATTTGTAGATTGTTATAAAATAAATTATAAAATTATACTGGAAGTAAATTATAACAAAATAGCATCAAATTTCGTGGATGCAACAGAAGCAGAGCTTAGAAGGAAATTTATGGCTGTAAGTGCATTTCTTCTAAAAGAAGAAGGGTTAAACTTCAATGATTTAAGCTTCTTAGATAATAGAGAAAGAAAAATTAATTTCGAAGAAAGAATTAAGGGCATATTAAACATAAGAGTGGAAATATGCAGAAGGTCCCTACTATGTCCGAGATTACCCTTCTAGTTGCAAAATCATAGAGAGACGAGGGGAGGGCGGCTCAAGAGAGGACCAGAGCAGCCCAGGGTGGGCTGACTCAGGGGGCTTGGGGCAGAGGATAACCAATAGGTATGGAGCTATATAAACATTATTTTTAAACTTCTGTTATTCTTGCTCACAGCAGCTGATTATGAGTATGGGCACTTCTCAATTTGGCCCCACCTTATACTGTATCACCTTGTCACCAGCTGCAGCATCCCTAATGCTGAATGCCACTGCCATCACCCCACTAGTCGTCCCCACATTTTGAGAAGCAACCTCCCTTACCTCTTCTCTGTCCACTCTGTCCTCTTTGCCTTTTCTATCCCTGTTGCCTGACTGGTGAACGACTGATTGTTCTTCAGGCTTCAACTCACACATTATTTCCTCTTTGGAAGATTTTATTATTCTCATATTTCCTAGAGAGAATGACTCACTCTTCTTGTGTTCCCATAGGATGTTGTATGAACATTTATTATGGTGCTCATTACTGTCTCAGACAGACAATAATAAACAGCTACCCCTCCTCTAAACCTCTGGAGAACTAGATTCCATGTTTAATCCCTCTTTGTATCCTCAGTTCCTGACACAGTGCCTGGAAAATTATATGCAGCTAGAATCTATGAATGAGTCATAAATTCCATCTTTTTGCTAACCACTCACATTCATTCAACAACAGGAAAGCAATTTCCAGTTGGAATACCTGGCTGTAATCTGCAAACTCTCTTTCAAATGCTTCTCTGGTCCTCCTCTCATGTTCTACAGGCTCACAACTCGGCAATTAAATAGGGAACTTGATTCATCAGGAAATATTAAAACAAGTCTGGATCTGGATTACTTTATAACATTCTGAGAGCAAAAAACGTCACGTTTCATTATTTTTCTAAATTGAATTAAAGCGGGCTTAAGTCTCCCCTGACTAAATTGGAAAGAAGTCAAGACCAGTCAACTTTGGAGGCTTCCTGCTGTTGACCGGGGCTGTGCCAGAGGCTCAAGCGGTCTGGAGAGGAGAGGGAGGGCCTTGGTGCTCAGGCATGCTGGTGCACTGCTGCTGTTGCTGCTTGTCAGGTCCCAGTGGCCTAACAAATTGAGCAGCTCCACTGCAGCTTTGTTTCCCTTGCTGAGCTCCGCCCTACACTCCCCTGTTGAGTATCTCAGCGTGGTGGTCCTGATGCACAAGACATCCATATAGGCATCCTTGCTCTGGGATACTGCATGGAGGCAGGCTCTGGACCCCTTCTGACATCTGCCTTCCTCCTGCTCCTGTTTCTAAGGTTCTCCATCATCTGGGGTTGAGCACTTCCTTCTTTAATTATTGAAACTCTGTTTCCTTTACTGTTGAGGAAAAACTTTGCCTCATCAATCCCATGCCCTCTAAAAGAGTGGTTCTCAAAATGGGGTCCCAGCCAGCAGCAGGAGCCCTCCAGAGCTTGTCAGACCTGCAGATTCTCAGTCCACACCCGATATCTACTGAATCTGGATCTCTCGTGGTAGGGCTCAGAAGTCTAAGGTTTTGCCAGCCTTCCAGGTGATATTGATGAATTAAAGTTTGAGAATCACTCTTGTAAAACAAAGAAAGAGCTTTCCCCGAATTCCTACTCTGAAATACATAAAAAACAAAACAAAATAAAACAAACAAAACTGTTAGTAACTCTTTCCCTTAAAGAAAATTCAAGGCAACAAGAATTTGATAGGAAGAGAGTGCAGCTTTGAGGACTGATTACTGTCCCCTTCTAAGATTCTCAATGTCTGTCAGTGAAAAGAAAACAAAACAGAGCAAAAATTTCTGTGGCAGAATAACCTATTGATGCTTTGTTTCTTTAGCTGTCTTAGCAGCTCTTGAGAAGCTTAAAATCATTCCGTGCGGTCTTTCCCCCCATAGGAATTCTGAATGAACAGGCCTGGAGTGAGGTCCAGATGTTGTTTTTACAAAGTTTTCCAGGTTATTGTTATGTGTGGCCAAAGCTACAAACCATTGCTCTACATCATTCCCTGTTTTGTTTTTGTTTGTTTGTTTGCTGTTTGGTGTGTGTGTGTTTTGAGGAGAGCACTGGTCATCTTAACTAACTTGTTAACTTCTAGATTTGCTTGTGACAATCAGGGACGAAAGGGGAGTGTCCGTTCCTACATTCTCCCAGTTGCTTCATATCCAGTGTAGGGTTGACATTTCCTCTCCTTTCCTTGCTCACTTACTCAGGACCGGAGGGGCCATCGCAGCATTCACACACAGGTCAGACATTGTCACAGTCAGTGAGGGATGCTTTTGAGTATCAGCCCCTAAACTCTCTCCAGCCCCATCTTTGTTGGAGGTGGGTAAGGGATGATCTTGCTCCCCTCCCCACCACCTTTTCATCACATTTCAAAGAAGCATGTCTCATGGAAAAATCAACCCCGCACACTTATTTGTAAGCAGAAATAAAAGACTCATACAACCCATTCCATAGGCTTAGTGGTTTTGGTTCTCCTAAACCCTTTTGTGAACTTCAATTTCACTTATATTAGGTTTATTCACAGCTCCCTGATGCTGTGGCTTATTTTTTAAGTCTCTAACTGTGTGTTCCATTTTGTACAGTTTCTATGACTTCAAGTTCACTAATATTTTCTTTTGTAGTGTCCAATCAGCTATTAATATTATGTAGTGTAGTTTTCATTTCAGACATTGCTATTTTATTAACCCTAGAAGTTTGACTTGGATCTTTTTTATATCCCTCAACATGCTCATGTTTTCTTCTTCCTTCTTAAACCTACAAAATGTAATTATTATAACTTAAACAATATCCTCATCTACTATTTCTTTCTGTCTCTATTCACTGACTCTCCTCATTTTGAACTGCGTTTTCCTGCTGCTTTGCATGCCTGATCCTTTTTTGCTTTAATTAGATGGTGACCTTGACCTCATTGTGTGCTCAATATTTTTGTACTCTTTAAATAATCTTGCACTTGATTTTGGGTCATATTAAGTTACTTGTAAACAGTTTGGTCCTTTTGAAGGCTTGCATTTAAGTTTTACCAGGTAAGACCAGGACAACCTTTATTCCAGGTCTAATTTTGCCCCCCTACTAAGGCAAAAGCCTTCTGATGCCTTGTGAATTACAGGGTTTCTCCCAGTTGGACTGGGCGATGAAAAGCCATTCCTGATCCTCTGTAATCCCTGAAACTGTCCCACCTGACGTTTCCAGTGTTCTCCCCTCCCCCCACTTCAGAGAGTTTATTCCCAAGCAGGGTCTGAGCAGGATTCGGTTAAAGGCTACAAATTTCTGAAACTCTCTTCCATCTGGGCAGGTCTTCTGTCTTTCATAATCTGTCCTGCAAACTCCTAGCTACTTTGCATTAACTATCTCCTCAAATCAAAAACACCATTGAGTTGTCGGGGATCCCTCTCCCTACACTGCAACCTGGTAACTCTGGGCAGTTAACTGAGTAACTGTCGGGCTCACATCACTTGTTGACTCTCACGGATTCCTGTGCTGCTGTTTTTCCATTGTCTGGAAATCACTATTTTATATATTTTGCTCATTATCTTTTTAGGTATTTAAGTTGAAAAGGCAATGCGCATTTCTGTTATTCCCTTGAGGTTGGCCATGGACATATCTTGGGCTTAATGTTTATATCCTGTTTGTACAAGGTTGGGGAGTGTCTCCACAATATCTTCATCCAGCCACATTGCTTCAGTATTCCAGTTAAGAAACATCTGGTGTTTATCACAGATAAAGAAGTTAAAGTCCCTTAGTTGCTGACCTACGATGTGATGAGCTTTTGATGAAACATTGCCCAACTGTCCTCAAGGTTTATATTCTTTTTTTTTTTTTTTTGAGGATGTAAATTGGAAGTAACACACACTACTATTATTGATAGTCAAATATTCTGAAGTAAATTTTACCTATCATATCCTTTCACCCTCAATAAAACTGCATGTAGACCTGAGATTTGGGTCCCCCTCACCCAGTGCTTGCCAGCAGAGTGCCTGCCATTGCTTCCTCTTTCTTGTCTGTATTCCAAGAGTAGAAGCTTGGAGCCAGAGAGGCCGTCCTCCTCTGACAGTGGCCAGTGCCCCTCCCTCTGCTGAGATGCATACACACACTGTTTCTGTTGTAACAAGTGTCCCTTAGGTCAGTGTTAGCAAATCTCCTCTTGCTCTGCTGACTGGTGATTTAAATAGCTATGTGTGCTTTAAGCAAATCCAAAAAGGAGTGTACTTTATTCCAGAGCACAAAGAGAGGAAAGAATAGTTGAATACTAAAACAAGACTCTATTTCACAAGGTTAGTTAGAGTTAGGAACAGAAGGATGTCTCCTCAGTTCTCAATGTAGATCATTCCCCAGAACACTGCCACTAAGTCACCCACTCACACCCATTTTCTGATCATTTATTCATTTACCTTGTTTATCTTTGAGAAAAATGCAGAGTTGAATAAACCAACCCTGCACCTACAGTTTATAATCCAGTGGAAAATCAATCATAACGCATCACAAGATTCATTAACTTCAACTTTGTTGCCCGACATGGAGCTCTGCTGCCCACTCTCTAACTCACCACTTGATGACATCCCTTCTTTCCACGAGTCCTCCCCAGACTGCTCTCTGCCTGGCACACTCTTCCGTGAACTTGGTAAACATATCCTATGTACTTGATTTTCTCACACCAGATTTCACAGATTCCATCCGTCTATCTGTACACATATCACCCTTCTCACCTCCAAAAGATAAATCACACCATCTTATTTGACTATGGTCACTGCTTTACTGCAGGAAACAGGGAACGGAGCCACACAGCTCTGTGCTCTGGGACACCTGTCAGGAGAGGTGGTGAAGATTTAGAAGGACAGCAAAACAGGTAACTAACCGTGAGAGTGGCTGTTATCTACAACCCTCAGAGGGGCTGTGAGGCAACAAAGGAGGCGGTCCTGCAGACACCATTTGGAAAGCGTGGAGGAGGTGGATAAGGTGTTAGCAAAGGCATCTAGCCTTCTGTTGACTGTCCCCTGGGCCTCATGAAAGGGTCTCTGAGAGCACAGAGTCTGGCTTTCTGCTGTTGGAAGAATCAAAGTGCCGCCAATATTCACCTCCTGGCTGTGGAGGTGACCTAACCCATGTCTGGCAGTGTGAGTAAGCTCTGTTGAGACTCTACAAAACTGGAAAGAGAAGTTTTATCTTAATCCAGGATTAACTTCAAAGGCAATTACTATTATTATTTTTTATTATTTTGATGTATATGTTTTAAAGTTACTTTATCCTGAAGACATGCACATACTGTCCATCAAAATGCAATTGTACCTTACCAGGTGGTGGTGCAGTGGATAGAGTGTTGGACTGGGATACAGAGGACCCAGGTTCGAAACCCTGAGGTTGCTGGCTTGAACGCAGGCTCAACTGGTTTGAGCAAGGCTCACCAGCTTGAGCCCAAAGTCACTGGCTTGAGCGCAAGATTGCTCGCTTTAGCAAGGGGGTCACTCACTGTGCTGTAGACCATCGGTCAAGGCACATATGAGAAAGCAATCAATGAACAACTAAGGTGCCGCAATGAAGAATTGATGTTTCTCATCTCTCTCCCTTCCTGTCTGTCTGTCTCTATCTGTCCCTCTCTCTGTTTCTGTCACAAAAAAAGGAAAAAAAATAAATGCTATTGTTGGAGCACATAGGGGTCTTTCTTCATCAGTTGCAAGAAAAAATCTTTACAATGAATTAGCAGTATGCACACATTTAAGGCTAGGTATCCAAGCTTTCTCTCCATCATTTTTCCAATGGCCAACATATAAGTTTGTGACAGGGTGGACAAAGAGCCCAGTTGTGGTAGATCTGTACAATGGAATACTATGCAGGACTAAAAAGGAGCAAAGTATTGACAAAAGAAATGCCTATGAATCTCAAATAATGATGCTGAGTGAGAGAAGGCGGACAAAAGTGAGTGCATACTGTATGACTCCATTTATGTTTTTGTTTAGAAAATTAAATTTAACAGGTGACATTGGTCAACAAGAGTACATAGATTTTGGGCACACATCTCTACATCATTTGGACAGTCGATTATGTTGTATACTCATCACCTGAAGTCAAATCATCCTCTGTCACCTTATATTTGTACCTCCTTATACCCTTCCCCCAACCCCTATCCCTCTCTCTCTCCCTCCACTCCCCTCCCCCGGTAACCACTGTGCTCATATCTATGTCCATGAGTGTATAACTCCATATAAAGAAAATTCTAGAAATGCTAACTAATCTGTGACAGAAAGCAAGACAGTGGCTCCTTGTAGGGGATGATTCAAGTAGGGGCAGGAGGAAACTTCTGCTTTGACATGCACACACACGTGTGTGGACAGACACACACACACACACATGCACGGACACACTTAGGGCGGTAATGGTTTCACTGGTGTACATATGTCAACACATAAAATTGTAACTTTAAACACTTACAGTTTATGTATATCAATTGTACCTCAATAGTATATCCTCCTTGCTACCTGGACTAACCTCCTTTACTCATTCCAGAGGTTCTTGGGCATAGCTGATGTCCTGCTCTCAATGATGCCAGGAGGATACTAAAAAGCAGTGATAAATATCAGGGCAGTGTCCTTATGAGACCAGAGCAGGACACCTGGCATTCAGCTTGTCTGCTTCTCTCAGTAGGAGAACCCACAACCCAGGCTACTCCCAGGCTCTGGTTGAGCTCGATGGGTTAAGAGAATTTAAAGAGTGCGGTAAGCTAAGGTTGTAGACATTCCTTGACACTTCCATTCCTTCCTAACATCACCCTTCATGTGAAAATCTCTAATCAGGTCAGAGTTCATAGTTACTGATTGAGCGGCATTTATTAGTGAAGGGAGTTACTGTTTCTTAACCAAGAAAATTCAATCTTTGGTCTCTCTCTCTCTCTCTCTCTCTCTCTCATTGTTTTCTTCTGTGTAGTTGGGTACACAGAGCCAGGACTCCTTTCCTGCCATTACCTCCAGTTTGAGCTAGTGAATCACTCCTTAGAAAATAACTGTCTTGTATAAAACAGGAGCTCACCCTCTCCATCACTCCCTGTCCTCTGTAGCCTGCTTATTGTTCTCCATCTTACACATTATACGTTTACATATTTCTTTCTATTCCTCTGTCTCCCACAACTGAAACTAGAGCATACACAAGCATGAAGAGAGAGATATCTATTTTATTTATTGCTGTATTCCTTATGTGTGGACAGAGTAGGCAGTCAATAAATATTGCTGAGTGGATAAATGAAGTATTCACTTTTACTAAAGCAGTGGCACTTAACGTTTCCCTGATACATTTCATTCCTAATTTCTTCCTCTACTTGGAAACAATAGATAGACTCTTCTTAAGTTCACATTTGATTTTAAGGCAGAACAGAATAAAGGGGCTGTGGCCACGTGGTTCAGGACCAACATAGGACTGGTGTGATAATGGTAACATCCTCAACTGTTGGCCTGGGTGCTCAGAGACCACCATACATGAGCACTTCATTGTTTACTAACTTCTCATTATTAGACTTCTCTAATTTCCAGTTCTATAGCATCTCCATCAAGCATTATTTTAAAGAACAAGAACAGATTGTTACAATTAATTATTTTTTTTGAAACGATCTCAAACTTAAAGCAAAGTTAGAAGTTAAAAAGAGAACATTTTACACTCCGAATCATTTTAGAGTAAGTTGTCAACTAGTTGCCCCCCTTCCCAAACACCGTAACGTGGGTCTCTAACAAACAAGGGCATTCCTCTACAAAACCACATCCATCACCATCAGGATATTAGCAGGGATACCAGACAACCATGCAATCCTCTCTCCCCTTTCAAATTTCACTAACTGTTCCGACATTGTCCTCTGTAACAAAAGGGTCCAATTCAGAGTGGTGCTCCATTTAGTTGTCATACCTCTCTGGTCTCCTTTAATCCGGAACCATTTCTGTTTTCCTTTGACTTTTAAGGCCTTTTTAAGAAGAGGAAGCCAGTAATTTGGTGACTATCCCTCCACTTCAGTTTGTCTGATGTTCTCTCACCATGAGAGTCAGGCTACGGTCTTTGGCAGAGATTTCATAGAAGTGGTTCTCATGGAAGCCTATCAGCCAGCACACCGTTGACTGTCTACATTACAGGTTTTCTTGCCTTTTCCAGCACTTCTATGCTTGGCCCATGATGATGTAACACAAGATGTTACATTACATGTTGGGGGATAAAGGTTGCAGGTGGAATTAAGGTTGCTAATCAGCTCATTTGAAGATAAGGAGATTCTCTTGGATGGTCCTTGTGGCCCAGTGTCATCACGTGGCTCCTTATAAGTGGAAAAGGAGGGAAAGGAGATAGTGATGTGACATGAAAGACTCAACTGGCATTGCTGGCTTTGAAAATGGGGGAGAAGGCCATGAGCCAAAAAATGTGGGCACCTCTAGAACAGTGGTTCTCAACCTTTTTTGAGGTACCGAACCCACCAGTTTCATATGCGCATTCACCGAACCCTTCTTTAGTGATAAATAAAATATGATTTTTTTTTCCAAATTCAAGACATAGGTAATTTTTTTTACTGGTGCACAAAATGAGCCGTGTATGAACATCACCTTGCTCAAAGAACAAAAGCAACAAAGTGCATGAACTCACAACAAATTACAGTATTACTTTATTCTGGCCTCCGCGGCAGAGGCTTCTCCGAACCCCTGAGAACTACTCATCGAACCCCTAGGGTTTGATAGAACCCAGGTTAAGAACCACTGCTCTAGAACATGGAAAGGCAGGAAAACGGATCCCCCCCAGAGCCTCCAGAAAGGAATGTAGCTGTGCTAACATCCCCTGAGTTTGTCCAAGCACAGTGAGACCCACCTCAGACTTCTAACTTCCAGAGCAGTAAGATGAAAAAAGTTGGGTTGTTTTAAGTTCCCAAGTTTATGGGACTTTGTGATGGAAACCTATACATATCCCTTGATATGTGTGAATTAATAGGAAACTCATCCATATCCCTTGAAGTGCTGGGTCTGAGACTCTCCACCCAGGCCTGTGGGCCCCACCTTGCACTTGGCTCACTGCTCTGATGTGGCTGCCCTGGCCCTGGGCATGGCTGGATGAGCTGATATCTGGAACTTCTTGAACACATATGGCTGGCTGGAAGACATGTAGAACCAACACGGGGCCAAATTCCTCCCAAATGGCTTAAGGAGGCCTGTGTAAGTCCAGAGGTGCAAAATCTTGGCTGGATTATTCCAGTAAATTCTCAGGAAGCCTGGCAAGCTCCCTGATTAGTGGCGTCCTCTTAGTGGTGGAAAACTTACTCTTGGGAATGGACACCCCTCCCAGGGCAGCCTGTTCAGGTGAACTGGAGAAAGACCTTCCTGGGCTGGCTGACTTCCTCTGCGCTCCTGGTTCCCTTCTGGGTGAGTGGTGACAGCTCCGAAGGGTGAGGTCACAGAGGAAGAAAAGCACCAGAGAGACCTTCAGACTCAGGGTGGCTCACACTCATTTGGTCAGATCACCTTTAGTATCGAGGAAGGGACTCCGTCCAGGGTCAGACTAGCAGATTAGCTCAGACCGTTTCCTTTTGTGTGCCTTGGCAAAAACAAAAGCTTTCTTTCTTTTCTTTTTTTATTAAGGATTTTATTTTTATTTATTTATTTTTTTACAAGGACAGAGAGAGAGAGTCAGAGAGAGGGATAGATAGGGACAGACAGACAGGAACAGAGAGAGGTGAGAAGCATCAATCATTAGTTTTTCGTTGCCGACGCAACACCTTAGTTGTTCATTGTTTGCTTTCTCACATGTGCCTTGACCGCGGACCTTCAGCAGACCAAGCAACCCCTTGCTGGAGCCAGCGACCCTGGGTCCAAGCTGGCGAGCTTTTGCTCAAGCCAGATGGGCCCGCCCTCAAGCTGGCGAGCTCGGGGTTTCGAACATGGGTCTTCCGCATCCTAGTCCGACGCTCTATCAACTGCACCAGGCGACAAAAGCTTTCTATTAATTTTCCCAATGGTAGTCCTAGCCTGCCTTGGAAGTGGATCATGGAGAAGTCTGACCAGCTAAGGGTCTCCGTGGAGTGAGCGATGTTAGGATAAATTCGGAAACTGGGCGGAGGCCGGCATGAAAGGGGGCAGCACTGAGCTGGGGCGGGTGGGGAACCGGGTGCCTCAGGCCCATCTCTGCGCTCCACATCCTCCGCCTATATTGTAGCCGGGTGAAGGGTGGGGGGCGCTCCCTCCCGGAGTCCCGCCCAGGGTGGCTCTCTCCGGGCTCCCCTATTTGGCCGGCTCGCCGGGTCTCTGGGCGGGGTTGGGACAGCGCGGGGGTGGGAGTCCGGGAGGAAGATGCACAGAGCTGGCGGCGGACCGGCGCGGGAGGGAGAGGCTGGGGATCCGGGGTGGGCTGCGCCCTCCCGCCCCGACACATTGCACATCCCGCACAAAACCGACTCAGTCAGCTGAAATCACTCCCCTTTCAGGAGGAGGGAGGGGAAATCAAGGTAACTAGTCCCTTTCTGCTTAAAAAAAGCGGACTGAGATCTGGGCAACGCTGTCGCCGTCCCGCCCACCCCTGGACCATGCACCCCGGCGTCTCCCCGCTCGGCTGCAGGCGGGGACTCAGTTTCTTAAGCTGAGAGCTCAAACTTGGTGACTTTTCTTCTCCCCAACAACTGAATCATGCCATGTGCCCAGAGGAGCTGGCTTGCAAACCTCTGGGTGGTGGTTCAACTCCTGAACTTTGCGGGGCTGTGCTCTGGGAGATACCCGCAGCCCGGCCAGGTGCGCTTCCCGGACAGGAGGCAAGGTGGGTGGCTTTTCTTTATTTCTTTTAAAAACCGTAGAGGTAAAACGTGTGAAAAGTTGGTGACTGCCCTCTCCCTTCCCCCACTCAGCTGAACTTTGCAGAGACTTGAGGCTGAGTTGCAGGGAACTCGGAGGCGGGTGCTCAGCCCGCGGGGTTTCTCAGAACGCAGGGTGTTAGGTTAAGGAGCCCGTAATTCTACCTGAAAGGTGAGCGTGCCGGTCTTTTCCCGATGCCACTGCGGTCAGGACCCCAGAGGTCGCTGGTTACCACCCCCACCTCCCTCTTTATGTCCTCTGAAGCTGCACGGTTTCAGCCCCCTAAGTTTTCAGATTCAGAACACAGAAAATGATTTCTTTTTGAAAAGTTCCAACTGGCTAAGGGCAGACATTGCAGAGTTTCTAGCTGATTTTAAAGTTCTGGTCAGGGAAGGGGGAAATGTGATTCCGCCTCCCTGCTGGGTGAGTTTGGCTGTGTTTTGGTTTCCTGGAAAGATGCAGGGCAGTGTTTTAGAAATAACAGCCCTTTTCGGGCAAACTAACCAGTGTGGGGGCTTCCTTTTCCCTGCCCTGCCCTCCGGCTCAGGGCCAGTGTGTCGTTTTCTGCGTGCCATGAAGCTCCTGATGCTGCGGAAAGCCCTGGAGAAGCGTGGTGGACAATTTATTGCTGTTATTATTTTTAAGCCTAACACCCTAGAAGGGTGGTACTGTTGCCCCTGCTATTTTATTGGACTGGAAGGGTTAGAGACACTTTCCTGTTTGGTGGGGAGTTCATTGGGTTTCTGGGAAATCAACAGTGCTGGAGAATGTTCCATGCACCAAGACTGCTGCGGTACTCTCTGTGTGTGTCAGCCCACTGGCCACCTCTGGGGTGCAGGGACCATTGTTACTGTCTCAGTTTTCCGATGAGGCAGCTGAAGCTTGGAGAGTTTATGGGCCTAGCTTGTGGTGGAGCGAGGTTTGAACCCAGGTGGCCTGACTCCAGAGGCTGGCCCCTTACAATCAAGCAACATTGCTCTAACAGGGGTATCGCGCGCGCGCGCGCGCACACACACACACACACACACGCACACACACACACACACCACTGGGTTAGCATCCATTAAGTCCTATTTCTGCTGACTGTGCTCAAGTCTTGGGAAGCTTCCATCGCTTCCTGACCCCCTTTGATCCCCACGACCACTTGGGTGGCAAGGATCACCAGCCCCCCCCTTCTTAGGATTTCCACACGGAGGTTTCTGCCTACGTTGCAAAGTTCAAAACTGCTGGAGAGCTCATCTGCTGAGACTTCAGGAGCCATCAGAAGCAAGTCATTTTGCTTTCCTTGGAAGCTGCAGCCAGCAGCACTGGGGTTGGATGTCAGTCAGCCAGCACTCGCTTGTGTAAACGGTCCAGATACAATCTCCCACCCCCAAGTTTAAAATAGCAGCGTTTGTTGTTCTTTGAAAAACAGCCCCTTTGTGAAAAGTCTCTCTTCTGTGGCAGCACAAACAAAGCCTGCAAGCACTTCCCAGGGCATTTGGAGATAGCTTGGTTCAAAGACACACATTCTCCTGGGTTGGTTTTCAGCTCTGCCTGCTCTGCATCTTCTTAGCAAGAGAATTCAGCTTAGTGTGGAGCGGACTGCCCAGGGCCTTGCTTTCACTTCTCTGGGCAGTGGCAGCTGGTTGTTCCCCTGGTCACCTTTAGGGTTATGCACTGAAAGTATTTGACATTGAAAAAGGGCTGACCTGACCTGTGGTGGCGCAGTGGATAAAGCGTCGACCTGGGAACACTGAGGTCGCTAGTTCAAAACCCTGCACTGGTCTGGTCAAGGCACATATGGGAGTTGATGCTTCCAGCTCCTCCCCCCTTTCTCTCTTTCTCTCTCTGTCTCTCACTCTGTGTCTCCTCTCTAAAATGAATAAAATAGAAGTTTAAACTCATCTCTTTCTTAAAAAAAATAAAGAAAAAGGGCTGGAAAGTGCTCCAAGCTTATTAGCAATGAGGAGGTATTGTAGGTTTTAAAAAAGGATTTCAGATTTTAAAAGGCTTTCCACCAAAATATGTGTCCTTAATCCACATTTTATGAGAAGGAGGAATTTCCGAGCACAGCTCCATTTAGGACTAAGTTGAGAGAGCAAATAAGTCAGAGAAGGAAAATCTGAGGCTTCCTGGGAATAGAATGACCTGGGTTTTGCTTCCAAATGACCTGCCTTATGCTTCACCATTAGCCAATCCCCTAGACTTCCACTTGAACTCTGACAGAATTTTTGAATTGCACCCAAATTCTGAACATTTAAATTTTTAAAAGATTGATATTAGAGAGGGAGAGAGAGAGAGAAACATTGATTTGTTGTTCTACTTATTTATGCATTCATTGGTTGATTCTTCTTTGTTCCTGAACCAGGGACTGAACCTGCAACCTTGGCACATTTGGACGACGCTCCAACCAACTGATCTACCTGGCCAGGGCCAAATTCTGAACATTTAAGCTTGCATATCACTTTAGATATCACCTCTCCCATCCTTATACTTACAGATGAGGAATGGGCGGTCTAGGTGGTCAGTCTGTGAGCCAACATGTATTTATTGAGCACCTGCCAATTAATTGCCACTCTACCAGAGGGATGAATAGAGTCCCACAGTTGGAAACACAGTCAGAACTTCGGTAACCAATAAGGTTCCTTCTAGGCCTAAGGGTCGGGCAGAGATAGGATTTTAGACTGAGGAAGGAGTATGGAGATAAATCTAATCCTTCCTGGGACTAAAAGCAGGCAGATTGGACAAACTCTGCTCAGTATACTTTTTCCGCTGCTCAGTTGCGCGATGACTCCCACAGGATTCCCGAGCAAGGATCAGGATGATGGCAAATCTTCATTTCACACACAGCTTGCTGCCTCTCCTCTACAGCCAGTTCTGTCCCTTTAGGCTTGTGATTCCTTGGCTGTTCACAAGTCACCGGTCACTTCTGTGACCTCTTTAGCTCCAGACACCTCCATGAAATTAACAGGGCAGGCGTTTGATCCCATGTTAGAGACGTGTTCTGGGCTGCGTGGATTGTGCAAGAATGCCTGGAGTGTTGCCGTGTGTTTCAACACAAATGTGCCAATCATGCATTTATGTCATTTGCAAAAAAATAGATTCTGCAAGGAGAAAATGATTTTGGATATTTCCTTCATGCCAAGAGAGACTTCACAGTTTTCATATTTTATGTGCATTTATAATAATGAGTAATTACTCTCTGCAGGTTGGTTATCATGGGCTTGGTGAGCAAATCCATCCTCCTGTGCATTACATCTTTGAGGGAAGCTACATGATCCTCCATAACATTTCCACACATGTAGTTTTCTATAATAAAAAATGCAGTAGAAAGGTTACAACAATCTGTGGAAGATAATTGAAAATGAATTTCCATTATAGTAACTTCATTGCCCTTTTCAGGAGGGAGCCTTAGAAATTCAGCCACTAAGATAGAAACAAATGTGGAGAATGATCACGAACTTAACCTAAAATGTATAAAAACTGATGGGTGAATGTTCTCTCACCTTCCTCCTTTCATTCTAAGCAGAGGGTATATAACCACTCGGTGTTTTCTATTTTCAACAGTACGTGTGCCAGCGGGCTTCACTCAGAGTGTCTCATGCAGTATTTGTGGTTTCACATTGAATTTTACACAAGGCAAATTAAAGTATTCCGGGCTTTTCAGTATTCCTGCTCACCCCGATGCAGACTGTGGTGTCATTACAGTGTGTTGTAGCCTCTCCCCACCTTGATATCTGGGGCTCAGTGATAGACCCTGGAGAAGTCAGGGCTCAGCTCCCAAGGCTGGGCTCTGGGGTCATCTGGCCCAGCACGAATGCTCACACCTCTTTATTATATTTTTACAGAGCTGAGGATGGAGGCTAAGATGAGGGACATTGTTAATAACACGTACTCCTTACGACAGTGAGCATTAGATAAAACTAAGTTAGTGTGGTCTTACCTCTGTGCTTGACCATAGAAGTGGTGAAAATTAGGAGCTGTTATTATTTCCTGACATCTTATTTCTCCATCCCTATCCTATTCCCTCTGAACTCTGCTTTCTGATGGCCATGTCATAGCTACCTAATCTTCTAAATAAACTCCTACTGACAGGAAGTCAAGGTGAGTGGGGACTTCTTCCTTCTCTCTGCTTGGAAGTTACATGTATTTATGGCCATAGAGATTACTGGTAGCCAAGAGTCTGTCAGGCTCTGTTCTAAATCTATTATGTATATTTATCTGTTGGCTCCTCACACTGCCCTAGAACGTAGATACTGTCGGTATGCCCAGGGTACATGAGGCAACTGTATTTGGGACACCAACATTAACCATACTACATATAGGGCCTCCTACTTCCATCCATACCTGTGGCTGGCATGGCTTAGCTGCCTCTTGGCAGTAATGTCAAGAAGCAAAGCCGGTCTTATCTCCCATTACTCTGCCTTATAAAGAGGCAATTGTTACCTCCATTGATTGCTGAGCAAATTGAGGTCTCTTAAAGAACTAAAGCAGTTCTTTGCTTGTTTAGACCATCATCGCCAGTGGCAGTGCTGTTGCCTCTACTCTGTTATATTCTCTGCCAAGTGCAACTGCATATATGTACGTGAAGTACAGTGGCAAGGACATGAATTTGAAATAGGAAGCACAAGATTTTAATCCAAGTAGTGTTGCACATTGGCTCTGTGCCCTCTCTTAGACTCAGTTTCTTTGTCAATGAAATGGGGATAATATTCTAGATCATGTTGTGAGTATTGAATGAGGAGAGACTTAGGGTACCTGGCTCTTAGCTAGAATGCTCATGAAATAGCTAGAGTAATTGTTATCTTGATATTATATAGCTGCCTTATGCTGCCTCTTTAAAAAACCCATTAGGTTAAAAGCAACGTAATTAAAAGCTGTGTATTTGTTTGCTTTTTTATTCTTTGGGAAATGGGTGCTTTACTCTTTCATTTACACTTTCAAAGATCATGTTTGACTCTTTGAGTTGTATCTTCAGAGACAAGCCTTATAAGGGACCTGAGATCTACTCTTAAGAGAGGGAGTTAGCATTTGGACATTGTCCACACACAGAGGGGACCACTGCATGATGACAGCTATCCTTAGTTAAGATTTTTCTTGCCTCTAACTTCCCTCCACTGCTCTAAACCTGGGGTATCAGAGACATCATTACAAGTAGGAAAAGAGGAGAAAAACACAGGAGAAATACTAATGGAAGCTGATTATGCACGCCTCACCCAGCCTAGCCATGCCTCTCTTGGGTCTGAACTTGGAAGGGCAGTGGCGCTCTGATACTAAAGAGGTCCAGCTCGTCCTTGGGGGAGTGGGTGGCACAGAGGACTGGGTCAATTTGACTTCTAGTTCTTGGCATGGTAGCATCACAGTTTCGTGCAAAACCCCTTTCTCGTTTTTTATTATTTGTGCATTTTTGTCTCCATTCTCCACTTTCATTTTTCCTCAGAGAAGACTATGTTAATGGGTTCCATGTGTGTTTTTTGTTCGCGTACGTCCTGGCAAACTTTGTAGTATTGTTTCTGTGTGCGTGTATTTTCCATTAATGTGAGTAGCTCTGTTTTACCTTGTCTTGTTTCGTATTTTTCATTGAGCTGTATTTTGAAGTTCTGCCCATGTCACTACATGGTCTGTCGCTCCAGACTGTGGCAGTTGCAAGCAATGGGTCTGGACATTTTACAATTTTATAAAAATTGAGATAGTTTTATAGTACCTAGGAGCGAAACTGTGCAGATGAACTTCTCCGGCAGAGAGTGTTTGAAGGCAGCTGTCTGGGAAGTAAAGGTCTTCTATCATTGTGCCCCACCAAGCCCAGCTCTTAGTTAACTAGCTGCAGTTGTGGTCGCTGCTCCGTCCATGCTGTGATAGATGAGATTCTGGCCTCTCCAGAACGTGGGGGTAAATACACAAAAGGCATTGTAAAATGAGGCTATTCTGGAAGCTACAGAAAGTGAGGGCATGGGGTTCAGAGGTGGCAGAGAGAACTTCAACCAGGGAGAGAGCAGGAGAAAGAAGAGGGAGGATAGGAGTTGGGACTTCAAAGCATAAATAGGAATAAACAGTACATTGATAGAGTGCCAATCAGCAGGTGGCATGAACAAAGTAATGCAAGCTAGAAAGTGCAAGTAAGCTGGGAGGTAGCAAGTAGAATTTCCCCCCCTTTTCTCCTTTTCTTCTTTCCTTCCTTCTTCTCTCCCTCCCTCCCTCCCTTTCTTTCTTCCTGATTTCTTTATTTTCTGTTTCTGCCTCTAACAAAAGATTAGTTTATCTTACTAAGTGTTAATGGTTTGCTTTAACTAGTCTCGAATCCAGAATGATAGCTACTCCCTAATAGTTAGAATCCTTATTATTCTCCAGCATCAGAATGAAGGGGTGGTGGTGGGATTAAATTTGAGGAAGTCAGAAGGCACGTGTGCTCTTGTGTGAGGAAGGAGTGCGTGTTCATGGTTTGCGTTGTCAAAGTGGCGGTTTTCATATTTTACACTCGTGTCTTGCATCCTTGTAGGTTCACTTACCCTTTTATTTCGTGTATTTTGTAAAACTAAAGGAGAAAGACACAAGTTCCTTTAAGTGCTCTTTGCTGCATGATGGACTGCTTATGCTGTAATTGGTGTGAGGTTCGTCAGAGTGTCTATAATGGGTTTGTTGTGTTTTTGAATTTTTTTTCAACTTGACTTAACAGGATGCTCCCAAGGTGTTTAAACTCCTTAATAAACAGTGAAGTGCTAAGATGAATGAACTCTAGACCTGAAATATTCCTGTTCCTCATACTGATCTTGTCTCCTTCCCAAGAGTATTTCTTATGAATTAATTCGCGCCTTAATTTGTCTTGGGCAAACCATCTGACATCCAGAGTTATGCCCTATTGTCTGCTTTGATGGTCACAGGCCACCCAGGAGGAAGCCCCGCGCCAGTTGTTCAGGGAATTTAATGTTAACGTGTTTGTATGGTACAAAGGATCTCGAAACTTCAAATCAGCAGTGGGATTTTGCAATCAGCAAGCTCTAATCTAAGTTTGCCTTGCTGTAGCAGAGATCTCTGTTTGACTCTGTCTCCTTTTCTTTTCAGACCATTTCGTCAGGGCCCTGCCGGAACATCACGTGGTGGCGCCGGTCCGCGTAGACGCACGTGGGCATTTTCTGTCCTATAGTTTACGCCATCCCTTCCCCGGCAGCAGGAGGAAGAGGGACTTGGATAGTCCAGAGGACCGTGTGTACTACAGAATTTCTCATGAGGAGAAGGACCTGTTTTTTAACTTGACAGTCAATCAGGGATTTCTTTCCAAAAGCTACATTTTGGAGAGAAGGTATGGGAACCTCTCCCATGTTAAGATGGTGGCTTCCTCCGGCCCCTCCTGCCACCTCAGGGGCACAGTTCTGCAGCAGGGCTCCCGCATCGGGACTGCGGCCCTCAGTTCCTGCCATGGACTGGTGAGTGCTGGGCTCCATCACCTCCCTTCAGTCTCCAGACCCCTAATATCTTAACCACTGCCAATGGGTTCTCCTTGTTCATGGTCCTGTCCTCTAAATGCCTTAAGGAGAAAGTGCATACAATTAATGATCTACCAATCCGCAGGTAGCAGGTGATTCCAGCCTACAGCTGGGATTGAGACCCACAGCTCTCAATTGCTCCCAGGCTTGGAAATAGAATACTGGGACCGTTTCCATTTCAAATGGCCCGGGGTGAGCAGTGAGAAGCACCCTGTGGGCGTTTTCAGATTTCAGACTCCTGCTAAATTCAAGAGCACAAAGAAGAAAATTTTAACTAATAAAATTATGTGGCAGTAGCCAAAATGATGGAAAATTTCTGAATCCAAATCACTGAATGATTTTTCCAGATGAACCAATTCACTAAGATTATTTTGGAGCTTTTCACACATAATTGGACAATTAATGGATGTTTATTAAAAAAGGCACCAAAAGCCAAATGAGTTTCTTTCCTTCCTTTGAGCATGCATGCAGGCTAGCTGGGTTCAAGTCCATTGGCTCATCTGCCATATTTGCCCATGCTCACCTAGGGTGTACCTCATCAAAAGAGTAATTAATGGTTGGACTTGTGTCTGAATTTTCCTGATCACTTGTCTGAGGTCTGATCTCCAGGATACTTATATTGTCTTACACCTAGGGGTGACCACACACTCAGATTCACAGGATGGCAGGCTTAGGATAGGCTGGCTCTAAGCCTCCCACTCAGAGTGGCATCTGGGAAGGCTTTCTGAGGAAGGACACACTGTCATGTGCAGCGGGACATCTGCTTGTCATTCTTACGGCTCAGAGCTGGCATATTTTTGGCTTCAGATGTGGTCATCCTCATGTTGGAGGCTGTGTGCTCTTGGAGTTGTCTCTAACTTGAAGTTCATTTGGTTTCTGTGGGAGTAGACTCAGATGGTTGCAAACTGAAGACCCAAGAAAAGTCACCCATGACAAACAATGGGACGACCACCTGCCTCCATTTAATGTCCTCTCACTGGGCTCTGCTCCCCATCTCCAGGAGGCTGCTTTCAGACTGAGTTAGCCCATGTCCCCAGCTTCACAGTTTTTCCTCTGTTCATCTCAACTATTTTCATCGCCTTTTTCCTCTCAACACTTTTATAACTCTGAAGTTATGGAATTTGTGTTTGTTTTTTTAACAGTTTAGTTGATTTGTTCCCCTCTCAGTTCTTTGATGGAGAAATTGTGTTCTTTAATTAATTAGACAGGGAATTCATCCTCAGTGGGAGTTGTGACCTGTGAGGATCCCAGTGGGGTGACTTTGAATTTGCTGTTGCCAGGGGCCTCGAGGGATTTGTTCTTGGTTTGTTATTAGTATTTCAATTTAGATTTTTGCACTGGGAGGATAGTCTAAAATGTTATGATACAGGATTAGGGTTCAGACTCATTATATGGGGGGTGTACCCCACTTTCACCAAAAGCCTGATTTAGGTACCCATCACCTAGACTGTATCCCTGAGTCAGTAAAAAATATTTTTAATTCCTGTTTACTCAGGGGCAATCTTTCTCAGCTTAGGCTTTATTAAAATAAATGTCGTTCTTGGCTCTACCCTAAACCCCAGCCTCAATTCCAGCTCTGGCTGAGGAATCCAGCCCTGATGGCTAATCTGATAACTGTCATGGCTCCCTCCAGGGACGTGCAGCCTCAGCTCCCACTCACCTCCCCTTTCCGTTCCTTTGGTCCATTAAGACTTCCTGTCTTGTTTTGAGCTCAACTATGGATTATAATTTTGAAATTAGTTGGACATAGTTTTATGAGTCCATTCCTGAGTTTTATATTCTGTTCTACCAATAGAACCTTCACTACTATAGCTATATAATTAGTCTTGAAATCAGGTAGACTGGTTCCTCCCATTTTATTCTTCTTTTTCAAAAATTGTGTTAGTAATTCTAGTTCCTTTGCCTTTCTGTATCAATTTAAGAATAATCTGACTACAAAAACCTTACTGTGATTTTGATAGGAATTGCACAAAACCGGTATGTTAATTGCAGGGGTGGGAGGATTGACATTTGCTATGTTTGGTCTTTCAGTCTGTGAACATGGTAGGTCTCTTCCAATTCTGCCCAGTCAGACCTGTGTGGGTTGACTGCTGGAACTGGAAGCATGTTCCTCCTTCCAGTACCTCCTGGGAATGGTACAGCCTCTTGAGTATAAATCCCACTCTGATGGCCTTTCTCATAGGAAATTTCCCAGACGACAGTGAGAACCACCAGGCGGGCATTTTCAAATTCAGTTTCCAGATGCATTCTAAGTACAGGAGCACAAAGAAGCAAATACTAAGTAACAGAATTATGTGGTAGTAACCAAGATGATGGAAAAATTTTAGATCCAAATCATTGAATGATTTTGCCAAAGAAACAGTCCACTGGGATTATTTTGGAGCTTTTCACACATAAGGAGACAATTAATAGATGTTTATTTTCAAAGGAACCAAAAGCCAAATGAGTTTCTTTCCTTTCTGTGGGCATGCAAGCTGGCTGGCTTCAAGTTCATATGCTCATGTGCCATATTTCACCAACGCTAGAGAGGCCCTAGTCAAAAGGATAATGATTGGCCTTGTGTCTGCCAGCCGAACCAAGTCCTGTCTCCAGGAGGAAACGATTCCTCAGCGCAAAGTGGAGCATCCTCTTTGTAATCTGTCTACCTAGATTGGTGCCTTTTAAAATCCATCTGTCTGGAAGAGGCAACTTTTAGAATTTCATCTGTCTTCCCTGCATGCATTCTTGCAATTTGCACAAATGTTTGCTACTAGAGTAGCCACAGAGGCCTCTACCTACAGGATTTGGCCTGGCTTTGTGGCCCCCGGATGACAGGCACATGGGAACGTAAAAATCCATTGCCAGATGTTCCCCAAGGCCCGAGGTATTCAGTTTCAAACAACAGGGTGGAGAGACAGGGTGTTTGTGTGTGTTAATAGAGGATCCTTTTCCATAGAGCTGTCACAAGACATATCCAATTCCCTCTCCCAATCTCTCCTTCGGCTCAAGGTGAAGAATAAATTTCTGTCTATTTCCTGAAACCACTGGTTCCTTGCTTCTGTTCTCTGGAGAACAACTCCTTGAGCTGAATACAAAGGAGAAGACCTTATAATTACATAAAGGCTCAGATCCCATAAACATGTATAAAGGAGAAACATTTCTCCCATACAAACACCCAAATTTGCAGTGAAACTTTTCTGCTGAAATACATATCCTATAGCGATGTTTGACGGCAACCCTAACTAGTGTCCTTGCTTAGCCATCTTTACATTGAACTGAGAAATAAAATGTTTTGTCACCAGAACACATGGAAGGTGTGCTCCAAAAAGAACTTGAATCTTCTTTCTCTTCAGGCGCAGTACAAAATGAAACTTTAGAATAGCTTCCCAGCTGTTAACTGGCAAGGTGTCAATTTTCTCTTGGATATGCTGTTATAATCATTTTAACTTTTTAAGTTGTTCTGGGTTCTAATTTCCCAAAATGCAAGAATTAAGTGTTCTCTGTGTAAATGCTACAAATGACATTAGTGTCGTTTAGAAATTTGTGCCATGTGAGGGTGCCTCTTTGGAAAAGGCTGGGCATTGTACCACATGGCTTCCTGAATTTGCGCCCTGATGGAATATCCCTTCCAGTTCCATTCTGTGCAATCAAAGAATGTAATGATTTCTGTCCCCACGTTCCTGAACTCCGGCCGTAGCCTGGGGTGATAGCCGAGGAGTGAAACCCACTGGCAGAGCCACGTGGGAAATCTTTCCCATCATGGCTTCTCTCCTTGCTCCTCCATCTGGAACTTCGTGGCTTATTGGCAGGAAACACTCATTTGAGTTATAGGATGACTGTGGGTCAGGGTTCGTTGTTCCTCACCCCGGGGAGGGAAAGAAATGCTCTCTGCATTTCCTGACTCTGCTCCCAGGCTAAAGAATTCGCCCTGACCCCTGACCTTTGTGGATTTCCTTTCTCAGACAGGAGACTGGAGCAGGGCCCCTGGCTGGTGGGAGATTCCTCCCCTTACTATTGATGTACTGCTTTGGGTTACAGGCTCATAAACATGGAGTGGATCCCTCTCTTTTCACCTTTCTGGTTACTTTTTGATTCATTGGGCTTATTTTGTGAGTTCCCAGCAGGATCGATTGGAAGTGAGAGAGAAAACTGAACAACCTGTACGTCAAGAAGCAGCACTAGTTTCTTTTGCTGGGTCCTGAATTAGGGACATTTCATGTGGCCCAGTGAGTGTGGGAGAAGGAAGAGCCTTCAGCTGTTGTAGGAGACAAGAGACCAGTGCTCTCATTATTACTGGGCTAGTCACTTGGCTTACAGGTCCACACCAACCAGAGATGTTACTGCCTTCTCCTGTGTACCTCTTCTGGGAAGACTTGACTTTGAATCACATTTCTGTTTTCATTATAAACATCAAAGATTAAGTGTCCAGAGTTTCCCAGTACTAATGTCTTAATATTTTTCTCCTTTCTTGATGCAGCATGACTTGTAGATCCAGGGCGTGTAAATATTAGCTTTTAGGAAGATCTAGTTCCTGTCAAAAGTGTCTCTGTTCACTGACTGATATTAATAAGGACTTTGAGAAAACAGGAGGCCTGGGTTTTAGGTTTGGTAAGTGGAAAAATGTTTTACTTGGTTGTTGGAGGGGATCTTGCAGTATGGCATGACCGATTTAGTATTTTTGACTGGAATGAGACCCTCTGCTGCCTTGATTCTGTGATGTGAGTGGCCTGGGTCCTTGCTGCCAGATGTGTGGCCCATGGACCAGCATTTGGGGCATCAGCTGAGAGCTGACTAGAAATGCAGAATCTCAGATCCTACCCACATCTGCTGAATCAGAACCTAAACTTTAACAAGATCCCCAGGTGATTTGTTTGTGCATTAAAATTTGACAAACATTGGCCCATCAAACCCAGAGACACTAATTCTGAGTACAACCTTTCAAGTATTGCATCCTTTTGGCAAACACCTGAGCACATAATGATGCTTAGAAACAGTGTGTGTGTGTGTGTGTGTGTGTATGTGCGGGGGTTGAGGGGATGCTGCTATTCTCATCAATGTTGATGAGTGAAAGGGTGGGCAAGGAATCTTAGATAATGGAATTCAGAAAAATATTGAAAAAATCGCAGGGCATTGGGAGCCAAATAAGGTAGGATGCATGTACCTATTGTCTTCCTTTGCTACTCTGCTGTGCTTTGCAGTGATGTTAGAATCTGTGTCCTTGTCAGGGACAGATGTCACCACAACAGCTTCCAGTTCTCAGATTCTTTCATTTTCATCTCTCTGGTGAGTGTACTCAGCAACACTGTCTTGTTTCAGCGTTTTCATCTGAGCGGTTGAGAAGAGGCAGGCTTTCTGGGACTCTGGAATGCTGGGACAGACACTGTGTAGACTTCTGTTGCTACTCCCAACGGGGATGGAGCCTGTTGATGCTAGGTTTGGGTTAAGTTCGAGGAGACCTTGATGTTTGTAAACATTTCTTTAAGAGATTGTAAGTCTGGAGTTTTTCAGATGTTAATGAAAGTCTAGGTACAAAAGGAGAATGGCAAAGCAAGAAAGAGGCTTCCTCCTTTGCTCTGTTCACACATGGGGGCCAATGTGGTGGTACACCCCATAGATGACAGGGACAGGAGACATGGCCTCTGCCCCAGGGCCGGGACCACTCTCCTTCCATCAGGATCTATATCTCTGACTAGATACGTTGGGGATTTAGAGCAGTTGTGCATGTGTTTGTCTTCCACTTCTTCATAAGCCGGTTGTTAACCCTGCAGTTGGCCTGTTGGTCTTCTTCATGGATTGTGCCTGGTTATTGCTTTTCAAATAGTCAAGTATGGGAAAGTCTTCCTTCAAACACATTAAAAAACCATGACCACCTGAGATTTTCCAGTGGTGTAAGTTATTTGATTTTTCTTATTTCCCTCCTTGGGACATTTCAGGCACTCATTTGAAAAGAGTGACATCTGTACTTGAGCGTTTCCTACAGGACCCTGCTTCTCTACCATTTCAGTACACGCATTCCCACTGAGCGTTCCTTCATGGTTGGGCAGTGAAAACAGGTGGGAGGACACTTAGCAGTTCTGAGAAACAGATGTATCGGAGTTGCACAGTGTCATGCTGATGGTCCCATTTGATGTCATTGATTTCCCCTTCTGCTAAGCCAGCCACCTGCCACCATGTTTATGGACAGATTTGTCTCTGAAAATGTTTTCCTCACTCAATTTCTGGTTTAACCCTGAGGTGTGAGTCACACCATTTGAAAATGCACAGTTTCCACAGTCTCTGGCTGGCTCATCAGTATCACTATCTTTCTTCCAAGCAGGCCTATTTAAGTTTGAAACCAAGGTTCTCTTTCTGATCCTCCAACATTCTCAGCTTATCTCCAATGACTGATTTTTACCCCCGGTTGTGGGTTTTTTGGGCCTTCTTTTAGCTCTTCTTTCTCTTCCTTGCTCTTGCTGTGCTTTAGTGATTTTTCTTTTTACTATTCCTTATTTTTAAGCACATTTGCAGAAGAAACATATAAGGTTGAGCTATTAGTTAAAATAAGCTCATTTAACATCTATAATTTATAAGTTATTTAATTCATATAGCTTACAGATATTTAATATATTGTATATTTTACAAGATATACTATTTTGTAAATATATATTTAAGGTATATAATACATATCTTATGTTATTTAACTTATATAATTTATGTAAGTTTCTTATCTCTTTTCCAACCTCTGCATAGCTTGATAGAGAAAGCATATGGGAAATGGGCTGTTCATAGCAATGCTTCAGAAAAGTCAACGTTTATGGCAGGTAGTGGAGCAAGCATGTGCGTGCGTGCATGTGTGCGTGTGTGTTAGGAGTGGGGGGAGGGAGATAGCTAACTCAAGTAAGTCCACAGAAAGGGATTGTTGTCTGAAACTCTGATTCATAAGAAATCGATGAAATCACAATTATAGTTAAAGATGTATAAACATCCTTGACCATCAGTGATTTGAAATGCAGTGGAGCAGAGGGCGTGTCCGAGCCTGGAAGGTGGACGGGGCAAACACTGTTTCCCTTCTGAGTGGGAATTCTTTTCTATCCAGAGGGTTGTAATGGCAGTTCCCTTGGCCAATGACCAAGGAAGGGTTTGAGATTTATGGATAAATCCTTCCTTTGGAGAGAATCCTTTACTAGTTAGGTTTGTTTACATTAAACTGTTTTAATAAAGAAATGCAAGTTATTTGATAAGCAGGCTTTTCTTCCCGTTTACTTTCATCTTTAGGACAATCCACTGTGATTTAAGCTTTTATTTACCCAAGGCATTGGACTTGGTGTTGAGAGGCTGCACTTTATGTCCGATGGCTCCAAGCTAGTGGGAGTTCTGAGTAAGACAAGTCCCTTACCACATCGAGGTCCCAGCTTCCTCCTCTGGAAAATGAAGGCTGAGCAATTTCTACCATTTCATCAAACTCAGAAACTCCAATACTTTGAGTGATTGGCAGTAGGAAGTGTATTATCGTGTGTAATCATAAGATTTTTTTTTAATCCATGCATGGGTAAAGCATCTCATTAAAAATTGAATCTGAAAAACTAAAACGTCAAAAAAATGTTAGAGTGAGAAAGAGCATTCTGGCCCAAGTTGTACAGGGATGGCTATTTACATTTCCTGCACTGCAGAAATGAGGGATTGCAGAAGGATGATGCTGACACCGGAGTTTTTCCTGTGATAATTTATTCTAAAAATTTCCCAGGGCTTCCTTGATGAGAGGCATATGGTGTTTGGAGCCTGGTGGGCCCTTGAGTTATATAGATTATGGTTATTAATTAGCTCTGTAAGTTCAGGCAAATTACGGAATTGCAAAAGGTGGCTAATCTAATGCTTATTTTATTGGTTGACTGTGAGGATTAAATAAAACACTGAATTTATAACCCTGTGTCTTGAATAGATTAGATGATCTAGAAACTAGTCATTATTATCACTGTGGCTATTTTTATTATTATTAATGTTACTGCTACAATTGCAGAATAACTAACTAGAAGGCTCTGTGTCCTGCAGGAAATGTCTACCAATGTTCCACCAATAGTTTTATTTATTCACATTTATCTGTAGTGCCCTAGAACTAGCATATACTTTATTATTTATTCTTTAGTCTTTAAGTTAGAACTTTTCCATTACTTCTCTTTTTTCATAATTATAGACTTTTTTTTTTCACCTTAAGCTTGACGTTTGGTTTTCACTCCTCGGACCCATCTTCTCCTTTATCACCGATCCAGGATAAGACAAACTAATCTAGAGGACTCTGGGGTTTTTTCCTTCATTTATAATAATATTTTTTCAACAGGTAGTACATTCACATGCTACAAAATGTAAGATGCAAGGGGCGTAGTGCACATGCGTATGGGCCCTGGAACAGGAAGGAGCCATGGTGTCCCTGAACTGAAAGAAGGTGTTGTGGCTGCAGAGCAGATAGCAAGTTAATTTTTTTCCTCTTTGCAATTAATATTTATGGGGAAGAGACTTTAAAAATACATAAACATTGTCTTCCTCAAAGGCTTCCAATTCATTCATTTATTCATTTGTACCAGTCTGAACTTGTGTCCATACTAGTCCATCACCATGTATTGTGATGTTCCATTATTTCAGTTTGGCTGGTGGAAGCCCCTTGGTCTGGCACTGGTGTCTGTTTGACTGGTCCCCTCATTCTTTGAGCATGCCATTGTTTCCACGTACAATGAGATGGTCTAGGCTCATCCTGAACTTTCCCAGCCCTAAAATCAGTTGTTTCCTTAGGGAATTTCTTTGCCTTTCGCCTGAGGAGTGATACCTAAAGGCAAGGATCTGGGCACCAGATGTGCTCACTGCTGTTGGTTGTGGCTGTGCCAGGCCCTCTCTGTGGAATAGATGTGTGTTATGTAAGCCAATGTGTGCAGTTACATCTGTAGTTATTAGTATGTTTGTCTCTATATAAAATATTATGAATTTATACCAGTGGATCTTATTCCAGTCCCATACTATGGGGCCATTCTAGTTTTCTTTCTTTACAAAATATGTAAAAACATCTTTTCTGGCAATGAAAAAACTGGCCCCCATTGTTCTTAGCTTGCTTACTCGTTTGATCAATCCCCGTTTATAGCCAATACTCCCTTGCTGCCATTTCTACCACGTGTACTTCCTCTCTTGCATAAATGCCTGACTCACTTCAATTGGGTTCCTGCATGCTGTGCTCCCTCCTCCCCTTCCCTGTGCCTCAGGTAAGTGCCCTCTCCCCCCTGTATGGGCTCTGACCCCCCTGCCAGGTCACTGGGCTTTGATTCTCCATCGAGGCTGTTTTTCCGGGGTATTCTCAAAGCTCACGCGCTGAAACCTAGCACTGGATCGCTTCCCTGTCAACAAGGATGCCTTTCTCCCCTCGTTTGGGTTCTGGGTTTCATTACCCAGCATCGTGCGCCCCTCCTCTGCAGATACCGCTTCCACTCTGTGCAGACCTGACGTCTGCTCTGCTCCAGCTCAGCCTCCCTGCACGCCCGACTTCCCTTCTCACCCCAGCCCCACACAGATGCCCACGTTGCTCTCAAGGGCTTAGAACTGCATTATTCAGGAAGAGGAGAGGAAAGGGAGGCAGAGTAGGAAGAGGAAAGGGGACCTTGTCTGTAATTTTACCATATATGTCTGGCTGGTCAACAAATTCCCTTTTAATGCAGATGTTCTGTGAACCCACACTAGGTTGGGGACAGAGTCCCAGCTCTTCCATGGTGTGTCTGGTGTGTCCTCCGGGTCTGGCTCTGCCTGTGGTAGCTGTCCTCACCTTTGCTTCCTGCCTTTCTGTTCCTACCTGCCGGTCATACCTCAGCTCTTGGTGTGATGGCCGCTGTCCTGGTGTCCTAGAGCCTTCTGTCCTTCGTGTGCCATCTGCAGGGCCTGTGCCCTGACTGTGAGAGGGCTCAGCTGGACAGGCTGCTCCAGGGCCTGGAACCGGGTCTGTTGCCTCGTTCCCTGTGTTTTTTCAGCTGCCCCTGGAGTGTTCTCAATAGTCCTTTATGCAGCACTGTGAATATTAAGTAAACTTTATGCTGTTCCAGTGTGAAAAGGTCTGCTTAAAAGTCGCAGCATGGACAACTCCTGTTTTAAATTCCATCTGCTCTGAAAGGTTTTATACCAGATAGAGACGTACTTCTGTTAACCCTCCCTTAGTGGGTCGGCGTGGCCTCGCCACTTTATTACGGCGGGGCCACCCCCAACGCAGATTCTATTTTACCATCAATTCCACTAGGTACTTTGAAATACATCTCTAAGGGACAGCACCTTTGGCATTTATGTAAGCTGTGGGAAGGGAGAGCAGAAGTCAGTAAACCGAGTCGGAGAGCTGCTTGGAAAGGGATGGGTGAGCACATTTCACGTCTGTGTCAGGATCACCAAATATTTTCCTTCTCTTGTGAGTGACTGATGCACATTTCCAGTTAACCAGTTGGGCCTAGGTACCCAGGTGTCCTAACAGAGTATGGTCACAGTCCTGTTCTGGAGAGTGAGAAGGCATGGCCAACGGTCGGGAGGAGTGCCCGAGGCTTCTTGGAAGTGTGGCTGTTGCTAATTCCGTTCACCTGGGTCCCAGAGTGCTGGGAGCTCACGGTGTCAGGAGTGGAGTAATGTGAGGAAGGTGAAGGGTGTCAGGGTCTGAATGTCACGGTGAGCATGAAGAACAAGAAAGGAGAGGTGAAGGGCAAAGACCACGGTGAATGACATGACAGAGTGAGTAGGAGGAAATTAAGCTCCAAGTGCAGACAGCTCTATTTGAAGGAAAGAAAAGTACAGGCTAGTGGATGGAAAGAAACAAAGGTGTTGAGGGGGCTGACTTCTCTTGGGGAGCTGGGGAGGCTTGGGCGCAGCCACAGGAGCCAGAGGGTAACCCCACAGAGGGTATCTGAGGGGACAGGATGCTGAGCAAGTAGCAAGGGCCACGTCCCCGAGCTCAGTGAGGGAAGGGCTTCGATGAGATTTTTTTAATGGTGTGACTTTTATAGACTTTTCTGGGGTATCTGCTTTGGTGCATTTCCTAGTGAAGAGGAAGTAACAAGAAAGCAATAGCAGGGCATCGGGCGCAGAGCCTGGGGTGTCGGAGTGCACTGCCTGCACCACACCGCTTCGGAGGCGCCGTCCTTAAAGCGGAAGCAGACATCCCCCCAGTCACCACACACCCCAGTGCTCCTCTGCAGCTGGAGGCCATGTCTTCTGCCCTGGGGGCTGCTGCTCTGCTGGCCACCACTGGGGCTGCTCACCCAGGGCCACTATCTTTGGGATGTGCCCCCAGCATACCTCAGGTCCCTAGAGGACATCAGTCTACCTGGGGGCTGTCCCCAGACCTGGCCAAGGCCTCCACCACTTCATCTCCACTTCGATCTAGAGGGCGATGATCTGCTTGTCCTGGTAGGTGAGGAGCTTCTGGGGAGGGGGGGTGTACAGCTGGGGACAGCTGCAGACCTCCACGATTGGCTCCAGCCTGTAGACACACTGCTGGTCAGGTGTGCAATCCTGGTGGCTGTTGTCTCTAGGCAGGCATGGCGCCCACAAGGCAGGTGGGCATGGTGACCGCAAGGCAGCTGGGCATGATGCCCATGAGGCAGGCAGCTGCTGCTTCTCGTGGGTGCTATACAGCTCTGTGCGTGCTGACGGAGCACAGCTCAGGTGCCAGATGCCCAGGAGCAGGCAAGGGGCATCTGGGACAAGGACCTGAGGTGTACTTCGCCCAGTACATTGCCCAGCGCCAGGTCTGGCCCCTCCTCTGAGGAGGATGGAAATGAAGGTAGGCGAAGATGCAGGGAAGTGTGAGGTCGGGGCACAGGACCTGAGGGGAGCCCCACAGTGCCTGTTAGAGCTGTGGGTGTCAGGCCCTGGCTGCGGAGTCTGGAGTTCAGGATGAAGTCCAGTGCTGGTGTGCGAGCCAAGAATCTGTGCTGAAGGTAAGCCACAAAGACTGGGGGGACATGACAGGACTGGGCCCTGGAGGCAGCTTAGCTTAGCAGGTGTGGAAGGTTCTAGCTTCATACATCTCTGCATTGAACTATGTAGCCGGGGGCCTGAGGCGGATACATTGGCTGGATCAGAAACTGAGCAGAGGCTGAGTCTCCATGACGACTGTTCCTGTCCCTGCTGGCCCGCCTTGGGGACTCGGGGTCTCATGTGACAGAAGACCAAGGCTGCAGTATAACGACTGTGACTATTTCAACACTGAACTGGGTTTGCCAGGCACGATTATGGGCTCTTTATACCTTGATTTCATTTAACCTTTGTCACAAATCTATGGGGTGGAGCTGTTACAGTCTCACTCTTCTCTTACTTAACGGAGAAGCTAAGTCCATTGCTCAAGTGTCCACATCTGTTGAGTGCTGAGCTGGATTAAATCCAGGCTGCTGGATTTCTTGATCTGAACTCTTAAAATGTCTTAATATCCATGGCCAACTCAAGGGTGGAATGAAGAAACTGAGGCATGGGAGGGGGTAGGAAGCCTGCCCAGCTCCCAGCCAGTGAGGGGAGACACTTTGAACATGTGCAGTGGGAGTCCAATCATTGTTATGCCTCTAGCTCTTACAAAGGGGGAGGTGAAGAAATGAAAGGGATACAATAGGCTGTGCTACTTTCTGGATTCCTGAACCCAGATCATGCTGCTTTTTAAAACCCTGGAGACGGTACATGTAAGCAGATGGGCACTGACTCCTTCATTGGGGCTTGGCATCTTTCTGCTAATGGAAGCCCCCCGCCCAAGGCTTTGTTGAGGAACGTCAGTGAATGGGGAATTGGGTTTGCTTGGAAAAATTCATCTTTTCATCAAAATACTTTTAGGAGAATAGCTTTGAATTTTTAATTGCTAGAACCACTTACTGTTTGTGGTACCTTCCCCCTGCCCCAACCCCTGCCAAGCTAGTCACTGTATGTCATCCTATCCAAGCACGAAATTTTCTTATTCCCATATCATGAGAGTACTGAGCAAAATACTGTCGTTTGCTCACAGTGAACACTAAATGGTGGGGTGGACAGAAACAGGGGAGCAGGACTGAGTTATCTAGTTATCGCTGTTTCTGTAAAGGACGCAGTACAACCTTTCTGAATGGGTAAGATGCGTAGAGATGGGGTGGGGAGAGCACAGTATTTGTAGGAGTTTTGAAGCCAGATAGTCAAACCTAGGCGGGAGGAAGCTCAACTTTTCCAAGCACGGACACCCCCTGTTTTGTCTGCTTCCCTTGGTGTGGAGTAAAGACCTTCATTCTCTTGTTCCCTCCCAGGCTGAACCTGGGGGTGGGGTGGGGGGGTCAGTCATAAATCAGGCCAGGGAGGGAGATTGACTTTGGATCCTCTGAAGAAAGAAAAGCACCTTGTGTCAGTGTGACACAATAATGTATAGACCTAGGCAGAGCACATGTGCCAAAATATGACTGCAAACTGCCTAACAATAGCACACAACAAACTTCTGATCTAAAACGGGGTCCACCTACAACCACTCCATACGGATTAGCTGATAAAGGACACTTAGAATTTGGGATAAATGAGCTCTGCTAATAAGTAGCTGGCACTTCTTATATTACCAGGCTCCATTCTGACTTAGTCCTTACTAGATACCCAACCAGGTGGGTATGATCATCAACTCCCACTTATAGGCAAGGAAACCGAAGCACGAAAAAGTTCAGTGACTTTCTAAAGGTAACACATCATCAAGAGAGGTTGGGGAAGTCTGCTTCTTCTTTCTCGGGTCTTGGCCTCAATTTCGTTGTGCCGTTTTTTTTAAATCACAGAAGGGTCAAGTTTGAAAAGACCTGTTTCAGGAGCTTCACTTTCTAGGGAAGGGACCTGCCATGGAGGGACGTGGGCTGAGTTGAAGCCACAGCTCAGATTAATGTCAGAGATAAGACGTTCCCAGTCCAGCCATTTTTCTGTCAGAAAAGGAAATTACTCTAATCAGCCTCTCAGTTCCAGGTGTTATGGGCAGCAGTCTGGTCTAGGGACCCATTTCTCTTAGAAGAAGACCTTTCTTGTTTCGAGGCAAGCTCCTCCTTTCGTATTTCCTCCTGTGCACTCTGTCCCTCCATCCTCTTCCCAGTCCTCTCATCCGTCTTCCCATTTTTTCTCTGTCTGCTCTCCCTGTTACTACTCACTCCTCTAATTTCTTTATATCCTGTTCTGAGTCTGCATTGAGCTTTCTTTTTCTTTTCTTACTGTCTCTTCTAATGCCGTCATTTTCTATTTAAATATTTTTCTTTTTTCTTTTCTGACCGCATTGAGTCTGGCTGATGGGTTCTAAGAAACTATATAATGGACATGATTCTTGTGATCGAATAGTTTTAGACCTTTAAATGAAAGATCACTTCATGTTTCCTAAATTTGCGTAGTCCTTGCTCATTGTGGAAGTCTAGACACCCTCCGGGAGGCGCTGGGGGAATTCCTGTGGAAGCATTTCTGTGGTGGTGCCGTGGAGAGTAATTAAAGTGCAACATCATTTCTCAGGACAGTTCTTATTTTAAAAAAATGGGAGGGCTGGGAAGCCGAACCACAAATCCTAATTCATTGGCAACATTTGATTGTTCTTAGTTAGTTATATCTTTTACATTGGACTCTCTATTGCACATAACTTTTTTTTTTTATTAACTTTAATGCACATAACTTTTAAACTTCTTAAAAGTAGATTTTCTGAAAGGCAAGCCTTGCTCACTAGGAAATACGTTTCCCTGGTAAAAACTTCCAAGTGAGGTTTCCTGCAGTGATTACTTCTCAGCAGTGTTTCGGTGATGGCCGTGACGGGAGGTGCTTACTGGATGACACTGTGACTAAATCCAGACAGTCACTGCCATGGACCTGTCTCCTTGGTTATGCTTTAATCATTCTTTTAAGCTTCCTTCTCAAAATTATCTTACCCTCCAGGAAGTACCAAACAGACAAGTGATGGCAGGTGCTGGGAAGGTACTGGGAAGAGCTCTCTCTAAGCCCGGGAGTCCCATCCAGCGGGAACAAAGGCATTCCCTGCCCTACACGATCCTACAAGAAATGATGCTTTCCAAGAATTTACTTACTTACTTATTTATTTATTTAAAATTTATTTCAGCGAGAGAAGAAGAAGAGAGAGAGAGAGAGAGACAGGAACAGCAAGCTGTTCCTCTATGTGCCCTGACTGGGGATCAAACCGGCAACTTCTGTGCTTCGAGATGATGCTCCAACTAACTGAGCTATCCTCCCAGGGCACCAAGAATTCCTTGTTGGACCCAAGTGGTTGATTGTCAAAAGGAATTTGTTTATTTGTGTGAGTGTGGTGAGCTGAGCTCTTATGATGACTTTCTTATAATACATACTTGGCTGAATCCAATGGGAATGTAATCTTCCCTCCCCTGTCCACCACCGCACGTGGGTCCATCCTAGTCCTGTTGTTTCTGTCTCTACAGCATAGTGCCAGTCCCTCTCTTCTCCTCATGTCCACTCTCTAGTTCAGGTCCTCCCTCTCCTACCTGGTCTTGTTCCTGTTTGCCTTGCCTCTGTGTGACTCATACTACACAGGAAGCTAGAGTGACGTTTCAAGAACATAGATCGGGTCTTGTCTGATGCACCTTAGCACCCCCCAGTAGTTACCTGTTGTCTCAGGATAAAACGCAAACCGCTGCAGAGACTGATGTGACTTCTTCCGCAGGCTCTGGTCTTTCCGTTCTACCTGCTCTTCCCAAGGTATCAGACATCTGCCTGCTTTACACGTATTTGGTTGTTGTGTACTTTTGACCAGAACATTTTTTAGCTCATCTGGTTCCTTCTGGCCCTTCAGTTCTTTGCTTGCTTACCACACCTCCTGTGGGAGTCAGCTGAGCACCCCAAGCCAGGGTCGCCTTCTTCATCAGTCTCCATTCATTTCCCCATTTCTTTGCTCCCCAGGGCGTTCTGTTCTCTGTGCTCCTTTGTTGTCTTACACCCTGTCTGCCCTCTCCCTGGAAAGGACGTTCTCCCGAGAGCAGAGGGTTCTCTGCCTTGTTCCCCCTTGCTCTCTGTTATGTCCTTAATACCTAGTTGTTATTAAATTAAGATTTAGGGAATGAATTTGTTTCTAGCCTCCCATGTTGTCTAGCTGACTTCCAACTTCTCCTCCCAGAACTTTTCTGCACCACCACTATTTAGGTATTTGAAATTTAAAACAGGATGTTTACGAACGGCTGGCAGGGAGTAAATCACCCGTTGGAGGATGTCAAGGTTGGCTTAAGGGAGGGGCGTTTTCTAGGGGTGGAGGGGCTACTTGGCTGCTTTCAACCCATTCCAAATTGGCACCACCCACTCATCTAGACTGAGTGAGTATGCTCTTGGCTGGTGAGCACTCTTCTCCCTCCACCCAGCCGACCACAGCTGGAGTGGCCGGGTGGCTTCCCAAGTCTGCCCTCACATTCACTAGGCTTTCTCACTTGGGAGAATGCTTTGTCATAGCTTAATGAAGCGAGGACCAGGACTTCAAGGAAACAGAAAACAAAACCAGGAATATGTATGTTTGCACTGAGCTTCTGTAGCACAGATCTCACTTGGGATATGCATGAACTACATAGATAGATAGATGATAGATAGATATAGATAATAGATGAATATAAGTTTTATCCGGCAGGGAAGAAATCTTACACTGCTCTCTATTTTCCAATCCTGAGAATGTTGCACACACTTAATTTTTCCAAGCCTCAGTTATCTTAAATCTAAAATGGGGAAATAGCACCGATTTTGTAAAGTAAGTATAAGGGCAGGAGAAATGTTTGACAAGTCCTTACCTGGCACTGTATTTCTTAGTGATTGGATGAATTTGGGAACAAAGAATATGTATTGTGGGCCTATCCAGGATCTAGTAGACTGGACTGGTGCTCCCCTGTGGAGCTCATGGTCCTGAGAGCTTGTGAGTGAGGCTCTGGGGAGGCTTGGGCTCCGATCCTGGCTCAGGCTCTCGCTAAATGCACAGGCTTGGGCTCCGATCCTGGCTCAGCCTCTCGCTAACTGCACAGGCTTGGACTCTGATCCTGGTTCATTCTCATGCTAACTGCGCAGGCTTGGACAAGTGACTTCTCTGAGTCTCAGTTTGCTCGTTTGCAAAAGATAGAATAGACTTGATAGGTTGTCCTGAGAATTAAGGGGTAATGTTTGAATGATG
Source organism: Rhynchonycteris naso (assembly GCA_037038555.1). NCBI lineage: Eukaryota > Metazoa > Chordata > Mammalia > Chiroptera > Emballonuridae > Rhynchonycteris > Rhynchonycteris naso. Next base: position 271,647,590 of record CM072995.1, on the reverse strand, counting down.
TTTAGCACCATTCATGGGTTATGGAAAGTGCTGAAGAGACAGTGACTTGTATTTCTGTTCCACTGATATCACTGTGGCAGGTGTTGCACAGGGTTGGGTGATTTTTTTACTTTTTTCTTGGCCCTTTTTCGCAAGTGCCACCTGGGACTTAACTTTTCCCAAGGATCAGTCTTGCATGTCAGTAAGGCCCCTCAGCCTTTTACTTGTGACATAATTCTGTATTTTTAAGCAGGCATTTGAAAAAAGAATTCTTGGAATATGGTGCCCTAATCCTCCAAGGAATTGGTGACATCACTCCTAAATTTCTCTTTGCCCAGAGAATTTGGGTGAGCCGTGTGTGTGTGTGTGTGTGTGTGTGTGTGTGTGTGTGTAAGGAGGTTAAGAGGGGTTGATCTGACTTTGGTGGATGGACTTCATTCAACCTCCTGACTCGTCCAGGAGGGTTTTATGGAGAAAGGCGGGGCCCCAGGCCCTCTGGAATGCAGGCCAGGAGTTCACAGACGGTCAGGGGTTCCTGAGCGAGGACTAACTTGTTCCTGCCGCAGACCTGGCAGTGAGCTCATTGTAAGTCTGCGGCTTTGCAGGAAAGCTGCTCTGTGCTTCTCAGAAATGCTATGAACTTGTTTTAAAAATAACCCTTATTGTTTTTTCTAAATATTAAGTAACAAATATTATTGCAGAATATTTAAAGCATTCATAAAAATTACCAAAGAGGAGGGGAGCAAGATGGCGACGGAGTAGGCGGACGTACCAACTTCCAACTCCCAGAACCAAAGTGGATTACAACTCAATTTTAAGAACCATCACCTGGATAAACCAACTTTGAACAAAACTAAGTGGACTCTTCAACCAAGGAACACAGAAGAAGCCACATTGAGACTGGTAGGAATAGCGAAAACGCGAAGAGGGCTGCCCAGCTCCCCGGAGCAAACGGCAGCCCGGAGAGACCCGTGTGGCGGGAGGAGATTTTCGCGGAGAGGGAGGGACCTGGGTCCCAGGAACCAAGCCCCAGCCTGCAGTCCCAGAGCCAAGAAGAGGCGTTTGGACAGTTTTGAGCTGTGAAACAAGTGAGGGAGCTCCCAGGCCTACAGTGTGGAGTATTAGGTCCCTTCCTACTCTGCTGAGGGCTGCTTAAGGTTTTGGGGCGGCAGGACGCTGAAAGGCGGTTCTGTCGGCGTGGGCAGAGGCCAAGCCGGTGGGAGATCGGTCTAGCCCAGAGGGTCGGAGGGTAAGCGCGAGAGCGGTCCGGAAGCTGCGGGCCCGCCTTTAATCCCACTTACGGGGACAAAGCGGGAGGCCAGGAACAGGCAGGCCCTGCACAAGCCGGCCCTGACCGCGGGGACCGGGCTAGGACAAGGGACGGGCAGGGGCTCGTGGCTGAGCTGACGCTACCAGTCCGCTGCCCCCCGCCGCTCGCCGGAGAAACCGCGGTTGGCCAGTATACGTGCGCGAGCGGGCTCCGAGCGCGGGAACGGGGTGGACCCCGAGACAGGCGGAGGCTCACAGCTGAGCCCACGGCTGCTATCCCCATCCGGCCGGAGAAACCCCGGATAGCGTTAATACATGCACGAGCGGGCTCCGAACGCGGGGGCGGGGTAGAGTCCGGGACGAGCGGAAGTACGCAGCTCGGCGGAAGCCAGCAAACACGCCCGCCCCAATAAATCTTGGTTTCCGACCCTGCGCAAAGGGCCCTGGCCTCGAGGGCGGGGCTAAAGCTCCTGACGGGCAAAAGCTTACAGCTGAGAGCACGTCAAAAGCCCCGCCTAACCCGCGGAACTGTAGCGAGCAGGCTCCGACTGCTGGTTCTGGGCGGAAGTCCGGAAATAGGCTGGGTCCGCAGCTGAGGAAAGGTGCTCGCCTCTACCCTTGGTGCTAATCTTGTGGCTTCAGTGACAGCCCCTCCCACGGAGGAGAGGCAGAAATCACAGCAAAAGCCACAGTGGGCCGGCGCTGGCAACGCTCATACCCAACCACCCTAGGCGCCGGCAGAGGGGGTGGGGGGCCTGCAGATAGACCACACCTAGAGAACACAAAGGCAACACCTACTGGACTCCAGTGGCCACAACTTGCTTATACACAGAAAAAATGGGCAGGCAGAGGAATGCAAACCAAATGAATCAAGAGAAATCCCCAGAGAAGGACCTGAATGAACCAGATATAACCAAATTACCAGAAGCAGAATTTAGAATAATGATAGTTAGGATGTTCAAAGAAATTAGAGCAACAATGGATAGTCATTATGAACACCTAAATAAAGAGATAACAAGTATAAAAAATGAAATTGAAATAATAAAAAAGAATCAGACAGAAATGACAAATACAGTATCAGAACTGAAGACCACAATGGAAGGAATTAAAAGCAGGATGGATGACGCTGAGGATCGAATAAGCGAGTTAGAGGACACAATAAACAAAGGCACAGAAGCAGAGAAGAAAAAGGAAAAGAGACTTAAAAAATGTGAGGAAACTCTAAGGGAGCTTTGTGACAACATGAAGAGAAACAACATTCGCATCATAGGGGTGCCTGAAGAAGAGGAGAGAGGACAGGAAATGGAAACTTTTTTCAATCAAATTATAGCAGAAAACTTTCCTAAATTAAGGCTGGGAAACACTCCACACATTCAAGAAGCACACAGAACTCCATTAAGGAGAAACCCAAAAAAATCTACACCAAGACACATCATAGTTAAAATACCAAAGCTAATGGATAAAGAAAAAATTTTAAAAGCTGCTAGAGAAAAAAAGACTATCACCTACAAAGGAGCCCCCATAAGGATGACATCGGACTTCTCAACAGAAACACTTGAGGCCAGAAGGGAATGGCAAGATATAATCAAAGTAATGCAGAACAAGAACCTACAACCAAGACTACTTTATCCAGCAAGGCTAACGTTTAAAATTGAAGGAGAAATAAAGAGCTTCCCAGAAAAAGAAAGCCTGAAGGAATTCATAAAAACCAAACCAATTTTGCAAGAGATACTAAGGGGCCTCTTGTGAACAGTTTAAAGGGAGGAATGAATAGAGCAAAAGAAGAATACAGATTTAAAGAATAAAATGGCAATAAACAACTACATATCAATAATAACCTTAAATGTAAATGGATTAAATGATCCAATCAAAAGACATAGGGTAGCTGCATGGATAAAGAAACAGGACCCATACATATGCTGTCTACAAGAGACACACCTTAAAACAAAAGATGCTCATAGACTGAAGGTAAAAGGATGGAAAAAAATATTTCATGCAAATGGAAATGAAAAAAAAGCAGGGGTAGCAATACTTATATCAGACAAAATGGACTTTAAAACAAAGGCTGTAGTAAGAGATAAAAGAGGACACTACATAATGATAAAGGGAACAATTCAACAGGAAGATATAACTATTGTAAATATCTATGCACCAAATATAGGAGCCCCGACATACATAAAGCAGACTTTGATGGATATAAAGGGCGAGATTAACAGCAATACTATCATAGTAGGGGATTTCAATACCCCTCTAACAACACTGGATAGATCCTCAAGAAAGAAAATTAATAAAGAAACAGCAGACTTAAAGGATACACTAGATCAACTTGATTTAATAGATATCTTCAGAACTTTTCACCCGAAAGCAGTAGAATATACATTCTTCTCAAGCGCTCATGGTACGTTTTCTAGGATAGACCACATGTTAGGACACAAAAATGGTCTCAATAAATTTAAGAAGATTGAAATCATATCAAGCATTTTCTCTGATCACAATGCCATGAAACTAGAAATTAACCACAATAGAAAAACTGAAAAATACTCAAACACTTGGAAACTAAATAGCTTGTTATTAAATAATGAATGGATTAACAATGAGATCAAAGAAGAAATAAAAAAGTTTCTAGAAACAAATGATAATGAGCATACATCAACTCAAAATTTATGGGACACAGCAAAAGCAGTTCTGAGAGGGAAGTTTATTGCACTACAGGCATATCATAAGAAGCTAGAAAAAGCTCAAATAAGCAACTTGACCCTGCATCTAAAAGAACTAGAAAAACAACAAATAAAACCCAAGACAAGTAGAAGAAAGGAAATAATAAAGGTCAGAGCAGAAATAAATGACATAGAGGCTAAGGAAACAATACAGAGGATCAATGAAACAAGAAGTTGGTTCTTTGAAAAGGTAAACAAGATTGATGAACCTTTAACTAGACTCACCAAGAAAAAAAGAGAGAGGACTCAAATAAATAAAATTAGAAAGGACAGTGGAGAAATAACAACTGACACAACAGAAATACAAAGCATTGTAAGAAAATACTATGAAAAACTATATGCCAAAAAATTAGACAATCTTGGTGAAATGGACAAATTTCTTGAATCATATAACCTTCCAAAAATCAATCTGGAAGAATCAGAACACCTAAACAGACCAATTACAGCAAATGAGATCGAAACAGTTATCAAAAAACTCCCAAAAAAGAAAAGTCCTGGGCCTGATGGCTTTACAAGTGAATTCTATCAAAAATTCAAAGAAGAACTAACTCCTATTCTCCTGAAGCTATTTCAAAAAATTCAAGAGGAAGGAAGACTTCCAAACTCCTTTTATGAGGCGAGCATAATTCTGATCCCAAAACCGGGCAAAGACAACACAAAGAAAGAAAATTATAGGCCTATATCCCTGATGAATTTAGACGCTAAAATTCTCAACAAAATATTAGCCAACCGGATCCAGCAATATATGAAAAAAATCATACACCACGATCAAGTGGGATTTATTCTGGAGAGGCAAGGCTGGTTCAATATTCGCAAATCAATCAATGTGATTCACCACATAAACAAAAGGAAGGACAAAAATCACATGATAATTTCAATAGATGCAGAAAAGGCATTTGATAAAATCCAGCACCCATTCATGCTCAAAACTCTCAGTAAAGTGGGAATACAGGGATCATTCCTTAACATGATAAAGGCCATCTATGATAAACCGACAGCAAACATCATACTAAATGGACAAAGATTAAAAGCAATCCCCTTAAGATCAGGAACCAGGCAGGGTTGCCCACTTTCACCACTCTTATTCAACATAGTTCTGGAAGTCCTAGCTACAGCAATCAGACAAGAAGAAGAAATAAAAGGCATACAAATTGGAAAAGAAGAAGTAAAACTGTCATTATTTGCAGATGATATGATATTGTATATTGAAAACCCTAAAGTCTCAGTCAAAAAACTACTGGACCTGATAAATGAATTCAGCAAGGTGGCAGGATATAAAATTAATACTCAGAAATCAGAGGCATTTCTATACACCAACAATGAAACATCAGCAAAAGAAATTAAGGAAACAATCCCCTTCACTATTGCAGCCAAAAAAATAAAGTACCTAGGAGTAAATTTAACCAAGGAGGTTAAGGACTTGTACTCAGAAAATTATAGAACATTGATAAAAGAAATCAAGGAAGATACAAACAAGTGGAAGCACATACCGTGCTCATGGCTAGGAAGAATAAACATCATTAAAATGTCTATATTACCCAAAGCAATTTATAAATTCAATGCAATACCAATTAAAATACCAATGACATACTTCAAAGATATAGAACACATATTCCAAAAATTTATATGGAACCAAAAAAGAACACGAATAGCCTCAGCAATCTTAAAAAGAAAAAATAAAGCAGGAGGTATCACTCTTCCTGATATCAAGGTTTACTACAAGGCCATTATACTCAAGACAGCCTGGTACTGGCATAAGAACAGGCACATAGATCAATGGAACAGAACAGAGAACCCAGAAATAAACCCACAGCTTTATGGACAACTGATATTTGACAAAGGAGGAAAGAACATACAATGGAGTAAAGACAGCCTCTTTAACAAATGGTGTTGGGAAAATTGGACATCTACCTGCAAAAAAATGAAACTAGACCATCAACTTACACCATTCACAAAAACAAACTCAAAATGGATAAAAGACTTAAATGTAAGCCGTGAAACCATAAACATCTTAGAAGAAAACATAGGCAGCAAGCTCTCCGACATCTGTAGCAGCGGTATATTTGCCGATTTATCTTCATGGGCAACTGAAATAAAAGGCAAGATAAACAAATGGGACTATATCAAACTAAAAAGTTTTTGCACAGCTAAAGACAATAGGAACAGAATAAAAAGACAAACCACACAATGGGAGAACATATTTGACAGCACATCTGATAAGGGGTTAATAACTAAAATTTATAAAGAACTTATAAAAAGGAACACCAGGAAGACAAACAACCCAATCAAAAAATGGGCAAAAGAAATGAATAGAAATTTCTCCAAAGAGGACATACAGATGGCCAATAGGCATATGAAAAAATGCTCAACATCACTAATCATTAGAGAAATGCAAATTAAAACCACAATGAGATATCACCTCACACCAGTCAGAATGGCACTTATCAGCAAAACAACACAGAATAAGTGCTGGCGAGGATGTGGAGAAAAGGGAACCCTTCTGCACTGCTGGTGGGAATGCAGACTGGTGCAGCCACTGTGGAAAACAGTTTGGAGATTCCTCAGAAAATTAAAAATCGAACTGCCTTTTGACCCAGCTATCCCACTTTTAGGAATATACCCTAAGAACACCATAGCACTGTTCGAAAAGAAGAAATGCGCCCCCATGTTCGTGGCAGCCTTGTTCACAATAGCGAAGATCTGGAACCAGCCCAAGTGTCCGTCAGAAGACGAGTGGATTAAAAAGCTATGGTACATATATACTATGGAATACTACTCAGCCATAAGAAACGATGACATCGGATCATTTATAACAAAATGGATGTACCTTGATAACATTATACGGAGTGAAATAAGTAAATCAGAAAAAAAGAAAAACTGAGAACAGCACGATTACATACATAGGTGGGACATGAAAGTGAGGGTATGAGACATGGACAAGAGAGTGGTGGTTATGGGATGGGGGGAGCGAGGGAAGAATGGGATAGGGAGGATGGGAGGGACGCAGGGAAAACCAGATTGAAGGTGACAGAGGACAATTTGACTTTTGGTGATGGGTATGCAACACAATTGAATGATAAGATAACCTGGAGATGTTTTCATTGTACATATGTACCCTGATTTATGGATGTCACCCCATTAGAATTAATAATAATAAAATATATATAAAAAAAAAATTACCAAAGAGAAAACTGACATTCTCCCACTATTTTACCACCCTGGAACTTAAGTCCAATGAAGCCAATATGTGTAACAATTTATGACCTAAGCTAACAAGCAAGAACTGCTCTGAGACCTGAGGTGTACTTGGAACTTGGTGGAACAAAGCTGTTTTGAACAGAAATTTTATTTCCTCTCCTTACCCAGCACCCCAGCCCACTTTCCATATTCGTCATTATTATCTTACGCTATTGTCTGTGTGCCTTTACAAAAGTATGGGGCAGTAACTCACATCTTACTTTTATTCATGGTGACATCTTTTTGTAGCTATTGTACTCTAAAGAGAAACAAGTGTGTCCCTGAAATCTGCGCTGCTCAGAGGACTAGATTGACTGAATTATAGAAAACGTAGGAGAAAGAGTTCATCAAAGGATGGGGAAGTAAACACGTGGCCTCTCTGCCCTTCATGTTTTGACCTCAGACCAATTTTTTTAGTCTGGTCTCTACCTCCCACGGCTGTTCCTGGTGCACGTATGAGAGTCAGAAGGACTGAGCCTCATATTTATATTGACATAAATGGAGATGAAGTATAGGTTCTATTTAAAGATAGGGAGATCCAGCTCTTGTAAACCATCATTTTAAATAAGCAAACATTATAGCATTCTCTCTGAATCAAAGAGGAAAACGCCACCTGCGCTCCAATGCTCAGTGGAAATTTTCGTTCTGAGCATGTGCCATACCAAATGATAGAAACTGTACGTTAGTTACATTATTACTTTATAATGCATGGCACATTTGCCTGCAGGTCAACTGAATGGAACTCAATTTAAGCGAAAAAAGGAAATTCCATTTTCTTTGAGAAAATTCCAACTATGTTGATTATTTTTGGTTTTCATATTGTAATTTTGAATAGATGTATGGTGCCCCTGCCCATAGGCTTAGTTTTCCTTCACAAAAGGTTCAGTTGTTTCTTAGGTCACTCTCTTTGCGAAACGCAGTCTCGTGGGAGCCTCGTGTAGTGCTAAGGAGGACACTGAGGCACGGTGGACCTCTGGATTGTGCTGAAGCTCACACGATGAGTGAGGCACTGCTTAGAACCGGAGAAGAGGTTCATTCACCAGCCTACCTACCCTCCCACAGAGTTCCGGATTTTGCCTTTAGAACACAAATGGCAAATACTGTTCTCCTCTTCTTCCATTCAAGCCTTTCCAGGTAATCTTAGCAACAGGTCACAAATGTCAGTGTTGGTGGTCACCTGCATTGTGAATCTGAAACTCACAGAACGTGCTGCATTCTTCAGCAGGTGGGGAGCTCTCTTGGTACCTGCTTCCCCTCAGGGATCCTGTCTCCGTGTTTTATCATTCTGGGCAGGACCCTCCGTGGGTGTCTGGTCGTACTTGAGACCACCTATCTACTCTGAGCTTCTGTAGTGGCCTTGGCCATGGGTCAGGGCTTTCGTGACTGCCTCTGCCACCTGGAGTTTTCATCTTGGAGAGCTACCCATTTGTCATGACAATATATTTTGTTTCCTGTGATAGTTGTGAAAAGTAGCCAGAATCAAGAGGAGTTAATGAAAGTGTCGGCTTAATTTGCACCCATCCTTCTATCACTAGTCAAGTAGTACAGTGGACATTGATCGTGCAAGCTCTTGGCTCACAAGTGCTGTCTCCTCAGAGGATTGAGGAATGAGAAGTCAGCTAAGATGAGGACCAACCAGAGATGGAAACAGGGCCCTTCAGTGGGAACCAATGATGTACATCTTGCTATTAGTTGCTTAATATGCAGCAAGTGCAGCAAAATATTTTTCTTTAGCTGTGAGGTTGCTGTTTGGGTTAATTAGTAAGGAACCTTTAACAGGAAAGTTTGACTTAAGGTCACTGTTTATTTTTGCTGGGCAGATAAATTACCATTATTTAGGAGACCGTGTAACAGAGTGGTTCTAGTTATGGATTCTGGAGCCGGAATGCTTGGATCAGGTCCCAGTTCTGTCCCCTTCTCATAGTCTGATTTTAGACAAGATATTCAGTCTCTATATGCATTAATATATGTGGATTTAATAGTGGCTATTTTATAGGATGCAGATTAGATTCGATGAGTTAATGTATATGTGCTTAAAAGAGTGTGGAACATAGTATCTATTGTTTTCTTTCTCCTATCATGATTGCAACTTCTTCCCTGTTCTGATTCTGCGGGTGTCCTATCTGAATTGTGTGTGTGTGTGCATAGAAGTGTACTTCCTAAGGCAAGAGTCTATTTGTAGCATAGCCACAGTGGAAATAATTTTGAAAATGGAATTAAATCAGGAACCAGAAACATCAAGTCAGCAACTGCTCCCAGTTTCAGTATGGGCTTTCTTTGCTAACGCTGATGAAAAAACAGAATTCTTTAACAAATGGCTTTAACGTTGTTAGAACCACCCAACCCCAGACCTTTGTTGTTGTTGTTCTGTATCAACCAGCTGCTTTCTTGGTGGGATGCCCACTTTCTGATTATCTTCTCTTTTGAAATTAAGTAAGACCATGTAATTGGGCCGGCCTTATGCAAAGTGTGATGTAGAGTAAATCTGCATTCCAGCTGTCTTGTCCCCTCCTTGTCACTCATCCCTTCCTGTCACTTCCTGTCACTTCTGAGGGGCTCGGAGCTGGACCGTGGCTCTCAGGAGCCCTAGTGGAACCATTCAACCACCCTTCCTCATAGATCCTTCACCTTCATCCCAAAGTGTCCCATTTTCTGTGTCTCCAATGCATCAAAACCTCATTCCATAGATGGCTAGGAATGATGGCCTCATCTTCTTCCTGATTTTGATTTATATCTAGTGACCTAGGCCCTTTTCTGATATGAGATGTCTTGCCTACTTTCCTTTATATGTCAGGGTTTGGGACACTAATGTTTTACTAAGTCAGAGGTACAGGCTGACCAAGGAGGTTTGGGGGGGGAGCCCTCTGCATAACACTGAGGAACCTGGAGGCGGCTGCTGCCCTCCCTCAGAGGGTCTGGGCTTCCCATCTCAGGTGTCAAATGGATTCCTCAGTGAAGAGACGCTGAATTCTTTGAAAATGGAAGGAAGATGGTTGACGTTAAAATGAGACTGGAAATGGTCATTCTTACAGGAGGTTTTGTATTTGGTCACCATAGCTGCTTAGTTCAGTGGAATCCGTTCACAGCTGTATAGAGGAATTGTTTCCAGGGAATGAGTTCAAGGGAACAGAGAGGTCCTGGGAGGAATTAATTATTAAGACCCATGCAGGTTAGAGAAGGCAGAGGTGGCCCAAAGGCCAGCGGTCAGACCCTCCTTCCCTACAGTTGCTGGGAAATTACTTCTGAACTTCCAGGCTGACTTAGCTGAAGGGAGAAGCTATAGCAGAAAGTTGTGTGGTGCTTTGGAAAGGTGGAGAGGGAAGGTCCTCGCCATGTGAGAAGAGAGGAGGAATAGACAACTTTCCCTCAAAGCTTTAAGACAAGGCAGTGAGTTTAAAATATACAATGAAAGGTAGTCATATCTGGCCAAGGTCTTGTTACCCAGGCAGATCAGGACTCCCGATCTCTAAGGTCTTTTGCAGCGCCTGAGAGGCTTCCCTTAGGTTATATTCAGGTAGGGCCAGCTTGGAGGGGCACAGCTCTTGGGTGAACTGCTTTTAATGTGTTCTTCTCCCATCATTGGAAGGCTCTAGCCTAAGGAACTGTGCCATTTGTTGATCTCATTGGACTTCATAAATTTTGTGATTAAGAGGATTTTTAAGATGGAACAACATGTGCTGAGTGGAACACATTCAGAGCAGCGTGGCAAATGCCAGCTGCTGCTGTCACCAGGGTTCACATGGTACATGTCAGCACAACCCTTTCTCTACTTCTACCCTCCCCGCCCCCTGCCCAAGAGAAAAGGAATGCTGGTTTTCAATAGAAGCTGATGAATGAGAGATCAGTAATTATAACACATGATCCAGAGAAGATGTTCAGGACAGTATCCACTGAGACAGACCTTTTTCTGCCTCTTCCCACCAACAGCCTGAGTCACTGCATCATGCCTTCCTCCAGAGGATGGTGAGTCATTTTGATCTCTCACCCAGCCACATGCATTTTTCTCATCTTATCTCTACCCAGAGTGGACTTCTAAGCAGATAGTGAAAACTTCTAAGAAAACTGGCTTATAATATAGAGAAAAATAAAACTGGAGAGTTTTATACAAATCTGGATCTTAGGTAGATTAAAGACTGAAATGTGAAAGATAAAAATAGGAAGCCAAGAGAAGAAATTCAGGATAATATTTTAGTAACTTAATGGTGGGTAATAGTTCTTAATAAAGATTTCAAGAAAGCACACATTATAAAGCAAAATATTGTTGAATATGATCATAAAACATCAAGTATTTCTTTTTTTATTGATTTTAGAGAGAGAGAGGAGTAGTAAGAGAGAGGGAGAAAGAGAATCATTGATTTGTTTTCTTATTTATACATTCATTGGTTGAGTCTTTTATGTGTCCTGACCAGGGATTGAACCTGCAACCTTGGTGTATTGGGATGATATTCTAAACAACTGAACTACCTGGCCAGGGCTTAAGTATTTCTGGGTCAACAGAAAAATATCACATTGGAAGGTAACAGAAGAATCTGGTGTCTAAAAAGTACAAAGACTTTCTATAAATTAATAAGAAAAAATAGGAAACCCAATAGATAACTTGAGAAAGCACATGAGCAGGAAGTTCATACATGGAGAAACCCAAATGGTTAATAAATATAGAAAGTGACACTCAAAGTCATTGATTCAGAGAAATGAAAAGAACTCGATAACACTTTGTACCTGAGAGACTGACAAAGATGAGAAAAGTGATGATGTCCAACCTTGGAAGCAAAAGGAAACAGAATTCTTACAGGATCATGAGTAAACATCTATGAGGGACGCTTGTCACAGTGCTAGTTTTAGTACCAAGACATTGAAGTCCAACTTAGAAAAATGTGCACATAAAATGTAGTGAATGCACTCAATGAAATACTTCGCAGCAGTTAGAATGAGCTCACTAGTTCTACTCAAAGGAAATGGATAGATCTTAAGATGAATGTGAGTAAAACAAAAATCAATAAATAGCATGGTATATATGACACAATATTATTGATACAAATTAAACTACACACACAAAAGAAGAACATGGTTTTTTTTTCAGGGAAGTAAACAAATTCAAGAATACATTTTGATAACAAAAAACCAGGTTGCTTCTGAATGAAGGAATGAGAAAGAGGAATGGGGGATAAAAGGAAATTTGCTAAGGTGTTAGTTTTCTGTTGCTAAAACAAATGATCATAAACTTAGCTACTTTGGAACAACACCCATCTATTAGCTCACAGTTCTGTAGGTGAGGAATCAGGCACAGCATGTCTGGGTACTCTGCTGAGGTAGCTCATCGCTGAAATCAGGGTGTTAGATTGGCTGAGTTCTCATCTGGAGGCTGTGGAAAAAAGTCTGTCTCTAAGCTCACTTCCTTGTGGTTGTAGGACTGAGGTCCTTGTTTCTTTGTTGGTTGTAAACAAGGGACACTGGCAGTTCCTGGAAACTGCCTGCATTCCTTGCATCAGAGCTCTGCTCCATCTTCAAGCCAGCAGGGCCACATCAGATCCTCTCATGCTTCCAATCTCTTCTTCCCCTGTGAAAGGCCAGAGAAAGCTCTCTGCTTTTAAAGGACATATGTGAATAGATCATGACCACTCTGATAATCTCCATATTTTAAGTTCATCAGATTTTCCACTTTAATGACAACAACAAAATCCCTTTACAGCAGCACCTAGAATAGTGTCCATTGAGTAACTGGGAGAAGCTGCGCTTACTGCAGGGGCTGAGGCCGTCTTCAACATCCACCTACCACACTGACCCAGGGAAATGCTTTCAGAGCCTTTGATCTCCAGGACAGGGCTTTGCATTTGTCCATTAGTCTGTCCATTTCACATGCCTCACCTGTCAGGACATGATCCTTAGCCTAACTGTTGACTTGGTCTGGGAGTAAATATATCATAAAACTCAGCATGAGGACCCTGATTTTGGCATGAATGCAGTGAGCCCTATGCAGGCTTGCTATACAGGAAGCCAGTTTTGGCTTATCTAGCTGACATCAGTGTTCTAAACACACAAAAACGCCATGTTTTTTGTGAGTTACTTGACTTTGTCAGGCTGCCTCATCTGTTCCTAGCCGCCTGCCAAGTATAGCAGGTGCGTTCCCCCAACAAGGGGCTGGCGCTGTTCACCACTGGCTTTGAAGAATCAGCTCTTCAGTTACATTGTCCAGGTCCTGCTAGCCTGGGACTGCTTTCCTGGCCTTCGGGTGCCCAGCCTTCCCTGCCTCATCTTCTCCTAGTGCTTTGCTTGGCATTAGAAATGCAGCCTCCTGACTGCACAGAAGAAAGAACCTGCCTGTTTCCTCCCGAGCTCACGCTCAAGAGTTGTCAGCAAGCATAACATCTGTGCATCTTTTTTCCTGCAAAGCAATCCCTTTGGAAGTGCCTAGAGTAAAAAGTATGAGGAAAGGAAAATATTTTATGTATCCAGAGTGATTTAAGAATCCCTCTTTTTATCTCCATTTATTCTAGAAGGGTCCTCAGGGATATAGTTACCTTATGCTGAGGTGGGGGAAGGGGGACTCAAGCAATTTAAAGTCTGGGAAGCTGTGGTTTTGATCTTCCCTGTTGCAAAGTGCTTTTACATCCTCTTATCGAGTGTGACTTTTACCCTGTGAGTTGTTAGAATAGGGACCCTGATGCTCTGACTTCTTGTTGAGCAGAGAAGAAACTAAGGCTCAGAGACCAAGCTCATAGTGCTAGAAAGTGGCAGGGCCAACACTTGTGCTTTGGTCTTCAAGGAATTGACTCTAAGTCTGTGTGTTTTTTCTACCATAACTACCATCCCCTAGGCAATGGCTGTAAGTACGAGGAAGCTGGGGAAGTGAGAGCCCAGTGAAGAGCCAACCGAAAAGCAGAGGGAGTGACCGGACTTAATTGAGTTATGAAACAAGATGGGGGTGGTGAGTGTGTGAACATAAAAATGAGAGCCTGGCCAAGAGATAACCAGCTGGTTGTCCCCAGGCACTGTCACGGAGTCAAGTAAGGACAGCCCTGGCTCTATTCCACGTCTGCAGGCTGGAAGTGGAGCAGAAGAAAGGCAGCTCCTTCCGTGCCCAAACCCCTCACTTTCAGGGCAAAGTTCCTGGGTTGTGCTGCCATGCTCTTTGATTGGCTGGTGCCCACAGACCTGTAGGGCCTCAGACATTCCAGGGGGTTTACGTGAGAATCAGGTCTAAATATCAATTATTTCACTTATATTTTTTGTATCTATTTCCTCCAGCTTCTCTTTGAAACAGATTAGATAGAGATGGCTTACAGTAGGACAAAGAACATAAACAGAAAAGATAAATTGCATATGTGAGGGCATGGGTATGTAACGAGCCCCTAATATTTTTTTTCTAGTGAACTTGCTATGATTGGAACATTTGGATTTGATCATTTGGGAGCTGAAGAGAAAATGAAAAGGAGCAGTTATTGGCTGATTAAAACATGCCCAGTATTTGGTTATGGGGACACTGGACTTTTAGCAGGATACAAGCTTAGAGGAACCCATCACACAAATCTTGTTCTGGGGACTTTGAATTCATTATGTTTATTTTCACAGGCCTTTATTTTAAAGATTTTTTTCTGCAATCATATGAATGTTCTACTTACCCAATAGCATTCTCTAGAGATTAAAATGCAGAATGATTGGGGAGAGGGTTTCAGGGCAGAGAGATTGGCACTATGAGAATCACAGTTGTGCTTGCACACTTGCTTGAGCTGTGAGCACTCTCAGTCAGCCAACACTTTGTAACTTAGTGTTTTTCAGTACATTACTGTCTGCCCTGCTTCTAATCTGATTTTCCTGGTTACATTTAAATTTCTTGAGGGTTAAAATGTCTTTCACTTCTTAGGTACTCCTTCAAAGCTAGGTCCAAAATATTTTAAAAGCTACGAAGTCTTCAGTCATCTCTCAACTGAGTTTGACTATGGAGTCAGATCAATGACCAGATTGGACCTTGACTTCTCATCTAGGATTATACCTGGTGAGAGACTTAGAGTCAAGAAGCTTTGTTTGAGTCCTGGCCCCAACACATATGAATCATGAATCGCGGGTTCCTATTTGGTAGCATGGGATATTTAATGACTCATTTCTCATATGACCTTTACTGTGATAAATTTTATTGTCAATTCTCAGTTTTATTTTTAGTTAACCTGTAAATAACATTCAGCACAAATGACCCCTTTATTCACAGAGATTCCAGGACTCTAAACTCTCTGGAATTACTTCCTGCACCATGGGTCACACCTTCTCGGTTTCATTTCTTGATTCTTCCTTGACCTCTTAAAGTCAGTGTGCCCTATGCTCACCCCTCTTTCTTTACTCATGCCCTTCGTGATCTCACCCAGTTACCAGTGCAGGCTGATATATGCTGATGACTCCTGATGGGCCAGTTTCTATCCCTCAGATGGTTGTTCATCGAACTGATTATCAACACATCCAGACATCTCAAACTTAACACATCTAAGACTAAACTCAGGATCTTCCTCCTCCTCACTCCTTAAACTTGCTCTACTTATAGCTTTTCCTATATCAATTGATGGCTACTTCATCCTTTTGTTTGCTCAAGCCAAAAATGTCGGAGTCATCCATGACTTTCTCTTTCTCTCAGTCCCCACATGCAAACCATTGGGAATCTGTTCGCTCTGCCTTTCAAGAAGACTGCTAAAAGTTGGAACATCCAGACTTCAACTTTACTTTTTTTTCCATCAATTTCAAGTGCCAATACCATGGTTACACACCATGCTAACACCTATAACCTTTTATGAGCACTATTGAAAAAAAATGTAACTTGCCTCCTTCTTTCTAAAAGAAGCTATCCTACATGGTAGTTAGAGTGATCCTTTGAAAATATGTCAGCTTATGTTGCTTTCTGCTTAAAACCCTGTAATGCTACTTACCTCATTTCAAGTAGAAGCTGAAAACCTGCTACAGTGATCTAGAAGACCTCCCCCCCCCCCGCCACAATAAAAGCCCATCTCCACTAGAAGATTTGTATTGGCTTTCCCCTCTACCTGGAACTACCCACTCCCCTGTCCCCACCCTGATGACATGCTCCACTCCAACCTTCATTGAAATGTTACATTCCCGATGGGGCTGAGCCTGACCATCATTTTCAAAATTGTACTCCATCTCCCAAATAGTAACTTTTTCTCATTGAGTTATAACTTTACTTATTTATGACTCTCAATTATTGTGTCTCCTTCCACAAGAATGTAACACCCCTAAGGCCACATTGGAAGGAGCAATGACTGATAATTTTCCAGCATTCATGAGAGACTCGCTTTTCTCAGATTGGAGAAGCATCCCAAGTTTCAACTGGGGTAAATAAAGATAAGTCCAGGTGCATCACAACAAAACTGGAGCACACCAAAGACAGAGAAATACATTTAAACTAATCAAAGGAACAAAAGGTTTTTTAACAAATAAATATTAGACTACTATAGAAGTACTCATTAGCAACAGTAGAGGTCAGAAGATAATAAAGTCTCTTCAGAGCACTGGGGGTAGGGGTGGAAAATAACTGTCAATACAAATTCTGAGTTGTGCTACTCAAAGTTTGGTTCAAGGTCTAGTACCACCAGAATCACCCGGGGAGTGAGGGAGAATCCACCCCAGACCTCTGAATCAGCCAGCAGTTTCACAAGACCCCAGGTGGTTTATAGCTCATTAGCATTTGAGAACCACTGAGTAAACTATCATTCAAAGTGAGAAAAGAACAAAAATGTTCTCAAATAAAGAATAAGAGAAACTTACTAAGAAATGACTTCAGTAGAAGGAAATTGGACCTTTAGGAAAGAGGAGGGATGTGGGAAGCAAAGAAATTGACAAATGTGGGCAATCCTGTAGAATTAAAGATATAACCCTTACCCTCAGGGAGCTTACAGTAGTGTTGAGCCAGAAACCAGCTATTGGAGTCAATGGACACAAGTCAGCTTTTAACTAACTGCTGGATCTCTCAGCAGCATTTGATGTGGTGCATGGTGCCCTTCTCTTCAAAGCTTCCCAACACTTTCCCTTGGCTTTCTAACAACTGCTCACTTCCTTGATTTTGCTCCCTGAGTCTCAGTCCATGTCCTCTGTGTCTTTCTGGCTTTATTCTTTCTCAGAGCTTAGTTTCGTATTTTTACTTTCATATTTTTATGCTGTTCCTTCTATTTGTCTCTCTAGTTACTAACCTATTTGGAGGATCTAGAGTCTAGATTCTATTCTAAACACTATTAGATTTCTTTTAAAATGGTCACAAGGTGGACAGTTCCCAGGATTTTTGCCTCAGTAATGTTTTTTGCACTTCGAAACAGCTCATGCACAACCCGAGGTGTGCTCTGGGGGGGATTCCTTGACTTGGATTTCAGCGAACAGTTTTTAAAAAAGTAAATGGTTGGCATGAGGTTATGGGTGTTTTTCCTTTTCTGTGTGAGGGTGTTTAAACGTTACAGCCACTTTCCGCTATCACTGGTCAGCATCGTTTCATTCCAGAGACCAGCACTGGGAAGTACTTAGGTTGCCATCACGAATGGCCCCTCCTCCCTGAGAGGCTGAGCTGTGTTAAGTACATCTCTGTGCATGTGCTGAATACGCTCCTGGGTTTGGCAGTGACTTCCACATATGGGGTGAGGGGAGAGGGGAACTAGCACTTCTTGAAAGTGCACCGTACTTCTTTGTTCAAGATCTTCTGCTGTACGTGCTCTTAGTACTTTGTCGTTATTATAATACATTCAATACAACACTCCGTTAGATAGACTTGATTTCTGAATTACAAATGAGAAAGCTGATGTTCATAGCAGATCTACAGCTAGTAGATGGAAGCACTAGGATTTATGTGACTTTAGAGCATGATTTTAAACCATATTTTATCATCATATTTATTTAAAAATTCTAATTTTAGACATTTGTACTTAATTACCCCTGAAACTGCAGTGGACACTATAAGCATAATTATATTTAATTTATTTTCAAGTGTTGCTCTAATTTACATTCTTTACAAAATCTTTTTTTCCAGATTAAAAAAGGCTTGATTTTTTTTAATAGCATAGACATCATAACTTCTTTTTTCTGTCACACATCAGACATTTATTAGACAAACATTCATTGACACAAAACATTCGAGGCAGCCATGGCATTTTCCAAGGCAGGATGCTGTGCAGTGAGCCTCCTAATCTGACCGTTGGCATGGGTCTGGCTGAGGAGTAAACTCACGTGCCCTCTACAGGTCTCCAGGTTTACTGGTTCTTACACCTTGTTCACATGAGCAGAGTGAGTGTTGTCAACTGGCCTTGCTCTTTGTGTACCTTGAGCATCTTTAATTTCTTCAGTGAAATTGCAAGTCTAATATTCTTTATGCTAATTAATAAGACCCTGTTTTCACTGATAATCTTTTTTATTCAGATACACTATGGTAATTAGCATGGTTAAACTATTGATGTTGACCCAAAGAGTAAGATTGGTGGGAGCCACTTGGGGCGTGTGGCTCTTGTTATTTTAATGCTAGCTGACCCTGCCTGACTTGTGCATCAAGCACATCATTAGCTCGGCCAGTCTAAAACTTAAACTTTCACTGACCAGTGCAGACTTAATATCACATCCTGGCTAGATGGAAAAGTTTCACAGCAAATATCAGATATATGACACCTGTTCTTGCGAGTACACTGGCACTTTCTGGGTTTGTGCGGGTGAGGGATCCAAGTTCCTGCAGTGAATGGGAACTTCATCTCTCCTATGCTGGTTCCTCTTGGCTTCCAAATGTTGCTCTGTTCTGTAGCCCATGTGTTCTTAAATGATTTTTTGGGGTACAGTGATCTGCTGTTCCCCTCTGTCACTCCTAGGCTGGTAAGTCTCACAGGATTGATGGAGGGAGGTTGTGAGAAGGTCTGATACGTGTCATTTGAAATTTCCAAGTGAGTGGTACCACCCCACTTGCACCCCACTGCCTTAGACCAAGTCTTCTTTTCAGCATTCTGCTTTTCACTTACAAATTGCATTGTAAATATTTTATCAAAATGGTTTCTAGAATGCTGTCAATTTCCCAGGACCACTTAGTCTGAGGAGCAAAGTGAAAACTCAGTGGCTTAACACAACATCACTTTTCCTTGCTCACCTGTTCGCAATTCAGTTGTGTGTGAGTTGGGCTGGGCTACCGTGCAGGGGTAAGCTCAGGGCTGCTCCTTGTGTGAGCTCTCTGAGGCCAAGCCAAGGGCAGCAGCTGGTGGTAGGTGCTCTTCCAGGGCAATGGCAGAGGTGCAGAAGGTGGGTGTCACCGTACGAGCTTAGTCCACACTTTTGGTTGCACCAGGTCTGCTAACACCCCTTTCACGAGCAGAAGTCAACGTGGACCAGCCCAAGTCAGCAAGCCGAGACGTGTATTCCTTGCATGGAGGAGGAGCAGGAGGAGGAGGGAGGGAAGATGTTTGGGTAATCTGATCTATCACAGGCTATGAATGAATAAAAATAATGAATATATTGGAGCAGTTTTTAGTTGCAAAAACTTCCACACACATGATCCCATACGGTTCTTCCATTAGCACCATGAGGTCCCTATAGTATGGGTCTCCATTTTTAGTGAGAAAGGAAGGCTTAGAAAGGTGAACAAAGACGTTTGATAAAGGATGGCCAGCCAGTAGGTGACAGTTGGGCTCCTATTTCTTCCCCTACATGTTTCCTTTTATTCCGCTCCTGATCTCCTGTGAACCGTAAAGAACTTTGCAGCCTGGGCTGCCACCGGAGACCAGAAGGTAGCTGTGGGTATTAGTGTTACTTGTTGGTGGCATCCCCAGGAAGAGTGCCCATGCTAGGACGGTTCAGGTCAGGGCATCGTGAACTGGAGTGCGCAAAGGGTCAACTTGTGTGATCACTTTTGGCGTTTTCCCTGGTGATGGCATTTCTGCTTTAGGTTGTGCATGTACTTAGTTGTCTATCTCTCTGAATGTAAGCTTTTCATTGACAGCATTTATGTCCTGTCCCCTCAAAAAAAGAGTGGTGAGGTAGTTTCATTGGTAGCTTTTTAGTTTGGTTATCCTAGTTTGTCTGTCTGTTTTTATGGGGAACCTGGTGAAATTAGAAAGCAATACTACTGACATCTTTGTTTTTCCAGAATCTATACACCTAATAGTTTATGGAGCCTTTCCTGGCTCTCTAGAGTGACTGACCACCAACCTGCTCTGGACCCTGTTGCCCACTGGATAACTTTCTTTCCAAATTCCAGTGACACTTGTTGACTTTGTGATTATTGGTAAGTCTCCTTCTAAGAGCAAGGCTTGCTTTTGAACTCTCCAGTACCTAGTTCAGTGCTGACATGTAAAGTCTCTCAGTAAACATTTCTTGAATGACAGAATAAACAAAATTCTGCTCTAAATTGATCCCATACCTGGAGAACTAACCTTGTTATCCTGCACAAACTGCCTAATAATAACAAATATATTACCTCTTCCATAAAAGACAAGTCATATTTACTCTGCCAGTCTATTGCTAACATCTATGGCTTGAAACATGTTCAAGGCATTTACTGGGGGTGGGGGAAGAGTAAGGAATCAGAAATGTGGTGTCTTAAAAAAAGAAGGCTAGATTTCTGTTGTTGTTATTGTTAGCTACCCCTGTATGTTAACTTTAGAAGATGCCAGAAGAAGTTGCCTGAAGTCTTAAAACTAAGCAGAGCCCTCAGGGAGGATGTTGAGAAAAGATTCAATGAATAAGGACCTAAGTGGCCATCTGAGTCATGGTGTGCATGTTACTATTAACCATAGCATTGGTGGACAGAGACATCATTGGTGATGAGCACCATCCCCACGATGACACCATGGGCGACTTCATTCTGTTTGACAAATGCTACTTCCTGTGGTTGGTATCCAATTTTGTACATGACCTAGTTTGGCTTTGCTTGGAGATAGTGGTTTGAGCATGTATCAAGCGAGAAACAAACTTTCCCACTTAGCCTCATTCAGAGAAAACTCTGATTAGTCTGGGAAAGAACCCCTACTGAGAGCTCCACTCCCCAGTGACAAATTATCTCAGTGATTGGTCATTGGATCAGAAAAAGTATCAGTCATGGAGAAGGGAAATACCTCAGCAGTTACCCTTGACCTTTTACCTCACACTGGCATTTTTGGTCACATAGCTATCTGATGTCACTAAGTGTCCCTTCCTCAATGACAGGCATCATGTCTCACTGGTCTTTGTACCTTCAGCACTCTTTCTGGTACATAAAAGGTGCTTAGTAAATGCTTCCAGAGTAAATGTGTTGATTTTGAGGCTTTTATTTTTTTCAGAAAATAAACCACAGAGAAAAGTAAAGAGATCTTTGTAAGAATAGATGGAGCCTGATTACAAGTTGATTGCAATTTCCAGTATATCACATCATATCACATTCAATCAAATCATGTCATGCCACATCATGACATATCACATCACACCATGAAGTGACATTCTCTAGCTGTTTATCTAAAGCTGAACTACCTCATTATAATATAACACTGGCTTCCTGAAACTAAAAGCCTTAATTTCAAGCATTTGCCAATTTCTGTGGTGTAAATACTCCACTATGGTTGATTTCAAGCTACTTACCCCTGTTGGTTTCCTATGGCTGCTGGTTTAAATTTGGTGGTTTCAATCAACAAAAATTATTTATTCTTTTTCAGTTCTGGAGGCCAGTAGTTTAAAGTCAGATTCATTGGGCTGAAATCAAGGTGTCAGCAGGACTCCACTTCTTGCCTTTTCTAGCTTCTGGTGGCTGCTGACACTGCTTGGTTTCTGGCCACATCACTCCGATTTCTGCCTCGGTGCTCACAGTGCCTTCTGCTCTTCTCTGTCTGTCTAACCTCCTTCTGTACCTCTCATAAGCACGTGTGTGATTGCATTTAGGGCCCACCTGGATAATCCCATCTCAAGATCTTTAACTTAGTTACATTTGCAAAGTTCTTTTTGGTTTTTGTTTTTCTCATATAAATAAACATTAACAGGCTCCAGGAATTAAGATACAATATCTTTTGGAGGGTCATTATTCAAGCAGCCAGACCTCTTTTTAAAAACCAGCTCACAAAACTCTTAAATATTTAGTAAATAGTTCTCACAAGCAGGTACAGGGGGCTACAACCCACCACTGAATAAACTTCTTTCAGGAGAAGATGGAAGATACCCCTTATTTCCTGTCCTCTATGATCCTTAGTTTGGAGCAAGCTGGTATGAGCTGGTGCTTATAAAAATGCTTTTGAATTGACTATAAGTGACCTAAGTGACAACCCAAAAGCTAGTTAATGTCCAACAATTCTGGTTGTTTATTTCTAGGAAAAACCTTCAGACTGTGAGAACTGTGGTAGAAACAAATGTCAAGGTCTTTGGGGCATGGTCAAGACTCACAGCTGTATGAGAGAATCCTGTGGGTCTTGGCCAAATTATGCACAGTATCGTGTTCTTTGGAAAACCCACAAGTCTGCAATGAATCATTTTCTGAATGTTTCCCTCATGTCAAGTTTTCCAGTTCTGGGTTTGTATTTCTTTTTTCTTTCTTTTTTTTCTTATGTGCTTTGTCTCATTTGCCTCCCTAGACTGAGTTCTTTGAGCAGGGCTTGCCCATCATGCTTTCTCATTACCGCTGACCTCCGCCCCTCACTCGAGCCTGCAATGCTAATCCAATGCCTTGAACTCAGTCATGCCTCCAGGCTTGTTTTGTGATATAGTGACTGACTGAGGAACACACCGAGTTAAAGTGCATGCACTGAAGGAGCAAAAACTGGAGCGGCCTTTAGTTTTCTCAACTTATCAAAACCTGCGTCATATTGCTGTCTCTGTTTGGTCTCAGTCTCTGAGTGGCCCAGCTTGTGTTACCTGGTCCTTATAGGAACACGGTCCTGTCTCCAGGTGTATTTTTCAAGGACATCCATTCCTCCAGCCCCAGAATGTACTCTGGCCTCTGTTCTCCATGGCTCCTTCATTTAATGACCTTATCCTGGCTCTAGTTTTACCTGGATTGAATGGAAGATGGTGCATGTAACATGTAAAGGGGCTCGCTCTAAGGTGTCCTCCAGCTCTTTTGGTTGGATCCAGGGCAGCTGACTCAGGCACAGCCTCTTTATTGGCCTCCACAATCTAACCTTCAGATGTTCACTCAACCATTTGATCAGCAAAAGCACAGAGGCAGGAAGCTATATTTGATTCGTGTGCACGCACATATATGTGTGTGTGTAGGTATATATATATGTAACCTGACTGCACACACATAAAGGCGTACACACACATACATGCACCATATATCTAAATCTAATCAAGCTTCTTGCTCAATGTACAGATTTATAGGAGAGCAGGGTTCAAGGACATAGACAAATCTAGAATGTGGGACATTCCACAGGACAGTTGACCTGGCTTCTGTAGCCAGCCGAGGGCAGGGGAAAGGCAGGTGAGCCTGCTCTAGAATAAAACAAATGTAAGAGACAAAACATCCCCCTGCCCAGTGTGGGCCTCATCCGGACCTTATATCAGCAGACAAACTATAAAGAGATGCCCCCCACTCTCAGGAAGGTGTAGTTCGATTGATTATAACAGTCAGAAATTATTTCTTAATTTTGTTGGGTGTGATAAAGGCATTGTGGTTTTGTTAGAAAATGTCTGTAATTTAAAGAGATTTGAGTATTGGGGTAAAATGGCATGCTGTCTGGGATTAACCTGAAGATACTTTAGCACCCCCCATAGGCCCGTTGTGAGGAGAAGGCGGCAGAGCGGAGTGCCCGGGTAGGGGGAGGGCCATCGCCCAGCAGACCACTGCTCCAGCAGCCAGCTTGAGAGGACTCGTCACTTCTGCTTATCCCTGAGCTGGTCAATTTGTCAGGAACACCAAGTAATTTCAAAATAAAAGAAAGCCAACCATATACTCAAAATGCCAGTGGCAGAATGTCAGGAGCCTGGTCTTAGTGTCATTATGGAAACGTGCTATTGTTAAGCGTTCAGCATTCATCGTCGGGCCTGCTGGAAAGGAGGGCTGAGCCACCAACAGGTTCCCTCTCATGGACCAGGTTGTTAGTGTCTGCTTTCCTCCCCGAAGGACTGGTGGGGCATGCTTCAGACAGCTCCCTTGGCTGGTAGGATGAAGAAGAGATGGGGAGAGCTGTTTATCAGACGGTGGGCCTGGATCTCGGAGGCTGTCACATTTCTCACCTCTCTTCGGGCATGGCCCTCTCGCCTGGAGGACAGACACTTGGGCAGTGCCTGCTTGCATTTGGCTGACCCACATGTCTGTGTCCACATTTCACGACGCCCACGGTGGGGCAGCAGCTGGTTCTCTGGGGATCCGAGGCCCTGGGCTGGAGCCACAGCAGCTGTCAGCTCAGCTCTCACTGAAAATGTGTGGCCTTTCTGTCCTGCAGAGAACCCCTACAACCTATTAAAACCTCCCCTGTTTCTACCGCTCCTGGTCATTACTCTCAAGCAGGACACACCCGAGTTTGTGTTTGTGTATATGAGATTCTGTGCCCTGAATCACACTTGCAGTGAGCTGGGACTGCAGTTTCTGGTCCCCTGGGGGGGTGAGGAACCTCATGCTGCACGCTGTGGGGCCATCAGGGCACAAGAGAGGGGGTGACACCGCCCTGCCTGGCTAACAGAGGTCCTGGGAGAACAGAGTTTGTGGACATGCATCCGAAACTGTGAAGTGTTTGTTCTACAGATGTCAGGTGGGATTTTCACGTAATAGGTTTGCTTATGGAGACAGTCACTTGCTCTTCTTCAATAGTCCTCTTTACCTAAGACTGTGCTCCGAGGCCCCTCCCACATGAGAAGGCATTCAGAGCAGCTGCCCCCAGGTGGGTGTTGTCCTCACCATGCTCCTTGCCTCTTGCAGCAGTGCCCTGTAGTCCCTGGGGGAACTCCCATGGAACTATCAAGAAGAAGTCAGGATTTGCGTTTTCTGTGTATTCTACTGGGTATATTTTTGTAATCCTTCTCCCATCGCCCCCACCCCTCTTTTCCTCCCTTTTCAGCACATTTTCATACCATTCCAGTGAGTCATTATCAAATTTAACTAAGTTTATCACCTTGGACATGGTACATATTTTTTTGATAGGCAAAAAGATATATATATATATATATATATATATATATATATATATATATCCAGACCTCTCCAAAGGTGCTTTGTTTCAATCAAAGGAGGCACATTGTTCCAAGGCCTGTTAAGTGGCAGGACCAACTGCTGGCTGTCTGGAGAGAACCACACGGGCAGGTGTCTGTGTTCTGGAGCAGACTGCAGTGTGTCCGGGGCATGCTCCACCTCCATTAGCTGGTGATGAAGGCAGGGGCCGGGTGCCATCTGCTCTGGAATGGACATCGTGATGAGACTATCTCGACTGAAGGTGCGTAAGAATCCTCTGTATCCTCCAGTGGAGTGAGGCTCAGAGCCCCCTGTTTGTCTTCAGTTGTCTGGCACAGGGACTCTCCTTCACATCTGGAGAGGCTCAATGACTGTTTCATTCATGTGGAAAAGTGAGTAGAAAACAGCTCTCTTTCTTATCCCACTCGCCTGTGCCTCTGGAAAATGGTGAACACATATCACTCCCTTTTCTGTATGCGGCACACTCCGGTAACCTCACGCAGTGACGTGTTAGTGATTCCTAGAAAGTCATGTCTGTGGGTCCCCCAGGCACTGTGGCATGGGGAGGGGCGAACATGGGCAGCTGGTGCAGAAAGCAGGAAAGAGGCCTTCCCAAGGCTGGACCACAATAGAGAGGGCAGCCTGTCGACTTGACACCATTCAGTTCCTGTAGCGTTTGTGTATGGTTCCAATTACTAAGGTCACCACCAAACCACCCTTATGTATGTGGTAACTAAAGTACCCATAATTGCTTTCTCCTCACAAGAAGCATGTTCTCATGAGTAACCAGTTTTCATGGGGTGGTAAAGGTTTTGTTCACAAAATTCTGAACAATAGTGGGAATTTCAGACAAATTTAGGAACCATGCTGGCCTTTGGAGGTTAGTTCCTTTAATTTTGTTGACATCCCCATGTACTTACCCTAAAAAGCTGTCCTTTTTCTAAATTCAGTAGAAACCCTTAGCTTTTATCTATAGCAACTTGATTGTTGGACACACTTGACAATCAGTAAAATAAAGCAATAGGAGGTGACTGCAAATGTTATTTTTAAATGTTCCTATGTTCCTCCAAGAATGAGAAGGTTTCATCGACTAAAGAATGGTAGAATCCTTCAAAAGAAAAGACGTTACTTGTTCAAAGGAAAAGTAGGCTCTTAAAATCACCAAATTGGAAAGACCTAATGCACTTTTAACCATAGAGGACCACATTATTTCATGGCTAATGTGGGGTTAGTATAATTAGGTCATGATCATAACAAAATGGTTGACCCTTTTGGTGCTGAGCACAGAGAAATCCCTTTCAATAGACCAGAGTCTCTACCAAAGGTGGCAGAATTGGGAGTCTTAATTGTTAGTTTCATTCATTAGAATCGGATAGGTATTTTCTGTACTTGGTGCCTGGCATTGGAGGTGGACTGGTTAGATATGATTAAGATTAGAAAAGAGGGTCAAATATATATCCCGCATAGGTAGGATATAAAACTGAGACTTATGGACATAGATAAAAGTGAAATGGTTACCTGGGGGAGTGGTGGTCAGAGGGGGTAAGGAGGGATGGAAAATAATATGACTTTGGGTAAAGGGCACACAATGCAATCAATAGTTCAAATGCTATAGAAATGGTCACCTAAAACCTATGTACTTTTATTGATTAATGTCACCTCATTAAATTCAATTTCAAAATTGAAAAGAAAAAGAAAACTGGTCTTCTATAGTAATATTTTTCTCCCATAATTCTGAAGGTTCTTAACAGTGTAGATATTGGGCAGTATTTCTTAAACTTCTCTGATCACAAGAATCAACAGTTTTGCTTATTCAAAACAGATTCTTGTGACCCCATTGGATTAAGAGGTGATTCACAGGGCCATATGTTTGTGGGTAATGCATCTCAGAATCATCTTGGGGAATATTTGAAAACTATGTATAACCTCCCCATAATAGATGATGATATTCCTTGATATCTGGTAACATGTTATAGAGAAAAACAAATATATGTGTTTTTTAAAAAAATACTTCTTTGCTGATATTCTTTGATATCTGGTAATATGCTATAGAGAAAAATAAACATATGTGTTTTTTAAAAAAACTTCTAATACACTTACATGCTTACTCCTGTCTTCTTCCCTGTCCCTACCCACTCTCATTACAGAACTGCCAACCCAGAAGGAAAATATTATTTTTATGAAAATGTTTTTCAATAGCTTTATTGGGGTATCATTTACATATCATTAAGTTTATCTCTGTAAGTGTACATTTGAGATTTTTATTAATTTCATACCATTGTGGAATCATCATAATACATTTTATAATATTTCTATCACCGAAAAATTTCACTCATGACTATTTGCAGTCAATTATATATACATATATAAAATATATGACATATATATTTATATGTAGTCCTCCAGCCCCCTGGGAACTACCAGTGTTGCATTGAAAAACTGCCGAAGACACAAACTGCTGTCAAGAAGAAGTGGGAGAGGCAGTCAAGAGACACTAACCTCCTGAATCTTTTTCTCCCAGAGCTTTTATTGATCAGAAGCAGAAAGTTTTCTTTACAAGAACAAAGATAACAGGATTACAGGGGAGGGAGATCAGGTAATAAGGGGAAAGAATGACTAATGTACTTGTTGATATGGAAAAGGGACTAGTTTTGGTCAGTACATTCTTTTCCTTTTGCTAATTAACAAACACAAAGGGAGGAACAACCTAGAAATTTCTATGCTAATTTCCTAAAGCCCGTTCCCATACATTCCTTTGTGCAAACACAAAGGTCACTCACTGAGACAGTTTCTTGGTGTTTGCATCCAAGAAACCTGCTTCCCTGTGTCTGCAGCAGGGAAAGACATCCATAGCACAACTATTCACACTCAGGGCTTTTTAACTGAAGTTCCTCAATCCAAGTGATAGAGGGTTCAAGATTATATGGGCGATTCCCTACATATCCCCCCTGTCTTGTTTTTGAAGGAAGGAGATGTAGAAGTGGGTTGTAGGGGGAGGAAAGTTGTGAGAATTCATTTCTGGACTCTACTGAAGAAACAGATGATGATGCGGAAAATTATCACTAAAAGAAAACATAAACAAATTACAAGAACAGAGATGCCCCTAAAACGTAAATTCATGCCATGAAACCAGGTAGAAGGGTTAAGCCACTGAAAACTCTCTTGTAAAGTCTGTAACATATTGGTTTGAGTTTCTTTCTGAATACTAAGGAGCTGTTGACGAAGTTCTACCTCAAGGTGAGTGCTTAAATTAGTAGAAAATGCTCCAAGTAGATTTTGCTTAATGTACTCCCAGGGATGACGAGAATCATTATATGGTAACACAATGACACAGGTGTGGGTATGCTCCCAGTCACACCTAAGAATCTGTCGAGTGGCAAGAGCTTGTTGTTGGTCCCTGAGCCACTCCACCGCTGCCTCAAGGGCTTGCAGTCTGGATAAAATTCCCTTATCAATTTGAGTCTGTTCTACAAGACACTGTGATATTGGTCATTACATGTTCTACAGTGGCAGCTGTATGGATACTCTGAGTAAGAGATATGGAAGCAACTGTGGCAGTAGCTAAAATAAAAGTAGCAGAGACAAGAAAAGCAATAACAGTAAATAGGAAACGCTTGGAACGTCTCCAGTGGGTAAGTGCAGACTCTAAAACCTGTAAAGTTGAAGATTCGGGCAAGGCCGGGTTAAATTGACAATTAGCCACACCTGGGATAAGCGACGCAAAGGAATGATGGAGGTGATATTAAGCCTTGTAACATTTTCATGAGTGAGACAAGAGGTGTACCAACCACGTGGAATAGTCATGTTATATAGTTGGTTGGTGAGAGTGATCTTAGGGGCTTCTGGGGTAATAATAAACACATAAGGGTGTAAAGTGCACAACATAACACTATCAGGAAGGTTCCTAACTGTAAAGCCAGTAGCCGCAGTCACCATCACAGCCGCCTGACCCATGCAGATTCGCATTTGATTTGGACAGTCGGTAATGAAACAATGGAGCCAAGAACTGGTGGGCCATCATCTTTAATTCTAGCTTGCACCGGGTGGGCAAGTAAAAACACACATTGGGCTCCAAAACCCACTCATTCAGTGCTCACAAAGCTACTGACTTATCTGAGTTTTCTAGAATCAAAGGTTTCTAGCTCACCAGACTTATTCACCTCTGTTCCCCATCTCCTTCCTTCTCCCTGCATAAACTCTGCACAAACTGGCTTCTCCTTCAATGCTCATCTTGGCTGCTTCTCCTGCTCTCCATGTGGCCTTAATCTGCTCTCCTCCCTCCTCTCTTCCCTCCTCCTAGAACGCAATCAGTCTTCTCCCGGAACAGAACGACATGATCTCTCTTCCTTTTAAAACCTTTTGGCGCGAAAGCCCTCCCCCAACACATATTAACATAACCACACTCATTCCCAAGCCAGAGGGCAACTAATATCACCTGGGCAACAGGCTTCCATGTGGGCAGCGTCATCTTTAACAAAGTGAGCATAATACATTTTATCTGCCCAACACTAACTAAAGAAAGGGCGAAATTTTTACTATAAATTGCAAATGAAAGGATGCGATTATAGAAAGGTAATCCTAGTCTCCATAGCTGCATATGAAAGGGGCTAAACTGTCGTGTGTCTGAGAGTTGTAAAACAGGTACAGACAGCCCATGATCACTCCAGCTGATAGTATCATTAGAAGGACTGTTAAAAGAAAGTTTATGCCCATTAGTGGTCAAATGACCATGGGGTCCCCAGTCTCACTGTGTACCATTCATGAAAAGAGGAGTGGTATGGGGAACTTTTACATGACAAGGATTCCACTAAACAGGACTAAACTGATGGTTATAATCCATTCCCGGACCACAGGGTAGAATGTTAGGTGGTATGGTCAAGTTGACTACTCTAGAGGCTGTTGTATTGACAGTTACAGCAGATATAAATGTGAAATTAGTTGGTTGATTATTTGTTTTGGGTTGATAAAAAAGAAATTTCTAAAAAAAAAAAAAAGGAATTTCTGAGGAATGATATGTACACAACCCTCTGTAGCTGGTAGCTGGTTGGGTAGTAAAGCATATAGGGGGATTGCTAGAGGGGAGGTGTAAAGACACATTAATTGTGAGCCATTCTCTCTTCTCTTCTAAGGGGCCTGCAGGAGGTAACCATACACCTCCAGTCCAGGCGGTGTCATTGGAAGACAGGGCGGGGGAGGAGGGGATCAGCATCCCACCATGTAAGTGGGCAAAATAAAGGAGGATTATATAAGTGTGCCCAATATACATTGGACTTAGCTGGAGTAAACAAAAGAAATAAGGTTAAATATACAAGAGCACTGCTAAATACCTGCTGAATATTTTGATCTATGAGAGAGAGATATGCCAGGAATCTATTCTCTGGGGTGGGAGCAGCCCCAACATTATTCATCAGTGTTACCGCCTGTTGATTTAGGCTCTTCAGTTGTCCCCAGGTGATTCCCGGTGCTTGTGAGGTACGTCTCGTTGGTCCTCGTGTTGGATTCGGCATCAGTTGTTGTATTTCCGGGACCAATATTTTTGGGTTCATGATGTAGCTTGACTCTTCGGAGGGGGATCCACTCCGTTCCTGTAAGTAAGGAAACACAAACTGACCCTCGACCTCATGTTAAAACAGGATAAGGTCCTTCCCATAGAGATCCTGGTTCCCAACTGTGAACATATACCTGCTGGTCCTGGGAGCAATATTTGGTTGTTTTGGAATAATGATATTAAATAGCAGGAAGATTGTCTTCATCAAGATTTTAAAAATTTAGGGTGTATAAGGCCATAGCTAGTCTATCCCTCGGTGACTCTAATTGAACATGGGGACTCCTCCTTTTTTGTTTTTCAAGATAGATTTTTAAGATGTGGTGAACACGTTCAATACAGGCCTGTTGTGTGGATTATAATGGATACCTGTAACATGTTTAATATTCCAGTTCTGTAAAGCTATTTGGAATGCCTTAAAAGTAGAGCAAGAAACATTGGCTGAACTACTTAAGGGCAGCCAAGAATGGAGATGGATTCTAAGAGGTGAGAAATGGCATGCGTGATGTGCTGCTTCCCTGGTAGCAGGAGTAGTGTGGATCATGCCTGAATGGGTATCTATAGTAACATGTAAACGCTTAAAACAACCAAAGGAAAATTCATGAGTGATATGAGTTTGTCATATGCCATTAGGAGTAAGACCTCTGTGATTGCGCCATGTCCTAAAGACTTTCTTGAATAAAGTTGACAAGAAACAAGTTTAACATCCAAAATTCCATTGTATTTAAGTTTAAATGAGTCCTTCTTATATATTTCAATTTTAAAGCAGCAATGCCCAGAGTATTTAAATACAGGAATGAAACTATTTTATTTAGTTCAATATTAGAGCCAGCATTTCCAATTTTGCATGCAAGAACTTAATTTAGTCCTTGAAAGAGCCACATCTTGGCTCTCCTAAGTTGATATCATTTCACAGATTTACAAGCAAAGGTCCACCAATTAGCCAGAATTCACTCTAGGGGGTCTATCCTTAGGAATGTTACCCATTCTGTTACAGTATCAGACAAAAACTGAAACAGGAACCAGAATCAGACAAACCAGAGAGGAACCTCTAAAGTTTTATGTGATATTGCAACCCAGGATTTCAGCATGCAACCAGACAAGAAAGACGCCTGCCCTATCTCAGTCAGGGCGTCTTGTGACAGGGGCACTGGAGGGTGGAACTAGCAGAACCCTCCTGGGTAAATACACACTCAGCGGCTGCTTGGGAAGTACTGTAGTCAGATTCTCCAGGGTGCCCTTGTCTGGGAATCATTTCAAGGCAAAGAATAGGGAAGAAACAAAATGAGTTCAGAGGGTTGTCACTAAAACATTAAAGAAAATCAGAAAAATTTAGGAACCAGTCATAGGTATTTTTCTCCAAGCCTGTATGGCTAAGAAAGAACATTGAGTAAAAAGCTGATGCTCTGTGTCTGCCTGTGTTTGATTTGTAGCAAATTGTTCGACCTCCTGGAGCTATCATTAATAACAGGTACCTGATTTTCAAAATTCTGAAGTCCTTGTCTTATAGCTAGGTCATAATATTCATTTGCCAGACAGTATATTCAGCTGGGGAAACTAAAGTTTTTACTAGAACCTTCCAAACATTAGGAGTCATATCATATTCGTTTCCTAGGGCCTTGACCATGCCCACTGTAAATGGGCTTTGAGTTCCATTCTCTCAAATACTCTTTTTCAATTCCTTAAATAGAGAATAAGGTAAATTCTGATGGACTTGCTGTCCCTGTTGTAGGATAACAGGGAAAGCTTTAATAGCATCTGGGTCTCCTAACATTAATCCTTTTTGGAGACAGTTTTTTCATTAAGGAAGGAGTATGACTCTTCCCAGGTCCTGGGGGAAGAGGTAGAGGAGGATGAGGGGAGCCGAAGGCTCCTCGGGAGGCAAGGGAGGAGGAAAAGGTATTTAGTCCTCCCTATCAGCCTCTTCAAATTTTATTGCTGTAACTGACGGTTCAGGTTGACTATACTGAGATTCCTCTTTTATTTTCTGTCCGGGAGGGTGCAAAGAATATAAAGCAGTCCGGATAAAACTCCATGTTGTGAGAAGAGGAACAGAAACCTTTAACCCCTGTCCAAACTGCTTTTTCAAAACTTTACCTACTTGCTCCTGTATTCCTAAATCCAAGGTTCCTTCTTCAGAGAACCATGTGCAGTGCTCTCCTACAGCAATTACGAGTTGCTGTAATGCTTTAGGCTTTACAGTACACAGAGCAGCATGTTGCATAACATAAATGCACTGCTGCTTGGCGAGCTCCTGACGCATGTTTAAAATCCTTCTTTGACCTACGTGTGTCAGTCCCTTCCTCCAGGTGAGTAGGAACTATTTCTTACCAGAAATTCCCTGTGGGATGCAGCCGCTAAACTTCTCTTCATGCACAAATTCCACTCGCTCATGTTGGGTGTCACCACTTGTAGTCCTCCAGCCCCCTGGGAACTACCAGTGTTGCATGGAAAAATTACTCAAGACACAAACTGCTGTCAAGAAGAAGCAGGAGCCTGACCAGGCGATCACGCAGTGGATAGAGTGTCAGACTGGGATGCGGAAGACCCAGGTTCGAGATCTGGAGGTCGCCAGTTTGAGCACGGGCTCATCTGGTTTGAGCAAAGCTCACCAGCTTGGACCCGAGGTTGCTGGCTCGAGCAAGGGGTTACTCAGTCTGCTGAAGGCCTTCGGTCAAGGCACATATGAGAAAGCAATCAATGAACAACTAAGGTGTCTCAATGAAAAACTGATGATTGATGCTTCTCATCTCTCTCCATTCCCATCTGTCTGTCCCTATCTATCCCTCTCTCTGTCCCTGTAAAAAAAAAAAAAAAAAAAAAAGCAAGAAGAAGCGGGAGAGGCAGTTAAGAGAGACTAACCTCCCTAATCACCTTCTCCCAGAGCTTTTATTGATCAGAAGCAGAAACTTTTTTTTACAAGAACAAAGATGACAAGATTACAGGGGAGGGAGATTAGGTAATAAGGGGAAAGAATGACTAATGTACTTCTTGTTGATATGGAAAAGGGGCTAGTTTTGGTCAGTACATTCTTTTCCTTTTGCTAATTAACAAACACAAAGGGAAGGGCAACCTAGAAATCTCTAGGCTAATTTCCTAAAGCCTGTTCCCATGCATTCCTTTGGGCAAACATGAAGGTCACTCACTGAGACAGTTTCTTGGTGTTTGCATCCAAGAAACTTGCTTCCTTGTGTCTGCAGCAGGGAAGGGCATTCACATCCCCATTCATGCTCAGGGCTTTTTAACTGAAGTTCCCCAATGCAAGTGATAGAGGGTTCAAGATTAGATGGGTGATTCCCTACATTTATATATATAAATAACACACACACACACACACATATATATAAATATATATAAATATATAAATATATATAAATAAATAAATATATATATATATATATATATATATATATATATATATATATATATATATATATATATAGTTACATTTATACCTAAGTATTTCATTTTGGGGGTTCTAATGCAAACGGTATTTCAAATTCCACTTGTTTGCTGGTATAGAAGGAAGCAATTGACTTTAGTGTATTAACCCATATCTTATAACCTTGCTATAATTAGTTCCAGGAGAGTTTCTATTGATTCTTGTGTATTTTCTACATATACACTCATGCCATCTGCAAACAAAGACAATTTGATTCTTCCTTCTTAATCGTGTACCTTCTATGACTTCTTTTTTTTTTCCCCCATTAGCTAGCACTTCAAATAGCATGTTGAAAAGTAGTGGTGAGAGAAGATACACTTGTCTTATATTTGAGCTTAGTGGGAAAGCTTCAATTTCTCATTAAACATGACACTACTGTAGGTTTTTTTGTGGATAGTTTTTATCAACTGTTTATTGAAATGTGGAAGTGTAGATTTTTTGTTTGTCTGTTTTGTTTTTTTAATCCTGCATGGTGTTTTCTGAGCTTCTTGGATCTGCAGTTTGGTGTCTCACATTATTTGGGGAAATTCTTAGTCATTATTGTTTCAAATATTTCTTCTGTCTCTTTTTGTCTTTTTTTAAATGGTGTATCCATTATAAGTATGTTACAGCTTTTGTAATTATCCCCAAAATTTTTGGATATTTTGTTCTTTTATTTTTTTCAGTCTTTGTTCTCTTTGATTTTTAGTTTTAGAGGTTTCTGTTGCTATATCTTCAAACTCAGACATTTTTTTCTCAGCAATATCCAATCTACTACTAAGCACATCAAAGGCATTCTTCATTTCTGCTCATGTTTATGATCTCTGGCATTCATTTTTGGTTCTTAGGATTTCCCTCTCTCTGCTTACATTCGTTGCCCCTCTGTTCTTGCATGCTGTCTACAGTATTTATCAGAGCTCTTAACATATTGAATGTAATTTTAAATCCTTGGTCTGATAATTCCAACATTCCTGCCATATCTGGTTCTGATGTTTGCTCTTTAAATTGTGTTATTTGCATTTTGGTATGCCTTGTAATTTTTTTTTAAAGAAAAGTTGTGTATGTTTAAGATGTACAACATGATGCTTTATATAAAGAGTGAAATGATTACTACAGTCAAGCTAATTAACACATCCATGCCTTCACATAGTTAGTATTTGGGGGTAATTTTTTCTTGAAAGGTGGATATTGTGTAGCAGGTAAAGGGAACTGCAGTACCAGGCCTTTAGTAAGGTGGTGGTGAGGTGTGGGAGAAAGGGCAGTAGATGTTCAATAATCCGTGGATTAGTTAGGTCTCAGTATTGTAGTGGGTTGTGCTTCTGTACTATTTCCTTCACAAGTGTTTCTGTATTTCTTCTTCCCTTTAGGTGGCACAGGATGGCTAGAGTGGGCTGGACTTGGGTATTTCCTTTCCCCTCCATGTGCAAAGCTAGAGCTTTTGAGAGTTGGGCATTTTCCTTCCCCAGCTCAGTTAGGCTCTGATAATACGCCAGCAGCTTAGGCTTTGATTAACTAGTCCCACTGAGGGCAGTTGTTGCTAAGAAAAAAGTACTCTGCATGTTTTTATATTCTTTTGCTCTATCCCTGAGAGAAGCATGAAATCTTTCTCTTATATTTGCTATGGGAACCTGATTGAGCTCCTGGAGGTAAATCTCATGATATTGTAGGACCCTTTTAGTTGGGTCCTCACAAAGCTAATGCTCAGAGTTGTCCACCCTGAATCTCTAGCAGCTCGTCACTCACAGTTCCAGTTTTCCAACCTCGTTCTGCCCCACACGGAGGTTTCTGCTCCTGGGTCTCTGTTCTATCTAATTCAGCCACTACCCCTGGATTCTTGTTTGTCTCCCCTGTCTTGGGGTCAGCGCTCTGTTCTGTGTCCTCCTCTTTCTCGTGGATCCTAGAAGAGGTGTTGATTTTTCAGTTTGTTCAGCTTTTTATAAGCTCCTTGTGAAGCCCCTTTTATATCTAGTTTGTCTGGATGGATATTTCTTTTTTAGTTAAAAGTTTTAATACTAAAACCTAATCACTGAAAGAGATTTATAATATATAAGAAAATAAGAAGCAGAAATGATTGTATTAGGACAGGACTATTAATGTCCTGGTGAATGCTGTCCACATGGTCACTGAGGTTATGATTTTATTTTTCTCTTGTGGTCAAGTCTCTGTCCATCACCATTTATCCCCACTGTCCCCTCTTTCACCTTCCTCATCCCGTTTTCTTCTCCCCCATCCTGGCAATCCCCACACTGATGGTGTGTGCATGAGTTTTTTCTTTATTTTTTTCCTTTTTTGCTCAATCCCTACATACTTCCCCTTACCCAGTCTCTGCATCCCCAAGAGCTGTTAGTCTGCTCTATCCATGAGTCTGTTCCTGGTTTGCTTGTTTGTTCATTTAGAAAGACAAAAGGACCATATGATTTCACTAATTCTGGGATCTAATGAACTAAGACATTCTTGTATTGCCACAAAACCCCAGTTAAAGGGCTGGACAGATAATTGATGAAAGCTGGGCTGACTTGGAGTTTCCTGGGAGAAGCTGAATCCCAGGCAGCTGGAGATTCACTCTTCCCCAAACAGTGCACAAGTTACAAACTCATAATGAGAACGGATCCAGAAATGTCACCACATTTTCCCAATGGGCTCCAGGAAGGTCGACACTTGATATGAATGAGACCTCTTGCTCCCCACAGATCTCAGATTTTCCTATATTCATTTCGTAGTTGGAAGCAACCAGGAGCCAGCACTTAAGGCCATTTCCTCCTTCATGCCCTTGAGGTCAAACAGACTGTTTTGGGAAGACCTCTTTGGAAACTTTGGAATGAAGACATGCTTAAAACCCAAGAGCTCATGCTTTCCATAGATGAGACTTTGTCAGATGGACTGTTGCAATATAAAGAAAAGTGACCACCCACCTTCCAGGAGTGAGTTTTTTGAAAGAAAACTATTAGCAAAGCATAGCTGTGATTTGCAGCAAAATAAATGATTGTGATCATTTAGCTGAAAGTGATAGAGGGATATACTTATGTATGATTTGCAGATTCATGTAGTTTTATTTGTGTTTCACTGAACCCAAGGGAAGAAGGCAGGGCAGGAATCACTCAGCTGCGTCTCCCCATTCCCTTTCACCCCCTGCCGTCCACCTCCGAGTCCCAAATCATTTCTAGGATGACATCTGTGTATTTTACTGCTGCTTCTCATTTTCCTTCCCGGTAAAAAGAGGATTGTATTTCAGCCTTAACCGCCTTTGTGCTGATTTGGCAAAAACTTTGGGAGCTGAGATGAACTCACATCACTGTAATTGATTGAAGGTGGATACCTTCAATTTTAAGTTCTTTTCAAATGTTTGAGTCTGTCACTAAAATTTCCAGGGAGCAAGCTACCCCTGTTCATCAATCCCAGGGCAAGAGGGTAGCTTTCATGTAAGTGTAGGCATTCTTCTTTTATTTAGAGCTGGCACCCCAGTTCTAGCTGCCACCCCGGTTCTAGTTGGCACTGTCTCTAGAACTGAGGCATGTAACCATTGTATTAGTTTTCTATTCTTGCTTTCACGAATCACCACAAGCTGTGTTTACAACAACACAGATGTGTTATCTGACGATTCTGGAGGTCAGTGGTGTGAAATGGGTCTCAGTGTGCCAAAAGCAGGGGCCGGCAGTGCAGCATTTCCTCTGGGGACTTGAGGATAAACCATTTCCTCACTTTTTCCAGCTACAAGAGGTCACTCTTGTGGCTTATGGCCCCATTTCTCCGTCTTCAAATCCAGCAGTACTGGGCCTGTTCTTTTCCACACTGCTGTCTCTGCAGTTCTCTCTGCCTCCCTCTTCCACTTATTTTTTAAAATTTTTATTTAGAAAATTAAATTCAGTGGGGTTACATTGACCAATAAGAGTATATAGATAGGTTCAAGGTGAACATCTCTATAGCATTTGAATTGTTGATTATGTGTGTGCCCATCATCCAAAGTCAAACCATTTTCTATCACCATATATTTGTCCCTCTTCACTCACCTCCCCATCCACCCTACTCCTGGTAACTGCTTTACTTTGATCTATGCCTATGAGTCTCGTTTTTATTTCCCACCTATGTGTGAAATCATGTAGTTCTTAGCTTTTTCTGAATTACTTGTTTCATTTAGAGTAATGTTCTGAAGGTCTGCCATAGAATCGTTCCTTGGATTACATCAGACCCGCTTGGATAATCCAGGCAAATCTCCCATCCTGGGGTCAGATGATCAATAACCCTAATTTCATCTGCAGTCTTAATTCTTCTTTGCCATGTAATCTAACAGTTTCTGGGCATCTTTGGTAGGGTTGGAGAGAGCTATTATTTTGCCTACTGCATGTCTATTATATTGTTTTTAGTTATTTCCTTTTAACAATGTGCATTTTAGTATATAACGATTTAGGTAGTTTATCATGCCACTAAATATTCCTGAACATGGTAATAAGTAAGGTCTTCTTCCCATACAGAATATGTGAATCAACGTATTATAACTAAAACCCAGATTATGCTATAAAATAGACATCAAAAACTTTTAAAATTATTTGGAATAATAATAGTAAACCATAAGCCCTATAAAATGAATATGAATGTATTCTGTCCAATAATTACATATTGTATTTTTATGTACCTAAAATTATAAAGCAGGCAAAGTAAAATTCTACTGTATCATTTAAATATAATTAAAAGCTAATATTTTGGAAAGTCAAGATAAACATCCATAAAACAGTTAATAACAGTTTTCCCTGTTTTTATGGTTTTTGAAATAGTGATTTTGACCACCCCAAAGCCTCTAAAAGCTTGTGGTGTTATTGTTTCCTGTGGTTAGCAGTTGTATTCAAATTACCCTTCTAGCATTAGAGATCTGCTTTTCAAAACTTATTTTTCTCTTTCCCATTTTGCTGTGAGATAAACAAGAGAATAACTGAGAACAGGAAGTGAAGGTGGAAGGGAGAGCCTGGAGCAGCATTAGTAAACAGTACAAGCCACTTCCACATGGAGACCACCTGCATGTCCCTCACTCGCAGCTGCAGGTGGCATGGGTGGGTGCCCCTCCTCCCACAGGATAGTTTTAAAACATTTTCTCACAGCTTTAAAACATTTTTTTCACAAAATAGGTGCCTGATCTAACCCAGTTGGTTTATCTAATGATCACAAACTTATCTCACCCAGTGTTATTACCTTTTACTGTGTTTATTTCATGTCGTTTCCAACCTCCTGCTACACAGATTTGAAAGAAGGACATCTCTTGCTCTCTGTTTCCGGCCCTTTTTCCTTGCTGCACTTCCATTCTCTCCAGTCTTCCCTGTTTCAGTGTTTCTCTTGTTCTCTTTCCCTTTCTTTTCTGATGTGTTTGTCCTTTTTCTCTCTGTCTTTCTTCCCTCCATGTTCTCCACCCCTACACTGCCTTCCCTGCTCTCGGTCGCTCACCTGCATACCACTAATTAGTAGTGTGATTGTACAGACTGATTGATGACTGGATATCAGGGACAGAATAAAATTTAAAAGTTCTCAGTTAAAATCATGCTTCCTAATAAATATCCCCAAATCATCACACTGTGCTTGTGTATGTCACTCAGTGTCCCTCAAATCTTTTTCCTAGCTAAAACATGTGTTATACTGCTCAAGCCATAGAATTTACAGCAAGAAGTGTAGTAAAACCTTTTATATATTCTGTCTGGTTTTAAAAGTATAGCACGCTAATATAGAGATTTGAAAATTTTAGAAAAGCTCAAAGAGGAAAATAAAAGTCATGTGTAATCTGATCACATGAAGAAAAACAATAGCAAATGTTTTGAAGATCATTTTACTTTTGTTATAAAAGAAATATACTGTATATTCAATGTGGCAAATTAAGAGTTTTCAGTTATCAAAGAGAAACTAACCATTACCTAACTATTTGGGAATGCCTGTCATTAACATGAAAAAATATATATTTCTTTCCTGTGTTTTCTCTGTATTTCTACATAACTGGAATCATGCTGAACATACAGTTTTATATTCTTTCATTTAGTCTCCTATAATGAATATTTTTGATGTTATTAAAAACACCTAATGTTTTTATTTAATACCTATTATGTGACTGTCACACAGTTTATTTTCTGTTTTCTGCTGTTGGTCATTTCGGTTGCTTCCTGTTAGTCATTATTATAAATAACATAGTGATGGATATCTTTGTACACACAATCATGTTTTTCTTATTTCGGACTCGTCTTTGGGAAATAATTTTATACGTGATGTTTTGGGGTGAAAAGTGTGATTTCTAAAGCTTTTGATGCTTATTGTCCCAGAAGGCAGAAGAAGTCCTCCCTTGCCCTTGAACTGTGTGAGTATTTCTGACTAGGAGGTTATGATGTGGCCATACTGATAGAGTAATTGCCCAAGTTTACTGGGAAAAAATTTTCCTTTCCTTTCCCAGATTTTGATTGGGATTCACCTTCCATCAATTTTTAATATTAATGAAAAAGAGTTGAGTTATTTATCATTTTTAAAAGTATACTCTCTTTCTTGCAGTTTCAGCTTTACAGAAAAGTTACTAAGATGGACCATCTAGTTCTTATACACGCAGTTCCCAGTTTTCTTTATTGTTAACATCTAATGCTATTATAGTATATTTGTCACAACTAAGGACCCAACGTTGGTACATTGCTATTAACTAAACATTGCACTTTATTTAGGGTTTGCTGGTTTTTCCCTAATGTCAGTGTACTGTTCCAAGATCCCGTCCTGGATAATGCATTACTTTTAGTCATCATATCTCCTTAACCTCCTCTGGGAGGTGACGGCTTCCCAGGTTAAACTTGTGTTTGATGACCTTGACACTTTGAGGAGTACTCCTTAGGTATTTTTGTTGAATGCCCCCAAATTTGGGGTTTGCCCAATGTTTTTCCATGGTTAGACTGGAATGAGGTGTTTTGGGGAAGAGCACAACAGCAGCGAAGTGCCCTTCTCATGATGTCATCATGAGGGCATATGCTAACAAGATGACTTCTGCTCACCTTGATCAACCGCTGAGGTAGCCAGCATCTCTGATGTCTCTCCATTGTAAAGCCATTGTTCTGCTTTCACCCCATTCTACTGAACCAAGGCACCAAACAAAAGGCAGGGCAAGGGGGGCGGGAGCTAAGTTCTGCCTCTTGGAGGGCAGAAGATTTACACAAATTATCTGTAGTTCTTCTTTACAGAAGAACTTTGGATTTTAATTTCATAAAATAAGCATGTCACATAGAGATAACCATGGGTACATAATTTTTAAGAATAATTATTTTGTTTCTAAGAGAAATATATATGTATATATTTATGTTGGTATGTATATATATATATATATATAAGTAAATTAGAGATATTAAATATATATCAAATGGGACAAATTTTGGGATTACAAAAAAAGTAAAAAAAGAGAAAATAACCTTTATTTGGTGTTTTTACTGTGTAAGAAATCCTTGACTATACCTTTGTGCTTTGCTGAACAGCTACTATTCATTAGGAACTTGGGGAGTCATGCAGGGTCAGACAGGTTGGCATTTGCTTCAGGCCACCTCATGTCTAAGAACATTGCCCTGTCACAGTTAAGGTCACTGAAAAGGTCACAAAATGGTGGGTCAACTTCAGCTGTCATTCAGCTGCTTCAGAAGGTTCTGTGGCATTCACCACATACTTTGCAGAATAGAGTGAGTAGTTGTGCTCTTGAAATTTTGACAAGAGTGCTTTGTTGTATAATTATTAGTAAGGATTTTAAATATTTCGTGCCATTTATTATTTCTCTATTATGAATTATTTGGGGGCATAAAGAGTTTGAAATGGTGAATTTAAAAAAAAGTAGACTTATTTTTCTGAGCTTAAAGAAAGGATGAATTTAATGTTATAATCTTTTTGATGTGGGTGTAAAGGTTTAACTCGTTGTCTATTTAAATTTGTTAAAAGTGTGTCTATTGACTATTTTTATGTTCAATGTTTCTGAAACATCAAAGATGAGAGATGGAACAATAGAATTCTTCTCCTTCCTAGTGATAATAGAGAATAAGAGAGGAGCCATCTTAGGGTATGAGATTTGGACAGAATTCTCGAAGATAGGAAATAGCACAAGTCATAACCAATGTTTCATGACCAAGCAAGCCACACCTGAGTGTGCACACTTCTGGTGGGATATGGACCAGAAGAAGTTGATATGACCCAGGAACCCCAGAGTGGTTTGGGACTCAGAGATGCTAGTTATGATGGAGTGTAAGAGAATGAGATACGGAGCAAAAGCAGAATGGCAGTCTGCTTCCACTACCTCAGGTGGAACTACTACCACTGGGCATCTGTTTGCCAAGACTGGAGTTTTCTTCTCAGAAGGAATTAAATGGTCCAAGAAAAGAGTCCTTTACATTTTGACATTTAGGAAGTCCTCCAGCCACAAAGATGAGATACCTACCAGATCCCCTTCAGAATATTCTAAAGTCCTCTATGCATACACAGAGTGCCTCACCAGCTTTTCAGAATGCCCTCAAGGATGTCAAGACATTTTAGAAAAGCCCTCAAAATGAAAGAGGTAGAGAAGGACAAGGTAAACAGGCAGGAAACAATAACTTTGGGGACATCAGATAATAAAGCAGAAAAGAATGTAACAAACAAATAAGCAAACCTCAAACTCTTTAACTAGTGTCCTTAGAAATATTCTAGAATAAATTGTGTCCATCAAATGAGAAGAGCATACTGTGGAAAAGAACAAGCAATTTGAAACCAAGAAAGAGCTCTCTGGAAATAGAAATTATAAAATTTAAAAAGAAATCAATAGAAATGTTGGAAGATAAAGCCAAGAGAATCCCTTAAAAAAATAGATAAGCAGACTCAGAAACAAAGAACAAACTGACGGTCATCCAAGGGGGGGGGGGAGCGATGGGCAAAAGAGGTGAAGGGGAATATAGTCTGTAATAGTTTGATTCCTTTGCGTGTTGACAGATGGTTACTAGGCTTAGTGCGATGTTTAGAATGTAAGATACATACATGTTGAATCACTGTGTTGTACACCTGGAACTAATATTACATTGTATGACAACTATATTATATTTTAAAAGTAGATAAAGAAGACCAA
Organism: Rhynchonycteris naso; assembly: GCA_037038555.1. NCBI lineage: Eukaryota > Metazoa > Chordata > Mammalia > Chiroptera > Emballonuridae > Rhynchonycteris > Rhynchonycteris naso. The sequence goes on along the minus strand of CM072995.1, from coordinate 271,604,267 downwards.
GAGTAGGAAAATGTGACAGAAAAAGCAGGGAAACTGGAGAAACAATCTAAGAAGTCTACTATCCAAGAGTCTGTCTCCTAACTGGAGGGCTGAAAAGCATAGTATCCAGGGTGAGACAGTCTGCCAAGGGTCCAGCACAGTGGGTGTAAGAAGACTCACTCAAAAGCACCTAATTGTGAAATTTCCAAATAGTGTGGGAGAAAGAATATCCTGAACTTTATGGGGAGAGAGATAGAAGACATCCAAAAAGGACTGAGATTCAAAAAGACTATCAGACTTCTGCACTTTGAAAATGGATGCTGGAGTGAAACATTGATGTGAGAGCCAGAATTCAGTGTTCCTAATCTCGAGGCTCCATCAAGGGAAGTCCCTGGGTGACAGCTGGGGCAGGCCTGCTTGGAGCAGGGAGATGGAGAGCTCCGGGGGATGTCTCCACAATAAAAAAGGGAGCTCTATTAGAATAGTGCCTGATATGTTGGGGATTTAAAAAGAATAGATTGTAATAACAAGGAAAACAATGCAATAATAAAAAAATAAGATACCTAGAAATTCCAAGAAAAACAAAAACTGCAAGAATGGAAATAATAGTAACCTAGCTGGCATAGAGATCAACCTATTAGAGTAGATTTGAGTTGTGATAGCACATACTGGCTGAGTCTCAGGCTTCCCTCGTAATAATGTAACTGCATTTGTCTATATTGGTTTGGACAAAGTAAGGATACTAGGAGCATGGCAGAGGGATTGGATGAGGAGGCCAAGTTCTCATGTATTGTAGCAGGCACAGTGCTTCAGATAATGTCTGAAACTGATGTAAGAATATAACAGCATCTTATTTTAGAAATACAGAGATAACTTTCAGAAGAATAAGAAAAAAAAGTCAAGAGTCATTACCTCTGGGGGTTGGGGAGGGTAGAGCAAAAGATTATTATTTCTCATAACAGGCTTTTAAAAATATTCCACTTTTTTTGCCTGACCTGTGGTGGCGCAGTGGATAAAGCGTCGACCTGGGAACATTGAGGTCACCAGTTCAAAACCCTGCACTGGTCTGGTCAAGGCACATATGGGAGTTGATGCTTCTAGCTCCTCCCCCCTTCTCTCTCTCTCTCTCTTTCTCTCTGTCTCCTCTCTAAAATGAATAAATAAAAATTAAAAAAAAAATATTCCACTTTTTAAAGCATATGCTTGAAATATATATGAAGTTATTTATTTAAAAATAATTTATTGTATACTGACCAAATGTATTTTATTAAACTTCATTAGATTCTGGATTACAAAGAAAGAAGCAAACAATGAGTTTCCTTAAAGACATTTTAGGGACAGTATGGGAAATTTGAACATGAAATGAAAATTGGGATAAGTTGTGGAATTATTAATTATTGCTCATTTTCTTAGGTGAGATGATGTTTCCTCACCTCTTTTTTCTCCCTATGCCGTGTTTGAGGGAAGACTCTAGTCACACCAAAGTATTAGCACTGTATAGAAAGGAGTCTACAGTGCATATTTCCCATCGTGCTCCAGGCTAAAACCCCCATTTTCTGTGTGCAAATTTTCCACTGTGGCTGCCAGTTGGCGTTCCTTCCTCTTTGGGTCTTTCACTTTCTGGCCTCTGCCTCCAGGTGCTGCTTTGGCTGCACCTGGATTATTTCCTGGACTCCCACCTTCTACTGTCTTTCTTATAAACATGGTTACTTAGGGCTTTTTCAGCTACTGTTTCTCTCCCCCAGCACTTCAATGTCACCTTCAAGTATGTGAAAGTCTGTTCTCCAAAGTGGGAAGATTTTGTTTGCCCTCAGCTAAAGAATACTACAGTGACCCACATGTGTTCTCCTGACAGGGTAGCTGGGGTTACAAATAACGTATGTTTGTTCCATTTTACCTGTATCATTAGTGCGGCAGAGGAAGTGGAGACTGAATATCCACATTCACGTCTTGAACGTCTCACCCTAGACCTTGTCTTCATTATTTCACTTCTTTCCTGTGGCACTTTGTGAAGGTAACATACTAACAAACTCCTCATGGTTCACCTCTTCCCTTCACTAAGCCACCAGGGAAGATGGTCCCTTTTGACCTTAAGTCATTGTTAAACATCTCCAGAGTGTTTTGGAGCCGTAATTACTTTGGTGGCCATAACAACCAGCTTGACTGGCGGCTGTGCTCTTCCCTCCAGGGATGGTAACAGTCTCCCAGCAGGGACTGTTGCCCTTCATGGTGCAAGAAGCAGGGTCAGGAAAGGCTTTGCATCCTTGCAGTAGAGGACGGTCCCAGATCAGAGAAAGATTGCCTGATGGGCAGCATGAAACAACAGTGCTTTGTTGTGGTTCAATTCGTCATCTTGGTTTTTTGCTCATGGGTGCAGGTGCTTTCACTTCTGTGAAACTGGTTTTCTCCTCTTGTCCCTTAAAACATATTTCCGGGGCTTGGAATATGCTAGCAATTTTCTCCCTTTCTTTCAGTTGGACTCCTCATTTTTCTGGTGATGGCAAGCATAGAATGTTGCCTAGAGAGACCAAAAAAACCAGAAAACAAAACAAAACAAAAAAATCCAAAATCATAAAGATGCCCAGATGCCCACCCACTTTGATGAGGGCAGTGTACCTTAATGGGTTCAGCAATTCGAATGCTAATGTCACCCAAAGTGACCCTCACAGACACAACCAGAAATAATTAATCTGGCACTCAGTCAAGTTGACACATAAATTTAACCATCACATTAGGCATCTGGGGGGGGGGGTATTCCTTAGACTTTCATAGTGGCTAACAGCTAACATTATTAGGCACTCACAATGTGCTATCACTCATGTAGACACTTTATATGAACTTATTTAATATATCTGACAACTCTTAGTAAGTTAGTTAACAAGTTACTATCACTATCACTATTTATACTTTCCAGATAGGGAAATTGAGGCCCAGAGGAGTTACCTCCAGCTCGGAGGTTGGCCACTGGCTGACCTAGGGTGTGCTTGTGTTCAGTCAGCCTTTTACATTGTGTTCACTGTGTGTGATGCTATGATAAATGCATGCAAGTGCATTTATTGAGCACTTAGCACATGTCAAGCCTCCTGCTAGGCATTTTATATATAATGTCTCTGATAGTTATAACCCTGCACATGAAGGTAGATTTTGTCTCATTTTATAGGTAAGAGAACTGAGATCAATGTATTAACTAATTTGGCTAAGATTATACACCTCATGCTATTTCTATTAAACCTTGTCATAACTTTTTGGTCTATAATTTTTAAAAATCCACTTCATCCATTTTTTCAGTAGACTCTGGACTGCCAGCCACCAAGCAGGGCTGTGGTCATCGTGCACTGGGGTTGTGGCAGCATCCTTTTAAGAGCATCCTAGAGTGATGGGGACATGCAGGCTGATACTCCAGTGCTCTCCTGGGGGCAAGTCCCTCTGGAAGGGGGACCTGGCTTCCAGTTCTTCCAATTCTATATGATCATAACCCCAGTCCTAGGGCTCTGCTGGGACATCCTTTCTTTTTGGTCTCAGGACAATGGCAGCCCCCTTACACAGCTCTGATCCTGCCAAATTTGCTCCCAATGACTCATTTTAACTTTTGCAAATGTTACATCTTTTATACTTAGTTGCCTCTTTTAATTCTCTCAAGTCTGAATGCAGTACATGGATGATTCCAAGCTAGCTCCTGATTGACTGGATCATTGAAAACAAATTGTTGTAGTGAAATGTCACATTTTGGAAGTTTGTGTTTCTTTTTTAAGTGCAGCCCTTGATTATAGAACTCTCCATGGTATGATGAGCATGCTTATGGGTCTCTCTCCTTCACTGGTCAGCCAGTCTCCAGAAACACACAGTTCAATATGGCAGCTGTTAACTTCCTGTGACTATTTAAATTTAATACTTAAAGTTAGATGAAATTAAAAATTCAGTTCCTCTCTTGCATTAGGCACATCTCAAGTGTTCAATAGTTACATGTGGCTAGTGGCCACCAAATTGGCCAGTGCAGATATAGAACATCTCCATCATCATAGGAAGGTCTACTGGACATCACTGTGGTGGGAGGTAGGGGCCAGGTCTTCTGCAGGTGACTGTATAAACATGGTAACTGCCAGCTGGGTGCAGCAGAGAATGTCTTTCTGGCTTGGGCTTTATATCCTCAAACTATATGAGTTACTAAGGCTTCCAAGACTAATAAGCAAAATCTCATGAATCAGTGACATTGCCTTCACCATTGCAGCAGAGGCAGGGGTGTTCCTAGGGGATCTTCTCTATGGTTTTGCTTCTCTATTTTCTGAGGTTTCTCTTATCCCTTGACTTCTGATTTAGAGTCCTGACTGCATAGTAGATGAGAAAAAGTTAATCTACCTCTTGCAAACCAGCAAAATGAAAATGAGTGGTTCTGGGAGGCTGTTATGGCATTAGGACTGTGCCGCATGTTTTGCAGACTATAGAAGTGCAATCTTTTGTCTTTACTATAAAAGCCTCTGCTTTCACGGGGCTCTGTTTCCCCTGAAACACGGCACTGGAATCTGTAGCACCTAGGGAGGGACCTTCCCTCACCTCCTGCAAGGTGCTGTGTGAAGTGGTCTGGTACTTGAGGTTTGTGTCCCGGGCCCAGTGCCACCAGAAGCCAAGGCTGGTCTCTTGGGCCATGTGAACACTAAGTCCTTATCAACACAAACATACTAAGGCTCTGCTGTCTTCTTTCTACTGTTTTATGGGTATCAGTCTTGTCTTCCTGACTGGGCCGTGAACCTCGAGGGCAGGTGTCACCACCCCTCTTAGAGCTGTTACGTGATTGATGCAGATTGATACATGATAAGAATGATTGGGAGCCGTGCGATTTTATCCTCTTTCCTGTGTATATAATGAGTAACAGGTGGTATCTCTTCCAATTATCTATGCACTACAATTGGTATCTTGGATACCTCTTTATCTCATACCATTTTTTTTCCTGTTCTTGGTTTCTGAATAAATTGATACGGTTGTCTTTATCACCATGGGAAGAAACAGATTGATCTGGTAACTTCTGAAGTTTTCAATGGAAAGGAAGTTTTCAGATGGGACGGTTGATGAGTTTGGGTGGCACTATTCCACAACTCAGGGTGGGTGCTGTTCATGGTTTTTCCTGTATAAAAGTCACCCCATTGAACTATGCAACACAGAGTTCCTAGTGTTGGAACTGATTTGGTAATTCCTTCCTATGTCTTTTATAGAATCACTGGTTTTTACTTTTTTGTGTGCCGGGCTATATCCGTGGTCCTCTTGAAGGCATGCTAGCATACATTAGACATCTCTCCAAGGTTTCTAGGCTCTGTGATTCTAGAATACTCTATTCACAAACTCCTTGTAAGGTGCTGCCCATTTCCCACTAGACCCCAAATTATTGTACTAACTGAAGTGTAATATCAAGTATATCACGATTACTAAGACTTTAATGGGAACTGAGGAGAAGGAGGTATTTTCAGTCAAAACTAGGATAGATAAATTGGTTCTAATGAGTCTGTGTCCACTATTCATTGGCAGAAAGCAGCAGAGGGTCAGTGCTAACGGACTCACCAAGGTAACCCAGCCCTGTCTCCGCCCCACCAGCTGGGCTTGCCTGAAGAGTAGGAAGCAATATGAAGAGTCCAATTTAATGGGTCTTGAGAAATCCATCTGCCGTAAAGCTGTTCCGTTGGCCAGTCCCTAGCACTTGAGATACACTAGTACACATCATTTTCCTTTTGTGTCAAGTAATGCTTCCTGTAAAAAAATTAAGAGTAGGCTTAAAACTAATTTATTAGTATTAGAAACTAGAAGAATGGCTCCTGTTGAAGGATGTTATTGACAGGGAGGGGGAGCAGGGAGTGTCTGGGCAGTTGGGAAGGTTCTGTTTCTCTATTTAGGTGTCTCCTCTGTGGAAGATTTATGGGACTTCACAGTTCTGGTTTGCACATCTTTCTGTATGTTTATAATGCTTCAGCATAAAGTTTATTTAAAGTAGCTCTTCCAAGATAGCCTTGGGAAACATTCAAAGATATTTATAACTTTGTTAAAACAATGAGGTGAGTTTATTTCCAAAAGAGAGTTAGCAGTGTGGAGGAGAAAGAGTACATGACAGAGAAGAGAAAGGAGTCAGTTTCTCTTCTTTGAGCTTCTGTCTGAGGTTCATTCCGTCTTGGGTTTTGTTGGGAACAGAGTACAAGCCCCTAGTGAAGTGTGTCTTGTCTTTATTTTTCTTCAAGTCCATTTTCATTCTCCTTCAAAGGTGTGGGAAAGGTGAGCAGACTAGAGTAGAGTGGAACAAAGAGTGTCTTCTTCGGCTCAAACCCAGAGCTGGTGATTGGAGGTGATTCTCTTAGGCAGTCTCAGGGAAGGCTTGGAGCCAGTCCTTCCTTTGCAGAGTGAACCGGATATGCCTCCTTTCAACATGACCTGGCTCTGGTTAAGTGAGAGAGACCAATAAACCATGGCCACCTGGGTACCAGGTGTTCAAAGCTCTGTGTTTATGTTGGGGGAGAGAGAGGAGGTGCAGAGCTCAGCTGGGAAATCTTTCCACCTCACTCTGCCCAGACCAGTGGAGGTCTCTTCATTCCCTCTGCTGCCCGGCCCCTTCTCTGTGATACACACCTGTGGTCCTGGGGCCAGCAGCCCTACTCGCATGTGAGCCAGTGCCCTGCTTCCCCTCCAGCTGGTGCGCCACCCAGATTTGCTAGCTTTCCATCGAGCTTGGGAGAAATATTTAGGCAGATTAGGTGATTTCCGGGTGCACGCTACCAAGGCCGGCCCTGTGGAGGAATGCAGTTAGAAGGAAGGCTTTAGGAAAGTGCTTGTTTTACTCTCAGGCATTCTCATTCATGTTGCCCATAAAACACTTATTATGGTCTCAACTAGAGTCTCGTCTGTTTCTTCTGTACCACCTGGGTCTAAATTTTGAGGCTGAAGAAATGACAATAAATCATTCTTGTTGGTAATTTTTTTCTTCACGAACATTGATATTGGGTTGATAACCTTATCACAAAGGGACCCCAAACCAGCCATCCTTAAGGAGTTATTGACTTCTACTTTCCTTTTATGGGACAAATGAGCTTTGTCAGCAACAGGCATGCTCTCTCCACATGTCCCTCCCTGATCTTTGTCTTTGAGTGGAAGTCGAACCAAATCTCAGCATTGCACGAGTCTGTTTCCAGCTATTTTCTTGCAATTGGGACCTTGTCAGTTCTTCCTGTCCCAGAGGGTTGTCCTTGGATGATCATACTGAGAAAAAAATGTCTCCCAAGAAATGTCAGCAAATTTGAAGTCAGATATAACCACTGTCAGAGTTGGTAGTTAAAACACGACCGCCCTGCATTTGGAAAGCAGTTGACACAAGCTCTAGCTCACTTGATTCTCCTTCTCCTAAGAGTCCTGTGAGGTAGCAGGCATTACCTCTATTTTACAGGCTGGGCCACCAATTCAAGGTCACATAGCTATTGTTATGACTCCCAGTAAAGTGTTTCTTTTTTCTATTTTCCTTGTTAGAAAGCTGAACTTTGTCCAAGATCACAGAGTTAATCAGTGGAGAGGCTGGGATTTGAACCAATTTTAATTTCAGAGTCCGAGTTTCTGATCACCTCCAGCAGGTTGTCTAGGGCAAGACCTGTTAGTCATTAATGCAGAGTCCAGATCCTGAGAGTTAAGTTCATTCATGGAAGCCATTACTAGCAAAGGCATTTTCTAAGCATCTGAAATGGGCACTATGAAATCTTCCTAAAGAGAAGAAAGTTGTAGGCTATGTCGCCTCTAGACCTGACTTCCAGAAAGTGTTGCTCACTGGCCAGCACTCTAGCACATCACAGATTCCCATATCTGTGAAATAAGACACCTAGAAACCCTGTCTCAGATCAGGAACTCAGTGTTACAGTTGTTTTCTTGAAAGCAAAATGGAATTAAACTCTTCCAAGTTAAGCGAACAGGTAACTGGGCTACCCACATACAGGTAAATAAATCTTCCACAAACTGTCAGTGGAATATGGAGCATAGTACCAGCTCCATGATATGGCAGTCAGAAAGCACTGGCTCTTAATTTAAAATTTATAGATATCCAGCTTCAGTTTTTAGAGGGGGGAATCCATGCACCTGCAAAATTGTATGCTATATTTTAGATAGATGTGTACATGTGTGCTTTTTCCATTAGAGTCTCTGGGGGATCCATGACCCCTAAACATTTAATAACCATGGCTATGAAGACCTTTCATTAAATGACATCTGTGAGATCAAATGGCAGCTATGAAAACATTGGCCTCATGAGTTTTAAGGATACCCATGATCTATATAATTGTCACTTTACTAATTTTCTTTGTAGAGATAAAGAATTGATTCAAACAAACCTTTCTGTTGCCTATATTTGCAGACTGGGTTTTTCCACTTACCACATGGAGACTTCTTTATTGAGCCTGTCAAAGAGCATCCCCTGACTGAAGGCGAGTACCACCCACACATCATCTACCGGAGGCAGAAGAAGGAGCCAACCTGTGGATTAAAGGGTATTGTGACTTAAACCTCCTCACTGGGTTGAGGAGTTTGTTTTGTTCTATTATTGTTTTCCAATATGACCTGTTCTTTATTTAAATCTGTTATCTCCTCCCCATTCTGCTGCCAAAAAGTTTGCACCCTGTATACATCATTTCAGTTCTCTGTAAGTCTTTGTGTTCTTAATGGGAAAGGAAAAAGGCAGTTACTTCTTCCTTGCCACATTAGTTGATGGTACTCATGATATTTATAGTGGCGAATTTGTTTAAAAAAAAGAAAGCTTTTCCAAACCCTTTAGAGGAAGACAGTTTAAAGAAAACTGATTTTCAGTATCAGCAATGTTATAATGCATTAGTATAGAATACTGTCAGACAGCTTGTCATATCTGCATATGGAACACAAACTTAAGTGTTTGATGATGCTGATGATGTGTGAAGAGAAATAAAAATATCAACACACGATCAGACGATGAATTTAGCTAAGCTGCTTTTGTTTGTATGTTGTTTCTAGCTCACTGAGGTAGGTCCCTGCCGTAAACCCCTGGAATGATCTGAACTGACCCTTTCTGCCTTGTACTGATCAGTTTCAGGTAGTTTTTAGAAATAAACTGACCTAATTATTTTATTTTGCAACTTTTACATTCTCTTTAATGTGGGGTAGATAATGGTTTATACATAGAGGGCCACTGGAAATTAGAGCATTTCTTAAATACTGTACAGTTCATCTTTATAAGATTAAAATAATAAGCTAGAGGAACAGTTAATAAAAGAAATATTTTTTATATGTCTTAAAAATTTAGACAACATGGCCTTCAAAATGAAAATAGGTAGGTAATGAAGGAATTAGGGAAGATGGATTCTGATAAGGGTTTGTGGGGACTCAGAACTTGAGCTTTGTAAGTGGGGAAATGAAAGGAAATTGAAAGAACGGGACAAATAATTTCTCTACAGACTTCATCCAAACCCTCTGATCGATGGTACCTTTCCTGGGAGTTTCTTCTATAATCTTAGCAGAGTATATAAACAACAAAGAACTTTTGTGTCTGTAATGTCTTCTCTACACAAAAATGAACAACTGCTTAAATTTCTGTGTGATACTGCAACTTTGTCCTAAATTAGAAACCTTCCTGTCTCAATCTCCTCGTAGTAAGTACCAAAAGAAGGGAAGAGACATATGTCTGACTGATTTGATTGATAAAGATACCAATCAAGATAACTTAGTCTTGCCTGACTAGGTGGTGGCGCAGTGGATAGAGCGTTGGACTGTGATGCGGAGGACCCAGGTTCGAGACCCCGAGGTCGCCAGTTTGAATGCAAGCTCATCTGGCTTGAGCAAAAAAAAGCTCACCAGCTTGGACCCAAGGTCGCTGGCTCGAGTAAGGGGTTACTCGGTCTGCTGAAGGCCCACGGTCAAGATTGATGCTTCTCATCTTTCTCCGTTCCTGTCTGTCTGTCCCTGTCTCTGACTCTCTCTCTGTCTCTGTAAAAAAGAAAAGAAAAAAAGAAAAAGAAAAGAAAACTTAGTCTCAATGTGAATGAATTTTTAGGACTCTGTCACCGATCCAACCACCTGAATAATTACCAAATTTCTGTTTCACATTGGGTGATAAATAACTCTTTGTGTGTGTGATTCAATGTTTTTTAGATCACTGTGTCATCAATATGGCAGAGAGAGTTTCTAGGGCAGTGTGTGAAATTGGCCGGATAATTGCTCCGTAGGCATAGTTGCTCTGTAACATCAGTTGTGCTGTTCCTCGTCCACCCACCTTGAATACCATCTCTCCCTCATAACTTCCCTGCTGAAGGAGAGTTGATTAATAATGCATGGAGAACAGCATGCATTTCATCATAAAGATAGAAGGTATGGAAAAGAAAAGAGTGGGGTTTACAAATGTCATGCTCTCATTAGGTCACGTACTGTGCCACACTTCCAATGCTTGTCATACTATTTTTCATTTTTGTCCTTTAGACCTACCTGAAGACTTACCACTGCCACTTCTAAAAAACCTTCTCTGATTAGTCCCACCTTAGAACAGTCTTTGCATTAGGAATTTCTCCACATCCATTGTCTAAAAGATACTCTCTTAAACTTGCAATTGTGGCTCAGAGAAGGGAGTGAATTTTCCCAAAGCTTCAAGGTAGCTGGTGTTCAGGATCTAGCCAAACTCAGAAGTCAAGGTTCTATTATACTTCGGGCTTTCTTTTAACTCTTCCTTGAACATAAATCTTGTTTCATCAACTACCTTGAAAACCCGGTTAGTTTAAGAATTCCCTCCCCTAACAGGATGTAACATAGTGTTAGGTGCAAAGTTCAGTAAATCGTTGAAATGAAACTAAGACTGATTCATAGCCAAGTAGATGAAACGAGACAATACCAGCCTGTAGGATATATAACATTGATAGGAGAAAAGAAATGTATGTTTCCTAAATGCTGAGGAAACCTCAACTCTGCTCTTAAGATCTTTCAACTGATTATCAGTTGTTTGTGACCATTTCTCTTCCTAAAATGATAAGCATGAATCAATACTTAAATGGCAGCAAAAGATTCAAGAAAAATCTAATGGCTTACGAATATTCTTAAGGCGTATATGGCATTTGGAATATTTAAAACTTGGTAAATGAAAATGAACTTGATCGGGCTGAAACAGGTAATTTTTTTTTTTTTTTACAGGTACAGAGAGAGAGAGTCAAAGAGAGGGATAGATAGGGACAGACAGACAGGGACGGAGAGAGATGAGAAGCACCAATCATTAGTTTTTTGTTGCCGTTCTGACACCTTAATTGTTCATTGATTACTTTCTCACATGTGCCTTGACCGTGGGCCTTCAGCGGACCGAGCAACCCCTTTGCTGGAGCCAGCGACCTTGGGTCCAAGCTGGCAACCTTTTGCTCAAGCCAGATGGGCCTGTGCTCAAGCTGGCGAACTCAGGGTCTCGAACCTGGGTCTTCCGCATCCCAGTCCGATGCTCTATCCACTGCGCCACTGCCTGGTCAGGCTGAACCAGGTAATTTGAAGCATTCTTATACCACGTTGCCCTGCAGAGATAATGGCATAACTGACAGTAGCAAGTCCTTTATCAACATTAAGTTACATTTCATACTTAGATCAGTTGGTGTTGCAAGATTACAGTACTGTGATTATGTCAATAAAGATCACCTTCTATAAAGGAGCCTGTTTTTCAAAGCAGGAATACTCTTCGTGATGTAAAAAGATGTATTTTAGAAGTATTCTAATTCTTCAGGAGAGAAAATGTATCAAGTACTTTCTCTTAAAATATGTCCTTTTTAGTTATCTTTATTTCCTACATAGAAGGGTGCCCAGGAGTTCCACAGTGAGTCCCTTGTAAATAAATGAGTCTCATGTAATTAAGTTTTCTTTTCCTCCAGGGCTTTATTATGATGCAATTTTGTTATTGATTTGATCCATTTGAACTGAAATTTCTCAACCAGTGTGCTAGTTCTGTTTGCTTTTCTGAGCCTCATGTTTGCCAACTCTTGCCAAAGGTCTTGTTTTCTCCAACTTTCTGGACTCCATGTTAAATGATGGGAAATACAGTCTGCCCAAATTAAATACAGAACAAATTTCAAAACTTTATTTAATTGACAGTGATAGCTCCTCTTTCTTTCATTTCCTGGCAAGAATATATCACACTGGGGCTTGAGTGGCTTCGAGATGGAAGTGTCTCGGGGAACTCTGGTTTTGGGAAGCTGGGGGAGGGGAGTTAACAATAGTCAAGTAGGTCAGGTGACCACAAGCAGCAGGGTCCGCTATGGCCCAAAGGGGTTCAGGCAGGTGAGGTGAGAGGTTAGAAACACAGGGTCAGGCTCCTGGCATGCATTTCTGTGTCCAAAATGTATTCATTCATTCAACAGATATCCACTCGATATTTTCTGTGTGCCTGGTACTCTCCTAGGTCCTGTGGGTACAGTTATGAATAGGATATAATTCTTGATCTAAAGAGCTGAAAGTCTGCATACAGGACGTATGAGTAGGAATCCAATCCTGACTTTATAATATACTTAAGACTGTGAAGAGAAGTGGAATCGTAGTACATGTATTAGATTCTTCCCCCTTTTGTTACACTGAATTATGTTTGTGCCAGGACGTGTAGCTATAATTTGTTCATTTTCTTCGCTGGAATACTCTATTAGGGTGACGCTTTCACTTTATCCAATTCCCTGTGGATGGATCTGACTTGCTTGCAGTTTGGGGCTGTTATACATTCTTTATGTTGCCATGACCATTCTTGTACATGTGTGTTAAGACCACAGGTTCATCGGGTTTTCAAGGCTGTAGACATAGTAGTGGAGTGAAATCAGTGTTGCATAGCACGTGTGCATCAATGACTTTACCAGACGATGCAAGCTACCTTACGGATTTGATGTTCCAAAGCAGTGAATGGGTTTCCACTCTTGCATCTCCTGCCCAATACTTGGTAGTCTCACTTTAAATTTTGCCAGTCTGATAGATACAAAGTGGATTTCTCTGCACCTTATGTTGAACTACTTATATCCTGCTATGAAGCTGGGCCCCAGATTTGTGGCTTCTGGCTGTAGATTCTCCATGAATAGTTTTCTCCCCTGTACCCAGAGCCAAAGCCCAGAGGGCAAAGTTTCAGTGTGCGAACTTATTTCTTTGTTTTCTTGTTCACTTTTTCACTCAGTGCCTAAGCCCTAATCTGACTTTTCACCTACGTGAGTCCTCAACTTGCCTCCTTTCCCCAGAGCCAAAGTGGGGAGCAGCAGGTGCCCCAGACCAGCAGCTGGCGTCAGGCAGCAATCCGTATTCTGCCAGAGAAGCAGAACCAGTAAAGAATTTATATTAAGAGATTTATTGAAAGAAATTGGTTGACATGACCGTGGGGACTGGCGAGGCAAATCCCAAAACCATGGGCAACCCTTCAGGAAGGGAGGCAGCAGCTCTTATATGTGAGCAAACATCACTGTCCCCAGGCGGAATTTCTTCTGGGAAGCCTCTGCTCTGCGCTGAAAGGTCTCTCAGCTGATGGAATGGAGCCTATCTGATGATCAGGAACGATCTTCTTTACCTTATGTTGACAGATTATGGACATTAATTCCACCTACAGACTATCCATCCTCACAGAAACACCCAAATTAGTGTTTGATTAATCGGCTGGAGACTACAGCCAAGCCAAGTTGCTGCATAAGAAAGATCATCACCACACTACATCTTCTGCTCTTCTTTCAGAATTCTGAATTTATTTTTGACCTCTCAGCAGTCCCCACCCTGGTTTTATGCTTTAAGCATTGTTAGGGGCTTTATACTGGGAGAGTTTTTCAAAATATCTAGTCTACCATATTACAAAAAATTAAAGTCTTGAGTGGGTTTTATATGTAAGTCATTTGAAAAATTTTGAGTTGTCTTTTATTTATTTATTTGTTTGTTTATTTATTTATTTATTTTACAGGGACAGAGAGAGTCAGAGAGAGGGATAGATAGGGACAGACAGACAGAAACAGAGAGAGGTGAGAAGCATCAATCATTAGTTTTTTGTTGCCGTTGCGACACCATAGTTGTTCATTGATTGCACTCTCACATGTGCCTTGACCGCAGGCCTTCAGCAGACCGAGCAACCCCTTGCTGGAGTCAGTGACCTTGGGTCCAAGCTGGCAAGCTTTTGCTCAAGCCAGATGGGCCCGCACTCAAGCTGGCGAGCTTGGGGTCTCGAACCTGGGTCTTCCACATCCCAGTCCGATGCTCTATCCACTGCGCCACCACCGGTCAGGCGAGTTGTCTTTTAAATGGCATGCACAAACATAATTAAATATTAACAAATGCTGAATATTATAATAATATTACAATAGCTCATTAGAATTAGCATATCAGACCACTAATATGATATAGTGTGGGGGGAACTGTAGTTTTGTTCTGTGATTTCATGGAAATCCTGTTAGGTGAAAATTCAAAATGACCGTGATATCCCATATTGAGTCTAAAATGCACTGTTAGCATTCCTTGGTTAATAGAGAACTTCCTTGCACAACCTGCCTGAGACTTTTGAATTTCTTGATTGCCTAAGGAAGTGGATGGATGGGTGGATGGATGGATGGGTTGATGGACAGATGGATGGATGGATGGATGAACAATACTATAGATGGATAAGAAAAAGCAAATGACATTCATTCACTCAGCAAGCGGTCAGCTGTGCCAGGCGCTGTGTGGGGAAATGGGGATGCGATGTTGGGCACATTATCAACTCCAGGCAGGAATGTCGACATGGAGGCCTGAGGCAGCCGTCAGGGAGGAAGGAGGTGCTCTGCTCTCCAGGGCAGATAGAGACGAGCTCATGCCCGGGAAAGTGAGCACAGTCAGAGAGGAGCAGGGCAGCCAGCTGCAGCCACATTGTGCGCTGAGGGCCAGTGCCCAGCCTAGAGCACACGTGGTCCTCAGCTTCCCATGGGGAGAGGGAAGACAGATTCTCCAGCCTGTCTACCAGGCCAGCTGCTGCCATCCTTTTAGTCGTGTTTTCAATGCTGCCTCCGGTGAGGTCCCCTCCTCAAGTGAACTGCCCTCTGAAAACCACAACCAGTGTGTCCCCTTTCCCAAGCTTACTGCATTTGGATGTGGCCCCTGGTAACCTTCTACCTTCCCTCCTACCACTTTCCCCCCTCCTTTCCTGCCTCCCAGGTGTCTCCTGATGTGATGCCCCTCAGGGCCTTTGTACTATTCCCTGTTCCCTCTGCCTGGATGGCCTCCTCCAGATGTCTTCCGGCTCATTCCCTCAGGCCATACAGGGCTCTGCCCAATGTCACCCAGTCAGAGAAGCCTTCCTCGATCATTAGCTGAGATCTTTCCCTCTGTCACTCTGTAAACCATTTATCCTGCTTTTTCCCCCACAGCACTTGTCTTCCTATGATGTGGTTTTATCTATTTATTTGTTTATTGGTTTATTATCTACCATGCTCCAACTAGGCCAGGGGTCCCCAAACCTTTTACATAGGGGGCTAGTTCACTGTCCCTCAGACTGTTAGAGGGCCGGACTATATAAAAAAACTATGAACAAATCCCTGTGCACACTGCACATACCTTATTTTAAAGTAAAAAAACAAATACAATATTTAAAATAAAGAACAAGTAAATTTAAATCAACAAACTGACCAGTATTTCAATGGGAACTATGGGTGCGAATGCATCCTGTGCTCCTCTCACTGACCACCAATGAAAGAGGTGCCCCCTCTGGAAGTGCGGTGGGGGCCGGATAAATGGCCTCAGGGGGCCGCATGCTGCCCACGGACCTTAGTTTGGGGACCCCTGAACTAGATTGTAAGCTTCACAAAGGCAAACACTGCCCTGCTTTTTGTTCTCTGCGGTGTCTTCATCACCTAGGGCAGATCCTGCCATACGCACCTGGTAAATGTCAAATAAGTGAGTGAGTGAGTGAATAAATGAATGGGTTATAGCTTCATTGGTGATTCTCCTGTTGAACTTGTATTCTGTTTCCAGCAGGGAACTCATCTCTGTATCCTGTGTATCAACCCAGTATCTGATGCATAATTGGTTGTTTGGTAAATGTTTGTCTGTTGAAAGAGTGCATGGTGTGTATTTGCAGCAGGGTCCCGCAGGTGTGAGTAGATGCCCAGCATACCTGGGTGAGGGGCTAAACATTCCAAGAGTCCTCTGAGTCACTGAGGCAAGGCCTCACTCAGTTCCTTTGGCCGCCCTCGATGTTGTTAACTCTGTATTTGTCCACAGCTTGACTAATGCCCATGTTTGGGAAAACAAACATTCTCACCCCCACACGTCCCATTTCTGTGCAACAGCTGCAAGTCTCATAAATACCATAAGATTGTTTCTTTATGGGGAAGGAAGTTTACTTGTTATTTTGAAATCAAACATTTGAGAAAATTATTCATGCACTTTATGCTCCAAATCCTGTTTTCCAAAGGCAGTAAGGCAGATCCTCCTGGGACTTTATAGGCCAAGAAGCCATGGGTTAGAATGTTTCCGAATTTTGTTTGCGTTGGTTTGAGTGTCATTGATTGGCCTCCTTTCCTTCAGGAAATGTTAATTTGGTGCTATCTGTGGGCCAGGCACCAAGGGATGCGGCTCTGAGCATGCCAGGTTGGATCCTGCCATCATGGTCGTACAGTCCAGTGGGAAAAGGACTTAAGTATTATTCTAAAGGCACACATAGGCGTTGTGACGAATGCTGTAGAAGTGTGTAGCAGAGGAACTTGATGCGATCAGGAAGGTAAGAGAGACCTCCTGGGATAAGCCATGACTGGGGGTGGAGTGTTAGGGAGCTATTTTTCCTGAGGTTCCTTCTACAGAGGACCTAGCATTCAAGGAGCAGCATCTGTTATAAAATGAGTGCTGTTGCCCCCAAATTCATATGTTGAAGTCCTAACCCTCAGTACCTCAGAATGTGACTGTTCTAGTATGTAGTATCTTTAAAGGGGTACTTAAATTAATATCAGGTCATCTGGGTGGGCCCTAATCCAATCTGATTGTGTCTTTAAAAGAGGTGTCTTTAAAAGAAGAGGAGATTTAGACACGGACATGCACAGAGGGAAGACCGTGTAAAGACACAAGGAGAAGATGGTCGTCTACAGGCCAAGGAGGTGGGGGTGTCGGACCTGCAAACATCTTATCTCGACTTTCAGCCTCCAGAGTTGTGAGGAAATATGCTTCTGCTGTTTAGGCCACCCAGACCGTGGGCCTTTGTGACGGTGGTCGAGCAGGGTCCTGCTGCATTCATTCATGTGTCATCCTGCCTGCGCAGCGCCCTCCAGGTGTAGCTGTGAGCAGTGACTTATGCTACATGAACCACAGATTGTACACAGCAAGGTTTAGTCAGGCGTGTGACCAAGGGCAATGGCATGGGTCATACCGGGGAGTTGCGTGCTGGGAGTTTTGTGTTGTGCAGTGGCCGCCTTGAAATTCTTAATGATTCTATCTTTGAATCTGTGCTTTGTAAGAGAAGGCTGGTGGGGTATATAGGACATGGGCTGGGGACTGGAGCCTCAGCTCTTACATGTTCTTGCCTCTTGTCACCTTTCTGCCTTCCTAGAGGGGGTTCTTGGCCATTTTCTCCCTGGCCCCTCAGTGCCCTGGTCCCACCTGTCCTCCCACTTTCCACTAAGATTCTTTATGGGGTATTGACAGACTCACACTGGGGCAGTGACAAGCTCACACTGTTGGGGAGGCCTGTGTTCTTTGGCTGCTCCCCACCCTGGCAGGCGCATGCATGAAAACATTCCAGAATGGGTTCATGTCCCACAGTGTCTTGGGTGGGGCATGATGCTGGTTCTCCCCACCCCCAGCTAACAGCTGGCAGGGCACCAGGAGATAGAGGATTGCTCATCTACCTTCCATCCAGGTACTGCACGTATCCTGGGGCAGTGTTTACAATCCCTGGAGTCCACGTCTGCCCTGGGCTGGGAGGGGTCATGGGAAGGAAAACTGACTTCCTTGACCTGGCCCCTGGCCCTGTATTTTTATTTTGCATTGCCTGCTGTAAATCATGCTGCTGGCTCTGGGTTTAGAATTGCTTTGCTTGCAAAAAATTAAAATGAATGCTTATTAAGGATATGTTTGAGATTGCTTTGTAATTGAACGTAGATGGAAAGCAATTATTATTAATCATTATTTTTAGTTTTGCCCCTATTATAAGCTGATGAGTTTTACATTTTTCATTTTTTCAGAGTTTAGAGGGAAATGGACTAGAAGTCGGGAGAACCACGTCCTATGCCATGTGTCATTCTCTGACTTGGGCAAGTTAGATATGAACCCCGGTCCGTTTCCTCATCAGTTAGATGAAGGGGTTAGAAGATCTTTACTGATTTTTTTAAGCTTTCATATGAGTCTAGCTCTGTTTTTATTCCGCAGTATCTGGAAATAGAGTGATGTTGACATTCTTCATAGATACCAGTGCAGCTTAAAACCCAGCAAGTGGGTTTGCACACACTGGTGCCGTGCTCACACTTAGAAGGCAGAGGTCTGACCCAGGCATGGCTCCCAGGTGCTTCCTCCTTGCAGGCCTCCAGCCTCCTTTACACCCTAGCCCCGTCCCTTGCTGCCACCCCTAAAACTTAGGAGCACACAAAGGGCCAGTTGGGGCTGCCATTTCGGGGGCCCCTTACATGGAGGCAAAAGAACTCCAGGTCCTGAGTTAGTGGGTGTGTCTGGTCTGTTGTGGTGAGTCGGAGCACCAAAGGCAAGAGGTGGCAGTCCAGAAACTGATCCCTGATTTCTGGAGAGGGGGAGAGGTGAGAGTATGTGTGGTAGCAAGATTAGAGGGCCTGCTTGTCCAGGCACGGCGTGCGTTCTCTCTCTCTCCACACACACACACACACACACACACACACACACACACACACACACACGTTTCTCTAGAAATGTGGTGCTTAGTTAAAAGGAGTCCGCATATATTGAGTGATGTTGAATACAATGGGCTGTTCTAAGTCGGGGTACCTCGTGTGTGTTGATGTGTGTATATATATATGTAAATATATATGTAGAGTGTGTGTTTATGTGGTGTGTGTTTGTGAGTCTCTGTGTGTATTAATATGCAGAATGGGTGTGTTTATGGGACGCGCGTGTGTATGTTTAAAAACACGCATTGCGCACTGTTGGCTCCAGGAGACAAAGACAGCTTGCTCAGCTGCGATGACTCAGGATTTTATGGAAGTTCTTGCCATTCTTGTTGAACATCCCGCATAGAAAGCCCCATGGACTCTGTCAGTGAACAGAGGAGTTCTTTGTTTAGTCTAACTGGGGAGGGAGAGCCCAGGCCCTCAGGGGAGAGGCTTTCCTTTGCTGAGAAGTTGTGCTAAGACAGTGCCGGAGTCAGCCCTGCCGCAGCCACCAAAACCCCGCTGCCCTTCCGAGGGAGCCACGGCTGCATTCACATGGAAGGGGCCAAGCACCTGCTGTCTAGGAGCACTCCCCCGTTTCGTCCTGCAGAAAGCACTGAGTTGGGGGTGCGCCTTCCCACCACGCTGCTGGGACACCAGCCCTTTGCCCCTTAGCGCTTCTCCTGGTGGGACCAGCAGGAGCGAGAGGTTCTGAGAACCATCTCTGTCCTTCGTCGGCTGCTTCAGCAACGTGGTGTGAGAATTGATGACAGTGATGTTCCCACGTGCTTCTGTGGATCTGCTGAAGACCAGGCACGTCTGGTGTGCAGATGCATCAGCACAACACCTGCGACTAGGCCTTTCCTCCTCAAGGCCCAAGGCAGAGGACCTCACCCGAGAGGAGAGATGGGCCAGGGTGGGGGACCTCACCCGAGAGGAGAGATGGGCCAGGGTGGGGGACCTCACCCGAGAGGAGAGATGAGAGCCACAGCTTTTTCCTCATCTTGTGCACTCTGTCGAGCTTCAGATCTCTGCTCTCAGTTCTCCTGTGACTGTGCAGGAGATGTTTCAGGTTCAGAGCATCAAAGGCACCTTGAATTCGCACACCATCTGTCTCTGGGGAGCAGTCCCAGTGGGAAGCAGACTGGAAGCGTTGGGGAGAAGGCTCACTGGTTGGAGATGTTTCAACATTAGACCTGATAACAAAGATCAAAGCATAGCCCCTGGGGATGGCAGTGGTATCCTGCTTGTGATTCTGGCTCAGAGAATGACAAGAACAAGGGCTGGTGAGAGAGCAGGTCAGGCCTTGCAAGGGGAGAGGCCATTATCAAAACCCCATGGGGCTCCGTCTCACACACCTTCCCCTTCACCCATCCGGGGGTGGATTCTCTGGGATCCAATGCCAAGGGACTTTTAGGATTTCATTGTTTGTTGATCACATCCATGTCCACAGTAGCCAGGGTCAAGGTGAAACCTCAGCAGTGGAATTAGGCAGGTGTGAATTCTGACTAAATGGCTACCTTGAGCAAGTGACTCTTTTCCTCCTCCTGTCCTTCCTGTTTCTGGTTTCTTTTCTGCAAACCGTGGATAGGGAACATTTCCTACCAGGGAGGAGTCAGTGGGATCTTCCAGCTCCTGAGCTGCAAGTCCAAATGCACAGAATGCAGAAAACTGGAAGTATTTTGGTATTTAGCAAACTCACATGGTGACATTATGAGACCTGAATTGATGTGAGGCTGTTTATGATTTTTATTCATCCTAGTTAGTGAGTCTACTTGTACATTTTGTCGTGGAAAATATCCACGTTTGATTTCCGGGTACTGCGCTAGACCCTGCTCAGGATGTTCAGTAATAGAGGGTCGATGATCCAAATTACTTTCACAAAAACTGTGACAAATACACGTAACACAAAATTTAGCATCTTTACCATTTTTATGTATACAGATCAGCAACGACTTATACTTTCACATTATAGAACTCCTCATGTTGCAAGACTGAAACTCTTAACCCAATAAACAATTCCCTATTCATTTTCTCCCAGCCAACCACCATTCTACTGTTCAGGTTACTTTTGTAATTGCAGAAATTCGGAATTCTAACACATTTGGCCCCCAGCACTTTGCATAAGGGATGGTGGACCTTAATGAGGGAAGAGGAATGATAACCACTTGATAGAGTTGCCACCCTGTGAGACGATCCTGAAGAGCCCAGTCCTCCCAGTCTTTTAGGGATCTTCCCAGTATCGGCGCCCATCTGTAAAGATCACCACACACTGGACCTAACATTAAAGAGGGAGAGGGTACTACAACGCCGTGCTTAATACACCCTTCTTTTTTATCATTTCCTTAATCTTCTTTCTTCCAGGAAGTAGCTGGGCACACACTGGCAGCCAGCTGTGACTTGAGGTTTTTAATGTCAACCCATGGCACATGAAGTAGGATGCCTTTATGGTAAGAAGGCATTCGAACCTTCATACACACTGAGCTTGCAGGGCAGATGAGGGCTGACAGCCCATTCTGACCTTGCTGGAGACCTTGAAGGCTGGATCTGTCTATTTTGCAGAACTCCCCAGGCTTGTGACAAAAAGCAGCACTGCTGACCATGGTCGCCCCCTGTGGATTGCAGCTTAGGGGCTGGCTCTGAGCCCTGTTCTCTGTCACTAGAGTGAGGTCCAGTAATGTGGCAGCGGGCGGCCAGCTCAGCTTATCAGTGGAAAACGCAGTAGTGGTGAAGCATCATTATGTTGCAATATCTTCTCCACACCAGTCATTTTGAGAACATCCTTGGGGGAATGGAGTGGCTGTTCTGTGTGGCAGGCTTGTGCTTTCTTTTCCTGTTTGTAATCACTTGGGACAAAAGTGAACCCTTAAGAAATGGAAAGCCCATGAACAGAAAAATTCAGAACATGGAGCCCTCTGACAGATAACCCCGATAAATATAAAATAACCTTTAGTATCAGATCTTCCCCATTTGGTTTATCTAAAATATGCAATGAATTACATGCTTTCAAAGCAAATGATATTAACTTGGACGTCTTCCTTATCAGCATTCCTGTTTTTCAAAAGCTGTAAGAATCATCTGTTTCTAGAGAAAACGCTAAATAGATAACTTATTTTTAAAATTGAATTTATTGGGTTGACATTTAATAAAATCCCAGAGGTTTCAGGTGTACCATTCCATAATACTTTTAATACATAGATAACTTTTAATGTTATCTGGCCCTGGGAAAATCAAACAAATGATTTGTTTTCAGACATCAACATGGAACATTCCAAGTTTATCATGACCTGGTTTCTTTAGAGCTGCAGAGGTTTGGTGTTAGCTGCTCCCACACTGGCCTGGGCTGGATACCGGCTGACCTCTAAGCAGCTTGAAGTTAGGGTACCTTTTCCTTTCTTGGACATTAGGCAGCAGGTACCTTAGGAGGAACAAGAAAATAGGTGTAGGGTAAGGGGCTCAGAGGACCCAAGACTAGAATTATTTTAGAATCTAGACCACAGGCCACGCTCAGCCTACCTACCACCTGTTTGATATGGCCTGAGAGCAAAGCAGGGGTTCTACTTTTTAAAATGGGTACATTTAAAATTGTTATATGAATTCCCTATAGAATATTCTTGATTTTACCCCTTGATCCAGAAAGCTGAAAATTTGCTCTCTGGCCCTTTCATGGAAAGAATTTGCTGACACCTCCTCTCTACCCCACCTAGGCCATTAGTTCTCAAAGTGGGATTCCCTGGCCAACAGCATCAGCATCCCCTGGGAACCTGTTAGAAATTCATCCTCTCAGGCCCCATCCCAGACAGACTGAATCAGAAATTCAGAGGTGGGAGGTGGGGCGCAGTGTCTGTGCTTTCGCTGGCCTGCTGGCTAACTCTAGTGCTGGCTAACGTTTTGAGAACCCCGGAGCTGGACTGTTAGTGCAGTCACCCACTGGTTCATTCATTCGTCCCTTAAACAAAGAGGACCTGGTACAAATTTCTTAACCTCTCTGGGCCTGGGCTTTTCTTCAGTGAGGGCTGTTGTGAGGGTTAAAAAAGCTAAAACATGTCAAACATATTAAAGTAAATGTTCAATGCATGTTGTTATGATTTCAAATTTATAGATAGTGGTTATTAAAAACATTTTATTAGGTCTCAAGTTAGTTCAAAATCAAGAGAACCTACCGGAAGTCTGAGGTTTGGGCAGGAATTGTCAAGGTACCGAGCAGCAAGGTATGCAGCCTTGGTGGAAGTCAGCCCTGGTGGAAATCAGACCCCGTCAGGGTCACCTGGGTCCTCTTCCAGCCTCTGGGGCATTTCTCCAGCCCCTACCAGATGCCCCAGCTGACCTCTCTTCCAAGGACCTGCCCTCAGCCTGCTTCCTGCATTTTTGGCAGCAGCGCCCCTCCTTCGTAGTCTGGGACCCCTGGGGGTTTTCATCCTTGGGGGCAGCATCCTGCTCCCTCCCCCACTGCTGGCCTGATGTAAGCACACATACTTTCTTTGTGAATCACTCTCTGAAACTGGGCTCAGAAAATCACTCTCAGGGGATGGGGTGAAAAGACTAGACATGTTTTAGCATAGTAAATCGAATGGGTGATGCATGGTAGCTGCTGTAGTTATAACTTTTAAAATTTGTGATTGTTAAAAAAAAAAAAAAATTTGTGATTGTTATTCAAAACTACATGGGGACCGAGTGTCAAGCTAGCTAAAGGCCAGAGAAGCTGAAGTTCCTGGCAGATGTTGCTGCCCGTTCAGAGGCCTCTGTCTTCAGCTGTAACTTCTGAGGGTGGGCTTTGCAGAGTTGGATCTTCCCCTCTGACCGGGAAGCACTACGAGCAATTCAAGCAGAGTCCCTGGGGTCCCTCTTTGCCCAAGGGGACAGCTTTCACCCCAGAGTCCCAGGAGTGATAGTGATGGCTACTTCACTTGAGAGACTGAGGACTGTTGCTCTCAGGAGAAGCAGGGAGCATAGCTCTTGATTATAGAGTGGAGAAAAGACAGGGGAAGCGGGGACCTCTGCATATCCTCCGATGGCTTGACCACTGCTCAGGGGCCGCTGTGTCCCTCCCTGACTGCTCAGACATCTTCCAGCGGCATCTTGATGCTAAGAGCTCGGTGTGAGTATGAGTATGTGGATGTGTATTGATGGTGGTGGGGGAATCCAGGCTTTGATATGTCCCATGGATCCAAGTGTGAACCTTGGCACTGAGGACGAGCTTCTGAGTGCTCTGAGCTTCACTGTTCTCATCTGTCAAGTGCATGGTCCTTGCTTGGCTAAGTTTCCGTATGACTCATAGAGGAGGAAGGGCTTTGTGTTGCTGGGTTCTCCGGTGGGGCCTGGTAGGTAGCAGCTGTCTTGCTGACGAGTCTCCTTAGCTACCTGTGGAATGATGGTTCATGAAATGGCACTGATGATGGTTCTCAGGAAACTCCAGTTCACACAACTTCTTTTGGGGCAAGCAGAAAGCCAGCTGGGCATGCACAAGCATGGCCATGTTGGCATTTATTCGAATGTAAGGACCTGGGGTGCCTCAGCCACTTTCTCTGGCTAAAACCAGTTCATCCAAAGCTGATTGCTTACCAGCTCCCTGTGCACTGTCTAGCAGTCAGCATTTAAGTACTGCCTATGTGCCAGATGCAGTCCTAACCACTTAGACTATCTTTGACTTGGCTACACAACTATCTTATAAGTAGCCACTATTATTATCCCCTTTTCACAGACAAGAAGACTGAGGCTTACACAGGTTGACTTGCCCAAGCTCACATGGTTAAAAGTGACAAAGGTCTGTCTGACTCTAGAATTTGTGTTCTGGCTACCATGCTCCGGGACTCTTTTCTACCATTGCTTTGCTTGAAAAACCTTTATGTAACAGTTTTAATCAAATTGAATTTAAATGTTCAATTAAAAGAATAAATACATTATTTTTACTGGGAAAATATAGAAAAATAATGAAGAAAACTACTTATAGTCACATTACCAGAAATAACCAGTATTTGTAGATATTTTATTTATTTTCTGTAATATGACATATATGATATGACAATATGAGTTAAATTAGTATTGGATAAAAATATATACACTTTTATATATAATGAAACACACAATTGGGATGTGCAAAATTTTTCTACACAACTTATGTTGTAACATTTCCCCCAGTTATTAAAAACTGTTTCAAAACAATTTTAAGGATTGCTTAAAACTCCTGTTAGAACAAATTTCCCTAATTTAGACATTTCGATTTTTTCTAAAATTTTGCTATATTAGAATTCAGTATGATTATTAGTTTTGTGCTGCAAAATTTGCCCACATTTTACAATATTACCTTAGATTAGATTTATATAAATGAATTACTGGAAATATTTCCAAGTATTCTCAAAAAGGCAAGTTACAGTTCAAAAGCAACATATAATAGTATCCACTTATATTCTAACCAGCATTGAGTAATGTATATTTTTAAATCTTTTCTAATTTTATGTGCAAGATAACTTTTATCATGGAATTATTACATCCTTGAATATGAATGGGCACATTTGTAAGTTAAGATTTTGAGTCATTTAAAATTCTCCCTTAAGAATCACCTATATTCTTTTGTCTTTTTTCATCATCATTAACATTTTTTTTCATAATTCATGAACACTTTTATATATATAATACCTTTGTCATATGTGTGAATGTTTTTTCCCTGCTTTTTAAATTTTTACTATTTCTTGATACCCAGATATCTTAGATTTTAGTTTAGAAGCTTTCCTTTGCAATTTCTTTCTTTCTTTCCCTTTATTCTTCCAAAGTTCTTTCCCATTCTAGTATCAGATAAGTATTCACCTATTTTTTTTCCTGGTACTTTCTATATGGTTTACAATTGAGTTTTGAATGAGAAGAAATGTGGTCAGTATATGGCACATGCACTACTGCTTCTAACTCTTGGTGTCTGGGCAGACATCACTAATCTATCACACCACCCTGTCCAGCTTAGTCTGGATACAGCCCTAGAACGGTGGGCGGCAAACTCATTAGTCAACAGAGCCAAATACCAATAGTACAATGATTGAAATTTCTTTTGAGAGCCAATTTTTTTAAACTTAAACTATATAGGTAGGTACATTGTTATTAACTTAATTAGGGTACTCCTAAGCTGGCCTTTGCTAAAAGTCCTAAATCTGATTGAGGTATGTTCGCTGAGGTCGACCCCTTCCAACTCTCCCATCCACACTCGTCTTGTATACTTGTTTTGTCTATCTCCTTTCATTCATCCTCTCTATATGTCCAAACCATCTCAACATACCTTTCTCAATCCTCAACACTGTATCTTTTCACTCTACAGCGCTCCCTAAAATTAACTTAATAAACTTTACTTAAAGCTTTAAGTCTTAGTTAAACTATAGGTACATTGAATAAAATTTGATATCATACTTAATATTGATAAAATTAAATTGTAAGGTATCCATAAAATTAAATCATAACAGTGACTGACAAACACTAATGTGAACAATGGTCTTGCATCTCCTTGGAAACTTTGGGTAAGTCAGGTTTGTATGTTGTTTTTAATTTTAGGCATGATTCCAGGTTCTCATCAATAAGATGATTTGTCAATTTACTCTTGATAAGGTGCGTATTTGAAAATGATTGTTTGCATAAATATGTAGACCCGAATAAGGAAAGAACAACAGCAAGTGCTAGTTTTGTCAGCTGATTAAAAGCCACCAACACAAAATAATTACAATTCTTAAATTGATGACAAAAATACCTCTAGGATTTGCAGCTGGTTGGGAAAATACAGGTAACTTTATGCTTCAAGTAGGTACTTTTGTCACCCACGTGCGATTTGCGGACGTGATTAGCACTAACCACTGCACATGAGACTGCTGACTGACTGGCTCACTCAACTTGTGCATGAATCGCGTGCGCTTCCCCTATGCGGCGTCTTCCTTCGCCCAACCAACCGACATCCCCGTGCATATCTGCGCACCCACAGGTGGTATCTTGTGGAAGAGCCACACTCAAGGGGCCGAAGAGCTGCATGTGGCTCGCAAGCTGTGGTTTGCCGACCACTGGCATAAACAGTATATAATCCTATTTTATACGGAAGGATTCAGATCTTCTAACCCTGGGATGGTGGTGGAGGACATTAAGAGTATCAGGGTAGAAGGAAGGAGACTTCTATTCTATGACTTCTGCTTGGTATTCCAAAATTGAACTTTTGCTCATGAACACACTCTTAATTATTATGTATTTAGAAAATTTGGGTATTTAGTAAATATTATTTTTTAAAATTGTTTTTCTTTTTCTATTCATACTCTAATAAAAATATTTTTCAAGGTGGTATAAACATTTCTTTTTTAAAATTTGTTTTTATTTTTTGAATCTATTGGGATGACATTGGTTAACAAAATTATACATGTTTCAAGTATAAAATTCTGTAACACATCATCTGTATGTTGTATTGAGTGTTCACCACCCAAGTCAAGTCTCCTTCCATCACCATTTATCCCCCCTACATCCTCTTTTACCCCCTGCCCCACCTTCCTTTTCTTCTGGTAATCACCACACTGATATGTGTGTCTCTGAGTTGTCTTTTTTGTTTTTGTTTTATTTGCTTACTCCCTTTACCTTTTCACCCATCCCTCCTTCCCTCTGACAGCTGTCAGTCTGTTCTCTGTGTCTGTGAGTCTATTTCTATTTTGTTATTTCATTTTCTTCATTAGGTTCCATATATAAGTGAGCTCATATAGTACTTGTCTTTCTCTAACTGGCTTATTTCACTTAGCATAATGCTCTCCAGGTTCATTTATGCTGTCACAAAAGATATAATTTCTTTCTTTTCTTTTCTTTTTTTCCTTACAGAGACAGAGAGAGAGTCAGAGAGAAGGACAGACAGGGACAGAGAGAGATGAGAAGCATCAATCATCAGTTTTTCGTTGCGACACCTTAGTTGTTCATTGATTGCTTTCTCATATGTGCCTTGACCATGGGCCTTCAGCAGACTGAGCGACCCCTCGCTCCAGCCAGCGACCTTGGGTCCAAGCTGGTGAGCTTTTGCTCAAACCAGATGAGCCCGTACTCAAGCTGGTGAACCTGGGGTCTCGAACCTGGGTTCTAACACATCCCAGTCCGACGCTCTATCCACTGCGCCACCACCCGGTCAGGCTCTTTCTTTTTTTATAGCTAAATTAAGTATTATTTGAAAAGCTACATACACTATCTGATTCATAACACACACACAAACACACACACACACACACACACCCCTTAATTTTCAACCCTCTTGCTCTGTGGCCTGATATGGATCTGAGCACTGCTAGGGTCTCTACCTTTCCTTTGGAGGGAAACTGCGAGATTCTGCCACTGCTCACAAGCAGGCTCTGCCCGTCTTGGCTTCCTGAATCCCAGATGTTTATTCATGTGGTGCCACTTATTCTTCAGATACTTCAGAGCACAATCCCCCTGGCTCTCGTATCTACCTGTGCACTCAGTGGGCTGGAAGTTATGTCTGCACAATATAACATTTGGAAACTACATACAAGTATAATATGATATTATTCTCTCATCGCAGCAAGCTAATATGAATATTTCTTATTTTGGGAACATCAGTTTTCCTATGCAAATACATTGTGTGTGTGTTTGCGCGTGCGCGAGCACATTTACATATATGTATATATGTCCATGTATATACTCACATATTTGTAATGAGATACTTTATAAATGAGATTATCATAATGGAGACGTTCCATGACTTATTCAGGCATACCTGACGTTCCTGGTTAGCCAGTTGATTCTAGAAATCATTTCTTTCTCTCCCTTTTCTAATAGGCCTTCCCTCTCCAGGGTAGGTGGCCTTTCCCAACCTGGGAGGACAAGAGGTTTTTTGGAAGAGCCTGTGTTGGGGCATAAAGAGCAAATGGCCTGGGCAGGGAGGCCCCAAGGATGGACCAATCAATGATCACTCCAAATGTGCTCCAAATGCCCATTAGCAGGAGGCGTGCTGAGGTCTTGGGAGGGCTGCTGGGCAGAAGGCTGTGAGTGTAAAGGTCTTATGGAGGGAAAGGGGCAGAATTGTCCCCTTCAGTCTGTGACTGACTCTTACAAAGGGGTCTCCCTCCCATTCAGGGCCTGAGGTGTGAGCGTCTCACCCCTAGCAGACAGTGCCTGCAGCAAGCTGGCTTCCTCCCAGGCCTTCCTCCAGGGTGCTTTTCATCCTCAGGCTGCCTCTGCCCCTCCCCTCCCTCTCTCCTTCTTTAGCCTGTGGATTTTCAGCTGCAGTGTATTATTTCAGTAAACATGCCCAGTGGAACCACTTCCTCCAGCCTCAGGGAGCCCAGCGGCACACAAAGAGACAGGGGCCTCCTTCTCTGGGAGGACGATGGTTTCAGGGCTGCCCTGGGGCAGGCTGGATGTCCAAGACTCATTTCATGGCCACCTGAGCATTTCATGGACACTCTAGGATCTTGAGCCAATCTTGGTAAACATATTGGTCCTTTTCTTTAGAAAATATGAGGCATTGCGGTCTTGGTGCTTTTTGCCCAGATGGCAGAGGTGTCCTGAGCGCCTGCACGCCAGATGCTGAGGAGGCGTGTGAGCACGAGGGACGGCACGCTCTCAGAGGCACGGTGATACTGAAACAGATTAATATTAAAAATAGAAAGCAACGCAAGCCAGTAAATACCAGAAATGGAATTAGCATCACGAAGCAACAGAGGATAGAGGGAAGGATAGGATGGTCCGCAGGACTCACGCTGAGAATGGAAGGAGCGGGAACCACGCACACAGCCCAGGCAGAAGTGTGACACAAGAACAGATGGGTCAAGGGGTCAAGCACAGAGCCCGTGGGGAGCCTGTTGGGGAGGAATTAAAAGGCACCTTGGTGTGGTCAAGGAGACATTAAGGAGAATCAGCTTGAAGAGAACCAGGAACCCTCTAGAAATCACCCTGCGCTAGCACTCGGGTATCTATAATGCACGAAGGCCTTGGAAAGTCTCAAAAATGGAAGTGCCCCAAAATTGGATACATCAGGACAATCTACAGCGCTACTGTTTGATTGCTGTGGGTTTGCTCTGGTCAAAGAACAGTGCTGACAGTCCGAAAATGGCTCTTAGCCTTCCTCCTCCGGAGCGGCAGCAGCAAGGCTATGGAAGACCTCCAAGGAGAAAGAAAGAGGCACAAGCCTGACTGGCCTGCTCTTGGCCAGACCTCCAGGCTGGACCTGACCCTGACCCAGACCCAGACTTCCAGGACCAGGGCAGCCCAGATTCATGACACCCCACTCACCCCATCTTGCCTCCCTGCTTGGAGGCCCTGTTTTCCTGGCAGATGAGGTGCAGGCACCCCTGTAGGGAGATGTGAGGAGAGAGGGCTCTTTGGGTGAGCTCAGTCGGGTGTGTGGAGCTGACTTGACTGGACCCAGGAATTGCCCCAGAGCCAGAGGAGACAGACGGCACATGGTGAAGGCTCACGTCAAGGACGTGCTGGTCTGACAGGGAGCTTTCTGGGCCAGCCTTCCACAAGGAGCATCCAAGAGGCTTCAGAGCATAAAGGCACTTGATAAAGTGCAGAGCACCTGAACAGACATGAAGGATGACCGTCAGTTAGGTACTAACAAAGTCATGGTTTCTGGTGGTGAACTGACCGGAGACAAGCTCATCCACTGAGTTTCTTTAGAAGCCCAATCTGCAGTCTTCTGCCCGGGCCCTCTGATAAGAGAAATCAGTGTACTCCCCTCATATGAGAGTGTTCAAGGTCACCCCCTGGACACCCCCCATCCGACCAGATTGCTGCCTTAAGCCTTTTGCTTGTAAAACTTTTCTGGTGACTACTGCACACCGAGGCTGTTTGGTGGCCATTGAGTAGGATGTGTAGTGGACCTAGAACAGGACACAGAAGACCTGGGTTCTTGGCTGGGCCCTGCCACCAATGAGCTGTGTGGTCTGGGACAAGTGACTCGGCCTCTCTGGGCCCCTTTCTTTCCCTTGCTGTAAAGTAGAATAATTAGGAGCGTATTTTCTAGGATAGCAGTGGTTCTTGAATGTGCATTAGAATCCCCTGGAGGGCCTGTTCAAAGAAACAGACCACGGGACATCCTCTGTTGAGTTTCTGATTCACTGGGTTTTGAGTGGAGCCCAGAAAGTTCACTGCTGACAGGTTCCAGGGGAAGGCTGATGCTGCTCCTCCTGGAGTCTGCTTTGAGAAGGGACAAGGTGTCTTCAGGCTGAGGTAAGGCTATGATTGCAGACTTCACAGAATCAAGGCTTCCTCGCTGACCTGTCCAACAAGGTCGTTTGTGATTGCAATTCCTGTGTCTGTTTCCTTCGGGCTCTTTAGGGAGCTTAACTCCTGGTTCTGTTTTCTGGCTGACCTGATGTCCTTTTAGATGTTGCATCTCAGCCCCCTGCCGCCCTCCTCTGACTTGGCAAGCTTATGCTCACAGGGCTTTAAGAATTCAGACAGCTCTGAGCCCTGGGAGGGCACAGAGTCTGCTGCTGCAAGGGAGGTTCTGGGGAGTGCAAATTCTCACTCTTCAGGGCTGTATGCCAAGATAAGGCAGGAAAGGAAGAGCTGGCCCCTGTGCCTAACACCTTCCCTGAATGTTCTGGTCTTACATGATCAGATAAAGAGAAGCTGTTTTGGAAGCCAGGCAGCGGCACTCAAAGCAGAACATTTAAGCTGGTGATTTTAGAGCTCACCCAGCGTGGTGGTGGTTAGCAACCAGTGCTTCTGCAGAGGTGGTCCTACTGTCCGCTGCTCAGAGCCTCCCAGAAACACCTGCTGAGCGAGGAAAAGTAGGTTGGTCACATGTCCTGCAGGGGTGTGAGCTCAGCAGTACCGCTCAGTGGGGGCGGCAGAGCAGGGCCTTTCCATGGTTGTTGGGCCCGGAGGGGGTGATGCCAAGGCAGGTCTTGGAACAGAGGAAATGGCTGGGATTGGGAAGAGTTCGTGACATCATACTTTGGACTGGTGGGCTCAGCAAGGCGAGCGTCTTGAAGTGGATCATGATAAGCAAGCTGTTAGTCTTGATAGCTGAGCTGTTTAGCAGTCATAGCCGTACCCACCAGGGAAAGGAATATCTGGGACATGCAGTCTGCGTATCCGCGCGTGGTCTCAGAATCGTTTAAGATAGGGACGGAAAAGAGCGTCTGTTTTCAGAATTGTTTAGCATAACGAAGTAGAGGGGATTATATTGGCTTCAGTTCTCAAGGGCTGAAGGGAGCGCCATGCTGTGTAAGGCCCTGCCCTTCCCCTGCCTCTCAATCAGGGAGAGCATCTCCACAGTTTTCAATGTGGGGTCTACATCAGAGTCCACTGAAAGAAAGACCTTTATGTTTTGAACAGGGTTCAAAATCCAGAACTATATTAAAGAATCCTTTTAGAACTTATGGGAGTCCAGAGAGGTGGTATGAGTTGCCCACGGTCACACTGTTGGGTCGCAGAATTGAAGAGGAGCAGGGTCTGGTGCGTGGCTCGCTCCAGCTCTGCCTGTGCTGGGCCCCCGTGGTGGTCTGGAGGATGATCCTGGGCCCCCGCCACGGGTCCCCACCCTCCCCACCCAAATCTCCGTCCTTTCACTGAGGAACGTTGTCTCCCCTCAGTCACACCTGAGGTGTCAGGCAGCTCTCTGTGTCTCCCGTCTTCACCACCTGGAGCATTTGGTCTCTGGAGTGCGGTGGAAGAAGGGAGGGAAAGGATTGTTGGAACAGCTGGAAACACACATCTCATCCATGCACAGGTTGCTGGCCCCGAACTGAATGCGGGGCGGCTCGGAAGCTCAGGGAGCCTGAAAAACACTCAGTGAGCCCTGACGATCTCTACCTTGCCCAGGATTTGGGGTGCGCACACGCTCCACCTTTGCTGTTTTTATCACCCCTGTTTCTAAAGGAGAATATTCAAAAGCAGGAAGGATAAATGATTTCGCCAAAGCCACAGAGGTTGCAATTCATGTGGCCAGCACGTGAACCCAGATCTGACTTAGGATGAGTGCTCTTCCCTCTCCTACCCTGCTGGGGAAAGACCGGGTGTGGAGGATGATGAGGTCAAAGGCAGATTGCTGGGAGGTAGGAGGAATCTATGCACCTTGGAAGCAGGGAAGCAGAGACAGGTATATAAGGAGAAGTAGACCTGCAGGAGGTTGAAAGACTGATCTTAGTGACAACAATAGAATTAAAAGCACAGAGTAAATGTTAGCTAGAAAGAGATGGGATTATTTCCCTTCCTCTTACACAACAGGAGGATTAAGAGTCCTTTCTAGAATGTAAGGATTAATGAAATTCACCTTCTAAATCTTGGATCTCACACCTGAAATGATGACAGTGACAGTACAAAGACAGGGGAGGCATCTGCCCAAACCAGGGGGTGGGAAATGGGCAAGGTATTGAGGTGACCCAGGTATACACAACAGGAGAGGTTGAGCTCTCAGAGCCAGCCGTCTGTCCTGACTCAGCCGTCTGTCCTGACTTGGATCTGTGATTCTGAGCTGCCTCTGCCACCTTTATCTCTGCTCGTCACCACTCTCCCTGGCTTTTCTCTGGTGTCTGTGATGCCGTCCTTCCCCTGTTGCTGTGTGCTGGGCACTTCCCATTTGCTCTGAACCCTGCCCTGACTCACCACAGGGCCAGTTTGCTGTTCCAGTTTAGTCAGGCTTTGGTGGTCACTGCCTGGACTGTCTTCCTGACTTAGTGATCTCTTAGTTGTGTGTCTCTGTCTTACCTGCTTTCAGAAACACGCCTGATGAATTTTCCTCTGCCCCGTTGGCTTGTTAGTGGCACTGTTGTCCCCTCTATACTCTTTTCATCCTTCCAGCTGACAGTCCTCATAGCAAAAATGCACTTAAGGGAATCACGCTCTTGTTGATAGTAAGCTAGGAAGGTCCAGCCTCATTCGGAGAGGCAGTGAGGTGCCTCCCTAACTCCATCCCTAATCAGCTCTGAGACTACACAGATCACTCAGTCTCTCGGCCTTCTCGCACTTTCTCATTGATAGATACATGAATTGACCAGAACTTCTAACTGCCCTTTTGCTGTTCTGCTTGTCTATCTGACCCGACTCTTACTTGCTGGACTATCGCATCAAGGCAGAAAAGTTCCAGGAAGCTGGTCAACAGCCCCAAAAAGGAGAGTTCCAGGAAGCTGAAACCACAAAACTACAGAAGGGAGCATACCAGAACTTCTGCCTCAATACCCACTTGCTTAAACCCTATATAATTTTACCTCAAAAACTGTTTCAATGCTCTTCTCCTGGAGAAGTGCCTGGCAGGTCTCTCTCTCTTCTAATAAAGCCTGTACTCCTGGTAATCAAGTGCCGTCTCATCCTTACACTCATCTGTGTAATGGGTATAATAGCAGTTTCTATCTCACAGGGTGTTCTGAGCTCCTAAAACAGTAGTAAGAATTATATAACTGCTTACCATCAACATGATTGTTGTTTAACATACAAGTAGCACAATACGGGGTTCATTGTGATAATGGTTTTATTGTTATTTGCTCATTATAAAGATCTTGATCATTGCTTTGCTTTATCCTAATAGCAGATCATTACTGGTGGGTGTTGGGCAGATAAAATATATTATGCCCACTTTGTTAAAGATGGCGTTGCCCACATGGAAGCCCATCGCCCAGGTGATATTAGTTGCCCTCCTGCTTGGGAATGGGCGTGATTATGTTAACATGTGTTGGGGGAGGGCTTTCGCGCCAAAAATTTTTAAAAGGAAGAGAGATCATGTCGTTCTGTTCCGGGAGAAGACTGATTGCGTTCTAGGAGGAGGGCAGAGAGCAGGGAGGAGAGTAGATTAAGGCCACGTGGAGACCAAGAGAAGCAGCCAAGATGGTGGAGCATTGAAGGAGAAGCCAGTTTGTGCAGAGTTTACACAGGGAGAAGAAAGGAGATGGGAGAACAGAGGTGGATAAGTCTGGTGAGCTAGAAGCCTTTGGTTCTAGGAAACTCGGATAAGTTAGTAGCTTTGTGAGCACTGAATGAGTGGGTTTTGGAGCCCAGTGTGTGTTTTTACTTGCCCGCCGGGTGCAAGCTAGGATTAAAGCTGATGGCCCACCAGTTCTTGGCTCCGTTGTTTCATTACCGACTGCCCGAGTCAAATGCGAACCCGTACTGGCCAGGCGGCTGTGATGGTGGCTGCGAATCCTGGCTTTACATTGGGCCATACTGGATATTTCAGTTATAATATTATTTTTCATTAGATTCAAATAGAAAAATGTATCTTACAAGTGTAAAAGATGTGGTTGCTTTGTAAGTTGCAGAGCAGTTTTGTATACTTGCCATGGGAAATATAGAGACCAAAAACATGCTTTATCTCAGGTTATAAGGGAAGGTTTTATTAAAGCCGGGATGAGAAGGAGAAATCTTGTCATATTGCCATCAGAATGAACAGTCTTCACATACTGACCCTGCTGCTTCTCTATATAAAGAAATCTCAGCCTTGGGTCACTAGGAGTGGAGACAGCAGCCTTTGGGATTAGCCCTTTGGGGCCACTGGAGGAAGGGCAGGGTGACTCAGTAAGACGGCAGGCTTCAGTCTCAGCAAAGGCTCCGCTTGAAAACAAACAGAGGAAGAGGCAAGTGGAGAAGAGGGAGGCCATAGAGCAGACCAAGGAGTGGAGAGAAATCCAAACTCAGGTTGCAGAGCTAAAATATTTGCTCTGGCATCGACAAGAATGGCTGGGTTGAGTGTTACTTCTGCCACCTCAACTCTGTCTTCTGTCCTGGCTCCTTCTCTGTCACTACCAGGCTTGCAGCCTTTAAAATACCAACACTTAGCATACTGCAGATGTAAATCTAGATTTAGGGAGAAGGGGGCCTCTCACATTGGGAGACTGGAGCTCTTTGCTCCAGCCCTCCAGGAACAGTAGAGAGGGGGAGAGACCACCAGCCCTCTCCTGGGTCATCCTGCATCCTGATCTGAACACCCTATTCCAGTTGACTGACTGGATAGGGAATTTCACTTTTTTATCCATCCAACTTTAAAGAGTCATTGAGTATAAGTGCACAGTTGATCATTCTCACAAACTGAACACACCCAGATCAAGAAACAATAAGACCCACCTTCCAGAGGCTCATCTGTGCTTCTATCTTCTACACTAAATTTTAAATGAATAGATTACTTTTGCCTTTTTGATACTTCATATAAATCAAATAATTTAACATACACACTTTTGTACCTGTATGTTTTCCCCTCAGCATTATGTTGAAGAAATCCATCTATAATGTTGCCTGTGGTTGAAGGTCATTTTTTTTTATTTCTGCAGAGGATTCCATCACATGAATACTATTGATGT
Source organism: Rhynchonycteris naso (assembly GCA_037038555.1). NCBI lineage: Eukaryota > Metazoa > Chordata > Mammalia > Chiroptera > Emballonuridae > Rhynchonycteris > Rhynchonycteris naso. The sequence continues at coordinate 271,568,236 of CM072995.1, read as the reverse complement.
GCATTTGGTAGTCTCCATTTGGCCTATATGACCAGTGTTGCTGTGAACATTCTCATATATGTCTTAGTGAATACAGGTGCACACTTTAGGGGGGGGGATATGTGTGCGTTTACATGTGTGTGTTTGATACACACACACACACACACACACACACACCTAGAAGTAGAATTGCTGGGTCATACAGTATGCATGTGTTCTGTTTTAGCTGAAACTTTACAATTTTACAAAGTGATTGTATCAATTCAGTGTATGGGGGCTCAATTTGCCGTCCATTCAACTTTTGTCTCCTTAGATTCTAGGGCCAGGAGGGCAGACAGCACATCCAATAAGCCCATAGAACTGGGAACATACTTCAAATAACCAACTCAGCATTCTTTTCTTTCTTTTAAAAAAATATATATCTTTTTTTCTTTTTTGCCATTTCTGCCCACCCACCTCCCCCCACTGGGGCACCACTGACTCATCTCCAGAGCCAAGAATTCTTTCAAAGTAGAGCTAAAATTGTTGTTGCTCACCTCAGCTGCTCTCCATCTGACTGATGAGATTTGTCTCTGAGCCATCAAGTCTCTAGTGATACAAACATGAACAACATTCTTGGTTCTGATTTTCCTTTGACCTCTGACGATCTTTTTGAGTGTTTGCTGTTGATGGTTGCCATCAAACAACTGAGTCTCCATGACCTATTTATGACTAGAAGGGTGGAAAGATTTGGAATGGCTATTCTTAAATCTGGAAATATACTTACTGGAGTTGAAAATGAAGCTACTTTTTGAAATTGGCAATCAGTTTTTTGGGAGGGGCGGTAGCTATTAAGATCCTATTTAGGAAACTTATGTTGATGCCAGAAATGGCTTTCATTCTCACCAAAGAATTCATCTTTATCCCATTGTCCAACTCACAGTTTTAGAAGTCTCTGGATGGCTTCCACTGTGGAGGTTTATTTGGATGTTTTTACAAGCAGTGTATATTCTTGGGGAATGTGTGGTAAACATTTGTAGTAAAGATTTTGGATTTGCCATTCTGAGTATAGATGGATAAGATCACCATACAAATCAACCAATAAGTAACACTTAAATATGTAAATTAGATATTAGCTGAGAATGAATGCTTTGACTCCTCCCTTTCTCCACCACTCCTTAAGTATGTCTTATTGACTTCCACCTTCTAATAATTGTTTAGCATTTTTTCCCTTTTTATTGGGTTTTGAGCAAAAGACTTAAAAAAGAAAAAGAAAACCAACATCCATCTACCATGGTACATTCTCCACTTTTGAGAAAACTTGTCATTCTGGTTGGACAGTTCAGTTGATAGAGTGTTGTCCCAGGCTGTGTTCCTTTGTTCATATAAAAATATTTTTACTGAATAAAAGATAGCAAAATTTTAATAAAAAAATTATGGTGCACGTGCACCAGGTTTTACCACAGTCGAGAGGGAACCGGTGGGATGACAAGGCAGATTCTGAGGAGGACGGGAGATACTAGCGGGTCTCCAGCCAGCATAGGAAAAACAACAGAGGACAACACTGCAATAAAGAAGGAACTGCAATCAGATTGCTAAGTTCCACACGACTGACTAATTTCCTACATGGCAATAAAACCATAACCGTCGGCATTATCTTGTCTGCTGGACAAAAAGAATTTGTGGTTTACAAATTTTCTACAAATGAACATCTGTCATTTTACGTCTGTAAAATGCCTGGTCCCTTATCAGTGGTAAAAAGTAAGTCAAACAATGTCACATCTGCAGTCTAGAGAGTCCAGTGAACCTTGGGTGGGCTTGTTAGACAGCTCCCAGCATGATAACAGATTACCCAGTTATCTTTTTGTTTTTCTTCTGAGCTTTGGATAGTTTTTCTTAAGAGTTCTTTGTATGGTCATAAACAGTCTCTGAAGATTATATCTGATCACAAAAACAGGGCTAGTCCCCTTACGTGGTGTGTTCTCCGCCTGCATCATTGGCAGAGCAGCAACACATACCATGCACCACATTCTGTGCAGCCTGGTAATTTATACCCAGGAGAGGCTGAATGACTGCAGAAGCTGGACACTGAGCTCTGGGCTGCAGGGTTTGTGAAGAATCTAGGATTCCATCTCAAAGACCTCTGCTATTCTAAAGCTCGCTTCCCAGAATGTTTGGTTTAATCACTCTCATATGCTTATTTATTCCAAAACAAGAGAAACAAAATGAAGAAATTCCTCTCCATCCAGGTTCACAGCCAGTGCCTAAAACTGTGTGTAGCTCCTTCTTTCCTCCAGTACCCCCAGATTGCTAACATTTTGAGACTACCAGGAAGGGAACCTCCTTGCTGTCTGTTGGCATGGGACCTGCGAGTCGGGAATAGGTACATACCCATTTCCTAGGCTGGTTTCGTAGACATTTGGTCCACATCTGCTGCTCAGCCTTTGTCACTGACTAGTGGGCTTGTCATGCTTTACAAAATGAGATATAACTCATGTGACTCAGGTATGACACTCCTATGTGGCCTATGTCACTGGGAACAATTTTTTTCTTCATTTTCTGGTGCATGAGGTTTTAGAACTTTTTCTATATATTTCTGCATTGCTGATTCCAAATCTGAAATGCATTTTTAGGTGCATGCTCTAGTTTCTATGCAATTTTAATTTCTTTTCGTTATAGTTAATGGCATGCTTTGGTTTTTAAGTTGGAGTTAAAAGGCAACAATTCTTGGATTGAACATAACCACAAGGCAATTAATGTTTTACAAACATCACTTTTACATAATTGTAGTTGTTTTTAGATGTAAAAAATTATTATATGATAAAAACACCCTCTTTTTTGTTTCAAGATTGAATCATGGCTTCTTCGAGTAGGCATAAATGTAAGAATAGTCCTGACACCTTCTGTTATATATGTGGCTGTTACACACTTTAACGTCAAAGGTGCAATATTTCATCATTTGTGACATGTGCATATATTGCCTATTTTCAAGTTCCCCTTGGCGATCAAGACAAGAATTGGGATCCTCATATTGTGTGTCCTAATTGTGAGGAAATGCTTTGTGACTGGACAAAAGGAGAACGTAAAGGAATGCCTTTTGATATTCCCATGGTTTGGCATGAACCTAAGGACCACAGCAGTGACTGTTATTTCTGTCTGATCCATACAAAGGGCATCAGCAAGAAAAAAACAGCATATGATCACATATCCTAATATTCCTTCAGCAATACGACCTATCCCACACTCTGAGACACTCCCGGTTCCAGTTTTCAATGGTTTTATTTCTTCTAAGGACGAAGAAAGTGATCAAGTGTATTTTGATAAGATGCATGAGGAAATGGTTATAGAATTCGAAGGGTCTTCTTCTGAAGCCAAGCAGTCATTAAACCCTCAGCAGTTTAGCCAACCTGAACTGAATGACTTAGTAAGAGATTGGGGCCTATCAAAAAAAGCAGCTTAGTTATTAGCCTCCAGGCTTCAAGAAAAGAATGTACTTCACCGGTCAGCTCAAGTATCCCATTTCAGGAAGCGTGAACAAATTTTTGTGGACTTTTTTTCCGAAGACAAACGCTTTGTTTACTGTCATGATATCAGTGGTCTTCTAAACCAGCTAGGTGTTACCACATTCAGTCTAACAGGCTATTTCTTGGCAGCTCTAAATGGAGTCTGAAATGTGTTCTCCTAAACAACGGTAATGTTTATGCAGCGGTTCCAATTGGTTATTCAACCCATCTGTGAGAAGATTATAATGACATAAAAATTGTCCTAGACTTTCTGAAGTATGAGGAGCATAACTGGATCATTTGTGTGGATCTTCAAATGGTCAATTTCCTGCTAGGACAACAGAGAGGTTTCACGAAGTATCCTTGCTTTCTGTGTTTGTGGGACAGGTAAGCTTGGGAGAAACACTGGACACAGAATAAGTGGCTGAAACGTGAAACTCTGGAAGTAGGGATGCAAAATATTGTGAATGAACCTGTAGTTAATCGAGACAGGATCATTTCCCCCCAACTTCACATCAAACTTGGCTTAATAAAGCAGTTTGTTCAGGCTTTGAATAGATAAAGTAAATGCTTCCTACATATGATTTCTGCTTTTCCTGCCGTGTCTTTCGAGAAGATAAAAGCAGGTGTATTCGATGGACCTCAAATTTGAACCCTCATATATGATGAAGAATTTGCCAGGAAGATGAATAAGGAGGAGAAAGCAGCATGGCAGTGTTTTGTGGCATTTACAAAAAACTTACTTGGCAACATAAAAGCAGAAAGCTATAAACTTCTGGTTCAAAGGATGCTGTTTTTTCTGCGACATTGGATGTAACATGACCGTTAAGATTCACTTCCTGAAGAATCACCTTGATAAGTTTCTCGAAAATCTTGGAGCTGTTAGTTATGAGCAGGGAGAACACTTTCATCAAGATCTGAAGACAATGGAAGAGCATTATCAGGGGCAATGGGACAGAAATATGACGGCAGACTACTGCTGGAGCATCAAACGAGATTGTCCTCAACAAGTACACAAATGCAAGAGCTACAAACACAAATTTTTGCCTGAATAGAATTAAAATAAGTTTTGCACAAATTTTATTATTAAAATAAGTGTTTTAATATATTCTATTTTGAAATTGTAGACAAATTCTGATGCAATCATATTTTTAGTGTATTTACTGCATTATATAAATTATTATATTTTCACAAAGATGATACCCAAGAAGACATTCTACTTCATTATGTTAAACTAAATGCTGAAACTTTTACAATAAGATGAAAACCTAAAATCTTTAATTTCAAAAGAAACTGCAGCTTACAGAGAAAAACTAATGTCAGATCTGAGATCAGCACACTTATGTTAGGTAAGAACAATTGTTTTTGTAGATGCAACAAAAATTTTGTTCCCCAGTATGTTTCATAGTCAGTTTCTTTAATTACATCTCTGAAAAAAAAGAACAGATTATTTAGTAAATTTATTCAGATAACTCTCTTGCCATGCAGAATAAGGAACCTGAGCAGAAATTTTGGAATTCTGAGTAATGAGAACCAACTGCCACTTAATGAGTGGGTCATTTTAGTTTGCAATAGCATGGTTTACCACACTGGGAGTTAGAAATATATTAACAAGTAAGAAAAAGGGACTTTTTTAGATGCCTATCTAAAAATATAATATTTTAGAAAACATTACCTACAATATATTAAAAAAATAAATAAATAAACACAGTGGATTGCTTTCCACAATTCGTGCTTGCCCTGTTAAATCCTGCGGTAGCTGTCTGCTCTATGACATCTTCTGCTTTTGGACTAAATGGAGCCCGCTCAGTTCCCTGGTCCAGTCTGACCGCTGCCTGAGTACTGCCAGTGTGAGTGGGAAGGCCAGCCGTCCAGTCCTTGCTGTAGAAATAATTCAGAAGACCTGGTGTAGTCGCTTCCTCTGAGACTGTCCCTCACAGAGCCTCGGTTTCTGGCCGCAGCTTCTAGCAAAGCCGATGGACAAGCATGAGAAGAAATCAGCAGCCACCAGTGGATAACAGCCAGAAGGGACCTGGACCAGTACTAAAACAATGGGAGAGAGTAAACCTCTCCTGCTACATGATAATATGATAATAATTCAAAAACATTTTATAGTTGTTTCTCCTCAGGGGAGGAATAAATAATAGAACACAAAGGCATCAAAATCTCCAGGGCCTTCCTATGTACCCAGTAAAGTGGACAATCCCTGATACAAAGTTATACTAGTAACGGTAACAACTAACATACTAGCAACTACTCTTAACTAATAACTGTCACTAATATCATAGTTATACTAATAGCATACTAGTAACAGCATTTATACTGATACGCTAATGAAGGACAACTATTTCTATTCCTCAACACTTCTGACAACAAATGTGTGGCTTTTTTCTCTATACCAACTGATCTTCCAACTCTAGACACCAACTGAGTATTCTATAATTTAATTCTATTCTAACATTAATGACCCAGAGTTAGTATCAGACTCCACAGGTTTAAGGATTCAGTCCCATAAGACTATCCCCCACTTCAGATGCCAGTCACCAATAATGGGTCCCCAGGGTCTTCACACTTCCGATTTGCCTACAAAGGGGAAGGTTCCTACATTTCCCAATCCCACAGGTTCAATAACTTGCTAGAACAGCTCACAAAACTCAGGGAGACATATACTTATACCAATAAGTTTATTATAAAGGGTGTGGTCAGGGGTACAGGTAAACAGGTTCATGAACATGTACATGGGTGAGATCCAGAAGGGTCCAGAGTACAGGAGCTGCTGTCCCCATGAAATTGGGGTGAGCCATCCTGGGATGTGCATATGTTAACCAGTCTAGAAGATCTCTGAAACCTGTAGTTTAATGGTTCTAATGGAAGATTCATCATATAGGTATGGTCAATTATTAGCTCAATCTTCAGTCCCTCTTCTCTCTCAGGAGGATGGTGGATAGAGATGAAAATTCCAAGTTTCAAATTATGGCTTGGTATTTTTGGCGAGTAGTCCTCCTTTGAAAGCTATCTAGGAGCCAACCAAAAGTCACCTGATTGGAAAAAAAAGGGTGTTCTTATGACCCAGAAAATTCCAAGGGATTTAGGAGGTATGTGCAATATGCTATATAACCTTAACTCAGGAAATTACAAGCGTTTTAGGAGCTCTGTGTCAGGAACCAGAGGCAGAGATCAAACATATAGGTCTTATTATGTCACAGCTAATAACACTAGAAACGCCATGCATGTGCAAAAGAATGCTAGCTTCTTTTCATGACTTGGCCCCCCTTCCAGTGATCAGGGTGGCCCTTGCTGTATTGTTGACCTCGTTAGGAAATACGGAGCATGCCTAGTCACCGTCAGCATCCCTCCTGTACGAGGGGCCAAGGCATGGGTGTCAATACAAAGAAGTCAGTTGTTGGCATTGTCACCACATAGTAGGTTTTGTAATGTGATGATGTGATGCTTAAAATTATTTGGACAATAATTTTTTTTCCCTGAATTTAGGGTCTTGAAAAAGTAACATCCAAAAAGAGCTACCAAAAAGAGAGCAGATGATGCTTTTTTTCCAAACAGAAGCCTAACTGCCCACCAACAATGAATGGCTTTGCTTTTCTAACTGTTTACCATAACAGTCATCCAGTATCTAAAAATAAATATGTCTAAATAACATGATTGTAAGGAACCTTAGCTCTTTAAGCACTTTGCTCTTTGTTTTCTAACATCAAGGACATACCAAGTCAGCACAAAGCACAAAATTATTCCAGTGAGAAGCCAAATCTCTGTTACTGGACAGATTACACAGAAGATAGAGGATAATGTTTACTCTCTCGTTAAGAGCGGACTGAACACTCCAAGACTAATTTGTCATTTTAATGGAAAGAAAACAACATTTGAATTTTGCATTAATACAATATTTGGCAGTAAAAAATTCTTGAGTGCTGTTCCTTAAATGAAAATTGAACCAAATTTGTCAAAATTTTAAGCAGATTTCTTTTTTCAGACTCTTACATTTGCAGGCTTTATAAACTAAGGAAATAAAATTTTCTTTTCCTTAAATTTTGGCTTTTGCCATCTTTTTTTACATTCTAGCACTACCACCAGATCAGCCAGATGTAATTTTTTTTAAAATTTTTTATTTATTCATTTTAGAGAAGAGACACAGAGTGAGTCAGAGAGAGAAAGAGAGAGAGAGAGAGAGAGAGAGAAAGGGGGGAGGAGCTGGAAGCATCAACTCCCATATGTGCCTTGACTAGACCAGTGCAGGGTTTTGAACTGGCGACCTCAGTGTTCCCAGGTCGACGCTTTATCCACTGCGCCACCATAGGTCAGGCCAGCCAGATGTAATTTTATTGTAAGATGTAATTATTTCTCTTTTTCATTAATAAACTAAACCATATTCATTATCATGCTCATATATATATGCACACATAATATATATATATTGCTCTCAGTGCCATCTCAATCACTCATTTACAACTTTTAACTAAATTTTATTTTATTATTTTAACTTTTAACCAATTTTATTTCATATTGAAAACTGAGAAGTACAGTAATATCTCGATTTTCGTTGACTTCGGTTATTGTCAGTTTCGGTTTTCGTCAATATTTCCCCCCAAAAAATTTGTCTTGGATTCGTTGGCATGCCCACGTGACCTTGCTGCTAATTTTGTATAAACAAAGGGCTACCCATGCGTTCTCCTGCCCAGTGTGGCATTGTTTCTTGTGTGAGCATCACCCCACGTGTCTAGCCAAACAATTCCATTGCTTTCTAGTATTTTTGTGCTTTATTTATTGATTGCAAGTGCAAATACTACAATTACATGTAAGTGATTACTGAGTACAGTAATTGGATTTACATGGATTCATATGGAAATAATTGCCTCGTTTTTGTCAGTTTCGGATTTCACCAATTGTTTTCAGATGGATATGGACGAAAACCGAGGCATCACTGTAATCTTTAAGAGCCTTCTGTTATACTGAGGAACCATAACAGATCAGTAAAGTCCATGAACACAGATAATATGACCTACTACAGATGTGCACATCTCATTTACGTACTCGTGCTAGAGCTCGCAGCTTCAGGTTAAACTGAGTCAAGTACATGTACGTGTGTCTGTAAAACAACCAAACAACCAACCAGCCCACCCCTGCCTGGAGTAAAAAAGGAAAAAGGACCCTTGCAAGTTAATAGACTCTAAGAGTGAATAATTACATTTTTTAAAGGGGCCTTTCCCATCCTTCAGACATAACGTACAAACAGCTGTGGGCCATTACTTTATCTAACATTCAGATTCACACAAGTGGTATCAAAGCTCATGCCCATGTTCCTGGTCTCTACCTGGAGGACAGATATCTAACCAAGTGGGCCATGCTCACAGTGGGAAGGAATTTCTTTTCAGACTAGATCTTTGGGACTCTTATTTTAAAAGATAATAACCAGAATAACTGGACCCTGACATTTATTTTTACATCTCAGAAATAGCTTTGCTTCCATTGATCCAAGTGGGTTTTTGTCCTGTGAACAGTCTGACTTGAATAGCCAATCACATTTCCCCTCAGTAAGGGTTAGAACTGGACCAAACAAATCAAGTGAAGACAGAGGATAGTTACAAGATTTTAAATTGCTCTCATTATTTTTCACTCATCTTAGCTTATTCCCTTTCTTTTCCTTCCTTCCTCCCTCCCTCCCTCCCTCCCTCCCTCCCTCCCTTCCTTCCTTCCTTTTTTTTGCTATCTTCTAATTTATCTGGCCATAGTGTCTATATTTGGAAGCCACATTAACCCCTTTGTGAAATAAAGCAGGCTAGACCATAAACCAAACTCTCATATTGGGTCCTTTTCCAAATTCCTGTTTGTGAGGCCTCTTATAGTTTTGAGGATAAATGTGCTTTAGAGTAAACCAGAAAAAGTTGAAACTTGAAGTCTAGGTTTTCAAAAAGGTATTGTGTGAATTAATAAGGATGTTGTAATATGGCCTGTGGTTTCTGCTTATTTGGTTCTGTTTTCGCTTCCCTTCAACTTGGTTTCCTCAGCAACTAGCTGACAGTACCTGCCTCTGCTGACTGGACACATTCACACACAACAGCTCTGGATAAAGCAGTATGCACTCAGGGTGTAAGTACAGCTTCCTGGTTGGCCCTTTTGATAAAACTGATTGTTCCCTTTGTTGTGTTTCACATTATGAATCAAACTCTAAGAACCAGGTCGGCAGCATCTTCTGAGTATGAGAAACACCAATTCAGAGTCTTAAGGCCCCAAATCATAGGCCTTCTACAATTACAAAACCAGTGTGGAATTTGGGCTATTTGACTTATTATTTGCTTAAAATCAAGATGTAGAGTCCTACCAAGACCCATTTATTTTTTTAAATGAGGTCAAGCTTCCTGAAGTCTAGCCAGATTCTCCTGACCTGAATTGCTGTTGACCCAGTCCCTGATCCACAGGCAATTTGGCGACCACGAGACCAGATATTAATTAGGTTGGGTGAGCCACAGTCCCAGTGTCCGTCACTGGGAGGACACTGTATCAGCTTTCTCCTCTGGCTCCATCTCTTTGGATAGGAGGGACTCAATAAGCTCAAGTGGGGGGGGGGGGGGGGAGATTGGAAATGAGATGCCAAACCGGTTCATCTTAGGCAGTTTATGATATGAATAATCACAGTTTCTCACCTACTTCAGCCGTCTTAGACTTGACCTTGTCTTCATTCTTTACACTGTCAACCCTCACTGGCTCTTTTCCCCACCTCTGGTCCCACCCGAACCTACGGTACCCTTTCCACTTACACTCACACTACACTGAATCCAGGGGGCTGGACACTGCAGACTCATCTCGCCCCTGCAACAGGCAAATCTGCAAAGATGAGGATTTTGTAACTTTCTTTTCATAACCTGCTTTCCCTCCTCTATGCCATTTCTGTTCACCCTCAAGTTTTTAATCTTCACTCCTGTAAAGCTTGCCTTTGAAAACATTGCATCTCTCTGGAGTAGTCTGTGCGTTTAGGGGTTATGTTGAAACCTGCTATCATTACCCAAAGACCGAGGCTATCTTTGCTAGTAATTGACAGTGAGCATTTTAGGTTTTCCAGATACTTTTTATTTATTACATCAGTTATTAATAGTAATATATAACACTCATTAGTTTTTACAGTGTGCCAACTACTATTATAACTGTTTCACGGATCAACTTATTTAATGCTTATAATAATTCCACCAGATAAATTATGATATGTCCCCAATTTACAGATGAGGAAACAAACAGGTAGTAGGAAATCAAGTAAATCACCCTGATTCACTCAGGAGTTCCTAAGTAGTGTTAATTTAGCTTTAAAATTCTGCACGTAGATGTCATTCTGGGCTCAAAACTGATTAAGATACTGACCTCTGCAGTGCACTGTAGTCAGGGTCACTCCGTCTGTCCAGGGTCCATCGTGTTCTCTGTATTTGTATAGCACTTATGATGTAATAAGCCAGTCAGAGAAAGAAAAGTAACATATGATTTTACTTATATGTGGAATCTAATGAACAAAATAAAGTAATGAACAAAATAGAAAGAGACTCACAGATACATAGATTGAGTGCTGTCAGAGGAGATGGGGTGGGGGATCGGTGAAAAACGTGAAGGGATTAAGCAATGAAAAAACCTTATAGACATAGACAAGAGTGTGGGGCTTGCAGGAGGATAGAGGGGGACAGATGGTGATGGAGAGAAACTTGACTTGGGTGGTGAGCACTCAATGCGGTATACAGATGATGTGTTACAGAATTGTGCATCTGATAGCTGTGTAATTGTATTAACCAGTGTCACTCCAATAAAATCAATAAAGTTTTTTTTTAAGTAGTAATTATACCTTTACATTTGGAAAAATTCTGCATTTCTAACTCTGTAGACATATTCAGAGAGGAGACAAGAAGATCTCTGAGGGAAGCAATGATGACAGTCACTTAACGGCGCTGATTTTACACTTTGCCTCTGTGGGAGCACATTGCTTGTGTAACTGCTGACGTAATTCTCTTCTTTTAGAAAGTGTGATGGTCGGGGGTGGGCTGGGAGCGTGCAGTGTGTTTGGACGGGCACCAGCATCTGTTTGTGCAGCTTGGACCCCTCCCGGAGCCTGGCTGGGCCAGCTGCAGCTCAGCAAGGGCTTGAATTTACAATTTCCTGAGTCACTTCTGGTTCCAAAGGATTTCATATGTGTTTCAAAATAATAATTGAAAAGGAAGCAGCAACAGTAAGTCAGCTATAAAAATTGCATGTTATTTAGCAACAGGGCCAGGTTACCAACGGTTGTTATCCTGAGAGGAATCAGTAACAAAGTGCCTTGGAAAGTTTGCTGTTAATTTAGGCGGGGCAGTTGCAAAGGGTGAAATGGGGAGAAGGTTCAGGGTTCTGGGAATGAATTGTATAGGGCCAGCGAGTTACTCACCGGGCTGTGTGTGATTTGGGTGTGAGGACATTGTCTGGGTCTTGAGCTAGAGACAAAGCTGGCTTAGGGGGAAGCACATGGTATTGGAAATGGTGGGGGTGAAAGTTTTTATTGGAACCTTCAGTGTAAGAAAGATGAGGCAGAGACGATCACATCATTTCTAGCATGCTTCCTTGGTGGGCATCTCTCAAGGTCACGTACCTCCTGGCCTGCCTATCTGTTCAGGGTTGTCTCCTGCGCCACTTGCCTCTCACGTCCACCATGTCCCATCCAGTCTCTCTGATGGTTCCCATTCCCCAAACCTGTTCCATTACAGGAATGTCACGCGTGCTCTTTACCTGTCTGGAACCTTCTCCCTCATGTCTGCATATGTGCTTCTCACCATCTAAGTGTACATGCTGCTGCCTCAAAGTGTGTGTTCCAACCACCCTATCTAATGAGCATTCTTTCCCCACACTTCTCTTTGTCTCAGCTGCCTCTTTCTGTCTTCCTTAGTACATAATACTACCTCTAATCTTTTATTGGTTTGACTGCTTCACCTGTTTGTGGTACGTGTACAAGTAGATGTGAGCTCCACGAGCCCAGCGACCGTGTTGGTATTGCTCACTGCTGTTTCCTCCTCTCCTACGACAGTGACTAGCTCGTAGTGGACGCTTAATAATGTTTGCTTTAATGAGAGGGGTTGGGAGGAAGACTTGGTGATTTGGGATTAGGAAAGGGAGGAATGGGGAGCCTCTGGAATGGTGTGTGATGGGGTCCAACCTACGGCCTCATCTCCTTGATGCCACGCTCCAGTGGTATCATTTCTGCATGAGGTTCTCCAGCTCTCTTTATGATGATGGTTGGAGTGTGGACCTAAGTGAAGAAGCGGAAAGTTGATTGGCCAGTAATTTGATAGCTTTATTGAGCCTGTAGGAGGTTTTGTTTTAGTTTTATAAATTCAGATGTTTAAGAAGATTCTTGAAGTAATATCAGTTACTAGTTCTTAACCTGAACACAAAACTTTTTGTAGTTATTCTATCCGTGGGTCACCATACAGTCCTGGAAAATAACAAGGACGCACAATTTTAATGCCATTTCAGAGATGAGAAATTAGCCTTAGAGTTCAAGAGTCTTTACAGTGTCAAGTGGTTGGGATTAGAGTTGAGGACACCTGGCTTATGTGCATTGCTCTTTCTATTACATTTTTTTTCAGACAGTATTTGTTTGGTTTATATTAAATTTTTATCCCTTTTTGTATCCCCACCTTTAGCTAGATGACCCTGAAGTCCCTTTGTAAATAGTTTCAACTTTTAGAACCATAGTTATTTTTAAAAAATCAAGAATTAAAATCAACCAGAATCTGGGGAAGTCAAAATGGAATACAAGCAGCAGCAAATGAACCTAACTGTATTGTAAATGAATAACACAACCACAGCAAAGAGGGTGAGCAAGAAAGGAAACAACCGGACTAACACAAGAACACAGTGTTTTTTTTGTTTGTTTGATTTTTTTACAGGGACAGAGAGAGGGATAGACAGACAGGAACGGAGAGAGGTGAGAAGCATCAATCATTAGTTTTTCGTTGCCATTGTGACACCATAGTTGTTCATTGATTGCTTTCTCACATGTGCCTTGACCACAGGCCTTTAGCAGACCGAGCAACCCCTTGCTGGGGCCAGTGACCTTGGGTCCAAGCTGGCGAGCTTTTGCTCAAGCCAGATGGGCCCGCGCTCAAGCTGGCGACCTTGGGGTCTTGAACCTGGGTCTTCCGCATCCCAGTCCAATGCTCTATCCACAGCGCCACCACCCGGTCAGGTAGAACGCAGTGTTTTGATTGTGTTGTGAGGCTCAAGACTAACAACAAAAATACCCAAATACTGTACGCTAATCATGTAGTCAGTAAATTTGTTTTTCACAGGGGTATAGCTTAGTAATTCTGAAATCCCTTTATATATAGTAGAGGACCAAACAAATAAAATAAGTAAATATACTGTGGGTAATAAGAATCAGGTTTCTTAAAGTTGGAGAAAGAAATTATAAATGAAGAGGAAGGCTGATATAAACCCTGTCATGTCTACTCAGAGGTATCAATATGAAGTCATGGTTTTTAAGAAATGGATGGATGGATGATGACTAAGTAGACAAATGTGTGTGTGTGTGTGTGTGTGTGTGTGTGTGTGTGTAGGGGTAAGCAAAAGTAAGTTTACAGTTCATAATAAATAATAAAATAATTCATAAATAATAATACAAAAGTAAACTCTGTTTCATGTACTCACCACTGTAAACCTATTTTTGCTCACCCCTGTGTGCGTTCATATATTTTATTTCCTAGCTTTGTCTAGTGAGAGAGCCTAAAAGCAGTGACACTCCAAGAGCAACAAGCACATCTAGCACCCAGATCTTGGTTTCTAACATTATTCTCCAAGAAAAGGAACCTGGGTGTGTTGGTGAAGTAATTGATTTCAAGCTTAGGGCAGGCAAAATAGAAGATGAACCTGGAACATTTTATGATGCCAGAAAATAAGGAAGTGTTTGAAATTGCTGAACATGTCAAAAGTGCACAGAACCAACTTGGTGGAGCTCACAGGCCAAAGCTGGGGCAATTTAAGCAACAAAGTAAATGATGATAGTATTGGATTATAAGCCATAGAATAAAATAATCATAAATCCAAACTGTTATAAAGAAGTAATTAAAAATAAAAGTGTGAATGCACAAGCTTTTCCTTGCAGTAAATTTCCAATTCATAAATGCATATGGAATGATGGAAATAGAAAATTGAATGTGTACTTTTGTAAGAAGCTGCCACTGTTTTCCAGTGGCTATATCATTGTACACTCCCACCTGCAGTATATGAATAATCCAGTTGCTCCACATTCAATATTACAGAAGTGATATTGTCACCATCTTTAATTTTAGCCTTTCTGATAGGTTTGTAGTGACCTCTCAGTGTATGGGGTTTTTTGTTTGTTTGTTTGTTTGTATTTTTCTGTAGTGAGAAGCAGGGAGGCAGAGGGACAGACTCCTGCATGGGCCTGACTGGGATCCACTCGGCATGCCCACTAGGGGGCAATGCTCTGCCTATCTGGGGCATTGCTCTGTTGCAACCGGAGCCATTCTAGTGGAGGCCATGAAGCCATCCTCAGCACCAGGGCCAGCTTTACTCCAGTGGAGCCTTGGCTACGGGAGGGGAAGAGAGAGACAGAGAGAAAGGAGAGGGGGAATGGTGGAGAAGCAGATGGGCACTTCTCCTGTGTGCCCTGACTGGGAATCAAACCTGGGACTTCCACATGCTAGGCTGACACTCTGCTACTGAGCCAACTGGCCAGGGCTCAGTGTGGTTTTAATTTGCATCTCCCTATAATTAGTGATGTTGAACATCTTTTTGAGTACTTTTTAGATATCTGTATATCTTCCTCAGTGAGATGTTTATTTTTTTGTTTTACTCATTTTTAACTTGATTTTTTGATTACTGTTGAGTTTTGAGAATTTTATATTTATGTATACTGCTCACAAAAATTAGGTGATATTTATCACTTCATATTCATTTTGAAACATCCCCTAATTTTTGTGAGCAGTATATTTTTGGTGCTAGTCTTTTGTTAGATATGTGGTTTGCAAATATCTTCTTCTAGTCTGTAGCTTCTTTTCATCCTCTTCACATAGTCATTTAAAAAAACAACAGATTTGTTGAGACATAATTCACTGACATAGAACTTACCAGTCTAAATTGTGTAACTACACAGGGGTCCAGCTATTGCCACAGTCAACTTAGAACGTGTTCACATCCCCAGAATGGAGCTTTTTCCTTCATACTGCCTTTTGTGGAGCAAAAGTTTTAAATTCTGATGAGATCTAACTTATCATTTTTGTTCCCTTTTATGGATGGTTCTAAGTCTTAGAGTTATTTCTTATTCCTAGATCCCAAAGATTCTCTCCCATTTTTTCTAATAATTTTATAGTTTTACATTTCATGAGTAAAGTCCGCATATTCATCTATTTTGACGTAATTTTTATATAAGAAGTAAGGTTGAAGCCGTTTTCTGTTTGTTTGTTTGTTTGTTTGTTTTGCCTGTGGACTCCGAATTGCTCTAGAATCTTCATTGAATTAGTTTTTACCTTTATCAAAAATCAGTTAGGCATCTGAACGGTATGCTGTGTACCTGAAACTAATGCAGTTTTGAATGTCAACAGCAGTTCCAAAGAGAAAATAAAGAAGCAACAAAACTTCTTTTAAATAGACATTATCCATACACAGGCATCTCCAATTATATGAGCTCCTTTTTATTGCATTTGGTGGATACTGTGGGTTTTTTGTTTTATTTTGTTTTGTTTACTAACTGGAGGCAAGGCCCTTCACTGGCAAAAGATTACAACTCACTTAATTGTGATCCTGGCTTTACTGAGGTGGCCTGGAACTGAACCCATCGTATCTGAGAGGTATGCCCACGTATATAGGATTTTTGATACCATAGGGAAAAATAAAGTTTAAATAATCTATTAAGTTCTACACTTAAGATTACTATTTTAACTATTTAATGTATATTGATACGAAAACATACAGTAGAGATGAAGGAGAATGATCATTCAGTAGTCATAGAGATGAGGACATTTTATCTACAGATTTCCTTCTACTCCAATGATGTCACTTGCTGGCCAGGTTCTGGGTTGAATGTTGGCATGTCACCAGGTCTGCTGTGGCCTGAGGCTCCACAGTGACCATCAGTCCTGTGCAGATGGTCCTCTGAGGAGCTGGGCTTTGGGCCCACCCTTGGGAAAATGGACAAGGTGGCGGTGGAGCTGCTAATTGATAGCCTGAGTCCAGACCACACTGTCCATGTCCTCTGGTGGGAGACATTGGCCTGTCCACTTGTCATCAGCTTCTTGGTGGGTCTCATATGTATGGTCGGGCTTGTTTGGTTTGTTTGGAGTCAACTTCATGTGAGACATGAAGTGCAGCTGGCAAAAGCTCTGGCCACACAGATTGAGGAGAAGTGCCACCTCATTGACAAGTTTCAACATGGCCAGAGAGGAGTATGCGGGCATTGAGTCATGCTTAGATGATGCCAGGCTTGCGAGAGTCATTCTATGTACCCTGGCTCACTGACGCTTGCAGAGTGGTGACCTTGACCTACTGGATGCTGAGGCAGGAAATGATGCCCCTGGTTCAGGAACTGAAGGAAGAGAGAGCCAGAAACTCCAGGCAAGAGGTGGAGATGGTCAAGATGCTCAATTCCCTAGAAGAGGTTGTGGAAATGACATCACAAGCTGCTTTTCCAGACCTGCCAGGAGGCCAGCATCCAATCCCTGATGGTCCCGGGTCTTAAGCCAGCTGCCAGCTGTGCCCGCTTCTACCTCCACCTGCCAATCCCTGAGGCCAGTAGATGCAGGAGAGCCCTCTCCCTGCACTGGACCCTTCCTGTGCCCCACACTGCACACAGAGGTCAGTTCCTGCAGGGATGATCCCTCCAAATGTAAGGACCATAGCACTTGTGGCCACACACCAAGAAATGGGGGGCTTCTCTGTAGTTACAGAATGTTGGATTCTCTCAGCAGCAATGGGAGAAATGCTGTACTTAAGAGAGGCATCTTTTTAAAATTTATTTATTTAGAAAATTAATTTTAATTGGGTGACATTGATCAATAAATTGACATAGATTTCAGACAAACATCACTTCATCATTTGATTAGTCAATTATGTTGTATATCCATCACCTACTGTCAAATCATTTTCCGTCACCTTATATATGTCCGACTTTATACCCTTCCCCAATATCTCCCCCTCCATCTCCCCTCCATCTCCCCTCCGTCTCCCTCCCCCTGCTAACCACTGCACTGTTATCTATGTCCATGAGTAAGAGAGGCATTTCTGGCTCAAATTGAATCTTCATCTAAGTACATTTCTCAGACTTCTTTTTTTTCAGTGAACATTTATATTTTATTCTATCCTTAAATATCCTATGTTAATTAAAAAATATATGCAGCTTTGCAATAAAGACTTGTAATTTGCAAAAAAATAATATATATCTAGATATAGATATATATCAGTTAAGCATCTTCCTGTGGGTCCATTTCTGAGTTCTCTATTCTGCTCTATTGACCTGTGTGGCTGTGCCTTTTAATTTAAGCTTTTTAAAATGCAATTGACCTTTTTGGAAAGTGGGTTGGTAATACCTGCTCTCCTATACCCAGGTTGTGAAGAGAAGCAACTGTGATTGTGTAAGGGCACATATTTTTAGTGGGAAGAATGGGTTTCACTCATTCCCCTTAAATTCTTTCAGCTTATCTGGTTGGCAATGATCAACTTTTATGTTCCTTTGCTGGGAACTCAGACGAGTGACCACTCAGTTATGAACATAGGAAATGTCCACATTAGGGAGTCTTTGCAGCAAGGTGAGGATCCCTGTGCAGCCTCCAGCTGCTGTCCTCTGCAGGTCTCTGGATCCCTCCCACCATACCAGTTTGTGTTGGTTCAGAAACGCAAGCTCATTTTAATAAGCAAAGTGTAACATAATTATAAAAGAGAGTTGGTGTCCCCTATTCACTTGGGAAGTGGAAATAGTTTAGGATTCAGCCGTTTGGAATTATCCAGGCCATTCTGAATTCTCAAAAGGCTACATGATCAACCCTTGGCTCATGCTTGATCTTCCTCCAGAGCCTGGCAGATTTTGAATACATGCATGCCACCTTATGCCTAATTAAATATCACATTTGTAGTATGTTGAGTTACTACCCCATTTTTGAGAAGAGAAAATTCTAGAGCCCCTATCTCTAAATGCAAGAAGCCCACAGTTATAGTTCAAAGAGGAGTTAAGTATATTAAATGTATGATGAAGCAAGCTGCCTTTTGGAGCAAACGAGGAATCAGTTGCAGAATTAGAGCAAATTCTAGGCTCTCTAAATGTGTAGTTCAATAAAGCAAGCAGACCTATAGAGGATAGTATCTCAGGTTGACAGCACTTAGTCACAAAGAGCTGCCTAGGAAACCGATAGCCTCAAGAGCACAGAGGAAGCAGAGGCATAAAGGTTAAGCAAGGACGCTTGTCAGCACTGATGGATGACTGTAACCCCCCCCCCATCCCCCCTCCCCCGACAGGGGAGAAAGCCGTGGGGGGAGGGGGGCAGCCAGGCTGCCTGCAGTCAAGGGTCCCTCCAAGAATGGTACAGGGGAAGACTTAATTAATGTTATTGTCAAACCTCATTTCACTGGAATGTTTTGGAAAATGGAATTCCTGGCTAACTAAAATGTTAATTAAAGCTTATTTAGAAGTCTTACTTTGATAACTCCACTTGTTGAAATGTTAATGCCTTCGTAAGCATACTTTAGTGATCACGAATGTGATTGCTGATTGAGTCTCTTTAGGGACCTAAAGGTCACACTCACTGTGGGACTTACTGAGGCAGGAATAGGAGGTGCAGGAAGCTGGGTGGGTCTGTATTCATTTCAACATCCACCACCTACCATGGAAGCTCCTTCTTTTAAAATTTATTTTTTCATTGTGGTAAAAGCTACCACATAAAGTGATATATAAAGTGTATCATTTTAACTATTATAAGTTAAACCTTATACATTGTTGTGAAACCATCACCACTATCTCTCTGACTAGAGAATTTGATTTATCTTCCCAAACTGAAACTGTACCAATTAAACAATAGCTCCTCATAATTTCCCAGCCAGCCAGCCCTTGCCAACCACTGTTCTATGATCTCTCTCTAGAAATCTGACTGCTCTAGTACCTCATGGAAGTGGAACCTTACGTCCTCAAGTTTCGTTCACGTTCTAGCCTGTGTCCAAATGCCCTTTCTTTTCAGTGCTGAATCATATTCCATTGTATGCATAGAATGCATTTTGTTTGTATATTCATCTGTCAATGGACAGGGAGTGACAAAGTCACTTTTTAAAATAAATCTCCTAGAATTGACTGATCTCTCTCCTAAAAAATAAAAAGGAGTCTGGAAAAACAACAGAGAAAAATCTCTTGCTTTGAAGTGCTGCTTTCTGGTTGCTTTGCACTGGTGGGTGAGGAACTAAGGTATTTTACAAGCAGGGGCAGGGAAGAGGCAGCCAGGTTGATTACAGTCACGGCTCTCCCCAGTCTGTGGAAATAAATAAGCTTTAACTGAAAATAAGAGGAAGTAGGATTTTGACCTATTATGACTATCATATTTTTAGTCATGAATATGGTCAAGGAAGACAAAGTAACACTTTTTGTGCCTCTGGTGTGTGGCGGGTACCTTGCTTGACACACACCCCACATTCTCTCTTACCCCCTTCCCACAGCGATTCTGAGTCAGACTAGACAATACAGCAAATACTTAGGAGACCTGGATTGGCATTCAGTTGCCTTGAGCTCGAACTATGTTCTATGCAATCAAAATATGATGTGCACCACAAGTGTAAGTCACATATATCATCCTCAATTTTCTAAGCAGCCAGGAGAAACCTAAAAAGAAACAGGTGGAATTAATTTTAATAATTTACTCAGCCCAAGTTATCCAGAATATAATTATTTCACTATGTGTGTAAAGCCTTAATGTGATAGTTTATACCCCACCCCCATATCGGCTCTGAAGTCCTCTGTGTATTCTACATTTACAGCACCTTTCAATTGTGAGTTGGCACATTTCAGGTGATAGATCACCACAGGTGGTGGTGGCTGTGCATTGTGCTGGCTTCTGAGGGCCACAGTGGTCTTTCCATTGCCCTCAGAAACCAGCACAAGAAGTGTGCTGTGCTGGCTGAGTTCAGTGTCTCCTTTGACCCTTCATGCATCTCTAGTTCCTTTAATGGAAGTGCTGGCTCATATTTTCAAAGGTCTTTACCAGCCACATGCCTTGATAGAAGAGTGGCTAGCTTATTACTTGAAATAATCCCTTTTTTGCTCTTTAATTTTGCATCCCCCGCTGCCAGTTTCAGTTCTCTACCTTTGGAGAATCGGGTAATGAATGACTAGACAAATTGGGCAGATTTAGATTTCTTCATAATTATATAGGCATAATTATGTTATTATGCTGTTGGTAGAGGAACATTTAACATGGTTGGGGAAAAGAACCTTGGGTGCTTTGGTTAAAAGGACAGACATGAACAAGAGAGTTAGAGAAGAAATTCAGGAAAGTGCTACTATTAAATGATGAAAATTTATCAAAGTTAATTTTTCTAACTAAATGTGATATAAAAATACAATAAAGTAGATTTTAAAAACTTATTCACAATTTCACTTTCACTAATGAACTTCTAAGAACTTTCAGAGCTCAGATGGGAATGCTTATTATTTTGTTGGCTCCTTTGTCCACCTTACTCCAGAATAGTGTTTCCTTCAGGAAACAAAATGTGCCCGACTTTGACATATGGTCACATTTGTTGCTAGCATTCTGCTTTGGGGTTTGGGAGTTGAAAGTGCTGAGAAAGAGATTGGGAAATGTCCCAGTAGAGCCCAAGCTCTATGTCAATCAGGCGTCCCTGATTCGACTTCCCCGTGTAGTGAGACATTCCTGCTTATCAGCAGGGCTGGCAGCCTCTTCGAGACTACTCTTGAGGCGGCTATGAGGATGCTACTGTTAAGTGCCGCTGGAGGAAAGACACAACCGACACACAAATTAGTTTCAATAATCACACAGGCAATTTATTACTCACAAATCCTTTTAGCGTGCCTGGGTACAGCTTAAGGGGACCCCGTCGGCGTGCTCCTCTCAGCTGGCTTTGGTCAGAGCCAGAGCTCAGAGCGGCATGGAGACATTCACACACATACTAACTGGGCTCTGTTTGAAAGTCAGAGTCTGTTTATCACATTACAGAGTTATGGCACTAAGCCACTATACTAATTCCTATCCAAATGGCATAACTTTAATAGTTATTTTTAATATCCTTTTAATTACTTTTATATATCTTTCATATTTTTATATTTCTATATATTTAATTACTATAACCTTATATTACTACAACAGGAAAGAAAATTGCATGGCTGTTCACGGGATGGCTCATGGAGCCTGCTGTTGGATGGCATGTCCTTTGAATGAATAAAGGGGACCCTCAAAGAAAGTTGGGAAAGGATGAGTTCAGTATTTGTGGGGTTCAGATCTCCCATCAGAACCAGAGCCTGGCCATCAGTTTGTAGCTTTGGGTGCTTTGGACTGTGGTTCAGGCCCTCAGAGTCGGGCTCTAGTTTTCTCTGTGAATGACTTTCTCTTGCGCCAAGACACTCCTGCTAGACTTTCCAGTTAATTGCTCCTCTTCTGGTCACGGACACTGCCAGCATGTGAAATTGTCACTTTCCCTGCCGTAGGTAACTCCTCCACAGAGTGAGAGAGAGAGGGAGAGACAAGGTAAAGCGCCAGTCAGGGGGTGCCTAACACTCACATGGGCTATCCCCACGGTCTGCCCCTCAGCCTGGCACGTCCTGTGTGAGGGAGGCCCAGGGTGCCTTTGGAACCTGTCATCAGGCCTATGAAGGGCCCAGTGTCTTGTCACCCTTGATGTCACCTTTGTCTTCAGACATCTATTTTAGAGCTGCTCAGCATTAACAAATTCATGAGTCCAGTGTAGCCCAAAAAAGTCCTTTGGGTGGTTTATCTACTTCTGGCCTCTCTAGAATATTCATCTCTGTGACTATCCCCAGGTCAGGCCCAAAGGGGCTCATGTTTAATGCCTGAATGATAACATTCAGGTTAGACTTATTGGTAGAATGTGAACATAATTTTCCTTCTGTTTTGTTTACTGTTCTATACATCCCCCCCACACACAAATAAATATAAACTGAATGAATTCATAAACTCATTCAGCAAAGTTTTTTTGCGTATTAAAACCACCAGGGTCTATGCTATCTATGTTGTCAGTTACAGATGACTGAGACACTGGACCTGTTCAACCTTGTAAAGCGAGACTTTCCTCAGGGAAATGCTGTCCAATGAGCAGGCTGACTCAGGCAGAAAGAAATTCAACAGAATAGAGCGCTCTGAGCTAAGAGAATCAACAAATCCATTTTATGTGCTACATTTGGTAATGGATGAAATCCTGCCTTTGATTTATAACAAGACTAACCACATCTGACCTTTACAGTGGGAAAGCGAACTGCAGAATCTCTCTTCCTTAGCACTTGTCACAGAGCAAAGTGATTCCCGATGACAGCTGATACCGTGCCCCCTAGGATCACACATGCCTCCTGAGTCCCCCTGCCCTGAATTACTTTGTCAGGCCTGTGATGTCCCTAAGGAAAAAAAAAAGAGATATGCACAGTGCCTTTAAGACTATTTTAG
Organism: Rhynchonycteris naso; assembly: GCA_037038555.1. NCBI lineage: Eukaryota > Metazoa > Chordata > Mammalia > Chiroptera > Emballonuridae > Rhynchonycteris > Rhynchonycteris naso. Next base: position 271,545,132 of record CM072995.1, on the reverse strand, counting down.
AAAACATTCTTATAACACATTGGAAAACTATGTACTCTATAGCATTTCCTACTTTTCAAAACCATTTTTATAAAGTAATTATATTAATTTGTAAGTAGAGTGAAGTTGAATTTTACCCTGAAAAGTGACAGAAAATATTATAAATTGGAGACCTTGAAGAAACCCATACCCCTAACCCCAGTAGGTAAAACTTAAAAATTCTGAATAAAGAGCTTTTATGAAATATTTCTTTTTTTTTAAGTGAAGACAATGCAGTGGGTAAGAACATGAGCAAAGTACTCAGAGGCAAAAGAGGAAAAAGAAGAAATAAAGGTAGGAAAGGAAGGGGGAGGGCCGGAGAGAGGAATGCAGACACTATCGGTTGACCAAATGCAGGAGGTGATGCTCTCTGGAGCTCTGACTCTGGCTTTGGTGGGGTACCGAGGACAAGTGTCTGAGTTCATAGAGAGTGGGGAGCTAAAAGCAGCCACCTGCAGAAAGCTGAAACTGGAGAAGTGTTGTCCTTAGTAAAGAGGTATACAGTATTAGAAACAATAAACCAACCAACATGCCAAAAAAAACCCACAGAGGAAACTTATAAAGAAATAGATCTATTTTAGCCTTTAGGTTCTGGGTGGAGGAGGGCCATGTATGCTAGGGGAGAGACAGAACATTTGAAACCAGTATGAATGTAAGTACTATATTTATAATAAACTGGCATGCAAGAAGTTATATTTGTATGAAAGTAAGCAGTGGACAGAGGGAAAGAACTATACAATATGACCGTGTGTGTGTGTGTGTGTGTGTGTGTGTGTGTGTGCGTGTGTGTGTGTGTATGTGTGTATAGTATACATATATACTATACACACACACACACATATAATATATCCATTGTAAATATGACCACATGTGGCCCTGGCTGGTTGGCTCAGCAGTGGAGTGTCAGCTTGGCATGTGGAAGTCCCAGGTTCAATTCCTAGTCCGGGCACACAGGAGAAGTGACCATCTGCCTTTCTCCCTCTTCCCTTCTCACTGCTCTCTCTCTCTTTCCCCCCCCCCCCCCTCTATCCTCCTGCAGCCATGACTTGGTTGGAGCAAGCTGTTCCTACTTCAATTGTCCATTTGGCTGGATTCCTTCCTTTCAAACAAACACTTCACAGTCTTTGTGTGGGGAATCTCTAATTGAAAGAAGTTATCTCATGGGAAAATGTGGATAGCTCTTGATTGTGATTCATAAATCGGTTTTAGTTCTTCTTGTTTTTCCTTCACCTGTGCTTCAAACATTTATTGGGTGCCCTTTTTGGCCAAACACGGTATTGGACACTGGGTACAAAGTGAAAAGAGATGCCCGTCTGGCCCTTTAGGTACTTACAGCCTAACTGAACAGCCTTCAAGTAGCAGGAAATGACTGCAGTGTGGAAGAGTTCGGATTGAGGCCTGTCTAGAAGTTACCCCAGACCAGAAGAGGGAGTTCCAAACAGTGTGTGTGTGTGTGGGGGGGGTATGGACTGACTGTGTCTTCCCAGATTTCCTATGTTGAAGCTCTGACCTCTGGTGTGACTGTATTTGGACATCGGGCTTTTAGGAGGCAAGTAAGGTTAAATGAGGTCATCAGAATGAGGTCCTAATCCAATGGGATTGGTGGCCTTCCAAGAAAAGGACAAGTAATATTTGGGAAAGATGCAGAATGAACTCACTGCCTTCTGTTTAATGTGTAGATAGTCTCAGCACCACGCAGACGCTGGAGCAGCAACGGGAGAAGTGGGAGAGGAGCACCTTGCCAGGCAGGAGCCTCTCCCGGCGGTCCATCAGCAGGGAGAGATGGGTGGAGACGCTGGTGGTGGCTGACACAAAGATGGTGGAGTATCACGGGAGCGAGAATGTGGAGTCCTATATCCTCACCATCATGAACATGGTATGTCAGACTTCGTGGGGAGAGGGGCAGCTGGTGAATATGTCCTTAGGAATGCTCCATGCTCTAACAATAAGAGAAGCCTTTTAGTTTTGTTTTGAGCATAGGCCCATGAATCTATTCCCTGCCTAAGTGATTAAGGATAGAAATTCAGGCCATATTCATCTTCCTCTTAAAAATGTGGGTCCTAAGAAAATTTTTTATTTATCAGTTACATTTTCTACCAAGTATTTACCAAGTGACTCAGTCTATCAGTATGACTTTATCACACTGATTTATGTTAGTGCACAGATGAGTAAACTGAGGCACAAAGAACTAGAACATGATTTCCTCAAAGAACTTAGAGCTAGAACCGGAACTGAGTTAATGACTGAATTTCCAGCTTCCTTTTTGCACTGTTGAGGTTCTCTGCCTTCCCAGAGAATGTTAGTCCTCTCGAGATGGGGAAAGATGCTTGCCTGAGTCACTGGTAATAACAGAGAGGAAGCCCCTGCAATCAGGGAAAGGGTCAAAGACAAGAAAGGTACCAATCTCTCCAGCACACAGCCAGTCGGTCACCTTGGAAAGGTTGTCTTTACCTGTCATGACATGGATTGGGCCAGTACATCACTCTTCTTTCACTCCAGCAAAATGTCTTGACTACCCGGTTCCATTGTTTTAAGTACGTCACAATGCTGTTTCTGCCCGTCTGGTGTTTGTCTGTTGTCAGTTCACAGGGTTTTCCATTTCTGCCTCCAGGTCACCGGGTTGTTCCATAACCCGAGCATCGGCAATGCGATTCACATTGTTGTGGTTCGGCTCATCCTGCTTGAAGAAGAAGAGGTGAATACTTCTCCCTCCACTCTTGTCACCTGTATCTTTGCACTCCCTACTTCTGCTCTTCAGGAAAGCTATTAACGGACAAGAAAGAGGGTACTGCCCATCCTCACACCCCCTGGACTTTGGGTAGGTTTAGGGATACACAGGCAGTCTGCAGCCTCAGGGCCCAAGCTCCCGAGGTTCCCAGTGCCTGGAACACCCCTTCTCTAGCTCTGCTCCTGGCTGGCTTCAGTGAGGTCTCGGTGACCAGCCTTGTCAAAGCTGGCCTCACTTACCGCTTTCCACCACAGAATGCACGTCAACTTCTTTTATGAATATCACTCACGATTCATCGGTATTCTGTGCATTTGTTCACTTCCTTCTTGCTTATCTCATCCCTCAAAATGTAGATTCCATGAGGGCAGAGACTGTTTTTTTATTCCTGGCCCTATCCCTAGCATCTAACACCATGCCTGAAACATGAAGAAATGAATGAAGTAAAATTTAATGAATGAATGAACAGTCAACCTGATGAAATGCCTTTACAATCTACAAAGCTTTACTAGCTGCTGAAATATGCAAAGAAGAGCATCATTCAGATCACCATCAGGTCAAAATACCCAAGGCAGCGTTTATTGTTTCCTGGGCATGAGAAACCTCCACAATCTGAAAATTAAAACAGTAATCTCGAGAGCCAGGATCTATTTTCCTTCTTTCCCTTACCACCCCACTTTCCTTAGTCATTCAAGACATACTCTGGGTATCTCAGAATACAGACCAATGTATTATTCCCCTTCCTGTGAACCTTTTGTTAAGAAAATTTATCCCAAACTTCTTTAGAAACCAGGCAAAACAAAAACTGCATATCTTTTCAATGATTTATCTGACTCTGTGGAAATGTGACTCTGTCTGTTACTTACTATTGATTGGGGCCTAGACAATGTCAAGTTAGGTGTTCACATGCAGAAAACTGACAAGATACAAAGGTTTTGATCCAGTAGAGATGAAAATGATTTGTGTCCAGCAGAGAAGATCACCAGGAACATTATGGTTTTATTGGTCTATGGAACACTGACTAATTTTTTATTTAATTATCTAATTTAGTAATCTTATTTCAGCATTCTTCCCCCTGCCTTTACTGGCTATAATTACACTAGTTCTGTGTGTCTACCTTGGAACCAGCTTTGCTATCTTGCTAGTCCAGTGTTCTTAACCTTTTTTGAGGTACCGAACCCACCAGTTTCATATGCGCATTCACCGAACCCTTCTTTAGTGATAAATAAAATATGATTTTTTTTTCCAAATTCAAGACATAGGTATATGTTTTTTTTTACTGGTGCACAAAATGAGCCATGCATGAACATCACCTTGCTCAAAGAACAAAACCAACAAAGTGCATGAACTCACAACAAATGACGGTATTACTTTATTCTGGCCTCCGCGGCAGAGGCTTCTCCGAACCCCTGAGACCGACTCATCGAACCCCTAGGGTTCGATAGAACCCAGGTTAAGAACCACTGTGCAGTCTCTTCATTAATGATTTAAATGCATCTTTAACATGTGCTCACTGGCTATTTGTATGAAAATTATGCTTTTAACTTTTTGAATATTATACTTTGAAACCTTGGAGGACAAATTTTTACTTTTGTATAATAGGCGAGCATATATGCATGCTTAGCCACAGAATATGCAGAAAGATTTAGGCTTTTTAGACCAATAATAAAAAGGAAGGTTCTGCTGGATGTGGGAAGGGAAACCTTTCCCCTCTGCAGTCATGCCAGTAGCACTGGTTGGACCTCCAAGCAAGGCTGCCGTGATTGGACTGGGCCCCTTAGGACTCCATAGCTCTTCATTCCCAGGAAACTAAATCTCCCACCAAAATCTTGCTCCAGTGGAATGCTTGGGAAGAATCAGATCAGCAGCTACCTCTCTGACCCCATCACAATGACACACTTATACTTCTTTCCAGCCTCATCTTGCAAGTGCAAAGAGACACAAGTGATATGCTACAAAAAGGCTATGGCTTCCTTTCTCTCACTTGTCAGATGTCTTCCTCATTCAAGCTTTTATGGAATCTCCAAGTGGTGGAAGGTTCATAATTTGACAATAGAATTGCTAGCTCATTAGAGAGTTGCAATTCACAATTCTCATTTTCCTGTCTTCCAGAGGATTGCTCAAGCTATTCCTCACATCCTTGACTAATGAGAAGCCCCAGCAACAACGAACAACATGCATAAAATGTAGTTCCTGTTTGTCACTTAGTGCCATGCAAAAGCCGCTATAAATCTTCATCACATTTTGAGAATAAGTTAGGGTAGTCTGACATGATACTCACTTGGCACATCCTAGAAGCTTTCTCAAAGACTCAAGTGGCCATATTTCAGACCAGTAGAAACTGAAGGACACTAAGCCATGAACTGGGGAGGGGAGGGGAGGATATGTCAAGCATATTTAGACATCATAGGTCCAGAAATCAGAGTGGCTTCAAATATGAGTCAACTTGCTCTCATTCTTATCCTGCCTCATCTAACCTTGACTCAAGCTCTCATTTTGGTTTTAGAACCCTAATCCTATCCCTCAGACATTTCTTCCTCTCTCAAGGACTTGGACACAGATGTGGCCTATAGCCCTTTCCACTTGACCAGTGTTGGGCAGATAAAATATATTATGCTCACTTTGTTAAAGATGGCGCTGCCCACATGGAATTTCGTTGATATTAATGTGTGTTCTGGGACAGGCTGTCGGCAGGCTGGGTCATTATAGCCTAAGGCTTAGTTTTAAGAGTAAGCTCTTCTCCACACCCTTGACTGATTGGATGATGTAGGGTGGTGCACTCTCCTGAGGAATCCCATTATACAGAGACTTCCTTGTTTGTATAATTGGATTAAAGGTTTTGATTCTATGATATAAAGTGGGAGAGACCAGTAGCTTGATCTCTCTCTTGGTTCCGGAGGTTAGTATGAGAAAGGAAAGCAGATTAAGGCCACATGGAGGAGAAGAAGCAGCCAAGATGGCAGAGTGCTGAGGAAGAGTTTGTGCAGGAGGAGATGGGAAACAGAGGTGAATAAGTCTGGTGAGCTGGAAACCTTTGATGCTAGGAAACTCGGATAAGTCAGAAGCTTTGTGAGCACTGAATGTGTGGGTTTTGGAGCCCAGTGTGTGTTTTTGCTTGCCCGCCAGGTGCAAGCTAGAATTAAAGCTGATGGCTCACCAGTGCTTGGCTCCGTTGTTTCGTTACCGACTGTTCAAATCTAATGTGAACCTGCACGGGTCAGGCGGCTGTGATGGTGGCCTTGGCCCCTGGCTTTACAACCAGTTCATCAGATGACCTCCCTGCTCCCCTCTTGGGCAGGAGTTAGGGACAAGGTCAGACTCTTGTTCACTTTTCCCTCTTCAACTCTTCTGAGCAGTTGACATCGAGGAAAGTACAAGATTTATAGTTAGTCCCACCGTTTTCTAGCTGTATAACCTTTGGTAGGTTACTTGACTTCTCTGGGCTTCCATACCTTCATTTTATAAAATGGGGATAATAATATCTACCCTATGTAATAGTATAGTGTCTGCCTTGTAGAAATTACTCAATAAATGTTACTTGTTAGTATCACATTTACACTTCTTGTCATCGCCACCATGCAGGTCACCCAACAACCTTGTAAATGTGTTACTATTATTAGTTCATTTTGCAGATGAGGAAACCGTGCCAAAGCCCTAAAGGATAAGATTAGGGCCATAAGAGGTTGGAGACTTCTTGTATGAATAGGATAGAGACACTACTGGGAGTGAGCTGAGATAAGCCAGGTGGGCCAAGGTCACTGTGGCATTCAGGGGTGGGCCCCGGGTTTCCACTTGGCTTGAGGGAGCAGCAGCAGGGCTGACAGGCAGGAGGGAGATACATGTTTTCACAGAGACTTTCCCTCTTGGTCTCGGAGTGCTTTAGTGTTGGGTTCACCTTTGTGAGTCTCTGGAGTAAGAAAGCCTGCTGCCTTTGGAAATCTCCCCTGCTCCAGGGGCATTTGTGGGTCTGTAATAACTTAGTTAACTTCTGCTCTTTCAGGATGGGTGTTAACAATAATAACAAAGAATTTATAGACTCTACTCTTTTTTAAATCTTGTATCTTTTCCTCTGATAGCCAGATGCGTTATGCCCTAAACACACGGGAAGTTTTCAGATTGAACTGCTGACTGCTTTTCTCTTCTCTGCCCGTTCTCTTTCCTCCAGGGGCCTAAGCCTGGCTGGGAGCATGGTCAGACTGTGCATTGAATCTGAAGCTGCTCTCAGGACTAATCAAAGAAATTAATACAAGATTTTGTTTCATTGTAGAGAGAGTTTACAAAGAGATAAAATAACTTATCAGAATATCCATGTACTTGCAGAATCATTTTCTGTCGCCCTGTGGTCCCGTTTCTGTGAACTGTTGTTGATTTTCTCCAGGTCATCTCCTCGCCCTGTAAGGTCACCTACTCCAGTGAATAGGAAAGGGGAAGTGGGAAGTGAATTGGACAGAGAAGAAGATGATGCAAAAACAAAAAGGGAAATCTCTTTTTGTTTACAAAGGGAATGAGGGAGAATTAGTGTGGAAGGGAGTTTGTTTTGTCAAGCTCCAATGTTTGTGAGGATTCATTCTGGAAACTGTTTAGCACAGGTCTCCCATGTTCCCCATGAGCTTCCCAAGTGCTCTTGCATCTGGTGCGCGCACAGGGCTTCAGGCAATGGGGCATGGCTCATTACTCTTCCCAAGTGCCTGCAATCAAGTGCGTTCAAGAAGCGAAATGAGTAAGTATTTTTTGGACTTAACTGCTTAGGAGATTTGGAGATTTAGAGGCTGAGGAGACTGAAAAATATTTTGCACAATTAAAACCTGCTGGAGGGGTCATGACATTTGGTAGAAAAGACCATGTCATTGAACTTGTGTTAAATGCCCCATATAGTAGAGGAACATTCTACACAACGGCAGGGTACCCAGCTGCAAGGGGTCAGCAGCTTGGCTCTTTGTACAGTTGCTTTATTTGTAAGAGGAACCAACCAAAGGCAATAGAGAGTAATCATGGATATTGAATAACTTATAGGGGGGAAGAGAGGAGAGAAAGACATACCAGGTGGAGGGAGCTGCTCAAAGAAAGCAGGGTAAAAACAGCACAGTGTTTGGGAATGTGGGGTGGGCGGCAGTGGTAATATAAGCAGTTTGAACGTGGCTAGGCATAAACTGTGAGGTTGCAAAAGAGGGGAGAGCTTCCTAGAGACCAACCTTTAAAGGTCATGAAATAGGTGGGTTTTGTTTTTGACTAGGTTGATGTAAAGCCAGTAGCCACGGCCACCATCATAGCCGCCAGGCCCATGCAGGTTCGTATTTGATTCAGACAGACGGTAATGAAACAATGGAGCCAAGAACTGGTGGGCCATTAGCTTTAATCCTAGCTTGCACCCGGCGGGCAAGAAATACACACAGTGGGAAAACACTTCCCTTTCCACTCAGGGCTCCCAAAGCCACTGACCTATCCAAGTTTCCTAGAATCAAAGGTTTCCAGCTCACCAGCCTTATTCACCTCTGTTCCCGCACAAACTGGCTTTTCTTTCAGCACTCTGCTATCTTGGCTGCTTCTCCTCTCCTCCATGTGGCCTTTCTCTGCTCTCCACCTAGAACATAATCCCTCTTCCCCCAGAACAACATGATCTCTCTTTCTTTTAAAACCTTTTGGCGCAAAAGCCCTCCCCCAACACACATTAATATAATCACGCCCATCCCAAGCAAGAAAGGTGTAAAGTCAGTAGTCGCGGTCAGGATCACAGCCGCCTGACCCGTGCTGGTTCGCATTAGATTCGAATAGTCGGTAATGAAACAATGGAGCCAAGAACTGGTGAGCCATCAGCTTTAATTCTAGCTAGTACCCGGTGGGCAAGCAAAACACACACTGGGCTCCAAAACCCACTCATTCAGTGCTCACAAAGCTACTGACTTACCCGAGTTTCCTAGAATCAAAGGTTTCTAGCTCACCAGACTTATTCACCTCTGTTTCCCATCTCCTTCTCTCTACACAAACTCTGCACAAACTGGCTTCTTCCTCAGCACTCCACCATCTTGACTGCTTCTCCTGGCCTCTTCCTGTGGCCTTACTCTGCTCTCCTCTCTAATACCTCAGGAACCAAGAGAGAGATCAAGCTACTGGTCTCTCCCACTTTATATCATAGAATCAAAACCTTTAATCCAATTATACAAACAAGAAAGTCTCCGTATAATGGGATTCCTCAGGAGAGTGCACCACCCTACATCATCCAATCAGTCAAGGGTGTGGGGAAAAGCTTACTCTTAAAACCAAGCCTTAGGCTATAACAACCTGGCCTGCTTACATTACAGCCTTTCCCCCACACCCATCCCAAGCATAAGGGCAAATATATCACCTGGGTGATGGGCTTTCATGTGGGCAGCTCCATCTTTAACAAAGTGAGCATATTATATTTTATCTGCCCAACAAAGGGAAATTAATATTATCACCTGGGCAATGGGCTTCCACGTGGGCAGCACCATCTTTAACAAAGTGAGCATAATATATATTTTATCTACCCAACAGTTGACCAGGCAACAGCAGGAGGGTGGAATTAAAGAGAACAAGGGAGCGAGAGGGTGAACAATGTAGAGGTGCTGCAAGCATAAATCCAAGCATAAAACGATGAGGGTTTGAGCCAGGGTGGTTGGGAGTAGAGATGGAGAGGAGGTAAAGAGAGCAGCCCGTGATGACAGATTGGGATGCAAGATATGAAGGGAGAGGAGGCCAATAGGAGGACACTGGTGTTTCTATATCAGGCGGCTGGGTTTGTGGCAGTTCCCCTATTAACCCCGGGGATACAGGAAGAATAGCAGGTTACCATGCCGGGAAAGGATGTCAGGGTTGTGGACGCTGAGATGGTGGTACCTGCGGTATCAATCAAAGGCTGATGTCCATCAAGAGGTTTGGGTGCATAAATTTGAACTCTAGGAGAGATTTGGAATAAGATACGGGCTTGAGAGTCAGCAACATGCACGTGGTTTCCCAAAGTAGGGCTGTTACTGAGAATGAACTAAGCAGTGAGTGAACAGAAGGGCCGATGATTGAGGGCCCTGAGAAGTGATCAGGGAGTAAGAGGAGTTGGGGGTCTTGGAAGTAGAAGGTCTCTGCCTGTGTTTGTCTCCTCACCATTGGTGGGAGAGGAGCTGGAGCAGAACTAAGCGATTATCCTCAGCCTCCACTGGCAAATTGTTAAAGCTTTCCAGTTGCTCAAAGCAGAAAAGTGTAAAGAAGTCTTCACACTTCTTTACACTTTTCTGGGGTTTAAGCCCGCCTCTGCCGAAACCTGCTATGTGACTTGTATGGCCTCTCTGTGGCCTGGAGTCTCTCATTGTTTAAATGAGAGGACTGGAAGCCTAGTTCCTAAGATCCATCAGGGAAATGGGCTCTTTCTAATGCTGGGAAAACTAGAAGCAGAGTTTATGCTGTGACATCTGGAAATTGACTGTTTTCTCATGAAGATCTGTCCTTGCTGACATTGAATTTAGCTCAGGGACGAGGGTGAGTAGATGCTGCCCACTTAGACCTCCCTTCTGCCTGCTGACCTGACCCTGGAAAAACACTCATCTCTTTTCTGTCTCTAATTTTGCCATTTTAAGAATGTTATAAAATGGAATTGTACAGTGTGTAACCTCTTGAGATTAGATTTTTTTTTTCATTCAGTAGAACTCCCTTGAGAGCCATCTAAATTATGTATATCAAGAGAACATCAACATTCACTTTGCCTTAAGCAGACATGCATGGTTTGGTATGTAAGGTCTTCTGAAAAGGCGCGTCCAGCCCAAGTGTAAATGGACAGTCCAGTGAGGCCAGTCCCCGTGAGCGCCAGTGCTTCATCTGGGAGCCCCTGTTCTCATTGTCTTTGACTCAGTGCCTGACCTGGGTGGCCTTCACTACTTCTTCACTTCTCTGAGCTTTAAGTTCCTCTTGTTATACAATGAACATGATAGTGCTTTCTTGACAAATAATGCTGAGAAGGAGAGACAATTAAACGAGAGAACAGGTGGGAAAATATGTGGTACTTAGTAAATGATTAAGAAATGTTTTCTTCTTTCCTTTTCTCTTTCCCCTCCCTGCCTACCTCCCTCCCTTTTATTTCCCTCTCTTCCTTTCCCTTCCTTTCTTTACCCTTACATTCCTGCTGCATGCCCCCTGGCCAGTGCTCTATGGTAGGTGTGGTCATTCATTCCTAGGGTTGCTATTCTAACCACAGTTCAACTACCTGTGCCCAGCTAGTTCCCTGAACTCCTCCCCCCCCCCATAATACATCATTTTGCTGGATGATGTCATCATGAGGATTTTAAAATAATAAAGTCTGTTTCTTCTATTTAAACTCGTTATACTGAGCAGTTTGGTATGTGTTATGAGCCATCTTTCTGTGTTTTCTTGAAAGAAAGGTGGTTTACAGTGGCTAAGTACCATGGGTGGGGGACCTGAGAGTATTCCTAACATGGAACTGAAGTCTCTCAGGGGTCGTGTGATTTGAGTGTGGGCCTTAGCAACACGCAGAATAGTGGAGAAGCAAGTTAGTAGTTTGATGTAGAGTGTGTGATGTCCCTGGGCTGAGCCCAGAGTGATAGACTAAGATTATAGTTGGCCAAGGGAGGTAGTGATTCTCCAGGTAAAACCTACCTTATACCAGGAATGGCCTATATAGAGACACTCCCCCCCCAAAAAAAGGGAAAGGAATTTCTTTGTTAGAAATTTAAATGAAACTGGAATTCCCTTAGAGCTGATAGCCTATTTTCTTCCTTCACCTGACAAGTGTTCATCCACTTAATTTGAACAAACCCTCGCCTCCTATCCCCATGAACAACTATGGGCCAGACGGATGGCTCAGGAGCCCCGAAAGCCACAGCCTGGGGCATCTGCTGCAGCACCCGAATTATTGTCAGACAACCAGTGGCCCCAACTGCTTCTAGTAACCCTAACCCTCTGCCCTTCACCCACGGATGTCAAACCGAGGTTGGCTTGACAGGGAACCATCCAGTGCAACCCCAGGCTTGTAGGATACCTCCAGAGAGAAAGAAGCTTTTTGTTGCAAATCCGTTCATTTTGCATTAGAAATAAAAATGCCTCTTTGGAATCTGACTTTGGAAGCAAAGAGCCTCTGGAAAATAGAACTTCAAACAGCTGCTGGTCTTTGCTTTTCTTCTTTTAGCTCTTCTTCAAGGGTTCATTGGCCCAGTGGTTATATTTGTCCTGAAGTTCTCCCCTTTGGAGTCTTTCAGTGAAAGTTATGAGAGTCATAGTGTTTAGAGCAAGGGGTTAGCCCGGAGGAGTAACTTGACCTCTGCCAAACTCAGCTAGGTCCCTGAGGACCTACCAGGAGCTCATCTCAAAGGGCAGCTTCTGGGTGCTCATGTGCTGGGCCCTGGTCACAGCAGACTTACCCATGCCAATCTCTTCTTTCTCCAGCAAGGATTGAAAATAGTTCACCATGCAGAGAAGACACTGTCTAGCTTCTGTAAGTGGCAGAAGAGCATCAATCCCAAGAGTGACCTCAACCCCGCCCATCACGACGTGGCTGTCCTTCTCACCAGGTACCCCAGAGACTACAGGGAAGCCAGGGGCTGTAGGCAGGGAGGGATGGCAGGTGGAAAGGTTACCAGGTATTCAAACTCATGAAATTCTCCTACTCTGTGCTGCTCTTGGTCATTTTTAACAGTAGTTTCTACGCTAAATGTGACAAAAGTCTCTATGTTAATAAAGCAGTGGTTCTTAACCTTTTTTGAGATACCGAACCCACCAGTTTCATATGTGCATTCACCGAACCCTTCTTTAGTGATAAATAAAATATGATTTTTTCCCCCAAATTCAAGACATAGGTATATGTTTTTTTACTGGTGCACAAAATGAGCCGTGCATGAACATCACCTTGCTCAAAGAACAAAACCAACAAAGTGCATGAACTCACAACAAATGACGGTATTACTTTATTCTGGCCTCTGCGGCAGAGGCTTCTCCGAACCCCTGAGACCGACTCATCGAACCCCTAGGGTTCGATAGAACCCAGGTTAAGAACCACTGTAATAAAGCATGTCTGCTGGCAAAATGCTGGCCTCTTGCCTATCCCAATGACTATTTCTTCTTTAAAACTGGCATATCTTTGTGGCTTTATAAACAACCAGGAAGCTTGTTTGCAGAGCCCCATTAAGACTCCAGTACTTTTAACCATAGGAATTCCAACCCCTTATTTTTAATTTTAAAAATGTTCCTCCAATTTAGAAACATTCAACAATTCTACAGAAATCAGTCCTCCTTGTAACTTATCTCAGACTGGTGTTGAGGACAGATCATGGGGAGCAAGCAGGTCATCCCCTGAATAGACGGGGTAGTTTGCTTATATCTTTCCACCTTTTACCCTAGTGAAGATACCATTTTGTTTTGACTACTGATAGACACTGTGGTTCTAATTAGAACCATAAAACCCTCTAGGACTCATAGCTGTGAAAAATAGAACTTTCCTGAAACCCAGGCTCTTGGAAGGCTGTGTTTGCTCATTTATTAAGCACCTACTGTATACCAGGTACTATTTTCATCTAGATAAAGGAAGGTCTTACATTAATGGGGGGAAGTAAATTCTCATGGGGCACTCCTGTGCAGATTCAGAGACTTCCAGAATCCCAGGAATGTTTAACAAACGGAGCCCCTTTGCCTGGCCATTAAGCCACAGAGAACTTTGTGCACTGGCAAGTCCTGTGTTTGTGTGTTGTCCCCACAGAGGACAGACTGTCCCTGAACATGCTAGCCTGTCATCTCTCCCTTTGGCAGGATGATCCCAGTGCATAACAGGCCTCCATGGGATGATAATCAGCCCAACCTTATCCAAATGTCTGCCTTACCCTGACCTGACACTCCAACCATCAGAATCTCTCTTTTCAGTGAAAGGAACAAAGCTTTGGTTGAATGCAAACATGATCCAAAAAAAGTCTACAGCATAAACTGGTCACATGAGGGTTATTAAGACCTATGACAGGTTGGGTTGGTCAATAGTTCCCCTGGGAAATAATTTAGTGAGGGTGTGACTGTAAGCACAGGGGTCCTGAGGAACCAGCAGTCAGCCAGGGAACATGGGCGGACTGGGAAAAAAGCCAGAAGGACATTTCAGTTCATGAACCACCTGTCCATGGGCAAAAGTCCTGGGTTCCAGGAGAGCACTGGCTGGAAGCTGTGTCTCAACTCTGTCTCTTTTTTCTTTCCCTGAAAGCAGAAAGAGTTCTCCTCTCATTCTCTTGTGAAGAAATGAGTGAATTACTGGTAGCTGCATTATGGAGTATTTGATACGGGCCAAGCACCATGCTAATAATATCTATTAGAACAAGCATCATTTCATTTAATCCACACAGGAACACTGCTAATTGACTACTATCAATCATTCCTATTTTACAGATGGGAAAACTGAGGCTTGGTTATGTTACTTCCTCAGATCTCACTGTCATTAATAGATAAAGCTGACACTTAAGTCCAGGTAATTTGACCATAAAAGTCATACTCTTAACTATTACCCAATAAGAATATGAAAGCTCTGCTCTCCATTTTTCTTATTATGATAATTTTTTTTCTTAGAACAAGGATCTTACTTCAAGGTATGATGTACCTCCTCAGACCCTAGACAGTGGAAAGTATTACAGTTTCTAAAGCAGGATTTCTCAACCTCGGCCCCATTGACATTTTGGATTGGATAATTCCTTGTTGTGATGGGATGTCCTGTGCATTGTAGTATATTTAACAGCATCTCTGGCCTCTACCCATGGGATGCCAATAAACTTCCTTGAAGCTGTGACCAGATATTACCAAATGTCCCCTAGGATGGGGTGGGGAGCAAAATCACCCCCTGTTGAGAACCTCTGGTCTGAAGGAACAGGCAGGATGTGGAAGGGAGGGAGGTATATGACTGAGCTTGCCTCTGGAGGGCTGTTCTAAGGTCCACTTTAACAAGGTATCTGTAGAGTTGCATTCAGTAGGAGGTGGCTTTGGCTTGAACACACCCCATGGTGCTGATGGCTGCATGCCAAGGCATGTTTTCTCTTAGGAGACCCCTAGTGCATGCAGGAGGTCAAGATCCTGACCCACAGAAACCATATTCCTACAATTTTTCCTTACCCCCTTTTATCCTCTTTAACACCTATCCTTTGTGAGCACTCAATAAACAATTAATGGCCCTAACTTCTTGCACTATCAGAATGAAAAGGTTGGCCAATGAGCAATGAGCACCATTCATCTTTTCCCAGTGGCTCTGTGCAGAACTAAACTTTTTGAATGAAATAGTAAAAAATACCTACATCCTGTAGTAGGGGTAGGAGAGTGTTTGGTTGGTCCTACTACAGACCCAGCAATTAGTTAGAACGATTGGGCTATATAATCCTATATAGCGCTCCAAAATGGAACCGCCCAGCAACTACCGCTTTTAGTGGGGGTGAGCATTCACGCCTGTCATGCGTGTTCTGACACGGCAGTTCTCTCCTGTCCCACTGACCCAGCCCTTGCCTCCTGGAGAGCTGAGAACCCGCAGTGGTTTTCAAAGGCTGGATCTTTCCAATGGTCCAGCAGATGCACAGAGCTGACCATTTGTTGCCAGAAATGGTGCCCACACAACACCTATGAACTGAAGATCTGAACTAACCAAAGCTTGGGCTTTGTTGGCATTTGTGCTAGTCCCTCTTAGCAAAGAGCTCTTCTTGAATGAAAGAAAACCAAATGACCAGTGCGTGACTCTTTCACACTCTTGTGGGAGACAGTCCCTACCAGGATATAGGGGCCCATTTTTATATGTAAAAGCTATAACAAGTATTTTGTGAGATGCTGGAGTCTTTCCTTTCTTCTTTCAGGGTAGGAAAATAATGAGGTCCTGAAGAAAACAGGGAAGATCCTCCCCCTACCAGAGAGACAATGGACTTGATCTCTGGATGGCTTATGGAACCAGTTACCCTTTTTATGAGTGAGAAAAGGTTCTCATGTGTTCTGAGCACAGACCTCAGAAAAAACAAAAAAGCTTATTTCACATTTGAAAAACTTGAGTTACTGCTTATTATCCCTTCCCTGTTTAAAAGTTCAAAAAATTAACTTCAGTTTTCAACCAAATTCTTCCCTTTTTAAGCAAATAATAGAATTTGGCTTCCTGAGATCAAGGACAAAGGCAACTCAAAGAAAACATCTGCCATAAATTCTCAGATTCCTTAGATGTTAATGAGATTCAGTGATTGAGAGGTAAAGTTGGAATAGTAGTAATGAATTCAAAATTGCTCCTATACTCTTATAGAATTTTTAAAAAATTATTTTAATCATGCATTATAGACCAGACTGAATAAGAATGAATACCCAGATTTTTCCAGAAGAGTTTTGTGGGTGTTTCTTGGGCTCCCTGTTTTTATGTGTCTCCATTCTCTACTTTCAGAAAAGACATCTGTGCTGGTGTGAACCGCCCCTGTGAGACCCTGGGTCTGTCCCACCTGTCGGGCATGTGCCAGCCTCACCGCAGCTGTAACATCAACGAAGACTCGGGCCTCCCTCTGGCTTTTACCATTGCCCATGAACTCGGACACAGGTAAAAGGCCAAGCAAACTGAGGTTTCTTCACCATGTTCACGTGTCAATAGTAGAAGGAATGGAAAGACCCTTAAATGGGGCATAGGCAGTCATATTGCATTGTGATTTGAAACTCACCAACCTAAACCTGTGCTTTCTCATCTATAATGTAGGAATAATTACAGTTTAAAGATCCCAATGTCTCTCTACCCTGACCTCTTGTACCATCTACATCATAGAATCAAAGAGGCCACTACACCTCTCTGAGTTAAAAGGAGGTGAGAAAAAACAAGGAGATAAGCTGTAATTTAGGCAATTAATTAAGAAATAGCAACACCTATTTAGTTCTTGTAAAATAATAATAATGTTAATATCATTAAAAAATCACCAATCATAGCATTTTGTGCCCATCCTTTATGCCTGACACTTTGCATTGTGTCAGTGAATCATCTCCATGACCTTATGAAGTAGATACTATTGTTAGTCTTATTTTACTTCTATTTGTAAGGGAGAACATTGAATAAATAAATTGAAACTGCTGTAAACTTGGAAAGACCATCAAACAAACACCAGTTAACAGGAGGTCCAAGTTGTGGCAAAAAGGTAACTTTGATTAGACGAATTCGTTAAAAGCAGATTTCAGAATAATTGATTGAAGGAATAAGGAGGATTCTGCATTCTCCAGGTTCTTGAGGTCCCCATGGAGGAGAGATCTTAGCTTATTTATAACTTAATCTCTTGGTCTATTTATAAACCACAAATAAGAACATATCACACTAATTAAAAACTCAGAGTAGGGAGCCATGTAAATGACTCTGCTATACTTCCTGCCTCTCTGGTGGATGCCTTCTCTCTAAAGAAGGCAGCTGACCTCTGGAGAAGAGGTGGCATAGGGAAGAACACTGGAGACTGAGTTTTTCAAGGCCTGGCCTCTCTGGCCTGGGCTTTGGAATTATGCAGAACGCTTTTACCTGTAGTACAAATCCAGAGCATTGGTGTGAGAGTTGGGAAAAGTGAGTGCTTATTCTGGCTTTTCCATCAACAAATATTATGGCCTTAGATGATCCCTTCACATCTCTTCACCTGTTTTCTTTTCTGTGAAATGAATAAACTGAACTAGGCAGTTTCTTAGGTACTGTAACTTTTTTGATACTTAACAAAAAAGTCCTGGGAGATAAATCTGATAAATTCTAGTATCTTTCTTGTTACATGCTATTGAATCAGCTCCAATTCCGGGGGACCCTGTGAATGAGTAATGTCCACAGCGTCCTGTCCTCAAGAATGAGTGGTGTCCACGATGTCCTGTCTTCAGCAGCCCTACTCAGCTCCTGTAGACTCATTGCAATGGCTTCATTTATGGAGTCAGTCCAGCTCACATTTGGTCTTTCTCTATTCCTGCTGCCTTCTGTTTTTCCCCCAGCAGTATTGTCTTTTCCAAAGAACCCTGACTTCTCATAATGTGCCCAGAGTTAAGCAGCCTCAATTTTGTCATTCTTGCTTCTGGTGATGATTCAGGCTTAATTTGTGCTAGGACCCACTTGTTCATCTTTCTGATGGTCCAATGTATCCATAGAGCTCTCCTCCAACACTGTATTTCCAATGACTCAATTTTCATCCTATCAGCCTTCCTCATTGTTTGCTTTCACATGTGTACATAGTAGCTCTCATCTGTAATGTAGGAATAATTACACACTTTAAAGATTCCAATGCCGAGGGAGCAAGATGGCGACGGAGTAGGCGGACGTACCAACTTCCAACTCCCAGAACCAAAGTGGATTACAACTCAATTTTAAGAACCATCACCTGGATAAACCAACTTTGAACAAAACTAAGTGGACTCTTCAACCAAGGAACACAGAAGAAGCCACATTGAGACTGGTAGGAATAGCGAAAACGCGAAGAGGGCTGCCCAGCTCCCCGGAGCAAACGGCAGCCCGGAGAGACCCGTGTGGCGGGAGGAGATTTTCGCGGAGAGGGAGGGACCTGGGTCCCAGGAACCAAGCCCCAGCCTGCAGTCCCAGAGCCAAGAAGAGGCGTTTGGACAGTTTTGAGCTGTGAAACAAGTGAGGGAGCTCCCAGGCCTACAGTGTGGAGTATTAGGTCCCTTCCTACTCTGCTGAGGGCTGCTTAAGGTTTTGGGGCGGCAGGACGCTGAAAGGCGGTCCTGTCGGCGTGGGCAGAGGCCAAGCCGGTGGGAGATCGGTCTAGCCCAGAGGGTCGGAGGGTAAGCGCGAGAGCGGTCCGGAAGCTGCGGGCCCGCCTTTAATCCCACTTACAGGGACAAAGCGGGAGGCCAGGAACAGGCAGGCCCTGCGCAAGCCGGCCCTGACCGCGGGGACCGGGCTAGGACCAGGGACGGGCAGGGGCTCGTGGCTGAGCTGACGCTACCAGTCAGCCCCCCCCCCCTGCCGCCCGCCGGAGAAACCGCGGTTGGCCAGTATACGTGCGCGAGCGGGCTCCGAGCGCGGGAACGGGGTGGACCCCGAGACAGGCGGAGGCTCGCAGCTGAGCCCACGGCTGCTATCCCCATCCGGCCGGAGAAACCCCGGATAGCGTTAATACGTGCACGAGCGGGCTCCGAACGCGGGGGCGGGGTAGAGTCCGGGACGAGCGGAAGTACGCAGCTCGGCGGAAGCCAGCAAACACGCCCGCCCCAATAAATCTTGGTTTCCGACCCTGCGCAAAGGGCCCTGGCCTCGAGGGCGGGGCTAAAGCTCCTGACGGGCAAAAGCTTACAGCTGAGAGCACGTCAAAAGCCCCGCCTAACCCGCGGAACTGTAGCGAGCAGGCTCCGACTGCTGGTTCTGGGCGGAAGTCCGGAAATAGGCTGGGTCCGCAGCTGAGGAAAGGTGCTCGCCTCTACCCTTGGTGCTAAACTTGTGGCTTCAGTCACAGCCCCTCCCACGGAGGAGAGGCAGAAATCACAGCAAAAGCCACAGTGGGCCGGCGCTGGCAACGCTCATACCCAACCACCCTAGGCGCCGGCAGAGGGGGTGGGGGGCCGCAGATAGACCACACCTAGAGAACACAAAGGCAACACCTACTGGACTCCAGTGGCCACAACTTGCTTATACACAGAAAAAATGGGCAGGCAGAGGAATGCAAACCAAATGAATCAAGAGAAATCCCCAGAGAAGGACCTGAATGAACCAGATATAACCAAATTACCAGAAGCAGAATTTAGAATAATGATAGTTAGGATGTTCAAAGAAATTAGAGCAACAATGGATAGTCATTATGAACACCTAAATAAAGAGATAACAAGTATAAAAAACGAAATTGAAATAATAAAAAAGAATCAGACAGAAATGACAAATACAGTATCAGAACTGAAGACCACAATGGAAGGAATTAAAAGCAGGATGGATGACGCTGAGGATCGAATAAGCGAGTTAGAGGACACAATAAACAAAGGCACAGAAGCAGAGAAGAAAAAGGAAAAGAGACTTAAAAAATGTGAGGAAACTCTAAGGGAGCTTTGTGACAACATGAAGAGAAACAACATTCGCATCATAGGGGTGCCTGAAGAAGAGGAGAGAGGACAGGAAATGGAAACTTTGTTCAATCAAATTATAGCAGAAAACTTTCCTAAATTAAGGCTGGGAAACACTCCACACATTCAAGAAGCACACAGAACTCCATTAAGGAGAAACCCAAAAAAATCTACACCAAGACACATCATAGTTAAAATACCAAAGCTAATGGATAAAGAAAAAATTTTAAAAGCTGCTAGAGAAAAAAAGACTATCACCTACAAAGGAGCCCCCATAAGGATGACATCGGACTTCTCAACAGAAACACTTGAGGCCAGAAGGGAATGGCAAGAAATAATCAAAGTAATGCAGAACAAGAACCTACAACCAAGACTACTTTATCCAGCAAGGCTAACGTTTAAAATTGAAGGAGAAATAAAGAGCTTCCCAGAAAAAGAAAGCCTCAAGGAATTCATAAAAACCAAACCAATTCTGCAAGAGATACTAAGGGGCCTCTTGTGAACAGTTTAAAGGGAGGAAAGAATAGAGCAAAAGAAGAATACAGCTTTAAAGAATAAAATGGCAATAAACAACTACATATCAATAATAACCTTAAATGTAAATGGATTAAATGATCCAATCAAAAGACATAGGGTAGCTGCATGGATAAAGAAACAGGACCCATACATATGCTGTCTACAAGAGACACACCTTAAAATAAAAGATGTTCATAGACTGAAGATAAAGGATGGAAAAAAATATTTCATGCAAATGGAAATGAAAAGAAAGCAGGGGTAGCAATACTTATATCAGACAAAATGGACTTTAAAACAAAGGCTGTAGTAAGAGATAAAAGAGGACACTACATAATGATAAAGGGAACAATTCAACAGGAAGATATAACTATTGTAAATATCTATGCACCAAATATAGGAGCCCCGACATACATAAAGCAGACTTTGATGGATATAAAGGGCGAGATTAACAGCAATACTATCATAGTAGGGGATTTCAATACCCCTCTAACAACACTGGATAGATCCTCAAGAAAGAAAATTGATAAAGAAACAGCAGACTTAAAGGAGACACTAGATCAACTTGATTTAATAGATATCTTCAGAACTTTTCACCCTAAAGCAGTAGAATATACATTCTTCTCAAGCGCTCATGGTACGTTTTCTAGGATAGACCACATGTTAGGACACAAAAATGGTCTCAATAAATTTAAGAAGATTGAAATCATATCAAGCATTTTCTCTGATCACAATGCCATGAAACTAGAAATTAACCACAAAAGAAAAACTGAAAAATACTCAAACACTTGGAAACTAAATAGCTTGTTATTAAATAATGAATGGATTAACAATGAGATCAAAGAAGAAATAAAAAAGTTTCTAGAAACAAATGATAATGAGCATACATCAACTCAAAATTTATGGGACACAGCAAAAGCAGTTCTGAGAGGGAACTCAGGCATATCATAAGAAGCTAGAAAAAGCTCAAATAAGCAACTTGACCCTGCATCTAAAAGAACTAGAAAAACAACAACAAATAAAACCCAAGACAAGTAGAAGAAAGGAAATAATAAAGGTCAGAGCAGAAATAAATGACATAGAGGCTAAGGAAACAATACAGAGGATCAATGAAACAAGAAGCTGGTTCTTTGAAAAGGTAAACAAGATTGATGAACCTTTAACTAGACTCACCAAGAAAAAAAGAGAGAGGACTCAAATAAATAAAATTAGAAAGGACAGTGGAGAAATAACAACTGACACAACAGAAATACAAAGCATTGTAAGAAAATACTATGAAGAACTATATGCCAAAAAATTAGACAATCTTGGTGAAATGGACAAATTTCTTGAATCATATAACCTTCCAAAAATCAATCTGGAAGAATCAGAACACCTAAACAGACCAATTACAGCAAATGAGATCGAAACAGTTATCAAAAAACTCCCAAAAAAGAAAAGTCCTGGGCCTGATGGCTTCACAAGTGAATTCTATCAAAAATTCAAAGAAGAACTAACTCCTATTCTCCTGAAGCTATTTCAAAAAATTCAAGAGGAAGGAAGAATTCCAAACTCCTTTTATGAGGCGAGCATAATTCTGATCCCAAAACCGGGCAAAGACAACACAAAGAAAGAAAATTATAGGCCTATATCCCTGATGAATTTAGACGCTAAAATTGTCAACAAAATATTAGCCAACCGGATCCAGCAATATATGAAAAAAATCATACACCACGATCAAGTGGGATTTATTCTGGAGAGGCAAGGCTGGTTCAATATTCGCAAATCAATCAATGTGATTCACCACATAAACAAAAGGAAGGACAAAAATCACATGATAATTTCAATAGATGCAGAAAAGGCATTTGATAAAATCCAGCACCCATTCATGCTCAAAACTCTCAGTAAAGTGGGAATACAGGGATCATTCCTTAACATGATAAAGGCCATCTATGATAAACCGACAGCAAACATCATACTAAATGGACAAAGAATAAAAGCAATCCCCTTAAGATCAGGAACCAGGCAGGGTTGCCCACTTTCACCACTCTTATTCAACATAGTTCTGGAAGTCCTAGCTACAGCAATCAGACAAGAAGAAGAAATAAAAGGCATACAAATTGGAAAAGAAGAAGTAAAACTGTCATTATTTGCAGATGATATGATATTGTATATTGAAAACCCTAAAGTCTCAGTCAAAAAACTACTGGACCTGATAAATGAATTCAGCAAGGTGGCAGGATATAAAATTAATACTCAGAAATCAGAGGCATTTCTATACACCAACAATGAAATATCAGCAAAAGAAATTAAGGAAACAATCCCCTTCACTATTGCAGCCAAAAAAATAAAGTACCTAGGAGTAAATTTAACCAAGGAGGTTAAGGACTTGTACTCAGAAAATTATAGAACATTGATAAAAGAAATCAAGGAAGATACAAACAAGTGGAAGCACATACCGTGCTCATGGCTAGGAAGAATAAACATCATTAAAATGTCTATATTACCCAAAGCAATTTATAAATTCAATGCAATACCAATTAAAATACCAATGACATACTTCAAAGATATAGAACACATATTCCAAAAATTTATATGGAACCAAAAAAGAACACGAATAGCCTCAGCAATCTTAAAAAGAAAATATAAAGCAGGAGGTATCACTCTTCCTGATATCAAGGTTTACTACAAGGCCATTATACTCAAGACAGCCTGGTACTGGCATAAGAACAGGCACATAGATCAATGGAACAGAACAGAGAACCCAGAAATAAACCCACAGCTTTATGGACAACTGATATTTGACAAAGGAGGAAAGAACATACAATGGAGTAAAGACAGCCTCTTTAACAAATGGTGTTGGGAAAATTGGACATCTACCTGCAAAAAAATGAAACTAGACCATCAACTTACACCATTCACAAAAACAAACTCAAAATGGATAAAAGACTTAAATGTAAGCCGTGAAACCATAAACATCTTAGAAGAAAACATAGGCAGCAAGCTCTCCGACATCTATAGCAGCGGTATATTTGCCGATTTATCTTCATGGGCAACTGAAATAAAAGGCAAGATAAACAAATGGGACTATATCAAACTAAAAAGTTTTTGCACAGCTAAAGACAATAGGAACAGAATAAAAAGACAAACCACACAATGGGAGAACATATTTGACAGCACATCTGATAAGGGGTTAATAACTAAAATTTATAAAGAACTTATAAAACTCAACACCAGGAAGACAAACAACCCAATCAAAAAATGGGCAAAAGAAATGAATAGAAATTTCTCCAAAGAGGACATACAGATGGCCAATAGGCATATGAAAAAATGCTCAACATCACTAATCATTAGAGAAATGCAAATTAAAACCACAATGAGATATCACCTCACACCAGTAAGAATGGCACTTATCAGCAAAACAACACAGAATAAGTGCTGGCAAGGATGTGGAGAAAAGGGAACCCTTCTGCACTGCTGGTGGGAATGCAGACTGGTGCAGCCACTGTGGAAAACAGTTTGGAGATTCCTCAGAAAATTAAAAATCGAACTGCCTTTTGACCCAGCTATCCCACTTTTAGGAATATACCCTAAGAACACCATAGCACTGTTCGAAAAGAAGAAATGTGCCCCCATGTTCGTGGCAGCATTGTTCACAATAGCGAAGATCTGGAACCAGCCCAAGTGTCCGTCAGAAGACGAGTGGATTAAAAAGCTATGGTACATATATACTATGGAATACTACTCAGCCATAAGAAACGATGACATCGGATCATTTATAACAAAATGGATGTACTTGATAACATTATACGGAGTGAAATAAGTAAATCAGAAAAAAAGAAAAACTGAAAACAGCACGATTACATACATAGGTGGGACATGAAAGTGAGGGTATGAGACATGGACAAGAGAGTGGTGGTTATGGGATGGGGGGAGGGAGGGAAGAATGGGATAGGGAGGAGGGGAGGGACGCAGGGAAAACCAGATTGAAGGTGACAGAGGACAATTTGACTTTTGGTGATGGGTATGCAACACAATTGAATGATAAGATAACCTGGAGATGTTTTCATTGTACATATGTACCCTGATTTATGGATGTCACCCCATTAGAATTAATAATAATAAAATATATATAAAAATAAAAATAAAAAAAAAAAAGATTCCAATGCCTTCTCTGCCCTGATCACTGGTACCACAAGGGTGTGGATGATCTTAACTTTGGTCACTAATGACAAATGTTTGCTCTTGGTGATCTTTCCTAATTCTTTCATTGCTGCCCTTCCAAGTTTCCTTAGTTGTCAAAAATTCAGAAACAGAGGTTAAGTAACTTTCTTATAATTAAATAATGATTGGAGATAGATGTTAAGTCTTGAAAAGACCAGGTCATAGTTGTTGGCATGTTGATAATAAAACATGGAAAATGAAAGTTCTTCTCATGTGCAAATATATAGGTGTCCTCAGTCCTGATATGTAGAGAGATGTGTTCCCTGCAGCCTCCAATCAAGTCAGCTTGACCTCCTGGCCAAGCAATGCCAATATAACTAGTCCAGGGGCCCCCAAACAATGGCCCATGGGCCTCATGCATCCCCCCTGAGGCCATTTATCCAGCCCCCACCGCACTTCCGGAAGGGGCACCTCTTTCATTGATGATCAGTGAGAGGAGCACAGGATGCATCTGCACCCATAGTTCCCATTGAAATACTGGTCAGTTTGTTGATTTAAATTGACTTGTTCTTTATTTTAAATGTTGTATTTTTTCCCGTTTTGTTTTTTTACTTTAAAATAAGATATGTGCAGTGTGCATAGGGATTTGTTCATAGTTTTTTTTATAGTCCGGCCCTCCAACGGTCTGAGGGATAGTGAACTGGCCCCTGTGTAAAAAGCTTGGGGACCCCTGAACTAGTCAAACTGCGAAATGATTGCTCAGGACCTTTCCAGCAGGTGTGTTCAAGCTAGAGAAAAGTTGAAAAGACTTGGCTTGATAAAAGACGTTCTCAAATCCTCACTACTGTGTTGAAAGAATGAATCCTTTATATCCTCATATTTAAAATGACCTTGTGAAGGGACTAGAAAAATGCTATGCAGATCCTTAAAAATCACGTTGCCCCAGTTTTTGAGGCAATCATTGGCATGATTATCTCAACATGGATGTATCACCTTTGTAAGAGAGAAAGGCCACCTAAAGAAACAAAGCCAAGGGCAAGCATGATCCTTTCCTCAGATTTTGGATATTATCTAATAATGGTGAGAACCTCTTGGTAACATTGCTTGAGCACAATTTCCTAAATACTTGAAAACAAAGAGTTGTAGATGTATACTGATTGTCAGAAATAAGTGGTGGATATTTAATGGACTGCCTGAATCAATGTGGTTTGTTGATACATCTGTCCTCCAAATATTGGGAATCTGTTCTCAGATTACTGATGACTGTGTCTTATTGCGGGTGCAATAGTGAGGTGGGCAGCCATTGTTGGTGCATCTCCCCCATTTTTGCAAGCCCCTCCCCCTTTGGCTTAAGTGATTTCTGGAGGATTTCAAGAGCTAGTACCCTTTTACCTCCCCCCCTTCATTTTTCTCTTTTTTCCCTTTTGGAAACTAGAAAATAAAGACTAAGGCTTCCGAAAACAGCTACTTATAGGGGAAAATTAGAAAGTAACCACATGTGCCTAGGAAAAAGCTCAGGAAAGACCTGAGAAGACCTTAAGTTTATACTTCAGGCTGATCCTCACTCAGTACAGACAGTCTGAAACAGGTTTTTAAAAGCTTCACATCAGGCCTGACTGGTGGTGGCACAGCGGATAGAGTGTTGACCTGGCATGCTGAGGCTCCAGGTTTGAAAGCCCAAGGTTGCTAGCTTGAGCACAGACTCACCAGCTTGAGCAATGGGTCGCCAGTTGGAGTGTGAGATCATGTTAATGTTGGTCACTGGCTTAAAGTTCAAGGTCTGTGGCTTTAGCAAGGCATCACTGGCTCAGCTGGACAAGGCACATATGAGAAGCAGTCAATGCACAACAAAAGTGCCGCAACTCTGAGTCAAAGTTAAAGCTTTTGCCCTCTCTCTCTCTCAAAAAAAAAAAAAAAAAAAATCACAAAAATCAGCAAGACCTAAGGAAGGGCAAGAATCTAATTTCCAGAGTTATCACATTGTTAGGTTGAAATGTTGGACTACAATGAGAGAAAATATTTGCAAATAATATGTAGTGGTTTGAATACTGTTCCCCCACCCCCAAGTCAAGTCCACCTGGAACCTCAGAATTTTCTTTGGAATAGGTCTTTGCAGGTGTAATTAGAATTTCGAGAAGAAATCACCCCACATTCAGGCATTGAATCCAGCAACTGGGGAGGGAGGTTTGGACCCAGAGTGACACAGGGACGGAGACCAAGTAAAGGTGGAGACAGAGGGTAGAGTCCGAGGCCACAGGTCAAGGAAGCATGGAGTCATGGGAAGCTGGAGGCGCGAGCGGGGCCCTCCCTGGGGGTGTTCAGAGGCAGCACAGTGTTGCTGGCACCTCCACTAAGACTCCTGTCCACAAGGACTGAGAGAGAATCCATTTCTGTTACTTAAAGCCCCTGAGCTAATGGTAGTTTCTGTGGCAGCCCCAGGAGTGCTCTCCAATACACCAGATATCCAACAGAACTAGTATTAGAATATCTATAATTATCTTAAAATAAAAAGGGTTATTTTTTAAAGGGGGCATTGGGCCATGTATAGATGACTTAAATAAAATACAATCTTTTAAAAAAACTTTTTAATTGATTTTAGAGAGACAGAGAGAGGAAAGGAACAACTAAGGTGCCACAACAAAGAATTGATGCAGAGAGAGGGAGAGAGAAAACAATTCATTTGTTGTTCTACTTAGCTGTGTGTTCATTGGTCACTTCCCGTCTATTCCCAGACCAGGGATCAAACCCACAACCTTGGTGTTTCGAGACAATGCTCTAACCGACTAAATTGGCCAGGGCCTAAAACACTATCTTTTAAATGGTGAGGAAAAAAAAGAGTCACTGATAAGAAAGAGAAAGTTGAAAAAAGACACATAAGCTTGAGTTTGAGTGATAAGAAAAATATTTGGTAAAACACAAAACCAGCAGAGTCTCTTGAGAAACTTGCTCACAGAAAAAGAGGCTTCAGAGGTATTTAGTTTTCTTTAGCTCTGTAATTCTCATCAGCTGTGGATCTAACTGAGCAACACTGAGCAGGTCAATGAGATGGCCTGCAGCAGCTCTGAAAAACTATATCAGCCAGTATCCCAGGAAGATACTCATTATAGTTTAATAACAAAGACAGACCCATTTCCTGAAAACTTTTTGTCTTCATCTATTGTGTATGATGCAAAATAGAAAGTGAAGTTAACTGACTTCTGCTGTAGCCCAAGTAAATAATTTCATTTATATTTGGAGAGAAAACTTTTTAAAAATCCATTTGTGAGGCCCTGGACTATGTCAGCCATCCATAGCAAAGTCTCACACCGTAAGTTTTCTTTCACTTACCAAGACCTTATTATATGTCAGGCACCTGGCTAAGTGGTTTTCAATCTTTATTCCATTCAAATCTCATCCAACACTGTGATGACTACTCCACTCTCTAGGAGAGGAAGATGGGGCTGAGCAAGTCTCAATAACCTGGGCCACCAAGTGGCAGACCCAGGACCCCAGTGCATGCCGTCTGTCTCCAGAACACCTGCTCTCAACCACTGAACTCTGAGGTCCCCCTGATATCCATGACACTGGAGGACTCTTATAGCAATGCGAGAAATAAGCCCACCCCCTCAAAGCCTGCAGCCCTTTGCGTGTGTCTGTGTGTGTTTGTGTGTGTGTGTGACAGAAACAGAGAGAGGGACAGATAGGGACAGACAGGAAGGGAGAGAGATAAGAAGCATCAATTCTTTGTTGTGGCACCTTAGTTGTTCATTGATTGCTTTCTCATATGTGCCTTGATGGGCAGAGTGGGGGGGGGGACTACAGCAGACCGAGTGACCCCTTGCTCAAGCCAGTGACCTTGGGCTCAAGCTGATGAGCCTTGCTCAAACCAGATGAGCCCGCGCTCAAGCTGGCGACCTCAGGCGACCTTGGGGTTTAGAACCTGGATCCTTCGCGTCCCAGTCTGACACTATCCACTGCACCACCACCAGCTGGTCAGGCGTGTGGCCTTTAATGAGGCCTCCCCTTCCATGCTCGCCCTTCGAGGGTGCCGAAAGGGGAAGGAAGGCTCTGCTCTTTGAGCTGTGATTCTGCGCAGGACAGAGAGGACAGTGTGAGGCAGCCCCACCCTCCTGACTCTAGATTCATGGAAAGCCCTTTGCTTCTACCAAATGGAACTTTTTGAATTAGCCGCATGGCTCCCATGTGGGCATACTTGAGACAAAGCCTTGCCTAAAATGTTCCTTGTGCTGTTAAGTTGAAAATTAGCTATCTCCCTCCAACGCCAGTCTCCCACGTCGTGAGCAGATGCCCTGTGTACAATAGTAGCCCCATGGGTATCTTCACCCGGAGATGTGCGGTTTCTCCCTGTGCCCTGCCTGCCCTGATCACTGTGTGCCCCCTACAGCTTTGGCGTCCAGCACGATGGGAAGGAGAACGACTGTGAGCCGGTGGGCAGGCACCCCTACATCATGTCGCACCAGCTCCAGTACAACCCCACCCCGCTGACATGGTCCAAGTGCAGCAAGGAATATATCACCCGCTTCCTGGAGTAAGTGACAGTGAGACTCAGAATGGCCCCACCCGAAGTCACTTGTTTTACGGGACACCTGGAAAGGTTTCAGTTCCTCTCACAGGTCACAACGTCAGGGTGGCAATCTGGAGGGGCAGATTTCACTTCTGCTTTTGAGCCTGAGGTTGAGGCGGGCTCTGTTCTCCAGCCACAGCCAAATCTCCCTAAGGAACATCCTGTCCTCTGCTCACTCCTGTCTCAGGGTGATTCTTTATGGGCTGAGTGTGCCTTAAGTCCTGAGGGATGGGCGGGAACAGCCAGGACATACCAGGAGTAGTCACCCAAACCCCACTGGAAGAAAGATCATTTTCCAATTTCACCACTGCTTGTATGTCCAAGATCACATCTGAGTGAATGGAGTGGGATGTGCTTTGGGTTTAGACCGCTCCCACTGTGGGCCTGGAGGGCTCTCTGCCTTGTAGAAATAAAGTTGTCTTGAAGGACAAAGGGTCAACTAGAGATATGGAAGCTTCTGTTGAATGAAAGAGTAAAGATGAAGGAAATCATACGCATCTGCCCTCATTTCTGCTAACTTCTTTTCAGCCGAGGCTGGGGGTTCTGTCTTGATGACATGCCCCAAAAGAAAGGCTTGAAGTCCAAGGTCATTGCCCCCGGAGTAATCTATGACGTCCACCACCAGTGCCAGCTGCAGTATGGCCCCAATGCTACCTTCTGCCAGGAAGTAGAAGTAAGTGCTGGGTGTCGTGGTGCCTCAGGTGGGTATGTGCAGGGCTTGAGACCACCAGCATGCTCAAAGAAGGGCCAGGGGAACGGTTGGCAATCTGAAGATCCAGGCGCAGAGATGGAAACTGCCTATTTATGGCAAGGTGTCCTAAGGCAGAAGGATTGATGTTGAGGTCATTTACATTCCTTGACTCTGCCTCCTTGGTACTCTGTGGAGCCAGCCAGCCAGCCTTTGCAACTGGCTGGTGGTGAAGAGAATGCTGTGGCGATTTTCAAGAATCACAGTTACTCACACCGATAGACTCCACAGCAAACAACTGAATCCCTGACATTGCTCCCCTTCCTGCATTTCATCTGATTAAAGAGTGCTACCAAATCCCCAGGTAGGGATCAGATTCATCCCCAGTTTATTCTTTATTTTCAACATCTAAATGACGGCTCCTGAAGAGTTTGTGACCGTGTTCTTTTTCTTCCCCACTGCTACTGTCTGGTTCAGTCTCTCCTCTCTCCTTGCTACTGTCATTACCTCCTACCTAATTGCCCCCCCCTCACATTTCTCAAGTTATTTCAAAAGCACACATATCTAACCATGGCTCTTCTCTGATCTTAAGGTCCCCACAGGATAAAGCCCCAACTTCTGTGGGAGGCACTTATTTGCAAACTGGATCTTGACTCTTTGAATTCATCATGCCTTTGAGTGTGAAAGTGTTATTGTTAACAGTACAATGAGATAAAGACAAAAAGAGCCATGGGGAAAGGCTTTGAGGAGAAAGTAATAAGTGCTTAGACAGAGCCAGCAAAACTGAACAGAGAAGATAAAGTTGGTGCAAAAATCCCTCACCCCGCACTTCTAACTAGTGACCAAGTTATACCAATTCTGCCTCCTAAGTGTCTCCCGCATCTACCTGCTCCTAGAAGACTGTAGTGGTCCCCTGATTGGTCTCCTTTCTTAGAGGCTGGCAGAGAAACCAACTTACTACTTTCAGTGATAAGTAAGTAAGCTGAGACTCTCTGGATGGAATGGTTTTCCATTTCCTTCAGTGAGCAGCCTCAAGTTACACCTCCCCTCTTTTTGTAAACTTCTATTCACAGCTTTTGGAGTGGCCTTTGATGACTAACAATCACCAGTTACCTTGCCTAATATCAATGTGTGCAATGATAATGTGCTACACATCTAGAAATTAGTCTCAACTTTTAGGAAATGTGTGTTTTATCTCCCATTTTCTGATTGCCTAATATGGCCTACACACCACCTGTTATGAATTACAACCAAGTCCAAATAGAACAGAGAGTGCTTGAGTGATCCTGCCTGTCCCTCTTGTTCACTAAGAGCAGCCACATTTATTGTGGGTATGCATGTGGGTGAGTGTGTATATTTTACAATCACTGTAGAAATGCTTTTGTGCAAGTTTTGAAAATATAAAAAAGTGTGATGTCATGCTTGTTTTCCAGAATGTTTGCCAGACACTGTGGTGCTTGGTGAAAGGCTTTTGTCGCTCTAAGCTGGACGCAGCTGCGGACGGGACGCGGTGTGGTGAGAAGAAGGTGACATGTCATGCTGAGGAAGGAGGTGGGAGGGCAGTGGCAGTGAGTGCCGGGAGGGGCTGGGAGAACCCCTGGGGAGCAGCTGTCCCTGGGTGAATGGCAATCATAGTGTCAGACCAGCCAGAGGTGTGGTCTTACCGCAGCGGCACCTTCTGAGCCTTCACCGGGAACAGGTGATTAAGGAGGGGGGGCTGAGGCCCAGTTGTACACTTCACTTGCAGAACATCTGTTCCATGTTTTCTGATGGTTACTAACATCTGCTGAATTTATTCTTACTCACCCCCTACCCCCATCATATTAAAAATTAGAAAGGACAAGCCAGTGTGGCTTCTTTCCAAAGATGATGATTTGGTCACTTAGTGTCTTCTCTCTCATCACCTGACCTGACTGCATTTCTTGAAGATCTGTCCTTTCTATTAATCAGGGACTCCAGACATCCAAGAACTCCAAGATGTTAGATAGTCTCTAGACTTCCCGAGAGCCGGGTAACAGGTGCCACTCAACAAAGCCAATTGGGTTTGTCATGGGCCTAAAAGCTAGGCGTTTAGTGGGAATCATTATGCAGCTTGAGTATGGCCTGACCCATTACTGAGATGTTAGAACTTGGTCAAAATACACAGTGGTCAGCAATAATAAGGACAAGGAGGGCAACAGATCCAACATGCCCGAATCCTCCCGGTAATGTGGCCATTTCTAACAACCGAGTTGTATTTTCTTTTGTTTTCCTCTTTGTGTTGATAGTTTTTGGAACATTGCCCTGCAGACGGAGAGAGTGGATTATTTTTTTCTGAATTACTTGAAAGGCCAGAACGGAAAACACTGGGTAGAGTTACAGAAAGAGAGAAATTTTTCTTGATACTATAAAGAATTTCAAATTCTTAACACATAGTGTTTTTTGGCAATGAAAAGACTTGTTTCCAGGAGGATCATGTTATCTGTTGCTGACATTAAACACCCATAGAAGCTATGAAGAAGTGTTATCACAGTACCAGTCTGTAAAATGTTTGTTACTGTCTACAAGATAAGGAGCTTGTACCAGAGTGGAAGCCAATTACATTGCTAGACAACTATGTTACAGAGCATACTAAGCTCACATGCTTTCCATAGCAAGACTTCCTCAGTGAAGGAAGTGCTATGTTGATTGACATTCTGGCTAGCAATCTGTCAGCAATACTGAGTAACACTACTGCCTTAGGTGCCGCTAGGCACCATAAAACTCCCTCAATTCCTGAAATTCTCTGATTCTAAAACCCAGACTCTTGGAGGAAATTCTTTTCTGAGCTCTTCTTTGTTCCCCATGTGATGTCTAACTGTAGGGAACCCACTAGCAGAATGGGGTTAGACTTGTAGGGCTCTTGGCTCAGCCCACTATGGGAACAATCCTGACATGCATATCACCTCTTCTCTCTCCAGTGGTGCATGGCTGGCAAGTGTATCACAGTGGGGAAGAAACCAGAGAGCATCCCCGGAGGCTGGGGCCGCTGGTCCCCCTGGTCCCACTGCTCCAGGACGTGTGGGGCTGGAGCCCAGAGCGCAGAGAGGCTCTGCAACAACCCTGCGTGAGTGCAGCCTACTCTGTTCCCTCCTTCTGCGAGCCTGGGCTGGGGACACCAGTCTTGGCTAGGGTGACATCAGGGGCCCCAAACCTCCTGAAGGAAATGAAGTGGGCTCCCACAGACAAAAGGGAATCTGTAGACTCATGGAGGGTTCTGTTGTGTTTTCCTTTGGCTTATCCCAGGCTTCTTGTCAGAACTTGGTGAATAAGCTGATTCCATCACTTGGAAAAATAAATTTCTATTAAAAGTGCCATCTATGTGAAAGCCTTAGGAGATTATAGAATTAAACCATCCCAGGTAAACCGCGCTTTCAGAGAGAGATCAGTCAGGCCCAATTTTGCTGAGAAGAGTGTAGCTTTCTTTTTATCATAAGGAATGTATAATTTTACAAAAATGTTCTTCTTCCCTTAGGCAACTAAGAAAATAGCTAGGCACATATTTGAGGATTATTATTTTTAATGTTTTAGATAAGAATTTTGTAAACCTTAAGAGATTCCTATTAGCCTGTTCAGGATTCCATAGAAATTATTTCACAATTAGCTTTCGATTTTTTAAATCAAATCACTAAGTTTTTTCATATTTTAAATTTGTATACTGATTCTATATATAAATTAAATTTAAATTTCCTTGTTTTCCAAATATAATTACATTCTTAATTTCATTATTTCCTGGTGTGCCAGTTCTCTAATATAATTTTTGAAAAGTATACATGTGATGCCTCTTGTAAGTGGAAAATGTATTAAATTTCTTTCACCTATTTTTACATTAGTCTGCATTGGAGAGTAAGAATCACATTTTTACAAAGCAAATATTATTTCAGTCCCCTCAGTATTTCAGTTCCAAATTTTAAATCACCTTTTTATTAATATATTATTATATATACATGTATATGTATGTATGTATATATATATTTATGCACACATATCTAATAAATTTCTAAGGCTTAGTAAGTTACTCTGTATAAAAAGCTTAATATAATACTTGCTACAAAAATTATCAGTAAATGGTAGTTATTACAGTCATTATTATGATATGTTATCATTTACCACACATAGAAGTTATACATTTAAGGAGTTTGAACAAAATTATTTTAAAATCTTACCCTTTGATAAAAGTTACTTTTGTTTAAATATAGGTTTCTGTGAATTCAAAAATGTAAAACCAAGAATTTCTTATACTTCATTTTTATAGAAAATGCTTATTTTATAAGTTATTTCATTGTGATCAGAAAAGTGATTTCCATTTTGGAGATCAGGAAATAGAGGCAGTTAGCTCCGGGACCTATTGTCAATGCTGTATCTCAGCCCCCATTAATCTGTAGCCTCTTTGACATAATGCTCAGTGACATACATGTGGTTATCACAAAAGGGACATCCTTATTGAGGAACTGAAGGCTGATTTTTTAATGGAGATTCAAAGGAAAATGGTCCTAACTCTTATCTCAGAGGCCACAGTTTGTCATAGAGTCTCCCCAAGTGAGGGACCATGTATGGCCTCAGTAGCTGGTTTGCTTAAGTTCACTGAGAAAAGGCTCACTGGATAGAGTCACAGATTCAGTTCTATGATTCAGGTCACAGATTTGTGTCAGTGAATGACCAAGTGAGCTTGAGACTAGGTCCCTGATGTTGGTCAGCTATCTTGTGAGAACTCAGCAGGGCTTGACTTATAAATGCCCCTCCCCCCAGTGATATTTGTTGGATGGAGATGAATTGGAGAGATTCCAAATCATAGAGTGTCACTGCATCATATGACAGGTAGAAAACCAGTCTAACCTTAGATATCAAGGACAATCCTTTGTACCGCCTACAAGGAGTCAATGAGTATGAATTCCTTTAGAGAATTATTTTTTGGGAGTGCAGAGTGGAAGCACACATAGAATAATGAAGTGTCATTTAAGAGGAGAAAGAGATTAGTTCTGGCAGGATTCCAGGAAGAATTCATGATAGAGATGGCATTTGGTTTGTCCTAAAGCATGGGCAGAATGTAGATGTTTAGAGACCCAAGAGAGGGGAAATCCATCCAGAGGCACAAAAAAGAGATACTGAATGTATCAGCAGGTATTACTGGGGCAATGTGCAAATGTAGGGGAGTGTGGAAGTCAAGTTGTTAATGTGAATTAAGTCAGGATCAAGATGGCCTTAGAGGCCAAACTAAACAGGCTGGACTGGATTCTGTGGCCACTAGGTGCCATGAAAGGTTTAAAGAACTAAAATAATTCAGGTAATTGGAAAAATTAACCAGATAACAGTATATATAATAGGTTGAATGAGGAGAAAAAGACGGACAGAGGGAAACATGAATGGAGGTGGTTGTTGGACAAGTTTGGAGATCATGGGAATGAGGAGGAGGAAACAAAAATAAAGAGACAGCTGATGGCCAGGCAGCTGACCGACTGGGAGAAGGGGCAACTGTTCAGAATAGGCAACTATTCACTTGTGAGGGAGTGTTCATGGGCAACAACACACAAAAATGTATGAACTAGGAAGAATTAATTTTAAAGGAGAGTTGTGAGGGTAAAGACGGACATGGTTTGGGAAGGAGTGAGCATGGCTACATGCCAGGGGAGTTTTAAAGGAAGGTCACGGCCTTTAAGGAAGCTATCAGGACAGCTTGTGCTTCATCTGCAGACCGAAGTTTGGAGGAAAGTACTGCACTGGGGAAAGAAAGCGCTACCGCCTATGCAACGTCCATCCCTGTGGCCTGGATGTTCCGACTTTTCGGCAGATGCAGTGCAGCGAGTTTGACACAGTCCCCTACAAGAATGAATTCTACAACTGGTTCCCGGTGTTCAATCCAGGTAAGGAGCTGTAACAGTATATTCCAGATCGCTTCTCCATTCCTATTGTCCTGATCTGTTGTCCATAGCCATTACCAGAAAGCATCTGTCAGGGGTCTGTTCTGCCCTGCAAAGTTCAACAGGAAGAGACATGTACCATTAAGTGTTTTATATTCCAGAAAGTAAAATCATTGGTGCAGTTAGGTTGATCAATAAATCTTGAAGATTGAATATATCCAAGTTCTGTGCTGAACTCTGTGGGAGATAAAAGAGAAGTTTATCAAATATGGGGGCTCACTTCAGAGCAGCTGAGCTGTAACTGAGTGGTGAGTGGACCATGTGGGGGTCAGTAACCGATCACTGAGGAAAGTGCTTGCTGGTGAGCATGTGACACTGACTGTAATTTGGGGCAGAACTTCAGCAAAGAAGGTCATTGTGGGTTTGGAGTCATTTCAAAGAAGGCTTCCAAGAAAGTAGTTGATGATCTGTAAGTCTGAGCTGTCTTTCTACTGGAGAAAGGAAAGAAAAGGCCTCAAAATAGAGTCAGTCATTCCACATGGGTGGAGAACAGGACAGGAAAAGATGACAGGAGTGACTTCATCAGAAATGAATGAGAACCAGCTCTGGGCCGGAAATGAACATTTTGTGTGTACATGACAGTCCGAGAAGGGTAAAAAGTATGAACAGGCATCTAAAGAATGCTCATTAGGGTGGGGACATAACTGAGTTGGAGAGTGGGACAGCGGCCTCGGCGGTGCTGACTGGGAGTCAGGACCCGTCAGTTACACATTTCTCTTCAGAAAAATGAAGGCTATTGTTAACCGTTAGCTATAGATGAACATCAGAAAATATCTGTGCTATTTGTTGTTGTTCTGGTGAGGAATGAAACTTAAAAGATTTTCCTGAGCTTAGGAGATTTGAGACAGATGGCAAAATATAACCAGCCAAATTTTTCATGATTTTAAGTTTCTGAAATTCCAGTGTAGTAGCGCACAAGAGGACTCATAGATGTCAGCCAATGAGTGAAAATTACATATTTAAACTGTTATAAAAATGCTATGGTCGCCTGACCAGGTGGTGGCGCAGTGGAAAAAGCATTGGACTGGGATGCTGAGGACCCAGGTTCGAGACCCCAAGGTCGCCAGCTTGAGCGCGGGCCCATGTGGCTTGAGCAAAAAGCTCACCAGCTTGGACCCAAGGGCATTGGCTCCAGCAAGGGGTTACTCGGTCTGCTGAGGGCCCGCGGTCAA
The DNA here is from genome assembly GCA_037038555.1 of Rhynchonycteris naso. Classification (NCBI taxonomy): domain Eukaryota; kingdom Metazoa; phylum Chordata; class Mammalia; order Chiroptera; family Emballonuridae; genus Rhynchonycteris; species Rhynchonycteris naso. The sequence goes on along the minus strand of CM072995.1, from coordinate 271,508,366 downwards.
GGCACATATGAGGAAGCAATCAATGAACAACTAAGGTGTCGCAACGAAAAACTGATGATTGATGCTTCTCATCGCTCTCCGTTCCTATCTGTCTATCCCTCTCTCTGACTCTCTCTGTCTCTATAAAAATAAATGCTATAGTCAATTTCTTTTGAAGGAAAGACCTTGTAGTGCTTTGTCCACCTTGAGTCTCCACACTACCCTGGGAGCTATTGGTTGTCATAGGCTATGCCTGCTCCTTGCCCCCCATAGTTTAGTATCACTCATGCTCTAGAGGAGGAAGTTATTTAGTTATTGGTGCAATTTATATCCTGAGCCAGGCATTTGAATATAGGAAAGCCCATATATATACTCATTTGGACTGAAAAAATAAAAATAAAAAACAACTAATGATTAAAGGTACCACCTTTCCTATATTCTGGACAATCTTTATTTTGTTGAAACTAATTGCATCCATAATCCTATGGCCCTAAATGACCAGCTTCCAGAACTACAGTAGCAGAGCTGCCCCAGCAGAATGACAGGGGCTTTGCTTGGGAAACCCCCACCCCGGGATGCATGGTTGGGCTTATGCATTCTGGACTCTGATGGCTTGGATTGTTGGACTTACAATAAAAGATTTAGTTCTGCTTGGCTTTTCACTTTTTTACGAACGTTTGGCACATGCACACTTTTTGTCTAGCATAGAATAAGTTCCAAAGAAATGAGAGTTACAAAAGTAGACCGAAATTTCACTCACTTTGGAGTATGTAGTTTGCATCTGAAACTAGTATGAGGCTGAATAAACCATACGATGGAACTAAACTAAGCTCGCTGCCTGCCTGGGCTCTACGCCTCCACCACCCATCCCTCTGATTTTCTTACAAACCCCTGTGCTATTATTTGAGTATAGTGGCTTATGTTAATATGAGTAAACTACTACCAACTTGACCAACACACTGATTTCTTTCCCCGATCAAACTCTACCTTACAGAGTTGTTATTTGATTAGTAGATAAACATCCCTGGTAGTGACAAGTAGATCATTAATGTCAACAGCTATGTGTGGAGCACTTGTTCTGTGCCAGGCGCCAGGTACTCTACACCTCACCCCGCCCCAGCCTTCCCATAGGAGTAACCAGAGAATAAAATAAGTGTGCAGCAGAGTGTTCTGCTCGCTCAGTGGACAGTGTTGTGTCTTGGTATATGAACTTTGGTAGTTTTGCTTAGTAGCTGATGACTGAAAAAGAATCTTAGATTTTACGTCTGGAATAAGCATAGAAACTCCATAAAACCTTGGAGATTGCCAACTCTGTTTCATGGAATTCCAGGGCTTCAAAATTGCTGGATGCTAATTTCATTATTTAAAAAAAATTAACTATTTTTAAAAGTGCAATAAAGAGCAATGCTTGCACCCAAAAATATTTGTCAGATTTTAAAATATCAGAAACCACCAATGCATTATCTTAATACAGTCAAATAAATGTGGTTTTCTGTACACTTTAGAATAAGTCTCCCATCAACGCAGTTTAACTGAGAAATCTGAAATTGCAGATTGAGTTGTTCAGAACTATCATCATTTATAACTGTTAATCTGTATAAGTCAAGGATTCTTTAATCGTGTGGAACCAAACATCCACAAAAAAAAATTAGATGCTGCTACTCACATAAGTCTCTAACACCATCTAGAAGCTTAATGTCAAAATTTTCTATTCATCTAAATGGTCTCTATAAATCTCACTAATTTATTTTAACCATTATATACTTGAACTTACAAAATCTATGCTTAATAAAATCCCAGTATTTATTGGCTTTATTGGCAAGGTCTTGTTGGAAAAAAAAGAAGTCAATGGCTCCAGAGGCCAGTGATTCTCACTATATTTAAGCCCCATGAGAGAATATTAAAATGGAGTCCAGTTGGTGTCCTACCAAGTTTGCTCCTCAGATGTGATCCATAAATGTATGCATCGCCCGATAATGTGAAGAATGGTTACTTTAAATATCCTCATCAAAGACGTTAGTTTTTTGTTAGAGAAAATTCTGTGCCTGTAGGTTAGGGGTTAGTAGTGAGGGCTCTACGCTAACCCTCCAGGTTTAGCTCTGCCACTGTTACTGTGAGATCTTGGGAATTTAATCTCTTTGCCTAAATTTTCCATCTGTGAAATGGGAATAATAAAAGAACAACTCATGGGTGATTGTGATTGTTAAAATATGAGGCAACCACTACAGAGCACAACAGGATCTGGAAATACTGTTCAAATAATATATTGGCTGCTATTTCAACAAGCAAATTCTCTTTAACTATGTAAATAAAACTAACAAAAGTCTCTGGATAGTTTTATTATTTAGGGAGTGAGTAATACGTCACAAGCCCAGAAGGATTAAAACTGAGGCAAACATTGGAACTTTGCCATTCCGGAATTCAGTGTAATGCTGGCCATTGGATGTGGCTTACCTGCTCTGGAGACCATTTATACAACCCTGAGAATTAAAGCCTTCTTAAAATGTGCACCCTGGGCACCCCTAGTCTCAAGGCTCTCCCAGCAGCCTGGAACAGATCATTCATTCAGAAAAGCCCCAGTATTATTCAGGCCTGCTTTCTCTTTTTGTCTATGTGTCCAAGTATAAAAGCCCAAATCCAAATTCTAAAGCTTAAATCGAGGTCTTAAAGCGTTTCCCCTGCCGCTACCCTTCCTGATAGCCCAGTGTTTTTTAAATGATTCCCTGGACTTTGCACGTGGGGATGGTGTTCTCACGTCTAGCAGTAGAATATTTCCCTCTTAGTACTTTCTGCTCCAGCTCAGGCAGTGACAAAGCTAATTATGCTTCCAGGAATGAAGATTCACAGCAATCCGAGTCATGCCTTGTCCCTGGGTCACCTGGCCCTTTTCCATTGGCACTTTGTCCAGGGATCCCTCTAGCTCATTTTGACTGTTCATTTTCCCAGACAACTCATCCATGGCAGCTCATGTAAATCAGCTGGCATTCTTTCTTTGCTTTTACCTTTCTTCTTTAAGCTCTGGACGCATGCTCTTGACCTCAGCTCAGGTTTGTCCAGCGTTTCAGTGTTTGGAGTTTTTGCTTTCAGTTATTTTTCTGTTTTGAACTTTCATTATTTTACCCATGGATCACTGCATCCACAAGCAGTCATGCCTAGAGTTGTGCATTCTGGCTTTGCATGTGGTGTCCATCTACACGGAGGTGGGCCCATAGCAAATGGCACTATAGCTGGGTCACTGAGCCCTCAGCTGGTCACACCACCAAGAAACTAAGAGTCCTTCCCCTAATAAACAGATCCAGCAGAGATCCCAAAAGGACCTGTCTCAAGAAGACATTCATAAGTTCTTCACGTAAAGAAAACGAGACATACCTGACCACGTGGTGGCGCAGTGCATAAAGCATCGAACTGGGACACAGAGGACCCAGGTTCAAAACCCTGAAGTCACCAGCTTGCGCGTGGGCTCATCTGGTTTAAGCAAGGCTCACCAGCTTGAGCCCAAGGTCGCTGGCTTGAGCAAGGGGTTACTCTGTCTGTTGTAGCCCCCTGGTCAAGGCACATATGAGAAAGCAATCAATGAACAAGTAAGGTACCGCAATGAAGAATTGATGCTTCTCATCTCTCTCCCTTCTAGTCTGTCTGTCCCTTTCTGTCTCTGTCACAAAAAAAAAAGAAGACAGCATTCCAAATAAAATTACTATTTGCAATTCTTCTTAGCATATACATGTATCATTTATTAAAATTTCAATGTATTCATTTATATATGTTTTAAAATTATCTATCTTTCTGGTTACTCCAAATGCCTACGTTTAGGTATATATTTTATTAAGTAACTCTTTAGAACAGTTCTGTGCTGGAGATCACCCTGTCTTCATTCATCGGGAATAGAAAATTGAACCTTGGAACGGATTCAGTGTTGGGCCCAGCTTGAGGGGATGGACCATTATGATAAGCATTGTCTACAGTGTCAGCCTGAAAGCAGACCCTTTGTGTGTGGTTGTGAATCTGTGTCCAAGGACTTGTTGGGCTTGAAGAGAATAAGGGAGAATTTTGTTGGAGGGGGTAGGTTATGATCATAGTTTTGGTGTTAGTGATGAGCGGGTCCCCTTGGAAGGAACCACCTCTCCCTGGAGTTCTATTTACCTTGTTGCAAACAGTGGACAGGTGTCATGCTCGCCTTAAATCCTGTATCAGTGGTTGACATTACTTCATTTCTAGGCTAACCCTATGTGCGCAGTGCCTTATTTTTACAAGCACCGTTCAATGCTGGATTTATTTATAACAAAGGGCATTGTAAAGTAATCTTTCCAATTTAATTTGTTGTAAAAGTCTTTGACCAAAAACAAACAAACAAACAGAAAAACCTTTACTTTTCAGCATGTCATGAAACGCTAAAAAATGGGGATCTTCAGATTAATGACACTTGGGGTCAGAGTCGTAGGTACAAAAGAATCCTGGGGGAAGGGTGCCAGCCTAAAAGGCCAAGTTACAAGGACTTGTCTCTTTTCCACTTCAGCCCATCCTTGTGAGCTGTACTGCCGACCCATCGATGGCCAGTTCTCCGAGAAAATGCTGGATGCTGTCATCGACGGTACCCCTTGCTTTGAAGGCGGCAGCAGCAGAAATGTCTGTATTAATGGCATATGTAAGGTATTGGGTATGTTTCCTTAATCTACCACTTTATAAAATCATGCTTTCATTAATTCAAGAAGTTAGGCTTTTGAACCTTATGCTTTTGTGGCATTCAGCTATGCTCTGGGTCTTATTTTTGGTCTGTGAGGCAAGACTTCTCAGTGCATATCAGGGACACGGTTTGGAACTGCTGTCTTCATGCCTTGATTGGTTGATGTGCTCTGGGATATTATTTTAGGCATGGAGGATGGTCACATTGAAGATGAACCAATTTAAATAAAGGAGGAATTGTTAGGAAAAGGCCAACCAGATTATTTCCGTGTCATTGTTCATTGGTTACTTGCCAACAGGCATTAAATTTTAGGGGAAAATCCCCCAGAAATTAATGATATTTTATATGGTGCTTTTCACAAAGCACTTTTACACTTAATTCTCCATCAATTAGTGAGAGGATCTTCTTAGGAAGAGAGAGATGGCAGGGCAGGTGGTTCTAAACCAGGTCTTCTGATATCTGTTCAGCTTGTCCTCGCCTCTGCCTTTATATAAATTACTGAGACAGTCTCAGGGGTAGTCAACCTTTTTATAAAAACTGCCCACTTTTGCAGTGGTAGTTAACCTGGTTCGTACTGCCCACTAGTGGGCATTCCAGCTTTTATGGTGGGCGGTAGCAGAGCAACCAAACGGCACCATGATTACATAGATTTAACTATAGCAAGTTGTTTTATAAGGATTTATTCTGCCAAACTTAGCGAAAATCAGACATAAAGTACTTGGTAAGTAATTATTATTATATAAAGTCAACTTTTGTATCTCTGTTAGTAGTAAAATTTTCTAACCACCCACCGTTTCTACAGTAATGGTGATTTATAAAGTAGGGAAGTAACTTTACTTTATAAAATTTATAAAGCAGAGTTATAGCAAGTGAAAGCATATAATAATTACTTACCAAGTACTTTATGTCGGATTTTCGCTAAGTTTGGCGGAATAAATCTTTATAAAACAATTTACTATAGTTAAATCTATGTAATCGTGGCACCGTTTGGTTGCTCCACTACTGCCTACCATGAAAGCTGGAATGCCCACTAGTGGGTGGTACGGACCAGGTCGACTACCACTGCAAGTAGGCGGTTTTTATAAAAAGGTTGACTACCCCTTATGCTTTGATGTGTACAACCATTGAAAAAGTCCTTCCCCGTGCTCCCAGTTTGTTTGCAAGGAAATAATGAACAAGTGTTGTGATCTCACACCCAGGCATAAAGCTCAGTTGTCAATGATGGATTAAATCATCAATCATTTTTAATCAATGAAAGAAAAGCTATACTGTAGAAATACCTACTTAACCGTTAATAAAACTTATAACTCTTTAGTGCTCAGGCTCTGCAATGGGAACTCATTGCTGTTACTTATTAGCTGTATAGCCCTATGCACCTTTCTAAGGTTCTGCTGTCTTTTGTAAAATTGAGATATTAATATACCTTCCAGTTGGGGTTGTCAAAAAGATTAAGTAAGCCCATAACATCTATGGAAAGCCCATAACAGAGCCCTGACACATAATAAACTCATACTACATTTTATTTGTTTCTGCAAATATTTATCATATTTTCTTTCCCACTGGATCAAATTGCCACTGTAAAAAAGCTCCTGCCCATAAATGTTCAGATCCCTGGGAAGGTGCACTTACTGCCTTGAAGTTGACTCTGACTCGTTTGGGAACTGACCAAAACACCGGAGGCTGCATGGTGATTCCCAGGAATGAGTGAACGGACAGCCAACCACAATCAGACTCTAGATTTGAAAAAGCTCAGACAAAATTCTCTTTCAGACTCATGAATTACCACTGTTTACAGAGAGCCAAAAATAAGTAATAAGCTTTCGGCTAGATGTGCTCCCCAGAGTGGGAAAGGTTGATTTAGTTCATTTGGTCCAAAACAGCCCTCCACTGTCTAAAGCAGTGGTTCTCAGGCCTGGCTGTCTATTAGAATCACCTGGAGAGCTTTTAAAACTATTGATATCTGGCTTGATCTCAAAACTCAGAACCTCTGGAATTTGGGGCCTGGCCATTGATATTTGAAGAACTCCCCAGCTGATGGCCATATGTGGCTAGGTCTGAGAACTTACATCACTGAGAATGAATGTAACACTGGGATGGTCTCTTAGACCTAACTACCTTTGCATGCATAGAGGCATGTTTAGCATGTGATGGGAAACAAGCATTTTAAACAAAAATATAGGAGATGCCTCTTTTAAAACCAAGTAAATCACTTTAATAGAGTAAGCCATATTCTCTCAGCTTGGCTTTCTCTTTCTGGAAACCAGTTAAGGCCTTTTAGAAGGCATGATTACCCACTTTCTGTCTATACCACACTGAGCTAAGTTTTTACACTGAAAAGTTATTCATATCAAATTAACCTTAATTGCCTAAATATAATTTCTCTTCCAAAAGTCCAGGTTATAGAAATTTTCAGCTTTGTTAGTCTTACTCATTTACAACAAAATTGGTTTTTGGGTTTTTTTTGGTAAGGGGATTGAACATGTATTGAAATAAAAAGATACACCATCAGAAAATGTATAAAGTTGTTTGACTAATCCATCCTCTTTGTGGATATGGAAATATGTTGTCTTATATTTATATAAATACTTATATTTCTTTTGTTCACACATTCTACTGTCTATTTTGAAATTATATTTGCCAACATTTTTGGCATGTTAGATTTGCAGATTGTTGTCAAGAGAATTATTAAGGCTTGATCAAAACTGAATTTGTTCTAGGAGATAACTATCTGTGCCCTCCCTCATATTTTTTTAACTTAGACTGAACTCCTAAGCTTGTTTATCAAATATATAAATATAAACTTTGATTTTTCAGGATTTCTCTCATTTTTAATCACTACTTTCCCAGTTCTGCAATCTTACAACTGTCTCAGGACACCCTGCTAACCTTACTACTCTCTCACCCCTTCTCTTGGTCACCAGTCCTGTGACTTTCCGTTCCTTTACTCTTCCCTTTTCTCCCAGTCAGCATGGCCTGGGCCTAGGTTCCTTCCCACAGAGCCCAGACACCCTGATTTATCACATCGACTGTCCCCTAGATGGCTCCTCTTAGAACTTCTATCAGTCTCTCATCCAGGACCCTGGTTCTGGTCAACCCAACCACGACCATTTCTTTATCTTACTGGCAGCCTACTATGAACTTCTTAAAATAATAATAATAAAAAAAAGTCAACTTTGTGAATTTGTGTCCTTACAAAGTCAGTCTTCAATCCCTGCTGAGTCCTTACCCTTCCCTGGCAACCCTCCCACCTGTCCTAAGTTAGGTCTCTCATGCCTCTCAGAAACTGTCCTGCACCTTCTTTGTTCTCTCACAAGGCTACTTTGGCCATTTCAATGATATACTGAACACCCCAAGTTAATTTCTCTGGTCCAGCTCTCTCTCCCGAATTCCAGATCCTATCTCTTGGTCCGCAGAATTATGGTGAGGGAAGTATCATTGCTGCTGTCCCAGTTATTAAGAGGCAAAATCATTTACCTATTCCTTTCTGTTAAGCATGAATCTTTCTTAACTATTGTCACACTTGAAATTTCCTTGGCTGGGAATCTATTTCATTGTAGAACCAGGCATTTTTCCAGTCCCTACCTTTGCCAAGGGATTGTGGAAAGAAATGATAACATTACAGGCGGATTCGGTCATGGTGCCAGTTAGTGTTTCAGTTCTCAGTGACTTGAGAATTTAGAAGTAAACAATGTTACAAGCTAAACATGAAAATTAGTGAGAATACCTCTTGTTTATTCACTCGTGTATGACTCCAGGTCTGGTGAAAGACTGGGTGGGTCCTGATTGCTCATTATTCCATTGTGATGAGCATGACTAAGTTTTTAAATCTCTTAGCATTTTTCTTTCCCAACTGGGTCAAGTAGCACAGCCTATGGACCAAAAGGAAATCAGAGATGGTTAATCTGAGGAGCGGGGCTGTCTCTGTCAGTGGGCAGTTGTTCTCTGTTAGCTAGTGGGGGGGGGGGAGGGTATATTTAATGACCCAAACTGTTCTTCCTTTCAGTTAATTTGAGATGGCTGTTTAAAATAAGGAAGAGAATTAATTACCTTGAGAGAGAAAATAAACTATTGTATTTCCCCATGTATAAGATGCACTGTTTTTCGAAAAATTGTGGGTCTATAAACTCGGTGCATCTTATACAGTGGTTGTAGTTTATTTACTTTCATTTCCTGCTTTTTTGTGCTTTATGAATTTTATGATGAGTAAAAATTGAGTTCAATAACTTTATATAATATTTTTTATTTCCAAATTTCAGGCCCCCAAATTAAGGTGCATCTTATACATTGGAGCATCTCACACATGGAGAAATACAGTGCTGGGTACAATTCTTCTTTTCAAACAGGAAAAAAAAAACCCTAACTAACAGAATCTGGTATATTTTTCCCTCTTTCTTTTACCCTTGACATGTGGTGAGGAGCAGAGGCCAGGAGAGAAAGCAAGCGCCAGAGAAATTCAAGGGCAGCTCCCACATTTTGTGACTCTCAGTCTGTGTCATGATTCTTTGGTATCTGATGCTACAGAGCACTGATGCTCTCATTTTCCAGAATGAGAATTTTAGGATGGGAAAGACCTGGCCATATTGATGGACAAGAGAGAAGGGATCAGGGGAGAGGGAAAGATGGTGATTCAGGAGGACCAATGGACAGAGAGAAACTGAGAAGGGGTTTGGTCCAGCACACGGGTGATATTGTTCTTGGCTCAGAGGAGAATAGGCCAGTTCTTCCTGTGCGGCTGGAGGGAAGAAGGTCAGGACGGCGGGGGTGTGGCTGAGTGTGAAGGGTGGCAGTGGCTGGGCTCACAAGACACTCTGAAGGATCTGCTGATGGGGCTGTAGGCCCGAGCTTTCATCCCTCACGGACTGGAGTTGTCTGAACATTGAGCTGGCCTTCCTCTGATGCCTGCTGGTTCACCTAGTCCTCAGACAGGATCCATGGAGAATAGTCCATTGAGGGATGGAAAGGGAGTGAACAGCCCAGTTACAGGTGGTGTAAATGCATGACCCATGGAAGTCCCGGGGAGAGGAGGGCCCTGAGGTTTGCTTATTCAAAGGGGACCTGGCTGCTCCACCAACTTTGATTCTAAGACAGTTTTACAGTTAAACTTTTGGTACTGTGTTTAATCCTGCCTCTGATTCAGGGGAGAGCCTCCCGCTATGTACCCGTATCTCCTCTAAGCAAGTGTTTCCTTTACCTCCAGTGGGATCTTCAGTTGTTTCTCTGCTTCACCAGAAAAGGAGGCAGTTGTGCTTATCTCTGCCTGCAACCCCTGTCTCATCAAGAGCAAAGGGAGAAAGGATAAGTCAGAGGTCCAAGGCAGGTGGGACATCTCCTGCCGGTGTCATTCATTCTCAGCGTCTCTCCCTGCAGACGGTTGGCTGTGACTATGAGATTGGTTCCAACGCCACAGAGGACCGCTGCGGGGTGTGCCTTGGTGACGGCTCTGCCTGCCAGACCATGAGGAAGATGTTTAAACAGAAGGAAGGATCTGGTAACAAACAGACATATAAGTAATTGATGTGGCAGGGGACTAAGAATGGAGGACAAGATTGATTGCTATCGTTTGTTTGTTTGTTTGTCTTTAGCAGATTGTGACTTTCAGAGAATTCAAAATGGTGAAAATGGAAGAAAAGTGATTTTGCTGAATGAATATGTCCATTATTCTTAATACTTTGAAGATAGACTTACTAACCCTGAAAACCTTTCCTTGAAATAGAACCAGTGTCTCAATAGCTCTTCACTCCTGCAACTTTTTAATGTATATCTCATTTCCGTAAGGAAGTTCTGTGAGGACAAGACATATTAGAGGATTTGATTTTCATCTCTGGTTTACCCACCACATTTTCCCTTTAAAACACTGGGGTAAAGGTAGCTGTGTGATGTGCCATACGTTTTTTTCTCTTGGGAACTCAGTTTCCTCATTTTTTAGGTAAAGAGGTTGGTAACCATTCCCTTACACCTAAATACCCATTACAGGGCACCCATAATGAGATTATGTCATTTCTGCAGTTGTTGAATGCTCAAAAAAAAATAATTAAAAGACATTAAATTTAAAAGGTGATAGTTAATAGCTCCTATAGTATGATCCCACTTATTCAAAAAATGCTGTGTATGTATAAAAAATTTTATGGGAGAACCCAGTAAACTGTTAACTGCAGTTATCTTTGATATGGAAGACTGGAAACGAGAGAAAAGGAAACTCCCTTCTTGTTTTATACCTCTCTCGGTGTTTCTTTTTGTTTTTGTTTTTGTTTTTGGCATGTGCAGTCTGTCTCTAACTTGCAGGCAACGAGGATGAGCAAAGGATGTATCCAGTGCAATGTTTAGGAAGATTAATCTGACAGAAGCAATGAATGGGGGAGCAGAGATGCTATTAGAAAGCGAGCAAGGGGATTAAAATTCTGAGCTAGTAACATAAAATCACAGAAAAATAGGTGCTGATCAACCACAAAAGCTTCAGAGTGCAGTCTGTACTTATTTCATCTCTCCTCGCATAACTCTTTACATACTGAGTCACAGAGCTCTTGAGAATTCGGCTTGTGGCCAAGCCCTTTAAAGTTCTCCATACTGAGTACATCCACCAATCCCAGTACATCCACCAGTCCCAGGAGGAGGGCAAGGGCACCAAATGCTAAGAATGAACAGTGGGTAGGAAACAGACTGTTTAGCTCAGCTGGCGTGCCTCTTTCATTCACTGTATCTTATCTCCTTAGGTTATGTTGACATCGCACTGATTCCAAAAGGAGCAAGAGACATACGGGTAATGGAGGTGGAGGGAGCTGGAAACTTTCTGGCCATCAGGAGTGAAGACCCTGAAAAGTATTACCTCAATGGAGGATTTATTATCCAGTGGAATGGGAACTACAAGCTGGCAGGGACCGTCTTTCAGTACGACAGGAAAGGAGACTTGGAGAAGCTGATGGCCACGGGTCCCACTAATGAGTCCGTGTGGATCCAGGTAATGCAGATAGGAAATCGCTGGCGTACATCAGTTAGGATTTTTTCTAGTTTTCTTTTCCCATGTGTTTGCTAGGAGACATAAGTTAAAAAGCTTTAAAACTTCTTTTAGCAAGGACCAGGGAGGGAAGCAAGACATTAGTTGTGTTGTTAATCCTTTATTGCCTAGAAATTGCTGAACCCCCCTGTAATAAAATTTCAGGGCCCCTAAAACCAGTCACTGGGAGGTTTGAGTTCAGTTTTCAGTGTGGATGACATGGGCTATTTATTTGAGGATGATTGTTCATTGGGTATAAGAAGGATGCTGTTAGTCTGGCATGGGTTTCCACGTAACTGTCCAACAGTGGTGATGAACTGATATGGTTCTTTCACATGTTACCATGTGGCTGTCCTCAGGTAAAAAGGTTTCACTTTGTGAAACTCTCAGGGCAGAAAGCAGTTAGGATGCAGGATGTGTTCTTCACAGCCATGAGTGATTTGTCTATGATATTGGCAAAGAACTCTAGAAAAGGAGTGGAATAATTATACCAGTGGAGACAAGGCAGATTGGGGCTGACAGGGGGTCCAAAAGAGAGTCAGTTCTAACCTTATTAGAAGTGAGAGAGAAGTCCTTTCAGAACCAGAGACCAGAGCCCTCACAGAGGCTGGAGGTCAAGGCTAGACAGCTAAGTTTCATAAATTTGGGAAACCTAATTTCTCACCTGTCCACATGGAAAAGACTTACCTATGGGAACTCCCAATCCCATGGTGCAACCGATCCACCACCTTTAAGTTAAGATGAATTCATTTTAAATGTATTGTAGGTAAATTACCTACAGGAGAAGGAAGTGAGGGAAGGTCCCAACACATGACCATTTTCCTCCCAGACCTATGTGCTTTAAAAGAATTAAGCAGCCAGAGAACTAGAGGAAAGTGTCATAAGGCAATAATAACAACAATAAAAGTTAATGTTTACTGAGTGCTGATGACACAGCAGCCTGGTCCAATCATATCTAATCACGTTACATTTATTTATTTAACTCTCACAACAACCCCATTAGTAGTACCATTATTATCCTCAGTTTGCAAACGGGGAAGCTGAGGCACAAAGGGGTTAAGTAACTTACCCGTAATCACAGAGTCAGTATGTACACGAGGGCACAAGGAGACCTACCAGCCTACTGTTGGGAAGGTCTCTCCTTGCCATTCCCTCAGAGCAACTCCCTATAAATGACCTTCCTGTTTCCATGAACTGAAATTCCCGTGGGAATTCAGCCAAGCAATAGTAGGATGGAGAAATATAGACATTGGTGGATATAGAAGTACAGGTGGAGGTAGAGGTATAGTCATTTAATGGCATATGTTTCAGTGCATGCTTCCATATAACTACTGTGAGATGATGGAAATTGTACTGCTCACAAAAGGATCTGGGAACGTGCAGATACTCCAGCACTTTCAGCCATTTTTTTTTTTTTTTTTTTTTTTTAATAATAGGGCACAACTTTATTTTGCACAACTTTATTTTATTTTTTTACAGGGACAAAGAGAGGGATAGATAGGGACAGACAGACAGGAACAGAGAGAGATGAGAAGCATCAATCATTAGTTTTTGTTGTTTTTTTGCGACACTTTAGTTGTTCATTGATTGCTTTTTCACATGTGCCTTGACCGCGGGCCTTCAGCAGACTGAGCAACCCCTTGCTGGAGCCAGCAACCTTGGGTCCAAGCTGGTGAGCTTTTTTCCCTCAAACCAGATGGGCCCGCGCTCAAGCTGGCGACCTCGGGGTCTCGAACCTGGATCCTTCTGCATCCCAGTCCGATGCTCTATTCACTGTGCCACCGCCTGGTCAGGCTCAGCCTTTTGTATAGTGCATTTCACCAATGAAATAAAAGTTGGTTTTGCATTCATTTGCATAATCAAACAACTTTCTTTGACTTGTTTACTTTTCTGATGTTCTTATTTAATAAAAAAAAAATCAAAGGCCTCTTATTTTTATTGCTTCATGTTTATTTTGAAATATCCTCTAATTTTTGTGAGCTGTATATTTTTATCTACCTGGCAGTGGTTTCCAGTATAAAGTCATGACAGTGTGACATGACTCCTCTCTTGCCTTTTAGCTTCTATTCCAGGTGACTAACCCTGGCATCAAGTATGAGTACACAATCCGAAAAGGGGGCCTGGACAATGATGTGGAGAAGCTGATGTACTTCTGGCAGTATGGCCGCTGGACAGAGTGCAGCGTTACGTGTGGGACAGGTGAGAAACTGCTGCTGTTACTGTGACCTCAGATCTGCTCCAGACGGACCATGAAGGCAGTCTCAACCTGTAGCCTGTGCCTATGGGTCTGCAAGGCTCCACCTGGCCCAGTGGACCCTGTGGGGAGTGAATGTGCAGGCCATGGTCTAAATGGAGAGGTGGTTTTTCTTTCATCAGCTTTGGAGACTGGCCATCATGAAATGTTTTGTTTAAAGAAAAGGCTACATGTCTTTTTAAAAAAGCAAATCAAAAGACTTGAAACAACCACTGCTCTGGTTGAGGGCCTAAGAACCACTAAAGTCAAGCGACCTGCCCAAAGACACACTAGAAATCATGGTCAAATCCAAAAAAACACTAATTTCTAGCACAGTGTTCTTTTTCTGTCTCCAAATCTACCAAGCTTTTATATCTACTGGAAGAATGGTTTTCTCCCACAAAATCAAGCATTAGAGAGATTCCTTACTGTCAAGTATTAGGATGGGGTAGGTTTTGCTATAGGAACAAAGAAGCAAATCTCAAGAATTCAACACAATAAAGGTTTTTTTATAATCCATTCTTTTATTATTATTATTCAGTGAGTGGAGGGGAGGCAGAAAGGCAAACTCCTGTATGCACCCAACCAGGATCCACCTGGAAAACCCACTAGCGGGTGATGCTCTGCCTATCTGGGCATTTTTCCATTCCCCAGCAACGGAGCTCTTCTTAGTGCCTGAGGTGGAGGCCACGAAGCCATCCTCAGCTCCCAGGGCTAAATCGCTCCAATCAAGCTATCGCTGCAGGAGGAGAAAGAAAGAGAAAAAGAAGGGAGAGCAGGAGGGGTGGAGAAGCAAATAGGCGCTTCTCCTGTGTGCCCTGACCGGGAATCAAACCGGTACATCCACACACCAGGCCAATGCTCTACCACTGAGCCAACTATCCAGGGCCAATAATCCATTCTAAGTCTGCCACAAGTGAGGTGGCCCTGCTTAAGCTCAGAGCTAAGACATCCAAAATGTGTGGTTCCCAGCTTCCATGGAGGAAGAGAAATAGAAGAGGCAGACTGCCTTTTATTCATGGTCTTGGCTTAGAAGCGACACAGGTCACTTCTCCTCGTGTTTCATTGTTGGGACGCAGTGTAGAAAGTGTGATCTAACTGCACAGGGAGGCTGGGAACCCAGAGGAGCGTGGTGACATCTGTGGAGCACAAACTCTCCCACAATAGGGCTGTGTGGCCTTCCCCAAAGCCCATGAGGGCAGGGGCAGGCCTTTCTCTCATTGGGAGGGCTTTCCTAGCAGTGCTGCGTGAAACAGCGTTTGCCTCTCTTTCTCCTTCTGGATCATGTCTAAGTCTGTTCTGGAACTTCTTGCCTCGAGCCTATAAAACTAAAGAAGCTACAGGGTGGCGTGCCAGAACCTGAGACACAGCAAAAAGAACGACTGGGCCAGGAGCACCGTGCCCTCCTCCACGGGCTGCCATCACCTACGTGTCTCAACACCACTTGTTGACTTGCTCCCACCCCTCAATCCCGGCCTCAGGAGGTGGTCCTGAAAAGAGGATTAGAGAAAGACGTTGAGTCATGTACCATCAACCTTGTAAACAATTTTTGTATTACCAACTCTTTCCTTCCCTTCCCTTCAATACACTTTCAGAAATCACAGGAATCATATCATATGTTCATTTCAAAATACATGATATTCTGAAAATCCTAAAACCCTGGAAATCTGTCTAGGTGGCATATGTGGCAGCAGCCATAGAGATGTCAGAGTCAGTCCTGCTATTCCTATTCCTGCCTCCGGTATTTCCACCTGTCCTGCCCCCTACGCCATCTCGTCCCTTGCAGCCCCTGCCTCCCAGGCTGGCTGCCTCGATGATGAAATAGAAGCAATTTAATCAGAAAATAAGTTGCTGAAAAATGTTTCCCTGAGGAGCAGCTGTGAGGAAAATGCAGTCATCGGGACTATAGTTACAAATACTTGTTCAATTTCTCATCCCCTTTGTTCTGGTCTTTCAGGGAAGTACAGGTTTTAGCTTTGGGCTTAAATCATTTAAGACTATACTTTCAGGGATCATTTCAATAGTTTGTTCATTAAATCATTGTCCAAGGACACAAAGGAGTGAAACTCAGACAGTCCTGACCAGGCAGGGACTCTTCAATAAAACAGGAGAACACTCCCCCCGCCCCCTGCTTCTATTTCAACTTGGAAGGAACCCTTTGCATTACACATGCACATTTCAGAGTGTGGGAAATACAAGATAAAAGGCCAGTTTGTGCAGTGATCTTGAAGACACATCCCCAGTTAGCTAAGCCAGGAGACACCCTTACTAAATGTGTGTCAGGCACAATGCCTTGATACAGCTTGTCCTTCAGCATAACCTCTGCCTACTCAGTCAGCTGCCATTCTGGTTCTTAAACCTCAACAGGGACTCTCAGGCGATTTCAGCCACACGGCCTCTCTGAGTGGCAGTGAGCTCTGTTATTTGGCAGAGAAGAAAGACAACATGTCTCTTTCAGTAACCCTCAAATGTAGAGAATGAAATTCTCATGTTCACGTAGGACACACACTGCTGAATATAAAAATGGAAGACCCTGCACTCTGCAACATGTTTTATTTTCTCTAAGAGAAAACTTTCTGTATTATAAAAGTAAGTTAAATACATTACTGAAAAATTAAAAATAAAGTCCCCAATCTCATACACGCACCTTGATACTTTGCTTTATTGCCTTTCAGTATTCTTTTTTCTAATCCTAGATGTATATAGTGGTGTGCATATGGATGTACTTATGTACCTACACACACGTGTTTTCACTTACCACCATCGCATGGTGCCTTTCCATGTGTTAGCCAGTCTTTACAGCTCTCGTTTTTATGGACACATTATATTTCACTGACAAGACAAAGTAAGATTCTCTTAACCCGTTCCTTATTGGTTCTCATCTCCTGATGAGTATCTTTGAGCCATTCCTGTAAAGAATGATCTTGTTAGGGTTAATTTGCAGATGGACTTTCTAGTTTCAAAAAGTATGAAAATTATTATAATGTTAAGAAACCTACACTGAATTGATTGCCATAGAGGAAGGGTTACAAACACGTAGCAGCAATCATTTTACTTTATTGTACTTTTAGCATTGTATTATTTTAGTTTTATACTTTTTCAATGGAAGACATTTTAAACATCCCAGCAGAACAGGGGATGTAATGACAAACTCCTGTATGGCAACCACTCAGCTTCCTCAGATCTGGCCATATGTTATCTTTGTTTCAGTTTTCATTTTTAAAGGAAAAAAGTGCACAGAAACACTTGAGGGGCACTCCTTAATTTCCTTACCTTTCCTTTCCCCCAGAATTGACTGCTGGAGGTCAGGAGAAGGGATAGAAGATCTTTGCGGTGGTCTAGGGCAGTTCTACCAGTGACTTGAACAAGAATACAGGCAGCACGGATGGCAGAGTTACACAAATGTGGAGATGTTTAGGAGGTAGACCAGAATGGATGGACTTTGTGGTTGACCCAGTATATCTGTTGGCAGAGAGTGGTTTGAGCATGAGGGAAGGTTGAAGAGCAACACCACTGTGTTGGCTTGGGAAACTGGCTAAGTGGTGGTGTCATTCACTGAGGCATGAAGAATTTGACAAGAAACAGGTCTGGAAAAGAGTTTATGATTATATGTATTCAATGAAAGTACCTGTAAGAGTTCTAGGTGAAAATGCCCAAGGTCAGTAACATACTATTTTAAGTGTTTGTCAAACTGTTTTAGGTCAGGGCTGCTATAAAAAAAATAGCATAGACCGAGTGGCTTAAACAACAAACATCTATTTCTCATTTAGTTCTGGAGTCTGTGAAGTCCAAGGTCAAGGTGCTGTGGATTCAGCTTCTAGTGAGAACCCCTTTCTTGGCTTGTAGATGGCTACCTTCTCTCTGTGTCCTCACATGGCAGAGGGAACAAGGTCTCTTGTGTCCCTTTCTCTTTCCAGAAGGGCATAAATTTTATCATGAATGCCGTACCCTTGTGACCTCATCCAACCCTCATTAGTTCCCAAATACTGTTACATTGGGGTCAGGGATTCAATAAATGGATTTTGAGGGGACACAAAATTCATTGTACTAGCCTATCATATTTATTTTATCCATAATGAATTTATATTGTAATTATTTTGTTGGTTTTCTTAGCATTAGATTTGTGACATACTTTGGAATTAGAAATTATAAGCTTGATTTGAGTATCATTTTCTTTTAGTTTCTTTTTGTTTTTACTCTTTCCTGCCCCTTCTTACCTTCCTTCCATGGACATCCACTCTTTCTAGTGCTTTTACAGTATTTTTTCTGACCCCACTGTGGGACCTCATCTCAGGACAGGACTTGTTAAAGCTGTTCTACATTGCTGTCTCTTAGTGACATTGAAGCTATGTTAGAAATGTCAGGGAGTCAGCGGACAACTTGGCTGAGTGCCTGGGTGACGCCATCTTCCTACACCTGAAGTTCATCCCCAGTTCAGGATCTAGGACTTTGTGAGAAGGGCAGTCTCGTTGCCTTCTCGTGTGGGCACTTGGAATCCTCAGTGTTCACTAGGGCCGAGCATGTGGCCACCACTAATTGCTTCTGGCCAAGAGCCTGGCAGGTTCTTTGCTTATGTCCTGCTCACCCTTCTGGGGGATATTTAATTACATTTGAGCATTCTTTCTTTGGGGTTTTCTCATTTTATATCTTTAGATTTTATTATTTAATATTTCTTATATGTTTATATTTTACATATCACTGTTGTGCCTTTGAAGCAAAGGACTCTCTAAGCGTAAATTCAGTAAGATGCTACTTCCTTAGTTTGATTGCTTTAAAACTTTTACGATCTTTGTTCTAGATCATAAATCCCATCTTAAAAACTGGCAACTTAATAAGTTTAGCTAAATGTCATAAAGCCAGCTTAGTTTCCGAAGCCCACTTTTCAAAAGCCAGGAGGACCTCAGTGTAGACAAGAGCCAGCCTTGTCCCCAGGTACCTGTCCTCTCAGCCACGTTTGCCTTCCCTCCCACCGTGTCCCTGGCATGTGACTTTACAGTCAGTCATTCTAGAGGTCTAGCTGTCTTGCAGGAAAAGTTGGAAGGGGATACAATCACAAGTGCTACCATCTAAGACAAAAGCTTGTTGAAAAAATTCGTCTGAGTTGTCCATCAAAATATCAACCATGAAAGTTCAATCAAGGGGTTGTTTGTGAAGAAACAGTCACAGAGATGACTGGTCTCAATAGGAGCTTTAGGACTCATCATTAAACAAGAAAATATTTTGGCAAAAATTCAAGGTGGTTTTTGTAAAAATGTAAAAGCCACACTTTTTGCCCATTGTCTCTTGTACTGCAGAACTCCATCAGTGTAACACATTCTATCCAAAATTTCCTGTTTCCTATAAAGCTCATGGTAATGGCAGTATTGTTAGGAAATCATTTCTGAATGTGACCTTTTCCAATGTTGTGCTCTGTGGCCTCCTCTGTTCTGCATTTTCGAGTCTATAAGAACAACTGTGGCTGCAAAACCAGGAGAACACATCTCCCTGCACTGCACTAAGCTTCAAGTTTTCCTTCCCTTCACTTGGCTGAACTCTATCTGGAGTTTATCTTTGTCCCTTTGCTAAGGGACATCGTGTTTTAATAGGAAAAGGCAAATTTTAAAAATTGCAAAGATCATACAACACTCCTAACTGCTCTAAGCTGCCTAGGACAGTAGATCATGTTCATTGGGAATAAATCTATGTAGAACAGATACATAGGTTTACCGATAGCCCTTGTAGGGTTTATCAGACATTATTTCTACTAAAGCTCAAAGTAACCATGTCGTTTGAAATTTGTCCGTATACCATCGATAGAGCAGGAGAATCATAACTAGGGGCACACATTTTACTCCAACCCTGATGTTTGACTATGTACTGATGTTTAGAAGACAGAATCCACTTCTTTGGAATGTCAAAGTCAGATTTTTTTACTTTCTCAAAGTCCACTCATCTTGGTGCTAATCTGTCTGACTTCATCCACTGCAATTTTCAAGAAGGATCAACCAACTCCAAAGATTGATCTCTAACAATAGCTGGGGATTTCTTTTAAATATAGAACTTCATGAAGATAATCGAGGACTTACTGGGATGGGTTTAAGCATAAGCCATGGAATGAGGAGTTTACCATCTGTATAAATACGTAAAATAAACTTCAAGTAAAATACAGTGGAGATCTGATAACCTTTCAGTTGTACTTCATAAATGAACTAATGAGACGCCTTAGCTGGAGTGGCTAACTTACTTTTTTATTTTAGTGATTGCCCCAGAGTTGGCAATATACATTTATAAATCCAAATCCTCTTTCAAATAACACTATGCCTTTTTTGGGTAGTATGAGTTCCTTATAGTAACAAAATGATTCTAATTCCTACTTCACATCCCTGTATCATTGCTGTCATTCATGTCAGTTATGTATAAAAGTGAATAAGAAAATATATTACAGAAGATACACACATAAACATGCATAATCAAACACATTATTGGCATTATTTTTAACAAACTGTTAGATCAATTTAGAGTAGAAAAAATAAAAGTTTTTATTTAACCTTCACTTATTGCTTCTTTGATGTTTTTCATTTCCAAGTTTCTGACCTATATTATTTTCTTTCTCTTTTATAACTCTTCTAATATTTCTTGCATGGTAGGTCTACTTGCAATGAATTCTTTCAATATTTTGTTTGTCTAAGAAAGTATTTATCTTTCACTTTGAGTGATAAGTTTGTAGGATTCAAGATTCTAGGTTGGTGGGGTTTATTTTAAATTTTCTTTCAACATTTTCAGCCCACTCTCCTCTTCTTTGAATGATTTTTGAGAAGTCAGATACAGTTTTTTTGTTTCTCTGTTAGAAAGATGCTTTTTCCTTCTGGCTTCTTTCAGGATTTTTTCTGTAGCTTTGATTTTCTGTAATTTGATAATAATAGGCTTAGGTGTAAGGTTTTTTTTGTTTTGTTTTATTTTTTAATTGTTTGTTTTTAGTTTTGGCATTTATCCAAATTGGTGTTTTCTGAATTTTTTTGATCTGTGGTTTTGTATCTGACATTTATAATTTGGTGCAATTCTGGTCCCTGCTGCAAACCAGCACAGCTAGGTTCTAGGTCCTGAGTGGGAACAGTGCGGAATTAAGAAAATAGACTTAATGAGAAATAGGATGAGATTGGGAGGCCTTTGCATGCATTGCTGATGGCTAGAACAGAGTGCACTCTCCCCTCCCCCCCAACCCTCCTTTATTTATAGGTCAAAGAGAGTCATTAGCAAATCAGTGATATCTCTGATCACATTTCCAAGGCAACCCAAGAATTCTATCAAGTGCAGAAAACCCCCACCATATGTAACATCTGAACTTCACAAAACAAAGGATAAAAAGAAATTGCCTCAAGTCTTTTGTGGGGAACCTGACCAGGTGGTGGCAGAGTGGATAGAGCGTTGAACTGAGATGTGGAGGACCCAGGTTCAAGACCCCGAGGTCGCTGGCTTGAGCGCGGGCTCATCTGGCTTGAGCAAAAAGCTCACCAGCTTGGACCCAAGGTCACTGGCTCAAGCAAGGGGTTGCTTGGTCTGCTGAAGGCTCACAGTAAAGGCACATATGAGAAAGCAATCAATGAACAACTAAAGTGTCACAACGAAAAATTGATGCTTCTCGTCTCTCTCTGTTCCTGTCTGTCCCTATCTGTCCCTCTCTCTGTCCCTGTAAGAAAACAAAAAAAAAAAAGTCTTTCCAAGGGACATGGGGGATAGGACTAGTATAAATAATCCAGCACCACAGCTAACATGAAGGTATAGAAAAAATAGACTTTAGCAACTTCACAGATCAAGTGAGGTGGGGGGTTGGGCAGACTATTAGCTTACTGCCAGTTCCCCACACCTCTGTCCCCCCAAAATCTAAACTGCAAAGACTCTGTTGGTTTTCGGTTCCCAACAGGTTCCTGTGGTGGTTTCTGCTCATGAGTCTCTGCTCCTGGAAGTTGCCATTGCTGTTCCACTCTCTGTCTCTCCACTCACAGCAGCTGTCCCTGTGCCCTGTCATCTCTTATATCCAAGAAGAATTGTTGATTTTTTCATTCTATTTGGGTTTTTACTTGCTAGGTGAACTGGAAGTCTTTCGAAGGTGGCTAATCTAATGGTCTGCCATTCTGTGGGTTTTCTGAGTCCCCTCCCATTTTTACCAATTCAGTCAGCAGAGATTATTCCCTCCCTCATATGCAGACCCTTAGCTTTGTTCTCTAGTAAGCGCACTTGCTTTAGGATTTCTCAGGTCCTTTTTATGAAGGCTTGTTTTGCTCAGTGTGTCCTGCAAAATGCTGACTGCCTGCTTTTCTTATTAACCCATGAGTATTGTGAGATCTCAGGCCTCTGATGTTAAGTGTGTGTGTGTGTGTGTGTGTGTGTGTGTGTGTGTGTGTTTTGTCTGGTCCTTACACAGTGGCTGCAGAAGCGAGTTGTATGCAAGAAAGAGTTCTTTTTAACTGTGGTAAACTTTGAAAATGGATCCTTCATAGACCAGAACCATGTCCCACCTAATCCCATGAAGCGTTCTTCAAGCTTTAGCAATGCTCCAATTTGAGCATTTCTTATGTAATTTCTTATAAGTTATCCTGGACCATGACAGCCAATGTGGGTTATCAGTTCATTGGGATTTAAAAAGAATAAAATACTGTTTTAGCCTAAACAGGTAGTGGCGCAATGGATAGAGCATCAGATTGGGACACAGAAGACCCAGGTTCGAAACCCCAAGGTCACCGGCTTGAGTGAGGGTTCATCTGGCTTGAGCGCAGGCTCACCAGCTTGAGTACAGGGTCTCTGGCTTGAGCATGGGATCATGGACATGGCCCCATGGTCACACAGCCTTGAGCCCAAAGGTCACTGGCTTGAAGCCCAATATCGCTGGCTTGAAGCCCAAGTTCACTGGCTTGAAGCCCAACATTACTGGCTTGAGCAAGGGGTCACTGGCTCTGCTGTAGCCCCCCGGTCAAGGCACATATGAGAAAGCAATCAATGAACAACTAAGGTGTCGCAGTGAAGAATTGACACTTCTCATCTCTCTCCCTTCCTGTCTGTCTGTCCCTATCTATTCCTCTCTCTGACTTTCTCTGTCTCTGTAAAAAATAAATAAATAAACACTGTTTTATTTACCAGTGAAATTCTGTTGATACATTTAAAGGATTGGCTTATTGTTTGCTATACCCTCTGACGTTTTTAAAGGGTGAGGTGCCACCTCAGGCTTCTGAGTGTGCAGGTCAACCTGGGATTGGTCTGGGCCAAGCCCAGGTGAGGCTTTGTGAGGCGATGGGTGTGAGAGGGTGGCTGCTGCTTGGGTCCTGTCGTCTGTGTGGCAGTGGGGAGCCCCTCCATGTCCTTGCCAGTAAATTCAGGAAGTGACCACCTCATTGGTGTGCTCATGGCCTTTCCAGTTCTGTGGTTCTATATACCCATGAGCCCGCTCAAGGCTTGACATGACCAGGGGCCTGATACTGAGCATGTGGGCTCAGGATTTTATATGTGTGAACTTTTCTACCTGCCCCCAGGTATCCGCCGCCAGACTGCCCATTGCATGAAGAAGGGCCATGGGATGGTGAAAGCTACATTCTGTGACCCAGAGACACAGCCCAATGGCAGACAGAAGAAGTGCCATGAAAAGGACTGTCCACCCAGGTAACCTTGCAGCAGCTGGAGCTGTGCATGTCTGCCTCATAACCAATGCTCAGTGACAAAGGAAGGTCGTGTGCCTTCCTTATTAGAATAAACATGGGAAAGCCATTACAGGTCTCTGTGGCTGTGCTCGGAGCTTGTGGCCAGCTGTGAGTGAAGACGAGCTTCTCAGGGAGCAGTGTTTCTTATAGAGCTGCTGTGTTCTGTGTTTTATTATTTGGTAAGACTAAGTGTCAAAGCATTGTGGAAGAGAATGTTACGTAGGTCACCCAGAAGTTCTTCAGTTGCTGGGCTTGCCTTTTCTAAGACCATGTTGCCAGTGTGTCAGTAACTTCCAGACAACATGCTGACACTTCAGATCCCAGTGCCCATATGTACCTAAGGCTGCCTTCCAGGCAGGTTCCAGAGTAGGTTTACGAGCCAGGCTTTCTTAATGCCAGCACTATTGACATTTGGGGTGGGATAATTCTTTGTTATGAGGGGGTGGGGGCATCTTGTGCATTGTAGGATATTTAACAGTACTCCTGGTCTGTAGTTATTTAGATCTGAGTAGCATCCTGCCTCCTCCTCCACCCCCCATCTAGATTGTGACAACCAAAAATGTCTCCAGATGTCTCCTGGGAGACAGTCACCCTAGTTGGAACCATTGTAGTAGAGGTATTTGTTTGCTGCTAATCATATTGGTTGAAGAAATTGGGATCCTAGAAGGTAGCTTGGATGTTATTATGAGAGATTTATGTTAAAAAGAAAAAGAGAGGAAGAGGGAAGGAAGGGAGAGAAAGAAAGAAAAAGGAAGGGGTGAAGGAAGGAAAAAAGAAAGGAAGGGAGGGAGAGAGGGATGGAGGGAGGGAGGAAGAAAATAAGGAAGCAAAGAAGGAAGGAAGGAAGGAAAAGAAGGAAGGAAATAAGGAAGGAAAAATAAAAGGAAGGAAGGAAAGAGGGAGGAAGGGAGGGGAAGGATGGATTCTGGGGACCTCCCTCCTTCTCCAGTGACCTTAGACAGGGGTTGTATTTAGGTTGTTTATTCATTCCTTGGATCCTAAGGAGACACACTAGAGGAGTTTAGTTTAGCAGGTGACAAGTTGGCACAACAAATCAAACAAATGACAGGCTAACTTCTAAAGAACTAGATGAATATGAGAGATGCCAAAGAACTAGGTTTAAAAAAAGAAGTCTAGACAAGTCAGTGAAAGCAAGCCACGCCAGTCTCTTAAAGGTCCAAACAGGCAGGACCCAGGGCCAGAGTCCCAAGGCTACTCCCTGTCCAGCTCTGTGATGTCTTGTGGGTGAGAGATGGGCTGAGGCAGAGTTGGACCTGCCTCTGTCGAGGCAGGACAGAGGTTTGTGCCACCTCCCCTCGTTGTGGCTCCATCGCCCGGAAGAACAAGGAACTCCTGGGGACACAGGGCAGCACTGGGCTGTGCGTGTCATCGTAGTTTCTGTGGGTCCTTCTCAGGGCAGAGTCAGCCAGGAAAGAGGAACCTTTCTTAGAGCTGATGGAGAGCCTGCTCCTCTGAAGACTCTGTGTGTTTCCCTCAAAGTTAATGACCCTCTACCGATGAATTCCTTCTGCGCTCATTGGACAGCAGCCACTGCGCACATGCCTGGGGTTCTGGCCTGGCTCTCAAAGCCTCGCTCTCTGCTGGATTGGCTACCTTCTTAAAACCACAGATGTTTTTTCTCTGAGTCTAATTTTATCACTGGGATTCAGGTTCTCATTCTTACTGCTTTAAGTGGCTGCCTAGGCCTTCCTGTTATCAGCTAATGCTTACTAAGCATTCCTTATTTCGCATGAGAGAAACAACGCCAATAATAACCATATAGTAGTGACCATTTATTACACTGATATTATGATATATAAAAGACATACATTTAGTGTCTACCCCGGTTCCAGGCAGAGCTCCTAGGACCTTTGGTGTCTCCGAAGTATGACTGATAAGTGTCAGTTGTATGCTCTGGAGGCTACTGGTCGCATTGGGCTCAGGACAGGGATTGGTTGCCAGAGGAATCGACCATGTGCTCAGAGGGTTGCAACTTTCAGTCCCCACCCCCCAACCTCTGGGGACATTTTGGTTGTTTCCAAGTTTTGACAATTATGAATAAAGTTGCTATAAACATCCACATACAGGTTTTGTGTGGACGTATATTCTCAACTCCTTTGGGTAAATGCCAAAAAGTGGATTTACCCAAAAGAGTTGAAAATGTATTGAGAATCCACTCTTCTTTAATCCTCTCTATGTTGCCACATCTTTCATTCTTGTTAGCTACTCTATTTGGTAGATATTTTTATAAACTTCAAGTTGCAACATCTTTCTCTGTCACTGAACTTTCACAACATCTGAAAAGTGCGTACTTATCATCCTGAGTCGTTTCCCCCTCCCCAAATGATTTCATATGCAAGATTTATTATTATTTATTCCGGAGTTCTTACCCTTCAGTACTAATTCGTTTCTACATTTAATTTGGACATCCTATGTTCTTTTCCAAATGAATATCTAAGAGAGAGATTATTAAGATTCTGATCATCCAAAAATAATGAAATATTTTGATGATATTAATATAAGAAAGATGCATTACATGGCCAGTGGCTTCCAAGATGGGCTAGCCTGTCAACAAAGAACTTCTTTGCAATTAAAGTGTATCTGACTCAAGAAAGAAGAATCTCCTTCTTACTGACTTCTGTCTGAACTTTGGTTTACAGCCTGGCTCAGTAATCTGCTCTCCTGTGCTTGATTTCTCTTTCAGTGGTTGAACTAAAAATATATATACGTGTGTGTGTGTGTGTGTGTATATATACACACACACACACATACATATATACATATATACACATACATACATCTATATACATATACATGTGCATATATTGCATATATGTATATACTTACACACACATATCTATGTATATGTACATTGGGGTGTTTGCTGATCTCCTCTCATGTGGCCGTGTCTGTCTGCAGGTGGTGGGCCGGGGAGTGGGAGGCATGCTCGGCGACATGCGGTCCCCATGGAGAGAAGAAGCGGGCGGTGCTGTGCATCCAGACCGTGGGCTCCGACGAGCAGGCCCTGCCGGCCACGGACTGCCAGCACCTACTGAAGCCCAAGACTTTCATTTCCTGCAACAGAGACATCTTATGTCCATCGGACTGGACAGTGGGCAACTGGAGTGAGGTGAGCTCAGGGCTTCAAAGGGGAACTGGCATTATTTATGCTCATCAGCTTTTCCCCTTCCTCATCATTAATCAAGCCAAAGTGACCCTAGAGAAGGTGGCACAATGGCCAGTGTCCATCACCTCTGGCCTGTTTACTGCGTTTTCCACTGCCCAGTATTCTCTCTTGCTCTTCCACTCTTCCAGGATCTTTCTCTCACTTGTCCAGTGCTCAGATACCTGCCAGGGATGAGTTGGGCCCTCTTGCCCCAGCTCACAACAGCTAACTGCTAAATCATCACGATTTCTGCTGATCTTTTGTTAAGCCTTTGGGAGCCAATCAGGGCTCCCCACCCATTGCAAGAACCAGTTTGTTCAACATTCACCAGTACTTATGTTTCACTGGCACTAGATAATAAAGTAAAGCCAGGAGTGTTGCTCAAACAGTAGAATGGTGGGCAGGACACTTGACACTTGAAGATGCCTCTCAAACCATCCATCTTTTAAACACATGTCAAGCCCAGACCTGAGCAAGATTCAGGATGTCTGCTATCATTAGACCCATAAATTCAAATAAGTTTTGCATTTTCCCAAAATTAATCTGATCTAATTCTCTGAGTATAACTAGAAATTAGTGGGTTAGGTCATGAAAACTCCCAAGCTTCAATTTTTGGGGTCACTATGGAACATGGTATGATCAAGGCTTGTGCTCCCAGAATCTGCTGAGGAGGTGGACCCCTTTATCTCCAAGGATCCCGGAGTCTCCAGGAGCTCCACTCCACTCCGTCTGCACGTTTCAGTCAGTGACCTAAGGAAAGACTGGAAAACAAGTGCCTTTTTAAAACCAGTGGGGCAAAACTTATAGATGGGTGCTGATTTCCTGTAAGGTTCCTTGGGAAGCCATGTGCTTTCCGTAATAATGCTGCTGTGGACCAGTATATCTGAGGTTGTCCTCTTAGAACTCACCTTTAGAGAAAGGGACATTTGATCAGGAGGATGACACAGAAAATCAATTACAAACTAAGTCTGATAGATAAGGAAGTAATGTGATCAATTTGGATAAAGCCTTTTTGTTTAAAAAGTGATATCTGATTATAAGTAAATGAGATTGCTTTTTATCACTTATAAAGATACTCTGAAAGTAATATCTGAAGGGGGGTTTGAAAATTTGTATAAGCAAAGGTGCCATCTCTGAATATAATTGAAAGCAGGAAACACTCATCTGAATACAGCCACTTTGATAAAACCCAGTTCCAGAAAATCTGTCTCATTAGTTTATAGCACTGGTTAGGTTTATTTACTTCAATTCCTGTACAGAATGCACTCTTGGGCATCTAGGTGAAATTTTTTTAAATGGCATGTATGGTCCTTGTATTGTAAAAGCTTCTTATCAAATAGAGAGATAGGACCAAAACAAAGGGCAAAGGTATACATGCAAAGGAAACATGCCTATAAACTAATATGGGTGTACTACTGACAGGTGCGCTGATGCATGTGCACATATCAGCAGTGGTCCAGAACATCTCTCTACTATCCCCAGAAAAGTCGAGTGACAGCCTGGGGCTGGCCCCTTCATCCACCACAACCTGCATAGATTGTTGAAAGTTTCAGTGTTGTTAAAATAAGGCTGAATGGGGTATTGTGACCGGTCCATTAAATCTGTTTACCAGAAATGCTTTGGCTGCATTGGAAGCAGTTAATAATTTTGGGCACGTAGAATTTACTAATTGCCAGAGTCTCCATGCTTTTTTAAAGAACTGCAATTGCATATTTGGCTGAGGATTTCTTTTTATTGTGTTCACATTTATGGTGAGCAAAATGATGTGACCGAACTGGAGACAAAAGACTAAAATGTTGGCATGATGTGACAAGTGCTCGTGTCTCTTGTTCCAGATACAGGCCATTGCATAGTGTGTTAACAGCAGACAGGAAATCCAGTTTCTAGTGTCCACTTGACAGAACTGAGCAGACAGGCTGAGCAGCTGCCCTCATTCAGCACAGGTGCCTGTAGTTAAAAAGACTTATCCAATGGGTCTTCCTCTCTTCCTGCTGCTGTCTTGCTAATGTCTGTACACATTAGCCCTCAACTTCTCAAATATTCTATGTGCTGGACAACAGTGAACTGTCTTTGGCATACTAACTATGCTCAGTTACCTTTCTAAGAGAGATGGTATAGCGATATAGCGATTTTTATTATATATATAGCTTTTATAGTCTGGATTTTGTCTTGGGATTGACATTAATTCATGCAGGGTAGTGCTCCAGCAGTACCTGGACATTTGGTCTGCTCTGGGCAGTTTGGGGTCACCCTACATGAGTCTGACGTTAGAATATAATGAGGCCAAAAGACCCGAGAAGTCTGAGGCTCCCAGACTCCTAGAGAGTGGTCCTCCTGAGCTGACCAAGGTGGGAAGAAGGAGGAGAGGCAAGTCCATGAGCTGCTCTTCTCTGTCAAGGCAGATCTGCCAGCCCAAGCAATGAGAGAAGGAGGGCTCGGCTGGCCCAGCAGTCAGAGGGGGCACTAGTGAGAGCTAGAGGTTCCCAGGGAGGGGTCTCTGTCCCCTGTGACCAGCCCCTCCCCCTCTAAGCTCAGCTTTCAACCCCCAATCTTAAGTTTCATCAGGAATCTTCTGGTTTTGCTCTGCCTGCTTTCTGGGCTTGAAAGACAAAGAATGGGGGACTCTGTATGTTGTAAACAAAGACAGAGTATCAAAGTTTCTGTGGCTCTCATTTTTACTATCACTTTAGGGACAGGCCTTGTGAGAGGCAGACATTCTAGTGGTGAAAGACATGGTCTCTGGGACACGAGCTCCGGGGTTCAAATCCCGGCTCTGCCACTTACTGGATGGGTGAATTTAATCTCTTTGTGGTGACTTCTACTTCTCTATGGCTTCTGTTCTCCATCCATAAAATGTGGACAGCAGTAGTACTTAGACTTAAAGAAAGTACTAAATGAATTAATATTTCTAAAGGTCTTACTAGAACAACACCTGGCACACAGTAAGTTCTATACATATAATTATTAGTTAGCAAAGTGAATAGACAGAAATAACAACAATGTCATCCATCGTTTGTCGAGTGCTCTCTACACTAGTTTGCCTCATTTAACCTGTAAAATAACTCCCTGAAGTAGATATTAGTTTATTAATTCCCCTATTTCTCCTAGTAGTTAGACTAACAGATTGAGTGGAACAGCAATTTTTCTAGATTTTCCAGCCCTGACAAGCCCTAGGTGTATGGCCTTGAGCTAGTGTTAAACCTCTCTCAGCCTTTTCTCATCTAGAAAGACAGGGTTATTGTTAGGCTTGAAGATAGTCCATGTATCCCCTCACAGAGTGCCAGGCAAATAGTAACTGTTCACTAAATGGCAATTTTATTATCAGGCAAGAAAACAAGGGCCTATTCTCCATGCTACTCTGATTTTGCAAGCCTGGCCCGTCAATGGCACCCAAATATCCTGACAGAATTGACCTGTGGCCCCCTGCATTGGGGACCAGAAATCAATAGCCAAACTCAGGACCATTTTATGCAGACCACTGTAAGCACAGGGCTTAGGGCTTGCAAGTTTTTCTCAAGGCCCCCACCAGTGTTAGGGACCTGAAAAAAAGGCTAATGCATTACACCCATAAAAATAGAAGGATACTGCCAAGTCAGAATTCAATGTCTGATTACATATTAATAGAACATACATATTGGGCATTTAGTATCTGCAGTAAATACCTTTATAGTTAGTAACACAATATTTTACAATGGCCTTATTAAGTCCCATTTTACTGGTGAAGAGACTCGGGCACAGAGATGTTTAGAAACTCTTCCAAAGTCACATAGCCCCAAGCAGAGAGCCAGGATCGGAGTGCAGTCAGCAGAGCTTTTACTCTGAACTTGGCCATACAGCATCTCAAACGCCTGCAAGTGTAACAACATGACAGCTCTCAGTGGTCCTAAAAATATATGCAGTGCTTGGAAACAATGTGTAGGTCAGCTTTTTCCACTTTGCAGAAACTCGAGACGATGCAGGATGGTTGTTGAGAAATCAGAACCATCCGTAAATTAAATGTCCGCCTCACCAAATATTTCCCAAAGCAAAAGAATGAAAAGCCTTTCAAGTGGTTTTTACAGAAAAAGATTGTATTTCACTTGAAACTAGAAATGCTTTTTGATATACTTGAGGGGCCATGAGGCTCAGCTTCCAAGAACCGCTCAGCCCAGGGTCTGGGGAGATCTTGATCTGCCCTTTGTGTGTCTGAGTAAAAGCACCCAAATAAACAGATGAACAGAACAACCCATTTAGCCACGTCACTGAGACTTTGTTAACTGCAAAGCTGTTCACTTAGGTGTGGAGTGTGTGAGTGACCAGACAGACTCGATGCTCATGTCCACAAATGAGCTGTCCTAGCTCCCCAGACAGAAGACATGTCTACTGCTAAATGAGAACTCGGCTGAAGTCCCACGGGAGTTCCTGCCCCTGAAGGAAGACAGAGCATGGAAGGCCAGGAGACACTTCTGAGTTGCTAACTTTAGTGCTCCCCAGGGCCAGTGAAGGTCTAAGGTGCTCCTGTTGGGCTGGACACCTGACGCTTAGCCTCAACTACCTGCACTTTGGCAGGAGGTGTCTGTAAGTGCCAACATCTCAGCTCTTCCCAGACATCAGCAGCCTAAGCTTTGCCAAGCTTCCCAGAGAACACTTGTGGGCCATCTCTCATGTGAAACAACTACTCACAGAAAACCAGTTGGGGGCCATTGGTTCTCTTCATCGTGTCTGATTTTTTTATTAAATGGTCAGAGTACTGTATGAGTTTCCTACGGCTGCCATAGCAAAGTACCACAACCTGGGTGGCTTAAATAACAGAAAGGCATTGTCTCACCTCCCTGGAGGGCAGAAGGCCAAGATCAGGGTGCTGTCAGAGTGGGCCATTCTCAAGAAATCTGCATTGGGGTCAGAGATCCAACAGACAAAGACAAATGTGACACAGCCAGGGAAGACTCCCAGACCATTCATGTCCAAGTGCCAAGTATTGGTGGATAACTTAAAACATCCTTGGAAAGGAAAGCTAAAAATGGATCAGTTTGGTAAAAATACAGCTTTTTCAAATCATCTAGAATATGCAGTTTATGTAGAAACTATGTGTGGTTCGCAGCTGCTCACACTGATGAAACAAGTATTCTGTACCATGAATCCTGATCGAGGACGGTCCTATTCGGATTCCCCCAAAGGCAGTCTAGCTGCCTGGGCTTTAGCATGTCTACGGAACATGGAGGGAACACTGAGACAGGGTCCCTGCCTCGGTCCCCATTACTGTGCTACAGGGCTCACCTAACACTCTGCAAAGGGTATCTCCAAGGTCCTGGATCTACATACATTTGTGAGCATTTTTAGCTTTTATTATGACTCTACCTGACACAGGCAAGTGAAAAGGGAGCTTCTGGTGCCTGGGTGAGACTATGTGACTTATAATGGGAACTAAATAGATTTCAGGGGCCATATAAACATTTTATGTTAATTTGATAGCATCAAAAACATAGGGAAAATATTATTATGATCTTCTTAAAAGTTTAGGTGACATATTTAAATCTTTATACTCTTCATGAATCCATTACCCCACACTCCTAACCCTGGGAGACATCATTTATACTGTCATGGTTTGTGTTTTCCATTTATGGAGCATAAATGGTTGGTCCTGAGCCTGAGCTGATCTCCAGGAGACATATATTTCCATAGGGAACTAATGGAATACAGAAACAAAATATAAAAATGTAAAAATTTTAGCTGCACAAGTCAGTTGCCATTGTGCCCGTCTGATTTGTTGTAAAACTGAGCATAAGAACCAATGCCTCCTAGAATCTATGTAAACACAATCAATTAAATAAATTAAAAAAAAAAAGAACCAATACCTCTTTCCCACTTAGACTAACCACTGTGTCTCTTTCCCAGTGTTCTGTTTCCTGTGGGGGTGGCGTGCGGACTCGAAGTATCACGTGTGCCAAGAACCATGACGAGCCCTGTGACGTGACAAGGAAACCCAACAGCCGAGCTCTGTGTGGCCTCCAGCAATGCCCGTCAAGCCGGAGAGTCCTGAAACCTACCAAAGGCACAGTTTTCAATGGGAAAAAGCTGCCGACATCTGAGCATGACCCCTTAAAGCCCATTCTTCCAATGACACCACATCCCAGAATGCTGACCACACCCCCAGTGCCTGTGAGCACTGAGTCTGTGAGCATGAGTCCCCTGGCAAGCAACAGCCCTGGTCCCGCCACAGCCTCCAAAGAAGGGGACCTGGATGGGAAACAGGGGCAGAATAGCTCAACCCAGACAGAACTGGGTACCCAGGCTGCCGTTTCCACTGGAACGACTTCCCAGCCTGTTCCCACTGCCCGGTCTCTGAGCATCCAGCTGAATGAAGAGAATGTTCCCAGTTCCATCCCTGGTCCTGCCTCAGAAGGAGAACTTTTAGCCACAACAGCGAGTGGTTCTGATTTGGCATCTTCCGGCAACCCTATGACATGGCCGGTGACTCCCTCTTACAGCACCTTGAGCAAAGAACCAGACATGGAGATCCACAGTGGCTCCGGGGAAGACAGTGATCAACCCACGGACAGAAAGGAAAACGACTCTGTGATATGGACCCAGACCAGAGCACCTGGAAACGATGCTTCGGGGGTAAGAGGTACAGAAATGCCACCTGGACCTCTGCCAACACCTTATCTTTGGGGAACGTCCTTGTGGCCACCTGTCAGCACAGTGACAGAAGGACTGCCACGCAGCCAAGAGCCTGCTACTCTCAGAAACGGTACACCCAGAGCTGAGGGGGTGGTCACTGAAGAGCCAGCTCACGGTTCACTCCCTCTGGGGGGAGTCCGCCTGCCAGCACCTGCAGAATGGTCAGTAAACCACAACCTCCCAGAACGTCCAAGCAACGCGAATCTGACACTGAGTTCTGGACCCATCCTGTCAGAAGAAGATGCAACCAGTCTGATGGCAGAGGGTTTTTTGATAAATGCCTCCAGTTACAAGCAGCTCTCAATGGACCACAGCCCTGCGTACTGGGTCGTTGGGAACTGGAGTGAGGTAAGAGGTCCATCTCTTAGCCCATGCCTGTTTGACTCTGGAAAATAGTTAGGGGTGTTGCATTCTTGTGCAAATTTCAAAGTAGGCTTGTATGAAATATAGTCTAATGTGGAATAAACATAAAGCAGTCAGGTGTATGCCCTCACCTCCTTCCATACATCCCTAACTCCAAAAATGGAAAGAAAGAAAATAAATCTCAACACAAGGGAACAAACATAGTAAGTTATACTGAAAATGAAAAGAACCTTGAACCAAGGCAGGAAGGAGGTCTGGGTCAGCCAGCTGTGTGGTAGTAGAGAAGCCAGCCCTTGCACTGAGTCTGCTTTTTATCTGCAGAACAATGAGCTACTGTAGGTCATCTCCCGTGTCCCCTCCAGCCATAAACTGTGAGGATCCTATGATGAAGGCTGACTGAAAAGGCTCGTTTCATTCCAAAAGCTAATGTGTGAGACCCTAGTCTAAACCTGTCAAATAATAACAATTAGAATGGAAATCCAACACCACATCCTTTAAAAGAATTCTGTATCTCCGTGTATCAATGATTTCTTTTCTTTTGGGTGTGTTTGATTGCATACAAAAAAAAAGAAAGAAAAGAAAAAACATTTTGACTTATTAAAAGAATTAGAAAATAGAGGAAGAAGAAAATAAATGATGAAAAAATGTTAGTCCCTACATTCAGTCTTCAGGAATTTGGCTAGGCATTTGTTTTTCCTTTTCTAGAACTAATTCAGTCCTTTGAAGCGTCCAAGTCATTTCTCACCCATATGAATTTCAAATGCACAGTATGTGTACTTGTTAAAAATAATTTGACAACTCCAAAAAGGACTTTGTGGCAAAATAATCACACATTCAAATCATGTAGCATTTTTATGACACTTCATGGCTCATGTTTGTAGCTAAAGGGAAGTGCGGTAATAGTTGCTAATACGAAGCACCCAACATTTCATTTACAAGGCATGTTAATTTCCAAACCACTTTCATATGTAAGCTCTTATTTTCTCCTTTTAACGGCCCTGAGAAACAGGTAGGGTCTGGTTTACACCAATTTATAAATAGAGCAACTAAGATTTTTCAATGATTAAATAACTTGTCTAAGGACATACTTGTCATTTGGATGCTGAAACTTCTAACTCTACTCGTATCTGCTGTCTCTAGTGAATTTTAGCACCAATTGACAACTTAGCTGTATAAAATTTTCTGTATGAATTAATCATCACCTTTGGTCATAGAGCCGACTGTATTGGCAATAAATAGGTACAGTCAAACTTTCAAAACTTTTTGTTTGCATTTGAACTCTGTTCTCACATTTATTCATGTTTAATTTCTGAAGTAAGTTATTACATCGTTTGTCAGTGGACCAGCATCTTACTCTCTCCATTTGCAAGTAAAGAATACACTTTCAGGAGGGAAAACGATTTTCATGCTTAGCATAATACAATTTCTTGAAACAATGAGAGGAATAGGTCTTATGATTCTTGACATTTTAGTCACATTTCTTTCCATTAGAAAAGTTCTACTGCGTTCTTAACAGTGAGCATTTATAAAACGGGTACCGTGCTTTAATAGCATGATTGTATGCTAATTAACATTAATTCTCTCATTAAATTCTCACCACAGCCCGAGGAGATTGGTAATAATTCCCTGCATTTCAGAGATGAGGAAGCCGAAGCTGAACGACATTAAGTGTCTAGCCAGGGTCACGCAAGCGCGTGAGTGGGGGAGGAGGGATCTGACCCAAGCACACAGATGGCATAGCCTCCGAACCACTGCTTTGCACATCAGAAAATACCACTATGCTCTCTGCTTTCTGTTCTGTTTTCTTTGGCCATCTGACATAAAAGCAATGTCAGTTAAGAGGTGACGCTGGGTAGACAAATGAGAAAATCTCAAAGTTCACAAGCAAGTATTTTGAAATAACTCTGAGGGCTCCATGGTTATTTTGAGCTCACAGGGCCAAATGGTCCCCATACTGTGACCACAGTGGGTTCAACCTAGAAATAAAATTGATCTGAGGGATGTCCTTGAAAGGTAGGACTTGAATATGTATCTCCCCTTCTAAAAACATGGGGCATCACGAACAGACAGATACACAGGCATTTTGTCTTCCATCTGTCCAACCCATCTGGACAGTATGTGGCCTCTGCAGACTCAGAGGGAACACATTATGGAAACTGAAGCTACTAGCTATTTTGTAGTGTTGATAGTTAAAGAGATGTGGTCTGAAAGCACCTGCAATTAAACACACTGTGGGCCTTGAGAAGAACACACGTCTTGGTCAAACAGAATATGATAGAGTAGGTGGTAACAGGCATAGATATAGGGTTGATGTCAGAATGATCTAAGTGTGATATGTATACATAATTAGGAATTACACACTCACACACACAAGACTAGGCTGTTGTAACAAACAGAACATACAAGTTATGATTCATTAAAGCAGAAGTAGATTTATTTGCTCACATAATAAAACAAGGTAATTCCATGTCTGCAATGGTGACAATGATGCTCTGATCCCGGCAGTCATTTGGAAACCCAGCCTAACAATGGCTCTGCCATCCTCCTATCATCAAATTTTCCCTGGGGTCACCATCCTGGTCTCAGAATAGGAAAACAGCATAAAGGTTATTATGTAGGGGGTCTATGGGCCAGGCCTGAAAGGGGCATGAATTAACTGCTGCTCACACTCCATTGTCTTGAACTCAGTCACATGACCAAACCAAGTGCAATGCAGCTGAGAAATGTAATCTAATTGTGCACCCAGGAAGAAGAAACAAAAGTTTATAGTGAGTATTTCGCAGGGTCTGCCACTGAATGACATGGCCCACTGTGTGTTTTAGAAAGCTCATTCTGGAATCAGAAAGGATGAGGAATTTGACTTGTTGGGAGGTTACCACAGTGGTTGAGATGAGGCAATGAGAACTATGGCAAGAATGCTTAGGATGAGGAGGGGAAGATAAAATCAAAATACCTTTGAAACTTAACACCAGTAGGACTTTGTGAATAATTGATGTGGGGTATGAAAGGAAACAGGGGGAGAGGAGTCTCATGACTATTGGAACCTTGGGTGTCTATTGGTGGTGCTCCCATAAATTGAGATGTTGCACACTAGATACAAGGAGTGAATCTTAATAGAAACAAAGAAAGGAGGAATGATGGGTTTAGTTTTAGATGGAGTTAAATTGGTAGTACCTTTGGGGTATCCAGATGATAACCAGCAGATGTTTGTGGGTGGGTCTGAGGTTCTTGAGAAAGGTGAAAACTAGAGATAAGGTTTGGTAGCCAAGACCAACAGGTAGAAGTTAGAACCTTGAGAGTGAAGGAGGTCACCCATTAACCTGCAGAAAAGAGGAGTGGGCCAGGGATGGGCCTCTAGAAAACAGCAGCATTTTAAGGAGGAGGCTAGAAAAGAGGTCCCATGTGGAAGACTGGTGAGAAATAGCCTTATTTAAGATTTAAGCCAACAACCTGACCAGTGGTGGCACAATGAGTAGAGCTTTGACCTGGGATGTGGGATGTGGGGGTTCCAGGTTCAAAACTCCGTGGTTGCCAGCTTGAGCACAGGCTCACCAGCTTGAGCACGGGGTCGCTGGCTAGAGCTTGGGATCATCAACATGACCCCATGGTCGCTGGCTTGAGCCCAAAGGTCACTGGCTTGAAGTCCAAGGGCACTCACTTGAGCAAAAGGGCATTGGCTCAGCTGAAGCTCTCCCCTCTCCTGTCAAGGCATGTATGAGAAGCAACCAATGGATAACTAAAGTGCCAAAACTACATGTAATGCTTCTCATATTTCCCCCTTCTTCTTGCTTTCTCTCTCTCTCTCTCTCTAAAAAAAAGACTTTAACCAAGAGAAATGGTGGCATGGATCGTAAGGACTGACCATGGACCTAGTGGATTTGACAATTAGCAGGTCCCTGGTGACTCTGGGAACAGCATCTGTACTGAGATGGGGGACATGACAAACCAGTCCACGGGGCAGACACTCAGGAAGCTATCACAGTCCCCAGAGAGAAATAAAGTCCTTCTCAGTCCTCAAGTTAATACAAATGTTTTATTAAAAAGTAGCATTAGGATGGTCCATAAATTAGTTTCTTTCCTCACCATCTTATCTTTCCATCCAGTCACCAAAACTCAAAGCAGTTGTGGAATTAATCAATTTAAATGTGTTCTAATGCTTTTGTCTGGAAGATAGTTAATATGTAATACTTAATTGCTAAATGTTCATTGATTCTATGAGAAATTACTATATCCAAATAAACTAAACCAAAATAAAAGTACACATCAAACCTGATGACTATTTAAGCCCAGAGGTTAAGTGATACATGTTGATTATAGTCTAATCAAGATGCACAGAATTAATTCTATCTCAAATGTCATCATTTGAATTTGACAAAAATAAACTGTCTTATTGAATACATCTTAGGTCACCAAGAATTTGGCAGCCATGATGGAGCCAACTGAGAGCTATTAATTCCAGGGACTTTGGCTGGAAAAAGGGCATTGGCCCAGACTGCAGAGTTTTTCAAAGCCACAAGCATAGAACAGAGTTCCACACTTGGCAGGAGTTTCCTTCATGACTGGGCTTGGTGCCTGGGCCCCCTTTGTGCAGCTTATAAAACCAAATGTTAGCAAAGAATTGTCAGAGAGGGTCAGGACTCAGAATGAAGACTCTGGGTTTTAAGTTTCCCATTATCCCCAATTTTTTTTTCTGCTTATTTCTGAAGCTGTTGTTTTAGGGTCGCCCCTCTTTATAATGTCGTCACTCTCCTCTCAATCACAAAGTCTTAGAAACCCAGCCTCACCATTGATATCAATCTGCCCCTGTGCTGCTAGAAGAACCCTAACAGTTTTTCAAACCAGTCACCTCATCATTCTGTCATCTCCTTTTTATTTCCTGTTAGTTTAGGGCCCAGTGTCTTCCAGCCTAATGGTCGGAGGCATTTGAAAAAGAATGGGAGTGTTTTTGTTGCAATGATTGGGATGAGGGGCTGCTACCGGTATTCCTTGTCTGCGAGCCAAAGATGACAGGAGTCCTGCAACATTCGAAGAGGTCCTTCCCTTATAAGGAAGAATTGTCAGGACCAAAATGCCGCTCACACCCCAGTAGTCAAGAATGAAGAACCCTGGGTTACTCCTCTCATTTAGCACATCTGCTGGACACCTCCTTGCTGGTCTGTGCATCTCGGTCTCTCCCTTCTCCAGTGCTTTCCACACATCATCACAGTGATGCCAGACTGTCAAATCAGTCTTCCTTCCTTTCTTTTTAATTTTAGTGAGAGAAGGAAAGGCAAAGAGATAGACTCTTGCATGCATCCTGACTGGGATTCACCCAGCAAGCCCAGTAGGGGGCGATGCTCTGCCCATCTGGGGCTGTTGCTCCATCGCTCAGCAACCAAGCTCTTCTTAGCACCTGCAGCAGAGGCCATGGAGCCATCCTCAGCACTTGGGGCCAACTTGAACAAACCAGTCAAGCCATGGCTGCGGGAAGTGAAGGGAGATAGAGAGAGAGAGAGAGAGAGAGAGAGGAGGGGGAAGGGTGGAGAAGCAGATGGGCGCTTCTATGTGACAGGATCGGGAATAGAATCCAGGACATCCACACACTGGGCTGATGTTCTACTGCTGAGCCAACCTGCCAGGGCCCAGATCAGTCTTCCAAATGGAACATTGTAGTCATTTCAAAACTCCTGCTCACAAATCTTTACTGTCTCTTCATTACATATCCCATCAGATGAAATCCATTCTAACATCCAAATAGACTTCACAGCATAATCCAGCTTTCACACCAGATGCCTCTTGTTTTTCTTCATCCACCTTCAACTTTAAGAAATCTAAACTCAGTTTCTCCAAAACCTTCTCTGACTCTCCCAGTATAAAGTCTTTAATGTATGCTCTTTCCTCTGCCAGGAATGTTCTTTCTTTTCTTTTCTGCCCCTTTAAATCCTACCTGCTCTTCAGTATCGACCTCTGTAAAAACTTTGCCTGATCCTGAAGATCATAAATAATCTCTAAAGTTCCTTAGAGCACGTTCCTCTAACTCCCTGTAATTTAAAAACTTTAAAAATGGACATGAAAATGAAGTTGGCACTGTAACTAGACTTGGAGCTTGCAACCAGACTCGCTGGGTTTGGATCCTGGCTCACTCACTCCCTGTATGTCCCCACTGCACCCCATTTTTCTCCTCTATGAAACGAGGATGATGGCACTGCCCGACTCATACGTCTGGGAAGAGGCAAAGGGAATAACTCTGTAAGGTCCTCAGAGCAGTGTCGGGCATGTGGGGAGCATTCAGTGTTTGCTCTGATGTTTAGTAACAAAACAGGAAACAGGTGTTACCCTGTATGCAGGGGTGTGGCTCTTATTTTGACAGAAAAACACCTCCCACTGAGTTACCTCTTCATTCATTCAGCTCCTCTGGGCCATTCAGTGAAATAGAGGCTCTGCAGTCGTGCAGATGGAAGTGAGAATATAATTTTCCGCAGCCGTTCACTTTGGCTTTTCACATGATGCAGCTCTCCGTGTCGGATCTAGTTCTGTACACCCTGCAACCTAATCCTTTCCCAACAAATCGGTTCCCATGGGGTCACTAGCTGTTTCCAGGACAGCGTGAAATTGTCCCTCAACCTCCTCACAGTCTTCCTTTCTTCTCTGACCCCCACTCCCAATTTGAACCTAATATAAATGACAGTCTATGGAATCCCAGTTACTCTTCCTGCATTCTATGAACTTCCCCTGTCAGTTTTACCATTGGACTGTTGTTTGCTGCTTAAATAGTAACTGTCTAAAAGGAATGAGACAAATATCTGCTCAGCACATCTAAATCTAGCAGGACTAGATGCAGATTCCCAGAGACAACATGCATTTATTTGCAACATACTATGGTGCTAAGGACTATAGATATCACTTGCGATTTAACATGGTCATCACTAGCCTAGGAATTTGGTCTTCCTGCCTCCTTTCCTGGGTTTGGTCAAATGTCATGTTTTTCTCCATGTTGTACTATAACAGCATACTGTCTTTGTGACCTTAAACTTGCCTTCTAAACTCTCTGGGCCTCGACTATCTGGAAAGTGGGACCTTGCAGGGGTGTTGTGTTTAGTAGGTAACATTTGCAGAGCACTGGCCGTGTACATGAATCATCTCTTTCGTCCTCATTACAACCCAGAGAAGCAGATCCAAGTGTTTTCACCAGTTTTACAGGCTAGGAAATTGGGAAATCACAAATGATTACACAGTTAGCCAACTACAGAACTTTAATTGTATCCCGTGTCTCAGAAGGTTATAGAAAATGTAGGAGAGATACCTGTTATATTGTTGTCTCAATTGACTATTGCCACAATAATGCTAAATAACAACCATCCACCATACCTCAGTAAACATTTATTTTTGTTCATGAGTCTGTGGGTCAGCTGGGAGGTTCTGCTGATCTGCGCTGAGTTTAGCTGACGTCAGCTTGGCTCATCATGCAGCTGCTGGAGAGTTGGCCGAAAGCGGGCCGCTCTGGGATGGCCTTGGCGAGGTCACCCGCTCTGTTTCACATGAGCTCTCATCCTGCAGCCGGCTGGCCTGGGTCCATTCTCATGGCAAAGACAGGGTCCAGGAGAGAGGATTGAAAGAAGCAGAACTTCTTGAGAACTGGCACAACATCATTCACTGCATTTCATTGGCCAAAGTTGCAAGAACAGTCCTGATTCAAGAACTGGGGAAATATATTTCACTGTCCAGCCAGAGGAGCTGCAAAGTCCCATTGCAAAGAGCATGGGCGTGAACACTGGGAGCCGCCAGTGCAGTCAACCTAACACAGTGGTCAGTGCAGTTCAGCTGTCATGCCCTCTGTTATATCCACATAGTGTAGCAAGGAGAAAATGCTGGGGCTTATGAGAGATACAAACCAAATCCTAAAAATCCCTTTTTTTTTTGTATTGAGTGAGAGGAGGAGAGGCAGAGAGACAGACTCCTGCATGTGCCCACCCGTATAGGGATGCGCCCGTACAGGGATCCACCCGCAAGCTCCCTATGGGGCGATGCTATGCCCATCTGGGGCATTGTTCTGTTGCTTGGCAACTGCTATTTTTAGCACCAGAGATGGAGGCCATGGAGCCATCCTCAGTGCCAGGGGCCAACTCTCTGGAACCAATTAGACCATGGCTGCTGGAGGAGAAGAGAGAGAGGGAGAGAAGAGAAGATGAAGGGAGAGGGGTGGAGAAGCAGATGCTCACCTCTCCTGTGTGCCCTGACTGGGAATGGAACCTGGGACATCCACACACCAGGCTGATGCTCTACCACTGAGCCAACGGGCCAGGGCCAAATCTTAAGCAACTTTAAGGAGGAGGGAAGATTATCTCCATGAGCCAATGGGAAAAATACAATGATCTAGGCTGTTTTCTACTCTTTCCTTTCTATTATTCGATAATAAATGTATCTACCTAGGAACTCTGTTATGTTACATATATGTTATAACACAAGAACTTGCATAAAGTGAAACGTGCAGATTATATGAAGGGTGAAAATGCAGCAAGAGAAAATATAAGGCTGTTTTTTCTATAAGTCATCAAAAGAAACTTCTAAGAATGTCATAGATGGAATTTCTACTATTTTTGTGTGTTTTATTTTAAGCCGAGAGCTGTGTTTTACAGGTCCTGAAAGAGCCCCTCCTGCTGAAGATGGGACAAGGGACAGGGATGCGAGTAAAAGCAGCCATATGAAAGAGTCAGGATTGCACGGGGAAAGTCTGTGTCGTTTGTGTAGTTTTCAAGGTGGACCCCATGCTAAACCTGAGATAGTTAAGATGATGAATAAATTAAAACATCTTGTGAGGAATGGGCTGTACATGTGACAAAAGGTGACTGATTTATTCACCACTAGTGGGTCAAGGGGTGAAAGCAGTGTGTTGTCACATGTCTCTAACTCTGTTTGTGGTCTGAGGACCTAGGCCTGTTTCACCTGGGAGCTAGTTGGAAAGGTGTGCTCTCCAGCCCTACCCCTGACCTCCACACACAGAGTCTGCATTTAGCAAGGAGTCCCGGTGGCTTCTGTGGACACTCACTCTTGAGAGACACACTGCTGTAACAATATTAGACTGTGTTTGGAGGCAGGAAATCCTTGTCTTACTCCTTGGGCAAGCTAGCTCTCCCCGCCTTGGTTTCTTTATAATAATACCTGTCTACATCACATGGTGGAGAGGCAGAGATAATGCCATTGTAGTGGTAGAAAGAGGTGAGGTGCGGATACGAGGTCAGCGGCAGGTGCATGCTGGGTCTGATGTCCTTCCGGAACAGCGTTGGTATGAAATGCAGCAGTTTGTCACTCAAGCGACCATAATTTTTAAAGGGAAGCAAATTTCTATTTACATTGGGTTTTCCTTCCCTGTATAAATCAGGGGTTCTCAACTGTGGCCGTTTATTAGAATCACCTGGGAAATTATTTAAATTACTGTACTGATGCCTGGGCCTGACCAGCTGAGGTTCATATTAATCTGCCTGTGTCAGGGGTTCCCGTGCTGGTAGTTTTTAAAAGCTCTGCGGGCAGTTTTCATGAGCAGGAGCAGTGGCAGACTCCTGACTGCAGGGTGTCGTGGGGTGTGCCTGAGGAAGTGGCACTCAGCCTCTGTCTTCTGTCCCCTGCCACAGTGTTCCACCACGTGTGGGCTGGGGGCCTACTGGCGACATGTGGAATGCAGCACCCAGGTGGACTCTGATTGCACTGCTACACAGAGGCCTGACCCCGCTAAGAGATGCCACCTTCGTCCGTGCGCTGGCTGGAAAGTGGGGAACTGGAGTAAGGTAATGTACAGCAGGTGTGCATGCACATGTGTGTGTGTGTGTGTGTGTGTGTGCGCGCGTGTTGGATGGGGGTGGGTAGGAGGGGTTGAGGGAAGTGGAGGGATTTTATATAAGCATTTTCAGAAAAAGTGGATCTCTCTCCTCCCTTCCTGCCTCCCCTCTGCCTCATTTCTC
Organism: Rhynchonycteris naso; assembly: GCA_037038555.1. Taxonomy (NCBI): domain Eukaryota; kingdom Metazoa; phylum Chordata; class Mammalia; order Chiroptera; family Emballonuridae; genus Rhynchonycteris; species Rhynchonycteris naso. The sequence continues at coordinate 271,464,690 of CM072995.1, read as the reverse complement.
TGATAAAATAGTGGACGAGTAAGCCATAGGCGTCACTGTAGGCCTACTACTCTTGTGCACAGTAGCCTTCGGAAAAGTTCAGAGTGTTTATTAACCCATGTGTTTTTATCTGCCTGTCATATTTCTTACCAGATAAACTATTAAATTTTACGTACTTCATTGCTTGTCAAGCATGGAACACTATTTCTAACTGACTTACATTTAGCATTAAACTTAATAGTCGTACATCATCACATGCATCATTAAATCATGGCTCTGCGGCCGCTCACAAAGCATGTATCACGTTGAATCCGCCAGACTCAACATGGAAAGAAAGCTGAGCCATAAAGAAGAATCTGGTCTTTAAAAGTGTACTTCCTGCACCGACCTGTTTAGGATTGTATTGTCTTTGACAGTCGGGCTGTGGTCACGCCCTTTGTTGTGCTGTCTGTGTGGTTCTTGTAAAGGCTGCATCAGGTTTTAGGATCAGCCAGCGTGGTGCTTGGGGGGCTAACCAGGCCCCACCGCCCTCTCCCCTGGATGGGGCTGAGCCACCCCTGAGCTGTAGACACCGGAGCTGGGAGATGCTGGCCAGAGGTGGGGGGAGAGCCACCTGGAAGGTGGAGGTAGAGAGGTGGGGGCCATGCGTAAACATGTTTGCCAAGCACACCCAACCCTAGGGTGCTCTTTAGCCCCCTGTCTTCTCTCTGGGGAGCCCGTTTCCCTTGACAGCCTGAACAGAAGGGAAAAGAAGGAGCGACCAGAAGTTTGGAGAGGCTGGTGTGCTCGTCAGCCCTTAGCACACCCCTCTAGTGGAAAGCTGGTGTCCCCCGATAGGCAGCAGCACTACAAGATGTCTTGTTGGACATGTCCAGTTCCCCTGGCAGACTTACCTGGCCCAAAGGAGCATGGAATGTCCTCTGTCTGCTTTGGGCTTTTCCCAAAGTGACACTCTGGTCTTAGAAAGTGACTCGCTGTTCTTTGCTGCCCTTGCCCTTGCCCTTGCCCTTGCCCTGTCTGCATACCTCCCTTCTTTCAGGGATGGATGCTGCTGCTGTTTCTCCCTCTGCCAACTCATAACAAACTCAGCATCCAACAAGGACTTAAACACCTGGCTATAAATTCTCTTCCACATCCAGAAAAATCTCAAGAAACATCTATCTCTGAGCGAGTCCTGAAGGTCCACTTTCCCAACCTGGGACTGATCCTTCCCGTGGAAGTTACACGGCTCATAAAAAGGACAGAGGCGTGAGGTAGCTCACATGTTGAAAAGGTTGCTCCTGTTATAATTCTAGGAATTCTAGCTGCTGTAAAACCCTGGATGAGAGACCTGGAGGCTCTTCTCTGGGACCAGTCCCATAAGGAAAGCCCTGCTCAGTGGACACATCCCCTCCCTGCCTCTGGGTCCCCTCTCCTCACGGCTGGCAGGGTGGCAGGAACTGTCATCCCCGGGAACACTCCTAGTGCTCCTGCAGAAGATGTCTCTGACATAGCCAAGTTCTGTGGTCGCCACCACAGCGAAAATCTAATCCTCAGAGCTACACAGTCCTTTCAGTAAAGAAAATTTCTCTTCTGCCAGTTTAATAGATAAGTCTCACATCAGAGACACTATTTAATGGCTAACATCAGTTTCACTAACTTTAGTGCTTTTTACGACTACCATTACGGATACTGCATACATGACCTCTGTTTTGACCTGGAGATGTTGGTTTCGATTTTATATCAAGTTTCGATGATGAAGAGAGACTCTGTTTTGAGGTCATAAGGATGTCTGCTGTCCAGATCACGCACTGGGAGAGATTTGAAGGCCTTCTTAGTTTCACTTGTCCGTCAGGACCTTTAAGCTCACTTAGAGGTAAACCCCCCAAAATCCAGAATAGTGAAGCAGACCCCCTCATTTTGCCTTTAAATAGCCAGAGGGTTTAGATTCTGTCAAGTTGATGAGTTTGCCTTATTTTGGATCCTTTCTCAGAGGGAAGAATGCTCATTTCCCCTTGGATCTTCTCTATTATCCCACCGGTGTCCACCCCTGCTCCGGAGACACTTTAATTCTCCAGGACTGCAGGGTATACAGCTGCATCACTGGAACTCACAGCTGTCACACCCGGGGCTCCGGGTTCCTCACCATGGCTCCCCACTGTGGCTGCTTTCTGAATTGCACTTGCTTTATTGGCTTGTGTCTCTAGCACCACTGATGACCTTGCTGAAGCCCGATACAACTGCTGAGGGCATTTTCTCGTGTGTGACGGCAGAATGAAACCACATATTCAGATCTCTAGCTTTACAATGTGTAGAAGTAGTTTTTCCAGAATGCCTTGCTTCCTCTTGATGCATAATATGTCTGGGACCAGCTCAAGGTCTTAGTCCTCAGGCTTGTCCCAGAGCCATACTTGGAAAAAAGTAGTTCTGCAGAACTGAATTCCAGAGCAGCTCTGGGTTGGGGATCAGACGCATCTGGGTTGGTGCTCCTACTCTGTCACTAGCTAGCATGTGACACTAGTCTATTCACCTAACCTCCTGGGAGCTTTTGTTTGCTCACCTCTGTGAAATGAAGTGAAGAATATTGCCTCTACTTACCTCACAGAGCTGTTATAAGATCAAAAGACAGGATGATTGTGAAACAACTTTGTAAATGATAAAAGACAGTTCACATGAAACCCTGGGCCAACTCTGAACTCTAGGTAAAGGTTAGGACTGGTTCTTATGTATTTGCTGACCTTTGGTGTCCAGGGACAGAGTCCTATGGACAAGTGACAGTGGAGTTAAGACCTACTGACCAAGTGACTGGCTCAAGCAGGTGTCCGTTCCCCAGTCCTAAGCAGACAAGGTGCTCAAAGTGGCCACAAACTTTGGAGGACTTACCCTACCTTCGGCCCTGGCATTTGCCAAATACCACCACGCGCCTAACATTGCACAAGAGCTTTAGATAAACAATTTAATTTCCATCTGATACGGAACCTTCTTTATCATTCCCAATGAGGAAACAAAAGCTTGGAGTGTTTACATCATGAACACTTGATCACTCAGCTGGTGCTGAATGCTCTCAGTTTTAAGAAATCATTACCTGGGGATGCGTCTTCAATTTTCTTACAGCTTTTCACAAAGAAAGGAAACACTACACGATAAGGATGTACATCAGTTTAATATACGTGGCAATTTCAGAATGTTAATATTTGCATGACAAAAGAAAAGTGCTTGTGATGGAAGAAGTGCTGTAAGTGACAGACGGGCTCCAACGTCTCTCAGCCCGGTCTGACACCAAAGCCATGTGTCACCCACAGCTCCCACACTTCCTGATGTGACGTTTTGCCTGCACCTTCTGAAGTTTTTAAAACTGGCAACTTGATGCCTTTATTATCTTTTTGAGAATGAGCACTGTCTTTTTATAGTTAACTCTTAAGAGATCTTGGTTATTTATGAAATGAATTAAAAATAGCTTTTACATTTTTTTCTCTGCAGTGCTGTTTTCCCACGTAGGCATGACACAGCTTTGTCTTAGCGATTGTTGACTTGACCTGGAGCTTTGCTGGAAAATAAGAGAAAGTGGCAGCCTTTCCTGTGACCCTGGGTTTTGTATCTTAGCCAATATGATTGCATATATTGCTAGTCTTTCTGTCTGATTCTACTTCTTGTCTCCATGTTTCTTAGATCTTATAGATTGTTGATGGCAGTATTACATTTTTTTAGATGTGATTTTTTAACACTGAATCAAGTAGGGAAAGAACCGCTGTCTTAATAAATATAGCCCCCAATGTATGTATATATTAAAGTCCAATGTGCAAAAGCCAAAGCATAGAATTGTATGGTCTAGGGGAGCTTCTGTCCCCAAAAAGCAAAAACTGAGCAGCAGGAAGGTGGGTTATCTACTGAAAACCACTGCATTTATTTTACTCTTGATATAATTTGTTGTATAAACTGTTGCCCTCTCTTGACACCCCTGAGAGTTTTAGGAATCCCTGAAGAGGAATGGCAATTGAGTAGAAGCCTTTGGGACCATTGGAAGCATGCACCCAAGAACTCTTGAGCTGAGGACTGAGATCCAGACTGGGAGGCCCCCCACAGTGGCTCCGGCCCCTCCCTCATTGTCCACCCGACTGTCTGTTTTTGTCTTCTGAGAACTTGCTGTTCCTGAGCAAGCCTTGTTTCACAGCACTGTGCCCATGGAGGTGCCATTCTCCCCACCGTGGGTGTCCCCAACCTATTTCATCAGCTCAAGGTCGAGGGAGCCTCTACTCATCTTCTATGAGTTGGCTCAAGCCTTGGCTCCCTCATTCAAGCCTTTCCAAACCTCTTCAGTGAAGTGGGCCACCTCCTCCTTTGTACCCTCACTGGGTCATGGACAACTTATGACATAAAACCTTTATTCTCCTGATTTATGTCACTTTTTCCTGCTGCTGGATTGGAGTTCAGAGTCTGGAACATAACAGGCGCCCAATAACTGGGAGGAAGGGACGGAAGGGACGTGGGACTGGTATGGGAGGGAACAGAGAAAGAAGGGTGAATTTTGTGCTGTTCAACTTAGAATTGTTGAAAAGCATTATTTGATCTTAAGGGTCTGAGGAATCTGTTTAGCATAAGGAGAAAACAATTCTTTCTGTATCCTAGTATAGTATTTGGCATGAAACTCAGAGAGCAAGAACGTGTTTTGAAATCAAAGCAGAGTACAAATCTAGTCACCCCAAACGCTTACACCCTATATTATGGTGGGATAGTTTAATCACCTAGTTTATGCGCCTAATTCCACTGGAGAAACGGAGGCTTAGAGAGGTCACTGGTCTACAGTTATGTAGCCAGTTGGTGTCAGGGAGATAGTGCTGCAGGCTCCCGCCCTCCTGGCCCTGCTTTTAATTTCACTGTATTCATCTGAACGCACTGTGCGAGTTTCATAAATCAAAAACAACACAAGGGAGAAACTGTTGTGATTTCACTTTATCTCTGCCAGGGGTTCCACAGTAAGCTAAGGGTGTTTTCATTCTAACTCAATCTGGTTTGCAGATTCTATCAATTAAACTGATGTGGTAACTGGAAAATGATTGGGCAGGCCTCTGGTCTCAACGGGGCATTAGCCAATGTTTCTCTTCTGGTTGGTCTGGCTCCTGTCTTCAGTCTAATCCACAGGTTAGGAGGACATGAATACAAATGACCTTCCTGTAGGGCAATAAGAAAATGAACATAACAATTGGCCTTTAGCACATAAAGGGAAGGAGTAGATTGATTTAATACCCTGCCACTTCCCTCCTGCCATCTGAATCAGAGGCCTTTTGGAAAACGAAATAGAAAAGTCATAGTTTTAGTGTGTACCTTATCTTATTATTTAGGTCAGCATATTAATAAACTTCATTTTTCATTGAATGGGAATCCCTTCTTTGACAAAAGGGTAATGCTTCTTAGAAAATTCAATTTAGAAATGTCAGATTACAGCAACAAATGGAAAATAAACCTTGCCCTGGTCAGATAGCTCAGTTGTTTGCAGCATCGTTCCAAAGCACAGAGGTTGCCGGTTTGATTCCCAGTCAGGGCACACACAGGAACCGCTTGATGTTCCTGTCTCTCCCTCTCTCTCCTTTCTTCTCACTCCCTTCCTCTCTTTAAAATCAGTAAAATAAACAATAAAAGAGAAAAAGAAACCTCTATTTTATACTTCTATCTTGTAAAATTCCCTTTTCCTAACAAAGAGCCTTCTTGCTTTAACCATGTGCTACTTCCCAGAAGTCTGTTTTGTCAGACAAATGGCTGTCCTGTGTGGAAATTACTAGCATGCTTCCTCATAACTTCTGTGGCTGATTTTAAGTCGGGAGTTACTTTTCTCCCTGTGGACTTGCAGCATGGCAGGAAGATGAAGTATTTCATTTGTTTTGAGGGCTGTCTCTCAAGTATTGCTTTTTTCTGAGAAGCAAAACACACTTGGTTCATAGAAGCATTAGAGCATCAATCCACCCCCTTATCACATGGGTCACATCTTTCCAGGTTGTAGCCCAAAAATCAAAGTCAGGTGATGTGGTGCATTCTTGCCAGGTGGCCAAGGAAGGGACGTGGTATTTGGGATATACCTCTATGGAAAGGTTATGAGGAAGCTTTTTTCCCCAACTACAACCCTACAACTATGACTATTCCACCATGGCCAGAAGGAGCAGGATTTTTTTTACCAAGTAGAGAGGAGGCTGCATGAAAACATACATCGCAACAATGGACACGCTTTTGGGGGATGGACGGGGCTGCATTTTCTCAGCCAAGAATGCAATGAAATAATTGATGAAAGGATTAAGAGGGAAAAAAAACGTTCTTTACCCCTGTGGTAACCACACATCTCCTTAGCACACCAGGACCCCAGCCCAGTCACCCTTTCCTCTGAATTCATATGTTCTCTCAGAAAGTCTGCACAGACCATCTCTGCTGTGCCTGGCACCATGCTAAGTGCTCGGGACACAGTGGTGACCAGGGCAGAGAGGGTTCCAACTCCCTGCAGTGAGAGTCTAACAGAAAGGATGGACAGAATAGATATAAGTTGTTCCATGTTTCCTGGCCCTGGATTAGAAATGGGACGGGTCTTAGGTAAAGAAAAGGGAGAGCTTCCTTGAGATATGGTATTCAGGGAAGGCTTCTCTGAGGAGGTGACATTTATTTTAAGCCGAGGCCTAAAGAAAGAGCAGTGTCTGGTGGGTAATGCGAAGGGTGGAAGGAGAAACATTGAGGACATAGGACCACAAGGACGAACTGTTAACCCAGGGAGAACCAGGGGGAGAAAGGCAGAGAAGCACAGGGTCTGCCTCTATCTCAGCTGCCTGGGTCCTCATCTGAATGCGGGCAGTGACAAGACAGGCCAGGCTGGAATCGACCACGAGAGACAAGGACACAGAGGCAAGACAAGCCGAAGGAGTCCAGTAGGCAGTAGTGTTCTAAACAGACTGGAGACCAAGTTTTAACATCTCGAGTGATGGTCAAATAAGATATAACCAAGTCCAAGAGTAAACAGAAGTCCTCCAGAATAAGCCACATGAATTCCGACTGTAGGTGGCTGTGACTTATCCGTGTTTTTTATGATCTTAAGGAGTTAGCAGTCTGCAGGTGAACCCTGCCCTTTCCTGAGACAGAGCAGGAGGGCAGGGCTTCTTCCATCCAGAGGCAGGCATGTGAGAAAGGGAAGTGAGGAGGCCTTTGTCACAGCTTTCTGTGGGCATGTGCTAAGAAAACTCCGTGATGGAGGAAGGATGTGGCAGGGACAAGGACAGGGTTTGCTCAGTTTGGTTATCCAAACCACTGAGCAGTTACTCAATTTCTTTCCCTCAGAGAGGAGTGTCTCTTGAGCAGGAATAACCTATCTTGTATTCAGAGTCACGGAGAGATGGGTTTGTGGCGAGGTCCTGAGGGAGAGATGGAGGTGGCTGGGCAGAGGGCCCCTTGTGGGCAGTCCTGGTCACCCGGAATGAATATAGACATCAGAGGGAATGGGTGCCCACTGAGACAGACTCTGGGACAGCAGGGACCCCAACCCCAGGGCCTGTAACCTTTACAACAGCCCCATGAGATAAACAGTTGTCATCCCACTTGACAGAGAAGACATCTGAGGCTCCGGGTATTTCTGAGACTTGCCCGGGAGCTCACCGCAAGCCAGTGAGGACCTGGGCGGCCCATCCAGGCCTGTCGGACGTCAAACCCTCACACTTCCAGACCTGCTGTCTTTGACACTTGGGAGCCCCGTGCCTGGGGGCTGCTTGAGTGACCCTTTCGCTAGGCATGTGTGGGAAGCCACTTCCCTTGAACTAGAACCCTCCCTCCGCGTGACTCCAAACCTGGACCTTCCCAGTGCTCTGGGAAACCTCCTGGGCACCAGGGGACAGAGGGCCTGCCACCAGGACTCAGCTGTCCCCGTTCTCTCTCCTCACGCAGTGCTCCAGGAACTGCAGCGGGGGCTTCCGCGTTCGGGAGACGCAGTGCATGGACAGCCGGGAGCACCGGAGCCTGCGGCCCTTCCACTGCCAGTTCCTTGCCGGTGCCCCTCCACCACTGAGCATGCGCTGTAACGAGGAGCCCTGCGGACAGTGGTGGGCAGAGCCTTGGAGCCAGGTATGGTGGGTGGAGACCTGAGACCAGGTACAGCTCCTAGCGCCATCCACACGGCCAGGCCGGCGTGATGTCTGTGCCACGTGTGAGGATACAGGTCAGGCAGGACCACACTTACATTGTGCCAGTGACTGGCCTCCATTCAGTGACCCAGCACTGTGTGGGGGTGCTGACGGGTCAACAACTTGAGGTCCGTGTTTTTATTAGAATCTAGTCTCCCAGTGGATATGCAGGGGGTGAAGGTTCCTGCAGGGACAGCCTGCACGGACCACTTTGGTGAAGCCATTCGGGTCAGAGCCTACATCCCTCTCCTGGGCTTCTGCGGTCAGCTGGGGCAGTGGTCAGAGCCTTCCCACACACAGTGTACTTTAGAGTTCCACCTCTGAGTTAAATGACCAGATCATTGCACGAATAAAAAGGTGACGCTGGTGTGTGTGTGTCCATCCATCCATGTGTCCATGTCCTCTGTTTTGTGTCTGCTGGGTCTTTGTCCTACTTCAGCATATGAAAACAGGTTACAGTTCTTTAGTGAAGTATGATGATCTTATTGGCCAATAGGCAAATGCCTCAGTAGGTAAAGTACTGCTGCCAACACACCCAGGCATGGTGGCAAAAAGAGAAAGGGGAACCTAGGATATTTTGAGGGTGTCCGTGAGCTAGGCATTTAACCTGCAATACTTGGTTTAATTCTCCCAACGGCCTGGGTATAGACCTTATTAATTCCATTTTGTTGATGAAGACATTGAGATTCAGAGGTTAAGACGCTTACAGGAGGTCACACAACTAGGAAATAAATTGGTGGAGTACTAATTCAAGCCTATGGCAGACTCCAACACCTGTACTCTTTTTACTGCAGACCTGAGCCCAGTGGGCACTGAGCAAAAAAAAAAGTGAATTAAGAATGATTTGGGGGGAAGCTGCCATTTGCCAGGGAAGGGGAGGTAGAGTTCCACATTGTAGGAGATAGAGTTCGGGTCAAACTGTGAAAGACTCATCCCCTAGAGCTACTTACTATCTCCTGGGCTAAGCAGTCATGTTGATTTCTAACCCTCTGGGTCAATACCTGGTGTTCTCTGGGCAGCAGCCACCATTGTCCCCTCTTTCTCCTTCCCCTCCCCAACTCTGAAAAACATGAAGTGCTTGCTGTTCCCATGCTCTGGGCTCAGGGCTCTTATATATGCTGAGCCTGAAACCTCAGAAGCCTGGAATTTGCAGAGGAGCTTAGATTGTCTGGTCAGAGAAATGGCATTTGCTGGTTATCAAAGATAAGCAATTGTATCGGCTCTCCAGTAATGAGAAAGATGTGTTCATTATACTTCCTCAGTAGCTTCTGGGGGTCCCAATCCTGAGCCCATTCCAGGAGCACTGTCCCCTGAAGGCATCCTACCACTTTCCTTTCTAAATTTCTCTGTTCTGAGTACACCACAGAATTGGAAGTCTTCCCTCTGAGGCTCTAAGCAATGGAGATGGAAAATGCGAACATGATTGGGTATACCCTTGGAGCCATTCTGTGGCCAGACATTTTTAGCTGCTTTTCCTGAGCTATCATGATGCTGCTCTGTCTACATACACTCTCTAATGCCACATGGGAATGTCCTGGGCCACTTTAGTGGATGCCAGCCAGCCCAGAATGCTTGCATGAACGATGCATTTCAGCTGTTGGAATGTCTCTGCTCCGATGGGTCTCAAACTTCAGCATGCTTCAGAGGTCTGGAGTGGGGCATGAAATTGTGCGTTTCTAACAAGTACCCAGAAGATACTGCTGGTTTGGGGACCACACTTCAAGGACCACTTGTTTATGTATTCTTCCTTTCTGTTTCCTGGAGATGACTCGACCAGGTGGTCTTGAATCTATATGCACATGTGTAGGTACACAGACAGTTTCTAGGTGATGAATGGGATAGGTTCTGTGCGTTTGTTCTTAAGTTGAATTTGTATGTAGGTTGGAAGAGGTACATTTACCTATTAAATGCAACTTAGATGTTTGTCTTATCATAGTATTTATTTTTACCTTTCTGTGCATATAAATACTTAACCATTGTCAAATCTACAGAACCTATCTCATTTGTAACCTGGGGACTACCTGTACACAAGGACCCTAAATGTGGAATTTCCCTCCTTCTCTCCATATATAGTTAAAGGCAGAGTGAATAAATGGGAAAAAGTCCATGTTGACTCTCAAAGTTGGAATATTGTGAAAGCAACAAGTTATTTTATTGAGCAGAAAGGGTTGACTATATATAATCTCTGTTGTTTTTATGGTGCCACCACACACAGAATGGCTGGCGTAATTTTGTTGTTGTTACAATGCCATAATTAAGGTTTTTCAAAGCGTTTTTCGAAGATTCTTGATGATTTAATCTCCTCCTAGAAACTTCGGGAAGATGAGACAATATATCTTATAAAATTATTTTAGCAGAACTAGACACATTTTAGAACTATATCCCTTTAGGAATCCAACCTGTCATGTCAGGTTTATTTTGTGAGCATTGCAGCCAGTGCATCAGTCTGGGCAAACATACCCATTTCCCTATTGAGAAGACGAACAAACTTAATTCACAGCTTTCCGTAGTAGGAAAGGAAGACGGAATCCCCTTTCAACAGGAGAGGAACACCATTGTATTGCAAATGTGTGTGCTCCCTGTTTAGGCTGTCAAAGCCAAAAAACATCTATATTTTACATTTTGGTTTCTAGACACTGGTGCCAGAGGGCAAAAGGCAGAGAACAATGTCCATTCTGGAATGACGACTCATTTAGATTTTTAACCAAAATTCCTTCTGTTTGACATACTAATTTGAACTATTTGGCACCTTCTGCTTTTTCTTCTCCTCTTATTCTCAGAATCCCCTTTATTAATCTTTCCCTTCTCTTTGTTTCCCCACTATTGTTGGAAGTGACCGTGTGCTCATTGTCAGAACCTATAATGTACGCTGCGGATTCCGGTACAGATGCCGATGTTCTTGCTAACACTGCTCAACTAAAATGATAGTAAAAAGTTCTTCCCTTATCACTGCAGATGTCATCATGTGACTTTTACCTAACCTGTACCTATTGTGTATCAGTGTTCCAGGTCCTGTGGAGGCGGGGTGCAGGAGAGAGCAGTGACTTGTCCGAGAGGCCTCTGTGATTGGACTAAAAGGCCCGTGACTAGTGCACCCTGCAATGAGCACCCCTGTTGTCACTGGGCCACTGGGAACTGGGACCTGGTAAGAGTCAGTCATGTTCTCTTCAATTTATTTTCTTTTTAAAAAAAGACATTTATTTTCTTTTGATTTAAAAAGTAATAGACATTCATTGTAAACGTTCAGTGTATCCATTGATTTACAGTACATTTCTATGTAGTTCCGTTCCGGCTTTCTTCTGCTACCTAATACACCTCTATGTCCGCTCAAGTTGACCCATCACTGACATGGTGGTCAATGTTTACTGTCTTGAGTTTAGAAGAGAAAAAGATCAAAGACTTTCAAAAGATAAAAGGTCAAATATCAACATTATCCCAGAGGCACAAAGCCTGTGGAAAGTCCATGTGGGGCCTAACGTTCTAAACCCTCTGGCTTTTCTTAGAGCAAGTGGGCATGGTATGTGCCCTGAAGTCGGAGGCCCACCCTGAGTCTGTGAGCCCCAGCCTCTTGTCGTGCCCCAGGCCTGTTTGCAGGTGGCCAACCAGTTTGATGGAGAGACAAATAAAGTAACTAAACTGTAAATGAGGGCGATTTAGTATTATGCAAAGTTTATTTATTATATAAATAAAACTATCAGTGATTGAAAATTAACAAAATTCTTCCATAGACAGATTCAGCCATTACTCTGACTTGTCTTATCTTGGATTCTCTAGAAAGGAAGGTCATGAGGCAAAATAGATCATTTTATCAGGAAATACAGTGCCAGGGAAGAAGATGTGATGATAGATAGATAGAGTGAGGGAGGGAAGGAAGGGAGGAAGGAAAGGAGGGAGTGAGGGAGGGAGGGAAGGAAGGAAGGAAGGAAGGAAGGAAGGAAGGAAGGAAGGAAGGAAGGAAGGAAGGAAGGAAGGAAGGAAGGAAGGAAGGAAGGAAGGAGAGGAGGAGAGGAGGAGAGGAGGAAAAGTCAGGGAATAGTCTGTGAAGGTGGTGCGTTCTCAGCCTGACCACACTTGGTGTCAGGAGCCGTGGATGGCTCATTCCTGAAAGATCTTATAAGAGCTGTGTGAACTACTGCCTATGAGGGCATTTTGTTCAGAAGCAGAAAGAGGGCAGAAGTCTATGGGCTCCCGTCTCCCAGCATAGAGTAAAAGGTGTCCCCTCAGATGGCTAGTACCCTTCATTGTCCTGGGTTAGCCATGCTGGGGCAGCTCGCACCATGTCTCATGTCTCACTGGCAACAAGAAAGCCCAGGCTTGGGAGATGAGAGACACACAAGTTGGGCACGAGGTGCAGGCTGGTGGGCTGCACTTCCAGGAAGCTGTTATACCATCTCACCTGGGACGGATCAAAGGCCCGGCTGGGAAGGGGGGGTCGGGGGGGTCAAGAGGATCTGACACACTGATCCCTCAACTAGAAATATTTTTTAGAGTAACTTGTTCTTATGTAAGTGTATTTTCATGATTATAATTATAGGACAGTGCTATATTTTTCCAGACATACTGCCCCCGATAGTGTGAGGTTGCTATATGCTGCTTAGTAATTCTCATTGTTCATAGCTGTGTAGCTGCACCTACACATCCGTGAATAATTGAAACACTGGCATGTACTATATCTTCTTTTGGCTTTTACTAGATTGTTATTTTTATTGATCATTTTTCTCCTCATACATGTAGGTTCTTTTATCTGGAACATACAGTTTTTCTTTTTATATTACATTCATGGGAGTAATATTGGATAATAACTTTATATGAATTTCAGGTGTGTAACTTTATAATATGACGTTTGTATACTCTATTGTGTGCTCACCACCTGACGTGTAGCCTCCTTCCATCACCGTATGTTTGGCCCCTTCACCCCCTTCATTTTTCCCTCTGGTAACCAGCATTCTGTCGTCTGCAGCTATGACTTTGTTTTGTGCTTGGTTTGTTTGCTTGTTACTTTCGGTTTTATATCCAGCATCTGAATGAAGTCACACAGTTATTGTCCTTATTTTTTAATCTATCCTGCTATCTGTGACTTTTGATTGGTGAGTTCCGTCCCTTTACATTTAAGAAGATTGATATATGAGGACATACAGCCATTTTACCTTTTGTTTTCTAGTTGCTCTGTATCTCTTTATTTTCCCTTGTGATTTTCTGTCATTTTAGTGTAGCCGTTTTCTATGACTTTTTATGTCCTCTTTATGTTTGTACCTCAACTCTGGATTCTGGTTTTGTAGTTACCATTAGGGTTTTTTCAAATGTCTTATACATGCAATAGTCATTTTTCTTCCTTATTTTACATTTTTAAAAATAAATTTTATTGTGGTATACTATGAATACAATCATATTCACCCATTTTAAAGATATTTGATGAGTTTCAACAAATTTGTAATACTGTGTAACCAACACCACAATCAACATTTAGGGCATTTCCATCACCCCAAAAGGTTCTTACCACCCATTATAGTCTGTTTCGGTCCCACTCCCAAAACAGGCCTCGTGCGACCCCTGAGTGAAATTCTATCACTGTAGACCAGAACTATGTGTTTTTCTGAATATAGCTTCCTTTTCCCAGTGTTATGATTTTGAGATGTATCTATGTTGTGGGATGCATCAGTAATTTATTTCTTTTTCTTTCTGAGTAATATTCATAATTTAGTAATCATTCATTGGTGATGGACATTTGGGTTGTTTCTAAATCACTGACCTTGACATCTTTTTTTTCTGATTACATCTTATCATCATTCACCTGTAAACTCTCAGCTCTTTTATTCCTCCTCTTTCATGATATTTTTATCACAGATTATCTTTTTATGTTGTGCATTTATTACCAAGCTACAGTATTTAGTATCATAGTTATTTTTAAATGCCACCCCATTTTTTACCCCTTTAATCGTTGTTGTAATTATTTAATATCCCAATTCTGAAGTAGATTTGCATTTTCCTACTTCTGTCTCTTAGTCATCCTAATCCAAGGTTTGTATCCTTTTGTCTTTTTGTTCCCAGTGTAAGAGCTCCTTTCAACAATTCTTGTAAGGTAGATCTTGTAGTGATACATTCTCTCAACTTTTGTTTTTTGAGGAAAGCCTTTATTTCTCCTTCATAGCTTAAGAATATCTTTGCTGGATATATTGTCCTTGACTGATGGTTCCTCTCTTTCAGTATTTTGACTATTCCCTTCCACTCTCCCCTGGCTTGTAATAGTTCTGCGGAGAAGCTAGGTAATAATCTAATAAGGTTTTCTGTGTAGGTTAGTCTTATTTTCGCTGGCTGTCTTGAGTATTCTCTCCATTAATTTTTGATTGTTTGAATAAAATGTCTTGGAGAACATCTTTTTGTGTTGATGTAATCATGTGTTCTGTTACCTTCATCTATTCTAAAGTCCAGTTCTTTCCATAGGTGTGGAAAGTTTTCAGTTATTTGTTTGAGCCGGCCCTCTGCTCCCTACTACCTCTCTTCTATAGATAGTAAATTCAGACACATTTTCTTACATCCCCAGGAATCACCTTGTCTAAGTTGCTTTGACAAGCCAGCGACTCTCTTTTCTGCTTGCAGGTGGCACATCATGACCTTACAGTGGAACCTTCTCTTAGAATGGCCGCAACTACACACGGTCCAGCTCAGTCCAGTCCACATTCTCTCTGCATCCCCCCACGGTTGTCCTCCCCCACTTCTCTTTCCTTCCTCCTCTCCCTTTCTTTGTAGCTCTGCTCCCTTTTCTCACATCTGATTCCCAACCGCAGATCAAAACAAGATCAGAGAAATGTATTGCTGAGGCTCCAGGGCCAGATATGAAATTTTTCTCCATTTAACTCATAACCCAACCTCTGTACACATTCTACAGACAACCTAATAGTAAATGAAACCAAATTGAGTTCACACAATCTATAATGTCGACTCTTCCTAAATTCATATCTCCAGATGAGCAGTGCCAGTATTCTGTCACTGCAAAAACGTTTCTGACGATTGAGACTTTTCCCCACTTGACCACAGTAGATCGGAGGTGTTCTGGAGCTCCTGATGATTCTGGGGCAGAATTCTGACTTCCTCCATGCTTCCCTCTCTTTCAGTGCACTGCTTCCTGTGGGGGTGGCTTTCAAAAGAGAACTGTCCACTGTGTTTTCTCAGAGGGCAATAAAACTGAAGGCCAAGACCAATGCCTGTGTGATCGCGGACCCAGACCTCTCGAGTTCCAGAAATGCAACCAGCAGCCCTGCAGGAAGAGTGCTGGTGAGTGAATGGCTTTGCTCACCAAAGGGGGGGGGCTTTTTACAAATAAGTTGTTCTGTGACTCTAGTTTGGGGTACTTTTGTCCCCTTGCCAGAGCCAGGAATCTTACTGCTGAAGAGGCCAGACACCATCCCTGGGGGGAAGCCCTCTGACTTAGTGAGGTTTGACCAATTCCTGGAAGGACTGTCTTGTCCATTTTCCTAAAGGGCATTCACACCAATGTCATTCCACGCAGATGAGAACCACTTCTCCAGGACTTTTTGGAGATGCTCCGGCCTTTCTCAGGAACCCCACCAGTGCCTCCGCCTAGCACACTGTCGTAGGTCCCACAGACACAGATTCTGAGATGCAAGCTTGTGTGCAAGGGATGCATTAAGAAGGTGCTCCCAGGGAAGACCACTCAGGGGGCAGGGGAAGCAAGACAGAAAAGGGAGGCAGCACAGCCAGGCTGCCATCTCAGGCACAGCCCTCACTTCAGTCTGGTCTGCCAGGGGAGCTGCAGGGTGTAAGTTAAGTCTCAGTTGTCTGCTCAGGAAGCCAGGGAGTTGCACTGTGGGGTAACACTCCCACACTCTTCGACCACTGGCCAGCGGCTACCCCAGGGGAAGTGAATTTACAGCCATTTAAGGCTCTCTTTGTGGAGAGATAAAGCAGCTTCAGCAGGCTGTGGGAAGAGCTAGAGGCTCTGGGTTTTGGAAGGTAAAGAAAGGACAGTAGGACTTGGGAATGGGGGGGGGGTAGACATTAAAATGGACAAAAAATATCCAAGGAGGGAGATCTGAATGGCGGAACATCACTATTGTCTACTACATTCAACTTTCACTTTCAAAAAGCATCCCTATTTAAATGATATGGTCACCTTAGTCAATTTAAGAGTGTTAAACTTGAGCGTGGGGACATTGTGTGGCATTTTTGTGATCATATAGCAGGGTGAATCTGAGCCAGAATACCCAGTTGGTCTCCTCTTCACTCTCCGTATGCCATAGTCCCTCAGCAGTGGAGAGAGCCCAACTTTGGAATCGGACAGCAATGGGCTTACATCCCATAGCAGCTACTTTCTTTCTTGACCTTGGCAAGTTACTTACTTGACTTTCTGAGCGTTGGTTTTCCTTTTGGGATAAACTTAATAAAGAAGGTGAAGGACCCATACACTGAAAACTACAAGACATTATTGAAAGAGATTGACAAAGACACAAGGGAATGGAAAAATAATTCTTATGGATTGGTAGAATTTATATTGTTAAAAATTCTATAACACTCAGAGCAACATACAGATTTAATAAAATACCTATCAAAATCCTAGTGGCATTTCTCACTAAAATAGAACAAAAAAATCTTCAAATTGGTATGGAACCACAAAAGACCCTTCATAGCCAAAGCAATCCTCGGGGGGAAAAAAAAAGCTAGAGTTCTCATACTCCTTGACTTCAAACTATACTACAAAACTATAGTAATCAAAATAGTATGGTATTGACAGAAAAACACACAAACTAAGAGACAGACTAGAGATCCCTTAAAAAAATCCACACATATATGGGCCACTAATTTTTGACACAAGAGCCAAAAGCATACAGTGGAGAAAGAGAACTCTCTCAGTAAATGGTGCTGAGAAAACTACAAAAATTAACTCAAATGTATTAGAAACTTGAATATAAGACCTGATTCAATAAAATACAAAGAAGAAAAGATAGGCACAAAACTTATGTACCTTAATCTCGAGAGCGTTTTGTGAACTTGACCTCAAAGGCAAGGGAAGTAAAACCAAAAGAAACCTTCAACATAAAAAGGCAACCATCTGAATGGGAGAAGATATTTGGAGATGATACTTCCACTAAGACATAACTTACACCCTGGGACTCCCCTGTAGGACCAGGCTGAAGTAGGACCTGGCTGAGATGGCAGCCTGCCTGTACTTCCTCTTCCTCCCTTTTCTGTCTTGCTTCCCCACCCCCTGAATGGTCTTCTCCCGGAGCACCTTCTTAATGAATCCTTGCACATGAATTTGCACATCAGAGTTTATTTTTGTGGAACCTAACTCAATGACCAAAACACAAACAAACAATTAAACAATGGGTAGAGGACCTGAACAGACACCTCTCCCATGAAGACATACAGATGGCCAATGGATATATGAAAAGATATTTAACATCACTAGCTATAAGGGAAATAAAAATCAAAACCACAATGCGATACTACATCACATTTGTTAGAATGGCTAATATCCAAAAGATAAGAAATAAGTGTTGGAAAGGATGTGGAGAAAATGGAACACTTGTACATACCTGATGGGAATGTAAATTGGTACAGCGACTATAGAAAACAGTGTGGAGGTTTTTCAAAAAAATATTAAGAATAGTGCTGCCATATGACCCAGCAATCTCTCTGCTGGTTATCTACCAGAAAAAATTGAAAACACTTATTTGTAAAGATGTGTTCATTGCAGCATTATTTATAATAGCCAAGACATGTAACAACCTAAGTATCCTTTGACAGATGAATGGATTTAAAAAAGGAAAAGAATGTGATATGCATATACAATGAAATACTATTAGGCCCGTGGTCGGCAAACTCATTAGTCAGCAGAGCCAAATATCAACAGTACCACAATTGAAATTTCTTTTGAGAGCCAAATTTTTTAAACTTAAACTATATAGGAAGGTACATTGTTATTAACTTAATTAGGGTCCTCCTAAGCTGGCCAAAGAGCTGCACTCAAGGGACCAAAGAGCCGCATGTGGCTCGCGAGCTGATGAGGGTACTAGGCCATAGAATGGAGAAATATTGCGATTTGCCACAGTATGGTTGGATCTTGAGAGTATTATGCTAAGTGAAATAAGTCAGATGGAAAATGACAAGAACTCTATGGTTTCACTCATATGTAGGATATTTTTAAAAATGACAAATAAATGAAAAACAAAAGCTTGTAGATACAACAAAATGTTAGTTATCAGAGTTGAAGAGTAGGGTGAAGATATATATGCTGCTCACTAAAATTAGGGGATATTTTATAGCTTCATATTCATTTTGAAATATCCTCCAATTATGCTCACAAAAATTAGGGAATATTTTATCACTTCGTATTCATTTAGAAATATCCCCTAATTTTTGTGAGCAGTATATAATGACAAAAGAAGACTAGATTTCAAGTGTTGGGCACACAATAGAGTATACAGATATCATATTGTAAAAATGTACACCTGAAATATATATTATTAAACAATGTCACCCCAAATGTAGAGGCAACAGAATCCTTCTATGTTGTGTTGATTTTGTTTATTTAATTGAAGGAGCAACAGAGTCGTGGTCGAATATGCCTACTATTATTAGTTATTTTTAAATTATATGTAGATTGTGTCTAACTGCCTTATTGCAGGATAATACAATCTTCAAATAAAACTGGGTTAAATGGGTCCCTGGTATTTTAATTCACACACTGAAGAGATGGTGACTAATAGTTGGCTGGCAGTGGATGTAAATAACAATGATTTTCACTCACCAACAGTTACCAGGGCATAGAAGTTAATTATTAGCTTCTCTTGAAGGCAGAGCCATGCTTACTTATGGAGGAACAACATGAAAGAGGAGCTGTAAGGAATTTGATTTAAAAGCCACCCACCCACCCTGTCTGTGGTGCCCCATACAATGCTTTGAAAATAAGTCATTCAATGACCAGATTCTTGTCAGCCTTCCAGCCATCACAGTAAACATACCCCCGTGTGGATCCTATAAGATTGGGCATGATTTCCTGTAAGGTTGGCTTTCCTCCAGGCCTTTATACTTCCTTTGGGTGCAGTCTAAATTGTTAATGACTTTAAAAGTATTGTTTCCATAGTAGAGAGTAAAAAAATCCTTTTCATGTACCTGGGCTAAGAAATAAACATCAAAAAAATTCATCTAGAAATATTTAATGAGAATCAGCTATAGTCTGTGAATTATATTTATAATGATTAAAAACCCGAAGCAAAATCCTTATACATATTATTACTGGGTTTTCATGACATAGACCTGGCACATAGGGTCCCAGTGTAGGCCACTCCTGACCTCCACTCTTCCTTCCAGTCCCCTTATCTCAAATAGGAGGATCCCAGGACTCAGCCTGCTTCCAGTACTCTTGATGACCATTCAGAATTAGTGCTCATGAGCTCATGGTTCCCAGGATTAGGCAAGGACACCTAGTTTGGTTGAGCCTCTTTAAGCATGTAGGAATATTCACCTAGCCTGACAGGTGAGGGCCCTGTATTGAGCAAATAAATAAGTTCTGGTCAGGGAAGTCCTATCCATGTGGTCCCCTCCCCCTGTCATCAATTCAAGAGATTCATTCTCTTGGTGTCAGAGTTTTGAAGGCACTAGGGCACATTCAGATTCCAGCACTACCATCTACCTACCAGCTATGTGTGATGTTGGGCTAGTTATCTAAGCTTCTTTGGAACCCTCACTTTTTAAAAAGAATATATTGATAAGTACATTTCTCTGAGGATCAAATGAGATACTATATGTCAAGCACACTGCCTAGCTGTGCTAAGTGCTTAATAAATTGTATCTATCTTATTACTGTCATGGGGGATGGGTGCATTAGTTTTCTAGGGCTACCATAACAAACTAACATAAGCTAGGTGACTTCAAACAACAGAAACTTACTCTCTCACAGTTCTTAAAGCTAGAAGTTTAAAAACAATGCCTTGTCATGGCCATGCGTTCTCTCTTAGCTTCTGGTGTTTGCCAGCAGTCCTTAGATTGTGGCTGCATAACTCTAGTATCTGCCATCTTCTTCATACGGTCTTGTTTCCTCTGTCTGTCTGTCCTCAGATGGTTTTCTCTTCTGTGTGTGTGTCTCTTATAAGGATAAATCATGTTAGAGTAAGGGTCCACCCTTCTTCAGTATGACCTTATCTTTTTTTTTTTTACTTTTTTTTAAAATTTATTTGTTTTTACATAGAAAGACAGATATGGTACCATGGAGACCTCATCTCCAATGCACCAACCTGCAGTAGGAAACCATCACTCCAAAGGACCTGAGCTCAGACTAGCCTATCAAGGTGTACAGTGAGAAAACAGTTGTTTAAAGGAAACCTGGACCATAGAGGAAGGAAATCCATTTAAAAACCCTAGAGCATTGGCCAAATGAGAGGGGAACTATGGGAATGCTCTCTGGTGTTGGAGGTCCTGGAGAAAACCATTTGTTACCTTCTTCCTTCATCTTGATCTCATGGGCAGGAGCATGATCCAGGCACTCTAGCCAGCTGACCAAGGCAATCAAAGTATGTACCAGGCCCCAGAACAACACAAGCTCTGTGGCTCGTCCCAGGACTCCTTGTGGTCCACACCTGCTCCAGCTGCTCTGGATCCTGGCATAGCCTTCCCCCAGAACTTCTTGCAGCCTGCCCTAGCTATTGCTTCCAGCTGACCTCCAAAGGCAGCCCCAGCATGGCTGGCCTCTGGGACATTCCACAGCTCACACCTGCTCAGGGTATAGCTTCCATCCCAGTTTAGCTACAGCCAGCCTGCCATGGGGGCCCTGGCTGGGCTTGCCCCTGAGACGCAAACCCACCCCAGCTACAGCTCTCGGCCCCAGAATGGCTTGATCCTAGGACTCCCTGAAGCTTGAGTTTGCTCTAGCTATAGCAGCCAGCCTGCCAAAGTGGTCATGGTGCAGCTTGCCCCTGGTGCTCCCCATGGCTTGCACCCTCTCTAACTACAACTGTTACTCTAGTTTGGCTTCTTCTTGGGACTTCCTATAGACCATACCTGCTTCAGCTACAGTTTCAACCATCTTGCCAAGGTGGCTCCAACACAGCTTGCTCCCAGGACTTCCCACATTCTGAATCCTCTCCAGCTCCAGCTCCAGCCAGCCCACCAAGGAGGCCGTGGTGAGGCTCACCCCAGCACTTTCCACAGCCCAAGCCCATTCCAGCTTCAACCAGCCGGCCCCAGTGCAGCATGTGCACACATGTCCTATAGCCCACACCCACTTCACTTCCAGTTTGCCTTCCAAAGACACCAGCACATGCAGTCTGCAAAGCTTACAAAGCTCCTATATGAGGCTACTCCTTCATGACCAGGATTTTTTTTTTTTTTCAGGGACAGAGAGAGAGTCAGAGAGAGGGATAGATAGGGACAGACAGGAGCAGAGAGAGGTAAGAAGCATTAATCATTAGTTTTTCATTGCCATCGCAACACCTTAGTTGTTCATTGATTGCTTTCTCACATGTGCCTTGACCATGGGCCTTCAGCAGACCTAGCAACCCCTTACTGGAGCCAGCGACCTTGGGTCCAAGCTGGTGAGCTTTTGCTCAAGCCAGATGGGCCCGCGCTCAAGCTGGCGAGCTCAGGGTCTCAAACCTGGGTCTTCTGCATCTCAGTCCGACACTCTTTCCACTGCGCCAACGCGTAATCAGACTCTGCAAAATTCTTAAAAAACAAACAAAGACAGCCAAAATGAGATACAAAAGTATGTTCCAAATTAAAGAAAAGGACAAAGCCCTAGAAAAAGAACTGAAGACACAACATGTACCAGATTAAGAGTTCAAAACACTGCTGATAGGGATGCTCAATGAACTCAAAAGAATAAATGAGTGCAGTAAAAATATCAACAGAGATAGAAAATATAAAAAATCAGAACTGAAGAATAAAGTAACTGAAATGAAAAATACAATAGGAGTCAATAGCAGATTAGTTGAAGCAAAAGAATATGTCATCGAGCTGCAAGACAAGGTAGTGGAAAATTATTCAGAAAGAAAAAGGAAAAAAATCAAAATTGATAGTTTAAGGGACCTCTAGGATAAGATCAGGTGTACTACAAATGTGGATTTATTGTTCTGCACAGGTCAGCCAAGGTGCGGTTGATCCAACCAGGCCATGACTGGCCTTGGCTGCCGGCTGTAGGTTTGATCTAAGTGAGCTTCATAGATCTCATCCTTCTTGGTTCAGTGGCTGCAAGAGCCATGTTCTCATGGTGATGGCGAAGCTCACTGGGGCAGAGTCACCCTTCTGCACATTCCGAGGCCCCTCAGGGATCATGTCTACTAGTGTCCCATTGTCTAAAGCCAGTCATAGGGCTTAGCCCAAAGTGCAGATTTAGGGAGGTATTCACCACCCACCAGGCGACCATGGCAAGGGTGGGAATGTTAATACTGCCACAGGGGTGTGAAGAACCATAGCTGATGGTTCGGCTTAGCATGAGCACTTGGCCCAGTGCCTGACCTATAGCAGGTGCTCAGCGACTGTCTGCTGTTATGAGTTGTTATAAAACCTGTCTTGGTAGGCGTATAAAGTCTTCCATTATCAATAGATGTTGTACTCATTCACTTATAAAGGATACTATTCAGTCTTCATTTTTCTCCTCCCACAGATGTGCTTTGCACCAAGGACAACTTATCTGCCAGTTTCTGCCAGACCCTGAGAAGCATGAAGAAGTGTTCTGTGCCCGCCGTGCGGGCGCAGTGCTGCCTCTCATGCTCCCAGACACAGGTCGTCCACACCCGACGGCCGAGAAAGCCATAGTCGCTCAACAACCCCAAAGCCTTCTAAGCCCAGGAGGAAGCCACCTGCCACCATGAAATGCCGCAGCCTGCTGACTGGGACCTGTTCTGACCCTGGGGGCCACTTCATGGAGGTCTCACTCTGTGCATTTCAGGTCCAACCTTGGGTCTTAACAAAACAAAATCCATTGTCTTCCACTAGCCACAAAGTGTCCCTCGCAGGAGGTGTGGGACCGTAGCACTTGCTGCTCCCTGATGGGCAGGCGAGATACCCAGGAGAATTAGGCAACTCCTTGGCTCAGCTCCTGGGGAAGGCGCCAAATTAGGCAAGTCTGTTAGATGATATCTTTTCTTCACCTGTCAAAGAGGCAAACAAAGACCAGATTTTCCCAAGTATCAGGAGACAACCACACTTCTCCAGGTATAAAGAATCTTGTTAATTGATCTTGTCAGTACCATCCTTCCCCACCCCTCTCTCTGTTGGGTTCCCTGCTGTTTAAAATAGCACCGGAAAGCTTTTAGGAATATTCCTTTCATTCATTCAGGCAGAGGACCCCTTCCTTCACACCAGACTCAACTAGGCAGGAGGAGGGAGTGCTGACTATGTCCCAGTCTGTCCCTAATCTCCACAGACCCCGTGTGTGGGCTGTTCAGACTCTCTTGTCCATTTAGAGACACTTGAATAAGAGGAAACAGAAATTGTAGGACTCAGTTAAGCTAAAGGATTTAGGTCAGGGGTCCCCAAACTTTTTACACAGGGGGCCAGTTCACTGTCCCTCAGACCATTGGAGGGCTGCCACATACAGTACTCCATACACTGTCCACCAATGAAAGAGGTGCCCCTTCCAGAAGTGCAGCGGAGGCCGGATAAATGGCCTCAGGTGGCCGCAGTTTGGTCCGCGGGCCAGAGTTTAGGGACCTCTGATTTAGGTTATACAGAAGACATTTCTGACCTAAGGATAATTTCCACAAAAATTCTTAAAAAGCAAACAAACAATTTTCTTGCTAGTACAGTTGACCCTTGAACAACATGGGTTTAAACTCCCTGGGTCCACTTATACATGAATTTTTATTTCAGTTAGTACTGTTTCCCATCTGCAGTTGGAAATCTGTGAACGTGATGCATTGATCTGTGTGATGGGCGGCGGGGCAGGCAATCCGGAACCAATACCCCGCGGAAACTAAGGGAAAACTAATGTTTTGGGGGAATCAAAAGTTATGCACAGATTTTTGGCTGTGTGGAATTTGGCACCCTAACCCGTGCAGTGGTAAATGGCCAGCTGTCTCAGAAAGAGAACGTGGGCCTTAATTCTGCCCGCTTTCCTAGGAAACCTCCATTCCTTGCCAGCAGAGCAGATGAGTCCTCCTGTCTGACTTTGCTGAGTCACCTGCGCAGGTTGAACTGCCGTCACTGCTCGGGGCATTATACACAACAACCACTATAGCCTGATCTGTGGCTGCCCCTACCCCCACCTGCAGGTGGGAAAATGGGGCTTCCGATGAAAATATTTCAAGGAACCAGAAAAATTGTATTAAATATAAGAACTTAGTACAGATTTCTATTCTGGATAGAATATTTTCAAAAGTGAGGTAAAGATAACCCTCCCACCCCCCAGCAGTGCATCTAGCAGTTTTTTGAGGGTCTTTTTCTTTGGGGAAAACAGGCAAATTAGGGGGAGTCCAAAATATTGAAATGACAATTAGGAGGCTTATCCTGGATGTTTTCACTACCCAACAGGAGTCAAAGTAGGCTATGGTCTCAAATTCAAGGTGAATTTCCTGGTCTCTAAGGGGAGGCATTTATGTGAACTCAACCCAGAGGGAGAGGGAGCTTGGGTGGGTGTGGGCCCTCAAGGGGAGAAGCCCTCGGAAGGAGCTCCTGACAGAAGGGAAAACAGGAGTGTGGTCTTCCTGTAATGGGCAGCATATTTTCCAACCCATACAGAGGTAAGGCTAATATTCACCATGGAATGCAATGTCCCATATCTTGAATTACCTATCTGTTCAGCAGAATGGTGCTATTGAAAAATGGTGCTAATATCTAGATGGTGGCAGAACCCATATGAACAAGTAAATAGCTGTAGACACGAGTAAGTTCATTACATCTTCTGTTAAACGTGTAATGGTGTTGCTGGCCAATGCCAGTTCTATTGCTTGGATACCAGAAGCTTAAAATGTTTATATTATGTGCTTTTTTAAAAAATATTTTTTTAAGCCATCCATGTATGTGGAACATAAAACACTAAGGTTAGGATGAGACTCAAGATAGACCAGAAATGGGAGGAACGTAGTAATGTTTACCTGAAGCCAGAAAATTTATTTCCAGATAATAATTACTGCCTTGTATTCTGTGTCTTCATAAACATTGCTGGCCGATGACAATCTCTCATGAAATAACAGTTTTAGAGAGAAGGTGCTTAAATTGTTAGTGATGTGAGTGGAGGAGAATCTGACTTCTTTTCTAATGAGGCAGTTTGCAAAGACTATCCCTGCAGTGTAGTAGGCTCTCAGAAGGGGGGAGGGGAGCAAGTCAGTAAACCAGATTGATTTAACCTGGTAGTATACTATCATGAAGTCATGCATGTTATCAGAGACTTGATATGGCCAGTCTTACAAAACTCAGGAACTTGGCTTCCTACTGACCTCAACAACCTTAACTAGTCTGGATTTCCCAATACCCAACATGTTGTTTATGAGCCATGTGTTGAAGATGGTAGAAATGTAGGAAGGGCCTGGCCAGGTGCTCCATTTCAGATCTTCCTCCAGTGTCTCAAAAGCAGAACATTGGCCCTAATCATGCATTGTGGACACTGACTCCCATCTTGAGGCTGTGTTGTGAGACAGTTGTGTGACAGCTGTCAAGCTAGAACCCAGGTCAAGATAACACTTCCTATTGGAGTCATCTGACATAGTTGTTGCCTTGACAATCACTCAACTTTGGGCCATCCAGGTGTTGACAGGTCCCTGTGCTTGTAATAGGAGAGGGGCCTCCGATTACCGGGTAGACTCTGAAGGCAAGAACACAGATGGTGTCTGTGATGCTCCCAGGGGCCAACATGAAACAGTGGTGCTGGTTTATTTTAACCACGTTCTTCCTCCCCAACTAGAACAAACAAGTGAGAAATGTAGTAAGAGACATTAGGTGGACATCTCCCACCAACCACAGAGGGCCACCACAGGGCCTGGTGCTCAGACACATGAAGGTTCTCAAACCCGGTTTGGTTTACATTGCCTTTCACAATGGTGGAGCTAGCTCTTCTCAGGAAAGTTGTGGATTGATTTAATTTTTTAACACAAAACATAATTCAGTACCATGAGAAAATAATATTTCAAGAAACTGAATAGTGAAACAAATCATTGGTGATACAAACAATTGCCTCCTTGTAGGAAGAACTTTTTTTATAGTGGGCTGTCTTAGACAAGAGCAAACTTCATATCTCCTGATACTCAATTGGCAGAGTGATTCCAATGTGGTGCTTTCAGACATTTATTGAATGTTGTTGATAACCTTAATCTAGTTTCTAAACACAAATGTGAGGGTTTTATATTCTTTCAGATCTTATTTCCCAATCAGTTGGCTGAAGTCCTCTAAACTCTTACAGCTATGTACTGCTAACGCAGAGTTTACAGTCTCAGCTTTTCTCCCTACTGACTCCTAAGATGAGTTCCTGGGACAGTGTATCTGGTACCCAGTGCACAGTGATTCACCTTCAAGAGAGAGACCATATGATGTGAACTTTCTGGTGCTACAACTTAGCCAACATTTACCATTAGATGGTACTCCTGGTTTATGCATTGCTAATTCAAATATTATTAATAGTGTTAGTATTATTATTATTTTAAGTTATATCATTTTTTTAAAAAACATGGTTGGGAAGCACAAGTCTACCTATCATTCATTGTCCTCCAAAATGGTTGTATGATGTACATGGCCCAACCCACCGCCTCCCTGCACCACCGTGCTGCTTTGCCAGTCCCAGCCTCCAGGGGTACCCTGCTGGGTATCTCAGTATTTAAAACCAGACTGTAACCATAGCCTGCCATTGTGTGGCATCAATAAATGGCCAAACTCATTGATGTTTCCATGTGATTCATTTACCCCTGCTATGAGACCCCACCCCCACCACTGGTACCCTGAACTTGAGCAACCTGGAGGAGAATGCTATCAATTTCTTCCACACTCTGCAGATTCCCTCCTTTACTCCTAGATCAGTATGTTACCAGATGAGTCATGTCCCAGGTAAAGTAAAACTTAGGTCTCTTCTCATAAATGATCATGTAGCAACTAACAACCTACCACATGATAATCTGAGGTGATGCCTAAAAGTTCTCTGTCATACCTGATCCAATGTAGGCAACATTGCCTACTCCTCATCTAAAGTGTAGACATGATGCTTAAGAGAAAGTAACCCACATCTAGAGGAATTTGCTTTGGAAATCCAACCCTTTTTCAAAGATAGCACACAATACAGTAGGTGCAACCAGCAAAGGTAGAACATATGGACACGGAGTCTGCTGATACGGAATGATGACAAGCATTGAGGCAGGAGTAGCTGGGCATCTGCAGCCGATCCCTAGAATGTTTCAGGGCACAGTTAGTGTAGGAAGCTGTTCTTGGTCCAGGAGACACCACAGAGGGCCATGAACCCCTCCATGTTTGCACCTTCAAAACTCTTCTCCCTCTGACTACTAGGTAACATTTCCTACAAAGCTCAGATCAATGCTGCTTCCCTGAGAAGTCTACACTTTCCCTCCCACAAAGACCGAGACATTGCTCCTTCACTTGGTCCATTTTCCTCCAGAGTAGTTCTTAATCAACGGCAATTTTGACCCCAAGGGACAACTGAAAATGTCTGGAGACATGTTTAGTTTTCACAACCGGTGGAGGAGGAGGGAGTGCTTCTGACATCTAGTGGGTAGAGGCCAAGGATCCTGCTTACATTCTACAGGACATTTCCTCCTCCCAACAAAGTATCATCTGGCTCAAAATGTCAATAGTTCTGAAGTTGAAAAACTGCACTAAAACAATTACCATCTTGGAATGAGGAGCAGGGTTTCTGGGTTGGGTAAAACTGAGCTCTCTCTAAAATTCAGACCTCATAAAAGGACTGATGAAGAAGAAAAATAATAGATCAGAATTCAAAGCATTCCGCTTGATAAAAGTATCTTACTTAATGTTGAAGGGGAGAAATGACTGCCCAAAAAGTCTTGGACCAGCCCTTGGGGACCCTGGTGTCTCCATCCTAGAGCCAGGGGCCATGAACCAAAAGCAAGCAGAATGAAAAAGTGACTGTTGGGCAGATAAAATATATTATGCTCACTTTGTTAAAGATGGCGCTGCCCACATGGAAGTTCGTTGATATTAATGTGTGTTCGGGGACAGGCTGTGGGCAGGCTGGGTCGTTATAGCCTAAGGCTTAGTTTTAAGAGTAAGCTTTTCCCCACACCCTTGACTGATTTGATGATGTAGGGTGGTGCACTCTCATGAGGAATCACATTGT
Organism: Rhynchonycteris naso; assembly: GCA_037038555.1. NCBI lineage: Eukaryota > Metazoa > Chordata > Mammalia > Chiroptera > Emballonuridae > Rhynchonycteris > Rhynchonycteris naso. The sequence continues at coordinate 271,436,337 of CM072995.1, read as the reverse complement.
GCCTCAGATGAGTGACTTTGTATCAGAGACTTTCTTGTTTGTAGAGGGGATTAAAGGTCTTGAATCTATGCTATAAAGTGGGGCAGACCAGGAGCTTGCTCTTGGTTCCTGAAGTATTAGAGAGGAGAGCAGATGAAGGCCACATGGAGGCCAGGAGAAGCAGCCTAGATGGCAGAGTGCTGAGGGAGAAGCCAGTTTGTGCAGAGTTTGTGCTGGAGAAGGAGATGGGGAACAGACGTGAATAAGTCTGTGAGCTAGAAACCTTTGATTCTAGGAAACTCGGATAAGTCAGTAGCTTTGTGAGCACTGAATGTGTGGGTTTTGGAGCCCAGTGTGTGTTTTTGCTTGCCCGCTGGGTGCAAGCTAGAATTAAAGCTGATGGCTCACCAGTTCTTGGCTCTGTTGTTTCATTACCGACTGTCCGAATCTAATGCAAACCTGCACGGGTCAGACGGCTGTGATGGTGGCCCTGGCTATTGGCTTTACAGTGACTTCTTGGAGTGTTGAGATAAATATTCTCCAGATTAGGTTTATAAACAAACAATAGACATAGCCAGATCAAAATAACAGCTTTTCTAATTAATGGTGGAGCTGGCTTGAGGAACATATCTTGGATACAAATTGATAAAGAGTTTTCTATCTTCCACCCCTCCAGAGTTCAGGCTCAGGGGGAAGGGGTTGGGGTCGGTGAGAGGGAGTGAGGCAGGGAAAGGATGAGGGGAAGAGGCAGGGAGAAAGGGAGGGTATAAGGCAGGGAGAAAGAACGGGTAAGGGAGATGAAGACGGAGATAGAGAGGGAAAAATGGACCAGGTAACCCATTCAGCTCAGCAGAAGTGTCCATGGACATCAAACATTCATCAATAGCATCTCCTTTGGTCCAATATATCTGTCCTGGAGGTGAAGTCCTCTTGTTCCCATGGGAGGGAGGTAAGATTAGCATGAGGAAAAAGAGATGGGGGTCAGAGAAAGCATTATCTAAAAAATGTTTTCTTTCTCATAAATTCTAAACAACAGTGTGGATTTTAAAAGGTCATAATGAAAAGACTTGGAGGAAGTATTGTAGGAGGAAGTAGTGTAAAAGGACGACACAGAAGTTACTAAGAGGGTAACTTATCCGCCCACTCCCCCACTCCCCCACTGAGCCTCGCCCACGCCCACGGCCTCACTGGGCAGCCCCAGGCTCCTTTTAGTGGTAGAGCCAGCTCACCCCATCTCCAACTTGGAGGGATGTTGCCATGCCCAGACATCTGAAAAGAGAACTTCAAAAGCATAACGCAATGAAAAGGAATAAGACAGCACAAGGCAGAACAATTAGTGGACAGGGAATCAGAATAACAAGCCATCAGAGTTTGGAAAGATCACCAACCCAACAGCCCAATCTCAGCATAGTGCCGCCACAGCCAGAGGAAGAGAGTCCCATGACCAAAAGCTAAAGTTTGCTAGCCTCTCCCCAAGAATGTAAAAGCATGCAACTCACCCTCTACACACACACACACACACACACACACACACACACACACACACACACACACACACACACACACCTAGATTGCTTTAAATTCTTTCTCCTCCCTTCTAGTTGTCCTACATCCAGAGAGACTAAATTTTCTGAAACCCCAATTCTTCCCATAAGTTGTCAGGAAACCCCAACCCTTCCCCATTCAGCTCCAGTCCTGAATCCACTCAATTAATCTCAATTGGCAGCATAAAACCCAGGAATGGCCAGGACCCTTCTTGGGGGTAAGTACAGGAGGGAAGCCAGGCATTGGCTTAGGGAGAAATAGGGAAAGGGGAGCCCAGCAGCACTGATATACTGTTCCCATCATCACTAAGATAGCAGATGCATGGGATCTGCAGCCTGCAGAAGGAGCCTCAGACAGGCTATCGGATGTCAGATAGGGCTTGGAGACGGGAGACTGGCAGCCATGGTATCTTAGAGGAATATTGTGAAATATTCATATTCAGTTCCAGCATTTGAACTGCGATTTAGCCAAACCATCCTAAATTGACATATGTGTATTAAATGGGCTTAGGAATGTCCATCAATGCAATGCATACTTTATAACACACGCTTCTAAAATCCTGCGGAGACGTGCGTCAGGGAAGGGGAAGAATCACTTGTTAATGTGTCCACTCGGCACTCATTTGTGCTGGCTTCTGCTTACCTGTCCTTGTAGAGAAGGAAGGTCAGCCACCGCTGTCTCAAGGAAATTTATAAAATTTCCCACTTTAGCTTATTCACACAAGCATCTAACATTCGGAGTGAATTCACGGAACACTGACAAAATTTGTGGTTTTTCCCCCTGGTCAAAGCAGTAAGAGATAGAACTGGAAATCTAGTCTAGCTCTGCCAACCTGTGAAAGCCAGCTGAGGCACAGTTGAGGGGGAAACAGGGAAAATGCATTGGTGCCCAGAGGAAGCAGGCAAAGATAAAAGTATACATATGCTTTTCAACCACTTTCCTAAAGAAAACAATAATCATTTACCACCCTATACAATTATCAGCAGCAGCTGATAAAGTACTCCTGGAAGTATAATAAATTGACATTCAAATTTATCCATCAATTTCCTGTGAGTTTAGTTAGCGTAAGTCATTCTCTCTAAACTGATAAAATTCAACTTCTAAAGCTGCCGAACTGAAGGTCAGACCCCGGATCACAATTGATCCATTCCCCCAAAAGGTCACTTCTTGAGGCTCAGTGTAAGAATCCAGCTGATCACTGGCGCCTAAATCTCTGTTCTCCCCGATCTCACTGGGCAAGTGACTGACTGGTCGAAACAGTAAGTTCTAAGAAGTTCAATGTCTAGCATAGTGTCTGGCACATGGTAAGAATTTAATAATTTTGTCAAAATCAAATTTTCTTTTGCTTACTCCTTCCTAGGAGAGAAGTGTGGTCTGGAAACAGGAGCTTGATGGAGGAGGAGGTAACAAACATAAGGTTAGAGGAGGGGAAGGAGGCAGAGGTGAGAGTGCACAGGTCGTGCTTCAGGACATGAAAGCAGTGTGGAAAACGTGTGTGCACACACACGTGTGCATGTGAGTGTGTGCTGGGGTCGAGGTAGAGCTGAGGAATAAAATGCTGGAGGCTAAAATATAGAGACAGTGTCCTGCCCTATCCACCCACCACGGCAGGAGACCAAGCGCACGCTGGGGCCGTCTCAGGGTGGACTGGTGAGCTCTTCCTCGGTGCCCTCACACTACCCTGAACCCTCAGCTATGCTCATCCCAGCCTGTCGCAACCCAGCCTGGGCAGTTGAGAGAGGCATATGCCAAGATTCTCTAAGGCCGCCTGAGGTTTATTCTATCGGGCAAGGGGTTGTGCCTTCCCTGCCAATTCTGGGCCTGGAGAGATGGTCGCTTGGCCTTGCCCCTGGCATTTGTGGGACCTAGAGTGAAAGTACACTTGAAGGTCCACTTACCAAATGTTTTTATTTTTAAAAGTTAATCAATCAATGAATCAATAAATAAAATCTACATCCTGGGCTCAGCCTGCTCTCCAACAACCACCCTTGTGACCGAGAGGCTGACTGAGCCTCTCGAGGCCAGCCAGTCCACCCAGGAACCTGGTAACCTCAACACGGGACTCTGGAGTGATGATCAAACCCAAATCCATGGTGGAGACTGACCTGGCCAAACTGGGGTCTGGACGAGCAGGTGCCTCTCTCCCACCTCTCACTTTTCTGATTCAGACTCTGCAGGCAGGTCTAAAAACCTTCCAAACCCATACCTTAAAGGCAAGAATGGAGGGAGCAGAGCCACCCGAGAAACCTGGTCTGCCTGGGCCCCTCAGCGCTCAGCGTGGGTGCTTTCAGTGGCCTCTTTTAAGCCAGGATAGCCCCTCTCTCTCTGGTTTGTAGACCTACACTGTGATTTCACCTCCTCAGTCTGTACTTACAGATTCTATGCTACAAACCTCTTCTGGCCTGGGGTGCACAGTATGTATTATCAGTAGTGTAATTTTTTTTAAAAATTTTATTCATTTTAGAGAGGAGACACAGAGGGGGGGGGAGGAGCTGGAAGCATCAACTCCCATATGTGCCTTGACCAGACCAGTGCAGGGTTTTGAACTGGCGACCTCAGTGTTCCCAGGTCTACACTTTATCCACTGTGCCACCACAGGTCAGGCAGTAGTGTAATTTTTTTTTTTTTTAATGAACACATATATTGTCTTTATTCCTGGTTCCTGGCATGGAGCTCCTAAACATTGATATTTCCTGGGTGACAGAAGTGCCTTCATCGCTCATAATAAGCCCCCATTAACCCCACTGGGGTTTATACTCAGATGAATCATGCTAAGGCCCCTAGAGAACTTCAGGGTGGGGGCTGGTCACCACAACTATAGGGTTTAAACTTTCAGCCTCATCTCCTGATCTCCAGGGAGAAGACAGGGGTTTGAGTTCACTCACCAGTGGCCAATGGTTTAATGGATCACACCTACACAAAAGGTCTTTGGTAAGTAACCTTGGACAAAGAGAGTCAGAACACTTCTGGGCTGGTGCCCACATGAGTGTGCAGGAGGTGGCCACGTGAGGAGGGCAGGGAAGCTAGTCCCCTGTCCCTGTGCATCTCTGCCAGCTGGCTGTTCTTCAGCTACTTCTAGCAAATGATGTTTGCTACCATGTGGGAACCCCTGAGTTTGTAGTCAAATGATGTTTGCTCGAATATGGGAACCGCCGTACTCATAGTCAGTGGGGCAGAAGTGCAGGGAGCCTGCAAACCCCATGTGTAAATGGCGCCTGAAGTAGAATGGTCCTGTGAAACTGACCCTTTCTCCTGTGGGGTTGGTGCTCACTGGGTAGTGTCAGAATTGAGTTAAATCATAGGAAACCCAGTTGGTGTCAGAGAATTGGAGTTGGAACAACATATTTAGTGTCAGGAAAAAAAAGCACAGTGTCCTAATCCAATAATTCTTATTAATTCACTTGGTTACAAAATGTATTTTTTTAAAAATCCTTTTACTAGACCTCAGAAGCAGAAGTGCTTGTGATGTGCTGTCTGTGACAGGTGGACCCCTCTAAGGCAGGACGCTGGTCAGGGACCTCTGTGGCCCAGGATGAAGGGCAGTGCTGCCCACCCTGCTGCAGCTCACCCAAATTTGGAAATTTAACACTGTGAGCAGGGATCCTTGAGGGAAAGGAATCTTGCCCCTTAAGTAGGACCCAGGATTTTCTCAGACCAAGAGAGAGACAAATAAGTGGGAAACAATACCTCAATGAGGCCGGCGGCCTGCTGAGTCACTGGAAGCCTATGTTTCAGAAGACCGCCCAGGAAGATAGGTGAAGTGGTCGCTGTGACTGGCTCCATGGGGATCATCAGACCAGAGCAAGGGTGTCTTCAGCTCAAACTGGTGTGTGTCCCAACATTCTCAGATCCCTTACTTCCTGTCCTTCCTAGTGGCCTTGATGACTGTCAGGGGTATGACTCACAGAGGCCCGGAAACAGAATTGGGCAGAGGGGCTATGTGGGCAAGGCTTGTTTCAAATAAGTGGGAAATTATCTTAAATTATCCTTTCTCTGCACTCAAAGATGCCAATTTTCATCCTGACTACAGGTCATCCTGAATGATTAATAGTGTCTGGATTTCATAAGTCACCCCCATGAGTTTCATCCCCAGAAGGCGAACTCCCTAGAAACCCTTTATCGAGTCATCATCAAGCAGCGTGTACAGATTTGGGGGTTAGAGAGCAGCAGAATCTCATGGAGGTTTGCTGTCTGCTGTTTCCATCTGGGGGCTACCAGGAATGGGATGCCACGGACCGGACTTGGGGTGAGGATGGGAGGCAGCACACTGGCCTTCTCTCTCCTCTTTGCTCAGGGAGTTTGATACTATCGGGCCCACCTGGGACCCTCCCGGTGTGGCTGTGAGCTCAAACAAGACATCTAGGAAAAGGCCACGGACCCAAGGTATATCCGGTCACTTAGTCACCTCCAGGAGAGACTGCCGTGTTGAGAGTCATGCTGTCCACTCCTCGGCCACTCCCTCATATTCATCGAGGCCTTTGACCTTCTTCCTAACCTCAGCACTTCTCCCTTCCCAGGGAAATCCCATGTCTAATGGCCCATCCAACTCCCTGGATGTAACATATAGGTTTGCATATGTTACATGGGCAAACTTGTTTTAAACGCAAGCTCTTTGGCCCAAGTCTTCCTAGTTCTGACTCAATGGGTCAGGCGAAGGTCCCAGAATTTGCAGGTGATGCTGATACAGATGGCCAAGGGTCACAGTGATGTCCTTTGTTTTCTTAGTTCTTTGACATGGCCAGTGACATTGACCCAGAGCTCACAGAGGTCATAAGGAGGGTTAGGTCACTTCTATTTTTTAAGGTTCTCAATATATATATATATATAAACATTGTGGTAAATTTTGAATGTTTAATGTTTATAGAAATGTTCACATTCCCCACGCCATCCCACCCTCACTGTATTTGGGGTAAACAGCAGAAGTCTAAACAGGAGGTCCTCCCAGAAGAGGTCAGCCTTGGAACAACATGTGTGTGTTAACATTCCTAGACAGGGCGCGTGGCCCAAACCAAATGCCATGGGGAAGCTCAATATCCAGTGGCAGCTCCTCCCACAGCTCTCGAGCACTGTCTTTTTGCCCCAGCCCCACAGGGTTGGGGCTATCGCTGTAAGCACTGACACGTGACACAAAGCAGTCATGTGGCTACAGGGAGGACTACCGGTCCCCACTCATGTTCACCTCTTGTCACCAATAGTGTTGAGAGGATGGCTCTCCCATTGGGGGTGGGTACATGCCTGATCTCCCTTATAGCCCACCACCCTATCAGTGGGTGAGCCTCCAGTGTGAACTTTAAGGAAACCGGTGAGAAAACTCTGCTCCAACAAGACTGAGGGAAGCTTTCAGAATATCCTGCCTTCCTCTTTCCCAAAGGTCTTCTCTACTCTCACTTCTCTCACCTGAGTGACCACCATGTATGCTTGCTTGTAGAAAAGGCTCAATCATCAGCTCCCGACACATTTGTGAAAACGATAAGTCAACAAGACTCTCAGAGAGGAAAGGGTAGGAGGAGAGAATGAATGTGTATGAAATGTGTCCTCTGGCCATGCGTGGGGTGCTTACCTTTAACCTTATTTTCATTACAGCCTGGTGGATTAGGTTGAACCATATAAAGCTGACATTTTTATGGGCCAAACATGGTAGCACACTGCCAATTTTATATGGTTCAATCTAATTTTTCAGATATTGGGGAGCAGGTGAATACAAGGTTTTAGAAGCTGAGGAACAGAGACTGACCCAAATCTAAAAGGTCTAACCAGATAGTTGTTGGTCTGGTGGACCACGAGCAGGACAGGGAGTAATATTAATGATTCTCTGATTAATTAGTGATGATGGGCTTTGTTCTTGCTGTTCCCCCGCCCCCATGCCTGGGAGGTCCTTGGATATATACAGTATTTCCTCCCTCTCCTCCTCTCATCTTCATTTAATCTCACCTCCTCCATGAGGCCATGCTCCCTGTTGCTTTTTTTTTTGTATTTTTCTGAAGTGAGAAGCGGGGAGGCAGAGAGACAGACTCCCTCATTCGACCGACCAGGATCCACCTGACATGCCCACTTGTGGGCGATGCTCTGCCCATCTGGCCTTTGCTCCATTGCAACCGGAGCCATTCCAGTACCTGAGGCAGAGGCCATGGAGCCATCCTCAGTGCCTGGGCCAACCCTGCTCCAAAGGAGCTTTGGCTGCAGGAGGGGAAGAGAAAAGAGGGGAAGGAGAGGGAGAAGAGTAGAAAAGCAGATGGGCGCTTCTCCTGTGTGCCCTGGCCGGGAATTGATCCTGGGACATCCACACATCTAGCCGAAGTTCTACCACTGAGCCAACAGGCCAGGGCCTTCCTCCCTCCTCTTACCCCTGGGAAGGCTCTAGCCCTTCCCTGCCTAATTTTCCTCACAGTACTTATTTTATTCATTATTTTCTTCCCCTTCCCTCCAAACCAGAATGTAGATGCTGCGAGTACAGGGGTCTCTGTCCTCTCCCACATCACCAGGACACAGAAGGCTGCCTGGCACGTAGTGCATGCTCATCGTGTGTGTGGAACACATGAACAGAGGCACAACTGATGAAGACACGAGTACCCCGTCCAGCTGCCATCAAGACAGTCAGATCTCATAGGGACAGAGAAGCACAGGACAGCAGTGACTAAGCACAGGACTCTCTAAAACATAAAGCGATCATTATCCTCACTTGAATGGAGTACCACTCAGCCCTACGCATTTGCCTCCAGGGCACTGCACACGGCTGTCCTTGTCAGGTCTCTGAGGGAGGTTTGTGTGGTTCTGGCCACCTTTGGGAAAGAGGACAGTCTGCCACAGAAAGGTGGAGGTCACACAGCCCCTTAACAGAACAAATCCCTGAGGGGGCGAGTGGAGACAGTGGGGCAGAGAAGGAAGTTCAGTGTCCACTCCATCTTGGGAAAAACAATTCCGTGAGGACATCAGACACTTCCCTGTTGAAAACCTTTCTGACGCTATCAGCAAAGGGCTTTTACCACTGTTGTAAAAGCACATCCTGACTCCCTTTTGCTCATTGTTTTTTGCAGGGCTGCTCCACTGTGCTGAACACAACCAGCCTACCCCAGGCATTGAAGTCAGGACCCACATTCAGGGCTTACCATCCCCTAAAGCAACATAGCAAGTAAAGTAAGACTACCTAACTTCCTCGATAGGTTCTTAGAACTGTGGGGAAACAACATATAACAAAACCAATTGTGCCACAGGCTAGTTGGTATGGACAAGAGTTCAGTTCCAACAGCATCTCACCAAAGTTATAACAAAACGACCTTGAACAAAATGACTTTGAGCAAAACAATGTTATTTGAGGGCCTGCTATAAGTCCAAATGGATAAAACTGCTTTCTGCCTCAGGGTCTGCTTGGGATGATAGGCATTCTGGGATAACTCACCTTATGTCCACAGTATTGAGTAATTTTCATGACAACTCCCCCACCTAGTATGAGAAAGCAGGCCAGGGTGTTTCTCTCGTATAACCATGCACTGGGAGAACTAAAATGAAGAGCTACAAAAGGAAAGGAAAAAGAAAAACAAGAACAAAACAAAAACAGAAAAAGAAGCTACTGGCTTTCCTGTTTAGAAGCTGAGCTTAAATCCTCCAGCAACTACCACAAACTAGGTGGTTTAAAACAACACAAACTTACTATCTTACAGTTCTGTGGGTTAGAAGTCCAGGGCAGGTCACACTGGATTCAAGTCCAGTGTTGGCAGTGCTGGGTCCCTCCTGGAGGCTCTATGGAGCACGTCCTTACCCCTCACCCCCGCAGCTGTGGGTCACCCTCACTTCTTGGCTCATGGTTTCCGTTCCCGTCACCAGAGCCAGCACTAGAGAATCACCTTCTTCTCATGTCACCTCCTTCTCTGTCCTCTTACCTCCATCCTCAGCTTTCAGTAACCTCTGTGATTACACTGCGCCCACCTGGACAACCCAGGTTGCTCTGCCCAGGCCATCTGATTAGCAATCCTAACCCCATCTGTAGCCGTCATTCCCCTCTGCCAGGTAACCTAACACACGCCCAGGTTGTCCTGGGAAGTAGGGCGTGGGCCACCTTGGGGGAGGCATTATTCTGCCTACCTTAAAGGGTAAAACTACAAGGGGCCTTGCCACCTGTTAAAAGAGATTTTACTTTAGCCTAACAATAGTAGGGGGTCATTAAAGAATTTTTGCAAGTCAATAACATGATCACACTGTGTGTTAGACTAAACTGTGTCTCTTTTCCTCTGTAGTTTGGAATGGGGACTGGGTGCTTTGGAATGGAACTCTGTTTCATTAAAACACTTTATTTTAAAAGGGAAACCTTCTTATAACACAGGCTTATTAGGAGCCAAGCCTCCCTTGGCTTCCTCTAAACGGCACGCATGTGCAGCAGCGTGGAGAGCTGGGTCGGCAGCTCGTTCAGCTGCGTGGAGCTCATGAGCGCCATTGTTCTGCGAGCCTGCAACCAGCTGCCCACCCAGCCACGGGTGGGAGTGTCTTCATGGAACAGGTGGCAACCTATGCTTTGATCCGTAATCAACACTGAGCCACAGAGACCTCTCAAGTCTCAGGCCTCCCCTCACAGGACTATGGTCTGGGTCACTGCTGAAGGTTACCTGACTGCACCCACACATTCCCTTGGTCCTGGGAGAGTTAGACCATCCAGGCCCACCCTGATTCTATCCCATGCCCTCTCTACCTCATTTCATTCGCTGGCTTCCACTGCTTGTTAGCTCACTCCACCTGGGACATCCAGATGAGGACAGAAATCTCCCTGGTACACCCATCCTTCCCTCCACACACTCTATGGAGGGGCCCATGGAGCCCCAAAGCCTGGGTCCCAAACTCTCATGCTTGTTAGCTACCTTCACTAGTGTTTTTCTGGGGAATCCATTTTTTCTTATCTTCTATATCTTTAAGAGTTTATAGAAAACACAAGCCTCCAGCTTTTTTTTTTTTTTACAGAGACAGAGAGGGAGTCGGAGAGAGGGACAGATAGGGACAGACAGGCAGGAACGGAGAGAGATATCAGTTTCTGTTGCTGACACCTTAGTTGTTCATTGATTGCTTTCTCACATGTGCCTTGACCGCGGGCCTTCAGCAGACCGAGTAACCTCTGGCTCGAGCCAGCGACCCAGGTCCAAGTTGGTGAGCCTTGCTCAAACCAGATGAACCCGCGCTCAAGCTGGCGACCTCGGGGTCTTGAACCTGGGTCCTCCGCATCCCAGTCCGATGCTCTATCCATCTCCAGCTTTTAATAGACAATTCCTTATTCTGTTAAAGCTTTGCTCCTTGCAGCCCCCTAGACACTTACCTTTGTTTTTTTATGAGCTTTCTTCTCCTGGCTGAGAAATCAGAAGCCTGTCCACTGTTCCTCCAGGGCTTGTGCCTCCATCCACCTCTCACTGCCCCTCCCCATGACAACAGACATGGTCGGCCTCCCCGAGGCAGCTTTCCAGGCTCTTAGCACGTTTTCCCCATTGCTGGTTATAATAGGGAGCAGTTGAGAATGACCAGTGCAAGGTCTCATTTCAAGATGTAAACGTAACCCAATAATGCTGTGATTCCATTACCCTTCCGCAGTATGTGGACAACTCAGTGTTCCCACCTGGGCCCGTATTGGTATCAGTGGGCATTTCACTTGAGTAATTTTAAAGATGACTTTTCTGCAATAGTGAACATAAACATGGGACGGAACCTTGCAGGAAACAGAAGCAGCTCCCTTTGAAATCAAGCTAGCACTAAGGTGATTTTAATTGATTTCACCTCTACCTTGTCTGATGTATCAATCTAGACAAGGATGGTACGCTCGCCCTCTGCTGCCTGGAATTAAAATAGCCTTTAATTTTTTAGGACCGCATAGCCATTGAGTAAAACGCCTTACTCCAGTAGCCAGTCTCCTTTGAAAAAAGTTCTGGCATCACTGAAGATTCATAATACACTTTGAGATATCAAAACCCCCAAGAAGTCATCACTAGAAGAAACTGATTTACTTAAGTCTCTCCCAGAATAATTATCTTTAAGAGTTTATAGAAAACACTTCATATTTTCACTTTATATGTAATTATCTACCCATCCTAGGATGGCATCATCCTCAGTGACACTGCCCTTGATTCTGTCCCTTTGTCACTGCACCTCAGTTCCCCAGAAGCCCTGCCTCTGGTTCCCCCAAACCCCAGTCCATTCCCTTCTGCTTTTTTGAACCACTTCTCTCAGTCTCCTCTTCTCGTTCTCCACAGCCCGGTTTCACGCAGGCCTCATTATTGATCCACCTCCCAGGACCCCACGGACCATCTGTGCTTCTGTCCACCCAACGCACCCTCCTTCACAACACACATCACAATTGTATTTGATTTCTTCTTCTCTTGCCAGACCATGAATTCCAGGAGTCTGGGACTGTCCACCTTTCTCACAGCCTCGTACGCCAGGTCCTGAGCTGGATCATAGGGTATTTTGTTTGTTTCCTGAACACATGAATTCCTGCAGAGAGGACTGTCAAACACAACATAGTGGCTCTCTAGTCTTTGGCAAAGACCATCCCAACGATGGCAGGAGCTGCAGTCAGGACACAGGGCAGAGAATGCCCTGGACAGAAGACAGTGCTGTGGGTTGAGAGCTAGAAGGATCAGGAGGGACGCTGATGGTATAGAGAGGGAGCTGCTGGGACAGAGGACTGCACTGGGACAGATGGCAGGAACACTACTTCTTACACTACACATAAAACTTGTCGACTCCTAACAGTTCCATGAAAGAGGCATTATCTACATTTTATAGATAAAAGAGGTTCAGAAAAATTAAACACATTTGCCTAACTGGTGACAGAGTTAGAATATTAACCCCCTATCAGTTTCCAAAGCTCATACCTTAGCCTCTGTGTAACGCTCTCTCCTCAGGGGCCAGGAGCTCACAACGAATGGTTGACCTTCAAAGGCACAATGGCAAGAAGAGGACTAAATGCAAGGACATTGTTTGAAAGTCTATGTAAAGAGCAGTTAGACCCCAGTCTGACTCCCACCCTGTGCTGTTGGGTGGGCTGCTCCACCCTGCCCCTCCCGGGAGACGGCAGATGCAAGAGAGAGAGAGAGAGAGAGAGAGAGAGGGAGAGAGAGACTGCAGTCTCCTGGGACACCAGAGCCAGAGGACAGGGTGAGGTGCTGTTCTGGCAACTGAATGAGAACACCTCCCCGCCCAAGCCCCCTTTCCTAATGTAAAATAAAGTAACAGGCTTACCACCAGGAAGATTGGGAGAAAATTCTCTAAAGAAATGCAGTGACCCCTACAGGATGCTAAAAGGAATAAGATAAGGAAGAATCCTTGGAAACTAAAAAAGCGACAACTAAAATATTTCTTAAAAATCAGTGGAATGGATGGGAAGCTAAAGTTAAGGAGCAGTCTTAGAAAGCAGATAATCTAAATAAAAGAAGTCCCACTAAGAACAGAACGAGAAAGTTCTTTCCCCACCGCTTTCTAATTCAATCAGGTTCTCCAGCCCGTGGCTGCCTCCAGTGAGCATGCTCACATGCAGACCCCACAGCACCAGCGCCTGCCTTTTCAAGATCCTGCTTGCTTGTGCGCCCAGGACCCGGTGAAGCACTGGTCTAGCAGTTCCGGTGCGGGGGCAGGTGTCCATTGCTGGAGTAAAGGTGAGGAGTGAAGCAAGGGGATTCACAGGGCACAGGGTGATTAGGAGTTCAGATGCTACCTCGGGCCACCATTTTAGGTCCTTCCTCTTCTCCACTGCCTACACTGCCTTCACCTGACCCCTCCGCCCTCCTGACTTAAGCTGTCTACAGATTGTGGTTTTGGTACCTATGTCACATGTTTTGATACCTACTTTGTTTGGGGTACCTATTTTTTACTTCACAAAATCTATCTTTACAGAACTTATCATCGGTAGCTACAACTTTGTTGTCATTGTTCTTAAATTGTTCCCGTATATTTGATTACCAAGATAACTCTCTAGAGACTGGATGCTCAGTAAAGGCTTAGCAGTTGGGGTCTTTCAATTGCTATATGCCTGAACAGAAGGATCAGTCAGTAAACAGAACAGTCTCTGCCTTACAGACAACAGAAAGAAATGCAAACAAAACAAACTACAGAGGAAAGACTTAATGGGACCATCCCAGACTGTAAGAACCCTTCGTGGGTAGTCCCCCTGGGCTTCCACGGGAAGCGTGGACTAAGCTCGGGTGTCTGTTAAGAGAGGGTTCTTTGGTTCTCAGTTCTTCCAGCCTATCTTTAATATATTTATATCTTTAAAGTTTTGAAAGATTTATAAAGCTTCTGCAAATATTTCAAGTAAATTACTAATATATATTGTATAAGGTATTTGTTGCTTTTAGTATAAAATAGGTAAGAAATATTTAGCTAAACCCACAACTGGTCCTAGAACTACAAGATGATTCTGTAATACAAATTTTTTAAAATAAAAGAAAAATCCAAACCAAGATACTATGTATTTTAAAGGAATAAAAATATATTGTTTTAAAATGGATTAGACTAGCCTGACCAGGCGGTGGCGCAGTGGATAGAGCATCGGACTGGGATGTGGAAGACCCAGGTTCGAGACTCCGAGCTCGCCAGCTTGAGTGCAGGCCCATCTGGCTTGAGCAAAAGCTCGCCAGCTTGGACCCAAGGTTGCTGGCTCCAGCAAGGGGTTGCTTGGTCTGCTGAAGGCCCGTGGTCAAGGCACATGTGAGAAAGCAATCAATTAACTAAGGTGTCGTAATGGCAATGAAAAACTAATGATTGATGCTTCTCACCTCTCTCCGTTCCTGTCTGTCCCTAGCTATCCCTCTTTCTGACTATCTCTCTGTCTCTGTAAAAAAAAAACAACAAATAATAATAATAAAATGGACCAGACTAGATGCCCATGACTTTGGTATCATGACTTCATTTAAATTATAGTTTCCCTCAAGATATATATATATATATATATATATATATATATATATATATATATATATATATATATATATATATATATATATAAATTAATTACAAACCTGTCAAAGGCTAAGACAGTCAGAGCAAGGCTTAATTATGAAATTAAAAAAAAACAACCCTGCTTAAAGATCCTATCTCCTTGATTAAAGATCATGTGTTTTTTATTAAAGTGAGGGTTAATCTATACAAACTGTCTCTTCTTTACAGTGACCCTTGCAAACACACTATTGGTGTTATTAGAAAATTGCCAAGATGTTGCCTTTTAAAAATGATTCTATTAAAGAGAAATTCATATATATAAACACGGCATTCCTTACTTTGTGGTGTTCTCTCAATCACTATTCACTAGTAAAAAAATTTAAAAATTATTCCTTAAGAGAGAATAGGTAATTTGTCTAACAAGCAACTGAACGGCCCAGAACAGTCTGCCATAAACATATATTCCTTTGATGAATTTATCTTAAGAATCTGCGCAAGTGCTCTACGTTAGACCCATGGTTGGTCTTAACTGTTTAAAAGGTTTATGTCCAAAAAGAAGTTAAGTAAAAGTGGCACCCTTAGAAGACGTTATCTTGTGCTGGGGGCGGGCACCTAGTTCATACCCCTACACCTGCCTGACATATCTGCTATAGTACGTTAAACACAGATACTGAATCATGCTATTTGTTTCAGGTACCTGTGCAGCATGTACGTGAAGGTCAGCAGTCCTTTTAAGCTTACATGAATTCAAGATTTTATTTTTATACCATAATCCAATTCTAATCTTTATTTTACCAGACTCACATTTGGAACTTTTTATTTTTCAACTGCATACAATTTATAAAAATGTCCTCCCTCATCACACTAAAGTATTCCTTATGGTTTACTTCCAGTGCTCAAATAATTTTGTCTCTTTTAATTATCTCCTTCTAATACACATTATCTAAAACCTGTCTGGGTAAAAACAGGCTTGTCCGCTGCAGTTGCCTCTCAGACTCGGCCAAGTTACCCCAAGTTCAGGACAGATGAACATTTCCCAGAGTGCACATCGAGCGCTGTGGAAACACTGCCCTTTGCCACTGGGCCAATGGCGCTGCGTTCTTCTTTAAAACTCTTCTTCCGCCTGCTTGCTGCGGGACTGCTTGAGCTGCTGCAGCCGCGCGATGGTTTCAGAAATAGTTCGTTCTCCGTGGACCTTGTTATCTCTTGTGCGGATGTTGACGGTGCCGCTTGTTTTCTCTTTTTCACCAACAACTGAAACAAAAGACAGGAAGAATCCTCAGATGGAAGGTCCTATTGGACATTTGAACAGAAAGGATCCCAGGAGCCAAAAGCCACCCTGTAGCTGCTGCTGATTCAAGTGTACAGGTGACCATGCATAGTTGGGCAACTGATTTAAAATTGATCCATTAAAAGAACCCACTCTGCAATGCCTAGACCTGCTGTGCTTACTGAGTCACTCAGTCCAGCTAACTTTAAAACTTACCATATGAAGAAATAAAAGGTGAAGAAAAGAGATTATTCTTTTTCACTCCATAAATTTCCTTTCTTATAGTAACTGAACCAACTTAATAGTTTAAGAATCAGAATTGAAAGGAACTAAACTGACTACCACAATTCTCTTAAGCGTAAGTCTCAAGATTCGAGAATCTTCCTGGGGTTGGCGGGCTTTCTTGGCAGGTTTCCTTTCTTACCGAGGATGAAGTTATACTGTGCTAACTGTGCGTTTCTGATCTTCTTGTTTAACGTACAGCCTGGGTCCAGGTCGACGTCCACCATGAACTTAGCATCATGGAATTGCTGCCGCACCTGTTCAAACAGAGGCACAGAATTCTTCAGATCTAAACTTACATTTTGATCTTAAGTGATTTTATTTAACCTGCAATTGGGGAAATCATGTAGGCATTAAAAATTAGTCCTTTAATAATCGTATGTATACAATGACTTAATTAGTCTATAAGAATAACTTAATAAAAGAAAATATTAAAAAGTAGTATTTTTCTTTCTCAACAGTGATTTCCTTTTTGGTTAAAAAAAAGCTTATTCTGTCCCATATCAGCTACTTCCTGCATACTCTTCTTGTCACTGTGCTCCCCAGCAGGGTCTTCCTGCCACGTGCCAAGTGGGAGCTCACCCCTGAAACCATGCAGGGAGCAGACTTTCCTGTTCCCAGGGGTCTGATACGGATACAAGCAGATAGTGAATGCCTCCGCATGACAGGTAAATTTAGATGCATTGCAGTTTAAGCTGCTCTTTGACTCAGAGTAATTTTGCCTCTGAATATTTACCTATCACACTGAGGCATTCACTATTTGCTAACACTAACACTAAACACTAAAATACACTGCTCACAAAAATTAGAGGATATTTCATAATGACTGTAAAGTGATAAAAAAGCTTCTGATTCTTTTTTATTAAACAAAAACATCAGAAAAGTAAACAAGTCAAAGAAAGATGTTTGATTACACAAATGAGATGCAAAACCAATTTTAATTTCATCAGTGAAAATGCACTATAACAAAAAGGCTGAAAGTACTGGAGTATCTCCCCGTTCCCTGATCCCCTAATTTCTGTGAGCAGTGTAATAAGTCCACATAAACAAAACTATGTCTTTTGATCATGGAAGCACACAAAAAAGCATTAAAGAGGTAAGACGATCTACTCAAGCTTACCACAGATTGAGAATAACATTTCTTTTTATCACAGGCAGTTGATTTACCAAGGACACAGCTTATGGGACTTGAAAAGCTAAACAACAGATGTCAAATTTAAGGAAAAGTCAGTTGAGGATTACCTTTTGGGCATATTCATCACACGTTGGTCCCACTGGAACCACCATTACCTGGCGAGGAGACAGCCAGAAGGGCCTTCAGAAGAAATGAGAAATGTTTAATGTGGTTTTCCTAACAAGGATGGCACATTCACTCACTAGCCCCCTCCTCGGTATCTTTTCCTGAAACATGTGAGACCCCTTGACAGACCAGAGGGAGATGAAGGAGCAGAGAGATAACCCTAAATAAGAAAAATCTGTACCTAAGTTCTGTCATGCTAAGCCGATGGCCAAGCAAACCTAGGGCAGAGACGGGGCCTCACCTTCAATGCACCAGATAACAGAGCACCACACATTGGCTGCCAGGGGGGTCAGCAAGTTGCTGAAGAACCACACCTAGTGATGCACATTATTGTATTCAAGAAGTTATTTTCGTCTATCATTTTATTACTTATTCCTCACGGGAAACACAGACTGTGCCTTCAGCTGACTAATCCATTTTGCAGGATTCAGAAAATTGTAACTGATAGTAACTGGTGAGAATATTTGGTAAAAATGAGTGTGCTCTCATTACTTATTAAAAAGATGACTCTGGCCCTGGCTGGGTGGCTCAGTGGATGTAGTGTCATCCCAGCACACTGAGGTCACAGGTTTGATCCCTGGTCAGGGCATGTAAGAGAAGCAACCAATGAATACACAACTAAAAACGGAACAACTGAGTAGAACAACAGAGTGATACTCCCCCCACTCCCCCGACTTCCTCTCTCTCTTTCTCAAATCAATGGGAAAAAATAAACGACGACCCCATCTGCAATTCTCCCTTCGGAGTATTTCAGGTGTCACCCCCACCCCCAATAATGCAGACATCAGTTTCTCTTCATCATTCCTCTATTTTAAGGTGTTTTGCTAAATCAAGTAAAAGGCTGAAGTCGGCATTAAATTTCACCCAAACTGTGGCTTTCCCACCTACCACAGTTCTGGCAGAGCAGTTAGCTGAGGATCCTCTATTCTCTAGAATGTCTTTCATATTTAATTTGATTTTGTGAAATATAACTGAAAAGAGATTATTCTATTTCACTGAAAGTATGATAAACTCCCCTTAATGTCTGAACTAACCAAATTACAAATAAAATGAAAATGACTGCACTGTATAGGACAAACAGTTAAAACATTTTACAGAAGCTTTGCATCCACAGAATTAGTGCGGCAGGCTCTACAAAATGGGCGTTTTATAACTTGTGCTGTTTTCATCTGCCTTTGCAAACCGTGGGCTCAGATAAAACTGCTTAGAAAATAGAGAAGTCATGTGCTCGTGTTTCCAGCAAAAACATAACCTTTTAAAAACAAGACACAAAGTGTTGATTGGCTTGGAGTCTGTAACTCCCAATTTAAACAATGCGTGGCTTCCAATGGGTGTCAAAATCCTTGCTCATACGGTCAGCAATGCTGAACAAGGTGAGCCTTGTACTCAGACAAAAACATCAGTTACTTGAAAGCAATCAAAATAAAAAATATGCTTCTTACCGAATTCCTAATTACAAAGTAGTACATAACATTCAACAAAACAAATTCTGAAATAAAAATAATTACTCATAATATTCTTAAAGCTAAAAAATGTGGGTTTTGATTGTGATTCCTTACTTTTCAGTGAATACCTGTCATTAATTAGAAGTGAATAAGAGCAATCATCCTCCCTTTCCATCACAAACCTACATAGGACAGTAGATCACTTTTACAGCCAATTTACACCGACCAGACAGAACAGAAGGAAACAGTGGTGTTACCATTTGCCTGCGTAGTTTTCTGTGAGGATAGCAATCATTCTCTCCACCGATCCCAAGATGGCTCTATGGACAATCACTGGCCTCTTCTTGTCATCACCATCATGGCTAGAAAGAGAAAAAATAATTTGTTTTCCTTTATTTTATATAGATGTGTGTATGTATATGTATGTATACATATATACCTTTATTTTATTTATTCTATGTATGTATGTATATTCTCCCCCCCGCCCCCGCTATATGTCCTAGAAGAATATTTGGAATAGACACTATAAACCCACCTTACAAAAGTCAGATTAAATCTGATGGGCAACTGAAAGTCCAGCTGGATGGTTGCGCACTGGTGGTACCGACCAATGGCATCTTTAATCTGGATGTCAATCTAAGAAGCAAAGATTGGGTTATTGAAGCTGAACTTAATTATTGTATTAGGGCTGATTTTCCCTTTTTTAACTTAATCTCTTCGCCCAAAAATGAAAGTCACATTACTCAAGTACACTTTGGTACTGACCTTTGGACCATAAAAAGCTCCATCTCCAGGGTTTAACTCCCACTTTTCACCAAATTCATTCAGACTGTTTTCAAGTTGCTAAAGAGAAAGCAAAATTGATTTTAATTTTTATTCCTTTGCATCATGTACTGGTCTAATTTGAGACTAATACCAAAATTACTTTCATGGGACACTATTCTGTGCTTTGTCATTTTGTCCACTGAAATGTACTCACACACAGACAAACCCCTTCTTAAAGCTTAAAGCTTGATGAATGAAAACACACACAAGCATTTTTAAATACAAAATCATACAGCAAAAAACTAGCTTACTCAAACCCAGGAACCATTTCTAATTTGCCTTTGCTTTTATCCAGTTAGAGAGGTTTGGCTCTCTTATGCTGCGGAGGAAGCCAATTTCAGTCAAACAGAATTCAGGCACACTGAAAAGTACCACTTACTTTCTCAGCTTGATTCCAGACTTCAATATCCCCAAGGAATTTTTCCGGGCGAGTAGACAGGTTCAGTTTAAAAGAAAATCCAAATATGCTATAGACTGTACGCAGAAAGTCCAAACATCCTTTTATTTCACTCTCAATCTTTAAAGAAAAAAAAATGACACAGTAGTAATTTTCCTCAACTTTCTTGACATTTATTTCAACATATCTTATCCCACCCGGTCTCACACCTGCTCCATGGCACAGAATATGTGAGCGTCATCCTGCTGGAACCTCCGCACCCGCGTGAGGCCCGTGAGTGCCCCCGACAGCTCGTTCCTATGAAGCACCCCAAAGTCGGCAAGCCGCAGCGGCAACTCTCGCCAGGACCTCGGGCGATGGTCAAACATAAGACTGAAGAAGAGAGAAAAGTAAAATCCACTGATATTTGATACAACAAAACCACTTCTTGAACATTACATGAAGGCTGTCAAAAAGACACTGATTCCAAGTTGTTCAGAGAAGCAACATTTCTCCCATTCTAGGCTTCTCACAAGGTAAGTCCTGGCAGGAGTAAAATAGCAAGTGCATTATAACACGACCATTCAGAACTAAGAGAGAACAACAAGTTTATTCCTGTATGTCTAGAGGCACATCCTTATGCTCAATACTTCCATTAATTTGAGGACTGCCTTTAAGGCTCATATATAAAAAAATAGAAGAATGAGCTGCATACAAATCACGTGCACCTCTGGAAACTAAAGCTGGTGCTTTCCCGGTGCCCCCTGGAAGTGCCCAGTTCCCCAGCACTTTGAAGCATGACCCGGCTGGCCTCCAGCCCTACAAGCCAGTCCCCATGGTCACCGCTCACCTGCTCTGCCCGCGGGCCCTGCTGCTGGGAGCTGTACACACTGAGCTCCCTGGAGCCATTGGGCTCCCCAGGTTCCCCCAAATTGTCCACCCAACTTGGAAGGATAGAAAGTGGAAATGCCCCAAGGCAAAGATTTCCAAGAATGTGAATTCATTAGCACTAGGTTTTTATAGAACACATTTCTTTAGAAAAAAAGAAAAAATTTCTAGGGAAGTTGCTAGACCCCACATCCAGGTCCCTGCTTTACGTTCTACCTGCTCCTTGCTATTACCCCAGGGCCATTCTTGGATGTCCACAGATCCGAGGACCAAATTAGGCACAGAAGAAATTATAATACCACAATAGTGCAGTATTTAAATAGTCTTCTGATTACATAATTTGTTTTTAAGAAAAAAAATCTTCCAAAGGAAGAAAAGCAATCTAGGCCCAAATGCAGCTGGGAGAACCTTCAACAGAAACTCAAAGCTGCTCAGTACCAGTGGCCCGGGCAGTTCATGGGCTTCAGAGCGAACTGCTCCTTCTCCACCTCGAAGGAGAACATGTTCTCACTGTAGTGCTGCCAGTGGCCCGAGGTCACCCACAGTCGGCTGTTGTAGATATTCGGGGTGACCACCTCCTGGAAGCCTCGTTTCCTATATTCACTCTGTTAGAAAACACAATGCATGTGTGTAGAAAGTAATGCTCAGACTTATGGTGGGAGTAAAAATTTAAAGAGCAATTTTATTCTCTCTAGTGAAGTCTAAGATGCACATATGTTGTATTCTAGAAATTCTACTTAGAGGTTATACCAAAGAGAAAACTCTTTCACAAGCACTTGGAGGCTTGTCAAAATAATGCTACTGTAGCCCAATTAGTAAAATGGGAAAATTAGAAATTAACCAGTTTCCACCCATACAGGCAGAGACATACGTGGTCATTGTATAATGGAGTAATATGTAAAGAGTGACAATAATCAACATCTGGATGCATCTTTTAAAAAAATCACAATTCCGACTGATACACAGTGAGACTTCATGTACGTAAATTTGAAACACACACACAATTTAGGATACATACATAGGGGGTAGATGGACAATAACATGAATAAAAAGGATCCATGCTAACTTCAAAAGAGTAGCTTCCTCTAGGAAAGGAAAGGAAATGGATCAGAAAGTGGCCCAAAGGGGAGCTTGTTGCCCCCTTACTGTGTGTATATTACGTACTTCCAGCAGAACCCCATGCAAATGTTAAGTTAGGTGGTGAGTATACAGATGTTGGTGGTGTTATTCTCTATAAACACATATGCTTTAAACACTTCATAATTTACAAATTTAAAAAACTAGGTCAAGACTAACTTGCTTTTTCAAGGAAAATATAAATGAATGGTCAAAGAGCACACAGAGCTCCTGTGCAAAGGGTTACAAGTTCAAGTTCTAGTTCAAGGTCACTGGCTTCTCTTGTGTACACATCTACGTATATGAACAAAATCATGTAGTAAAAAGAAAGAAGTTTTTAAGAATTTTATGAAACCTCAGACTTCCATTTTTACTCTTTTAAATGTTTCTTTTAAAATACAAGATTATTTTTCCTTTTGGCAGACCTTATTTAATAAAATAAATTTATGTCCTAATCTACAGAAGAAAATAATGAAGAAGGTTTACCCTGATGAATTCAATAAGCGTGTTATAAATGTACGCTCCCTTTGGCAGGAAAAAGCAACTTCCAGGGCTGAGTTCATGGAAGAAATATAGTTCTTGGTCCTGGATAAAAGACAGAAAAGCAAAGAATGCTTATGTACATGACATCAACCCAAACTTCAGTGTTCTTGAGGTCAGAATACAGTCATGATGTCTCGTATTTCACTTGTGCCATTCCTGAGTTAAAGAAAACATGCCAACATTTCTGATGTACAATTTAATGACAATGTACTGCAGTGACTTTACAACTCAGTTCCCTGCTTATTCCATTCCTGAATCCAGTCAATTTAGTGAAGAGTGACCTGGAGCACAGGTCTTAGTCTCTTCTATGCAGAGGGAGCTCTCATAGTTTTCATTCCTTAAAGCTCGAAGATGTGGGTGTTCTTAATTTTTGTTTAGTGTTCTTAAAGTAAGACAAGCAGTAGGAGACTGGGAAGAAGACACAGATAATGAAACAGAAAATGGAGATAAAGTTGGCTGATTCTGGGTCATGGTGAATGAAGCACCCCTCCACCCTCTAAGGCCTGAACCTTTCTGGGAGGGACCCCACCAGCCACTCCTGGCTTCCTTACTGCCGATCCAATTTCAGGCAGTCAAAGAGACATGAAGGGGACATGCCTCCTGTTCAAGCTTCACAACCCGACAGCCAAGGATGCATGGCACAGAGTGAACACAATTTCAGAAAGAAATGTTTTCATTCAAAACCTAACTCCTACTTTGGAAAACATTCAGGGGCAGAGGGATAAAGAAAATAACACCGCAGAATCCAGTGGAGGCTCGTGTCCCTTTGGGCAACAAGTCCATTAATCTTTCTGGGACTCCACTTCCTCGTCTTTAAAATAAGTCAGTGAGACCAGGCCAATTTCTGAAGTATCTCTCAGCTCTATGAAACACTGCTAGACTTCTGTTACAGAAAACTGTAGGTCATCAGCATTTGCCTCAATAAAAGAACAATTAAAATGAATTTTTGTGCCATACTGAGCACACTCTAGAACAATCATGGGGACGACCAGTAAGTAATTCGTGGCTTATGACACAGTACGATAATGCTGGAAAGCTATATAGCATTTCTTCAAGAGGAAATCTTTAATACAGCTAAACAGTTAATACAGCTAAATTTCAAATGGAAATGAACTCAGTCTAGACACAGTATTGTTCTTTTTTAACATACCCTCCCAATTTTCCTATGATCTCGGTTTTTAGCTTCCTCTTGGAACTTCTCCCACTCTTTCAACATTTTCGGATCTGGGAACGAAATGCCGTAAATTCTCTGCAGAGTCTCCATATCTGCTTTTCCTTCCCAGTATGTGGACGAATTCTGAAAACAACGATCAACCAGAAAACAATATTCAAATCTGTAAATATCTCGCTTATTTTAAGAGTTAGGTGTTATGTCTCATAGTCACCTTATGAATCAAATTCATAGCATTCCTTACATACAAAATGGTCACAAAAAGTTCAATTACTAAGACATCTCATAGCTGCTCTGTGGTGGAGCTCAAACAGTCGGGCTCACTCTGCAGTTCAAAGCTGGCCGTGTAGTTCCTGCGGAAAAGCCCATCCTAGACACCCACTCAAACTGCTACTCCATGAACATGGTTGACTGCAAAAGCATCTTACACAAGGCGAGTAAGCAAAAATGGAAAGCAACAACAACAAAAATAATCTAGAAATGACTCAATTATTCTTATGATTCAAAGTGCATTTTAATAATCATCCATGAAGTGTTATGACCTGGTGTTAAGTGGCAGGATTAGTGTCATACACCAGAAAACTTGGGCAATTACAACCTTACACACAAAAGGGCAAAAGCACGTCCCCCCACAGCAAGTCTCACAGCTCTTAGAGCCATGAGGGCCACAGTTGCATGATTCTGTCAACCCCCCAGCCTCCACCCTCAGGGGCTCCTGTGCTGAACGAATAGTCAGCCACTGCTTGGAAGAATTTCTGCTCAAAATGGCTAATGATGTCTTGGCTGGTTGGCTCAACTGTAGAGCGTCTACCCAGTGTGTGGAAGTCCTAGATTTGATTCCCGGCCAAGGCACACAGAAGAGGCACCCATCTGCTTCTCCACCCTTCTCCCTCTCCTTCCTCTCTATCTCTCTTTCCCTCCCGCAGCCAAGGGTCCATTGGAGCAGTTGACCTGGACACTGAGGATGGGCTCCATGGCCCCCGCCTCAGGCGCTAGAATGGCTCAGGTTGCAGCAAAGCAATGCCCCAGAAGGGCCAAGCATTGTCCCCTGGTGGGCATGCCGGGTAGATCCCGGTTGGGCCTATGTGGGAGTCTGTCTGCCTCCCCCTCACCCCTTCTCACTTCAGAAAAAAAAAAAAAAAAAGGCTAATGACATCCAGCACCCATAGTCAGGAGGTAGCATGAGAAAAAAAAACCCACCCACAAGAAAACTGGTTGAAAGAGAAACCCATCAAAGTTTAAACACCTATCAGTACTACACAAATCCATTCACAAGGAGACTGTCTTTAAAGTCACATTGCTTACTTTGTGTATTTTCAGAGTCTTAATCTTGCCGGTATGTCTGACATGAGGACCCCGGCAGAGATCTATCAAGGGGCCACACCTAAAGATAAAATGAAAGGAATTTTAATAAAGACTTGAATTGACATATACACCAGTTGTATTTAATGGACATTTGAGATTCTTACCTATACACTGTGGTAGTTGGAGTATTCACTTTTTCATTCAATATCCGACACTTGAACTTGTTGTACTAAAAATAGGAAAAATTATTTTTAAAAAGCCCTCCTTTAATTTTTTACCTCTAAATAATATAGCTAAAATATAACTCAAAGTACATTTTATCAAAGCATTGTATAATTATAAATATCCAATTATTTCATGTTTTGAAAACATCATTAAGTTTTCCTAAAGAACAGAATAGATTTCAACCTGGTACACTAACCCACGTGATGACTTTCTACAACATTCCCGAGTGATGTGAAAGGCGGAGCCAAATGTTACGTTCAACTTACCTCAAACATTTCCAGTAATGTTTCCTTCTTAACTTCCAGTCTTTCAAAAGTTTGTTTTTCTTTAATGATTTTCTTACACAAACTCTCTAAAGAAGAGAAATCATTACTGGACACACCCCTGAAAGAGAAGAAAGCATAAAACTCTATTTTTTCCATTCCATTCTACTCATACCCCAGGCTGGAGGAGATGTTTCTTTAGAATAGTTCAAAGATTTAATATAAAAAATTTGACCCTTGCATCACGTATTAAAATAGTAAACTAGACATTTTTCATCAATTTATTTTAACAGTTTATATTTTCTGTGGCTTCTACCTTGGTCATCATGCAGGTTGTTCTCACCTATGAATCTTCCTCCCACTGTACAGCCAGGTGTAAAGGAGAAGAGAGGGCCGGCCTCATTTTATTCCCTGTATACATTAGGCTCTACCTCCAGAATCTAGAACAAAGCTCTCACTAAAGTCTCTATGCCTTTATAAGTTACTACAGACTCCAAGCTTTAATGGTGGGAATGCTTGGTGACTATGAAGTAATAAGCATTATACCATTCCTCCTTTATTGAGAACTCTTAAAATTAACATATAGGCCCATGGTAATTCAGATTTTATTTTTCTCTATCCAATTACATAACTTACCCTTCTTCAAGGTACATGTCATAATAGAATCCATTTTCGATTGGGGGACCATAACACAAACATCCACCATAGACTCTTTCCATGGCTTCGCCCATTATGTGAG
This sequence comes from Rhynchonycteris naso, assembly GCA_037038555.1. Lineage (NCBI taxonomy): Eukaryota > Metazoa > Chordata > Mammalia > Chiroptera > Emballonuridae > Rhynchonycteris > Rhynchonycteris naso. The sequence goes on along the minus strand of CM072995.1, from coordinate 271,410,159 downwards.
CACTTGAGTGCCAATATACCTGAAAATTCAAAGAAAAATGAGGCTTGAGATTGAGCATATATGTTGTAAGTTAATCTGGTCTTAGAAGACACATAAAATTTATTATAAATTAACCCAGACATAAAAACCTAAATTTACAAATCTATAAACTGCAGTGTAATTCTATCCAGAGACAAATTAATTTAAAAGGATATTAATTACCAAAATGTCTTTATATCATAGAAATTATCTAGTTTGTTTTCAAACTAATTAAATTGAAATTAGCATCATTAATGAATGGGATGGACTTTGTTCCCTGAAAAGAACAGCCATGCACAATGTGACTGTCTTCTGGCAACACTGTGCCTGCACCCCATGTACTGGCTGTACCTTTACCTGGCTGTAGAGCAACACTTAGAACTATACTGCTTTTTTCTTATTGGCCCCAAACAACTAAAATGGTACAACCTGACCCCACAACACAACTAGAAAACACAAGGACAAACATATGGACTCTAAAATCAAATGGCAGTACTTGGTTTTAAGGTAGTCAATCAGATGGGTCAGAATATATCCAAAGCAATGTTTTTAAGATGTAACAGTAAGGTACCCAAATTATATTTTAAATTCTCTTAAAAACTTAAGGAATCCTGCCCTGGCTAGGTAGCCCAGTTGATTCGTGTTCCCCTGATATGCCAGGGTTCTTGGTTCAATCCCCGGTCAGAGCACAAACAGGAATCAAGCAATGACTGTATACATAAGTGGAACAACAAACTGATTCTCTTTCTCTTTCCCTCCCTCTCTAAAATCAATTTAAAAAAGATATATGTATACACACAAAAATTAACATTAAGAAATCCAGAAAACATTTGAAAACCATTGATTCATATACATAAGTAAACCATCATCAATGAAACAAAATAAAACAACATATTTTATTTCCCTTTATATAGTACACTATCATGAAGAAACAAGGTGAAGCCATTGCCATCATATTCAGGTTCGTTTTTATAGTGCTTTCAGATTTATATTTTACGATGAGAAAAGAGATGGAAATCAATTTTTCAATATAAGTATTTTAATGATCAAATTTATTTGTTATATATACACATATATCTTGTTTAAGCATTTATTGACAGTGTAGAAACACTTTAGTTTTTACTTGTTTAATCAATTTCTTTTTTTTTTTAATTTATTTTATTTTATTCATTTTAGAGAGAAGACACAGAGTGAGAGAGAGAGAGAGAAAGAGAAAGGGGGGAGGAGCTGGAAGCATCAACTCCCATATGTGCCTTGACCGAACCAGTGCAGGGTTTTGAACTGGCGACCTCAGTGTTCCCAGGTTGACACTTTATCCACTGCGCCACCACAGGTCAGGCTGTTTAATCAATTTCTAATAAAATTTTAATAGAATTTCCAAAAAATTCCCATTTTATTATCTAGTAGTGAAAATAAATTTATTCAACTTCACCTCTTGATTTTATAAGGCCAGCACTTTTATTATGTTCCCTAAATGAAAGACGAAAATGAAGATTTCAAATATGACGAGACATAAACATTCATCACCAACAGGCAGCAAATGAGAACCATCGGCCTGAAATTCAATGAATAAACACTCACTGCCTGAGCTTCCTCGTCCTCAAACTTGAGAAGCTCCAAGGTGCAGTCTTCCTCCAGAGGCCGGTCCAGGTCCCAAACAACTTTATTCACTTTAGCAATAACGGTGTTGTCAGCCAGGCCTTGACTTAAAAGAACAGGAAAACAAATACTCTATATTATACATTATACTATACATATATACATATGTACACACATATCTTTCTGCAACGAACTGGGAAAAGCAACAGACCCCTAAATGTACCAATGTATGTAAGAATATACCAAACAATGTCCATGGCACTTTGGAGACCCACCACGCACAGGCCTAATGCCTCTACTCCCACCAGCTGCACAGCAGGCGTACCGATCATCAGCTGGGGTGGTTCCCAAACCTGTTTACTTGTTAGTTTTTGTCTTATGTTCAATAATATGAAACTGATGATAATCAACCATTTTTGACAGTCGTACAATGATTTCATGTGGTTCAACTGCACATACATTTAAGAATATAAATAAATAGAAACAGAAATAAATAATAATGCAATAAGGGAATTACGGAGTTTAGGAAAACCAAGTTAAATGTTTGGGAAAGCTTAGTAAAGGTAGATCTTTAAAAAATTATTTTAAAGTTAGGTGTGGATGAAGTCATTATACTGATTGCTTCTCAAGTATGTTAAGATAACATTAAACTCTAATTGGCACGGTACTCCCCAAAGTCTTGGAGATATATATACGTATACACACATACACCTAAAATTACTGAATAAATAAACAGGGGTATATATTTATATTTTATGTTAAAATGTTTAAGACAGAGATTGACAAACTTTTTCTGTAAAGGGCTATATACATATTTTAGACTGCAGGCCACACATGATCTCTGTTGCATATTCTTAGGTGTGTTATTTTATTTTAATCACTTAAGAACCATTCTTAGCTCTCAGGCTGTACAAAACAAGTTATAACCAGTGTGTTAACACCTGGCTTAAGGCATATGCATCAATTTATGCTTCCCCACCCCTATCATTTCCTGATAAACTGACCCAACCATTGATCCCAAAATTCTATCTGGTTAAGAAAGCATTTCCTGTATTAGAGAGTATGAACCTAATTCTCAGTTACTTCTTCCCAACCCAATAAAAGTATGAAGTTTTAAGACCGGATATGGCTCTAGTGCCTTTTTATGTGCCATATATCAGTTACCTAACTTTCCCTGTGAGATTGTCAACCTTCATTTAACTTTAAAAGAAACGTTGTCCACTTGGTTTTTGTGACATTTATGATCAAGGTAGAAGAACCAATAATATATATAAACCTTCAAAAGATAAAACCAAAGTGGAATCTCTAAGAAATTAATGTTGAATCTTGACTAGAAAGCTCCACATCTTTTTGATTTTGAAAAATCCTAAATAATGTAAATTAAACATTAAAAACATTGAACAGCAACATAAAAATGTTTTAAAGATAAAACTTGGCAAGATAACTTTCTAAAAGTTTCATTACAAACAACAGATGATTAAGACGGGCGCAGCTCATACCTAATGCCACACGCAACTTGATACGGGGTCGTTTTCCAAGATACCGCATCAACCTGTTTACCATCGGGCAGAGTGACTTTAATTGGCTTGCTATCCTTTTCTGCTTTCTCTGCCAGAATGGCATCGTGTTCTGCTTTTAGTTTATTATACATCTCAAGACGCGTGTTAATATACTCAGGCCAAGGATTCAACTGCAATACAACAAATGACGAAACAAATAATCAGTAAATCCTTGTTTTCCTTTTTAGGAAAAAGAAAATAATAAAAATAGACAATACAAAAAACATGATTACTCACTCATTGTGGTAAAGGGACTATCTAAATCACAAGTATTACCCCAGTGTTGTCCTAAATAAAGTAACTAAATGCTCTCTTCTTTTAATTTTAAAAAATTTTTAAAAATAGAGGAGTATAAGAAACAATAAATATCTGGTTGCCAACATCCTAAATGAGCAATTATTATCATTTTGCTATTATTTGTATAAGGTGATTTTTTTTTCTTTCAGATATTCTCATAAGGGCTGTTTAAGTACAGCTATAAACAATATGGAAATAAAACTTGGCTGGCTTTTCTATTTTGTTTCGATTTTGCTCAAGGGGTAATCTGTGAAGCTGGTCAGACTGTATGTTAATTCACAATTTTTAACTAACTAAATATACATTTATTTGACTTAAGGGCTCTCATTCAAGGAAAGTACATATATACTAAATTCAAGGAAGCCATGATCTTTGAATATTTTTTTCTTGGGAGTATCTGATTAGCAAATATGACAAAACAGCACAACTACTATCTATAATGTATTAAATTAACCAAAATATTTTATATAAAACACCCACTCAGGTTCCCAAAAGTTTAACAAAGAAAGAAAAAAAGGAGGTAATAATCTGAGGTTTGACTTTCCCTGTTAGACCTCAGTCTTTAAAACATTTCAAAAAGCAGGTGGTGAAGCTGTGGTCACAAAATAGTCAAACACTAACATCTACATTATTGATGATCTCCAACTGAAACTAACACGGTTATTAACAGCTACATACAGAACCAAAGAGAAGGCTTCATTTTACCATGAGTTTCTATGTTTACATAGATGTAAATCAATCAGCTATAACAGTTTATTCAAATATATGCTTTAAAACTTATTTCGTTTTGACAGTGCTACCCAAAATTTTATGTATTACATCAACATAACCCAGTTAACCTGAAAGGAGAACAAGCTAGTATCTAATTCTTGAGAAAATGACTTGTGATAATAGAAAATAAAAATCAACCATACTATATATATGGCCCTTTGTTTACCCAGTTTGGGTTCTGTGATTTCTGGTGGTCCTAGTTATACAGTATGTCAACCTCAGAGGTTACTATGTCCCTAAATATCATAATAAAAAAGCTGTATCATTAAGCAAATATATTTCAGACTGTTTGAAAATAACTTATTAGAATAGGTTTCTTATGTGAATTAAGTAGTTAATACATTTTTCCTCTTGTATACTATTTTCCTTCCTATTTAATTATATTTTTCCTCAGCTTTTACCTTTTGACATGGAAGAGCCCTAATCTCTTTATAACCCCTCCTGCAGCAGTCCTTTTCTTTCCACGTCATTCAGGTGCTCTTTAGGAGCATGTCCCTAAACTACCACAGGGGTATAGCCCTCGCTGGTGAACTGCCAATGACCTCACTAGAAGATTGGGGCCTATCATCCTACAATAGTGATGGGCAATCTTTTGAGCTTGGTGTGTCAAAATTCGCTATAAAACTGAGCATAACTCGGTTGGTGTGTCACTTCGAGAAAAACGACCTAACCGGAAGTCCCAGAACTAGACGCTCTGTGCCAGAGTTCTGTTGTTTTGGCCTACAGACCTCCGGCACAGAGTGTCTACTCTACAGCAAATGTTTTATCCTCGGCTACTGCACCTGGCCATGCAGGAGCCGAGGATGAAACGTCCTTCTCGGCATGCAGCCCCATACTTCTCTGGTATGCGGCCACATGCAGCCACGTGTCGTTGAAAATGGCTACGCATGTCAGTGCTGACATGTGTGTCATAGGTTCGCCATCACGGTCCTACAACCATCCAAACCCCTCAGGCTGAATGATGCCCATTCCCTGGTCCTGCCTACTGGACAGGAAAGCCTCAGGACAGTCCTAACCACCACGGGACCCTCTGCATCGTACTGCAGTTGATCTCCGTATCCACTTGGCACTTCTTCATCAGAAGGAGTTAGTGTCAAACTGAATTTGTCCAATGTTCATGGAGCAGATTCCCTGTGCCGGGCCCTGGAAGTGCAAGACCTGCACCTTGCCCCTCTAAGGGATTGATGTACATAAATGATGGAGTGGCCGGGAGGGGAATAAAGGGCTTGGAAATCTCACTGCACACTTTTTTCCCAGATCAATCATTTAAAAAATATGTAATCATGTCACACTTAAAATGATCTATTCAGAAAAGTCTCCTAATTATACCCTCTCTTTCCTATTTTCTGGCTAATTCTTAAGCTGGGACAGAACAGCATGTGCTACTACTTACTGAAAGTATAAAAAGAAATTAGAAAACATGAATTTTTCTATTCACTTGCGAATTACAAAATTCACAATAATTTTCCCCACAGTTACAGTGGGATGTAATGGACAAAGCACAGGAGAAAAGTTAGGCAGGGCTCTAAGCAACACGCAGTGATTCCTGATCATCTACAAACTTACCCTTAGGTCCCTGGTCGGCAAACCAAGGCTCGCAAGCCACAAGCTGCTCTTTGGCCCCTTGAGTGTGGCTCTTCCACAATATACCACGGGCGGGCTCGCAGTTAATAACAATGTACCTACCTATATAGTTTAACTTTAAAGAATTTGGCTCTCAAAAGAAATTTCAATCATTGTACTGTTGATACTTCGTTCTGTTGACTAATGAGTTTGCCGACCACTGGCTTAGGTAAATAAAAACACTATCAATTTAGCAATGCAGCATTTATAAAAGCAGCTCTTTAAAGACAGTTTATTGTGCTATAGCATATTTTTCTTATAAGCCTATTCTTTTGTTCTGCATTCTGGTAGTTTTCTAAAGAGTCTCTAATAAAATGGTTTTGATGACTAAAACAGTGAAGCACAGTTCACAGCAGTTCAACTTCAAAATAAAGTAGAAAGACAAATTTAACCATCTCTAGAAGCAGAGCACCCAGGAACCATGTTGATTCTGGGTGACTTTGGAAAAGCCAGTTTCTTTCAGTCTGAGCAGGGGAAACCAAAAGAAAGCATTTTCTCTACATCTGAGAGGCCTCAATATCTGTCTTGGCTGAAAACCAAACCTAGCAGCAGGTTCAGGTGGAAACAGGGGTCAAGGAAGTGGGCATTCTTGGTTTCTATTGTATTCAGTATAAGCTCAAACACCAAGTCTCTCCCCTTTAACAGCTCATTGAATGAAATTATCAGAGAGCTGGGACCCAATCAGGCAACTGAGTAATTACAGTCTTCCTCTCTTTAACGTCTGTTCTCTGACTTCCACATTGAATCCCACAGGTTCCCTTACAATTATAGTTCAGTTGTTTTCCTTGCTCAGTTACAAATAACCGTAAGCCTTTCTTGCCCTCCCAGACTTTCCTAATTCTTGTCCCTGATTTTTCCATCTAGCCTGTCTTACAGTCCCTTGTAAACCATCAGAATGTTACACAGGGTAAGTGTGAGACAGTTCTCTGCCACCTGCCAGATCTGGTAACAGAGCCCTGGGCACTGACCTCGGCTCGACCCCCATCCCCAGACCCTTCCTTGTTCTTCTTCTTGCCTTCTTCCTTCCGCTTCTCCGGGCCGGCACCCACCTAAATAAGCAAAAAGAAATGCAGGTTTTATATTTTAATTCAGAAAAGTTTAGAGCAGGGGTGCCCACACCTTTTCAGCTTGCAAGCTACTTATAAGATGACCAAGTCAAAATGATCTACCTACAATAAAAATGCAAAACATAAATTTATTTCTTTTATATTATCATTATTTAAGTTACTATTATTACTATTTAATATTGTTTATTTTTCTTTCACCTTTCTCTTTCTCAGCTCTCTTTTTGGAGGAAAGTCAATGTCATAGTTTTTATGAACAGTCCGAAAAAGCTGCTCCACATTTCCCTTCTTTGGAATAGCAATGGCACACAGACAGATGAGGCAAACGCACTTAGAATATGACATAGTGAAAAAAATCCCCTCCCGTTCTGTATGAAAGTGGTAGGTTTTAGGCTTCTTACTCGGACCAGCTACGGCACTCATTTTTATACCCTTTGTTGTATTTAGTTTAAATAAATTGAAAGCTAACTATGCAGCAATGTAACTGAACAAGTTAGGGCGATTTAACGCACATGAGTAGGGTGTCAAAAGTTCAGACGTCAGATTGGCTACCCTGTATGCCAATCAAAAGACAAATCTCTTTTTAATATCATGCGATCTACCCATACTTCCTTCGTGATTGACCAGTAGATCGCGATCGACGTATTGAGCACCCCTGGTTTAGAGGATGAGGATGTTATTTTCACACCTGTTCTCTTAAAAAGTGAAACTCTGATTTTGAAAGACTAAAAAATATGATCACTCTCAAAGACAAGTTAAGAACTTAACAATAAAGACAAACCCTAAAAAAGTAGAGGAGTTATTTGATAATGTTCAAGTCCCTACATTTCACTTATTTTGCCTGTGCCCGTGGCTCTCGCTTCAGGTTTATGTGGACATATCTTAAACACGTAGCCACAAACAAACATATGATTTATTCAGTAACAGTATTTTTAGAGAAAAAATAAATCAGTGCACTATATATCCATTCATTCCACAAGTTCTTCTAAGAGTCTCTCTGCTCATGGTATTTTGTTAAACCCTAAAGAAGAAGCAAACATAAGGCCCAATCCCTGCCATGTACCAATGTAATCACTCCAGGGAAACTAAGGCATGTAGGTGTGAAAACCCCAGGAGGAGAAAGAACACACTTGCAGCACAATGATTCGATGTTGAATAAGCTAGGAGGACAGTAAGTGTTGGTGAGGGCTCTCAAGATTTCAGCTGGCCGGGTTTCGAGAATGGAGGACCTGTGGTCCAGGTGTACACATAAACACGGTGGGAAATAGTAAAAAGAGAAAGTGACAAAGCGAGAGAGTGAGAGGGACAGACAGACGGGACAAAGCTGAGTAAAGCAGGATTGTTTTAGGAAATAATGGAAGTTAAGACAAACTGGTCAAGTGAGCTGAGTAAGAGAAGGGGTAAAAACTAATTGCAGGTCTGTCTGTGGAGGTTTAAAATAGAAAAAGAATGAAATGATTCTATTTTTCTGATAAAATGTTTTTGGTTTGGTCCTATGAATGTCTGTCAAATGAGTAAGAGTAGTAGAAAAGAGGGAGAGAACACGAAGGTTTTCTGTGTTGTAAATACCTCTCCATTTGACAAGTGACAATACTGGTTCCAGAGGGTAATTCACCCACTTGTACAGTGTGTCCGTAAAGTCATGGTGCACTTTTGGCCCGCTGACTGGTCAAAAGTGCACCATGACTTTACGGACACGCTGTACACAGGTACTAAGTTGTAAAGCTGGGACATTAAAACAGGCCTCTCAGAACTCTGAGGTCCATTCTGCCTTTACGATTGGGAAGTCCATAGGCAACTGTTTTCTATTTCCAATGAAAATATGTGAGTTTCTATATTGCATATTTATGTAAAAAGCAATTTAAAATTTCAACCCAAAAGTTGGGAAACACAACCAGATTATAAAGGAAAGCTGCAGAATTACCTTCCTCAGGGATATTTAGGAGTTGAAAAAAAGTATCTCAGTGTGTACTTTCAGTGAATTCAAACCCAGAGACTGACAGGTGGGACAGGTATTTCCTGGAAATCCAGCAGTTTAATAAAGTATCTGTCCTTGACTTGTTTCCAGGCAGATGACAGGAGGCAGGACAGCACTGGGGTTATGAGTATTGGCTACAGAATATTGGGTCTGAGAAAATTACTTACTGTTCCTATGCCTATTTCCTTATCTGTATAATGGGGAGAATTAATTAAACCTAGTTCACAGTTATTTGAGGACTGAATGAGTTAGTGTATGCAATATAGTGTCGGACTCCAAAGTTAGCACTCAATAAATATTAGGTATTGTGTAATTATTACTATAGAAGAGAGAAATCGTATTTTTTTAGCCACACATCACCTACAATTAAGAATGGCATAATAGAGTATTTATGAACATGGAAAGTTTTATAGAGATTATTAAGCAAAAAAAAGTAAACAAGTTACAAAACAGTAAAAATACCCTATCTATTTTTAATTTATTAATTTTAGAGAGAGGAAGGGAGACCGGGAAACACTGATTTGTTGTTTCACTTATTTATGCAAATCATTGGTTGCTTCTTCTATGAGCCCTGATGGGGAATCAAACCCCAAACCTTGACATATTGGGACAATGCTCTAACCAACTGAGCTACCCTGCAAGGGCTAAAGATACTATTTTTACATGAAAAAAAAATATGGATGGGAAAAAGTCTGTAAACAGGCACCATTTATCACTTTAAATTTAATTTTTAATTTTTATGGTTTGGAATGTGTGCGTATGCATTTTCCCCATTCAATCCCTGAGTTAGGGGGCATACCTATTTTACTAATGAGAAAACTGGCTTTTACATGATCTGTCCTATCAGGGAACTGGGCTGAGCCTCCTTTAGCTGAATACCTCCTCTCTCACTTGGACCCTCAGAGCAGGCTTCTGCTTGTGGTCTCACCTCTTCCCAACCTACCTTTCACCCCAATGCCAGCGTAATTTCTTTTTCTTTTTTTACAGGGACAGAGAGAGAGTCAGAGAGAGGGATAGACAGGGACAGAGAGACAGGAACAGCGAGAGGTGAGAAGCATCAATCATCAGTTGTTCATTGATTGCTTTCTCATATGTGCCTTGACCGCCGACCTTCAGCAGACCCAGCAACCCCTTGCTGGAGCCAGTGACATTGGGTCCAAGCTGGGGAGCTTTTGCTCAAGCCAGATGGGCCCGCGCTCAAGCTGGAGACCTTGGGGTCTTGAACCTGGGTCCTCCACGTTCCAGTCCGATGCTCTATCCACTGCGCCACCACCTGGTCAGGCTGCCAGTGTGATCTTTAAAACTACAATTCACATCTGTCACTTCCATGCTTAAAAACTTTCATTTGCAGAACGCAATTCCAACTATTCTTGATTGCCTAAGATCCTTCTGACCGCTGTGGCTTCCCTTTCAGGTATATCTCTTGCAAGCAACCACACAGACAATTCACTGCCTTCCCTTCCTTTACCTGGAAAGCCCTGCCTTGTTTGGTTTACGTGGGGAATTTAACACTCATAATTCAAGACAACCCCCCCCCCCAGCAGAACTGGGCATTCCCACTTCTGTAACCCCACAGCAACAGGATTGGTTAGCTGTCCTTCATACAACAGGGCGAGGCTGGTGCTAGTCACTTTCCTAGGATAATGAATCATGGACATTTGTTTGCTAGTCATAAAAAAAAAAATTGACCCGGTGGCATAAAAGTGACCTGGGAGATGTTCCGAAGCAACGGATGACACAAAAGGGAAAGTTCAAGGATGAAATGGTGTAATGATTAGTGTGTGTGAATAAGGCATGCCCCTATCACCAGGCAGGGGAAGCACATAACCTGTCTGGCCTGTCAGGTCATCGGCCCCCACCATTTATTATAAACCACCAGATTGGGTCACATCTCAGGATCTCGGTTTTCTCTTCCTAAAACTAGTCGTTTACCCTTAACAGGGTTTTGGTATTAAACGCGAATCTGCAATGTTCTCCTCGCCAAACACTAGTGTTGGAGTCCCGTAATTCTGTCTCCATTTCTAATAATCTATGTCGTTCTGAGCAACTCACTCAAGGTCGATTTCCTCCTTACCTGCATAAAAGGAGATGAACTGCAAACCCCTTCATGCTTTATGAATGGACGACTCCACTCCAAAAGGGACTGACTCTTCTAGGTTCCTCCGCCCAAACGGCCCCGGCCGCTGCCTCCTCCCCGGCCCCCGCCCTCATAGGGCCGCTGCCACTAAGATGAGTCCCAGCCCGGCCTCCCAGCCTCACTCACCGGCTTCTCCTCGCCTGCCATCTTCTCGGAAGGGCTGCTGGCCCTGTCCTCGGACACCGGCGAACCACGAAGAGAGAGTCCGGAGGCGAGGAGACCGAGGCCGCGCGAAGACGGGTCGGGGCTCCCGGGAACGCTGCGCCGGAGTCGCGTGGTCCGGAAGGGACCGGCTGATGCAATCTGAAAGCGCCTGAACCCCGCCTCCTAACCTGCTGGGACAGACAACCAATCGACGACGGGGAAAGGCGGGCTCTCCCTTCTCTAAACCAATGGAAAAGCTGGTTGGGTGACAGCCGGTCCAGGAAATCAGTGCGGCGGGTGAGGAAAGGGTATCACCCTCACCCTGGACTCGCTCTCTGCAGGCGGTGGACCGAACCCTTTCCTTTCCGAGGATCCCACAGTACGCAGACGCCTTCTTCCAGCTGATGTAACCTATGCGTCCACGGCCTTTCCGGTTGCCATAGCGAATGAGAGGGTCGTGGTCTGAGCTTCCCGGAAGTCCCTGAGTCCCTCATCCTACGCCTGGCGGGGTACAATTCCCGAGCAGGCCAGAGGTTCCCGCAGTTTTGGCGCAGCGGGACCTGGTGTGAGGGGCTTTCCACGGCCCCCAGGTTGTAGTGGTGAATCGAGCCCGCTTGGCAATCCAGGCTTTCGAGGACCCAAGCCTAAGTGACACAGGGACGAGCGCTTTTTCTCGGGCAGTCCTGAACATGAGCCACTGCCCCCTGTACCGCCTCCGGGAGCACTCCACAGGGCCAGTGAAAATGCAGTGACACTATCACTTACGGAAATAGCCGCGGTGACTCCACGGATGCGCATGCATAGGTCTCACTTTTAAAACATTTTATAATTTGAAATCAAGCGCAATGAGCTCGTTTGCAAGTTTGTGTACTCTTATCACCAAGTCTCATGGATTTTACCTTCTAAACCTCAGTCCCTTCGACAACTCACCACCTTCAGGGTCATCCTTCCTCGAAGAACAGTAGCCTTCTCTGCCCGGCTTTATACATTCATTTTTCACGTGTCAATACAAATACCGAACCTCTGTAAAACTCTATGGCTTTCAGTTGCTCTTAGAATGAAAACAGCCATGGCTTTGAAAACCCTTGATTGCCCAACTTTCTCTCTCCCCCCACTAGACACTGAACTAGCCACTGAAGTCTTATTTTTCTTCAGGTCTTCTCCCACAAATTTTGGGGTATATGCTAAGATTGTCCTCCCCATCCTCATCTTCACCTGTCCTGACACACATTTTTGCCTCTTTAGCACATACTTATTTGTCAGATCTCAAAAATAATTTTCTTTGGAGAACCATTTCCTAACCACACTTCCTGGATAGTTCAAGTCTCCCTGTTGTATCTGCTGGTAGCTTCCTGAAACTCCCTTAGTAGCACTTATCAGTTAAATATTACAATTTAAAAACATTGTTTTACTGTCTCTTAGATTGAAAACTTTATGAGAGCACAATTTGTGTATTTTTGCCAGTACCTAGCAAACAGAAGCCTGGCACACAGTTGATTTACAATAAATGTTAAGGTAAGTAAGGAGTATTAAGACAAGTCTTGCTGAAAAAAATTACCTCTTAATGGAATACTACTGGACAATAAAAAAAAAGGGAAACATATTTTGCGATAGTGTGGATGGAACTGGTGGGTATTATGTTAAATGAAATAAGCCAGTCAGAGAAAGACAAGTACCCTATGATTTCACCTATATGAAGAATCTGATGAACAATGTAAATTAACAAAATAGAAATTCATAGATAGAGAAAAGAGACTGACAGTTGTCAAAGGTGAAGGGTTTTGGGGGCTAGGTGAAAAAGTGAAGGAATTAAGCAAAAACAACAACAACAAAACACAAACCCTTATAGACCCACAATGATTACCAGAGGGAAAGGGATGTGGGGGGAAGTAACAGAGTAAAAGGGGGATAAATAGAGATGGAAGGAGACTTGACTTGGGGTGGTGAACACACAATACAATATACAGATGGTGTATTATAGAATTGTACACCTGAAACCTATATACTTTTTTATATTTATATTTTAACAAAATTTAAAAGAAAAATTACATCTTTATTTGTATTGTGAAAAAGAAGCCAAAACCCCTATAATAATTAGATCTAGAAGAAGATTTATAGTAAGGGCAGATTATTGGTAGCACTTGGTGGTTTTCTCCTTAAAAAGTTCTAGGAATTACATACAATTTTAGTAGACTTAAGTTGATGATTCTGACTACCCATATTTAATTAGAATGATAATCACCAGAATCTAATCTTCTAATAGAAAATAATTTAATTATGCTCTTTTGACATGTTTGCCCAAATTGTACCTTAATTTTAAATGAAGATAATGAAGACTGTAAAGATTAATATTACTGAATTTGCTAGAGGCCGAACAGTACAGGCTAACAATTCCAGATTGTTCTTACTGCTGTGCGACTTGGTCTCTAGCAGCTTCTCTTAACCTCTTGTTCTCATTCAACCTAGGAACAAACAGCCGTGGCCTAAGAACGGCAAAAGGAAAAAGCAGAAGGCTTTTCTGAAAGGTTGAAGGTGATGCAAAAATGTAGAAGATGTAAAAAAAAAAAAAAAAAGTCAGTTGCTGATGTGGGAAACTCTCAGGCAGGGTCTCCCCATGGGACAGTGCCCTCTGGTGTTAGGAATGGGTTCTTTCATCATGGGTACATTTATGCCTAAAAAAATAACACTGGGGAACAAAATTTTTGCTGCATCCACAAAAACACTTGTTCTTACCTAATTCGAGTGTGCTGATCTCAAATCTGACATTAGTTTTTCTCTGTAAGCTACAATTTCTTTTGAAATTAAAGATTTTAGGTTTTCATCTTATTGTAAAAGTTTCAACATTTAGTTTAACATAATGAAGTAGAATGTCTTCTTGGGCATCATCTTTGTGAAAATATAATAATTTATATAATGCAGTAAATACACTAATACAGTAAAAGATATGATAGCATCAGAATTTGTCTAAAATTTCAAAATAAAACATATTAAAACACTTATTTTAATCATAAAATTTGCGCAAAACATTTAAATTCTATGCAGGCAAAAATTTGCGTTTGTAGTTCTTGCGTATGTGTACTTGTTGAGGACAATCTCGTCTGATGCTCCAGCAATAGCCTGCCATCATATTTCTGTCCCATAGCCCCTGACAACGCTCTTTCATCATCCTCAGATCTTTTTTTTTGTTTTTGTTTTTGTTTTTTAATATATATTTTATTATTATTAATTCTAATGGGGTGACATCAATAAATCAGGGTACATATGTACAATGAAAACATCTCCAGGTTATCTTATCATTCAATTGTGTTGCATACCCATCACCAAAAGTCAAATTGTCCTCTGTCACCTTCAATCTGGTTTTCCCTGCATCCCTCCCCTCCTCCCTATCCCATTCTTCCCTCCCTCCCCCCATCCCATAACCACCACTCTCTTGTCCATGTCTCATACCCTCACTTTCATGTCCCACCTATGTATGTAATCGTGCTGTTCTCAGTTTTTCTTTTTTTCTGATTTACTTATTTCACTCCGTATAATGTTATCAAGGTACATCCATTTTGTTATAAATGATCCGATGTCATCGTTTCTTATGGCTGAGTAGTATTCCATAGTATATATGTACCATAGCTTTTTAATCCACTCGTCTTCTGACGGACACTTGGGCTGGTTCCAGATCTTCGCTATTGTGAACAATGCTGCCACGAACATGGGGGCACATTTCTTCTTTTCGAACAGTGCTATGGTGTTCTTAGGGTATATTCCTAAAAGTGGGATAGCTGGGTCAAAAGGCAGTTCGATTTTTAATTTTCTGAGGAATCTCCAAACTGTTTTCCACAGTGGCTGCACCAGTCTGCATTCCCACCAGCAGTGCAGAAGGGTTCCCTTTTCTCCACATCCTCGCCAGCACTTATTCTGTGTTGTTTTGCTGATAAGTGCCATTCTTACTGGTGTGAGGTGATATCTCATTGTGGTTTTAATTTGCATTTCTCTAATGATTAGTGATGTTGAGCATTTTTTCATATGCCTATTGGCCATCTGTATGTCCTCTTTGGAGAAATTTCTATTCATTTCTTTTGCCCATTTTTTGATTGGGTTGTTTGTCTTCCTGGTGTTGAGTTTTATAAGTTCTTTATAAATTTTAGTTATTAACCCCTTATCAGATGTGCTGTCAAATATGTTCTCCCATTGTGTGGTTTGTCTTTTTATTCTGTTCCTATTGTCTTTAGCTGTGCAAAAACTTTTTAGTTTGATATAGTCCCATTTGTTTATCTTGCCTTTTATTTCAGTTGCCCATGAAGATAAATCGGCAAATATACCGCTGCTACAGATGTCGGAGAGCTTGCTGCCTATGTTTTCTTCTAAGATGTTTATGGTTTCACGGCTTACATTTAAGTCTTTTATCCATTTTGAGTTTGTTTTTGTGAATGGTGTAAGTTGATGGTCTAGTTTCATTTTTTTGCAGGTAGATGTCCAATTTTCCCAACACCATTTGTTAAAGAGGCTGTCTTTACTCCATTGTATGTTCTTTCCTCCTTTGTCAAATATCAGTTGTCCATAAAGCTGTGGGTTTATTTCTGGGTTCTCTGTTCTGTTCCATTGATCTATGTGCCTGTTCTTATGCCAGTACCAGGCTGTCTTGAGTATAATGGCCTTGTAGTAAACCTTGATATCAGGAAGAGTGATACCTCCTGCTTTATTTTTTCTTTTTAAGATTGCTGAGGCTATTCGTGTTCTTTTTTGGTTCCATATAAATTTTTGGAATATGTGTTCTATATCTTTGAAGTATGTCATTGGTATTTTAATTGGTATTGCATTGAATTTATAAATTGCTTTGGGTAATATAGACATTTTAATGATGTTTATTCTTCCTAGCCATGAGCACGGTATGTGCTTCCACTTGTTTGTATCTTCCTTGATTTCTTTTATCAATGTTCTATAATTTTCTGAGTACAAGTCCTTAACCTCCTTGGTTAAATTTACTCCTAGGTACTTTATTTTTTTGGCTGCAATAGTGAAGGGGATTGTTTCCTTAAGTTCTTTTGCTGATATTTCATTGTTGGTGTATAGAAATGCCTCTGATTTCTGAGTATTAATTTTATATCCTGCCACCTTGCTGAATTCATTTATCAGGTCCAGTAGTTTTTTGACTGAGACTTTAGGGTTTTCAATATACAATATCATATCATCTGCAAATAATGACAGTTTTACTTCTTCTTTTCCAATTTGGATGCCTTTTATTTCTTCTTCTTGTCTGATTGCTGTAGCTAGGACTTCCAGAACTATGTTGAATAAGAGTGGTGAAAGTGGGCAACCCTGCCTGGTTCCTGATCTTAAGGGGATTGCTTTTAATCTTTGTCCATTTAGTATGATGTTTGCTGTCGGTTTATCATAGATGGCCTTTATCATGTTAAGGAATGATCCCTGTATTCCCACTTTACTGAGAGTTTTGAGCATGAATGGGTGCTGGATTTTATCAAATGCCTTTTCTGCATCTATTGAAATTATCATGTGATTTTTGTCCTTCCTTTTGTTTATGTGGTGAATCACATTGATTGATTTGCGAATATTGAACCAGCCTTGCCTCTCCAGAATAAATCCCACTTGATCGTGGTGTATGATTTTTTTCATATATTGCTGGATCCGGTTGGCTAATATTTTGTTGAGAATTTTCGCGTCTAAATTCATCAGGGATATAGGCCTATAATTTTCTTTCTTTGTGTTGTCTTTGCCCGGTTTTGGGATCAGAATTATGCTCGCCTCATAAAAGGAGTTTGGAATTCTTCCTTCCTCTTGAATTTTTTGAAATAGCTTCAGGAGAATAGGAGTTAGTTCTTCTTTGAATTTTTGATAGAATTCACTTGTGAAGCCATCAGGCCCAGGACTTTTCTTTTTTGGGAGTTTTTTGATAACTGTTTCGATCTCATTTGCTGTAATTGGTCTGTTTAGGTGTTCTGATTCTTCCAGATTGATTTTTGGAAGGTTATATGATTCAAGAAATTTGTCCATTTCACCAAGATTGTCTAATTTTTTGGCATATAGTTCTTCATAGTATTTTCTTACAATGCTTTGTATTTCTGTTGTGTCAGTTGTTATTTCTCCACTGTCCTTTCTAATTTTATTTATTTGAGTCCTCTCTCTTTTTTTCTTGGTGAGTCTAGTTAAAGGTTCATCAATCTTGTTTACCTTTTCAAAGAACCAGCTTCTTGTTTCATTGATCCTCTGTATTGTTTCCTTAGCCTCTATGTCATTTATTTCTGCTCTGACCTTTATTATTTCCTTTCTTCTACTTGTCTTGGGTTTTATTTGTTGTTGTTTTTCTAGTTCTTTTAGATGCAGGGTCAAGTTGCTTATTTGAGCTTTTTCTAGCTTCTTATGATATGCCTGTAGTGCAATAAACTTCCCTCTCAGAACTGCTTTTGCTGTGTCCCATAAATTTTGAGTTGATGTATGCTCATTATCATTTGTTTCTAGAAACTTTTTTATTTCTTCTTTGATCTCATTGTTAATCCATTCATTATTTAATAACAAGCTATTTAGTTTCCAAGTGTTTGAGTATTTTTCAGTTTTTCTTTTGTGGTTAATTTCTAGTTTCATGGCATTGTGATCAGAGAAAATGCTTGATATGATTTCAATCTTCTTAAATTTATTGAGACCATTTTTGTGTCCTAACATGTGGTCTATCCTAGAAAACGTACCATGAGCGCTTGAGAAGAATGTATATTCTACTGCTTTAGGGTGAAAAGTTCTGAAGATATCTATTAAATCAAGTTGATCTAGTGTCTCCTTTAAGTCTGCTGTTTCTTTATTAATTTTCTTTCTTGAGGATCTATCCAGTGTTGTTATAGGGGTATTGAAATCCCCTACTATGATAGTATTGCTGTTAATCTCGCCCTTTATATCCATCAAAGTCTGCTTTATGTATGTCGGGGCTCCTATATTTGGTGCATAGATATTTACAATAGTTATATCTTCCTGTTGAATTGTTCCCTTTATCATTATGTAGTGTCCTCTTTTATCTCTTACTACAGCCTTTGTTTTAAAGTCCATTTTGTCTGATATAAGTATTGCTACCCCTGCTTTTTTTTCATTTCCATTTGCATGAAATATTTTTTTCCATCCTTTTACCTTCAGTCTATGAACATCTTTTATTTTAAGGTGTGTCTCTTGTAGACAGCATATGTATGGGTCCTGTTTCTTTATCCATGCAGCTACCCTATGTCTTTTGATTGGATCATTTAATCCATTTACATTTAAGGTTATTATTGATATGTAGTTGTTTATTGCCATTTTATTGTTTAAAGCTGTATTCTTCTTTTGCTCTATTCTTTTCTCCCTTTAAACTGTTCACAAGAGGCCCCTTAGTATCTCTTGCAGAATTGGTTTGGTTTTTATGAATTCCTTGAGGCTTTCTTTTTCTGGGAAGCTCTTTATTTCTCCTTCAATTTTAAACGTTAGCCTTGCTGGATAAAGTAGTCTTGGTTGTAGGTTCTTGTTCTGCATTACTTTGATTATTTCTTGCCATTCCCTTCTGGCCTCAAGTGTTTCTGTTGAGAAGTCCGATGTCATCCTTATGGGGGCTCCTTTGTAGGTGATAGTCTTCTTTTCTCTAGCAGCTTTTAAAATTTTTTCTTTATCCATTAGCTTTGGTATTTTAACTATGATGTGTCTTGGTGTAGATTTTTTTGGGTTTCTCCTTAATGGAGTTCTGTGTGCTTCTTGAATGTGTGGAGTGTTTCCCAGCCTTAATTTAGGAAAGTTTTCTGCTATAATTTGATTGAACAAAGTTTCCATTTCCTGTCCTCTCTCCTCTTCTTCAGGCACCCCTATGATGCAAATGTTGTTTCTCTTCATGTTGTCACAAAGCTCCCTTAGAGTTTCCTCACATTTTTTAAGTCTCTTTTCCTTTTTCTTCTCTGCTTCTGTGCCTTTGTTTATTGTGTCCTCTAACTCGCTTATTCGATCCTCAGCGTCATCCATCCTGCTTTTAATTCCTTCCATTGTGGTCTTCAGTTCTGATACTGTATTTGTCATTTCTGTCTGATTCTTTTTTATTATTTCAATTTCATTTTTTATACTTGTTATCTCTTTATTTAGGTGTTCATAATGACTATCCATTGTTGCTCTAATTTCTTTGAACATCCTAACTATCATTATTCTAAATTCTGCTTCTGGTAATTTGGTTATATCTGGTTCATTCAGGTCCTTCTCTGGGGATTTCTCTTGATTCATTTGGTTTGCATTCCTCTGCCTGCCCATTTTTTCTGTGTATAAGCAAGTTGTGGCCACTGGAGTCCAGTAGGTGTTGCCTTTGTGTTCTCTAGGTGTGGTCTATCTGCATGCCCCCCACCCCCTCTGCCGGCGCCTAGGGTGGTTGGGTATGAGCGTTGCCAGCGCCGGCCCACTGTGGCTTTTGCTGTGATTTCTGCCTCTCCTCCGTGGGAGGGGCTGTGACTGAAGCCACAAGATTAGCACCAAGGGTAGAGGCGAGCACCTTTCCTCAGCTGCGGACCCAGCCTATTTCCGGACTTCCGCCCAGAACCAGCAGTCGGAGCCTGCTCGCTACAGTTCCACGGGTTCGGCGGGGCTTTTGACGTGCTCTCAGCTGTAAGCTTTTGCCCGTCAGGAGCTTTAGCCCCGCCCTCGAGGCCAGGGCCCTTTGCGCAGGGTCGGAAACCAAGATTTATTGGGGCGGGCGTGTTTGCTGGCTTCCGCCGAGCTGCGTACTTCCGCTCGTCCCGGACTCTACCCCGCCCCCGCGTTCGGAGCCCGCTCGTGCACGTATTAACGCTATCCGGGGTTTCTCCGGCCGGATGGGGATAGCAGCCGTGGGCTCAGCTGCGAGCCTCCACCTGTCTCGGGGTCCACCCCGTTCCCACGCTCGGAGCCCGCTCGCGCACGTATACTGGCCAACCGCGGTTTCTCCGGCGGGCGGCGGGGGGGCGGGGGGGGGCGGACTGGTAGCGTCAGCTCAGCCGCGAGCCCCCGCCCGTCCCTGGTCCTAGCCCGGTCCCCGCGGTCAGGGCCGGCTTGCGCAGGGCCTGCCTGTTCCTGGCCTCCCGCTTTGTCCCCGTAAGTGGGATTAAAGGCGGGCCCGCAGCTTCCGGACCGCTCTCGCGCTTCCCCTCCGACCCTCTGGGCTAGACCGATCTCCCACCGGCTTGGCCTCTGCCCACGCCGACAGAACCGCCTTTCAGCGTCCTGCCGCCCCAAAACCTTAAGCAGCCCTCAGCAGAGTAGGAAGGGACCTAATACTCCACACTGTAGGCCTGGGAGCTCCCTCACTTGTTTCACAGCTCAAAACTGTCCAAACGCCTCTTCTTGGCTCTGGGACTGCAGGCTGGGGCTTGGTTCCTGGGACCCAGGTCCCTCCCTCTCCGCCAAAATCTCCTCCCGCCACACGGGTCTCTCCGGGCTGCCGTTTGCTCCGGGGAGCTGGGCAGCCCTCTTCGCGTTTTCGCTATTCCTACCAGTCTCAATGTGGCTTCTTCTGTGTTCCTTGGTTGAAGAGTCCACTTAGTTTTGTTCAAAGTTGGTTTATCCAGGTGATGGTTCTTAAAATTGAGTTGTAATCCACTTTGGTTCTGGGAGTTGGAAGTTGGTACGTCCGCCTACTCCGTCGCCATCTTGCTCCCCTGGGGACCTGGGGACGAGGTGTGTTGAATGAGCTGGCTCGTTTTCCAAAAGGAAAGGGGGAGAGAGAGACAGCCAGTGACAAACAGAGGAATGAATGCATGGGAGGACTTGAGCAGCAGACTAATCCAGTGCCATACCTGGAGGAGGTGCTGGAGGCAGCCATCCATCATCCTCAGATCTTGATGAAAGCGTTCTCCCTGCTCATCAAAAACAGCTCCAAGATTTTCAGAAAACTTATCAAGGTGACTATTTAGGAAGTGAATCTTAATGCTCATGTTATATCCAATGTTGCAGAAAGCCAATAGCATCCTTTGAACCAGAAGTTCATAGTTTTCTGCTTTTTTTGTTGCCAAGGAAGTTCTTTGTAATTGCCACAAAAGACTGCCATGCTGCTTTCTCCTCCTTATTTTTCTTCCTGGCAAATTCTTCATCACGTGAGTATGAGGGTTTGAATTTGAGGTCCATCGAATACACCTGCTTTTATCTTCTTGAAAGACAAGGCAGGAAAAGCAGAAATGATATGTTGAAAGCATTCACTTTCTCTATTCAAAGCCTGAACAAACTGCTTTATTAAGCCAAGTTTGATGTGAAGTGGGGGGAAAATGATCCTGTCTCTATTAACTATAGGTTCATTAGCAATATTTTCCATTCCTACTTTCAGAGCTGCACGTTTCAGCCACTTCTTCTGTGTCCACTGTTTCTCCCAAGCTCGGCTGTCCCACAAACACAGAAAGCAAGGATACTTCCTGAAACCTCTCTGTTGTCCTAGCAGGAAATTTACCATTTTAAGATCCACACAAATGATCCAGTGATACTCCTCATATTTCAGTAAATCGAGGACAATATTTATGTCATTATAATCTTCTCGCAGATGAGTTAGATAACCAATTGGAACCGCTGCATAAACATTACCGTTATGTAGTAGAACACATTTCAGACTCTGTTTAGAGCTGTCAAGAAATAGCCACCATTCTGTTGGACTGTAAGTGGTAACACTTAGCTGGCTGAGAAGACTACTGATATCATGACAGTAAACAAAGTGTTTGTCTTCAGAAAAAAAGTCCACAAAAATTTGTTCACGCTTCCTGAAATGGGATACTTTAGCTGCCCGGTGAAGTCCATTCTTTTCTTGAAGCCTGGAGGCTAATAACTCAGCTGCTTTCTTTGATAGGCCCGAATCTCTTACTAAGTCCTTCAATTCGGGTTGGCTAAACCGCTGAGGGGTTAATTACTGCTTGGCATCAGAAGAAAACCCTTCAGATTCTACAACCATTTCCTCATGCATCTTATCAAAATACACTTGATCACCATGTTTACTTTCTTCGTCCTTAGAAGAAATAAAGCCATTGAAAACTGGAACCAGAGTGTCTCAGAGTGTGGGATAGGTCGTATTGCTGAAGGAATATTAGGATATGTGATCATATGCCGTTTTTTTTTGCCAATGCCCTTTGAATGGATCAGACAGAAATAACAGTCACTGCTGTGGTCCTTAGGTTCACACCAAACCATGGGAATACCAAAAGGCATTCCTTTGCATTTTGCTTTTGTCCAGTCACAAGCATTTCCTCACAATTATGACACACAATATGAGGAGCCCAATTCTTGTCTTAATCGCCAAGGGGAACTTGAAAATGGGCAATATATGCACGTGTCACAAATGATGAAATATTGCACCTTTGACGCTGAAGTGTGTAACAACCACATATATAACAGAAGGTGTCATTACTATTCTTACATTTATGCCTACTTGAAGAAGCCATGATTCAATCTTAAAACAAAATAAGGGGGTGTTTTTATCAGATAATAATTTTTTACATTTAAAAACAACTACAATTATGTAAAAGTGATGTTTGTAAAACATTAATTGCCTTGTGATTATGTTCAATTCAAGAATCGCCCTTTAACTCCAATTTAAAACCAATACATACCATTAATTGTAACAAAAAGAAATTAAAATTGCATAGAAACTAGAACATACACCAAAAAATGGATTTCATATTTGGAATCAGCAATGCATAAATATATAAAAATAGTTCTAAAACCTCATGCAACAGAAAAGAAAAAATAAAATTGTTCCCAAGTATAATGGGAGCTTCCAGCAGATCTCTGATCCAGAACATATGGTATTCAGCAATTTTTGTGTATTTAACAACAAAACCTATGGATTGATATCCAGTGTTATAATTATTTATACCCACTATGCTACATACTTTTTTAGGGCAGTGGCTCTCAACAGTCCTTCCTTGAGAGGTGGGTCAAACTTATTTGTGAACTTTGCTATGAGTAATGTTACAAATAATAGAAAACTGTACATAAGCAAGCTTTTAAAAATATTAATTAGAGAAGATTCAAGATTATAATAATCTTTTATTCATTCATATAAGAACGTCAGGAAAAAAGGAAGTATAAAGAGTATGTAACAGTGGGAGATATACCTGCAAAGTTTTGCTTTGATGTTAGTGCACTGTTTGGAAAAACACTCACCTGGAACATAAACAGGTAAGTATGAGTCAGATTACTGGAAAAATGAAGAGGGGTGCTCTTTTGGTTACAAGGAAGAAACTAATTTGGTGATTTTAACAAATAAGGAAGTTATCTAAAACTGCATGAGCCTGACTAGGCGGTGGCGCAGTGGATAGAGCATTGGACTGGGATGCGGAAGACCCAGGTTCGAGACCCCAAGCTCGCCAGCTTGAGCACAGGCCCATCTGGCTTGAGCAAAAGCTCGCCAGCTTGAACCCAAGGTCGCTGGCTCCAGCAAGGGATTGCTCGGTCTGAAGGCCCGCGGTCAAGGCACATATGAGAAGGCAATCAATGAACAACTAAGGTGTCGCAACGGCAATGAAAAACTAATGATTAATGCTTCTCACCTCTCTCCGTTTCTGTCTGTCTGTCCCTATCTATTCCTCTCTCTGACTCTCTCTCTGTCTCTGTAAAATAAATAAATAAATAAAACTGCATGAAGTAGAAAGGGAGACAAAACTCATCTGTGTATCCAGATCCAGGCTACACAGGATTGAAGGACAAATGGAATAGTTGGGTCTCATGGGAGACTGCAAAGGCCGCGGCTTGCTGGTCGACCAGAATTCAAGGTCACAGGCTAGCTTATGGATTAATTAGGTTGGTGCCTCTTCTGGTTTAATGAGCCATGGCTCATCATAAGGTATAGCCATCACGGTCAGGGACCAGCTGCTTTCCTCCTTAGGACAGCGGGCACCCCTAGAAGGAGATGCTGAGCGTGATAGGTGCTACGAGTAATATTTCTGAGGCAAAATGAGTTTGTGATTCATTTGCAAGTATTTTCAATTACTTACGATAAAGAAATTTGGATGCTATTTCACTTTAAAAGGGTCTCAAGGGTTTTTTTTTTTTTTGTAGGAGTTTTTGGGAGGAGGGGAGGCAGGGGTACTTAACTTTTAACAATATATAGCAGAACTATAGTTGCATAATGCACTTTGAAAAATGTGACACTATACTTATAAGGTGTTCATTATTTTAATAAAATTACCCATCTATCACATGTGGAGTGGCATAATACTTTTTAGATAAATCTTGGTTTATGTATTTTAGTCTAAAATCCTTAGAGCTATAAGATATATAGCCTCTACTGATGTGATTCTTTTTCCTTCTGATTTCTCTGCAATTAATGCTGTAATTCATTTTATATCTGAAAAAGATGGTTAAAATTGTGAATTCATTTGAAAAGGATACCAATCATGCTTCACATTCATGCAATACCAAATATATCTCTGTAGACAACAGTACAGAAAATGACGCTGATGTGAATTTAGAAGATGATGTTTACTCAGGGCGCAGGCATAAAAACTGAGTAAGCTTGAAACTCATCCAGTAAGTCTTTGAGTATTTACACCAATGTTTCTGCTTTCCCCTTCAAATCTGCCTAAGTTCTATGGGCACTTCAAATGACCCAACCTTTAGTAGGTGGAAGAGGGTACACTCCATGGTATTTGAATCCTGGCTTCTTATAAGTGAGTTATCTCAGTTTGTTCAGCAACCTTACTTTCCAGTCTCTGTTAGATTTGATTTCCATGAATCTTCATTATTGTTTTGATCTAATAACATCTGACACATTACCTATTTCCTGATACTTTTTGGAAGAACGTTCTATTTCTCTATTACCTTTTCAAGTTACTCCATTTTATATCTGTCTTTCCCTTCCTTACAGATATCATTTTTCCTTTCTTGCCTCTAATGTAATAAATCGTTTCTTTCTTCCTCCAGCGTAATCAACATGTCTTTTATTTTGCTTTCAATCTTTTGTTCATATCTTGTAGTAAAACTGAAGCATATTTTTCAAGTTACTCAAGGTTCTCTTGCATCTCCTAAGATTACCTGCTTCCTAGAGATGAAGACTTCAGACAGAGATCTTTTGAAACATAAAATTACCTTTGTGCCTCTGGGTTTGCAATAATTTAATTGAAATTGTTCTCTATGTTAATCCCCTCCAGGAGCATATTCCCTTTATAATAAAGGCCTATATTCTTTTTTTGTTTTAAGTAGCACATATCAATTTTAAAATCCTAACTCTCAAGTACCTATTTAAGACCACATGGCTGGTGAAACCTCTGGAAAAACTACAAAAGTCACAAAGGTTAGTCCCTCCAGGAATCCCCATTTGTCTTTAAATACAGTTCAAGAACCATGCAAACAGGCATGAATTTTTGACAGCTGATCTAGCTCTGGATATCTAAGCCTAGTACTAAAACTAGAACTAACACCAGGACTACTATCCAGAGTACTCCCCAGCTCATGTGCATCTTAGCTGCCTTTCAACTTTACCATCTTGCATGTCGGCTAAAAAACACAATATAAGAGCAGATATTGTTCATTTTGACGATACTTACTAGAACGCCTCAGCTTAATGTTCAGTGCAAGGAAAAGCTGAAACAGCTACTCTCTGAGGTCCACACAGCCCACTTACAAGGACAGGTGACTGGCCTGCACCAGTTAAATCTGACTGCAGCCACTGTAAAAACAGCTTCTGGCCACCTGTTCCAGGTGCAAAACTGCTCGGGGGCTGTGCAAATCATTTGTTAACACAGCCAAGATTAAAATTTAATTTGTACTAATTTAAGTGCAATGTAGTATCCTCGGTTGGGTTTTAGAACAAAAAATAGAACCTTTGTGGAAAAACTGATGAAATTCAAATGATGTCTGTAGTTTACATTATTTCACTAATGTTAATGTCCCAGCTTCCGTGAATGTACCCTGGTCATATAATGTTAGAAGAAGCTGGGTGAAGGGTATATAGGAACTCTATACTATCTTTTCAACTATTCTAT
The DNA here is from genome assembly GCA_037038555.1 of Rhynchonycteris naso. Classification (NCBI taxonomy): domain Eukaryota; kingdom Metazoa; phylum Chordata; class Mammalia; order Chiroptera; family Emballonuridae; genus Rhynchonycteris; species Rhynchonycteris naso. The sequence goes on along the minus strand of CM072995.1, from coordinate 271,384,036 downwards.
AAATCTAAAGTTCTTCAAAAATTCAAAATATAGAAATTTAATTCTGAAATAATTTTATATTTTTCTGCAATACATGTATAAATATTACAATTATATATTTATAAACTTACAATTATTTTATAAACTTATAATTAAATGCATTTTTAAAAGTAATAAATACTCAAAACCTAATACATCCTAATTATTTGACTATATTTAACTATTATCTATATCTTTGAGGCCATTTATATCTTATCAGTATGATGAAATATTATATGACTATTGTTCTCTTTCTAACTCACAGCTCATATGTTGGTAGCTTAAAATTGCCCATGGTGAGTATTTACTCTTCAGAAATTGGCAAATCCTATGAATCAAGGGTTATTTTTTTTTTCCGGATAACTGGTTGTTAAACATTTACCAGTCTACCCTGGGATGTGTGCCATAGATCTGTGCCAACATATGGGGCTCTTCCCTTTGGAGCCAGAATCCACAGATTCAAGGAAAGGTCCTTCTTATCATTAAGCCTTAATTACCCATCAGAAGTACTTTTGCTTCTGATTTATACAACCTTGAGCTGAATGATTTTGAAGATTCTAGTACTGTAGAGAATGCTTTTACCAGGGAACATGGTCATGGTCATGTTTCAGAGGAATTGGCCTGGAACTTTCCCCTGGCCATTTGGGGCCATATGCTATGTACCCACAGGCAGGATTAGGGTTTGCTTTTCTGGCCAGAATGATTGATCCTGATTAGTAAGGGTAAATGAGTTTCTTATACATAAAGGAGAATTTTGTCAGAAACTTACAATTAAGTAAATTATTTTTAAAAGATAATATATACTCAAAACTTATCACTTCCTAATTGTTTTACTATATTTAACTATTATCTATATTCTTGAGCTATTTTTAGTACTTTGTGTAATATTCTTCTTATTAGAAAACTGTGGCAACCCCATAAAGATAAGGAAGGAAAGTTTGGGTGATCCCCTCATGCATAGGACCTAGTCTAACCAGGTCCTGACAAAGGCTGAGTGACTTGAATAGGTGCTAGAAGGAGGGAGCTCTGCAGGATTGGCTACGTAATTTGCAGAGCCCAGGGCAAAGAAAGCTGTGGGGCCCCTTGTTCAAATATTATCAAGAATTTCAAGCCTGGCCTGTGGTGGCACAGTGGATAGAACGTCTACCTGGAACACTGGGGTCACCAGTTTGAAACCCTGGGCTTGCCCGGTCAATGCACATACCTCAAGCAAGAAACAACTAAAGTGAAGCAACTATGAGTTTATATTTCTTGCCCCCCTCCCGTAAAGTTGATAAATAAAATCTTAAAAAAATAAAAAAGATTTCAAGAAGCCCTGGCTAGATAGCTCAATTGGTTAGAGCATTGACTCCATATGCCAAGGTTGCAGGTTTGATCCCTGGCCAGGGCACATGCAAGAATTAGCCAATGAATGCATGAATAAGTGGAAAAACAAATTGATGTTTCTCTCTCTCAAAAAATCAATAAAATAAAAAATATATATATTTAAAGAATTTCATGGTAGCAACAGCAGGGCATTAACTAAATGCAGGACCCTGCTAAGGGCAGGGCTCCACATGACTGGCTGCACAGGTCGGACACCACAAAGCCGGTCTCAGTGCTATGATTACTAATTTAGCCCTCATGACCACAAAAAAGTGGGCACTGTAGCAATTGTTTCATTTCACCTCCTTCTTTTCCTTCCCCTTCCTCCAACTTTTCCTTCTTTCATATGTGAAGGACACCAGGAGGGGCTAACATTTTAAGTTTCATGAGGGATTATAATTGAATCAGCATCAATCCATAATGACACACAATCTTAAGGGACTTCATGTATTCCTTGTGCAGGGGACATAAATTTTGTCCACCATGTGGATGGAAGACTAGAGAGGATATTGAGGAGAAGAAAGGTATAGCCTGTATCGATGGACTCCTGTGTCATTGGCTTCCAGTTGCTTTCAGCCAATGGGACCCTTAACAAGTGATAGAAGGGCAGAGAACAAAATCAAGGTATTTATTCCCTTGGCTCTACCCTGGAAAGAGGTTGCCTGGTACTGTTGACATTTTCCTACCAAAGGTCACTGCTCAGCTCAGGCAGTCCTTCCTACACAACCTACGAGGTTTCAATAAACTCTGGCTCCCCTCGCCTCTCCCGGCTTGGGAGTGGTTACAGATTTCCCACTATTGCTGGCCCCAAGTTCCTGACTCTTTGTACTTCCCCATCCTTTTATGACCCCTTGCAAATAAACACTCTTTAAAAATTACTCTAATTTGAGTTTGCCATCTGTTTCTTGTTGGGTTCCTGTGTGATATATTTGGGTTTCTCAGCTAAAAAATGGGGATAAGAATAACACACAATTCTGGAACTTGGGAGAACAAAAGAAAAGTAGATGTATGAAAAGTGCTTTGCAAACTGTAAGGGCCATAAATGTTAATTATGTTTGGGGAAATGAATGTTCTGGCTAATTACCTCTCAGGATCATTAGAAACTTATTCTGAAAAGTTTCTTGGAATTAACTTCACTTTTGTCACATCTCTTTTTTATTTTCCTAAGAACCTTACGGTGGTTTTTCATTGCTTAGAGCAAAGGTTGTCTTTACTGTAGCATTAAAGGAACTTCAGAGCTTAAACTGTACTTTCTACTGTAGTTCATCTTTCTTTTCTGCCCTCATAAATCCCAGCCAAACGGATGTATCCCAGCAGAGCTGTCACTGTTTTTCTGTGTCGTGGCCTTTGCCCATTGGTCATGCACTTACCTCCTCAGATCCACCCAAATCTTGCCATCTCTCAACAGCCAGCATAAAACCAGAAAAAATTCATAATTACTATTTGTATCTAGAACACATACTGGGTCTACAGCTCTCTTGGAAATTAGTGAAATGTTGGAGACTTTAATGTGCCTCGTAGGAGTAAAAAGCCATATTTTCAGAGTTTCGCACCCTGCCCTTTTCTATACAGGCCCGTAGGACTCGGCCTAATTCCCTGCCCTCTTGAGAGGCCAGGAGCCATGTTCTTCCTGGAGATTTTTATCCCTCCAGGATGGAGTGTGAGATGGGACTCTTCTCCCCTACTCTCTTTTAGCATGTCGCTGAAATGAAGTTTAGCGGGTTTCATGTTTAAAATATTGCATGCGACTTTGTAGAGAGTAGCAAAGAGGGGGAAAAACTGAAGTAAATAAGGAGAGGCTTGATGAATTTTGCTGTATTCTAATATTCTCCATTCTTTGCCTATATTTCCTGGATCCTTTTCTGCTCTGAGGTTTGTTTCTTTTATTTCCTCACGGAGCTCAAGAAGTACCACTTCTTCAGTCTCTCCCAAGTCAGGGGCCATCTATCTGCAGAAAGGTAATTTACATCTCAGGAGGTTCCTGTCTGGGTGCCTCTCATTTAAACATCTGTGTATCAGGCAGAAATATCTTAATAAGAGCTACTACTTTGAACTAACTCATTTAGTCCTCATAATGATTCTTTGTGGTACCTTACCATGGTGGAAATATATTTAATGTGGTTTGGTTAAAGTTATATAATTAGTAAAAGCGGGTTTATTTGTCTCCGAAATTTGTGTTTCTCCCACTCTTCCTAACTGCATTACCTACACTAGTTTATTTCCTTCAATCATATATAAAAGCACACAAAGGCACTCCTGTTGTTATTTTTATCTTAATGTCTATATCTTTATGATTTATAATTTTTGGCCCTCGCCGGTTGGCTCAAAAGTAGAGCATCAGCGTGGTGTGTGAAGTTCCAGGTTCGATTCACGGTCAAGGCACACAGGAGAAGCAATCATTTGCTTTTCCACCCCTTCTCCTTCCTCCTCTCTCTCTCTTTCTTTCTCTTTCTTCCTCACCTGCACCCATGGCTTAAATGGTTTAAGCAAGTAGGCCTCAGGCACTGAGGATGGCAGCATGGCCTCACCTCAGGTGCTAAAAATAGCTTGGTTGCCAAGCAACAAAGCAACAGCTTCAGATGGGCAAAGCATGACCTGTAGGGGGTTTGCTGGGTGGATCCCAGTAGGGGCACATACAAGAATCTGTCTTTCTGCCTTCCTGCCTCTCAATAATAATAATAATAATAATTTTATATATATATATATATATATATATATATATATATATATATATTTAAGAACATAACCAGAGTTAGAAGAGGATAAAGGGGGAATAAATGGTGATAGAAGATTTGACTTCCATCAATATACAATATAATGTACGAACGATGCGTTATAGAATTATATACCTTAAACCTATATAATTTTATTAACCAGTGTTGCCTCAATAAATTCAATATATGTACAGAGAGAGAGAGAGAGAGAGTTATTGTAAGGAACTGACTCATGCAGCTATGGAGGCTGAGAGGTCCCTCTTTAGTCAGCAAGCTGGAGAGCCAGGCACACCTGGGATGTAACCTCCAGTCTGAAAGCCAGCAGGCTTGAGGTTCAAGGAGATCTGATTTTCCAGTATGAGCATGAAGACAGGAAGAGACCCATGTCCTCACCAAATAATCAGGCTAGAGAAGTTCTCTTTTCCCTCTTGCTCTTTTTTTGTTGTTGTTCTATTCAGGTCTTCAATTGATTGGCTAAGAACCACCCATGTTAGGGAGAGCAATCTGCTTTACTCGGACTACTCATTAAAATGTTATTATTCTTATCCAGAAGCACCTCACAGAAACACCCAGAAAAATGTTTGACCAGATGTCTGGGCCCCACTGTGACCCAGCCAAGTTGACACTGAAAGTTAGCTATCACGTCCTCCCACTGACTTCTTGAACTATTCTGCCTGATCTCCTCAACAACTGAACTTGGCAAGGTTGAAACTAGGATTTCAACCTGAGTCACTAAGCTAATTTGAGGACATATACAGTCAGCTGAGTTCTTCAGTGGGAAGCAGCAAGGTGGGTTACTTTAAGTGGAACCCTCTTCTGGTACAACCTACCTGGAGCCAACAACCCCATGTGACACATTCATGCTCCCTCCTAGCTACAGTGAGCCCTTATTTCTGGCAATAAGATCTAAGATAAACAGAAATCCAATTCATAAGATGTAATAAGGAAAAGACTAAACTGAGATAAAAGAGAGGCTCCAAAATACGATGCCTGAATAGATTAGATATTTACTTATTTTTCTATTACAATCATTTAGGGACTCAGGTCTTTTCTATCTTCTTGCTCTGCTGTCTTCCTGTATAAGGGTCAGCAAACTTTTTTCTGAAAGGGTCAGATAGTAAATGTTTTAAGATTTTGTAGGCTCTGTTGTAACTACTTAACTGTCATAGTGCAAAAACAGCCATAGACACTATGGAAACAAATGGGTTAGCTGTGTTTCAATAACATCTATTTATAAAAACGGGTGGCTTATCTATGGGCTATAGGTTGTTGACTCCTGGTCTAGGGTGTTGTTCTCATCAGCATGGTTGTACTTGGGTTGCTGGTATTTTGTATTTCAACTTGCAAAAAGGGAAAAAGATAATGAAAATTCTCATGCCATTTTTTTTTATGTGTGACAGAGACAGAGAGAAGGACAGATAGGGACAGACATACAGGAAGGGAGAAAGATCAGAAGCATCAGTTCTTTGTTGAAGCACCTTAGTTGTTCATTGATTGCTTTCTCATATGTGCCCTGACTGGGGGACTACAGCAGAGTGAGTGACCCCTTTCTCAAGCCAGCGACCTTTGGGCTCAAGCTGGTGAGCCTGCACTCAAGCCAGATGAGTCCAGGCTCAAGCCAGTGACCTTGGGCTTTTGAACCTGGGTTCTCCACTTCCCAGTCCGATGCTCTATCTATCCACTGCACCACTGCCTGTCAGGCTCATGCCAAAAATTTTAAGGCTCAGACCCAGAAGTGGCATGGAGTCACTTGTACTCATATCCTATTGTTCCAACTTTAGTTGCATAGCTGCTAAGGAGGCTGGGGAATCCTGTTACTACCTGGTATAATTTTTTCATTGTTGGGAAGAACAGATTTTAGTGGAAAACTAGTAGCCATTGCCACATGAGACTAACAAGTTAGAAGGCAATTCTGAAAGCTGCATAATGCATTGTTCTCTATTGCATTTTATTTAATTAGGAAAATTTTCTTCATTTGAAATAAGTTTTATAAAATATTTTCTGAGGATGTAGTATATAACTTCTAATAGTTTTACACAATTTAGACCTTATAACCATTAAGAAATGTATATTAAGTGCCTGTTCTAAGTTACTCTGTGATTTGTGTTTTTATGGAATTCACCGTATGCCTAAAGAAATAAGATATCTCAATATAATGGTTAATAATAAACATTCAATTATTGAATTAGACTGTGTATTTTATAAGCATACAGAGAAGGTGATAACTCCTGTTTGCTTTCTAGGATAAATATTTCTATTTCACACTGAGTTAATACAATTGCCTAGTTTTGCATAGAAACAGTTGGGAACTGAATTTGAAAGACTCGTCCTCAAAATTGCTCTTTGAGTCTTATCTTTTAGAATTATCTGCACTAGATTTAAGGGGACAGAAGCCCACACATGGTTAAACAAAAAAATAATGGCGTGACCAAATCCAATGTGTTTGGTGATGCGGACCACTGTCTCTCTCTATCTCTGCTTCTTTCATGAACCAGCTTTATTTTTCAAAGAGTGTTGTCTGTGTGACAGGAAAGATGGCCACTGGCTATTCTGAATCTATATCATCTTTAGATATTTATAGCTCAGGTTTCCAGAGGAAGAGGAGACATCTTTTGCAGTGGCTTCAGCAGAAAAGTCCTTGAACCAGTCAGTTTGGTCAGAGGGAGGACTAGCCAAGCATTAAGCCATGAACTTCTGGGACTGAGGGAGACTAGATCAACCCCATGCAAGTGATAGTAAATAGATACAGGTGGTTTTCCAGTGGAAAGGTGGGAATAAAAAAGTTCAATCAATAAACATTTTTTGCCTGACCAGGTGGTGGCGCAGTGGATAGAGCTTTGGACTGGGATGCAGGTTCGAGACCCCGAGGTCTCCAGCTTGAGCGCAGGCCTATCTGGCTTGAGCAAAGCTCGCCAGCTTGGACCCAAGGTCGCTGGCTCCAACAAGGGGTGGCTCGGTCTGCTGAAGGCCCGCGGTCAAGGCACATGTGAGAAAGCAATCAATGACAAAGGTGTTGCAACGGCAATGAAAAACTAATGATTGATGCTTCTCACCTCTCTCCATTCCTGTCTGTCTGTCCCTAACTATCCCTCTCTCTGACTGTCTCTTTGTCCCTATTAAAAAAAAAACAAAAAACAAACAAACAAAAAAACCCATTTTTTTTTGGCCACAGTTGAAATACACAATTACATTCTTATTTTCTAAAATTTCATGCTCCTCATTACATTTTTAAAGGATATATTGACAATATGTTATCAATTCTTGATAGATAGATAGATAGACAGATAGATAAGTAGATAGATTTGAGGATCAGTGATAGGCTCAATATAACTCTAGGTGCTTGGCCTGTAACAATGAGTGAACCCTGGGGTTCCTACCCTCATGAAACTAGAGCTAAAGGGGAAAGTTCAAGTAAACAAACACTACTAAACTGTGACAATCAGTAACAGGTACAATGACAGATTATGATCTTGCACAAAGGGATGAAATTATTCTTAGTCTTTTATAATATTGTTTATTGCTATTTTTGGTTCTTGTGGGGAACATAAAAATGTAAAAGACAAACACCCGAAATTTGGAGTCAGTAGACTTTGGGTGGCATCTAGCCGTGCGATCTTAAGCAAGGACATGGCCACTTTGGCTCTCAGTTGCCCCAGTGTAAAATAAGGAGGTTGAGTCAGATGATCCTCTGGATCCCTCCATGTTTACAAATTCTAAATATTTACATGTATGAGATTGTGGTAATCAGGAGTGACTTCACTGGAGTTGTTGGTTAGTTAGGATGTATATAAACTGAGAAGCCACTAGATGTCATCCGCTTCACAGATTTTGCTTTTCGAACCATATTGGAAATGCCAGGATGTCTGGCAGTTGAGTGGGTCCTTAAAACCATATTGTTCAAATGTGTCAATTAATTAAAAACAAAAGTAGACTATTTGGACTAGATAGATCAAAAGGCTTAGCTAAATTCATGTAGCTAGTTGGCATTAAAACCAGATTTCTTGATCTCTATTCCAGGGGACTTTCTTTAAAGTGAATAATGCTTAGAAATGATGTTTTTTTGCATCAGTTTTCAACTTTTATGCTGTTGAACTATTATTCAAAATAACTTCAGCCTCTGGGGCAGATTGTTCAAATCTGTGTGATTTAAAATAATATCAATAACACTGGACAAAAAAAGTAATATTATTCAAAGCTTACTATTCTGCTGGGAGACCTGTTTGCAGGTGATTCACAGGCAGCTGTAAGAAACTGAGTAGATTTGAATGGAAGTGGAAATCAAAGTTCACAACACCTAGTTTATCTGAATTTTAGATTTCAGCAAACTCAGGTTTTCCTTTCTTACTATGGCCCTGATGGAAAGTAAGTTGGAAAGGGCTTTCTTTGAGAAGTGAAATAACTTTTTAAGGGCTGCATCAAACCTGTTAAAATTAATTTCTATATCATCCCTTAAACCTTATTGAACATGCAGCTCTTAATAAATCTAATTCTTGGCTTAGATGACTCCAGGGGATCTGAAACAGAAATGGAACTGTAAGAGGCCCACTAAAGATAGCCCAATTAGAAGAAGAAGGGCAAAATTTGCTAGACTCAGAGAAATGAAACTCTTACACCATCATAAAGTAACAGATGTTTATAATGACAACCTTGTGTCTTCAAGAAAAAGTTAAATTACATTGACTATCTTTTATGATATATAAGCTTTTGGAGATGGATTTCCTACAAATTGGTTAAATGAAGCTTTGGTGTCCAAAAGGAATTAAGTGCCGCTTCTATGAGAAAGTTATTTATGTAATGCTTATGAATGTGAAGTTACAATTTTCAGGACAGAGGTAGGAATGGATCATGAATATAAATAGTGTGTCTGTTAATGCTGGCCTCACTGGGAGCCAGCTCTGCCTGCATAGGGGTGCTGTGGGCTATTTGAAAGAGGGCAGCACTGCTCTGCCTGCATAGGGGTGCTGTGGGCTATTTGAAAGAGGGCAGAAAGTGGGAAGAGCTATCAAATTATAAATTTCAAAAATGAAGACCACAAGAAAAGTGAGCACACATGCCCTGCTTAGAAAAGCTCCCTCTGGGGACATGAACTGAGGAAAGGAAGGAGCTCAGAATTAGGCAGGAACAGAGAGGAGTGCCCCGGGTTGACTTCTCTGTGGGTGGTGAAGCTGCAGAACTAATCTACTTTCCAAAAGATAAGTGGTCAGAGGGATTCTGCTGGGGACAGGAAGATGGGAACACTCTGAACTGATACTGAGAGGCTACCCATCTGTGCTCATGACTGCATGGACGTGGATGATGCTCTCCAGCTGGGGCGGAGCCCTCTGAAGTGAAGGGACCAGCTCTGTGTTGTCTCTTTCTCCATTGCTTATTTATTTTCCTGCTTAAGGAACACCAAGACCTGTATAGTGTCTTCCTTAAGCTATGTTCAGTTTTATTTGATATCTCTGCCCTGGGTTGGACAACTGAGGTTTTCTTCTGTTTTTATTTTATATAGTCAGGTTTCATTATTTTTCTCCCACTATTTTATTTTATTTACTTTATTTTACTTATTTTATTTTAATTTTCTCCCTCTTTTTTAAGTCCTCTTGACGAACTTATACTTAAAAAAACAAAAGTTGCTTATTGTAGGGAGATTCCATTTGTTTTCAGCGAGGAAGCAAGGCCAGTTGGCCATCACATGTGTCAGCATCTCTCAAGCATGTGCTGATTGAATGTCTCTATTCCTTCAAGTCACCTCATGTTGTGCAAAATTGTTATGATGTCAGAATCCAGAAATAACCAACAAAATGTGCTTTATTTCAGTGTAAGACTTTCATCTTCTCTTACATTTTACTGAAGAATAATTTATTTCCCACATATTTTTGCTGCATTATAGTGGTGGTGTCATGTCATTGTGCTGATGTCTGCAGTCACATAATAGACTTTGTCAGGCTTTTGTCATTTGACTGCAAACTTCTGTCTCAGGTTTGAGATGCTCTCAATCCCAGAACCATTTAAGAAAAAAGAAATTAAATGTATCTGAAATCAAATGTTAAAGAGTCAAAATAATGGTGAAAATTTTCAGTTGTTCAAAGCTAGTTGCTATATATTTTAACTAAAAACCTTAAAGCACAATTTTTGAATTCTTATTCTCAGAGGCGTATCTAACGGCAGGTGCACCAGGTGCGCGTCCTGGGTCACAACTTCTGAAGGGCCCTGCAAAACCCCAACTTTACACATTTTCCTAATGTAAGGGGCCCAATATTTTCTTTTGCGCTCAGGGCCTCAACCAACCTTAATCCGTCTCTGCTCATTCTGGATGAGTTTTAGTATAGTTTGGAAGTTCACCTTTAAATTAGAGAAGGACATTTTATCTCTGTAAATAAATCCATTAATATATGGGTGAGGAATTTTTTTTCTATTTTATAAAAGGTTATTGTTTTTAACATAGTAGTTTCATAAGTGTCACCCAAGAGGAAGACAGACAACACAAAGGCCCAGGAAGGACCATTTCCACGTGTTCTGATGCCGTCTCTCTTCATCCTAGGAGATACACCCACGGAAGTCCTGCTCCTTTTATGTTTTCTTTCATGAGCTATTTTTCTCCCCTTTTCAAAGTTTTAGCTCAAATTCTACTTTTTATTTTAAAATCAAAGAACTTGGGGGATAAAAGTGCATAGGACACAGCAATACATCAAATTCACTTTGTAACAGTGTCTCTTTATAGCTTATCATTAAATGAGCCAAGGAAACATGGACGTGAAATACTTTTTCAGTTGAACTGTGTCTTCTGGGAAACTTTAATTTTTAACTGCCAATCTGTCTGCACTCCTCCATTTTTAACCTAGCAGCTTAGTGATGACTTGAGTGACCCTGAGGTTTTTGTTAAACTTTCAGGAATCAAGTTTCCCGTACGGACACTCCTGCTGTGGGAAAGTTTTCTGCTCTCACTGACATCAAAGCAAACTGAACCCAGGGAGAGATAGGCACAACTGCAAGATAGGTGAACAAAATTTTTATCAAGAGTATTTTGGGATATGATGCTTGGGATGAACCAAACTATGTACAATTTTTACTCATCTTCCACACCCTAAATGTTAATATTGGGTTTTAGTAAGTTCAATTTGAATTGAAAGCTACTCAATTGAAAAAATAGATGTGCTATGTGACTCCCCAGCTAAGCAGGTTTTGTGAAAAAAAAAAAAAAAATGACGTCATTGAACGTTCTCTAAGTTCAGTAAGAAAAGGAGCCAAAAGAAGTCCCTTTTGGGTGTCACCACCTTGTTGGGTGGTTTTCATTAAGTTGTTACCTTTCTCTGAAAAGTCATTTTCTCTTTAGATTAAAAAAGAATAAGAAAGAAAGAAAAGAAAAGCAGGCTATCATAATAATTGTTATTTTTAAAATTTATTCAGGGATTGGGAAATTTTTTTTTTTTTTGGAAAGGGCCAAAAAAACAAATATTTTCAGCTTTACATACATATCTCTATAGCAACTGCTCTGTCCCTGTAGCTAGAAAGTAGCTAGAGACAATATGTAAATGAATGGGTGTGGCTGTGTTCTGATAAAACTTTATTTACAAAAACTGGTGGTCTATTGGCCATAGTTTTCTGACTTCTGGTTTAATGCAATCTTGTATTCTTGTATACCAGGCAAGGGTTCACTGCTTTACATGCATTTGTACACCTAATGAGGTAGGTACTGTTACTGTCATCAGTTTGTGAATGAAATGAAGAAGCCAAATCTCAGAGAGGTTAATCCACTTACTCAAGGACACATGGCTAGTAAATGCAAGGCTGAGTTCTGGATTCAAGTTTAGCTGCATTAGTCTTTTTTACTCTTTTCTTTAGACAGACTTACTTCCTACCTAAGAGAGCTTCCATAAGAAAAATTTTAAACTCCAGCAGCGCAGATTAGGAAATGGGACCCAAACCGTAGTAACTCCAACTGGTGAGTGCCATAGAATAGCATCAGAATATTTTGCCAAAGAACATATTTTCTAGACAACATTTAGAATTTAGCTTCATACTATGAATCAAAATAATTTTTTTCTTATATGTGACTATATGTATGTCATCCATATTTTAGCTTGCAGGAAAACAATTCTCTGAACATGTATTTAAATAATTTTTTCACTTGTTTTTCTCCCTTGAAAGCAAGAGAAGAGCTATAAAGATACACAATATATTTAGACTTGAGTTTCTCTTTATTTAATTTTAATTTTTTGAAAACAATTTATTGTTTAAAATAATTTTGAATTAGCTAAAATATTTTTTACTTTTTTGTTGAATTTATTGCGGTGACTTTGGTTAATAAAGTTATATAGATTTCAGATGTACAATTTTATAATACATCATCTGTATATTGTATTGTGTGTTCACCACCCAAAGTCAAGTCTCCTTCTCAAGATTCTCTTTTTAAGTGGGAAAAAAACAAAAAATATTTTTCTGTTTTTCCTATGTAAGAGAAAAAAAATGGAAACAATAAGAAAACTTTGGCAAGTACTGTAGATATGGTGAATTATATTTCAACATGTCATTCCCATCCCTCTTGTGTGATTTGACAATCGCTGAAGGGCTTGCATTTTCAGCTGTATAGCATTTGTAATGTGGAAAAGTGTGTGCATTCTTACAATAAGGTTGTTGGAATGTTACTCAGGCAGAACAGCTCATTTGGCAAGACTGAGAAGTGTATTGAGACTCCAACTTGGTTTATCTCCATCAGGGTGGGGAGAGCTTCCCTGCTACTTCATGTCTTCCAACTGGCTTGCTCTGGCTCCCAGGGAAGTCTGGAACTGAAGAAGAAAACAGTATTGACCAAAGAGTTCCCACACTTTCAATGTGGTAGAAAGAACCTACTGTCAAGCTTTTCTCCAGACTGGCTGTTATCTAGGATGCCCTTCACAAGTCTTTTAGATTTCCCAGGAGATCTTATCAGAGGGCCTCTGAAAGGGGACAGAACTCAAAGGAAGGTCTGTCATGCATCAAAGATTCTCAATAAACCTGACCTAGGCAGAGTGAACTTTCTCACTTCAAAGTTTACCTCTTAACCAATCAGATCTGGAAAGGCACAGACAGACACCAAAATCTGAACTTCCTGGACAAAGAATACATGTATGTACGTTGTCATGGTAGGAATGTCTGGAACATCCATTCCTTGTACCGGAGCCATTCTGGCTTCTGAAGCTCAGTGAGCTTGCCCAGGTGGACAGGAAATGTTGACAGTTCTTTGAAGGTCTTCTTGGATGAACTCTGTTGGAGGTCTGATTCAATCATATCAGCATTTATGTGGGTTTTTTTATTTTGTTTTGTTTTTCTCAGAGTAGTGATACAGGTGCTTAGCTGCCACTAACATTATCATCAAGCAGTAATTAGTGACTTGTTTGGGGACAACACTACACCAGTGTCATCACCTCTTTTTCCAGAGTCTTTCACTTCTAAGAATCTCCACCTTATGGGTCCCCATGCTGAGCCCTCATTTTTATGCTCCAACCAAGCTTGGCCTTTTCTGGCTTGCTGCACATTTCTCTTTCTTGTTTAGTTCTCTAACCTGGGCACAGGTGTGTTTGGCATAAAATCTCAATATATTGTGTTTAGGAAAATCGATCTTCCATTTTTTATTGCAGTTAGGTCAGAAGAAAGAAATATAAAAATAAAATGTCTTGTTGCTTTTTTTTTTCTGATTAACAAAGGAATTTTAAGTGTGTTAGATACTAGGTTGTATTATAGTTCTCCAGGAGAACTAATCTGTGTATACATATAAATATAATGTATATCTAAATCATTAAGGTACATAGCTACATTAGAGATAACATTAAGTTTTTGAAGACCAGATGTTTCAAGGGGAACTTCTTACAAATGAACTAGAAAGTACATGGTTATGGTAACACAATGTAAAACAGTCACACATGAAAACAATTTCATCTCTTTATAGAGACACTAGAGCAAAGATGTGATATTTGAATTCTTGCATTGTCTGGAGAATTCAATTAATTATCTACTTACTGATGTAGAATTGATCTTCTAGGAAGCTACAGAGCTTATTTTTATGATTGTTCCCAGAAAGAGGTAATTACCTTCTTCTTTTTGCTGGAAATAGAATGGCCTCAGTAAGATTAAACATTTTATTATAAATCAGCATCAGTAAAAGCTGTCAATTGTCTAATATTTAGAAACATATTTTATTTTAATTCATTGTTTTGGTAAGTTTATCACGAAACACATTTTTTCTAAATATACAGCAGAATCACAGATTCCCCTAGATAATCATACTATCCAAAACAAATCAAATTACTGACAGAGTAATGCCACCCTCTCCTTGACCCATAATGCTTTTTTGTTTATAATAATGATAATATAGATCCACCCTAGAATATTTGAAAGATAGGTCATATTATACAAAATTATATAAAAATATAATTCATAATCCCACTGGCCATAAATATAATCTTGCTAGCATTTTGGTGTATTTCCTTCCACCCCTTATCCATACAGCATGCACCCATGTACATGTACCAGTGGAGCCACAGTAAGAATATGAACCAAAATTTAACTGCATTACATTCTCATGGGCATAGTTCCAGCCCCCAACCACAGCCCTCACTTATTTCTGGAAGTCTCTGGGGTGTCCCAGACGAGCTCAAGCATTGTTTCTTGTGTGCTGCTCTGTTTCTTATTGCTGTCTTCCGCCCTTGCTTCTTGCTCAATGCAGTGTCCTTAGAAAATAGAATGGCTGGCGCACAGAGCTGCTCAATAAGCATTTATTGAGGTGTTGGATAAACAAAAAGTCTCCTTCAGGGACATACCCCAAAACTGTCCTAATGCTGTTTCTCTTTATGAGGATGCGGCTATCCCATTAAGGGTGTGGTCTCCTCGTGCTCATCTTCCGATTCTCACCACGCTGTGCTAAAGGGATGCTTCACACAGCATTGTGGGGAAGATTGCTCGTGAGTTCTGCGCCACACCTCGTCACCCAAAATATCAATGCCTCACTGAGCTGGTCCTCACGCCTTAGAGTCCCTTTGAGAACATTTCCTTTGGCTTCTTCCTGCAGTCTCCTCTCCACTGGATTCCGACACAGAGTTGGAAATAATGTCTGAAACAGACACAGACACCATGATATCTTCCTCAGTTTTCTACTCTCCAAACGTGGTCATACCAGTGGAATTCGGTTATAGAAGAGAAAATAAATTACAGTGGGGTCACTCAGCAAATACGTTTAGAAGGCTTGAACAGTGAACATTCACTTCAATGCCTCAGTGAAATGCTTTGTCTGAAGAATGCCTGAGAAAGTGTGAGAAAATTAATACTATCTTATTTACACCAGTTTATCACTTGGAGATAGTGATAGTAAGTGCTGTATTAGAGCTGCACTTCTCACTCTGCATTCTTGTTAAACTTCAGCTAGATCGTTGATTTTCTTCTGTTTTCTTTCTAGAATTGATGTCAGTCCTCCATTTCAGAATAATTCCTCTCTCTCTCTCTCTCTCTCCACACATATGCATGCACACACACATTAGAAGGATTGCCTACATTGGTAAGGAACAAATGGAATGGGACATGCCTTCTTTATCTTTCCCTCTTTTCTTCTAGGCAATCTTTCTGAAAAGTTAACACCATTAGCAGATTTCCCTCAGCTCTTTCCTGAAGAAGTCTTATCCATGAATTTTTTTTTCAGATTTTGTTGAAATTTTCATGTTTTAGGTTTACTTACTTATTTTTTCATATTGGACTAATTCAAATTTTGAACCATGTAATCAAATTCATTTTCTTGTTATGTTAACCAGCGTAACCCCAATAAATTCAATTATTAAAAAATTCACTTTCTTCTGATTTACGTAATTCATTCATTGATGCCAGACTCGTCCTTTGATACAGAAAGTTTCACTTGTGCAAGACAAAAGACAGCAAGTCCATTTCAATAGTCTGGATCAACTAACTACTAAAAGAAAAGAGGTGATGAAAGTTTCAGTTTTTGAAATGCAAGAATTGTTTCTGCTCTTAGCACTTTGGTGTATGGGAACTTTTCGAGTTCATAACTTTTGGGGCTGGGTAACTCAAAGAGTGTCTGAAACTTGGGGATGCCTTTCCCTTCTAGCAAAACTGCTCTCTCAAGGGGCCTCTCTGGGCCAATAGCGTGTTTTGCAGTTGATTGATGAATGAAAGTGGGGACAGTACCCAGAAAAGAAGGTAATCTGGGATTCCTCAGAATGATTTTGAAAACCATCCCAAATCTTAATTTTATTCTTTCTCTATATGAACTCAGTCCCTGGCTCATATCAGATGATTTCCTGCCTCTCTGTCTCTTCTCATGTTGTTCCCAACTTGGCACCAAGTCCATGGAAAGATACCAAAAATGGCCCTCCCAATCCCTCCCTGAAACCACCTGTGATCTTCGAGGCCTGGCTTGAGTTCTTCCTCTTCTCTGCTGCCTTCTCTAACTATTCCAACCCTTATTGAATTTCCTTTCACTCTGATTGCCTCTAGCATTTGGAATTTGTCTTACGCTCTTTAGCAGTTAGCTAATATTTGGTATTAGTCTAAGTTATTGACTAGAAGTCAAGACTCTTACAGTTAGCCCAAGTTTATTTACTAGGTAGATATTCTTAGGTCATCATAAACTTTCTGACTGGGGTGTGTGTGTGTCTTATTTTTCTCATGTAAAAAACAGAGGAGTAGGTAAATCATCTCTAAGGTGGCTTTTAATTTAATTCTATTGCTTCTGTTGCTCAAGTAGGTTTGGATCATTTTTTCCCCATTGATTTGACAGAGAGAGAGAGAGAGAGAGAGAGAGAGAGAGAGAGGAAGTGGGGAAAGGAGAGAGAGGGAGAGAAGCATTAATTCTTTGTTCCACTTAGTTGCTCCTCTAGTTCTGCACTCATTGCTTGCTTCTCGTACATGCACTGACCAGGGATAGAACCTGAGTCCTTGGGTTTATCCACTGAGCACCTGGTCAGGGCTTAAGTAGGTTCTTTTATTTATCTTTCTCTCTTTCTTCCTTCTTTTTTTATCTCCCTCTTTCCCTCTTTCCCTCCCTCCCTCCTTTTATTTATTTATTTATTTATTTTAATTGACTTTTAGATAGAGGAGAGAGGGGAGGGAAGAAGTGGAAAGCATCAACTCATAGTAGTTGTTTCCCATATATGCCTTGACCAGGCAAGCCCACGGTTTTGAACTGGCAACCTCAGTGTTCCCGGTCAGTGCTTTACCCAGTGCACCACTACAAGTCAGGCCAGTTTTACTTATTTTTTAAATAATTCTTGTTTATTTTTCAATTACAGTTGTCATATAATATTATATTTCAAATAGTGTTTAATAGCACATAGAACGTTATCAGACTATTTTGTCTTCCTCATGCCTAGATGAGTACTATATATTAAGAGAACTCAACTCAATAAATGAATACTTAATGACTGATTCAAACGCCCAGAAAGTACAAATATTTAAATGTTTATTCTATTTTTCTATAAATATAAGAATTAATATCAAACATTTATTGCTATGTTTTAAACTCAGTCTAAAATTAGTCCAAGGTTTTTTATATTTTCTACATCCAATAAGATGGTACAATGAGAACTGATGGTCAGAAGATGACTCTGAAATCTCACACAATTTTAAATGTCTTTTCCTACATTACAAAGGTTCTCCACTGGGACAATCTTTGTCCCCTGAAAGTTTTATACAGCAATAACAAACTTTTTTGATTGTCAAAATTGGGGAAGTGCTAAAAAAATGGGCTAAGTGTTATTGGTATTTAGTGAGTAAGAATAAGGGACACCATTAAGCATTCTAAAATGTACAGGACAGCCTCTTACAACAAAGAATTATTTGGTCCAAAGTGTCAATGGTTGAGAAACTCTACTACATGGTAAGCTTATTGAAGTTTCAGATTGCCTCTTATTTATATTTGTTCCTTGGAGATCAATACTTGTTTCTAACATTCTCCAAAAACTGACCAAATTCTGTCAGTCTGGTATATTCAGTACATTTTATAGAAATAAATTGTTTGAAAATTGATCATCTGCCTGACCTGTGGTGGCGCAGTGGATAAAGCGTCGACCTGGGAACACTGAGGTCGCCAGTTCAAAACCCTGCAGTGGTCTGGTCAAGGCACATATGGGAATTAATGCTTCCAGCTCCTCCTCCCTTTCTCTCTCTCTCTCTCTCTCTCTCTCTCTCTCTCACTCTGTCTATCCTCTCTAAAATGAATAAATAAAAAAAAATTTTTAAAAATCGAATGTTTCAAAATTGATCATCTACATGTATCTCTTATATGGTAATTTAAAAATAATTAGAATATAAAGTTAACTAGAGCAGTCAACATCTAACAAGTAAGGTTTGGCATCAGAGACTGTAACATTATAGTTCTCTCTATATTGAACCTATATGCTGTGATTTAAACATAATAATAAAATCCCTGTACAGTATAATGAATAAACTGAAATTGATATTTCCCCTGTAAGTTAAGCTTAATTATAATAAATAAATTGAACATGAAGCACATTTCCAGACTGAGGCTGAAAGAATGATGATATTCAGTTTTCTATATTTAAATTAGTGAATGAAGAGAGAAGAAAGAGACATTGATACTCATGCCTTTAGTATTAATATTTTCATTTTCTCAACTTTACCTTTGAATGTAGTACCTTTCTTATGATTTGAGAATTTGTATAGATTTCATTGTAATTTGCCAATTAGAGTGTAGATATTTAAAAGATGCTAGTTCTTAAACCGATTGACCCATTTAATCAAACATGTATAGATTGATCTCAGGAACAAGATCTTCTATGGTAAATAAAGACTGAAGAACAAGGAATTTGTTCCCTAACATTATACAAACAATTAAGACAGATAAAACATATCTGTATATATATTTATAATATAGAGATAAAAAATTGTTAAAATTTATTGGGGTGACTTTGGTTAATAAAATTATATAGCTTTCAGGTGCACAATTCTACAGCATGTGATCTCTATACTCATTGTGTGTTCTCCTCCCCAAGTCAAGTCTCCTTTCATCGCCATCTATTCCCCCTCTACTTTCCTCCACCTCCATCCACCCCCTTTTTCCTCCTGCAATCTCTACATTGTTGTCTGTGTCTATCAGTTTAAAAATAAAATTTGAAGGTTTATGAGACAGATGCAAATAAAGATCTATTGTAGTTCAGAGGAGGGGAGATTACTTCTAGCTGGTGGGAGTGGTTGGACAATATGTACAGAGAATTGAAGTGCTCTGTACAGAGAATTGAAGTGCTCCTTTGGCCCAGTAGTCTTTGCTCTTCCTGGCTAATAACAAAACTACCATTTATTGTGTGTGCAACTTCTTAGGGATTTTGAGTGAATCACAAGAAAAAAAAGATTATGTGGCACATCTCAAACTTACTAGTACATGTATTATTCTATTTGTTAGGATTGAAGTTTGATAGGACACATTCCAGAAAATGCTACTTGCTCTAACGGATCTAAGAGAATGTAGAGAAATGTATTAAAGAATTGGATATCCTTAATAGCACTTTGAGAAAGGAGAAGGGAAGTAACAATTTTCATGTGAAAGGAACTGTGCTTTGTCTTGTATAAACCAATCTCATGAGCCACCAGCAAGCCCCTGCCCAAGAAGGGTTGATCTAGAGATCAAGGTTGAGCAGAGAAATGCCTTGAGACTTTTGGGTGCCATGGGAAATTACACAAGTGTTTTGTATGTATTTCTCCATTATAAACCAAGAATCTGGCTTAGCTCCATATTAACATGCAGACTGGCTCCATCACTGAGCCTGCTCCTTATCTGTTACTAAACAAAAACAGTATATGAAGAGCAGGTTCCATGCCTTTATTTCTCCATTTCCATCTCAGGGATTTAATCTTTGGGATTATACCTTTTTTCCTTTTTAAAATAAAACAACTGTGGCAGTTTTGAAAGAGATACAGAATACTTCCTTAATTGTAAGTAATTGTTTCATGTATTTGGTAACAGGGCCCATTTCGAATTGAGGGGTCCCTAGGTCAAAGTATGGAACCTATTCTGACACCATCAAAGCCTCCCCTGTCTTCTCCAAGAGGCACAGAGCAGAAACATTAGCTTGATCCAACACATTCTTTCCTTGCAACCGATGTGTTGTTAATTATTGTTGCACACACTGTCAAGCAATAAGATAAGGCAGGGGCTGGGGAGACAGCTTTAGAAAGCTTCTTAGGTGAAGTGTCTGTTCAAACATCTTTGCTCTTTTAGTTGTTTTCTTCTTAATGAATTTTAAGGGTTTAGAAAATATGCTTTAAGCACTAGTCCTTCATTGAATATAAATTTTGCAAATATTTTCTCATATAGTAATCTGTGACTTGACTTTTCATTTTCTGAGCAGTGTCTTTGGAAGATCAAAAGTTTTTAAATTTTGATGAAACACAATTAAAATTTTTTTTAAATACTTCATAATTTTTGTATCTAATTTAAGAAAACTTAAAGGTTACTAAAAATTTTCTCCTATGATTTCTTCTGGAAATTTTGTAGTTTACTTACTAAAATTATATTTTGCTCTGTGATCCATTTCAAGTTAATTTATTTTTTATATTGGAGAATGTAAGAGTTGAGATAATTCTTTTTTTCTTTTTTGCATTTGGATATCTAGTTATTTCAACACCATTTGTTGAAAAAAATTTTCTTTTCCTCATTGAACTGCCTTAACACATTTGTTGAAAATAAATTGGCTATCTATATGAGCATTTATTTATAGAATTTTAGTTTTGTTTCTTTGATCTGTATGTGTAACTTTATGTTAATATTATTTTCTCTTGACTAATGTTATAGTAAGTCCTGAAATTAACATATTTTTCCAGAATTATTTTGGTTATTTTAGTCCCATTGTTTTTTTATATATGTTTGAGGATCAGCTTGTCCATTTGTAAAAAGTTTCTGCTGGATTTTTAATTGGGATTTCATTAAATCAATAAGTTGCTTTGGAAAGAATTGTTATCTTAACAATTTTGAGTATTCTGATCCATAAACATGGTATATCTCTCAATTTATTATGTCTTTTAAATTTTTTTCAACAATGTTTTTATAGTTTTTTTTGTGTGTGTACAAATCATGCCTATATTTTGTTAACTTTATACCAAAGAATTTTATGGTTTTGTTCCCATTGTAAATAAAAAAAAATTTAGACTTTCATTTACAATTGTTGCTAAGTGACAGAAATTCAACTTATTTTTTAAATACTGACCTTATATGTGAACCTGCTAAACTCACATGATAGTTCTAGTTCTTTTTTAGGTAGAGTCCTTAAAATTTTCTATAATCAAGTCATCTTCAGATAAAGAATGTTTTGTGTTTCCTTTTCAATCTTTATGTATTTTATTTCATTTCCTTTCTGGGGGAGAATAAGGCAGGTACTCTAGCCCTCTCTGGAACGAATTGAGTGAGAGACAAGTTGCTTTGGTTTTTTATTGGGGTAAGAGGGTGGTGCATGACCAACATATGCATGGTTTGAATATTCTGCTGGTGCCAACAGAAATGGAATGTGGGCTGTCTTACGGCTTAGTCAGCTACAGGGCCAAAGAAAGAAGGAGTAGAGATAAGGCTTAAAAGCTATCAGAGGTTAAACATCAAAATTGGGTTGTAATTTGATTTGCTAAAATAATTTCAAGGAAAGTTGACCATCAGCAATAAGAATTTTATTTTGGTGGTCTAGGAACCAGATGATTAAATTGGTTTGTGATTTTAATTTCATCTATATGACCTACAGGACCTTTAAGGAATTTAATAACATGGAAAACAAAAAAATAATATTGCTGACAGTGTGCTTTCAACTATAAACTTTATCCTACCAACTAAAAGTCTCTTCCCCTCTTTAGTCATCTTTCATTTGGTTTTATTTAAAAAATGGGTGTAGTCTCAGACAATTGTCATTTAGGTCGCCAACTCTTCTTATCAGGTCAACCCATTGCTAATTGCTTGGCTGGGGAATCTAATACTTTATTTTTCATATTTTCATGCCAACCAGAAGGGTTTGGCATCAGAGTTGAATTTACCCATAACTTAATGAGTCTTAAATAATTTGATGTCTTGATGTTGTTAATAATAATAGAACTCCTCTCTCCTCCCCCTTCTCTCTTAAATTCAGAGCACTCAGCACTTGCGGCAACCCTGGTCATCCCACATTTGAAACCAGCCCATCACTTGCATTCTTGAACTTCTTCCAACCAAATTACTAAAAGAATGTATTCCTGAAGCAATTGCTCTAGAGATTACATTGATTTCCCTTTTTATATTGACTAATGTTAGGACTGTGGCAATTATGACTCACTGGGAATAATAAATAAATAAATAAATAAGTAAGTAAGTAAGTAAAATTCTGCCTAGGCCCTAGGCCAGGGGTCTCCAAACTACAGCCCGCAGCTTGCGGCCCCCTGAGGCCATTTATCTGCCCCCCACTTCTGGAAGGGGCACCTCTTTGATTGGTGGTCAGTGAGAGGAGCATAGGATGCATCCGCACCCATAGTTCCCATTGAAATACTGGTCAGTTTGTTGATTTAAATTTACTTGTTCTTTATTTTAAATATTGTATTTGTTCCCGTTTTGTTTTTTTTTTTACTTTAAATTAAGATATGTGCAGTGTGCATAGGGATTTGTTCATAGTTTTTTTTATAGTCCAGCCCTCCAACGGTCTGTGGGACAGTGAACTGGCCCCCTCTGTAAAATGTTTGGGGACTCCTGACCTAGGCACCTAGGCTGCAGGAAGAAGGTCTTATTTTCTCACTCACCACTTATTCAGTGATATTCCCTCTCCATGCTGTCTATCTGGCCTGCCTAGGGAATGCTGGAGATTTTATGCATTCATTTGGCTTCTTCTTGGTTGCTAAGAGTAACAGAGACCATTAGCACTGGATTTGCAATTAGGGGTGGTATTTCTTTTATTAGCAGAGATGGGATTCTGATTTTTGGAGTTATATTTTCCCTCTTCTATGTGATTGTTCTACAGACAAATGTCTACAGGAATTTGAACTGGGATGATAACCAGAGAAATCTCCGGATAAGAAAATTTCATGTGTAATGACCTTGAAACACAAATTCAAAATGTTGTAGAGTAGAAATGGTAGGGAGAGAAGGGACCTGGCGCTGCAGATAGAAGACACAATGGACAAAGGCTTTATAAGCATTGTTTTCTTTCATCTATGGGCTCATATCCCCAGTGATCCTACCTGTTTGCACATCTTGCATGGGTGTACTATTGTATAGTGTGTTCAACCTTTAGCTTGTCCTTCTCATAGCATGGCAGAGGACAATTAGAAGCATGTGAGTGGTTTTCAAGCTTCTGCCTGTCATGTCTGCTAACATTCTATGGATAAATCAAGTCACATAGCCAAAAGTACAAGGCCTGGACAGGTAAAATATTGGGGCCATTAATGGAATCAACCTTCCATAATAGTGAAACTCATGCTCTCTCTCACTTTTCTGGATCTTATTAATTAATGAGATAATTATCCAGTATTAGCTAATTATTCTGTACTTACCTCCTTTAAATGGAAGTTGAATCATGGACTAGAAGATTTGGGGCTGATCAGTCTAGCCACCTCTTCTTGTGGAGATTCTCCCTACGCTGATAATTTTAGAGAAGGACCTTGCTTTGTTATGATATATGTATTCATATCTTGGGATTATGATACCTCATCAGATTCTAAGTTAAAAACTTTTCCTCAGTACAGTGCTTACTATGATTCCAGAGGATGAAGACTTCTTTTCAATAACAAAGCATGTTATTGTAATGTCATGTACAGAGCCTTACATGACATTAGCTGTATCAGACTGAGGAAATTTATAAGAGCAAAGAGTTATTCTAAATTCAATCCACATGTTGAGACTAATTTATGTTGTATTAAGCCCAACAATATTTATATCTATTTACATTTTGAAGATAATGACACTTGTATGTGTGAGGTATTCTGTATGTCATTTACAGAGAGTATAGTTTGTGTGTTTGGATTCTCTGATTCTTTGCAATAACTCTGAAGCTTCTCTCCCACATAAAGACAGACACATAAACACATGCCTACCTACCTCCTAGCTTTAGTAACAGAATTTTCTTATCACAAAATTCTTCCTAGTAAATGTAGGGCTGAAGTTGCAGTGGGAAGGCCATCCGTCAGAGCTGTGACAGTCTTTTACGTGGTGCAAAAGGCAGCAGCAACTTCACTGCTTTCTACAGTCTCTTGGCAGCATAGAGAAAAAAGACCTAACTCTTCAGCCAAGAATTTGAAAACCTGCTAATTTGGACATAAACTTCCCTTTCTAGATTTTTCTTTCAAATTTTATTTACAGAATGCTCTCTTCTGCCAACACACATTTTTCTCATTTCTGCTTTTTGTTTTCTGTGGAATACCCTCCCTGTGTTGGGCACCTGTCTGTCCCTCAAGGCTGGGGACCTCTTCAGATTTGGTCCTCAGCCTCTTTTACTTCTTCATCCCATCCACCTTGTTACTTAACTGTCTCATATTGGACTTATTTTAATTCAATTCAGTTCACACTTACTCAACACTTTCAGAATAACACGCATGAGGCCAGGTCCCGAGATCACAGAGTAAAAGTCCTGTCTCTGTTATTAAGAGATCAGTTATTTCCTTTCGTGCATTTTAAATTCCCAACTCTATTGCAAGCCTTTTATTTTTATATACCCCACAGCACAAAACAGATAGAAATAGTTTAAGTATACATTTTGAATGGAAATAATACAAAGTCACTAATGAGATTTTTTTCTTAGCGACTATGTATTGAAGGTCTTAAATCTTTAAAAAGACTGATGTTAGAGTATTTCCCTCGGGCAACGGTGAGGGTACTGGTTAGAAGACAGTCAAGCCAAGTGCTAGCTCAACACTGAACCAGGACTATTGTCTGAAGATTCCACCCTGAGCTCAGGCAAAGGGTAGAAAAGCTAGAAGGTTTCTATTAGGGTTTTTAAAAGGGGGAGGCTGATCAAATAATACCTCAGTGCAGGACTGGTGAGGATCTGAGCACCAGAAAGTGGTCCACTGTGTCGATTGTACTGAACAAAAGCTGAAAGAATCAGAAAGGAAATGACCCATTGGGGGTTTAGAGAAATGGATGCCTCAATTAATTCCTGGCTCTGTCATCCGTATGTCAAATTCTGGACTGTTTCTCTTGCATACCCTCTGTTGGGTGGAAGCATTAACCTCTCATTAATCCCTCTGTACTCTGTCTGCAGGGACTACCATGAGACATGACCCCAAAATATGCCAGTCGGCTTTAATTTTTCCATTGAAATGATCACAGTAGGATCAAGTGGCATCCCTGCCAATTAAAAGTACAGATGCCAATGAAGAAAGCAGGAAAAGTAGATGTCACTTTTTCTTGGATGACAAATACCACCAAAGTGTTCAACTTATAGGCAGACCCACAAACACCCACTGAGAAGGCCTGCCTGCTTTCTACACTCATATGTGACAGCTGCTAAGGAATGCGAAAAGGAAAGAAAATAAAAAAGCAAACATTTTCACATCCAATTAGTGAAATAGTTAAAGTCGGAACAAGGTCATTCTAAGCACAGTCATTTGGAACAAGGTTATTCTAAGTCACAGTCATTCCTAACTGTCTGTTGTCATGGTATTCAAATGTTTTCTGTTCTTCCTGTGACCTAGCAAAAATCAACAATATGTTATTGTATAAAATGTCATAAGTCACAGCATTGAGTAATGGCCAATTCATTTCTATGCAGGAGAGCACAAACAACATGACTGACTGGTAGTTTTGCAAATAATTCTGAATTTAAGTTTGCCCACTCATGTGGTATACTTGGCTTCATTTGTTGTATTTAGGCCCTTGGGGTGGTATAAAAGGACTGATAAGAGAAAAGACCCAAATTCTGGACTTAATTTTACCATTTATTTGTTAACTGTACATAGTCTTAGATAAATTGCTTATAGTCCTTGAATTTCAGTTTTCTCACCTCTAAAATGTGAATTAGAGTCATTATGGCACTAGAAAATTTACTGGGATGTTCACTGTTGTCCTGCTTGATTTCTATATTATGAAAAGATAAGAAATTTGAGATGTAATTTTTCCTTTCTCTGACACGCTCCCCACTCCCTATACTGTGTTCCCTGATCTCCCTGGAAATTCAATTCCTCTGTTTATTAGACTTCTTCCCTCCACAAGGCTAGTACCACCTGTACCTCTGTTTGAACATTGTGAATCGCTGTGTAGAGGAACGAGGGAATTTTGTTGTGGCTGGTATTTAGCCATCTCAGACGGAGCTAACTCAAATTTAATTTGAGTTTAGAAAATAAAAAAATGAGATAATGTTTGCACATCAATATCTTAAAGGAAGCTCATGCATGGCTATCTTTCTATTGGAATTCATGTAAGCTCTAGCCTGGGAAATAAATGCTTGTTTAACTTTTCTCTGTTTTTTTTGTACTTTGTATTGTTGACGGAAGAAATGTTCAAACTTATAGAGAATTCTTGTAAGAGTTTATTTGATCCAAACTGAGGACAAAGTGACAGTTTTGCAGTTCCTTTTATACATTGGTAATTAAGGAGGGAGCAGGGGAATGGAAGAAAGATAACATGAAGGTGGGAGAATGCAAGGCAGGAAAATCTCTATAATAGGATTGCAGGGGAGGTGACAAGATTAGGTGCTCCCTTGAGGGTGGTTATGCCTCTGAAGGGTCTGAAAAAGAAGATAGCTCTGGATCTTTAAAGGTGTAGCAAACTAGATGCACAAGAACAGAAGACAGGACTTGCTTATGGCCAAGATAATCCTTTCATTAAAAAGTTATATGCCTGGGGCAGGACTGTCTACTATGACCTGCTCAGTTAGGGGTTTATGATGTGATTAACCTGTCGCTGAACCTGCCATATTTATTACAGTACCCCTCTTCCATTCACAGTTCCCAGAAAATGCCCATCAGCTGAGCCATTTGAAACACAAATATTGACCCAGTTTAGACCAGCTGTTAACAAACCGGATTAGTTTTACCCTCATTGTGCACAAAAATTCGTCAAGGGGTAGCGTGAGGTGGGTGATATTTAAAGAATGGTTGCTAGATCCTTAATTGCCATCTTTTCTTTTTCCTAAACTTGATCAGCCTGAAATGGAAGTGTTTCTCGTTCTCTTTCTCAAGCTGGCCTTTTATAATCACCTTTCTATCGCTTGACAAAAGACACCCTCTTCCTTCCACCCACTCTGAAGCTTTCTATATTGTGTTGTATCATGCTGTAAAAACTCCCTGGTGAGCCTGACCTGTGGTGGCGCAGTGGATAAAGCATTGACCTGGAATGCTGAAGTCAGTGGTTCAAAACCCTGGGCTTGCCTGGTCAAGGCACATATGGGAGTTGATGCTTCCCACTCCCCGTTCCCCTCTCTCCTCTCTAAAATGAATAAATAAAAAAACATTAAAAAAAACACCTCCCTGGTGATACAATCAAAGGGACAATTTGAAATAGTGGAAGTTGCAAAACTCTCTATAAGCAGATAAACACAGGAATCTTCTCATTCTTGTGTGAGTGTCCTGTCTTTCTGTGCTACACCTGACAGACTTTAGAACTGAAGATTTTGGTCCACTTTGGGGTTGTAGCGTGGGTGCCTGACATTAAGCTTTGGATTGCTGAGGCGTTTATTTCGAAATATATTTAATCTTAAATAAACACACTGCCGATTGTGTAACACGACTACTAGAAAAAACACCCAGATAAGGAATTAGGCTCCCCAAAGTTTCCCTTTCAGAAAACTTTGGGTGACCTAGATAACTGACCACTTGAGTGACCCTGCTCCACTCTCCCATGTCCCAATTCTAACTCTTTTGCTTCAAACTGGTCAATAGTGAGAGACTACAAAACCCCAGACACTTCCCTCTTGGACCCTAATAAAAGCAGAGACCCAGGTATGCACCCTGTCTTTTTTTTTTTTTTTAATTTTTTTTTTATATATATATTTTATTATTATTAATTCTAATGGGGTGACATCAATAAATCAGGGTACATATGTACAATGAAAACATCTCCAGGTTATCTTATCATTCAATTGTGTTGCATACCCATCACCAAAAGTCAAATTGTCCTCTGTCACCTTCAATCTGGTTTTCCCTGCGTCCCTCCCCTCCTCCCTATCCCATTCTTCCCTCCCTCCCAACACCCTGTCTTTTTCTCTACCCTCAGCTTCATTGTGTGGCCCTCGGGTGTGCTGCTTTCCTTCCAGGACCCATGAGTAATAAATCTTGTTCTTTAAAATTCCCTGATGGCTTGGGCTGAAGTGTTTCCTGTAATCACAAGAATACCGAGAGCGGGTCTAGCCACAATATTGACCTACATTAGCCTATAGGAGGGCTCAATAGTCAGAACTTGTCAGGGTAGGCACTGGCTCTGTCCATGCTATCTTCTACCTGCTGTATATATTGCAGAATTAACATCATTAACAGTATTTTCTGCTGTTCCAGTCCCAGAGCTGCTGGAGTGACCTAGCAATTGGCACACCCTAAACTACAGAAGATGAACACTGGGCCAGAAGCCGACCTTCTTCCTGCAGAGTTGGAAGGAGCTGATGACGAAAGCCTTCCAACAGTGCTGTGACTGTAATTTAGGATCATTGCCATTTCCATCTTTGTAGGCGGACTGTGATGGAAGTTTGGAGGTTGCCCAGCAAAGAGCTCTGCATTGGAAGTCAAGAGCTTTGAAATCAGTTCTGGCTCTATCATCACTAGCTATGTGACCTTGGGCAGGTAATTTAATCTCTCAGAAGTCTGAGTTTTCACATCTGGAAAAAGAATTGTAGTTTCAACATTCAGATGTTTAAGGTGCAAACTGCCAATCTGCACATGATGTAAATGGCTAACATCCGAACAGCACTTAATATTTTACGAAGCTTTTCTTCAGCTGCCCTGCTATGCAGACATGCTTGTCATGATTTCCCCAGGGAAGCAACTCAGTCTCATAGGATCAGGCAAATTGCCCAAGGTTTTTCACACTTAATAAATAGCAGAGGTAGGATGTGAACATGAGTCTCCCATCTCCAAAGATGGTATTCTTTGCCCTGGTTTGAGTGAGCGAATGGGATAGTCCATAAGATGGGAAAAAAGAACACACAAGTGACCTGTCCCGCAGGTCGAGCAACGGAGACTCTAAGTGGGGAGTGAGGATTCTATAAGGCAAGAGGCACAAAGAATGGAGACAAGACAGGACTCTGATCAAGTCTCACTTTATTACAGACAGGTTACAGGTTATATAGGGGAGTATACGTGAGAGTAGTAAACTGAGGAATGCGGCTGTGATTTCATGAAAACCGAAAGACAAAGCCCCTTCATAGATAAGAATCTCCTGCACACACAGGCAGTAAAAGCTACCTGCAGGTATGCTTCTGTGAGTCACCTCAGAGCTTAATGCCTCAGAGCGCAATGAGGCTTAAACTGCAGGCAAGTAAACAGCCAAGTTTCACTTAGGCAAGCTGTTCCTTTTACAGCTCCTCGGGGTATTTGCTGACCCCAACAGGTCCCCCTTTTTTATTTTATTAAGAGTGCCTGGGGTTGCGTCTGTCTTAGGTCAGAGAGATCGCACTAGTGTCTACGAATGCTCTTACCCGTCATCGATCATCAAGATCTGTCTTAGGTGAGTTCGGACCTTCTAGTGTCTCTCAGTTGCCCATCATTGACTGCCAACCCAGCTATGGCTTTAGGTCATAATACAGAATGCCTTGATCGGCCTGGTCCAGACGATGATAATGGACCTGTATCTATTGTGCCTTAGAAATGGCTACTACTTGCTGCTTAATGAAAGCCATGATTTTATTAAATATCATGGGCCCGAGGGATATAAAAAGAAGCAATCTTAACAGAGGACCTAATAAAGGAAGGAGGTAGGGGAGTATGCCATTGAGTCCACTCCAAAGAGGATTGTCGAACAATTCTCTTCGTCTCTTCTCCAAGTCTTCTTGGAGCCGCTTGATCTTATCACGTACCACACCGGATTTGTTTGTGTAAAAGCAGCATTTTTCCTGTAAAGCTAAACAAATTCCTCCCTGCTCTGCAGTAAGTAGATCTAATCCTTTTCTATTCTGGAGGACTACCTCCGCAAGAGAATCTATCTGATCTTGTAGGTCTTGGATAGTGCTAGAAAGCGCTTGAACATCATCTATTAATTGACGGGATAACTTCACAGACATTCCTAACCCTGCTGTTCCAGCGGCAAGTGCGCCAGATATCCCTAATCCTACTAAGAGGGGAATAAATTGTACAGCTCTTTTTGAGCGTCCTGCTAAATAATCATAACTAGGAATAGGAACTGGTTCGTCTCCAGAGATGACATCAATATCTGGTAATAAGGTGGCCAAAGCACAGATGCCTGTCCAATTCTGAGGCAAAGTTGGATAAGCTAAATTTCCACCACAGACAAAAACCGCTCCTCTGGTAGGACATATAGATACATTATAGGTTATAAATCTACTGCAATTATTAAATGTTATAAAACCTACATCTATATCATAACTATTATTTTGAAAATTACCCTTAAAGCATGTATGATTAGAAAAACCTACAGGTTGCACTCCAAATGGTAAACTATAGCTACAGTTATGAGTATCTTTTGATATAGATTGATTAGAAGGTAAGGCTAAGGGCATAGGAGTCCCTATAGTCATACATAACCAACAATCAGCAGCTAGAGTGGGATTAGAAATATTTAAAGCTTTATGCGTGGCATCTAAAATATCAATAGTTTGAGTATCTAAATCTACTCCTCTTGACTTTGGCAAAGCTAAAGGATGATAAGTTTTGGATATAATTGTTCCATAATCTATTCAATTCTCTTCTGAGCTATGAGTTCTTTTATTTTATCTTGGGGGCCCCCTCCATCAGAGACATGGATAGGAGCCCTTTTTCACCAACATACTGCTTGTCCTATTGTGCCAGAGCAGGATGCTTGAGCATATTTACTATGAGATCCCCCTGGCTGAATTGGTCCCCAATCGCCCCCTATGGAACCTCCCCAAGTTTTTTGCAGTATAGCAGTAAAATAGGATCTGTTATTATAGGTGCATTCCTGAACTGATGTATAACATGATGAATGCATCTGATCTAAATAAGAGGTGCAGGGACATTGTCCTGGTACACCCTTAATACTGGGTATGATCGGTGGTTTATTTACACATTGCCACTTTGGGCTCTTCAAGCCCCCTAGCTGACTAGAATCTGCTGCTAAATAAGCAGTCTTTGTGCCACAATCAACTGTCTTGTATTGATTGTTGGGTAATTTATAATCAGTGGCAGTTCCACCCTTGCAGTCACAAGGTTTTCCAAACATAGAGTCATATAAATTTTTCTTACTTACCGGTGCTTGTAAGCCCACTTCTCCTTGAGCGATGTTGATGTAAATTATGGTTATAAACAGCAATCCTGCGGAGTTCTTCATGTCTGAAAGGAATTAGGCTACTTTTGGGTTACATCCCCCTTTTTTATTTTATTAAGAGTGCATTTTATGGTTTGATTAGCTCTTTCTACTATACCTTGGCCTTGAGGATTATAGAGTATTCCAGTGATATGTTTAATGTGTAGTTTTGTACAGAAATCTGCAAAACGAGAACTGGTGTATCCAGGTCCATTGTCTGTTTTTAAAGAGTCTGGTTTTCCCATAACGGAAAGGGCTGCTAACATGTGGGATATAACATGTTTAGTAGCTTCTCCTGTTTGTAATGAAGCAAAAATATAGCCACTAAATGTATCTATTGATACATGG
This sequence comes from Rhynchonycteris naso, assembly GCA_037038555.1. Classification (NCBI taxonomy): domain Eukaryota; kingdom Metazoa; phylum Chordata; class Mammalia; order Chiroptera; family Emballonuridae; genus Rhynchonycteris; species Rhynchonycteris naso. The sequence continues at coordinate 271,352,242 of CM072995.1, read as the reverse complement.
ATATACTTTAAATTTCCGAATTCAGGGAAATGTGTGACATCCATTTGCCATAATGCATTAGGTAATAATCCTTTGGGATTAACTCCTAAATGTGGTGTAGGTGCTGTTTGTAAGCACTGAGGACAATTTTTTACTATTTGTCTAGCCTGTTCTTTAGTTATTTTGTGTATGAGTCTTAAAGTTTTTGCATTAAGGTGATGTAGCTGGCAAGTCTCTTGAGCTGCGGGAATACCAGCCTGTGCTATAAGGACAAGGAACAAATTTTGTGTGCCAGCATCAGCCATTGCATTGCCTTTAGATAAAGGGCCAGGAAGACCAGTATGAGCTCTTAAATGTCCTATATAGAATGGTTGTGTTCTCTGATGGATTAAAGCTTGTAATTGTCTAAATAAATCGCTGGCAGTGGAGGCAGTTTTGATATGTCCTACTGTTTCAAGTAATGGAACTGAGTGTGCAATATAAGCACTATCTGTATAGATGTTTAAGGCCTGATTAGGAAATGTAGCAAATACAGCAATGACTGCATGTAGTTCAATGAGCTGAGCAGAAGAACACTGTGTATGAAATCGAGTTACTGAATTATTGACTACATAGGCAGCTATACCATTTGAGGATCCATCAGTAAACACCAACAAGGCATTGTCTAGGGGTTTGTGAGAAGTCTTAATAGGGAAAACAAATTCATGTCTATTTGCAAAATCTAATAATTTATCAGGAGGATAGTGATTATCAATATAGCCACTATAAGAAGCTAGAGCAATGGGCCATGCCTCAGTGTTTTGCATTAGCCAGTCAATTTGTTGACTAGTGTAGGGTAAAATTAATTCATCAGGTTCCTTTCCAAAATAACATTTTCCTTGATTTCTGCCTATCATTATTAATTGAGATGTAGCCATGTAATATGGTTCCAGAACCTTTTTTGGTGATGCAGGTAAATGAAGCCATAGCAAAGGAGATTTTTGCCAAAACACAGCTGTGGGAGATTGTTTAGTTGAACAGATTATTAATTTTAAAGGCTGTTCATAATCAATGAATGTAGTGCCTTGATTTTGTATAGCTTGTTCTATTAGTTTCAATGATTGTCGTGCCTCTGGTGTGAGTTGTCTAGGAGAATTGGGATTTGCATCACCTTGCAAAATATCATATAGAGGTTTTAATTCATATTTGCTGAGCTTTAAATAAGGAACTAACCAATTAATATCTCCAAGTAGTTTTTGAAAATCATTGAGTGTTTGTAATTTATCTAGTCTTAATTCCACCTTTTGTGATGTAACATGTGTTCCTTGCAATTGAAATCCTAAATATGTATAAGGGTCTGTTAATTGGACTTTATCAGGGGCAACGACTAGCCCATGATTCTGCAGAGCAGCTTTCATGTCTGCATAGCATTGCAAGACTTGAGACCCAGTTTTTCCTGCTATAAGAATGTCATCCATATAGTGAATAATATACATTTGAGTCCATGAGTTTCTAACTTGTTGGAGAGCAGTGGCAACATAAGATTGACATAAAGTAGGGCTATTGGCCATACCTTGAGGAAGAACCATTGATATCGTTTCATAGGTTCTTTAAAGTTAATGGATGGCAAACTGAAGGCAAATCTTTTTTGGTCCTCTGGGTGTAAAGGAATAGTGAAAAAACAATCCTTCAAATCTACTATTATTTTATAATATCCCAGAGGGATGGCGGCTGGAGAAGGGAGGCCTGGTTGTAAAGCTCCCATTAAAACCATAGTTTTATTAACCGCTCGCAAGTCCTGTAATAGTCTCCATTTTCCTGATTTTTTCTTTATAACAAATATAGGAGTGTTCCAAAGAGAGTTGCTTTCTATAATATGTCCAGCTGCCAATTGCTCCTGTACCAATTGATGTGCAGCCTGTAATTTTTCAGAAGTCAGAGGCCACTGATCAACCCACACAGGAATGTCGGATAGCCAACTTATCTTATCTGCATGAGCTATAGGAGAATCAGCAGCCCCTAGGAGAAATACCCTAAACCTGTTCTCTGAGAATTCCCCGAAGGGGTTAAAGGCTCAATTATGCCCTGGTTATCTTTGCCTAAACCTTTCCCAGGAATGTGTCCTAGATTAAGCATTTGAGCTGGAACAATGGTATTTGGACTGCCCATAATCATTCCCATTTGAGATAAAAGGTCCCGTCCCCAAAGATTAATAGGGAGTCCTACAATTACAAAGGGTTGAATAGTTCCTTCATGATTTTCTGAATCTTTCCATGTAAAGAGTTTAGAACTTCTTTCAGGGTTAGTGCTCTGTCCAATACCTTTCAAATGAGTAAAAGTTTCCTCTAATGGCCAGGAAGATGGCCAGCACTCCTTTTTTATTATAGTCACATCAGCCCCAGTATCGATGAGTCCCGAAAATTCTTTTCCATCTAACCATAGTGTCATAATTGGCTTTTGTGGGGTAATGGTTTCAGCTCAATATACGTTAGATGAACCAAATCCTCCGGATCCTCTCTGTCCCCCGACAACTTTATTGCTAGTAGATAACATAGGCAACAATAGTAATTGTGCAAAGCGTTGGCCAGAATTAATAGTATTAATATTGCGAGGAGAGGCAACCATAACTTTAATTTCTCCAATATAATCATTGTCAATTACCCCTGGGAAGACTTGTAAACCTTGTAGGGTGACACTACTTCGTCCTATAATGAGGCCAAATGTATTTGCAGGCAAAGGCCCATAAATCCCAGTAGGGAGAGCTTGCACCCCCATCTCCGGGGTTAATACTGTGTAGGTGGAGGAACAGAGGTCCAATCCTGTGCTCCCTGGCGTGGCTCTGCAGAGGTCTGAAATGGATTGTTGTGGGTTGGAGGAACAAAACTCATTGCCCCATAGATTTGCTTGTTTTTCGGGGCCTGGGGCTGGCCCCGCTTCCCGTTTCCCTGAATCTGAGGCAGTGGATTGCCTTGGACATCTGTTTTGGACTTACATTCATTTGCCCAGTGATATCCACACTTGCAGCGAGGACATAACCCAGGAGCTTGTTTGCCTTTAGAGGAAAAGTCTTTTTTGCCTTTGCAGTTTCTAGCAAAATGCCCTGTCTCACCACAATTATAGCACTTATTATTTCCCTGTTGTGCTAAAAACTGTTTAACTGTGAAACCTTGTAATGCTGCAGCCATGGCTAATCCTTGCTGATAGGCTGAGCCTATATCCGAACACAGGCGGATATATCCACTTAAATCAGTCTTTTTCTTATAGGGTCTTATGGCGGTCTGACAAGCAGCGTTAGCATTCTCAAATGCAAGTTGTTTTACAAAGTCAGTCCCAGCATCAGCGCTGCCAAAGATTCTACCAGCTGCTGTAATCAATCTATGCACAAAATCAGCAAAAGGTTCATCAGGACCTTGTTTGATATTAGTCAGAGAGGCGCTCATGTCTCCTTTAGTAAGGAGTTTCCTCCATGCTCTAGTGCCTGCGGACTGTATTTGAGCAAACAACCCAGGATCATATTGCATTTGATTATCACTAATAGCAAAATTTCCTTCTTCTATTAACATATCAAAAGTCCAACCATTATTGGCCTGAGCATTTCTTCTAGCTGTGTCTCTGCAAACTTCTACATATTCTGATTTCCACAGTAGATAATCGCAGCCTGCTAAAGTGGCACGAGCTAATGTTTGCCAGTCACTGGGAGTAAGCCAGTGTTCTGCTATTGATTCTAAAATAGCCATTGTGTAAGGGGCAGTAGCTCCATATTGAGCTACGGCAAGCTTTAATTCTTTAATAACTTTAAAATCAAAACCTGCATGATGCCTCTAAGCTTGTCTTTGAGCATCAATAGTTTCAGTGACCGGATATGCCTCTAGTCCCTCAGTTAGTGACACAAGAGGGGGGCGATTTAAGAGGCCTTTGTTTCTCATTTCCCTTAATGGGAGAATGATTCTTATTGGTAGAAGGAGGCTTTCCAGTTTTAAGTCTTTCAAGCTGATTTATTAAGTCCTGATGTTCTTTTTCTAATTTAATCTGTTCTTTTAAATATTCTATTTTATCTTTTAACTGCTTTTGAGGATCTATGATAGGGAAAGCACTGGGAGCCGAAGGCCGTGGTGCTGTGTAAGGGGGTGGCCGATAATCATCATTGTGATATTTAGCTGCTTGTTCTGCTATCTTATCCCAATCAACTTCCCCAGGGTCTGCTTTAGGCGACTCCTCCTCACTTTGATCTTCCTCATTAGTACTAGATTCATTAGAATTTTCTTTATCTACTTCTAATTCAGTTAATTTTGGATAAATTTTTGGGATTTCAGTTTTCTTACCATGACTTTTCTTTTTCTTATTTACTATTTTACATTTAGCCTTAGGGGGAAGGGCAATGGCCTCTTCTTCACTCTCTAAGGATATGAGATCTTCCTGATTCTTTTTCAGTTCTGGAGTTTTTGGATTAGATTTAACTTCTTGTAAAATAGCTTGTCCTTTTTCTACTACATTAGCTACTACAGGATCAGATTGTTTTTGTGATAATAATTCATTTATAAGATTCCAATAAGAAAAGGCTGTTTGTTACAGGGACCTTTTCAGGTCCGAAAGTATTATAATAATCCTGCATAGCATCACCTACTCGTTTCCATCTTTTCGGGTCAATAGTTCCTTCAATAGGAAACCATGGACAAAGATTTTTTATATAATCAAAATACTTGCATAACTGTTTAACTTTAACCTTTACTCCTCGTGCCTTTAAAGCTTGTCCTAACTGTTCCACAAATAACTCATGCTGACTTATTTCTTGCCCCATGATCGTCGCATTTACTCACCGGCTCTGATTTTCTCAGCAGGCTCCTGAGAAATGTCCGGATTTGGGTGCACCCGATGCGACGTCCTTCACTGGATCCCCTATCTTCGAGCCCCGCGTTGGGCGCCACTTGACCTGTCCCGCAGGTCGAGCAACGGAGACTCTAAGTGGGGAGTGAGGATTCTATAAGGCAAGAGGCACAAAGAATGGAGACAAGACAGGACTCTGATCAAGTCTCACTTTATTACAGACAGGTTACAGGTTATATAGGGGAGTATACGTGAGAGTAGTAAACTGAGGAATGCGGCTGTGATTTCATGAAAACCGAAAGACAAAGCCCCTTCATAGATAAGAATCTCCTGCACACACAGGCAGTAAAAGCTACCTGCAGGTATGCTTCTGTGAGTCACCTCAGAGCTTAATGCCTCAGAGCGCAATGAGGCTTAAACTGCAGGCAAGTAAACAGCCAAGTTTCACTTAGGCAAGCTGTTCCTTTTACAGCTCCTCGGGGTATTTGCTGACCCCAACACACAAGTAAAGAAGTGGTTGGCAGAGGGGAAATAGTAGAGAATTTGAATCTTTGAAGACTAACTTTGAAGTCAAACTCTACCATTTACTGGTTTATTGTCCTAGAAAAGCCTTTTTTTTTTTCCTGCCTGGCAAGTGTGGACAGTGCTGATAGCCATCTGGAGCATACTGGTACAGCCAAACTGGTAATTAAAACATCGACATCCTTCAGTAGGGTTTGGTGAATAGCCACTCCAACTGACCCTCTCCTTTGGGTTTTCTCCCATCTCCCCGTGATTTTGCAACAAAAGGGTTAATGTGGGGCTCAGCAGGGAGCATTAAAGACCTATTCTGTTTCTAAGCTATGGTTGGTCCCAAGACATATTGTTGGTTAAATATTTTCAATATCATCAATGATTTGAGGATAATAATGATAATTTTCTTCCCAGTTTAATGAGTTAATGAGTTGCTATTGAGGATCAGACAATATAAAACAATGACAAAGATGATCAGTCAGCTATAAACCTTAAAAGCAGTATTTTTTGAGGTGTCATAGTAATGGCCTTTGAAAAAAGAATTCTGTTGTATAGAAGATGATGCATAAGATTTACCTTAGTGAAACTTGTTGTCTATTAACCTGTTCGAGACTCTTGGATAGTGAAGTAACTTATTCTACATTTTTGGCTTTGAATTTTTGAATATTTGAGAATGGAACTCATTTCTTCTACATAATACATCTATCACATTCTCTGCTAATTTTGTCAATCTTGGTTTTTGACTCTGAGCTTATCCATTTTACATGTCTTTACTTTTGTTGTATGTTATGTCTTTCTATGCAGAGGCTCACATGATTTCTACCTTAGGTGCTTCTTCAAGTTTAGGGTAGAGGAAATTAAATCCTTATGGCAGCATTATCACAGAGCAGAGGTCTGTAGAGTTCAGCTATCCTAGAATACCAAGAATAAAGAAAACAATCTCATTATCAAAAATGTTAGCTTATATTTATTGGGTACTTTTTGTATGTTGATACTTCTGAACATTGTACATGTTCTACTGGACATGGTGCTTGACTTTCTATTTGTTTCACCCAACATGATTAGTCTAAGCCAGGGGTCAGCAAACTACCTTTTTATAGGATTGAAAAATGCCAAATATACTACAGAGATTGTAGGTACCCTGCAAAGCTTAAAATCATTATTATCTTGCCTTTTACAGAAAAGTGACAATACATGGTGTTGGGCAAATAAGTTTATAAAATGTGATTTTTGTGTTTGCTCACTTATAGTTTGCATTGGGGGCTGGGCAGTGCCAGGTATATGTCTGTGAAATTCCAAATTACCTTTCTGCTTGGGAAAAGCCATTGTCTTGCTAATGTTTGCTAGTGGAGAGGTTTTCACACCAGAAAGTTTTGAAAAGAGTGAAAAAGGAGAGAATGCAGAGTGCTGAAGAAGAAGCCAGTTTTGCAGAGAAAGAAGCCATGTTTGCAGAGGGAAAGCAGAGAAAGGCAGGGTGCTGAGAGAGAAACCATGTTGTCATAGAAGGGAGAAGGTGTGCAGATGGGAAACCAGAAGTGAGGGTTTTTTGCGAGCTCTGCTGAGACTGGTGGGGTCTTTGATTCTAGGAGGAACTGGAGAAGATTCTCCTGGTTGTGGAACCGGATAATGTGTCAGTAGCTTTTGAGCTCTGAATGAAGAGGGAAATGTTTTCTCTGTGTGTTTACTCACCGACCAGTGCGAGACTTGAATAAAGGAACAGCCCACCATTTTTTGGCTCCACTGTTTTTTTACTGTCTGCCTGAATCTAATGGGAACTTGCATGTGCATGGCCACGATGGCTGTAATGGTGGTGGCCTCTGGCCATACACATGGTAATCTAACTTTTTTTGCTAGTGGTTGGATTAGAATTGGGCATGGGGCCCATTAAACAGCATATAGTTATTAGTCTTAACCCACTACTTTGGGATATATCAGTGAGCAAAACAGACAAAAACTCCGACCCTCATGTATGTTTATATTCTAGTTCCAGTTAATGAGATATCAGTCTGTTGCTGTTTGCTAAAGGTTTCTCACATTTAAGTACACGATAGTGGAAAAGATACTTCTTTCTACCTCTAGATGTTTTTCTTATTAACTGTGATACTTCTAACTTATGATCATGAGGGGAGCCAGCTCAAGATAGAGTCAGCACATCAAGGGTGACAGGGGATGACGTTAGAAAAAAAATTAATTAAGCTGCTGAGTCAATCAACCTTGAAATATGCTATACTGAAACTTCCCAATATATTAGATAATAAGTTTTCTTTGTTTAGGTCCTTTTCAAACCATTTTCTTTTACCTGAATTAGCTAACTATATACATTATCTAATTTCATCTTCACAACAACCCTATGGACTACTTACTATTCTCATTTTACAGAAAATAATTAATTGCATAGTCAATACAGTCAGTGAAGGGGACAAGATGGGAACTCAGGTCCTTGGATCTCTCAGATCTCCCCAGATTCCCTCTCTTATGAAATTCCTAGTACATGAGACTTGTTAGAGGGAAAAGCAAGAAATAATTATGGAGACAGTTTTCTTATCCTGAGCCTGTGTATACAACTGCATTACTGCGTTTCATCCTCTTTCTTAGACCTAGCCCAGCATTTTTTTACCTCTCTTCCACAATGAGAAGGCAGCATTTTCCCATTTGTTGAGAACTCATTATCCTGACAGTTCTATCAACATGTATGAGGAACTATGCATGGAAACCTCCCAGAGAAGGGCAAATTTACCCATTTCTTTCCATTTCTCCCACCACAATTTAGATGACTTCTCACCTTGTATACTGCAATAATAGTTTCCCACTGGGTCTATGTTCAATCTGTTCTGGTCTTCCAATCCAGTCACCACACTGAATCTAGAGAATAAAAACAAATGTTCAATACGGTCTACAAAGCCTGCTCAACTTCATCTTTCTTCTCAAGTATCCCCTGCTTTCTCTGGTCCAATTATACTGGTCTATACTGGTCATGAGCTTCTGCCTGAAATGATTTTTCTTTACTTCTATGCCTAATACATGCCTATTTGTCTTTTAAATATATGCTCACGTTTTCTTTTATATGCAAGCTTTTTCTGATTTCTCTGATTTGACTGATTCTTATCATTCTTCTCATGGCACATAGCACAATGGTAGTTTTCCACTAGTTTGTGCAACTCTCTGTTTAATCTGCCTACCATACTATATTATACGCTGTAGGAGAGCAGTGGTTGCATTTGTCACTATTGTAAACCCAGTTCCTGGCACACAATAGGTGCCTAATACATTTGTGAAATGAATGTATAAATGTGTGCATAAAAAGGCATCTTATATTTGTTCAGTGATCCAAAGCCATCAGGGAGATTTTAGAGCTCAGGTTGTATCAGTCCAAATCCCTTCAGGAAATACATGAGATTCTCAAGTGAAGCAAAAGAGGAAAATTTCACTTAGGAACTATTTACACAGGTGTAAATAGGCTTAAGGGAAACTAACACAAGAGATAGTGAAACATTCTTGGGTGGAAAAAACTGGAGAGAAGTTGGTACCCTTAAAACTGGGCAAGTAGAGAGAAAAGTTTCACCCCACAGAGAATAGCTGTGGTTCTAAAAGAGAATCACAGGATAAGAACTGTGCCCATTATAGACAAATCTTTAGAACCTCTCCAGTGTCCAGCAATACCCCAATTAAAAGAACAACAACCACAAAAAAAATTATAATCACCAATGTTATTTGTTCTTGGTTTCCATAAAATGCCATCCCCCACCTCACTGGGTACACCCAACTGAACATCAGAGGGCAGGAAACTAAATAATGTAGCCCATAAAGGCTGCTTTTTAGTGGAAAATGGAGAAAATGGATCTGGCAGGACAAATAAGAAATATCTAGCCATTGATCATTGGGACAATTCCACCCTTTGCTTTTCTAATAAAATTATAACAAATAATGACAAAACATAGCTTGGAAAGTTTTAATTTACTATAACAAACAAAAAGGAATCACTGAAGTTTGAGAGTTATATAGGTAAAGCTACAAAAGTTTTCTTCTCATGGGAATACCATACAAAGTGCAGATTAATAAAAAGTATATGGGACTTTTAGTTATACATGAGATCAAATCCTAGCTCTGTCACTATCTACTTTGGTAACCTTGGTTTCTAGCGTGAGGATTTTCATTATTATTACATAATCTCATAGGGTTGTTGTAAGAATCCAACATCTAGGTGCTCGTGAAATGATAACTACTGTGAGAAAGCTATGTAATTATTACCTGTTAGGGTCTAGCATTCTGACAAACTCTCCCGGGGAGCTTTTATTGTTGTTAGTAAAGCAACAAGGGATGAAGCAATTAGAGACTCAGTAGGCCAGAGAACAAGCTAATGTCAATTGCATATTAAGATCCACAAGAAAGATGCAAGTCACAAGCTCTGGCGAACCTGTTGAGTAACTGGATCACTGTTACCCTTGCTTTTAAGGAAACTTCCAGTCCTGGAAGCTGAAAATACACTGTAGATCATGAGGGTTGTACACATCGGTGAACTACTGAGTCATTCAGCTATGTGCAGTTAAGCTAGCTGTTGACACCAATAAAAGAAGGAGCAGTTTAGATATCCTTAGTGGGTGGTTTTACCTCAAGATTGTAGTGACATCACAGCACGCAGCTCAGATACATTGTGTGAAATGACAATTTTTCCCCCACTTAACAAAACCCCTGTTTTCTTTCTTGGTGCCAAATGGCTCACATAAACACTGACTGACAGATGAAAGACCACATTGTGCTTTTCTTGCCATTGCATGAAAGGCATTATTTTTCATGTTGATAAGATCTGGAGTGAAGAATAAGGCACAATGGACTTTTATTGTAACCATTAAATACTCATGGTATCCCAAAGAATGCCCGGGGCTTTGTTCTAGTCCTGGTTTCAAGGGTTCTGCCATTAAAAAAGTAAAGACACTTGGCTCAGAATTGGTTCCTAGAGGATTGAACAGTGTTCTCGGAGCTTATTGGAAAGGAATTGAGAGGAGAGACAGAGAAGCAGAATTAGAGGGACCAGAGGACAAGTTGAAGTAACAGTGTTTATGCCTGGAGTCCACTGCATGCAATATGATTCTTGCTGTCAAATGGCTGGAAACATACTGACAGAGAGAGGCAGATGCTACCAGAGCAGATGAATCAGAGCATCAGACAGATTCAAATAAGCCCCATTTCACCCACGTGGCCTTCCCCAGTGTGTCTGTCTTGTGTTGGTCACTATCTTCATGTTTTCTACAAACAAATCTCACAATTCTTCTACTACCCCCTCTTTCCTCATTTATAGTAATACCTGTGTTGTCCCAATTTACTCTTTTTTTTTTTTTACAGGGGCAGAGAGAGAGTCAGAGAGAGAGAGAGAGAGGGATAGACAGTCAGGAATGTAGAGAGATGAGAAGCATCAATTATTAGTTTTTTGTGGCCGTTGGGACACCTTAGTTATTCATTGATTGCTTTCTCACATATGCTTTGATCACGGGCCTTCAGCAGACCGGGCAACCCTTTGCTGGAGCCAGCGACCTTGGGTCCAAGCTGGAAAGCTTTTGCTCAAGCCAGATGGGCCTGCGCTCAAGCTGGCGACCTTGGGGTCTCGAACCTGGGTCTTCTGCATCCCAGTCCAATGCTCTATTCACTGCGCCACCGCCTGGTCAGGCCCAATTTACTCTTGAATTTGCAGTTACATTGGACTAGGAATCAAGAGGCTACTTCTAGCTTTTGCTTAAGCATGTTTTTTTAGACCCTCCAATTTTTCTCAGCTTTTAAGACATATCTATTTGTTGTAGTTAACTGGTGAGAAGCCAGGGAAATACATCTAGAAGGATATTTTACAATTTGGGGTCAAAATTGCTTACTACAATGAAACGCCCACATCTTGAGTATACACTTTGATGTGCTTTAGAAAAATGTATGAATCTGTGTAAACAATACGCTAATCAAGATATAGCAGATTCTAGCACTCCAGAGAGTTCTTCATGTCCCTTATATAAATTTTTTCTTGTATCCCTGTCCAACTAATCCCTTCTAACCAGAAGCAATCATTGTTCTTTTCTATCACCAAAGATTAGTTTTTTTCTGTTCTTGAACTTGTTAGAGCATTTTAAAAAGTGAAAGCTACTATGCAAAATCTAGTATTATTACTGTTTTTCAAGTGGATGGTGTATTACTTAAGAGAGAAAATTTAGTCTTTTACTTAATACTAAGCAGAGAGAGCATAGATTTAATTTATTCACTTTACTATCTATTTAATACTAAACTAAATCATAGATATAAGCATAGAAGAAAGGACTTTGGCTTGGATTCTAGGAAAGCTGAATGCTAAACTGTTCTGCTTTTATCCAGCCTTGTGTCCTCAGGCAAGATTGTTTTTAAACATTTTACATTAAATTTTTCTTTTATTAAAAGAATTAGAGATGATGTCATGGAGTACCTTTCTACTTTTAGAAGTTATTCTTAACTAACAATGATAGTAACTAAGATTTATTGAATACTTAGTGTATATTAGGCATTATTCTAAATATATTTATTACCTCATTTATCTTCATAACAGTCCAATAAGTTAAGTGCTTTTTTCTCCATTTTACAGATGGGGAGATTTAGAGATGAACTAACGCTCATATGGTCACAGAACTCGTAAGTAGATAGTGCTAGGTTTTGGATCCACACACTGTAGCTCTAGAGCTTGCAACTTCACCATGACACTCTGCTACCAGTCACTGGGGACATAAACCAATAATATAGGAAAATATGCAAAATAAAAAATGTATGTGTTTAGGTCTAGTAATGGGTCACATTTCAAAGTTTCAAAATAAACTTTTTATAATGAAAATTTCTTTTCTTATTTTAAATTTCTTTTAAAAATTTAAATTGAACATGGACAAGAGTGTGATAGTTGAGGGGGAGAAAAAAGAGGGAGGGGTGGGGCACAAAGAAAACCAGATAGAAGGTGACAGAAGACAATTTGACTTTGGGTGATGGGTATACAACATAATCAAATGTCAGAATAACCTGGAGATGTTTTCTCTGAACCTATGTACCCTGATTGATCAATGTCACCCCATTAAAATTAATAATAAAACATTTTTAATTGATTTTTTCCAATTATTTATGTATTCACTGGTTGATTCTTGTATGTGTCCTGACTGGGAATTGAACCTACAACCTTGGCATATCAAGGCTCTAACCACCTGAGCTATCTGGCCAAGGCTTTTATTATGGAAATTTCTAAACATACACAAAAGTAAGAAGTTCACTGAACCTTCATGAAGTCATCACCTATTTTCAAAAACCATCCACACTTTACCACATTCTTTTTCACTTCTGACCCTTAAAACTATGATGAAAAGTTTCAAACATACTTTCATAAGTGGACATCATTACATATTTCACCCTTAAATACTAAGATGCATCTAAAAAAGGACAAATTTTTTTTCCAATACAAATTAAAAATAATTCTTGACACATGCACCTTCATGTTCATTGCACCATTGTTCACGGTGGCCAAGAAATGGAAATTGTCGAAATTCCCTTTAATAGAGGATAAAGAAGATATGGTACATATACACAATGGAATACTACTCAGCCATTAAAAATGATGACATCGGATCATTTACGACAACATGGATGGAGCTTGATAACATTATACTGAGTGAAATAAGGAAATTAGAAAAAACTAAGAACTGTATGATTCCATACATAGGTGGGACATAAAATTGAGGCTCATGGACATAGATAAAAGTGCAGTGGTTACCAGGGGGAGGGGAAGGGTGGAGAGGGAGGGAGGTGGGATGAAGGAGAGGGGCTTAAAGAGAAACAAAATATAGGGTGACAGAAGATGATTTGACTTTAGGTGGATGGGTATACAGCATAATCAACTGTCCAAATGATGTGGAGATGTTTCCTCTAAATCTATATACTCTGGTTGACCAATATCACCCTGTTAAATTTAATTGTCTAAATAAAAAAATAAGTATAAAAATAATAATTCTTGAATATTTAATATTAAGTCCATATTCAAGTTTCTCTGTCTTAACATTTCTTAATTGTCTTAACAGTTATCTTTTTGTTAATTTTCCAACTAGAGCTACTAATTTTGTTTAGTTGTTCTGCCTCTTGTCTCTTTTAATCTAAAATTTTCTCTTCCATAAAGAGGAGAGCTTTAGACAATTGTGAAGAAGGGGAAACCATGGGAGCATCTTTTTACTTTGTTTCTTTTTTTTTTCTTACAGGGGCAGAGAGAGAGTCAGAGAGAAAGATAGACAGGGACAGACAGACAGGAACGGAGAGAGGTGAGAAGCATCAATCATTAGTTTTTCGTTGCCATCGCAACACCTTAGTTGTTCATTGATTGCTTTCTCACATATGTCTTGACCATGGGCCTTCAGCAGACAGAGCAATCCCTTGCTGGAGCCAGTGACCTTGGGTCAAACTGGCGAGCCTTTGCTCAAGCCAAATGGGCCTGCGTTCAAGCTGGCAAGCTCAAGGTCTCGAACCTGGGTCTTCTGCATCCCAGTCCGACGCTCTATCCACTGCGCCACCGCCTGGTCAGGCTTACTTTGTTTCTTATACAAGAAATAGGGTAAGGCGGTAACAGGGGAATAAAGTAAAATCATCCGAGCTTCATCCCACTTTCCAGACCCTGACCCCCTCTCTTACCTTATATCTAACTATCCTATTTCTAATGCAAGTAGCAAAGGGTTGCCAGGAAGAGGCTAGTTGATTTCCTTGCTCTCACCAGAAATAGAGAGCATATAATTACTGTAGGAAATTACTATGACTAACTCTCAGCAAAACATTTTTATTGTATCAGGAACATGGGCTTAATGAGAAAATTAATGCTTGGAGAAATGTTTATGTGTACATCTTTTGTTGTTGTTGAAGAAAGAGAAAACAGCCTGAAGTTGTTTGCATTTTAGGGAAGACCTCTTCCAGGTCAGAACTGGCTCCGACCTTCCTGAGGTCCCTGGGCCTTCAATTTCTGAGACTGAGTACATGCCCAAAGAACCAAGTCTTTCCTTTTCATGTTCTGGATTCACTTTATGCAGACACTTTATTAATGAATAACTAGACTCATAGAACTACAGTGCTAGGACAGACCTAGATACTAACCAGGCAAGTGTTTTTAAACTATGTACCATGGAGCTCCATCCATGGAGGCACTTTTACTGCTCTGCAAATGTTTAACTTGAATGTATTATTTTTTTAATGTGATCAGTTCTTTATTGTGATACTAGTCTTTATTTTGACTTTCTTTTGCAATCCTTCTCTTGGAATACAGTTTCGAGTAGGCCTTAGCAATACTAAATAATATATTAGCTTCATCACTGCCAGGAAATCTCTGAAACAATGATTTCCAAACTGCCTTGGAGAAAGTACACATTCTCTTCCTTTTTGTATACCTTGGTAAAATAACTCTGGTTCTTCTATACCACCAGGAAGAGTGGTAAAAGCTGATGATCTAAAAAAAAAAAAAAAAAAAAGTAATCCTTGAATCCTTGTCTAGGAGTTATGTAAATAGTTAAATGCAGTAAAATGCTTTGAGTGCTGTGCTATGAGGGGACACAAAGAGAAGAGTAATACTAGTGAAATATAACAGCTACAATTTATTAAATGTTTACTCTGAGTTAGCTGCTAGGCTAAGTGCTTTTTGCAGTTTATCTTATTTAATCATCCCACAAAGGGCTGCATTATCCCAGCTTCACAAATAGGGGTTTGCAGTTCATTGACGTTCAATGTCTTATCTAGAATCATGTTTCTACTCAATAACAGAACTGGGATTCTAAGTGCTTTTTGTACTTTATCTTTTTAATTATGCCCACAAACCCTTGTGGGATGAGCTTCTTAATCCCAGTTTTACAAATAACGAATTGCATTTCACTGACGTGTAATGTCTTATCTAAAATCATGTTATCTACTTAGTGACGGAACTGGGATTTGATTTGGGGTCTGCCTAATTCCAAAGTTTTATTATTTCATTAATCCATTCATCATTCAAACATTCTTCCTTTCACATATCTCAGAAATGATTTAAGGTGGTTTTTGGAAAAGTAACATTTGAATTGAGTCTTAAAGGACATGTAAATGTCCATCACTTAGGCAGTAACAGAAAGGCTTTCTTGGTTGAGGCAACAACATAAGGAGTAGTATGAAAGGATTCATCAACAAGTAGCCTTGTGTGTCCCAGACTAGGGTGACAGCAGAGGCAGGAGAGGTAGATTTGGCTGGATACCTTGTAAGTATTTTTATAAAATTGAGAAGATATTCTGTAGGCAGTAGGAGTGGGTAAGGCTAATGAGTGTCATAAGGCAACTAGTTTCCTTCACATAGAACAACACCACACGTTTTGTCCCCAAATGGAGTCTCCTTCCTTGCTTAATCATTGTCATTCATCAGACTTCATGAATAGCATTTGTCAGTTTTCAAAAATGTAATCCGGTCTCTGAGGCTGAAGCTTTAACTCCATAAAAGTTAGTGGAAGAAATATTCCTCATCCTGTAAAGACCATTCTTCAGCAAGAGTTTTTAAAAATAATTTGGATATGGGATTATGTCTGGAATATATTTTCATTTTGAGGGTAAAGGTGGCCAGATTTAGCAAATGAAAATACAGGATGTTTAGTTAAATTTTTAAAATTTTAATTCCAGATAAATAACAAGTACTTTTAAAAAAGTATGTAATATTTTAAGCATGCTTAAAACAAAACAAAAATTTACTTGTTGCTTATCCAAAACCTCAAACGTATCGAAAATTTGTTACTTATCTAAAATTTAAAAATAAGATGTTGTGTTTTTAAACTGATGATCCTACCAGGTTGGCTACTTTGTTTTGATAGATGTAAAATCCCAGGTTTATTAATTTGTAGTCACTCCCCCTCTAATCCCTATTCCCAAAGTGCTGACACCCTGCAGGACCCAGAGCAGGAGGTGTGCGGTGTCCCGAGCTGGGCCACTTCCCACACGTGCAGACCTTAGAAGGTTGACCCCAGGGTAGTGAGAAACAAAAGAGGACAATCAAGGCCTGGGTCCCCTGAAGTCTTTTCCTTCAGGGCCAGACTTAGAGATTTTGCAGCCTCCCTGGTGGCCTGGTAACCTGGCCTGAGTGGTTTCATGTGGAAATTCTTTTAAGTGATTGTGTTAGTTTCCTTTTTGTAAACCTTATCTCTTCCTGGGAGTGTGTTTTAGTTCGCCTGGATGGAGCTGAGTGTTCCGCTGGCTCTGAGTCCTCACGTCAGACTCGATTTCTGTGGTATTTCTTTCTTTGCTTATTTGCTTTAGGAAAAGGCTCCCTGATAAAGGAGGGCAGCCATCTGGGGGCTGGAGGACCTCCCGTGCAGTGGCCCCTGGGGACCCTGCCTCCTCCGCAGGCTGCAGGGAGTTTACTATCATCTCTGAATGCCTGGGCTGAAAGGCACCTTAACATGATTATAATGGGACATGGGAAAGGGTACCTTGGCCCCTGCCCCTCCCAAAATACTTTTACTTTTTGTCTGCTGTACACTGTTAGGTTCCCGAGAGCTATCCTTTGATGAAAAGCCTTTACAGCTAGAATAGGTTACAAAAGTCTTTATTGCAGCCTGACCAGGCAGTGGTGCAGTAGATAGAGTGTCGGCCTAGGATGCTGAGGACCCAGGTTCAAAATCCGGAGGTTGCCAGCTTGAACATGGGATCATAGACATGACCCCATGGTTGCTGGCTTGAGACCAAGTTCACTGGCTTGAGCAAGGTGTCACTGGCTCAGCTGTACCCCACCCCCCAATCCACATATAAGAAAGGAATCAGTGAACAACTAAGGTGCCACAATGAAGAATTGATACTTCTCATCTCTCTCCCCTCCTGTCTGTCTGTCCCTATCTGTCCCTCTCTCTGTCTCTTCATCACACACAACAAAAATCTTTATCATAGCCCCAGCTCAATACAAATAAGGAAGCTGAAGCCCAGAGAAGTGAAATGACTTGCCAAAGATAATGTAACAGGTTCATAAGAGAAGTGGGGAAATATGAGCCCAGGTCCTCCAACTCCCAGAGGGTGCTTTTTATTCAAGCGTACCATGTCCCTAGCGCCATAATACAAGTACTGTGCACATTTCAGGGGCCAGGAAAGAGTTTTGTGGCTCTCCAGTGCACTGGGTTGGAGATTGTATTTGATTGTTGCTAGAGGTGGTGGGAAAGTGTTAAGGCTTAAAAGGCAAATACTTGAGGGAGGCTAGACAGCTATCCTATTTCACCCTATTAGGTAAATCTAGCTAGGAGTTTGTTGCCTGAGAAAAATGGCTTGTGGAGGAGAGTACAGAAGAATCTGGAAGCCTATAATAGATGGGTTGCCTTTAGGGGGAAAATGATTCCAAGAGTATGGTGTGACTTGGCATATATACTTTTATTTTCCTTTTAGCTAGTTGTTTGGTATGTCATTACCTCTGGGTGTGTGAGATGTATAATTCCCTTTTTTTTCTTTCTCCTTCTTAGATGGGCATTTGGCTGAGGTATAGTACTTCTGTTCTTGCATTGTGTACTTGTTTGTAATACTTTCCTTGTGGGATTCTCTACAATTGTCTAATAGTTCATTCCTCAAGCACTCCAGGAAACAACAGGGAATCACAAATGCCAGGAATCATAGCCCTATAGTACTCTTGTACATACATGTAGAGAAATTTATAATGTCATAAGGGAATAGAGAAGCAAAATGTTTCAGGACGTGGGATTTGGATTCAGACAGATCTGGATTAAAGTCCTAGCTATGACTCTTACTAGCAAGTAACTCTGTACAGTTACTTTTACCTCTCTGAACTCAGTTTCTTCAAATATGAAAGGGGTAAGGGCTGGGTGCCAATAATGGCCTATATTTCATAGGATTGCTGTGAAGTTTGAATGAAAAATATCTATAAAGTACTTTGCATAGTAGTTGGTAACTGGCTGGCACTCAGTTTTGCTAGTTGTACTATCATCATTATTATCATTGTTATTGATAATTTTATTATTATTTATCCATAAAAACTAACTAATTTAGGTCTCCTACACCATGGTCTAGGACCGTGATGGCGAACCTATGACATGCATGTCAGCACTGACATGCGTAGCCATTTTCAATGACACGTGGCAGCATGTGGCCGCATACCAGAGAAGTATGGAGCCACATGCGAGAAGGATGTTTTATCCTCGGCTCCTGCACGGCCAGGGGCAGTAGGCAAGGATAAAACATTTGCTGTAGTGTAGACACTCTGTGCCAGAGGTCTGTAGGCCAAAACAACAGAACTCTGGCACAGAGCGTCTAGTTCTGGGACTTCCGGTTAGATCGTTTTTCTTGAAGTGACACACCACCAGAGTTATGCTCAATTTTTTGGCGAATTTTGACACACCAAGCTCAAAAGATTGCCCATCACCGGTTTAGGAGTTAGTATTACACCTATCTGCATTAAAGAAAACCTCTCTCAGTCAACAATTTGGGTTTATATAGACTTTTATTTATTTACTTTTTTTTTTGTAATAGAGATAGCTCTATTACCACCATAAAATAAAAAAAGTGTTTCAACCAAAGAAAAGACATGTGTCTCTTACTTAGGGAGCCATGTTATTCGCTTTTTTCTGCCTTGAGGACATTTGAGAGTGGTATTGTTAGAAAATCAAGCAAAATACAACAATGAAAAAAAATATTAAAAAGATAAAACTGAAAATAAAAACCCCCACAAAATAAACAAAGAACAAACACTAAAAAAATAAAAACAAAGGAACAACAAAGAAAAAAAAGAATAAATTAAAAGAAAAGAAAAATCCCCCCAAACTTCCAAGCAAAATGATGGTTTTTTATTTTTTTCCAGTAGATGGCACTGGGCTACAAGTTTTAGCTCTGTGAAATTTCCAGGCTGACCTCCACTGAGAGGCTGTTGCCTAGATGGAGACCCAGCTGCAGTCACGCTGATGGATGGGATGTACTGTAAGGTTTATAGCTTTAGCAATGGTGAGCTCAGGCCTTGGAGTGCTCCTCCCCACATTTCAACAGACCAGAGGACCAGACACAGAGCACCTCTGTTCTTCAGGGGAGGGAGTGGCTCTGAAAATCTAGCTGTGAAGTAAGTCTCTGCCACTGTCCGTACCTACAGGAGAGAAGGAGGTGGTATCTAGGAGGTTGGGGGGCAGCACTTAGTATGTTTGTGTCTCTGTCCAACTGTAGGCTGCTGGCAGACTGTGGGAACACTGGAAGTGAACCCTCATCCTGCTGTGGCTTTGGTTCAGTATCTCCCAAATTCCCCCCAATCTTCCTGCTCCTCTGGGAAGAAGGGAAGCAACCTAATCAGTCTGGGTTTCTCCCCTTTCCAGAGCTGACTGAAAGTGCATCTTATCTTCCTCCCCCCTTCTCAACCCTTCCCACCTTTAGTCAATTGGTATTTGGATCTTTAGGGAAGACTGTGAGCCCAGCTGGGGTTCCTTCATTGAGTTATAGCTGTTCAATTTGTTGAAATTTGAAGGGGGGAGATGAAGTGTGTCTCTCATACTGCCTTTACTCTGAGCCTTGTTTTAAAATTATTTTCCTATGAAGGTTATGATTTAACATATATTTTAAAGCTAATTTTATTATTTGAGCAATTTCAAACATACATGAAAGTAGTGAAAATAGTATGATAGTCTTCATTACTTAACTTCAACAGGTTTATCAACATTTTGTCAATCTCATTCACTCATCTCTCCTGCTCTCCTTTTATTTTAGCCAGAGTATTTCAAGCAAATCCACAGACATCATAAAATTTCATATGTAAATATTTCATTATATAAGTCCAATTGATAAGGATTCTTTTCTTATAATGAACATACTATCAATCTAACAACATTAATGATAATTTCTTTTATCATTTAACACCTAATCTATACTCACATTTCTTTGATTGCCTTAAAAATATTTTTTAACAACTGCTTTGTTTGAATCAAAATTCATACAAAGTCTACCCATGTAACTTGGTTGCTGTATCTCATAAGTCTCTTTTAATTGATTAAAATTCCTCTTCTCTTACTTTTTAAAATAGTTTCTAAAATCTCAAAACCTAAAGAGAAAAACAAACCAGACTGCATTTATTATAAAGAAGTCATTTCCCTATTTAACAATAAAACTTGTCTGTCAGTCAGGAGGGTCTAGTCAGTACGAGATAACTAGAATTAACATGCTAAACTGATATTAGTCCACCTAAAGGCATTTTAGTTAGTTTCTGCATCTTTATCTCAGGGCATATTTCCATTTGGCTTTTTAAATAATACAGTGGCTTAAGAAGTTTTGTCTTGAAATCTAAAGTTGGGACCCTCTGTTATTTACTATAAAAAGACACCTATTATTTTACCTAATAGTAAGTATCTCTCTCAACCAGGCAAATTCCCCTTATTTCTGAAGACCCCCACTCTGTTCTCACTGATGCCAGCTGAGAATGCTTTCCTGTTCTCTGGATTTCAGTCTCTGCCTTTAGCCTGCTCATTGGCTACCCACCAGTCTCATAGACTTGGCCTTCCCCATGAGCCTGGACAATGAAGAGGATGAGGGGAGCATCTTGCCTTTCCTGGGTTGAAACAATGGGAGAAAATGAAGCCAGTGGAAAGAGAAACACAGAGAAAGTCAGAGACCGAAACCCTGAGAGACTGGAGCCTGCAAAACTAAGTTAAGAGAAAGGCTGATTACATGGGACATTTAGCTTTGGTGTTTGCTGTATTCGGATTGAAAGCAGAGATGGTCTTCAGTCCATTTATACACGCCACCCAAAATTGCCTTAATTTTGAGTGAGAGGCGATGTATGATCATTGTTGGGTCAAAACAAACAAACAAACAAACCTGAAAGCAAGTTATTTTACAGTAAAACTAGACAAAACTTTAAAAAACTAACAGTGTTACTTGCTGAAATCTTTGAAGACACCTAGAACAGTGGTTCTTAACCTTTTTTGAGGTACCAAACCCACCAGTTTTATATACGCATTCACCAAACCCTTCTTTAGTGATAAATAAAATATGATTTTTTTTTTTACAAATTCAAGACATAGGTATATGTTTTATTACTGGTGCACAAAATGAGCCGTGCATGAATATCACCTTGCTCGAAGAACAAAACCAACAAAGGGCATGAACTCACAACAAATTACGATATTACTTTATTCTGGCCTCCACAGCAGAGGCTTCTCCGAACCCCTGAGACCGACTCATCGAACCCCTAGAGTTCGATAGAACCCAGGTTAAGAACCACTGATCTAGAAACCCCACTCAGAGAAGCCACGGGCTTTTTAGTTTCTGTTAGCTGTGGTTCTCCCCTGTGGCTGCAACTTAGAATCACTTGGGAGCTTTGCAAACTATTGATGCTGGGCCATATCCTCAACCCCATGTTATGATTTAGTTTGGGATTAAATCCAGAAATCCATATTTTTAAAAACTTACCAGGTGACTCTAAAGGTATTCGCATTCATGATGAATTTTTATAGTTCTTATTTCACTATTTTTTCCAAGTTTTAATACTGTAATTTATTGGGAAATCTTGTGTTGTTCCTCTTTCAAGATCTTTTAGGGATTCTGTAAGCTCCAATATATTATTTATTTACTCATTTTACTCTTTAAAATTTTCTAAGCACACTGTGTTTTAGCCACACTATGCTGTTGCTTTTAGTGGACTGTGTTGAAACTCTAAGCATCATTTTATTAGATTGGTCCTATGGGAAAGTACATTCCATTTCAAACTGAAAACTTTTATTCAACTAGAACCTAGCTGGTTTTTCATTTGGCCCTAGCTGTGTTGTTTTACTGAATTTCACACAGACTAATTTTTTATGATATTCAACAACAATGTAAGCTTTTTTATGAAGATCAGGTTTGGGTACAAATGATTAAACACCCAAAATAACAGTTGCTTAAACAAGAATGAAGTTTATTCCTCTCCTACATATAAATTGGAGGTAGGCTGTTCAGGAATGGCATGATGCTCCATGATGTTCGAAGCCTGGGTTCCTTTTAGTTTGCTGCTCTGCCAGGTGAGTCTTCCATTTTCATGGTTACTAAGTATTCTATGGGGAATGCAAGAGCTCCGTTCAGGATTGTCCACATTGCAGCAGTATGAAGGAAGTCAGGCAAGGAAGGATCCTTTCCGCTAAGGACACTTCTCAAAGTAGTACAATTCATCTCTGCTCATATTTGATGAGCCAGAACTTAGAATTTGGCTTTAAGGAGGTGCTGGGAAGCATAGTCCTTATTCTGGATGTCCAAAACAGGGCAAAAATCAAGGGTTCTTTACTACAGAAGAAGGGATGAGCTATCAGCAATCTCTGTCTAAAGAGGAATGACCAAGTCTCATAACATTCTTCTGTGTTCTAGACATGCCTACACTAGTTGAATATACAACAGGTACGTAACAGGGAATTATCAATTGATTTTAGCTAGAAGGATTTTTGGTTTTTTCCTATTATTTAAAATTTTTGTGTGTGCAGTATTTTACCCCCATGATTTACTGATTTTGTGACCTATCTTGGGATTCTAAGTGACATTTTATTAAATTGTTCCTATAGGACATCCCGTATTAAGTACAAACTACTATCCCACTACATGAATTTCTAGGTGTTTTAATTCTACTCACAACTCAGTGTTGCTGTTTACTGTAAAATCCTTGTAAAAGTTAGTATATATATTTTCCTGAGGGTAGAGGTTTGTTCATTGTGTCCATCAGATTCCCTGGTAAATCTGCAACTCATAAAATATTAAGAATCATTGGTATAAACTAGGAAGGAACGTGTGTAGTGTGATTCCTAGCTGGTAACTTTGCCAAGTTGTTACTTGTTTTTATCCCCCATTGCTTACTAATCTGTTCTTTCTTAATATATTGAATTATTTAAAAATTTTTAAAGGGGTTCAATATACAAAGAAATAAAATCTATTTTGCAAAATAAATTATAAACTTCAAATTGTTTTATAAATTTAAATATTTTGACTCTTTAAACTTCAGCATTTTTATATAATTAACATATAAAATTATAAGATATTTAAAATATATATAGAGGTGATTTAATATACATATGCATTATGAAAAATCCCTCTCATACAGTTAAATAATACATCCACCACTCACATATTTATCATTTATTTTTTGGTGAGAACACTTAAGTTCTACTATCTTAACAAGGTTTCAATTATACAATTAAGTGTTATCAACTATAGTTACAATAATTTACATTAGATGCTTATTCGTCTTACAGCCAAAAGTTTGTACACTTTTACCTCCTTCTCCTTATTTTCCCTATCCCCAGTCCTCTTGGCAATCTCTTTACTACTGTTTTTAGATTTCACAGATAAGTATGTCGTATTTCATTTGGTGTAATACCCTGAATGTTCGTCTATGTTGTCACAATGGCAGGAATTCCTTCTTTCTCGTGGCTGAATAATATTCGTACATGTGCCTCATCTTTATCTATTTATTTCATTTTATTTTAACTTTTTAAATTTACTTATTGATTTTAGCCAGAGAGGAAGGGAGAGAGAAAGACAGTAACATCAATCCATTCCCGTACGTGCCTTGACCAGGGACTGAACTGGCAATCTCTGTACTTCAGGTCAATGCTCTAATCAACCGAGCTATGTGGTTAGGGCTTGCATATATATATATTTAAGACTTTATTTATTGATTTTAGACAAAGGAGAGAGAGAGAAAGAAAGAAAGAGGGAGGGAGGGAGGGAGAGAGAGAGAGTGAGAGAAAAAAGAAAGAAAGAAAGAAAGAAAGAAAGAAAGAAAGAAAGAAAGAAAGAAAGAAAGAAGGAAGGAAAGAAAGAAAGGAAGGAAGAAAAGAAAGGAAGGAAGAAAGAAAGGGTGAAGCATCAACTTGTAGTAGTTGCTTCTCGTATGTGCCTTGACTGGGCAAGCCTGGGGTTTCAAACCAGCAACCTCAGCATTCCAGATTGAAGCTTTATTCACTGTGCCACCACAGGTCAGACATTATACATTTATTTTGTTGGGTAGTTGTATTATTTCCATATCTTGGCTATTGTGAATTATGCCACAATAAACATGGGAGTGCAAATATCTTTGAGATCTGGTTTTACTTTCTTTTGGATATACACCCAGAAGAGGAATCATACAATTGTTCTAGTCCTAATTTTTTAAGGACCCTCCCTACTGTTTTACATAATGGCTACACAAATTTATATTCTTCCCAACAGTGTACAAAGGCCCCCTTTTCTCCATGTCCTTGCCGATATTTAACTCTTGTCTTTGTGATGATACCTATTCTAATGGGTGTGAGGTGATATATGCATTTCCCTGATGATTAGTAATGTTGAGCACATTTTAATGTAGCCATTGGCCATATGTATGTCTTCTTGGGAAAAATGTCTATTCATATCCTCTGCCCATTTTTTAGTTGAATTTTTTATTGCTATTGAGTTATACAAATTTTTATGTATCTTGAATATTAACCCTTTATGAGATATATGATTTGTAAGTTTGTTCCCTCATTTAGTAGGTTACCTTTTCATTTTATTGGTTGTTTCATTGGCTGTATAGAAGCTTAGTTTGATTTAGTCCCACTTGTTTGTTTTTGATTTTGTTCCCTCTGCCAGTGGTGTCAAATCCAAAAAGATATTGCCTACGTCAATGTTAAAGAGCTTATCCCTATGTTTTCTTCCAGGAGTTTTATGGTTTTAGGTCTTACATTCAAGTCTTTAGTCAAGTTGAGTTGATTTTTAAGTATAATGTAAGATAGTGGTTCAGTTTCATTCTTTTGCATGTGTCTGCCCAGTTTTCCCAACACTATTTATTGAAGAGCTATCCTTTCCCCATTGTATATTCTTGGTTCCTTTGTCATAATTTAATTAATAATATATGTGTGGGTTTATTTCTGGGCTCTCTATTCTGTTTTATTTATCTATGTGTCTGTTTTTATGCCAATACCATATTGTTTTGGCTACTATAGCTTTGTAATATAGTTTGAAATCAAGAGGTGTGATGCCTCTAGCTTTATTCTTTTTTCTCAATAAAAGAATACTTTGACTATTTGGGTTTTTTGCAGTTCAATACAAATTTTAGTATTTTTGAAGGTAATTATCTAATGAAATTATTGGGGTGACACTGGTTAAGAAAAATATATATGTTTTAAGTGTACGATTCTATAATGCATTATAAGATTTTTTATTTTGACTTTTCTTAGAATGAATTCTAATTAGATAGTTGGGAAAATTAAGACAATGGCATTAATGTTACTTAGGCTACAAAGAGAAATAGCACATTTTACTTTCAGTCAAATTATTCTATGTGCAAGAGATGCCAGGTACACTGATTTGGTGGCATCCAAGGGTTCTGTGGGTATATTTTTGAAAATTATCTGAATATATGTGAATGATTTAATTGCATCACAACTTTCATTTTTCTTAATAATGGAAAATTAAGTGTGTAATTAAGTGTTTGACACTCGTAAGATCATTTTATGAAGGTATTCTAAACTAAATAATAGCTAATAGGAAAAAATTCACGGGGCCATCTATAGCTACTTTGAAAGGATAATAACTATCTTAGAGATTCATGTTAAAATTTGATTTGCTGTCTAAATGCAAGCTATCTGCTTTATTTGAGGTTTGATTATATTTTTTAGTCAATTATGATATATATTAATTATTAGTGTCAAAATTATCCTTAAAATTTGCTACAAAGGAATTTATTGATAACTCTTTATATAGACTCTGTGTAGCTAGAAAATGTAGTTTGTTTAAATGAAATCTAAGATATTTTTGCTCTTTAGTTATTTATAATCTAATCAGGAAAACAAGAAAAATACATGTGAAATTATGAGAAAACAGTGAGTAGTGATTAGGTGACATATTGTGTCTTACTTGGATTACTACTTGGATATGGAATTGATTAATATAAGCTGAAGTTAGTCCATCGTGTGGTTCCTGATAGAGTTATTTTACTATCCCAGTATCTTCCCACACTAGCTATTTGGTTAAAGGTCACATTCCTGCTGCCACATATTAAAAATTCCATCTGTAATTTCTATTTAACATTTCCCTCCCCTTTCCATTAATGTAATCCCACCCTAACCACCCACCAGAGAAATCAACACAGGATTCTTTTGTGTGGTAATATAATTTTGAGAACAAAAGAACATGACACACACAGTTAAGCTGAATATCTAGATGTCTGCATGATGCTATAATTATGGTCCTTTGGATGGGAATTGCATGCATCCATCTTAGGTGTCGTGGTGCCAGTCCAAGTGTGAAGGGACCTTCGGACTTTCCAACCATCCCCTTGATGTTAGAAAACCAGAGTTCTGGTTTTCTAAGTGGGAACAATGAGAATGGTGTGTGTGTTTCTGTGTGTACATACAGTGGTGATAGTGGTGAGTTTCACAGGCAGGACAACAGTTCTGGAGAGCTCTTTCTTAATAACACTGAGTTAGGGAGGAAGTCTTTGTCTTTTAGTTTTTCGAATTATAGAAGAGAGACTGCTGAAACTAGTATCTGGTACCTAGAGAATAAACTGCTATGTTACAAATATTAAGGTTTTTTATTTACCAGGCTCGACCAGATTGGAGAAACAAGCCACACCAAAACCTGAATGGCTTAAATACAAAGAAGTATTTCTTGTAGAGAAGGCTTTGTAACACACACTACTGTCTGCACTTTAGGACCCAGGTTGACAAAACAGCTACCATCTGGAACATTACTGGTCAAAGTGGCAGAGAGAGAAAAAGCAACTTGGTAGGTAGGGTATAGCACCTACATCAGTATTTGACTTGGAAGTAACACAAGTCATTCTTGCTAGTCTAGGATTTAATCAAGTTTTACAAGAAAATAAAAACTCCATTAAGATAAATATGAAATCTTACATTTAGGACTTCAAATTCACTTGCCTAGAATAAGGGTGTGTGCAAAAAGGACTGAGGGCTCAATATGAATAAGCCAATAGTGTTATATGACAGCAAAAGAGCAATGATGATTTCAGGTTGGAATAACAACATCCATCACAAAATTGGTCCCTAATGGTTCTACTATATCCTCCACTGTTTAGGCCGTTCAAGAAGTATCTCTGCAGATTTGGTATCTTACTTAGAGAGAGATATTCATAAAGGGAAATAAGTCTAGATGAAAACAAGAAGATCAAGGGTCACAAAAACTTTAATGTGGAATAGTCAAGAAACTAGGGCTTTTTTACTTAGGTAGGAGAAGAATGTAGAGAAGGGGTTCAGGGTATTTATTTGTATAACAAGGTAGAATGGGACCCATGAATGTTAAAGGGAGGAATTTCAACTCAGTATTGATAAGTTAGTAGTAATTAGAACTGACCAACAGTAGCACAGACTATAGGGTACAGTTCTTATCTCTGTGAGAGGTTCTGATTGAGCATTATTTGTTATAGAGTATAATCTCATGTCACCTCTGATTGAATTTTATTCCTGTATAGTTGGCTGTATTTCTATTTCATGCATGTAGGAAGCTATTTGAATCCTATTAGGAACTTTTAAGATTGATGGTTGGTCTTTGAAAATATTTTTTGATAAATAAAATGATTGTTTTCTTTTTCTTGTTAAAAATCAAATGAATTTTTGAAATATCCTTTCAGAGATTGTTAAATGACATAATGGAGTCAGCCTGACTTGTGTACATCTCCCAGCTGCTCCCTTACAAGTGTTGTGACCTTGGAAATTTAGGTGCTTGATCTCTCTGAGCCTAAACATTTGCCTCTGTAAAATGGGATTAAGAATGTTGCATGGCTCTGGCCAATATTTTGTATCAATAGTCAGAAGCATGAAAGAAAAAAAAAAGGATTGGAAAATTCTTCACAGTAAAATTTGGTAAGAGGTTTGTGGATAGTTCTCACTCAAAGGGCAAAAATATACAAAGATATTTGTGTCTCATATGATGCTCATCACAGTGCAGCCTCAAAGTGAGGATTTCATTAATCAAGGTGACACATTCTGTATTTTCTCTCATCTGTGCAATATAAAATTAAAAGCCACAAACAAAACAAAACAACCACCAACTCTCACACATACAGGTGACAGAATAATGGTTACCAGAGGGGGTGGTGCATGGGGTGGGGATGAAAAAGGTAAAAGGGATCAAATACAAGATGGTGAAAGAAGACTAGACTTTGGTTGGTGAGCAGATAATAGAGTACAGGTATACCATGTCAAATTATAAAGCTGTACAAGTGAAATTTATGTAATATTATTAACCATGTTACCCTCGAGAAGTATAATAATGAAAAAAAATTTTTTAAAGAGGCTCAAATTAAATGAGCTAATGCACATAGAGAGCTTCTCAATATGCTGGGCACAGTGTAGGCACCCAGACCACGGAGGCTGTCCTTGTTATTAACCCTTTCTTTGTCTTGTTTTATTAAAGTTAATGGTGTTTAGCAAAGGCTTTTGGATTCTTAGTACCAGCTTCTTTTCACTGTTTCTCTTGAGTTATTTTCAGGTTTCAGAGTAAAGTAAAAAAATATCATTGATTTTAATACTCCTTTATTCATTTACTCTGCTCATCTTCAAATGATCTAGAGTCAGCTTTTCCAACCTCTGCAGCTGCCCTAACTTGTTCTCCGCATAGTAAACCCGTCCTACCGCAGCATCAAACTATCCAATTGGACTTTGAACAACTGGTCCTCATGCATCATACATTCTTCAGATTTGGGGGCCTTAGGCTTACTCATGTGCATGTGCCCCTTCTTAATGTAAGCTTTTCCTCACATTTGAAGATTTCTTAATTTTTCTTCGATAATTATCTAGAATGATGCTCACACAATCCTATTAACTTGGTCTTTCCACTAAGCCACAGAAAACTCCAAGAAATTCCACCTAAACCTCTTTTGAAGGAAACAACTTTAGAAACAATGACATTTGCCAGCATTAAAATTTGTGCTTTTCATTGACTCATTTTACCTTAGCATTGACCAAAAGAATTGTTATGCTTCAGAGTCTACTGGGAGGTCTTGGCTTTAAAAGCCTTGCCATTAGGTTAAAATGTTGAACAGCCATATTGTATGCACGCTCTGTTTTGTAATGCTCTGTTGCAAAAATCAATGTATAAAGGTTTATTTTTGCACATGGCTGGCTGGCTTGCATCCAGCTCTTTCTCACCTGTCCTGCTTAGGTGCCAACTTGTCTTTATTTCTCATTGGGTCCAAGCTGCTGGCTTTATTTCTAAGGTTTATAAGCAATTAATTCTCTGTATCTCCACAGGGACTAGTTAAACCTAACGGCATTGTGATATGGAGAAGCACGAGGTCTTTGGAATCTATGAATCACAGCAATCAAATCTGGAAATAGTCATGTAGCCCTTCACCTGAAAAGGTATTTATTATTGAGAATTTGGTTCATGGTTATTGCTCTTCCCTAGTGCCAGTTTGATTGTAAATCAGTTTTAAAAACGAATCACAAAACCATTATATGAGGAGAGCTATGCTGGCAAACACTCCAGAGCTTCAGACATTTATTACCAAACTGAGCAAACATTTCCATAAATGTTCAGGGTTTGTTTTTCCCCACCACACAGCCCTAAAAGGACACTTGCACACAGCCTCCCACGCGCCTGTATTCATCAGCACCCTCTGACTAACTGGTGTTAATGTGATGTTGAAAGCATGTTTTCAGCTTTTTTGTTTTTGCTTTTTTCACATTTTTTGCAGATGGACTTTTTTTAAGGCTAATCTTAATTTTCCTTTTACACTTGAGGTTACTGTGCTCATTTTCATACCTGACTTACCCCAATTTTTTGAATGGGGGAAAATATTAAGATATTTGAATTTCTCACTCTCTATAGGCACTCACATATGCAAGAGTGAATTACTAGAAAGAGAAATTCAAGTAACTTAATACTAGTAACTTTCATATGCAAGTTATTTAAAGCATTAGACCTCTACATCCTCAATTAAAAAACAAGACAGATATACAGAGTTGTAAATTTCTTTTTATTTTATTTAGAAATTAAATTTAATGAGGTGACATTGATCAATAAGAGCTCATAGGTTTCAGGTGAACATCTCTACAGCATTTGAACTGTTGACTACATCGGTGTCCATCACCCAAAGTCAAGTTATGTTCCATCACCATAGAGTTTCAAAGAGATCGTGCACCAACCATTAACCCAGTACCTGCAGGCATTGCAAATGAACATGTATTAAATCCTCCTCAGCTTGTGAAACAGGAGGTGTATTGCTTCCCACACTTTAGGTGAAGAAATTAAAGCTCCCAGAGAATTAACAGAGATTTGTTCAAGGTCATACAGCTAATGTGTGGTCAAGAGTGAGATTTCTTTCTTTTCTTCTTTTTTTAAACATTAAAAACAAAGTTTGTTTTATAATAGTTTTCTCCTTCATAGTATGCTCTCTGTAGTAAGTTTTCTTTCTTTTTTTTAAATAGAAAATTAAATTTAACAGGGTGACATTGATCAACAAGAGTACATAGATTTCAGGTAGACATCTCCACATCTTTTGAACAGTCCATTATGTTGTATACTCATCATCCAAAGTCAAATCATCCTCTGTCACCTTATACTTGTCCCTCTTTATACTCTTTTACATGTTTCTATTATTTACATTCATATTTCTAAATAACACATTTATATTGCTATTTCTTAACTGTATATACCCAATGTAGACTTCTATGGAATATAAGAAGGTGAAGATTTCATTTTCTTATTCCTTCCATCTGTCCAATAACACACTTATACCCTATGTAGAATTCTATGGAATATAAGAAGGTGAAGATTCCATTTTCTTATTCCTTCCATCTGTCCAATAACACACTGTTCAGTGCTTACTACGTCTATGTAGAGATTATTCATTCCTGAGTCTAGTAGTGTTTCTCTTGCCTCATTTTACAAGTTTTTGTTTTTTCCTGGAATTAATAAATGTTCCTTTTCTGTTCAGTTATTTTTCTGACTAAATTTTGAATTTATCTTTTTTTTAAATTTTGTGACAGAGACAAAAAGAGAGATAGAGAGAGGGACAGATAAAGACAGACAGACAGGAAGGGAGATGAGAAACATCAATGCTTCACTGCGGCACCTTAGTTGTTCGTTGATTGCTTTCTCTTATGTGCCTTGACCAGGGGTCTACAGCCGACCAAGTGACCCCTTGCTCAAGCCAGCGACCTTGGGCTCAAACCAGTGACCTTGGGGTCATGTCCATGATCCCACGCTCAAGCCAGTAACCCCGCGCTCAAGCTGGTTAGGCCACACTCAAGCTGGTGACGTCAGGGTTTTGAACTTGGGTCCTCCATGTCACAGTCCGATGTTCTATACCAGGGGTCCCCAAACTATGGCCTGTGGGTTGCATGTGGCCCCCTGAGGCCATTTATACGGCCCCTGCCACACTTCTGGAAGGGGTACCTCTTTCATTGGTGGTCAGTGAGAGGAGCACAGGATGCATCCGCACCCATAGTTCCCATTGAAATACTGGTCAGTTTGTTGATTTAAATCTACTTGTTCTTTATTTTAAATATTGTATTTGTTCCCGTTTTGTTTTTTTACTTTAAAATAAGATATGTGCAGTGTGCATAGGGATTTGTTTATAGTTTTTTTTATAGTCCGGCCCTCCAACAGTCTGAGGAACAGTGAACTGGCCCCCTGTATAAAAAGTTTGGGGACCCCTGTTATACAGTGTGGCACTGCCTGGTCAGTCTAATTTATTCTTGTATTCATCATCATCCAATTTCTTTCCTGAACTCTGTGTTTCTCAGAGCTATTCTTCCTAGATCCCACTGCTCCTACCAGACTTGAATGCCCTCTAGCACTGCTATGTACTGTCCTCCCAGGACTTCTCTGCTGTGTTTATTCTCCTACCTCCTCAATCCATGTTGTCGTTTTCTTGATTTAATCTGTTTTGTTTTGCTGGGTTGCATCCTCCAGTAGCCTTCTGAGAAGGTACATATAAAGTAAAAAATTTGAAATTATGTATGTCTGCAAATATATTCTAGGCTTATATATTTAGGTATACAATTCTAGATTTGAGATAATGTTCCTCATCATTTGAATGCAATAACCTATATTCAGGAAAAATTCTGAAAACTAGGATACTTTTGTATTTATTACTGGACCAGAGGAGAAAGAAATTGGTCAGAAGTTACAAGTGATGGCTATAAACATGAAAAGAGGCAGAGAAGACTAATCCTAAGATTTCTTGGGAGAAACAGGTGCTGCTCATCAGGCTTTTTCTCTTTTTTCCTTTATCTTTCTAATTCTCCTTTTTCTCAAATTCCACATATTAAAGCTATTCAGAGAAGAAATTCTAGAGCCTGTCTGTCTTTTTATGAATCTTGGCTCTGATGCTTTCTAGATGCATAAACTTGAACAAAATTGTAAAAATTACAAGAGTGTGGTACTGGCACAAACATGGACAAAGAGTAGACAGATGGAACAGAAGAGATTCCAAAACAGACTCATGTAAATGATCGTGAGAAAAGTAATACTGCAAAAGCCCCTGTGCATCTCGATTTCTCCATATGCAGACTAGGAATAACTGCATTCTGTGCTTGTATTGTGATAATCAAGTGGATTTATACAAATGTGCTCAGAATAGGGTGTGGCATCTCACAAATACTTAAGATATAGCTATGATTTTTGTTATTTTTATTTTAATAAAATATTCCATTGATCCACGCCCTAATCAGCTTCCTCTGATATTTCACATTCCCTTTTCAGCACTATTTCTTTTAAGACTTAATTAGTCACTATTTTACTTTGATACCAAATTATTTTGTGAGCATTATGTGTATGTTTCCAGCTTTTGTATGTT
Organism: Rhynchonycteris naso; assembly: GCA_037038555.1. Taxonomy (NCBI): domain Eukaryota; kingdom Metazoa; phylum Chordata; class Mammalia; order Chiroptera; family Emballonuridae; genus Rhynchonycteris; species Rhynchonycteris naso. The sequence continues at coordinate 271,319,212 of CM072995.1, read as the reverse complement.
ATTTGAGGACAGAGACCACATAGAAGTCATGTGATTGCTTCTCTAGTTCTCATGGTGCCCAGCACAGCACTGGGCTAAATGGGAATCCAGTCTGTGCTCATCAGGTGACTGGGCAATACCTAATGTTAGGAGTTAGGAGATGCTCGTCAGGTGATCTGCTTTTAGCTCTCCAACACATCAGGTAAGAGCAGTTCTATATTTTGCAGTCCTCTAACTGGTATCAGCAACATTTGTAATTTTTGCCTTTTAGTGAACAGCCCTGGATTTTAAGAATTGTTCTGGATTATACCTGAGAGAATCCACCCAGAAGTAAACACACTTCAAGGAAATCTAAGAGTTTGTCGCTCTTGGCTTCTCTCTCAACTTTGGTCATTCTAAAGAAGACAGGTGTAAGAGTTTATGATTTTTCCCATTCATGAATAAATAAGATTTTCTCATCCATATTGTTCTTTTGGGCCTCTTTATGTATTTTATGCAGCAACCTAAAACTACAGGGTTTTTAAAGGTCATTCTGCTCTCCTAATAGAGAACTTCATGTCTGTCAGTCACCCGGAAGGTGGCATGTTGCCCTTCTTGCTGTTTCAAGTTAGTCTCTTTCCCAAGTGGTGGCCCAAAACTGCTGTGCTGAAATGGCCATTGGTGAATACAGTAATTTTTAGGAGGCATAAATTCATATCCTGTTCTCACTATGTACTTTATTAACTGTTAGACTTATTCTACTGCCAGGTCCTGGCTAGAACCTGACATGGTGCCCAGTGCTAACAAGTGTCTTTAAAGGCTTATGAATGGGGTCATAAACACTATTTACATTAGCAGAAACACCTAATTTTAATATTCCCACCACCCTCTTCCTGCTCACTGTCATGTGCACCAGCAGTTCGAAATGAGGGCATGCTTATGCTGCACTTTGACCACTTTTTTGTTTATATGTGGATAAATTCACTGATTTAAACTGTTTTTCATAATCAAGTCACTCTTGTATATTGGCGTCCAGTCTTCAAATAATGTGAACCTTCCCAGATTATATATTTTAAGGGGTTTCTTTTCCTTCTTTTTAACTAGGGCCATAATAATAATAATAATAATAATAATAATAATAATAGTAATAAACCTAGGTTATGATACAAGCCACTAAAAAGTTAAGCTATTGCTTAATGCACATTAGCAGAAGTTTAACTGCAGCAAGGGCCTGTCATAGGCATAATAAAACCGTAGAATGCTCTTTAGTTCAATGGCAAACTTGATATTCACTTCCCAGGTGGCTAGGGATACTCAAGCTCAACTTCACATCAGAAAAACGTGACAATAAAAGTTAGACAAGCTGTTTGTCTTTGCTTTTCGCAAATTTTGCATAAAGGGCATCTGGATAGAAGAAAAAGAGCTTATTACTGCTGGTTCAAGGTGTAGAACCTATCTTGTTATATATTTGGTGAGAAATATGGGGAGAAAGCAGTATGGTGCAAGGGTTGATCTGATGGTGACTAGCTTTTCATTGAACCTGTGATAATATATGGTGCCTATCATTCAGGAAGTTTTCAAGTGTCTGTAAGACAGGGCTTGATTTTAGCTCAAACAGATGGGTGACCATTACTCATTTAACATGCCAGACACTGTTAAATGATGAAGTCAGAATGATGATGGCAAGCATTATAACTAAAAGAGTCTGTCAGCAATAAATACATGGCAAAGAAATATAAAAACTCATGTTTTCTTGACCTTCATGTAGAAATAAGGGATGCTAAAGAAAGAGTGTTGATTATATACTTTTTGCTCATTTCACACATTCTGTTTAGCTATGCATTTTATATTTTTGTGTCCTTAAAACTGACCATTGTATTAGATTGGACCTGAGAATGATGTTTAAGCTCATGTAATACTGCCAACAAGAAGACTGATGAGCTACCCAGAAGCAGTTTAGAGCAATGCTGAAACGCATAGATTTTAGAAGTAGTTATGCTACCTTTGCAGTGGGACCTTGAGCAAGTTCTCTATAAATCTCAAGTTCTTTATCTGTAAAATTTAGATAACAGTGGTACTATATGATAGTATTAGTGTAAGAATTAAATGAAATAATTCATGATAGTTTAGTACAATGCCTGGAACATGGTGGGCTTTTAATAAATATTAGGTATTATTATCCACTTATATTTGTTCTCTTATGAATCTCTTAGCACTGGAATAACATTCGTGTCTCCCTTATTCATTTTTCTAACTTCTCTGAATATTTTATTGCTCAGGAAAAAAAAGTTGGTAGAACATAGTATTGTTAACCATTATTTTGCTTTCATGCTGATAGAGGGTAGCAAACATTCTATTGGCTGTTTTTGGTAACTTCTCTAGACACTGCTAGAAAAACAATGACTTGTGTTGCATTTGTTATGTCCATTTAAGTCTTTTAAGAGTTCCGTTTTAGTCTTTTGATTATAGCCATGTCACTAAGCTCAATTTATAGCAAAAGATTGTTCCCAATTGCTTTTGGAGAGAAAGTTTACCTGTGAACAACTCTTTTTTAACCTGAAGGCTTCTGTCTCTAACCAAAGAAGGCTGGGCTCTGACCTCACCAGAGTGAGGGTAAAAGACAGTGAATTTAAAAGGGTAATATTAACTATAACACTTATCGTATGATGGGCTGTTGTTGGCATTTTAGTAAATGATAAAGGAGTGATCTAGTAAAATACACAGATTCAAATACAAAAACCTGGGTCATTTTCTTCCAGATTGAATACCTCTCCCTGCCTCAACATCAGTAGACATCTTTATATGTGCACAGGTATGAAGGAGAAGAATCCATTTTTAAATTTTGCTTGTTATAGATTTTTAACTACCAGAAACTCTTCCCCATGAAGTTATTTCCTTAAAATAAATTATACTCCATCAAAAATTGAACCATCTCTTCAGATGGTCTCTGATGGCTCTCCTTTCTTTACTAATCAGTGCAAAGAAGCTCTAACATTTTTTGTGCCAATATCTTCTTCACTCTGGAACTATTTTAGTAAATATAACATGTCATTTTTTCATAAATCAAAAATTTCTCATTAAAAATCTTGACTTGAACTTCTCATGCAGTTTAATAAAATTTCTGAGTAAAGTGTGAAACTAATAGTCCATTAAGATTAAGGGATGATTGATTGATGTTATTAACCTTTGGCTGTAAGTGACCTTAAAACACCATGTAGCATATTCAAAGTCACCAAGCATGACTGCCCAGTGCTCCACCTAGCCTGGCCTCTCCCTTGCTCTCTTATTAAATCTCCAGTGGAAGAGATTGTGTCACAGTCTCCTTTACTAGTCTGTGCCAGCATCTTACAATTCATGTCACATTTAGAAAGAGAAGTGAGAAGCATTTTTATAAATGTAAATAATTTTTTGATATTTGCTTGGGTTGAAGCATGTTCATATTCTATGGGCTATCTTGTACATGTGCTGGGTGGCAATCATAATGCAAACAGCTGACATTGCGCATGACACCACAGTACACAATAGAAGTTGTATCCAAAATTATGCTACAAATCACATAGCATTAATCTGGAATCTTTCTGAATACAGGGACCATTTTTAAAGATCTTATTTATTGATTTTTAAAGAGAGAAAGTGGGGAGGGGAGAAGCCAGAAGCATCAACTTGTAGTAGTAGTTGCTTCACGTGTGTGCCTTGACCGGGTAAGACTAGGCATTTGAACCGGTGGTGATCTCATTGTTCTAGGTCAATGCTTTATCCACTGCACCACCACAGGTCAAGAGAGACAATTTTTAAATGTCAAATATTATGCCACCCCTCCACATACATATGCACACACAGACACACACACAGACACACAGACACAGACACAGACACCCAGACACACACAATACTAGTTTCACCTTTGCTGTCTGTTATTTAAGAAAATCCGAAATAGAAAATAGCTATTTAGTGAAAGTAAAGCTTTTTTAAAAAATTATTATTCAGTTCATCTCTTTAATAGTATATGTGTGTGAGAATGTGTGTGTGTGCACATGTGTGTTTGTGTGTGTGTGTGCATGTGAAAGAGAGTGTGTGTGTCTCTGTGGGTGAAAGTAGAGCTTTCTAGTGAATGTGTCCTCTATTGAAGACAATAACACCTTTATTTATCTGAATAGGAGTAATGCATATATGAGGAAACTGTTCAGTTTAGAAAATGAAAAAAATGTGTCTTATTTACCATTCTGAGTCATTTTGTGAGAATTTTGGTGGTGTTTTTCCATAAAAAAATTCATTATGCATATTTTTGGTTCTAATTAAAGATGAAAATGACAAAAACTAGTGCATATTTAATTTTTTTTCACTCTCTTTATCTGAAGCCCACAAAAGGGCCCTATTCCTAGGACATAATGATCACCAAGATGATAAAGCATAATAAATTTAGATGCTCCATAATGTGTTGTAAGCCTGTGACCATGCTGCCTGTGATTAAATCAGAAAATGTTATAAATAACTGCAAAGGGTCTGTATAAATTATTTTTATGCAAACATCTTTATAAAGCACCAAAATTTTATGGTTCATGGGTCTTTTTAACTTAAAAGAGAAAAATTTTGTCCTCTATAGCATATATCATTCCATAAAAGAATGCCTAAAAATAAAACAATCCATTAACAACAGCAACAAAATATTATGAGCATCTACCACATGGCTGGTAAGAAATTGTCAGTTTCATTCATCCTTTTAACCATATCTTATCTATTGATCTTAGGTGAGTAATGAATGTCAACTTCTATGGATGCAGAAAGGAATTTTTATATTGGTGAGCTGCATTTAGACTTAGAAAGCTGACTCAAGTTCTATAGAATATAGCCTGATCTTTGACAGATATTTTTCCTCTGGCTTGCATAAAATCACAGTTGTTTTCAATCATTTTTATGTTTATGAAGGACAGGCCGACTTATGAAGGGAGGCTGGTGAATGTTTTTTGCCCATATGCAGAACTAATTAAATAATGATGCATGTGGTTCAGTGTCTGTTAGATTGTGGAAACTAGGAACGAGGTGTTAGAGCAGCGATTTTCAACTGTTTTCATTTCATGGCATGGACAAACTAATCACTAAAATTCTGTCGCAGACCAAAAAGAATACACACACATACACAATATATATATATATATATATATATATATATATATATATATATATATATATATATATATATATATACACACACACACACACACACATTTTTTGGGGGGATGAAGTTTTTAATCTTTTTTTCTTTTTCTACATTTTATAAGCTTATACAATGAGCATGTATTACTAACATGATCAGGAAAAAGTGATTTAAAAATAAAATATTTATTCTGTAACTTTCTATCAAATGATACAGAAAATTATATATATTAGCAATATGGCAAAATATTGGTTGTTGTATCATATAATTGGAAGGAATATGAGTCTTCTTGGTACTAATAAAAACATATTATATTTTTTGCCAATCTGACCAAAAATCAGTATGACTTTGATTTATTCACACCAGATGGCTATTGTTGTGTTGGTTGTTGTCACTTTTTTATTTGACAATCTAAAGGAAAAGAGGTCAGTGTCCCTGACTAAATAGTCAGGTATTGCATGTTTTAAAAATTCTTGTGGCACACCGGTTGAAAATTACTGGTTAGAGCATTGGAATTTGATATATTAAAGCTACCACTAGATTGCTTGTCTTGCTGTGGTACTGATAGAGGGAGAATTTCCCTTTCAGACAAAATTTTTCTCTTTTAAGTTAAAAAAGACCCATGAACCATAAAATTTTGGTGCTTTATAAAGATGTTTGCATAAAAATAATTTATACAGACCCTTTGCAGGAAATTTAGTGGCTTTTGCATACAAAGATAGAGATTCAGTTTGGAAATACAGTCAAATCTCAGCTAGGGTGCTTGGTAGAATGGCTACTTTGGGCTATTGATATATCTGGTATAATAATCTAATCTATAACAAATCTATTATAAAAGGTAAAACTGGGGTATGCATGCATTTTTACTTAATTTTTAAAATTTCCCATTATAGTTTACATTTCATATTATTTTGTATTGGTTTTATGTGTACTGCATAATGGTCAGATAATCATATCCTTTACAAAGTGTTCCTCCTGATATTTCAACTACCTACCTGTCACCATATAGAGTTATTACAATATTATCAGCTTAAGAAGTACAAATTGGTAGTTATAAAATAGCCATAGGAATGTCTGAATTCTTAAAATAAAACATGTCTTTGAAGTACTGTTTCCCTTGTTGTGGAAACCAGTCATGCACCCCTGCTGTCAGTATTTTTTTGGCCAAGATTGGTCATCACAACTCTCTAGTATCAGCTTTAATATAAAATAAGTCTAAAATACTTTGATTAATCATGAGTCCCGGACCTTTCTTGGGCATTTACCGTGTTCAGGGCATTGCAGTGACAGTGAAAATACAAATATCTGTGTAATGATGACATATAAAGGTCAATGTTGTGATGTAACGTGAAGTGTGATGAATGGGCTCTCTTTCCATCTTCCAGGTCAGCTGACAATCAGACCCCATTTGGCAGCCATACCTTCGTTGTCTATTACTTTAGTGTTGTAAACTTCATAAGCAAAATTTATAGCTTCTAACTTTAAAAAGTCCCCACTGCAGTGAAAAGAGACATTTAAGAAGGAGATGCCAACAGACTAACCAGGTTTCTCATCCTATGTCAGGACTGAATGAAAGACTCTTTGAACTGGCCAAGGGAAGGAAGTTTGGCAAGGTCAGGTAGAACTAGATGTAACATTGTAGCCCTGTGCTCTGTCTCCCCATCCTAGCTGGGTGAGGCTGGGCAGAGGACACAAAGAGCATTCTCTTTGAGATTTTCAGGCATCCAAGGGTCGAGGAGAATTGTGGTCTACCTTCCCTTTTGGAAACTTTGAAGGTGGTGGTCTAACAGGTATGTCTTATGCTGTCTTTGTGCAGATGAATGGGACAGAGATGGTGGCCTATATATGTGCTTAATGACTATTGTAGAACAGTAGATATTATAGAAGTCAAGAAGAAAAAGAGGTTACTGTGGCCTGGGTTTATCAAAGAAAGTTTAAGATTTTTCCTGCTTTAATAAGTGCAACAGCCTGACCAGGCGGTGGCGCAGTGGATAGAATGTCAGACTGGGATGCGGAAGACCCAGGTTCAAGATCCTGAGCTCGCCAGCTTGAGCGTGGGCCCATCTGGCTTGAGCAAAAAGCTCGCCAGCTTGGACCCAAGGTCGCTGGCTCCAGCAAGGGGTGGCTCGGTCTGCTGAAGGCCCGCGGTCAAGGTACATGTGAGAAAGCAATCAATGAACAACTATGGTGTCTCAACGGCAATGAAAAACTAATGATTGATGCTTCTCACCTCTCTCCGTTCCTGTCTGTCTGTCCCTATCTATCCCTCTCTCTGACTCTCTCTCTATCCCTGTAAAAAAAACCCAAAAAACCCCCAAACAAACAAAAAATAAAATAAGTGCAACATGGTGAACATTGGCTAATTAGAATGAATAGAATGGTAATTATTCCCAGAATATCAGCAATAATAGTCTTGGCTTTTCTCTTCTTTGCCCACAGAGATAATAAAACATTTATCTTTTATTGACTGAATAAATAGCTAGAACAAACTTACCTGTTTCTTGATCCTTCAGGTACTTTTTTCTTCTTTAATTATTAAACTACTCCAGAATTGTTGGTTAATAATTTTATTTTTTCTAAGAAACAACAACGGCAAAGTGGAGGTAGCAGAAGTCCTGATCAGGTGCCACCTATTCGATATAAAAAAGCAACTATAGCCTCTAATAGAACAAATTCTAACAGCTGCTTTTTTGGAAATAAACATAAGTCCTAATAATCAGTCGGCTCATAGGGCACACATATCCCATGAGAGTATTTCCCCCAATAACTCACATTTCTTCCAGATGTTTCTTGTATCCTCAAAACACAAAACCATCACTAAAAAGGTATCACAATCATAAAATTTTTTTTTTACAATCATAAATTTTGCTTGCTCCAGAAAATCTCCAAGTAAGAGCCTTTTTATATACAATTTCCATTCTAAGAGTAAAGTAATAAACCAAATTATAGCAAACCAATGTAACTCCTCCATCACTTTTTATCTAATAATATTTGACCTCACAGGGATTCTGAAAAAGAACAAAAAAATTACCATTGAATTAACTATAAACGGTACCATATGAATGAGAAATAATGACTTGCATGTTTGCAAAAACCCTTTGGGATATGTTGCTTAGATTTAATTACTGACCCTTTATATTAAACCTTTGTCCTTCAAAAAGTATCAGTTTTATAGTGGACTCAGAGGATAATACAGAGTTGTATAATGTAAAATCTGAATTCAGAATTTACATCATACAACTATTTATAATTACATCTGGTCCTTTTGTCTTTTCTAAGAGAAATGGCATTTTCTGACAGTTCTGTTCCTGGTGAAGTAACAGACTGAGGTGTGACCTTTTACTTTAAGTCAGAAGTTAAATGACTACTTAACAGTAATCATTTTACCATCTGCAGTCCACAGTAAATTAAAAGGCACCTGATCCTCAATTCTGGTGTGTGGCTCCAAGCTTTGCCTTTCTTTTCCTAGTTCAGTAATGAAAGATCATTTCTGTCCTGGAGACTGTGACTGTCAATTTGATGGATGGAAAAACAGAGTACCAAGTGCAGCTCCATTTATTCTGAACCAGTGAGCTCCACCCAGCTTTGTTCCCATTCCGCAGAGCTCCGTTCTCAGACAGTCCAAGCTTTCATGTTTCTTCATTCTGTCTTGGTCCTGTGAATAGGGAGATCATTTGTATTAATTTTCCACTGTGAGGTTTTCTAGCCTTAAATGTGATTCCAATGGGTTCTGGAGGGACAGGGCGACACTAAAAAGCTAGCAAACTTTTTGTAGACATAAACTGCTTTCCATTTTTTCCACGGAGACAGAGACAAGGTTATTCCTTCATGCGTGTTAAAATAATGTAAAAGTTCCACCCGGATCTGCTTAGGAGGAAAGCATTTGCTTTTTGTTCCAGTGCATAACAGGCCTGACAACAGAGTAACAACAACAACAACAACAAAAATCAATCATATGTCTTGACAGTCTAAACACCTTATTGCTGTATTGCTCGTTGCTGGTGCTAAGGAGAGAGGGAAAGGAACGTGGTCACCGGCAATTGTGAGGCTCGGAATTATTACCTTCCTTTTCAATTCTGCAGATGTTTTGGCCTGAGAGGCTCCACTTTAAAACTTTTAGAAAACACCCACCATCACCTTTTTTGTGAGAGTTGCATATGAAGAATTAGAATTACATGTTTACTTTTCTGGTAAAGTGTTTGATACACTTTCCTCTTCATGTTCTCCTTTTGTTCCTCCCAATTCTCCATCCCATCCCATGTCTTTCCACAGCCGGGTGATCACTTTGGCTTAAATAATGTGAACTTGCGCCTGACCAGGCAGTGGGGCAGTGGATGGATCGTTGGACTGGGATAAGGAAGACCCAGGTTCGAGGCCTTGAGGTCGCCGGCTTGGGTGCGGGGTCACCAGCCTGAGCCCAAAAGTCGCTGGCTTGAGCAGGGGGGTGCTTGCTCTGCTGGGGACCCCTCATGAGACACATGTGGCAAAACAATCAATGAACAACTGAGGTGCCACAACTAAGAATTGATGCTTCTCGTCTCTCTCTCTCTCCCTTCCTGCTTGTCTCTGTCTCTCTCGCTTAAAAAATTAATAATAATAATGTGAACTTGTTGTCAATGTTGAAATTATCCCTGGAGTGTGCGGCCTGTGTCTGTGCCTTGGGGGCATCCTATCTACTTCAGGATAAAGAAAAGGGTGGGAGGTGTGGTCTGTGCCCTGCTGTTTCTGTCAGTCTGCCTTATGAGCTATATTCATGGAAATTTAAGAACTCCTTCTCTGAATTCACCTGGCTGCCTAAGGACACCAGTCTGGGAGATTCTTACTGGAAAGGAACTGGTAGTGCAGAAAACATCCTTAACTAATGAGGCAGCATCTCTCTGTGGCCAGCAAGATATGATAACAGAAACATTTTTGTGTTGTATGACCTAGAAAGTAAACTCCCTAACTATTTTAAAAAACTTACAGGGGTTAAGCTTGTGTGAAATTTATATATACACTTTTTCTGTCATGTATATGCACATAGTATACAAATATTGGCATAATATATTGACCTGAGTGAGAGCCAAAAAGTAATGAAGATAATAATAAATCCCTACTGAATCAAGCACTGCACAGGATTATTTACAGACTTTATTTCATTTAATTCTTAAAGCAGTGTACTAAGATAAACAATACTGTAACCATTTTTTATGTATGTAAATTATAGCTAAGAGAGGTTAAGTAAATTTGTTACCTTAGCAGAGATTCAAACTTGTATTGCTTGAGCTTCAAATCAGTTTTGAGCTATAATCTGGGCTCTATTTGCTTGTTACATACATATTGTTAATGTCTTAGGTTTTCATGGGTAATCATATATGGAAATACACACACTTATCATGTGCCTAATACTGTGACATTTTCATGTGGCCAGTGATAAAAAGGCACACACAAAACAAGGGAGATATGATCATTGTAAAATATACTATAGAGCAGTGGTTTTCAAATGATGATCATATATGATCGCGAGAACATTGAGGGACCTAGGGCCATGGGGGGGGGGGCTCTTTGAAGGAGGACTTAGTTGGGAAAGCTCTGAGCTTTGTTCTCAATGGCTGAACTTTTATCTGTTTTATGCATCAATTTTCCAAGTAATATATATTTTTTCAAACCAGAACCCATTGCTTTACTCCTTGCCACCCCGGAATAAAGCTTCTGAGTCCTGATTTGCTATAATGTTGGAGAGATTTATGTTATGAATTTCATCTGTCAAAATTAAAGCACAAGGTTGACTGAACTTCTGGGCAACTTCTGAGGAAAAGAGAACCATGTTTGTTTATAGAGTCTTCATTATCTTATTTAGGATATAAAGGGAAGGAGGGTGAGAGGAAGAAAGGAAGGAAGGACGTGATGGACAGTGATGGTTTCAACCATGGTTTTGCCTAAGATGTTCTTGGAATGGATTTTTCTTTCAACAACCTTTAATGGAACATAAAGCCATAATGTTAATTGAAGAGATTTGGGGTGGGGAATAGGGCCACAAAATAGAATGTGTAAAATAAGCATATCAACCTGCCCAGCCTACCTCCTAGGGTTGTTGCCTGAAGCTTGAAGGACTAAAGTGTGTTAAAATGTTTGGAAACCTACCAGAATTAGCTAACATTTCGATAGTTGCATCACTTGTTAAATCATACATATTTCTGACCCCTGCTCTGTGCTTCGTATTGTTCTGTGTGCTAGGGATGCTCAATGCTAACCTTTGTTGGTTAGATTTTATTTACCCATATTTTACAAATTATATATTTACCATAGTTATCTTATTACTTTGAAAGATAAGATTGATTACACAAATGAGTTGAGTGGGGTTTAACAATTATAACTTCTCCTCTCAGAAAATGAAATCATTGAGTCTTTAAGCTGGAAGGGTTTCTAGAAGTTGTCTGGTTCATCCTGTCAATACAGGAATCTCGCTCACAGAATTTCTGATTATGGGCACCAGAAACTCTCTAATTTGCAGAGTCCAGTCTACTATTAGACAATTCTATGTTTTATTTTACTTTAAAAAATTTTTTTAAAGATTTTATTTATTCATTTTAAAGAGGAGAGAGAGAGAGAAGGGGGGGGGAGAGCAGGAAGCATCAACTTCCCATATGTGCCCTGACCAGTCAAGCCCAGGGTTTTGAACTTATGACCTCAGCGTTCCAAGTTGACACTTGATCCACTGTGCCACTACCAGTCTAAAATATAAAAAAATTTTATACTTTAGAAGTTTCTTCTTTATGTTGAACAGGCTAGAAAGTTGGAGAACAGTGGTAGAGAGGGGTATTAGAAAACCCTCTATGTCTTATGCTGATCACTTTGTCTTTTTAATGTGTTCTCATTGGCACTCATTATGCCATCAAAAGCATGAGAGAAGGAATCTTGCCACCTATTACTTGACAGTTTTGAATTTAAATATGTCTGTGATGTCATCCCCAAAATGTTTTTTTATAGGCTAAACATTCCCAGTTCTGTCATTCTTCATTTGAGATAGATAATTTCCAGACATCACCTTGGTTGCCTTTGTCTGGATGCACTGTTTTGACAGTGTTGCTTTCACACTACATCATTCAGAAATAACACAGTGTCCCAGATCTGGCCTGACTAATGCATTGGATTCAATTCTGGAGAATTTATTTTAACATTCTCATTTTCTTTCTTTCTTTTTTTAAAGCTTCAAATCAACTTATAATTGAAATGTGTGTGAGTGACCTCTGACCACAGGCTGTCTCTCAAATTGTTTGCTAATGTCATTGTACAGAATTGTTATACCTAATAATGACATATTGTATGAGGAATGCTCGGATGAGGTAATAGACACAAGGCTGTTTGTAAGTCATAAAATACATATACAAATATGAGCTGTAACTAAGGGCTTCATGTTCAGACTGTCAGTTCCAAAATCATTGTTGAAATACACTTGGATCTGCAGAACTTATTTCTATGTCATTTTACGTAAGCAACTCCTTTTCAATTAATCAAATGTCTTTTGATGACCTTTGTCTCTTTTTCTCAGAATAAGTTAATTAGGCCTACTTTTATGTAAATAATTTAGAAGGTATTTATTGAGCACTATTAAATGTATTGGTACACACTTCAGTGACTACAAAGAGATCTAAGATACTTGATCACCAAAAAGTCTTATGGGGGCAGGGTAGCCTTGGGTAAAACCGTGAATTTGTTACTTTCATTAAAATATTCATTCCTGAAGGTACTGATGTGTGCAAAGGAGAGAGAAGTCCAGCCTAAAGAATGGAAATAAGTAGTAGATGCTAGTATATGTAGCAAATGTGAGATAAAAAAATTACAAAATGTTTTATTGATTTTTAAATGAAATATAAATAACATGAGAGCAGTGACCATTTCACCTATTTTTTAGCTCTTTGTACAGCATTTGACATAAAGGAACACCACACAGTAACTTAGTCAATTACAGTTGGTTGATTAATAGTATATAAATTGAGAAGATCATGTATCTGAAGTGGCAAATGTGAGACCTTAAGTGTTAAAATATTTGCACTGAGGTGACAATGTGGGCACTTGTGAGGAACTTTTGGTTTCTAGAAGTAAAGGCAGAAACAGAGAGAGGCCAGGAGAGGTTGGTTTGGAGTGTGTGAGCTGAAAGAATAGAAGAAAAAAAAAATAGAGAAAACAGAAAGTACCATATAGGGGCAAGATGCCTTTCTGTTCTGAGAACCCTATATCCTGCCCACCTCTGTGTATTATTACCTTTTGTTCTAGGCTTATTTCTTCTGGTGTCAAGATGTTTCAGACATTGCTTCCCCAATACAGCTGCATACAAATACAGGAATACAGAAAGGTATAAAACGTGGCCCTAACCCACCCACACCCTCTTATTGGGAGTAAACATCTATTCCAGAAACCCCATTGTGCTTTCCTTGTATATTGGTCATATCCCTGCTTTAAATCAATTGACAAATAAAGAGAGTATGATCAAAATTGGCATAAATCAATCATGGTTTTTGTTTGGAAATGGGGAGGAGTGTATCTTTCCTGAAGCACGTTGACCACTTTGACCAAATCAAGAAGGAAAACAAACCAGAGAAGTTATTTAATAGGCAATCCATAGTATCTGTCACAAATGTTAACACCAGCTGGAGGTCTCACTAAACAAAAATATACTTTTGCTTTTGTTTTTACTCAAAAGCGTGTGATAAGGGAACAAATACTATATAGTGAGTGTTGGGAAGGACTTGTTTATTTCTTTATTTTATGTTTGTGCCAACTCGTGTAGCATGATACTAAATTTGTCTTTCTTAGCCATCTTGCCCATAGGATATCACAATTTGGGATTCCTGTAATATCAACTTGTTAACATGAATTATAATCCTTAGAAACTATGCAGATATTAGCTTCCCTGATTAATTTCATTTCTTGTGTAGATAAAGATCCTTTCTTGGGCTAAGAAGAATGGCTTTATTTTCTGCCTATAATATAGTTTTCTCAAAGTAAATTACTACCCAAAGAATTTCAATGGCTAAGAAGTTTGGCAAAGTATAAAATAAAAATCGTCAGCCTACAATTTCATGCTATAATATAATTTAATCATACTGAATATAACGAAGGAGTGTTAGACCTGGGGAGTTCACCTGGCTCTTCCGCAAACTAGTTTGTGGTCCTTATTCAGTTACTTCACTTCTCTAGGCTTCAATTTCATCATCTCTTCCCTTGAGAGAATTGTATTATATTACATCAGTGTTTCCTAGACTGTGTTCCATGAAAAGCTCTCTTTCTGAGAAAGATTTGTTAAAAAGTAAGAAGTGGAAATTTTAGTTACATGCATTTGGGAAATTCTGGGTTAAACCAAGTTAGTCACATTCCTTTACTGCGGGTTCTCAGAGCCTTTGATATGCTAATGTACTCTGTAAGTCTCTGAGGGACACTGGGTTTTTTTCTAATGCTTTTGATCAAGAATCTATTTCTTATGTGTGTTTTGTATTGTCTTGGTTTGGGTTACAATTTTTCGAAGAACCAGGACAGGAGGCATGGTCCTTTGCAGCACAGGTACTGAAATGTTAACCTGGATAATATTTGACTCTGTAATTATATGAAAGGAATGCGTTTTTCGAGCTCAGAGACTTTTTTGGGAGATAACAGGTAGGAGGTATCTCTCTAACTTAAGTCAGTCGTGGAATGCATACAGAAGGTAGGAAATCAGAACTAAACTCTGATGAATGAATAGAATTTTCATTGCTGAAGGTGAGTGGAGACATTTATGGATAAAGGACTAGCATAAATAAAGGCATGAATAGAGGGAAAATACAATAGGATTTGAGTGTTGTAACTGTCAAAAGTGATTGGATCTAACATATACATTGAGAAATGGCAGGGGAAATGTGAGTTGCTGTCAGATTGTTGAAAGCCTTGAATACTAGAGTAGAGAGGCTATGCTTTGCATGGGCAATGTAGAACCATTTGAGAAAAAGAATGATGTAAGCAAAGTGATACAAAAGTCAGCTTAACCTGGGACAACAACGAACTGTGGGAAGCCGGTGGAGGGTTTGGCAGCGTACTGCTATGATCTGACTCGGGTTTTAACTGTTGTCCCAGGTTTAACTGTTAGGGTGTGGTGGAAGCAGATCATTTTGTGTAGGGATTTTAATTTGAATGAGGATGGTGGCTTTGGGAATGGAACAGAAAAGGATAGAATCTGCCTGTTTCTGGGTATCAGAAGACTCCAGAGTGTTTGTTCTTATCCAGATAACACTGGAGATGTTGCTGCACACGGAAAGAGACAGAGATCCGGCAAGAGAAGTTACTCAAGAGCAATAAAGAGCCTTAATGTTTCTCAGGGAACCAAGAATACAGAGAGGAGTGCTGGTTGTTTCGCTTGTTTGTTCATCCACTCATTTATTTGTTCACACATTTGTGCATTCATCAGGCATTTATGATGGCCTACACTGTGTAGGTAAATATACATCCAGGGACAGTGTAGCCTTTTTCCTAATTTACTGCTACCGATTTGCAGTAAGGTCCTTGTATATTCTTACAATTCATTCTGATATGCAGGGATGGTTTATGACTTCATTAAAATAATAACAAAATTTTGTAATTGAATTTTTAAAGAATTCTGTTTTCTTTCATTTTTCTAATTTGCTAATTATTAGAGCTCACAATTTAAAACCACACTAGGTAGTGATTTCTTAAGAAATAAATATTTTAAGCCCCATAATCTATTTTAAGGGCATGTGAATAGCTAAATGACATAATGCAGTAGAAAGACTTATCAACATTGATGCTCAATATTGATAGTCATTTACTACTTTGTTCTCTTTTTAAAAACTTTCTTTTATAAGCAAAAGTTTATTTAGAAAGTAACAGGGGTAGAAAATATGAGCCAGCTGGGCTGCATGGGCTCAGGAAACAAGTTGCAGAGATGAAAGAAGGGCCCCTGAAGCTTAGGAGGGAGAGAGAGAAAGCCATGCTCCTTCAGGAAAGAAGAGGGGGAAAGGTGTGGGGGTGCTGCAGAGAGAGAGAGAGAGAGAGAGAGAGAGAGCACTCTGGGGAAAGGTGTGGGCATATTCAAAAGAGAGAGAGAGAGAGAACTACTTTACTACTTTTAATTACTCTATTATCATCCCTATAGTTGTACTTGAGACTTTCTCTGGCTTTCAGCAATACTTCAGCATGTTCATAAGTCACTTCAATTTTCTGCTGGCCTCACTGTGCAGACATGGGGTTGGGAGGGGGCACAGAGTAAAGTGAATGAACTCCTGAGTATCATAGGCCATGATGTTTGGGAGAGTGAGAGGTTTAAGGCGGTGGTTTTCTGGTGACCTATTGGAGTAAGGAGCCCTCAGAATATGCTTGTGTGGGTGCTCATGAACATGTGCGTATGTGTGTTTGTGTGTGTGTGTGTGTTTTAAGCAGTTTATTTGGATCTGATTTACTGCTTTTATATGATTCAGCTAATTTTAATATCCTTGTTCCTTAAAACCTGGAACTTCCTTGGTTATCTTGAAAGAAACTGTGGAAGTCATAATGAGGGGGAGATGAGAAGACCACTTTATCATTACACTCCTGCTGCTCTTGGCTCCTTTCCACCTGCTAACTGTGTATCCTGTAACACTTGAATTCTGGCTTCAGGATTTTCGAAGGCAGGAACACATTTCTAGAAAATTTGGATTCAAAAAAATTTGGATCCATGTGTTCTCAACACTATTTGGAAATCATGATAGTTATCATATTTAGCATCAGGGATATTGACGTCCCACATGATTCATGCTCCAGGATTTTCCCCTCTTGCTTTTATGGCTGTAAAAACATTTCCTGGATTGCTTGACTTCTCATTCAGCCCAGGAGGTTCCTATCAGAGCTGCCGGAGCAGACTACGTAACAAGAGTGATTTACGATGTCCTGGTGATGGAGTTGCGTATTTCTTTATTAAACACCAAGAACAAAAGGGAAACAAAGGGGGAAACAACATCGATCAGAACCACTGCTGACTGCACTTGGGCACTGGGCATGTGACTGAGGAAGGAACAGCTAGGCCAGCCTCCGGCTGCCAGCCAAGGAGGCTTGATTTGGATTTGGTGACTTTCTCCCCTGGGGAGAAGGAAGTTTCTCCCTGAACTGGCCTCCTCTTGAAACAACCACCTAGGTATTATTGTCATTCACCAAAATGTTATTAAAGTGCATTCATTCAGTCAACAAATATTTATTGAGCAACTCCTCTGTTCCAGATACTGGTCTAGGTTCTGAGTGTGCCACAGTGAACAAAACAGACAAAAATCTCAGCTTTTGTAGAAACTGTGTTTCTGGTGACTGGAATAAGGACCTCAAGGCATTGAAGTGTTCGAAGTGTTCCAGGCAGAGGGCCTGGCAAGTGCTGTGGCCTGGGGAGTGTGAGGAAAAGGTGCCAGGGTGCCCGCATTGCAGAGAGCTGAGGGGAGGGCAGGGCCAAGACTGTGGGGCCTGGGGCATAGGGTCTGTGCAGAGCCCATCAGCCTGGGCCTTCTACTCCAGGAACTGTGGGAAGCCGGTGGAGGGTTTGGCAGCGTACTGCCATGATCTGACTCGGGTTTTAACTGAAACATTCAACACCCAAGGTGAAATGCACTGCAGCAAGCTAAGATGGGAGCAGGGAGACAGTTCTGTGAACCACGTGGGAATCTGAGGGTGTGTCTTCAGTTTCTTCCACGTGGCTCTCCTTGAACAGACCTGCATCGCTAGGTCCCCTGCACAGGCCCCATATCCAGACCAAGGAAACCCGCCTACATCAGCGCATGCGCAGCAGCTTCTCCCCACCACGGAGGCGGTACCGGCCACCTCTCTCCTGCTGCCATGGACTCTTTAGTGCCCTGGGATCCTCTCTGACACAGCGAAATGAGTGGGCCTTTCTCTCAGTGCTCTTCGTCGTCTGTCTCTCTTGACTGGAGTCGAGCAGGAAGAACTGACTTCCCTTAGAAAGGAGTGACTCATAGAATGCCAAGAATTTTCTCCACAGAAATCTTTAGAAATTCTCCCTGAGTAATGTCCTTGAAGCCCTCTCATTAGACTTTGTATTACGTTCCACACGTCTTTTATGGGAAAAGTGGGCAGGAGAAAGTACATTCTCTGAGAAAATCTTTTTCCTGAGCCTTATTCTTTCCCCATCTTTTGTGCTCTGGACGTAAGGGAGGGATTCCAGAGTTTTGTAAGCATTGTTTTGTGTTTTTTTTGACTACCACCTTTGGAAATTTGCATCTCAGCCTGGTATGTCAGTCACCCTGGAATGTCATAGCAATTATATTTTGGTGCCTTGGCTGTAACATCCTGTTACAAAGGAAAGGGCTATTTGCTAATTAAGGAATTGTAGATTTCTGCCTTGATAATGACGATCAGTAAGTGAAAATTTATTTGGCAGAGAAAAAAAAAGAAAATACAGGATGTCATATCATTATGTAATTGAAAGGATTAATCTTTCAGATTTCAATGAAAACTGCGAGGTAAATCCATATTGGGAAAGCAGTTCATGGTCAGAATCAAGTCCAGCCCTCACTGGGATAGCGCAAATAAGATCACTGTGCCCTCTCTCTGTAGCAGGCTACCACCAAAGGTATTGCTCTCTTTTTCCTCTGAGGAGCTGGTCAGTGATTTATAAGCCTCAGATCCTTATGAGCCCTAGAGGAGCTGCCTAGTAGTAGGATGCCCAGTGCTAACATATTGCCCTCAGTCTTTGGATTTGTAGAAAGAGGAGAGAGTTTTCTGACAGAGGGAAGAAGGGCATGAGCCTTTGTGTCTAACTGTCACAGCTGGACAGGAGAAAAGTGTTTTAGCAGCAATGAGCCTGAACACTGGAACATGGCTTTAACATGACCTGTTCTGATGTGGGATTCACACTTAGACTCTGTACCGAGTCTTATGAGCAAATGTATATCAAGGGGATACTGTGTTCCAAGCCATAAACTGGAAGACGAAGCATGCATATATGGGAGGCGAAATAGCAGGGCAGGAACAATTATGAGGCAATTGATAGTTAACTACCAGGGAGGGGTCTAAACCATGAGTTCTGGGAGAACAAGGGAGGCAGCACTCACAGTGGAATGGGGAGGAATGTGAAGGCTTTTTAGAGTGCTGGTGAAGCCAGCTTTATAGGAACGAAGGCTCTCTCACATTCAGTTTGTACTCACGAAGCAGATTTTACGTGGGTGTGAAATAATACACTCACCTAATCACTCTGTGCTGCAGATGCTCATCTACGCTTTCTTTTATCACCTTCTTTCATGTATGTCCAAAAGTACCTAAAATAGTTTAAGGGCAAACAGTGTAATAAATGAGTAAAGTAAAATAAGGCCACACGTATAATTGTAATTCCACGAAAGAACGTGCACAGTGCTCTGGCAACGGTATGTGTCTGCTCCCAAGCACCCTTCCTTATCTGCAAGGTCACCTCTGTCCTGCATTTTATGGCAGTGAGTTCCTTCCTTTTCTTTTTAGTTTTGAACACTGTATACTGTGAAAGAAAACCTGTCCCAGCCCCGTCTCGAGTGGACACTTTCTGTGTGATGTAAGTTACAACCACATGGAGAAGATGAGTATTCCTGTTACAGTGGCGGAACAATTTTGAAATATAATGAAATTAAAGTTTATTTTGCAAATTAATTACTCACTTGTCAATTTTGTTCTCAGTTGACTATCAGCCAAAAATTTACTACCTTTAACCAAACTCTCATTTTTATAAATCTAGACTAGAAATGACTACTAACCACGCTCCATGCCTATAAACGTACCTACAAAGAATAAATTTTTGAATAAGCCTCTAGGCATCTTTTCCCTTGTGTATAAAATGTAAAAAAAGCAAACCAAAAAATACTTTAATACCTGCTTATAAGTAAATCATCTGAAAACTTGAATAGTAATAATTTTAGTATTGCCCATTTTTAAATTTTATAAAATGAATTCATATTATATTTATCTTGTCATGTGTACTTCTTTTGCTTAATATTCTTTACGAGCAAACCAACTTTTGTATATAGTTTTTATTTATTCATTTTTGTTGCTGTGTAGTATTCCATTAGATATATATACTAATATTTATTCATTCTACTGTTGGTGGACACCTTGTTGTTTCCAGAGTTCAGTTTTGGAATGTTCAGGACCATACTGCTAGGAAAGTACTTATATACATATGTATCTTGATACAAATATGCACGAGTTCCTCTCTGGGGAAGTAACCAGGAGCAGAATTGCTGGATCATGGGATATGCATATATTCAATTTTAGTAGGTAATGCCCACTTGCTTTCCCAAAGTGTTTATACTGATCTCTACTTCCAGCAGCATAGTATGAAAGTTTCCATTTGTTCTATCTCATCACCCAGTACATGTTAGTTTCAGATATTTGAATTTTCTTATCTGGTTTGGAGAACAATGGTATTTCATTCTAGTTTTGACTTGATTACTTGTCTGAGTAAATATGAGGTTGAAAACATTAATATATATTAATTGATCATTTGGTTTTCTTTCACAATATTCTTGCTCAAGTTTCTACCCCTCCTTTTTTCTATTTATTTGTAGTTTGTTTTCTTTTATTTATTGGAGTTCCTACAAGTATAAAAAGGCTTCTATTGCTAATATCTTCTCCCACCTTGTACCTGTTTTTATTCTCTTCCAATACAATCAAATTTAGCAATCTTTCATGGCATGTGTGTGTATCTTGGATGCACATATAAACACATCACAACATTTTTACTTTAAGATATTTTCATAATTTACTGAATTTATTTATTGGTTCTAACAGGTTTTGTTGTAGAGTCTGTAGGATTTTCTATATATAAGATCATGTCACGTAGGGTTTTCTATATATTAGACCATGTCATCTGTATATAGAAATTTTACTTCTTCATTTCTGGTTTAGATGCCTTTTATTTCTTTTTCTTGTCTGATTGCTCTCACTAGTACTTCCAGTGCTGTGTTGAATGCAAGGGCAAGAGTGGGCCTCCCTGCCTTGTACTAGATCTTAGAGGAAATATTTTTATTTCTCCCCCACTGATTATAATGTTAGCTGTGAGCTTTTCATGAATGACCTTCACTGTATTGAGAAAATGTCTTTTTATACCTAGTTAGTTGAGTATTTATTTTATCATGAATGCATGCTAAATTTCATCAAATGATTTTTCTGTTTCTATTTAAATAAACAATCATGTGGTTTTTACCTTATATTTTGTTAATGTGGTATACGTACTACTGATTGATTTACATATGTTAAACCTTGCATCCCAGGGATAAATCCCACTTAGTCATGGTGTTAGAGTTGTTTATATATTTTATTTATTTATTTATTTATTTATTTATTTATTTATTTTTAGGGGGGGGGAGATAGAGAGAGAGGGACATATAGGGACAGACAGGAAGGGAGAGAGATGAGAAGCATCAGTTCTTCATTGTAACACTTTATTGTTCATCAATTGCTTTCTCATATGTGCCTTGATCAGGGAGCCCCAGGCAAGCCAGTGACCTCCTGCTCAAGCCAGTGATTTTGGGCTTTAACCCAGCAAGCTTGGGCTCAAACCAGTGACCTTGGACTTCAAGCCAGCAATCATGGGGTCATGTCTATAATCCCATGCTCAAGATAGTGACCCTGCACTCAAGCTGGTAAGTCCTCACTCAAACCGTATGAGACTGCACTCAAGCTGGTGACCTCGGGGTTTCAAACCTGGGCCCTCCGTGTTCCAGGCCAATACTCTATCCACTACGCCACTGCTTGGTCAGGCTGTTTTTATATTTTAAATAGCAATCCTTTATCAACTATGTGTTATGCAAATATATTCTCTAAGTCTGTGGCTTGTTTTCTCATTTTCTTGATCCCTTAGCATTGTAATCACAGTTATTTTAAATTTCCAATCTGATGATAGTTCTAACATCCCTGTCATATCTAAGTCTCATTCTGATGCTTGTCTTGTAATATTTTTGTTTAAATATATACTGCGTAAGAAGAACTTTACTAAGTCTGTGGCTTGTTTTCTTATTTTCTTGATCCCTTAGCATAGTAATCACAGTTATTTTAAATTTCCAACCTGATGATAGTTCTAACATCCCTGTCATATCTAAGTCTCATTCTGATGCTTGTCTTGTAATAATTTTGTTTAAAGTTAAATATGATATACTGCGTAAGAAGAACTTTACTTTATAGACCTTGCTGATGTGGTGGTAAGGTGTGGAGGGAGAGTGTTCTACGGTGATATGGTTGGGTCTCAAGCTTTTAATCAGCCTGTGACCTTAAGCTGTGACATTTAAAAGTGTTTTCATGATCCCTCCCCAAACACACACACACACACACACACACACACACACACACACACACACACACACACACGTGAAATAGGAAGACTAGAAGAGGCGGTAGTTGCATATTCCCCTTCTTCCACATCAAAGGCTAGAGGGTCCTGGAGCTGGTTGTTCCCCTTCTCCCAGATCCAGTAGGCTCTGGAGGAATAGTTTATTTTGTTAAGAAGATCAGAATACCCTAGGCTTATCTCAAAATGGCCATTTTGCCGCGACCCCTGATGGAAGCATGAGGGATTTTTCCAGTCATCTATTTGAAAGCCTCATAGGATTCCTGGAGGGAATACTATACAAAAATGTAGGAGCCCCCTCACCCACAAAAATCTCCCTCTGGAATCTTTAACTCTCAACTCATTCATACTGCGTTTCGAGCAATTCATCAATTACAGTCCTGACTTTTCCTACTCTGGTGCTGGTTCTCACAGGAGTTTCTGCTCCAATAAATTGTGATGCCCTGTACCTGTCTGTCTCCCTTGTAGAATTTGTGGTGGGGATCTTGACTCTCTGATAGATCCAAGAAAAATTGTCGATTTTCAGTTTGTTCAGCGTTTTTCTTGTGCGGTTGGGAGTGATGACTTCCAAGTTCCTTATATGCTAAGGTGGAAAAAGTTTCTAAGGTCTTTTTTTTCTTTAATTCTTCCAGTTTTAGTATGCTATAAAATTTTATTATATCTCAGAACAATGCAATTTCACTCATTTTATAGGAGTCTAAAAATGTTTAAAAATAAAAAGCAAAACTTAGTCACACGCTTAGTAGCAGACCTGGTATTAGACCTGATGATTTAGACTTGTCCATAGCTGTTTACCCTAGATGGAGTGAACAGAGTATAATGTAGATTTTTCTTGAATGAAAATCCAGGGGAGAATGGAACAATAAGCATATGATTAAATAGGAAGTAAAGATGATGTTCTAAAAGAGAGAGAGAGAGACAGAGAGAGAGAAGAGTGAGAAAAAACATAGAAGCATATTTTTTTTCAGGTCATACCATATTGTGATTACAAGAATCTTTGTATTTTTGTAGATCTTGAAACTAACATAAATAGAAGTAACAGTTATTTGCTTTATGTAGATAGGTTAACATTCACAAAATGTGTCCCATGCAACACTAGTTTAAAAAAAACACGGTGTTTTTCTGATCAAATAAATTTGGGAAGTGCTATATATGATATCTTCCTTTTGTTGATTCATTAGGAAAATTATTGTATCAAAAACTTTGAGAAGTTGTACATGAAATAAATCAATGTGATTGGTTTTATCCCACTGTTTCTTACATTTATTTGACCCACACATCTCATTTACTATTCCCCAGAGCTTGTCTTCTGTGGGACACAATTTGAGGACAGTAAATCCTTGCAAGCTAACATATCTAACGAATTATGCAAGATAGGATGTTATTTTGCCGATAAAGAAATTGAGGCTTAGAAGATTTAAGTAACTTGTCCATAATAACACTGTGAGTGATTATACTGGGATTTAAAGTTAAGTTGATGTTTTTAAAGCTCCAAATCTTTCTAAACAATACCTCTTCACTAAAAGTATAGTTATTTTTGTTGTTGTTATTTTTTTTTCTGAAAGAAAGGAGAAGGAATTAATGATCAGAGAGAGAAACTTCACTTCCTGTCGTATGCAAATTACCACCAACTAACTGGACCAGTAATGGATAAAAAGGTTAGGCCTCCCCATTGTCCTTATTGCCCAATGTAACATTACTAACAATTAGATTTCCCCCAAGTTCTCCAGTAACAAATAATCTGTGTATATTTCAATGTGTAGACACCTCCTGATGCCTCCTTTCTAGAAATTGTGGTTTTTTTCCCATATGATGAGTTGTTTCCTGTGATTACAACATGGGAAAACAGACTTGGTGTATTAAGTTCTGGCTGGTAAGAGCACATTCAGGTGAATTATATAGCTAGACTGTGCGCCTCACCACATTTGTACTTAATTACTGTTTTTAGTGATTCACCAGGAATCATTATTGAGGAGACAATCATACTGAAATATTATTACTATTACTGAGTTCTAAGTCATGTCTTCTTTACGTCCCATTGCGCATTTTTTTTTTCAGTCCCTTGCTGGGTGATGTTCTCTTGGAACCATAAGAAGTTTTTCTCTTTGAGCTTTGCCTGTTTCTGTTTTTGTTGCTTTAAATTTCCTTCTCTGTTTGTTCTCTTTGGAAAAATTTCTATTCATTTCTTTTGCCCATTTTTTGATTGGGTTGTTTGTCTTCCTGGTGTTGAGTTTTATAAGTTCTTTATAAATTTTAGTTATTAACCCCTTATCAGATGTGCTGTCGAATATGTTCTCCCATTGTGTGGTTTGTCTTTTTATTCTGTTCCTATTGTCTTTAGCTGTGCAAAAACTTTTTAGTTTGATATAGTCCCATTTGTTTATCTTGCCTTTTATTTCAGTTGCCCGTGGAGATAAATCGGCAAATATACTGCTGCTACAGATGTCGGAGAGCTTGCTGCCTATGTTTTCTTCTAAGATGCTTATGGTTTCACGGCTTACATTTAAGTCTTTTATCCATTTTGAGTTTGTTTTTGTGAATGGTGTAAGTTGATGGTCTAGTTTCATTTTTTTGCAGGTAGATGTCCAATTTTCCCAACACCATTTGTTAAAGAGGCTGTCTTTACTCCATTGTATGTTCTTTCCTCCTTTGTCAAATATCAGTTGTCCATACAGATGGCCAATAGGCATATGAAAAAATGCTCAACATCACTAATCATTAGAGAAATGCAAATTAAAACCACAATGAGATATCACCTCACACCAGTCAGAATAGCGCTCATCAGCAAAACAACACAGAATAAGTGCTGGAGAGGATGTGGAGAAAAGGGAACCCTTCTGCACTGCTGGTGGGAATGCAGACTGATGCAGCCACTGTGGAAAACAGTTTGGAGATTCCTCAGAAAATTAAAAATCGAACTGCCTTTTGACCCAGCTATCCCACTTTTAGGAATATACCCTAAGAACACCATAGCACTGTTCGAAAAGAAGAAATGCGCCCCCATGTTCGTGGCAGCATTGTTCACAATAGCGAAGATCTGGAACCAGCCCAAGTGTCCTTCAGAAGACGAGTGGATTAAAAAGCTTTGGTACATATATACTATGGAATACTACTCAGCCATAAGAAACGATGACATCGGATCATTTATAACAAAATGGATGTACCTTGATAACATTATACGGAGTGAAATAAGTAAATCAGAAAAAAAGAAAAACTGAGAACAGCATGATTTCATACATAGGTGGGACATAAAAGTGAGAATATGAGACATGGACAAGAGAGTGGTGGTTATGGGATGGGGGGAGGGAGGGAAGAGTGGGATAGGGAGGAGGGGAGGGACACAGGGAAAACCAGATCGAAGGTGACAGAGGACAATTTGACTTTTGGTGATGGGTATGCAACACAATTGAATGATAAGATAACCTGGAGATGTTTTCACTGTACATATGTACCCTGATTTATTGGTGTCACCCCATTAGAATTAATAATAATAAAATATATATATTAAAAAAAATTTCCTTCTCTGTTGAATTTTTCCTCTTTCTATTGCAATAGGAAGTTTTTATTTTATGAGATAATCTTTGAGAGGGTAAGTTGGGCTCAGAATCAGCTGCATAATTATTGGGGTTCAGTGTAAAACAAAAATATGGGATTCTTTATTCAAAAATTCTTAAGTGTCTCAAGACAAGAACAGCAGAGCATTAAACCAAGAATGGGGCTCTCTCAGTATGAGGACACGTGAGATTTCACAGGTCACATACCCAAGAAGCTAGCTTTGGATAGAGTATTGGAGTTAAAGGGGGGTCAGAATATTGTCCTTGGGTAGGATATTGGGGTAGTACAAATGTTCATGTACGTCCTCGTGCCTCCTGACCATCCAGAGTACGATCGTACATGTGTAAGACAACATTAAAAAAAAAGGCAAATGTATGTTCTTCTTGTTTCTATAAATTGGTTATCAAACAAACATGATTTTAAGTTAATAAAACTGTAACTGGAACTAATTTAATTTTTTGAAAAAAAATTCACTCCCGGGGGTCAGTGAGCATAAGAAAAAAACACCTCACTACTCAAAGGGTTAATGGGGGCAGAATATTGTCCTTGGGTAGATTACTGGGGGTTAAAGGGAGTCAGAATATTGTCCTTGGGTAGGTTACTGGGGGTTAAAGGGGTAAGAATATTGTCCTTGAGTAGGGTCCTGGGGGTTAAAGGGGGTCAGAATATTGGGTTTTTAGTTCTGGCTCTGCCACCACTCAGCATGATTCCAGACTGGGCCATATCTTATTCATCTCTGAAACAAGGAATTGAATTAAATGATCTCTAAGATCCTCTCCAAGGCTGAGTCCTTTGATTATGTGATTCATTTGCAATCTCTTAAAGGCAAATAGAACAGTACTTATTACCCATTACCTATTAACTATACATCTTTATCCCTTCTCTCTTAAACAGACATATACAATAAATGCTCAGAGATAGTGGGACTCCTTTACCAATAAATGTTTTGTATGACCTTTCTCCTTTCCATTGTATTTTTAGGGGCAGTTGAAAAGCAGAGAAAGGCCTTCAGATTCTCACATGGGGAAGGTGCAAGCAAGATTGAGGGACCAACTTTATTCTTTGAAAAACAAAGAAATATATTTTGTAAGTGGTCAGTGATTTTCCTAGAGGCCTGGTTTAAGTCTTGGCATGTATGCTTTCTTGATTACCTAACTGCATTTTTATACTTTTTTCTCTTGATGTTGAATAAAAAGTTTTATTACCATGGAAACTGCTTTGTTACATCAGGCTTTGTTTGAGATGAAGCAAAAGAACTCATGCTTTTCACAGTGCCTTTTCAACCTTTTTATTTCGTGGATAAAATGAAAACCAGAGCTATGTTCCTGGATTTTCTAGTGTTTTTAAGCAAAATGAAATGCTAAGTTGAAGAGCTCCATAGGTCACTGGATTCATAAAATTCAAAAGATCAATTTTTTAAAAGCATTTCCTGTTATCTTTAGGGACCACACCTACCATAAATTGTTTACATATAAGAGTAAGTTTTAGGAAGAAAGGCCAAGTGAAAATCTCATGGGTCTACCTAGCCATAAACATTCTTGGATGTCCGTGCTGTATTTAATAACCCAGCAAATAATTTTTTATATCATTAGCTATTGGATTTTTTAAATTGGGCGCCATTCAAGTCCTTGTCTCAGCTTTGTGGTTAAACATAGCCTGTGTTTGTGACCAGCTGAGATGCCCTATTTTGGCTTGGTTCAGACCAAGTGTTGATATTTCTCAGAAACCTCATAGAGTCAGGAAACATATTTTTTGATTCATTTTACAAGTTCCTGCATAAACTGTGAATTGCTATAAACACAAGAAATCATTTTATTGGACATACTCCTCTAATTGTTCTCACTGCAGTACCTACTCATGAGTCCCCTGACACAATTTGAGATTTCTAGGGAGAAGGAAAATAATGTCCCATAAATTGAAAACAATGTGAGGATGTGTACTTTAAAATATGTTCTCTAAGAGTTCAAGGGGAACGAAATTTATGGGAACTGTTTCTTTAAACTGTCCTTTAACTCTTCAGGGAAGAAAATCTGAAACTTGTGTATAAGGGGATCGGCAAGGATTTTTGAAATCATAATTAGAATGCTTGCATTAAAATGGTCGTTTTCCTTCAGAGTGCTTCCTTTAAAGGATGGTGCTTTGATCCTGATGAAATGGCCACTATGTAAAGAACATTTGTAGCTCCTGTTTGTGGGTAATTATCTTCAGATCTAGCTTCTGAATAATTGAGCTCTTATTACTTCACAGTCATCCTTACTATTTGACCAAAAGTTTCACCCACCCTGCTTATTCACTTTACTTGCCATCCCTTCTTCTGAGTGATTTTGGGTCATTTAATAAAATAAAACTTATTTTCAGAGGATGAATTTTTGCTAACTGAGACTATTCAAAAGAATTTGATCTGATGTCTATAATAAAACAAAGCTCAGACGACTCTTAAGTAATGGTAACTTGATAAGATTATGTGTGTAGCTACCAAAATCAAAGGCCTTAAACAGGACAATACACATTTGAATGTGAAGGTTTTGGTGTGTGCGTGTGGGGGGGATGTTATAAATAAAATAAATTAGCCTAACCAGTGGTGGCGCAGTGGATAGAGCATCGACCTGGGATGCGTAGTCCCCAGGTTGAAAACACCAAGGTTTCTGGCTTGAGCTAGGGCTCATCCAGCTTAAGTGCAGGCTAACCAGCTTGAGCATGGGGTCTCTGGCTTGAGCTTGGGATCATCTATATGATCCCATGCTCACTGGCTTGAGCCCCAAAGGTTGCTAGCTTGAAGCACAGGTCACTGGCTTGAGCCCAAGGTCACTGGCTTAGCTGGAACCCCATGGTTGAGGCACACATGAGAGAGCAATCAATGAACAACTAAGGTACCACAGCAGTGAGTTGATGCTTCTCATCTCTCTCTCCCTTTGTGTCTGCCTGTCCCTATCTGTCCCTCTCTCTGCCTCTGTCTCTCTCACTGTAAAATAAATATATTTCATAAGAAGTCACTATCTAGTGTGGTTTTAAATTGTGAGCTCTTACAATTAGCAAATTAGAGGTTTATACTTTCCAGTCCTTACCAATGGATACTGCTAGTTAATGGTGGAACATTAGTTCAAACCCAAGATAGAATCCCTCTCCGGGTTTCTTTATACCAAATTCCATTCAAGGTGTTGTATATACTTATCACTCCATTGTTAGATCTGCTTCTTGGTTTGTTTATTGCCTTGAGAAAAAAATTACAAAGTTGTTGTTTTATTTTTTTTAACATGAAAAGGGTTAACATGATTTTAAAGATTTTAATATTTTGAATTTAATTATAACTGGGAATAAAATAGTTTAATAAACAGACATGTTATTTGCTTTCATGGAGCTTAGAGGTTAGAAAGTGAGAGAGAAACATCAATAGTCATGCAAATAAATGTAAAACTGAGACTATCATTAATAAATGCTATTTAGGAGAAGTACTGGACCATGAGAACTGATGTCAGAGGGCTTGAACCTAGTTGTGGAAGACGAGACTTCCTTTAGTGATGCTTCAACTAAGATTTGAAGAATGAATAAGCGTTGAGTGGGGTATCGGTTTCCCAAATAGAAGCTAAAAATGTTAGTGAGCAAAACTGCTATTTCTCAACGTTAAGAAAATTTTGTTCCATATAGTGGCCTACCTCATTTCATTGCTTTTCTTCAGTTACTGAGATGACCAGCCCTGGTTATAAAGGAGATTGCATAAGATAAATTCTAACCCTGAAAACATAAGGCAGGTAAAGCTGAGAGCCCTAGCGACCTAGGACTCAAACAGAGACAGCCCAGGAAACACTGGCATTGCTATAGGGTGTCACTGCCCACAGAGACTTTAGAGATAATCTGACCCAATTCCAGTGTGACAGGGGAGGAAACTAGAGAGCTGTCACCATGGTATGGAGAACTAGTGTGGTGTCAGCTAAACATGAGGAGGAGAGGCATCTGCTTTCCATCAGCTTCTCAGGCTTGCAGGTTGGGAACTGTGTCTGGATGGAATGATGAGTGTTTTGATAACGGAAATATTAATTCTAGTGTTCTTTACTGGGACATAAGGATTTTCGGGTTAATCTATTTCTTTGTCATTACTTGTTGCTCTGATTTGACTTGACAGCCTAGGGAGATTAATTAAGACCACTAAATGTACTCATAACACACTTTACTTTGTCATGTATACTTTACATGAATGTCAGTGGATTTTTAAAATTATTAAGTAATACATGCTTGTAATAACTTGTTATTACAAAATGTTTTACAACAACAAAACAATGATAATGTCTCACAATTATTTTTGAAACTGGTATTCCCCAATGTCAAAAGAAGATTAAATAAAAGGAAAATAAAAGCAATGCACCTCTTGCCACGGCATTTGATCCCATGTCTGCTTGACTGAGAAGGTTGGTCTTTGATTTTTTTTTAAATTTTTTTTTAAAATTCATTTTAGAGAGGAGACACAGAGTGAGAGAGAGAGGGAAAGAGAAAGAGAAAAAGGGGGGAGGAGCTGGAAGCATCAACTCCCATATGTGCCTCGACCAGACCAGTGCAGGGTTTTGAACTGGCGACCTCAGTGTTCCCAGCTCGAGGCTTTATCCACAGCGCCACCACAGGTCAGCTGGTCTTTGATTTTTAATACACTTTTTACTTTGGAATAATTTTAGACTTACAGAAGAGTTGCAAAGATAGTACAATGAACTCATATATTTCTCACCCAGTTTTCCTCATTGTTAACATTTTACTAGAGCTCTTTTAATATAAATAAATAAATAGTCTCTAACTCAGATGGTAGACAAACAGATGGTCCACAAAGAAAAATTCTTCTCTAAGAGAAAACATCTGAAAAGTTTGTAGTATAAACTTGGGACCACACAAGCTAGTCAAACATAATAATTGCTTTCCAGAAGAGAGTGTTCCTGGTGATGGGCAATAAAGATGAATGAGAGGAAAGGATAAAGTAGAATTTCGGGTAATAATCTAGATGTTTCTATCAGGTATCTGGGACTTTTAGTTCTCTCCCTTCTCCAAGCAGAATTACATATTTGGAGTTTCAGGTCAGTGGCTGGATTGCATCACACTTTCTGACAAGAGGAAAACACTCCAGTGTTTCCCAACATATTGCAACTTGAATTCAGCTTTGGCGCAGGATAAGTCAATAATGTCCTTAACTGACATACTCCATGCTAGAGACTTTTTTGCTTAACACACACAGAGCGGTGTGTCATTTGCCTCTGGGATCTCCTAAAATGTGTTTGGAATTTTAAAGTGTAGACTATACACACCTTGCATTGCATAACCATGTTGTAATTTCTGAGTATATGGAGCTAGGATTCTAAATGAAAGACTAAAGAGAACTATGGCCTGGATGGTTTTAAAATACATATGTTTTCTTTTTTTCATTTTCTTTTTTACAGTTTTGAGAACAGAGGCTAAAAAGAACTGCAAAAATGATACATGAATGTACTCATACTATCTTTATAGCCCTTGTTTTCTGTTCTTTTGTGGGTTGTATCAAATTGACCTCAAGCCAGTTTGCTTCCTGTTATATATAAGTCTTTCTAGTAGACTGGCTTCACATTGTTTGCAGCCTAGACTTGGCCTCTGAAGAGATATTAGAATAGACTAATAGTTAGCAAGTTATACTGTGAGTTGAGGTTACTGAGGAAGAACAGGCCACAATTGTCCAGACTAGTTTCGTAGTGAACAAGGTAGGCTGGGTGGTATGTGAGATTAACTAAATAGATTTGGCTGTGGCTAAAGGCAGTGGTTAAAGAATGTCTTGTAAAGAGACTGAGTAAAGGGGCTGCTATCCTGGAGTTTGGTTGTAATTTGGTTATTCACAATTTCCATCTTTTCAACTAATGAGGGACCCTATTGTAATTTGTGCATTGAAAGAGTTTTGAGGTCCTGGCCAAATAGCTCAGTTGGTTAGAGTGTCATCCCGATATGCCAAGATTGTGGGTTTGATCCTCAGTCAGGGCACATACAAGAATCAACCAATGAGTGCATAAATAAGTGGAACAACAAATTGACGTTTTTCTCTCTCTCCCTCTCCCTCCCTCAAATAGATGAATTTTAAAAAAATGTTTTGAAAAAGTTAAGATAGAAGGATCACTAGCAAACTGCCTTGGGGTAGTTACTGTCCTTGAGCAGCAGTGCTAGTTTCTGTAAATATAATGTAGAGCTGGGCTCTTTCTCCTCGGATATTTCAGAGCTATGCTTCATGCGCTTGCTTCTTTCTTCACACTGGGAGAACTCCGTTTGCAACAAATGCACTTATGATGTCCAGGGAGGAGTTGTGACTGTAAAACTGTATGACTTTGTTTTTCTTCATCATAAATATTTATATTTTAAGACACATTCCAAACTTCATAACAAAACATTTGAAAACTGCCAGGCCCTAAAAGAAATCTGTGTGAAGATAATGGAAACCAGGCTGTTAGCGTAAGAAAAATGAAGTTCATGCACTCTGCTGGCTCATCTTTCCTTGTAGCCTGGGTGGCGATGCCAGTCCAGTACAATGTACGTGGGGTTGAGATAGGGGAGGGAGGAGACTAGGTGCAGAGAACCTTCTATCTAACCACGTGCTGTTACCTCAGGAGGGACTGAGGCTTGGGAACCTATCTGTTTATTTAATGAAAATATTAGACACTCTGTAAAGGTCAGTTATATTGGTTAGAGGGAAAGTGCATTCATGGCCATAACCACAACCTTAATTAAGGACCAGATACATTAAATGGTTCTCTTACTGATCCCAAAAGGAGCATAGATGAGGAGAAGTGTTTGGATAAGTTTGTGAAAATTTATCATTGCTTTAAGGGAAAGAAAGATAACTTGAAAAAGTGGTCCTGTGCAGCTGTTTACAGGTACACTAGCATTAGGTTAAGGCAGTGGTTCTCAAAGTGTACACTGGGGCGCACTGGTGCGCCCTAGAATATTTCCAGGTGCTCCCTATGGTATTCCAGAGAAATATGTGCCTGTTGAGGACCAAAAAATCAACCGGGTTTCTGGAGGTTAGAGTTTTAGGGGACAGAGGTGTGGGGAATTTGCTATAAGCTGACAGTCTGCCCAACCCTCCATTTCACTTGCCTGACTAGGTTGCAAAAGGTTGTTAAACTGTGGTGCTGGATTGTTTACGCTACCCCCCAAGTTCCCCAGAAAGACTGGAGGCAAGTTTCTTCTATTCTTTGTTTGGTCTAAAGTTAAGATTTGCTAATGGCCTCACTTTGCCCTATAAACAAAGCAAGATGTGATTTTTAGGCGCGCTTTGTTCTTGCCAGCAGCAGTTACAGGGCCCTTCTGACCCCACATTTTCTTAATTCCACATATTTTCTTAATTCTGCACCATTTCCACTCGTGACCTGGAATTACTAGCTGCACAGGTTCGTGGCATGTGCCTTTATATATAAAGATAAATATACTCTATTATACCATTTCATTACGGAAATACCACTCTTTCTGTTAACACATCATTATTATATTTATTATTAACACATTATTATATTATTTTTAGATAAATACACCCAAATAAAATAGATAGATTTCTTAAAAAGAAGCATGATATTGAAGAATCTGATTCTGGAAGTGAGCAAAAGTTAGGTGTAAATAAAATAGGACTTGAAGGCTGATGGGCAGAATTTAATTTTAGCATTTTCCATCAGTTAACACTGAACAATATGATTGGATTAGAAACCCGTTCATGGAAGCTTCAAGTGATTTTGGTTTAACATTAACAGAAGAAGAAGAACTGGCAGCTATATCCACTTATCGTGGATTGATGGTTAAACATAAGGAATTATCTCTTGAAGCTTTTTGGATTTCTATAAAAGAAGAATATGTGGAAACATCTAAAAAAGCTTTGAACATTTCACTACAATTTTCAACATTCTATTTAGTGAATTAGGATTTTCTACCCTCAACACAGTTAAGAGTAAAAACAGAGGAATTCTTCAATGTATTGACGAGAAAATGAGAGTTTGCCTTTCAAATATATGCCCAAACATTGAAGAAATCACTAGGACACATCAGGCTCATTTTTCTCATAAACACAACAATGAAAAAACTTAACACATTTGCATCAGGACCTGCCGAATTTACTAAATCTTACTAAGAATGTATCTATATATATAAAAAGATAACTTTTTCGACATTTTTTTTAACCCTTCTTTTTTACAAATTCTAAAAAGCATAACTCAAAAAATGTAACATAAAAATGTTTTTTAATGTCAGAATAAATTTAATTTTGTCATATTTATTTCATTTAATTACCATAAAAGCATGCCTGGACTTTATATTTTTTCTTTAATATTTGACTTAATTATTATAACACATTTCTCAGAAATTTGTATATAGTGTGCCTACAAGTATTTGTAGGATTTTAAATGTGCCCCGACTTCAAAATGTTTGAGAACCACTGGGTTAAGGGATAGGAAACTTGTTAGGAGATTAGTGCATTGGAAACAATATTCAGGAATAAATTTGAGGATATAGTAAAGTTTCTGTATTTGAATAATTTCTAGCCTGAATTATTTCACAAGGTAGTGTTCAAAGATGTGCTAATATAAATATTCTAGGGGTTGTTTCAAATTGTCCTATGCTAGAGAACCTAATTTAAATTCCAAAATATTGTATCTGAAGAGTTCTAAATTTGTTCAAAAGGAAAGGGCCTTGAGCCAGACTGCCTCCATTTACCTCAGGTATGTTTGTTTATTCTAGGAGCTTTTGTTGAGAACCAACTGAGTACTAGGCTGAACATAGGCACTTTTCAGTAAATGTGCTTATAGTATGTGCCTACTGAGTCCCAGAAGAAGGTGGGGATTCTTCCCTTTAAGAGAGAAGCCTTCCTGGAAGAGAGCTTCTGGGGTTCAGGCAGTAGTGGGATTCAGCAGGTTTGCACCAGTTTGGCAGAACAGATACCTAATTTTTTTTTGAGTTTGGAGAACCAGTTGTTAAAATGGCATTTGTAACCAGGGTTCTCTCTAAGGTGCGGTCCTGGGCAGCTGTCCAATGTGGAAATCAAATTTACATTCCTTACTCTTTTTGGAGAGAAGAGAGCGGTAGAGAGAGAGAAGGGGGGAGGAGCAGGAAGCATCAACTCCCACATGTGCCATGATCAGGCAAACCCAGGGCCTTGAACTGGTGACCTCAGCGTTTCCAGGTCAACGCTTTATCCACTGCACCACCACACGTCAGGCACATTCCTTACTCTTTTTGAATGTTCATCTACACAGCAGCATATTCTAAGCGTCCGTAGTATAATGTTCATTCCATCCACAGGTGAAAATATTGCAAATAAAGACACCAAGAAGCAATATGGAAATATTTTAAATAACAGTTTTGTTGTTTTTTGTCAGGTATTAGTTCATATTTTTTCATTAATATTTTAAAACTCTTATAATCTAGTCTTGTGTACCTCTTTTATTGTTCTTATTTAAGTATTAAATGCATGAAATAATAAACTACCTTTTAGTAGATTTTTTTTTATACTTTAAAGGGTCATTAGGGTAGAGAACTGACAGTTAAATTATTTGAATCCCTTCACTGGCCTCAGGCCATGTGAAGTGAAAGCAAGGTGAGATATAGGATCATCTAGAGGCTTCTGACAAATGTTCTTTGGCCCTTTGCAAATATTTCCTCAAGTTGCTTATTTGAAATGTCCCTTTTTGAATTTTAAGGAGACGCTAAACACAGATATGTATTCGAGCCTGGCTTTTTAAAACTCTTTTGTTGTTTAGAGTGTGTCTTAAAATAGAAATATTTATGGTGAAATAAAGCATTTTCCTGTAACCTTTATGTGCTAGAAGAGTTCTTTAATTTTGTGTGAAATGCAGACCTTATATTATAGTTCAGGAAAAGTGAAGTGTGCATTTTCTCTGGCAGAAATGCCCTCTGTGCCCCCCACACCCTTTTAGTTCCTCAGTTTCTACATCTGCATTTTCTAAGGGTTTCCTTTTCCCTGCTTCTCTTATTTACGAATTTTGCATCAGTTTTTACTCTGTGCGTTCAGTGTAGTTGACGTTTGGACAAATTTGGCTATGACTTTAAACCCACATGGAAGCTATTTCAGTTCTTAAATACCCAAGGTCTTTGCTGTGGTTTCTCATATGTCTTTCCCAAGTTTCTAATAGTAACTTCCTCTGATCTTTCCGGTGGCAGCCAGGAGCTGCTTGTGTGATTCAGTTGCTCTTTGTAACTGTAATTTATTGAGTTTCCCTTTATTGGAAGACCTGGCTATTCTTGGACAGGAAAAGAGTTAGAATATAATGTATTTGATTTTATATTTTAAATCTCTTAGTCATTGTCAATGCATAAAACTTTTAGGGTTAGGGTAGGAGGTCTGTACAAATAGCAGTTACTTGTTTTTCTGAACCACTTGCTCTCAGAATTGTACCATGTTACGGAACCTCAGTAATAGCTTAGAATAGCATTTATCTAAGTACGTTGGTGCCCATATCTTAACGCTAGATATATAATGAAGTATGCTTTTTTCATGGCCCACTTCTTTGTGCTTTAGCCTTCTTTCCTCTTGGACAATAGTTCCTCCAATTAAAGCAAATGTTTAATAATTTGTCTACTAAATGTTCATTTTGAAATTTAAAAAACCTTAGAGTTGGAAGAAATCTGACAAATTCTTTACCATCCATTTGCTGAAGAAACACATTCAAGATTTGCTTGAACAATTCTATCAAAAGTGAACATCCTACCTCAGGAGAACCATATCATTGGTAAAAGTTCTAATTATACACTAAGCAGAAATACACTTCCTGTAGTTTCTACTCATTTATTCCATGCAGTTCTTTGTAACCAAATGGAATGTCTCTTTCTTGTGCACATTCAAAGTCAGTTACTATGGCTCACAAAGCCTTTTTCTTACAGTGCAAACATCCTTTGTCAATTCATACAACATAGTTTTCGGGACAATCATTGTTCATTTACTTCTTCAATTCACAAAAATGTTTGAGGAGTTATTCTGTGCTGGGTATTATGTTACTCTTTGAATTTGCAAAGGCAAGTACTAAGCAGACACTAAACTCAAAAAATTTATAGTGTAATGAAGAAAGTGTTTGGTGCAATTAACGCTAAACAAAAGTATATACTACACGCTGTAGTACACATAATGGATGCATTAAAGATGTTTTGTTTTCTTAAAGGATCTCCTAAATTGGTGGTTGAAGGAGAAGAGATATTTGCATTGAGCAATAGCAGAAGCATAGAAATCTAAAAGTGTGACACTTTAAGATGAAATATAAGAAGAGAGAAAACAGTATCTGGTGGAATAATGGGAGAGCAGACTAGAGAAGGGCCTGTAGTTTATAGACAGGACCCAGACCAAAAAGACCCTTATGTGCTTAATGGTGTTGGAACTTTATACTGAGCACTATAGATAGTCACTGAAGTATTTTAAACAGGGAAGCAACTTAATAACTCTTGCTTTTCAGTCAGATCACCTGGCAGCAGGTAAAGGGAGAATGAGTGAAAGTAAAGCAGACCTAGAATTGAGGAGCCTATTTAGGCTTTGGTGATTCAGGGAGACTTGGAGAGTGGGTCTTAAGTAAAAAAGCAGAAAGAGGGACAGGGAGGGAGAAAGAGGAAAAGGAAAGAAAGGAAAGACAGGAAAAAAGACAGAAGGGAAGAAAGAAAAGACACAGTGAGAATGAGAGAGAGAAGGAGAATATGAGTGAACACAAGAAGTTGTCCTGGTTTTCAAAATTTCAAATTTCATGATTCTTTTAAAAGAACTATGCTAAACAGGTCTCCTCTCTTCCCCACATTTGCAGTTGATTTTTAAAGACCTTTTTGTTTGTTTGTTTAGAGCAGCTTTAGGTTCACAGTAAAAGGGAGAGAGAGTTATAGAGGTTTTCCATATGACTTTTGCCTCCCTCCCTTTGTAGCCTCCTCCATTGTCAACATCACTCACCAGAATGATATACTTTATAGCCAAGGATGAACCTACATTAATATTTTATAATCACCCAAAGTCCATGGTTCACATTATAATTCACTCTTGGTGTTGTATATTCTCTGAATATTGACAAATGTATAATCATTATGGTATCATCGGAGTATTTTCACTGCCCAAAAAACCTTTCTGCTCTGCCTGTTATTCTTTCCCTCGCCAGCTCTCCCCAGTAACCTGATCTTTTTATTGTCTCCATAGTTTTGGCTTTTCCAAAATTTCATATAGTTGAAATCATACAGTATGTAGCCTTCTCAGATTGGCTTCTTTCACATAGTAATAGACATTTAAGTTTGTTCCATGTCCTTCCATGGCTTGATAACTCATTACTTTTGTATGTTGAATAATATTTTATCATCTGGATGTACCATATTTTATTCATCCATCTATTCATAATTGCTGATTTCCTCTCAGCCTTTTGGCTAAAATAAAAAGTGTATTCATAACTGCCAAAACTTGGTTGCTTCCAAGTTTATAAATAAAACTCCTATAAACATCCCTGTGCAGGATTGTGAGTGAACACAAAACTTCTCTGGATAAATACTAAGGAGTATGATTGCTGGATCATAGGGTTAGAATGTATTTAGTTTTGTAAGAAACTGCCAAACTGTCTTCAAAGTAGGCATACCACTTTGCATTCCCACCAGCAATGAGAGTTTCTATTGCTCCACATCATTGCCAGCATTTGGTGGTGTCAGTGTTTTGGATTTGGAGTATTCTAATAGGTGTGTAATGGTATCTTAGTGGTGTTTAAATTTGCATTTCCCTGATGACATATGTATGATGTAAAGCTTCATATGTCATCAAGGAAATGCAAATATATTTATTTGACATCTGTATATCTTCTTTGGTAAAGTAATTATTGAGGTCTTTGGCCCATTTTTAAATTAGGTTGCTTTCTTAATTGTTGAGTTTTAAGAGTTCTTTGTATATTTGGATAACAGTCCTTTATCAAATGTGTCTTGAAAATGTTTTCCCTCAGTTTGTGGCTTGTCTTCTGATTCTCTTGATATTGTCTTTCACAGAGAAGTTTCTGCTTTTAATGAAGTCCAACTTATCAGTTACTTTTTTCATGGCTCTTGTCTTTGGTGTTGTATTGAAAAGGGCATCATCACACAGAGGTCATCTAGATTTTCTCCTAAGTTACCTTCCAGGAGTTTTATAGCTATTCATTTGGCATTTAGGCCTGTGACCCATTTTGAATAAAGTTTTGTGGAGTTTTAAATTCTCAGAGTTGTACACATTGAGCCCCAACAATTTGTCAATTACAATTCACATCTTCCTGGTGCTAATTCCCCTTTTGGGAACCAACCATAGGGAACCATGACTTTTCACCTGTTGGTCTCTTCAATTTTTGGGACAATGGTTTGTCTTCGCCCCTTGTCCTCCTTTCACTTACAGATCCAAGGAAAGTTGTTTACTTTTCAGTTAGGACAAAATGTCAACCCATACTCCTTACATGCAGAACTAGAAACTGGAAGTTTCAGTTGATTCTTTAGATGAAAATCTAGGTTTTACATTCAGCCATATTTCAAGTTATCTTATGACATATAACTCATGGTTCACCAAATTTTTACTCTCTAATCAACCCCCCCTTGTCATCCATAGATACAAACATACATTCTAAGTTTTTAACCAAGTTATTAATAAAAGATGATAAATAGGGCAAAAACATTAATTATTGAATTTTAACAGTCATGAGTGATCTTCTAGGCATGCGTGCACAGTATGTGTGCACGTGTTTGTGCATGTGCACTCTTGCAGGGTAGGGATGAGAGTTACAAAGACATACTTTTCCTGTCTAAAACTTGTAGGCTCACATTTAGAGCTCAGATAAAATATTTTATTAAAAGATCCTGGGATGGGATGTATAGTTTGGATGAATTTTGCTGCTGTGAGCGCCTATAATATTCCCAGGCTGTGGCCCTCTCATTAGGAAAATCAGATGTATTTCTTACTCTCTAATGACAAATAGAGATGGTATAAGAATTTCTTCGCTGTTAATTTACAAAAATTCCAGAGAAATCTCCTGATAAAGGCTTGATTTAAAAATCCTATTTTTGCCTGACCAGGCGGTGGCACAGTGGGTAGAGCATCGAACTGGGATGTGGAGGACCCAGGTTTGAGACCCCGAGGTTGCCAGCTTGAGCACAGGCTCTTCTGGTTTGAACAAGGCTCACAAGCTTGAGCCCAAGGTCACTGGCTCGAGCAAGGAGTCATTCGGTCTGCTGTAAACCCCCGGTCAAAGCACATATGAGAAATCAATCAATGAACAACTAAGGAACCGTAACAAAGAATTGATGTTTTTCATCTCTCTCCCTTCCTGTCTGTCCGTCCCTATCTGTCCCTCTCTCTGACTCTTTCTGTCTCTGCAACAAAAAACAAACAAAAAACCAGAAAACAATAAAAATTCTGTTTTAAGGTATTTAGTAAGATGGTCTTCTATGAGCTTCAGTTTATAATATGTTAAACATAAATTTTGGAAAATGACCATTGATATTCCTTTCTTTAGAGAAAAATTCTACTTTTCTCTTGATGAGTTGAATAAATGCTATTTTGTTTAAAGCACATTGATTTCAACTTCAGGTGTCTGAAGAAGTCTAAATATTACCAAACAATGAAATACTTGTTGAACCAATTAAGGGATGTGAATGCCATTTTTCTGAAAACTAATGGCAAGATAAACTATGAAACTCACCAGTACACTTTCATTGGATTTCATTTAAAAGAACTACTAGACAGAGGTTTTGGACCAAGACCTTTATTATAGACTTTCTTCCCAAAGCAAATGTTTTCTAAGTTTTGGAGTTTAGCAAAAAAAAAAAAAGGGTTTGTTATGTAAAACCCAGATACGTTTAACCATAGCAAGAAGAGCAGGATTTTTACTATGTGTAAAGAAGACATGTAGGAGTTCTCAAGATTTCCTTTGGAAAATTGTTATTGCAGAATTATAAAACTAATTAAAACAGTCCTTTTTAACTTTGAAAGTCAAAGTTTTAATTAGGGTGATACTAATAAAAAATTTGGAAGCAGATGAGGGTTAGCTTTTCTACTCTATTGCCCATATGGACCCTGTCTTGGGTTGCCTTCCCATCTCTCACCTCACTATCAAACCTTTGGGCAGCAAACTTCAGGATGGTTTCTTTCAAGTTGCAGATTCTCTTCTCTTCATGGCACTGTGCCTTTAATTCCTATCTCTGTTAAAGCAATGGAAATGATAACAAAAACCATTATACTATAGCACTAGCTTTGTGTGTGTGTGTGTGTGCCATATTCCACTGAGAATTTTCAAATAAAGATGTCATATTACCACACAACAGAAGAAGAAATTTTTTTCTTTTGTAATCATCAAACCTATGGTTGCTGGTTTATGGTAAGAGAAACTTTACTAATGTTATATGGGTTCAACACTTGGTTTTGCTGGGCTGGATCAGCCAGAAGGTAGACACCAGTGAAGAGCATGGTGATCCACATCAATAGGCAGTTAAGTGTGGGAGTCACATCTACTGAAACTTCTCCAAGTGAAAGCAAATGCTTCTTGTGTTCTAGCACAATTGTACCTCTGTAAGACATGGATTCAAAGGAAACACCAGCCATTAATCCTGGGTAATGGAATAGTTATAAGGGGTTAATGAGATGTCTAGTATTGCCCTGGTGGTAGCTTATTATACTTGACATAGGTGTGGGACAGCCTTCTCCTAAACAAGCTAGATGCACTGTAAAGTATTTATGTCAATATGTTTGCCACCTGTTTTACATGTCAGGTTGACCAAACTCCTCCTTTCAATGTCTATCTACCTTTATTGAATGACCCAGCCACATCCAACCAAATACCCAGTGATGTTAATGCACCACACATAGTATGATGTCATCCTTGACTTGTCCTTTGAGCATTTCTCTAACTGTAGGACTCTTCCTTGGTACACATAATTTATATAAATTTTCTCTTCTGCAAGACATAAGCCCTGTTACATCTACCTAACCCCATGGACCATTATTAGCTAGGTTACCAAGCCCACAACACAATTATTGGACCAATAAAGCATGATAGTATTTTTCGTGTATGAATCCTGTAAATCAGAAGGATAAATAAACATTACAAGCTTATTGAATCCACAGATATTTTCTAAGAGTAAACATTTTTGAAAGGACCAGATATCAAGGACCATTTGGTTTGGCTCAAATATGCTCATGGATATCCTTGACAGGACCAAATTTCAAGGACCTTTTGGTTTGGACTAAGTGTCTCCTTAAATGTTCTGGACGGTATCAAATTTCAAAGATCTTTTGGCATGGACCAAATGTCTCAATGGATATTTTGAATAGAATAAATTGTCCACTAATTATACATGAATCCATGTGTTTATTTGTTGGTGGGGGGACTTTCTTTGAAATTTTGCTCTATTCTAGGCAAATGGCTTCTTCATGTATGTGAGGCTAAGGAGAGGACCTCAGGAATTATGACAATGAACAAAATCTTCCTCCATCCCTCCTGTCAATGGCTTTGATTGTTGGCAGCAATACCACAGTGACTCAAAGAAAAAAGGATTAGACTAGAATTTTAAGGATTACTCACACTTTTGTGCAGATAACCATCCAAGTATTATTAGGAAAAGGGAACTCTTCAATAACAGTGTGACAGAGCCAAGACTTTTGGTGGTTTGGAACTGTGTTCTAGGGATATTTTGTTTTTTACTGGACACTCATTTTGAAAGTTGTAGGATCTTCTTTTCTGTGATGGGCTCTTCATAGAAATAGATTCTCTGAGAGTTGATTAGTGGACAATTTCCCCACATGTGTAAGAGGAAAGAATAATTTTTTAATATGATCATTGATTTGGTGTGAATAAGATGACTGGTGAAAGGAGAGCATGCTCTGAAGACTAGGGACCTCTCTTTCATTAATGATGAGGTTGTGGAAAGAGCTAAGATCTAAGAATCAAAAGAACCATGCTTTAATCGTAGTTCTGCTGGTGATTATCTAACTGACTTTAGGAAAAAGTGCTTCTGTGGAGATATGACATAAGAAAGATTATG
The DNA here is from genome assembly GCA_037038555.1 of Rhynchonycteris naso. NCBI lineage: Eukaryota > Metazoa > Chordata > Mammalia > Chiroptera > Emballonuridae > Rhynchonycteris > Rhynchonycteris naso. The sequence goes on along the minus strand of CM072995.1, from coordinate 271,276,241 downwards.
CCTTTCACTGCCTACATAAAATGATCACAATATCTGCTTTTTCAGAGTAGTTTATAAAATGAGTAACATCTTGCCATTCTAACAGCTAGATGGCACCACTGCTTCTAATATTTGCTTGAATAATTTGAACTTAATTGCAGCTGACGCTGAATGTGTTGTGCTTCTTTTCCTCCATGATAGCTTTGGCCAAAAGGTGTAACTCTTAGATCGAAAGGAATGTAACTACATTGCTTTGAAACACTATGGTTCTTTTCATAGAAGCTTCATCATTGATAAACAAGTCTTTGAGAAAACCAAAAGCCATCCTTTCTCTGAGGATAGAATCACTGTATTGTAATCATCCCTTGGGTCTTAGTTGCCCTAGTTTCATCAGAGTTCTCTCTTTGCACCCCAGATGACAGGCCTTGCCCAAGGGACTGAAACTATGTGAGGAGAGTTGTATTTATTTAAGAAGATTCTGTCCTTACCCCATCTCCAGATCGGGGGAAGAAACCTAGACAGTTACAAGCTGTGCTTTGTTGATTGTTGAATCATGGATTTTAGCAATCTTCTGAACAAGCCAACTTTTGCATTTTACAACTAAGTAGTTGAGATCCAGAAATAATAAACAGGCTTTGCTTGCAATAAAGAAAAAAAAAAAAGAAAACTCTACAAGGAAAAAAGCCCAGTTCTGTTTACTAGTCAAGTCAAAATAAATATCAGTTTGGGTACATAATCATCCTGGGACAAAAAGATTTTTTTAAAGATAAGCACCCATTGGACTTCAAAAAGTTCAAATATGAAATGAAGCTGTCTGCAAAATACCTATTATGCAAACATTTTGGCTACTCAACTAGTGTTGTAAGCAATGCAAAAGGAAGACTGGGGGGTTTTGTAAAATAAGTTCTTTTTGGTGCATAAAGCCCAATGGATTAACAGTATTAGTCTAAAGGGGATGTTGTGGATATTTCTTGATAAAGTTGGTGCTCTACCACCCAGTACTGCACCAGCTGGATTGCTCAGGTGAAAGGTTCATATCAAGCAGTCACTTCTGGAACATGGGCTGTGAATGGAGATATGACTATGTGTACGGGATCAGCTCTAGCCAGGAAAAATGTGCACATCATTAAACACGTGACTGCATTCCAATACTCACTGTGCATTCACTGCTGTCTTTTATAAAGCAAGTTTTTCAAGTTTCATCATTTAGGATCTCTGAGCTCTAGATATACAATCTTACACTTAACAGAACAGTAAGGAACAACCTAGTAAACAATGCAATTAAAACATGGCAGTGATTACTGAGATATATCTTTAAAGCTACCTTATTGTTCTATGTGTATTTTATTTATTTAATTAATTGATTTTTAGATATTGAACCATCCTTGCTTCCCTGAAGTGAATGCCACTTGATCACAGTTATGATCCTTCTAATGTATTATTGCATTTGATTTGCTAGTATTTTGTTGATGATTTCTACATCTATATTTATCAGAGACATTAGCCTGTAATTTCCTTTCTTGTGCGTGATGTCTTTGCCTGGTTTTGGTATCATGATAATGATGGTTTCATAAAATGAGTAAGGAAGCATTCCTTCCTCTTCAATTTTTGGAAAAATTTGAAAAGGATAGGTATTAAACCTTTTTCAAATGTTTGATAGAATTTACCAGTGAAGCTCTCTGGTCCTGAACTTTTTTTAAGGTGAAGGGAGAAAAGGGGAGTATTTTTATTTGTTTCTGTTTTCTTACTAGTAATCAGTCTATTCAGGTTTTCTATCTCTTCATTATTCCATCTAGGAAAGTTATATGTATCTAAGAATTTGTCCATTTCTTCTAGGTTGTCCAATTAGATGGTGTATAGCCTTTCATAGTATACTTTTTATAGTCCTTTGTATTTCTGTGGTATTTGTTGTAACTTCTCTTTCATTTATAATTTTTATTTGTGTCTCTTTTTTCCTTAGTGAATCCAGGTAAAGGTTTGTTGATTTTGTTTATAATTTTAAAGTATCAGCTCTTTGTTTTATTAATTTTTCCTATTGTCTTTTTGTTCTCTATTTCAGTTATTTTCACTCTAATTTTTAAAATTTCTTTTTATTTATTCATTTTAGAGAAGAGAGACGGGGGCGGGGGAGGAGCAGGGAGCATCAACTCCCACATGTGCCTTGACCAGACCAGTGCAGGGTTTTGAACCGGTGACTTCAATGTTCCCAGGTCGATGCTTTCTCCACTGCACCACCACAGGTCAGACTCCACTCTAATTTTTATTATTTCTTTTTTCCTGATGATTTGGGGGTCATTTCTTTTTCTTTTTGTAGTTCCTTCAGTTGTAATGTTAGCTTGTTTGAGATTTTTCTTGTTTTTTGAGGTAGGCCTATTTGCTATAAATTTTCCTCTTACTACTACTTCTGTTGCATCCCAAAGATTTTGGTATGTTGTATTTTCATTTTCATTTGTCTTTATGTATCTTTTGATTTCTTCTTTCATTTCATCATTGACCAGATAGTTGTTCAGTAGCATGTTGTTAGTCTCCACATACTTGTGATTTTTCCAGCTTTCTTCTTGCAGTTGATTTTTAGTTTCATATCATTGTGGCCAGAGAAGATGCTTGATATGACTTTAACCTTCTTAAATTTATTGAGACTTGTTTTGTGTCTCAAAATATTGGTTATCTTTGAGACTGTTCCATGTGCACTTGAGAAGAATGTGTATTCAGTAGCTTTGAGATGGAAAGTTCTACAAACATGGTCTAATATGTAATTTAAGGTTAATATTTTCTTTTTACTTCCTGCTGGAGGGTCTATCCATTGATGTAAATAAGGTGTTAAAGTCTCCTATTATGAATGTGTTACTGTTTATTTCTCCCTTTAGCTCTGTTAATAATTGCTTTATATATTCTGAGCCTCCTATGCTGGGTACATATATATTAAAAAATATGTCTTCTTGATGGATTGTTCCCTTTTTCATTACAAAATGCTCATCTTTGTATCTTAACATTTTTTTGTCCTGAAATCAATTTTGTCTGATATATATATGGCTACACCCACTTTTTTCTAAATACCATTTACTTGAAGTATCACTTTTCATCCTTCTATTTGAACCTATCTTTGGTTCTGGAATTGAGATGGGCCCCTTAAAGGCAGCATATAGTCAGGTTTTATTTTTTAATTCATTCAGTTACTCTGTGCCTTTGATTGGTGAGTTTAGTTCATTTATATTAAGGGTGATTATTGATACATGAGGACTTCCTGCAGCCATTTTATCTTTTGTTTTCTAATTGCTCTGTATCTTCATTGTTTTCCTTGTGTTTATGTCTGCTATTTTAGTTGGGTGATTTCTATGACATTTTTATCTGTTTTCTATTTTTTTTTATGTTTTCTTTCAGCTTTGGATTTTTATTTTGTGGTTACCATGAGCTTTGTATGTAATGTCTCAAAAACAAAATCATTCTTTTTCTTCAGATAGCATCTCATATGTGCCTATATGAGTTCTATCTTTTTTCTCCTCTACTTTTATGTTTTTGTTGTTACAAATTGTACCTTTTAATGCTGTAGTTTTATTACCAAATTGCAGTAACTATTGTAATTTTTAACACATTTTTCCTCTTTAACCTTTTTTTTATATATATATTTTTTATTATTATTAATTCTAATGGGGTGACATCAATAAATCAGGGTACATATGTACAATGAAAACATCTCCAGGTTATCCTATCATTCAATTGTGTGCATACCCATCACCAAAAGTCAAATTGTCCTCTGTCACCTTCAATCTGGTTTTCCCTGTGTCCCTCCCCTCCTCCCTATCCCACTCTTCCCTCCCTCCCCCATCCCAAAACCACCACTCTCTTGTCCATGTCTCATATCCTCACTTTCATGTCCTACCTATGTCTGTAATCGTGCTGTTCTCAGTTTTTCTTTTTTTCTGATTTACTTATTTCACTCCGTATAATGTTATCAAGGTCCATCCATTTTGTTATAAATGATCCGATGTCATCGTTTCTTATGGCTGAGTAGTATTCCATAGTATATATGTACCATAGCTTTTTAATCCACTCGTCTTCTGACGGACACTTGGGCTGGTTCCAGATCTTCGCTATTGTGAACAATGCTGCCACGAACATGGGGGCGCATTTCTTCTTTTCGAACAGTGCTATGGTGTTCTTAGGGTATATTCCTAAAAGTGGGATAGCTGGGTCAAAAGGCAGTTCGATTTTTAATTTTCTGAGGAATCTCCAAACTGTTTTCCACAGTGGCTGCACCAGTCTGCATTCCCACCAGCAGTGCAGAAGGGTTCCCTTTTCTCCACATCCTCGCCAGCACTTATTCTGTGTTGTTTTGCTGATAAGTGCCATTCTGACTGGTGTGAGGTGATATCTCATTGTGGTTTTAATTTGCATTTCTCTAATGATTAGTGATGTTGAGCATTTTTTCATATGCCTATTGGCCATCTGTATGTCCTCTTTGGAGAAATTTCTATTCATTTCTTTTGCCCATTTTTTGATTGGGTTGTTTGTCTTCCTGGTGTTGCTTTTTATAAGTTCTTTATAAATTTTAGTTATTAACCCCTTATCAGATGTGCTGTCAAATATGTTCTCCCATTGTGTGGTTTGTCTTTTTATTCTGTTCCTATTGTCTTTAGCTGTGCAAAAACTTTTTAGTTTGATATAGTCCCATTTGTTTATCTTGCCTTTTATTTCAGTTGCCCATGAAGATAAATCGGCAAATATACCGCTGCTACAGATGTCGGAGAGCTTGCTGCCTATGTTTTCTTCTAAGATGCTTATGGTTTCACGGCTTACATTTAAGTCTTTTATCCATTTTGAGTTTGTTTTTGTGAATGGTGTAAGTTGATGGTCTAGTTTCATTTTTTTGCAGGTAGATGTCCAATTTTCCCAACACCATTTGTTAAAGAGGCTGTCTTTACTCCATTGTATGTTCTTTCCTCTTTTGTCAAATATCAGTTGTCCATAAAGCTGTGGGTTTATTTCTGGGTTCTCTGTTCTGTTCCATTGATCTATGTGCCTGTTCTTATGCCAGTACCAGGCTGTCTTGAGTATAATGGCCTTGTAGTAAACCTTGATATCAGGAAGAGTGATACCTCCTGCTTTATTTTTTCTTTTTAAGATTGCTGAGGCTATTGGTGTTCTTTTTTGGTTCCATATAAATTTTTGGAATATGTGTTCTATATCTTTGAAGTATGTCATTGGTATTTTAATTGGTATTGCATTGAATTTATAAATTGCTTTGGGTAATATAGACATTTTAATGATGTTTATTCTTCCTAGCCATGAGCACGGTATGTGCTTCCACTTGTTTGTATCTTCCTTGATTTCTTTTATCAATGTTCTATAATTTTCCGAGTACAAGTCCTTAACCTCCTTGGTTAAATTTACTCCTAGGTACTTTATTTTTTTGGCTGCAATAGTGAAGGGGATTGTTTCCTTAAGTTCTTTTGCTGATATTTCATTGTTGGTGTATAGAAATGCCTCTGATTTCTGAGTATTAATTTTATATCCTGCCACCTTGCTGAAATCATTTATAAGGTCCAGTAGTTTTTTGACTGAGACTTTAGGGTTTTCAATATACAATATCATATCATCTGCAAATAATGACAGTTTTATTTCTTCTTTTCCAATTTGTATGCCTTTTATTTCTTCTTCTTGTCTGATTGCTGTAGCTAGGACTTCCAGAACTATGTTGAATAAGATTGGTGAAAGTGGGCAACCCTGCCTGGTTCCTGATCTTCAGGGGATTGCTTTTAATCTTTGTCCATTTAGTATGATGTTTGCTGTCGGTTTATCGTAGATGGCCTTTATCATGTTAAGGAATGATCCCTGTATTCCCACTTTACTGAGAGTTTTGAGCATGAATGGGTGCTGGATTTTATCAAATGCCTTTTCTGCATCTATTGAAATTATCATGTGATTTTTGTCCTTCCTTTTATGTGGTGAATCACATTGATTGATTTGCGAATATTGAACGAGCCTTGCCTCTCCAGAATAAATGCCACTTGATCGTGGTGTATGATTTTTTTCATATATTGCTGGATCCGGTTGGCTAATATTTTGTTGAGAATTTTAGCGTCTAAATTCATCAGGGATATAGGCCTATAATTTTCTTTCTTTGTGTTGTCTTTGCCCGGTTTTGGGATCAGAATTATGCTCGCCTCATAAAAGGAGTTTGGAAGTCTTCCTTCCTCTTGAATTTTTTGAAATAGCTTCAGGAGAATAGGAGTTAGTTCTTCTTTGAATTTTTGATAGAATTCACTTGTGAAGCCATCAGGCCCAGGACTTTTCTTTGTTGGGAGTTTTTTGATAACTGTTTCGATCTCATTTGCTGTAATTGGTCTGTTTAGGTGTTCTGATTCTTCCAGATTGATTTTTGGAAGGTTATATGATTCAAGAAATTTGTCCATTTCACCAAGATTGTCTAATTTTTTGGCATAGACTTCTTCATAGTATTTTCTTACAATGCTTTGTATTTTTGTTGTGTCAGTTGTTATTTCTCCACTGTCTTTTCTAATTTTATTTATTTGAGTCCTCTCTCTTTTTTTCTTGGTGAGTCTAGTTAAAGGTTCATCAATCTTGTTTACCTTTTCAAAGAACCAGCTTCTTGTTTCATTGATCCTCTGTATTGTTTCCTTTGCCTCTATGTCATTTATTTCTGCTCTGACCTTTATTATTTCCTTCCTTCTACTTGTCTGGGGTTTTATTTGTTGTTGTTTTTCTAGTTCTTTTAGATGCAGGGTCAGGTTGCTTATTTGAGCTTTTTCTAGCTTCTTATGATATGCCTGTAGTGCAATAACTTCCCTCTCAGAACTGCTTTTGCTGTGTCCCATTAATTTTGAGCTGATGTATGCTCATTATCATTTGTTTCTAGAAACTTTTTTATTTCTTCTTTGATCTCATTGTTAATCCATTCATTATTTAATAACATGCTATTTAGTTTCCAAGTGTTTGAGTATTTTTCATTTTTTCTTTTGTGGTTAATTTCTAGTTTCATGGCATTGTGATCAGAAAAAATGCTTGATATGATTTCAATCTTCTTAAATTTATTGAGACCATTTTTGTGTCCTAACATGTGGTCTATCCTAGAAAACGTACCATGAGCGCTTGAGAAGAATGTATATTTTACTGCTTTAGGGTGAAAAGTTCTGAAGATATCTATTAAATCAAGTTGATCTAGTGTATCCTTTAAGTCTGCTGTTTCTTTATTAATTTTCTTTCTTGAGGATCTATCCAGTGTTGTTAGAGGGGTATTGAAATCCCCTACTATGATAGTATTGCTGTTAATCTCGCCCTTTATATCCATCAAAGTCTGCTTTATGTATGTCGGGGCTCCTATATTTGGTGCATAGATATTTACAATAGTTATATCTTCCTGTTTACTTGTTCCCTTTATCATTATGTAGTGTCCTTCTTTATCTCTTACTACAGCCTTTGTTTTAAAGTCCATTTTGTCTGATATAAGTATTGCTACCCCTGCTTTTATTTCATTTCCATTTGCATGAAATATTTTTTTCCATCCTTTTACCTTCAGTCTATGAGCATCTTTTGTTTTAAGGTGTGTCTCTTGTAGACAGCATATGTATGGGTCCTGTTTCTTTATCCATGCAGCTACCCTATGTCTTTTGATTGGATCATTTAATCCATTTACATTTAAGGTTATTATTGATATGTAGTTGTTTATTGCCATTTTATTCTTTAAAGCTGTATTCTTCTTTTGCTCTATTCATTCCTCCCTTTAAACTGTTCACAAGAGGCCCCTTAGTATCTCTTGCAGAATTGGTTTGGTTTTTATGAATTCCTTGAGGCTTTCTTTTTCTGGGAAGCTCTTTATTTCTCCTTCAATTTTAAACGTTAGCCTTGCTGGATAAAGTAGTCTTGGTTGTAGGTTCTTGTTCTGCATTACTTTGATTATATCTTGCCATTCCCTTCTGGCCTCAAGTGTTTCTGTTGAGAAGTCCGATGTCATCCTTATGGGGGCTCCTTTGTAGGTGATAGCCTTTTTTTCTCTAGCAGCTTTTAAAATTTTTTCTTTATCCATTAGCTTTGGTATTTTAACTATGATGTGTCTTGGTGTAGATCTTTTTGGGTTTCTCCTTAATGGAGTTCTGTGTGCTTCTTGAACGTGTGGAGTGTTTCCCAGCCTTAATTTAGGAAAGTTTTCTGCTATGGTTTGATTGAACAAAGTTTCCATTTCCTGTCCTCTCTCCTCCTCTTCAGGCACCCCTATGATGCGAATGTTGTTTCTCTTCATGTTGTCACAAAGCTCCCTTAGAGTTTCCTCACATTTTTTAAGTCTCTTTTCCTTTTTCTTCTCTGCTTCTGTGCCTTTGTTTATTGTGTCCTCTAACTCGCTTATTCGATCCTCAGCGTCATCCATCCTGCTTTTAATTCCTTCCATTGTGGTCTTCCGTTCTGATACTGTATTTGTCATTTCTGTCTGATTCCTTTTTATTATTTCAATTTCATTTTTTATACTTGTTATCTCTTTATTTAGGTGTTCATAATGACTATCCATTGTTTCTCTAATTTCTTTGAACATCCTAACTATCATTATTCTAAATTCTGCTTCTGGTAATTTGGTTATATCTGGTTCATTCAGGTCCTTCTCTGGGGATTTCTCTTGATTCATTTGGTTTGCATTCCTCTGCCTGCCCATTTTTTCTGTGTATAAGCAAGTTGTGGCCACTGGAGTCCAGTAGGTGTTGCCTTTGTGTTCTCTGGGTGTGGTCTATCTGCAGGCCCCCCACCCCCTCTGCCGGTGCCTAGGGTGGTTGGGTATGAGCGTTGCCAGCGCCGGCGCACTGTGGCTTTTGCTATGATTTCTGCCTCTCCTCCGTGGGAGGGGCAGTGACTGAAGCCACAAGATTAGCACCAAGGGTAGAGGTGAGCACCTTTGCTCAGCTGTGGACCCAGCCTATTTCCGGACTTCCGCCCAGAACCAGCAGTCGGAGCCTGCTCGCTACAGTTCCGCGGGTTAGGCGGGGCTTTTGACGTGCTCTCAGCTGTAAGCTTTTGCCTGTCCAGAGCTTTAGCCCCGCCCTCGAGGCCAGGGCCCTTCTGCGCAGGGTCGGAAACCAAGGTTTATTGGGGCGGGTGTGTTTGCTGGCTTCCGCTGAGCTGCGTACTTCCGCTCCTCCCGGACTCTACCCCGCCCCGGCGTTCGGAGCCCGCTTGTGCACGTATGAATTCTATCTGGGGTTTCTCCAGCCGGGCGGGGATAGTAGCGTGGGCTCAGCTGCGAGCCTCCACTTGTCTCGGGGTCCACCCCGTTCCCGCACTCGCGCACGTATACTGGCCAACCGCGGTTTCTCCGGCCGGGGGCGGGGGGGGGGGTGTGTGTGTGACTGGTAGCGTCAGCTCAGCCACGGGCCCCTGCCCGTACCTGGTCCCAGCCCGGTCCCCACGGTCAGGGCTGGCTTGCGCAGGGCCTGCCCGTTCCTGGCCTCCCGCTTTGTCCCCGTAAGTGGGATGAAAGGCGGGCCCGCAGCTTTTGGACCGCTTTCGCGGTCCCCTCTGACCCTCTGGGCTAGACCGATCTCCCACCGGCTTGGCCTCTGCCCACACCGACAGAACCGCCTTTCAGCGTCCTGCCGCCCCAAAACCTTAAGCAGCCCTCAGCAGAGTAGGAAGGGACCTAATACTCCACACTGTAGGCCTGGGAGCTCCCTCACTTGTTTCACAGCTCAAAACTGTTCAAACGCCTCTTCTAGGCTCTAGGACTGGAGGCTGGGGCTTGGTTCCTGGGACCCAGGTCCCTCCTTCTCCGCCAAACTCTCCTCCCGCCACACGGGTCTCTCCGGGCTGCCGTTTGCTCCGGGGAGCTGGGCAGCCCTCTTCGCGTTTTCGCTATTCCTACCAGTCTCAATGTGGCTTCTTCTGTGTTCCTTGGTTGAAGAGTCCACTTAGTTTTGTTCAAAGTTGGTTTATCCCAGTGATGGTTCTTAAAATTGAGTTATAATCCACTTTGGTTCTGGGAGTTGGATGTTGGTACGTCCGCCTACTCCGTCGCCATCTTGCTCCCTCTCCTCTTTAACCTTTATGTTATAATTAAGTGTTTAACATTTTATTTTGAGTTAAAATTTTTCTGCTTTTTTCCGTCACCTTACTCAAACTTTTGTCTTTTTGTTTCTGGTAAAGAGCTCCTATCAGTTCTTGTAATAGAAGTCTTGGGATAATAAATTCCCTCGGTTTTTGTTTGGAAAAGCTTTTATTTCTCCTTCATATGTAAAAGATAATTTTGCTGGTTATTTTATTCTTGGTTGGTGTTTTCTATCTTTTAATATTTTGAATATACTAGTCCTTCTCTCCTGACCTGTAGGATTTGGGCTGAGAAATCTGACACTGTTTCGTTTATAGCTTATTGTCTTTTCTAACCTGGCTGCTTTGAGAATTCTCTATCATGAACTGCTGACAAATTTAATATAATGAGTATTAGAGAAGGTCTTTTTACATTGAGGTAATTTCGTGTTCTATGAGCCTCTTGTACTTGGAAGTTCAATTTCTTTCCTAGGCCTGGGAAGTTCTCATCAGTATTTCTTTGAATAGGCTCTCTGTTTCTTTATCCCTCTCTTCTCCTCTGGGATGCCAATTATCCTTATGTTGCCCTTTCTAATGAGGTCAGATAGTTCTTATTTAAAATAAAATCTCAGTACTCCCTGCTTCCATCTGAATCTTTAGATTTTTATCTTTGAGCTTGCTAATTTTCTCTTCCATTTAGTGTACTGTATTTTCAATGCTTTCTAATGTATTCTTGGTCTCATTTGAGTTTTTAGCTCTAGAAGTTTAGTTCTTTTATGTAGTTTCATTTGTTTGTTAAAGTACTCCTTCTGTGCTCTAATTTTATGCTTGAGCTCATTGAACTGTCTTTCTGAGTTGTCTTTTATCTCCTTATGTTTCTTCACAATTGCTATTTTGAATTATTTACCTTTTAGATCATAATCTTCTATAACTTTGAAGGTTGTTTTCTTTTTCTTTTCTTTTTTTTAAAATGTAATTTTCTTTTTCTGTTACCATGTTATCCTGGTGGATCATAGTGCTTGATGGTTTATCCCTGGGTCACAGCATTTGAATTAGTAGTGAACACCTTTCTTATTTAGGCATCATTTTGAATTTAACGATTTAGCAGGTTAATCAGAGGTCTTTTTTTTTGTTTTCCAGTAGATGGTGCTATAGTGCAAATATTTGTTGTTGTTGTTGTTGTTTTTACCTGCGCTTTCACCTCTAGAGTGTTGCTGGGGAATGAGGGTTTGCTGTGGTCATGGGGATTACTACCTGGGTGATTAGGGGTAGTGGGTGTCTTACTTGTTTCCAAGTTGCCTCACTCTCTGGGCACGCCAACTGTGGGAGTGGGATGTGGCAGGTGGAAAGATTCAGAAACCTGCTGCATTGGTATCTGGATCCCAGTGGTCACTGGTGTTGAAGACACCTTTCTGCTGCTGCTTCTGGGCTTCTCCAAAACCCATTTGAGGAAAGGAGTGCTGATATTGCTTTTGCTCCTCTTACCTTCCATTGGGTTGTAATATGAGGACTGCATTCCTATTCCACCACCACCATGTTAGCTGGGGTCATGAGCTCCACTGCACCAGCTCAGCTGGGATAATGCAGCTGTGAGCACTGTTTCTTTCCCTCCTTGTTCTACCACTCCCACCTCTAGGTGAATGTCAGGCCTGCTAGTGTGGAAAGCACAGGACCTCTGACTGTGTTAAAGATGTGAAGCTAGCTGTAGATTTAAGGGGAAATACAAAGAGTTCTTCTCACTACCATAAGGCTGACATCCAGCACTGTTATTTTAAACCAACCTATTATGTGTGTGTGTAATATATAGTAAGAAACACTACTAAACAAATATGTTAATGTCATTACTAATTAATATTTCAGTATGAGAAAGAGATAAAGATATAAAATCAAGAATAAAAGCTCTATAGTTATATATTTGAATTGGAAATACTGCTATGAATTTATAATGAATTTTCTCATAAAAACGACCAGTGACAGCATGATTTCTTAGTTTATTGGTGACTAGGAGCAACAAATTATATGGTGGCAAAAAGAAAGATCTATTTTTACAGCAACTGTTAAATGAAGGAAAAAGGTACTTTCAGGAAAATGAGTCAAGAGCAATTTTTACTCCATCAGTGAGGATATTGCAATAAAATCAATGATACTCTTACTCATGACTTGAATCAAGACAGTTCCAATTAGGACCATATTCTTTGCTGGAGAGCAGTAAAATGTTTCAGTATCTTAAAAAATAAATAAAACGTGTTTTAGCATTTAAACATGAGTTTCAGGTATGTCAAAATTTATTTATATGACTTCCCTTATTCCCAGATGATACTGAAAAATGAGGAGTGGTTATATTTGGAAACATTTCCATATGTGAGGCAATGTCCCCTATTGATTTGCACCATGTGATACCTTAAAGCATCTTGGTAGGGATAACAAGTGTCTGGTCTGAGTCTATAATTATGAAAGGAATTGGCTGATAAATAGTTATGTGAATCCATGTGTCTCTCAGACTGTAAGTGCTGCCTGGTTAGGTCATTGCAAGATGATCAGGGCTGTCTAAATATACAGTTAATCTCCAAATGAATTCGGAGTATCCTCTTCTTTCCCCACAGTTCCTTGCACATTAGAGATCACTGTGCTGATTTAAGTAAATATTTTTACAATCAAACACCCTCTCCTTATTTATCTGTTTAATCTTAAAAAGTAGTAGCATTAAAACTTGCTTCATGTTTTAATCTTATGATTTATTGAGTCATTAGGCTTAGCTACCAATAACATAGAGTAGTGTTAGTGGAACTAATTTGATCTTAGGTGAGCTACTCAGACATTGATAGCTTTCTTTTTGGTAATTTTTTAAATTACACTTTTCTGCTATCTGTTTTCTGGGAATAAAAGTAAATAAAAATACCTAGAAACGATAACACTATAAAGAGAACATGTGATCTTATTTTTCAAAGAAGAGCAAAAGTGTACTCCATTTTATAAAGTGTATCAATTCATACTTTTCTAAATATCTATATACCAGGCACTATGCTAGGTATAATATACAGAAGTGAGTTATATAAGAAGAGTGTTTCTTATCACACTCTTGACTACTCCTGCTATTCTTCCATATTGTCTAAAATTTATTACAGTTATATACACCATCTCAATTGCTATTTATGTTTTTAAACAATTTTTTTTTTCTTTACACAGGGACAGAGAGAGAGTCAGAGGGATAGATAGGGACAGACAGACAGGAACGAAGAGAGGTGAGAAGCATCAATCATTAGTTTTTCATTGCCATTACGACACCTTAGTTGTTCATTGATTGCTTTTTCACATGTGCCTTGACCGCGGGTCTTCAGCAGACAGAGCAACCCCTTGCTGGAGCCAGCGACCTTGGGTTCAAGCTGGCAAGCTTTTGCTCAAGCCAGATGGTCCCACCCTCAAGTTGACGAGCTCAGGGTCTTGAACCTGGGTCTTCTGCATCCCAGTCTGATGCTCTATCCACTGCGCCACCGCCTGGTCAGGCTGTTTTTAAACAAATTTTTAAAAATGCATATATACTTGGAGTTGTTAGAACACTGTCATCTTGGTGTTAGTAAAATCAGACTGCTTCCCTTTGAACACAAAGCTAAAGTGAACCTCATTGAGGGAATAAACTTTTTTTTTTAATTTAGAAAATTTAAATTAATTTAGTGAGGTGACATAGATCCATAAGAGTGCGCAGATTTCAGGTGAACATTTCTATAGCATTTGAACTCTTGATTGTATGGAATAAATTTTTTCTAATGAGATTGATAGGAGAGCTGTTGATTAATTTGACACATTAAGCATGAGTAGTGAGGGCATCTGGACATTTCGAGGACAGATAGGGCAGTGGGTACCTAAGGAATTTAGAGAGAGGGGGAGAAAAGAGTAAGTAAAGGAAGATCCTCTTCTAGGGTCAGACTGTTCTTGTAATGTCACCATGGACGGACATTGGCATCTAGCTCAGAGCCATTTCTCTTGAGGTCTTATCCCTTGCTTCAGCCTCTCCTGTGTTGCCCTTGACCTGTTTTGTGGAGGTTCTTCTTTATTTAGGACATAGCAATCAGAATATCAAAACTGCCAGAATGATCATATAAAAACATAAAGCAAATAATATCACTCCTTTGCTTAAAGCCTTCCAATGACTTCTAAATATACTTAAAATAAAAGTCAAACTTTATACTTCAGCCCAGAAAGGTCAACTTGGCCTGGCTCAGGTTTGTTTGATGACTTCAGTATTCATTGCTTTCTCCTGGTCTTTCAGCCACACTGCCTCTTTCTCCTCGATTCACATCCTGAATATCTTCCTGGTTCATGGAAGCGGTCTGAGCTTATTATTATTGGGTTTCTACTTTTATTGATTCTTTCCCTAGACCTTTGTATATCACCATATCCATGTCACTGTCCCAATGTCACTACCTTATTTTTGTTTACTTGTTGATTATTTCTCTTTTCCCACTAGAATATAAACTTCATGAGGGTAGAGGCTTGTTTCGTCATAGTCAACACAGTTCATTAAGACTGTGTTAAATGGCCCTGGCCGGCTGGCTCAGTGGATAGAGCATCAGCCAAGTGTATGGATATCCCGGCTTTGATTCCCAGTCAAGGCACACAGGAAAAGCAACCATCTGCTTCTCACTGCCCCCTCTCCCTTCTCTCTCTCTTCTCCTCTTGTAGCCAGTTGCTTGAATGGTTTGAGTGTGGCCTTGAGTGCTAAGGATAACTCGGTCTAAGTGAGTCAACCTTTGGTGCTAAAATTAGCTTGGTACTTGACTATTGGCCCCAGACAGGGTTTCCAGGTCAATCCTGATTGGGGCACATGCAGGAATCTATATCACTATCTCCCTTCCTCTCACTTAAAAAAAATGTGTTAAATGAGTAAATCAAACACATTTTTTCTTTAATTTTTTATTTTAGGGGAACACCCTTTGTAAGCCATGTTCTATTTTCACTTAATGTTCTCTTTATAAAAATATCAAAGCTTTCAAATAATATATAAATATGTGCATAAACTGGAAAAACAACTTTGTCTCTTTAATTTAGGGAAAGTTGAGATGGTAAGAGTCCATAGCTAGCTCTCTTTTTCTTACAGTCCATATTTGTGCTGTGAGGCAACAAACGTATTCTGGGGTATGTTCTTCGTTGGATTGGTTAGTGGAAGATGGAGAACATTCTCTCCTATTAAATAACAGAATGGGCAAGATAAATGTCAGGCCAGCATATTGCTTTCTGTCTTATGTGATTTTACTCTTACTATACCACCATCCCTCTCACTTCCACGTCCTCCAAGGAGTTTGGAAGCCCCTTAAGGGTAGAAATTGGGTTGTACATATTTATTTCCAAGTAGTATCTAGCAGAATGATAGAGACATAATTACTAATTGTGCTAAAAGCAAAGAATTTAAAACCACCCTATTTATTAAAAAAATTGTTATCCTTTATTAGAATAATTTATTTTCTAGGTACAGCTGCAGATAGTTGAAAATTTTTTCTTTGTTTGGAGTCCCAGAAGTTTTGACATTTGTAGGTCATGAACCACAGTAAGATGCTAGATCATCAATTTTCAGCCGGTGTGCCTCCAGAGGTGCACATGCAATGCCTGACTGTTTAGTCTGGGGCACTAACATTTTTTTCCCGAGATTGTCAAATTTAAAAATGAAAAGCAGTCAACACAACTCAACTCAGTAGTCATCTAGTGTGAGTGAATAAAAATTATACCTATTTTCTATATTTTTGGTTGTTGTTCAGATGAGCAAAAAATATTTTTTAGTGTGCTACAGAATTTTAGTAATTAATTTATGTGTGCCATGAGATGGAAAGGTTGACAATCACTGTGCTAGAAGGGTGAAAGTGTTGCCTCTCTTTTTTTTTATGTATATATATTTTATTATTATTAATTCTAATGGGGTGACACCAATAAATCAGGGTACATATGTACAATGAAAATATCTCCCGGTTATCTTATCATTCAATTGTGTTGCATACCCGTCACCAAAAGTCAAATTGTCCTCCGTCACCTTCTATCTGGTGCCTCTCTTTTTTTAAAGAGGGAAAGGTAGATTGTGAAAGATCACCAAAGGCATATTCTCGGGCAGATAAGTTTTAGTAGAGGGAATGTATGGAAACCAATAAAAAATTACATGATTTTCTGTAAAGGTATTTTGAGCACTCCTGGATTAGTGGACCAACCCTGGGAGATGAATGAAAATCCCTAATCAACAGGATCAGGATGAGATAGATGATCACGAGCTACCACCATTCTTGTTTTCTTAATTATTGTTCATTGTTCCATTTTTTAGAAAAACCCCAAAGAATGCCAAATACAATTGCTTTTCATTGATAGCTCAGAAAATTGCAGATTTGGTAGGAGAAAATAAGATGCGGCTTGTCTCCCAATTTTATCACTTGGAGATGTTTTACTTATTTTTTGAAGATAAAAAATTTGTGTTTTCTGAAGGCAAATGGGTTTGCATTTTTGTTAAGTAATATGAAGAAGTAAAATTATGAGACAGGCAATGTTGATTTTTCACATCCTCCCTCAGCATGTGTCTTTTTCTTAGATTCTTCAATTCTTCAACTCTTAAGCTATTATAATGATCCACCTTACCCCAGACCTCACCCTTGTCTCCAGGCACGTGAATATTCAGGGGAAATTCCTAGAGAGCCTACAACCTTCAAAACACAAAAGAATGCAAAATAGAACAGAATAAGTGACAAGCACTGAGGAAAGAAAGCTCTTTTGGAGTAAAATGTCAACACCTGAAACATACTGCATAGGTAATGCTGCTTATTTCTTTCTTTGTGATCTCAGCTCTGTGGGACTGGGGAGGGAGACTAAGCCAAGTGCAGTGTTGGTTCTTGTATGCTGGGCCAGCGTAGATCCCGTTGGCCAAGTAGTATTTTTATAAGCCAGATGACATTTTTAGACTGATTTTCAAGACTGAGTTATTTATATCAAATTCACGTGACACAAATATTGCATATCGTATGAAACTGAAGACCACAGCCAGATACTGACCTCCTAGAATATGGCGCCAAAAGATTAATGAATGGAGGAAGTTTGAGTTTCTGAGGTCAGTTTGGCTTTACAAGAGGACTTGTGAGCAATGGTAGTGTTGAGGAGGCAAAGGACTGTTATATCTAAGTCTAAACAAACAAGATGATAGGAGCAGACTGAACATAAATAAATGAAGTTTTCTTTATGGCCAAGATAAAGCATGTAGCAAAGCAGAATCTTTTTTTTTTTTTTTTTTTGTAATGATTATTGCATTTGGCTTGGTTTCATTGCCCTTGAGAAAAATAAGTAAATTGTTTAATTTTCGTATATCTTCCATGCTAAATTTTACCTTTTTTTTTTTTTTTTTTTTTTTTTTACAGGGACAGAGAGAGATTCAGAGAGAGGGATAGACAGGGACAGACAGACAGGAATGGAGAGAGATGAGAAGCATCAATCATCATTTTTTCATTGCGACACCTTAGTTGTTCATTGATTGCTTTCTCATATGTGCCTTGACCATGGGCCTTCAGCAGACCGAGCAACCC
Organism: Rhynchonycteris naso; assembly: GCA_037038555.1. NCBI lineage: Eukaryota > Metazoa > Chordata > Mammalia > Chiroptera > Emballonuridae > Rhynchonycteris > Rhynchonycteris naso. The sequence goes on along the minus strand of CM072995.1, from coordinate 271,258,695 downwards.
CTTGCTCGAACCAGTGACTTTGGGTCCAAGCTGGTGAGCTTTTGCTCAATCCAGATGGGCCCGCGCTCAAGCTGGCGAGCTTGGGGTCTCAAACCTGGGTCCTCCGCTGGACAGGATCTGAGTATAGAGACACACAAAGCAACTCTGGGTCAGCGGAATCTGTTGTAGATGTTTACAGGTTTTAGCATCGTACTGATACCAAGAGATGATCTGTTTGAATTCAGGAGAAAGTTCTAGAGCTCTGTGTGGGTCCCTGGGTTTCTGCACAAACGCATCTTGGTAACCACTGGGCTAATAAGTTGACAGGTAAAGGAATTCTCTGCTTGAAAGGACAGAAATATCATTTATTCCTTTAGTTTTTCTTCAATTTAACAAATATTTATGTAATTAGCATGGTATTTTATACAAATTAACATGGTATTTTTCACTCTAATGTCAAGTGAGCTGGTTCATCAATTATAATTAATTTTACATCCCTGCTATTGGGATGTAGCATTGTATCAAGTGTTTTTATATACATGACTCTCTTGATCTTCGTAACAATCCTGTAAAGCAGATATTTTAAATATTTACTCCGCAGCTGAGACCACTGAGCCTCAGAAAAATTAAGTGACTTGTCCATGGCTAAATGGCTAGAATTCGAGACTGGAATCTCAAGTTAAGACCTGTGACCACAAATCTAGGCTTGTTCAACTGTTTCCTGTTTGGGAGAATTAATCTTTGTAAGTTTGTTCATTGTCTTTAGTACAGTTTGTGAAATTGCTAATATAGTCTGCAGTCATGGAATTAATCAAATCCAGATTTAGTTTATAGAGTACTGAAACCATGACCTCGGTCTCACTGGAACTCACTAACTAAGCTAATTGGCCATAGAGAATTAAAATCCCCATGGTGATTATCACTGAAGCTTAAGCATGCTTAGTTGTAAACTGGAATACTAGGTCATTTTCATTAGTATGTGCTTCAAGCTTCACTCCCAGTGAAGCATAGTAGTGTTTATGGGTCCCCTAATCAGAGCCATCTCTAAATATTAAGGAAATTTTTCTTAACCTTTCATCTTTATTCCTTGTGTGTTGGTGGAAGGGAAGGGACTTAGGGGGTGGGTGCTGGGCAAAGAATGCCATCCTGCCAGCAGATACACAGAAAGACCTACAGTTACATGATTATAACTAATCCATGATTTTACTCTTTCATGCTAAACGGGATAGAATTTCTCACACTCCAGTTTCAAGCTGCTCTTTATTACGTCATTTAAAAATTAATCATTGTCCATGATGCTCATTTTAATCAAACTTCACCCCAAAACAGAGATGTGGAAATAGGCAAGTGAGTTCACACTGATGTTCTTCCCAAGCCTGGTGGAGCTGTGGCTGAGGGGGACAGCACGGGTCTTCCCCGAGTTCTCTCAGCACACCCCCTGTGCACTGTACCTGTGCACTAGACTCAGCGGGAGGCACGTGACAGGAAAACAGCCACCAGGTGGGTGAGGAAAGTTCCAGGGCTGAGGAAGTGGCTGTGAGATAGTAGCTGTTTCTCTTTAAGACCATGTCTTGCCTGCCTAAAATAGGAAATTGGAGAGTTTTTGGCTCCAGTTTACAAGTCTGGCCAGACTTAGGGAATCCTGGGAATCCTTTCAATTTGAGGAACCATTTTGATTCCCTGATTGGCGGCCACCTCCTTGTCTTATTTGTCTGGGAGTCCAGTCATCTCCCTTCTTTAACGCTTCCACTCTGACTTTCTTACTATATTGTTAGGAATTTGAAAATATCCGGTACAATCAAACCTCCGGGATCTCTCCAATATGAGTTTGTAATTAACACCCAAGTTCTCCCCTGTGGGGGATCAATTGATATCAACCAGGGTCTCCTCAGGCTGCTTCAAACCACAGCACCCAGATACTATTTCATCCATGGATTTAGACTTCCTTTTCTTTCTGAGTTCTCCCTTTAGTTGGCGACAGTGAGATGTCACCACCATAGCAGCTTCCTTCCGTTCATCTCTCCAGGTGTTGAGAACAAGACGTTCAGTGCTAGATCTGAATGTGATCCAAATACATTCTCCCCTCCCACATCCAGGTAAGCCTAGAAGTATTTCAGCAATATTTTATGCACATATATTTGAGGAGATCCTGACAAGAGAGTACAAGGTGTGGTATTCTTGTTGAATTTATTGTCTTTCAGATTAAACAGGTGCAAGTATCAAGTCTCACAGTTTTAATCTGTGAAGAGTTTCTGTGCAATTTTTGATGCTTTCAGGCTTGTAGCCTTATAGCCCAGGGTTTTTTTACTTATAAGATGTCAACGGTGTGCTATACAGCTTTCATTCACTTCTCTGAGTCTGTCTCTTCCCATCCACACCTAGCTTCTCCAGTTCTTACCCAGGAGGCTTGACAAGTGTGGACTAGTCAATAGAGTCTGGACTTTTGTCGCCTGGGTGCTTTCTGCCATTGGGAGCTTTGGCCGTAGTTCTGGGTATTCTCCCTAAAAATTTACTTTAGATGGCTGCTACATTCTTCTTTCAGAGGTGACCATCTGATATGATGCACTTCTATGCTGAGTCTGGTCCTCCTGCTCCTCTTCTTTTGTGCCTAGAAGCAGTGACAGATTCTCTGATATTAATGACTGAGTTATGTGGATACTTCATCTTCCCCTGTGGTCTCCCCACACCCTTCCAAGCCTTTATACACAGCCTTTATACACAGCCTCTTTGTAACAATAATCCTCAAATAATTCTGATTTGAGTGTGCCATCTATTTCATGTAGGAACCCTGAATGATTTTTTTAAGGTGTAAAGCTCAGGATACAGGGTAGCTGCATATTACTTTTATTGTTAAAGAAGGATAGAACTGATAGAGGAGGAGGAAGAATAAAGAATAGGTACTTACTTTTAGATTTCTTAGAAAAAGTACTTAAAACTCTTAGCATAAACATTTATTATTTTCTTTCTGTCCCAGACAGATATAATTTATTTATAATTTTTAAACTTGTTTTTGTTCAGTTTTATATATAACTCAAAATTTTAGTGAGGGAAAATAAATGTACTCATATACAAATATGGGTGAAGAATGACCACAGTTTAGATCCTCCCCATGGGGAAGACAGAATTCTTTATTCCTAAGATTGTACACAAGTTTCTCCCAACTGACCCAGGGATGATTCCTTATTTTCCATAGCCGTCCTGCTGATGGAATTCCTGAGGCTAACTAATAATTTTGTCTATACCAATTATAGTTAGTTTTCCCTTTGGCAAATGACTAAAGGTATTGTTTTGTCTGTTATTTATATGGTAACCTCTCCTCTATTCAACAGCTATAGAACTATAACATCCTAAATGTATAAACTCTAAATCCTAGTACCCTAGCATAACATTTCGAATAGTGAATGAATGACAAAGCAAACAATCTCTGCTCATTCAGGACTTTCATATAGGGTAAAGCCAAAGTAGGTTTACAGTTGATCATAGAGAAAAATAACAAACTAATAATACAAGAGTAAATTCTGTGCTTCAAGTACTCAAAACTATAAATCTAGTTTTGCCTCCATCCTGTATAGGATAAGGACAGGAGAGATTAAAAAAAATAATTTTGTATTTTTTTAGCTATTTATAATGAAATGATTTTAGATTCACATGGAAGTTACCAAAACATGATTAAGAGTTCCACACAGTCTTTCCCCATCGACTCATAACCATCATTTTAGATTTTATTTTAAAGATATTTTTCATGGAATTGATTTGTTAATTTATTCCTGTCCTCTGTGTTTCAGTTTTTCAACAAGCTATTATTAAAGAAACTCCATCTTTCTATATTTGCTTTGGAGAAAAAATTTGAGATTGGTTTCAAGCAAGAACAAACAGTATAATGAACAACATCACTTTGCTAGAAAGTAGGGACCAGGCAGGGAGTGAAAATGCTGCTTTGCTGATAGAATTTTTAGCAAGGACAACTAAATATTGGGTGTTTTGGTCCAAAGAAGAACAATTGTGTATGATTAGTTACATACTAGAGAGGCTTTCCTAACTGTGCCAAGTTATATTTGGGAGAAGGCTATGTAGTTTATAGTCAGCCTTTGTTTAAAAAAAAAATGGAAGAACAAGTTTTTCCAATATTTTTACTTGTTACAGCTAGCACATTTTTTTTCTAATTATAAAAACATTTTCAATGTCTGTCCACAAAAATAAAATCTGATAGAGTATATTGGGACATTTTATTTTAAGGACATATATTGCTTATTGGAATATTTGAAACAGCTTCTATTTCATGGTAAATGTCTACTCTTACACTCCTACGAAACAGAGACCCATAGTCCTGAAAGGCCCCCTTAACATTAAAAAACCCTTTAAAGGTAGCCTTTTAAATTGCCAAGAGTCAAAGATTCATAGTAATTTTAATGCTATTAATATTTATAATATTTAATGCTACAGGTATCTTTTCTGATGGCTATAAATTCTCTGATACCTTTGCAAAGTAATTATATTAGTTTATGACTATGGAGTGATCATACTTTTGTTCAAATAATCCTGGAGAACCTGAACTATGGCCCTGGCCAACCACGCGCTGTTTGCCTAGATGCTTATTTTAGATTCCGCATCCACTGAGCTGACAAAAGCAAGTGGGCTTCTTTCATCTATAGAGAGGTACACCATCAGTCTTTTAACAAATTATTAGATGTTAGTTGCTTTTTACTAAAGAAAATTCTACTGATTAGGAAGCAGACACATCAGATAAAAACTGATCATGTTGAAATGACCCAGCTTCCAGTTTTCAAACATTATTTGAAGTATTTAGATTTAAATTCAGCAAGGGAAACGTACTTGTGACTCTATAGCAAAATGGTTTTTTAATTGAAGCAAATTTTCAAGGGTCTAATTATATAAATTATATAAATTTATATATCAAATTTATATTACATTAAATAACCATTTATTGTGCTACATCCAAGCACCAAGTGGTGGGTAATAGCTTTCGGGGAAGACTATAACCTGTTTTAAAATCTTCACTGGCAAATCAAAGAATAGGTAGGTGGCTTGCCTAGTCACCTCCAACTTGAAATTTTCTCTACAAGTGTCTTTCTGCTGAAGATGAAATTTTAAAAATGAAACTGGGTAAAGACACATGTTCAGTTTGCAACAGTTGGTTTATTTAATGTGAACCTTAATTCTGGGGTCTACAAAGGCACTAGCCATTCAGTGGGATGAAGGTCTCAGGGAGCTGTACATGGGACAGCGCACGAAGAATGGGACTTGCTTCCGTCCCACCGGCTTCCTCTCAATTCCAGCACTTCTGGTTTTGGCTTGCTGAGATTGATGCTACTCATGTTGTAAATCAAGAGATAGTTTGTAATCAGTAAGGCAAGTCTTTTAGGTACTGCCTCTTTTCATGAGATCATAATGACCCTCACACTTCTGTACTCTCTCCGGCTGCAGTGAGGTCAGCACACACTGCTAACAACTTGAGGAAAGCCAACAGTCAATCCTGCAAAGGATGGCTGTTCATTGTCTTTCATGGTCACAAATGTTATACCTAAGCTGGCTGGTGTACTGCTGCCTATAAAGAAGATTGGGCAACAACAAATAAATTCATCACCACTACAAGGGAAATGCCACTACTGGGATTCAAAAATGTGTTAGATATAGCTGCTATCCTCGCAGACCTCAGAATCCATTAAGTCAAAGGTCGGGAACCTTTTTGGCTGAGAGAGCCATGAACATCACATATTTTAAAATGTAATTCTGTTAGAGTCATACAATATGTTTAACACTAAATACAAGTAAATGTGTGCATTTTATATAAGACCAACACTTTTAAAGTACAATAAGTCTCTGAATTCTTTTTAATAACGTTGTTATGCTGTTGCTAACCAGTGATGAATAAAGTACTTCTTACCATTAATAAGACTTCTGGAGCTGCATTGTTTTGCTGATGGCTTTGTAGTCTGGTTGATACGTGGTAAGGTTAAGCTTCATGCAGGCGTTGAGACTTCCATCCACTAAACATGATCGTAGGTTGGTCTTAACGTTCTTTAGATGTGAGAAAAACTGCTCACATGCATATGTAGAGCCAAACATTGTTAGTACTGCAATACTTACATGCTGCAATGTGTGGTATATGACAGGAAGCATGTTCCAAGTTTTGACAATCAGCTAGTTCACGGGTTGAAGTTTTTTCATTTCTCCCCACTTGTGTTTGCTCGCCAACTCTGCTTGCTGTCATGCAAGTCTTTCCAAATCTTTATTCAATGACTTGAACTTATTCATGCACATGTCTGAGGCCTTCAGGTAGGTCAGCAGCTTGTAGTTCAAAATCTCTGATAGAGACACTGGGGATGTAACTTAGGTCGGCGCTGTCCACTGCACACTCATGTGAATGGGTGATGAACTTAAAAAGACGAGTGCACTCATGAAATTCTCCAAAGCACGCTTTGAATGACTGCAGGAGATTAGATGCAAAGCCCGCTAGCTGCTGGAGATCAAGATGTTGAGCAGGGTGACTTGCTCTGCATACATCTTTAAACTCTCCCAGTTTTTCAAAGCATAGTAAACGACCTGTTTCAATGTCACGATGAAGAGTTCCAGCTTGTTTTCGAATGCAAACACTTCTTGTTGAAGGGATAAGACTGTATTTCCAATGCCTTGCATTTTCACATTGAGCTGGTTCAGGTGTTCAGTCTTGTGCATGAGATAGTAGAACTTCAGGAGCCACTCAGAGTTAGCTAACTCAGGATGCTCAACATCTTTCATTTCAAGAAAAGTCTGGATTTCGCTCAAATACGCTGTGAAACAGCTGAACACCTTCCCTCTTGACAACCAATACACATTGCTGTGCAGAAGCAGACCAGGATAATTATTCCCAACTTCATCCAGCAGTGTTTTAAACTGGTTAATCATTTAAAGCTCAGGCAACAAAAAAAGTTAACCACCCGAATGACCAGTGACATCACCTCACCAAGCTGCTCACCACACATCTGAGCACAAGTGCCTCCTGATGTAAGATGCAGTGAAAACCTAGGATGGGTCTCTTTTCATGATCACAAAGAAGCGCTACAAATCCCGTTTTTCCCCACCATGCGTGGAGCACCATCAGAACACACCAAAATAAGTTTACCCATCGGTAGATTTTTTTCTTTAGCAAATTCAGTGAAAGACTTGAATAAATCCTCCCCTCTTGTTGTCTCTTTCATAGGCAAAACAGCAAGACTTTCCTCACACAGTGTGTCACTGACAGCATACCTTGCAATCATGCTGAACTGGGATAAATGGCTTATGTCTGTTTACTCATCCAAAGCGAGAGAAAAGAATAGTGCTGCATTTATGTCCTTCACTTGTGTTGCCTCAGTTTGATTTGCCATCATGATGGTATAATCGTGAACAGTTCTCAACGACAGAGGCATGTCTTTTATTTGTTTGATTATCTTGTCTTTATTTGAAAAGTTGTCAAAATTCATTGGCAACATCAAGCATGAATGTTTTGGCATACTCCCCATCTGTGAATGGCTTTCCATTTCTCACAATTGCTAAAGCACCAGCAAAGCTAGCCGAATTCCAGTCACCTTGTTGGGTCCAAACATGAAGTTGCTGCTGACTAGCTTGCACTCTGCACTGTAGCTCTGACATACTTTCTTCCTGCTGTCCCCCGCTGGATATATTGATGTAAATGTAGTATGGCATGTGTCGAAGTGCTGCTTTATATTTGACTGTTTCATCGATGCAATTTTATCATTGCATACTAGACACACTGCAGAACCTGCTCTCTCCACAAAGGCAAATTCCTCTGTCCATTCCTGCTGAAAAGTACAATATTCCTCATCTTTTTTTTTTCTCAGCCATCTTCTTCCTCAAAAGGGTTTCTGCAATTAGCTAGCTGACTACTTGATTAAAAGGAGGGAAGTTTACTTCCTGACCTCACAACGACCCATGTGCCTTATGCATTATCCAATAAAAATATGGTGTTGTCCCGGAGGACAGCTGGGATTGGCTCTAGCCACCCACAACCATGAACATAAGCAGTAGGAAATGAATGGATTGTAATACATGAGAATGTTTTATATTTTTAACGTTATTATTTTTTTATTAAAGATTTGTCTGCGAGCCAGATGCAGCCATCAAAAGAGCCATATCTGGCTCACGAGCCATAGGTCCCCAACCCGTGCATTAAGTGATAAGAGCACGTAAATACAGAATTAGAATGTAGGGCAAAAAGTGGTATAATTAGAGTGTGTATCTGGCATGGGAACACATTAAAACATCTTTTTCTGAGAGTGGGGTTGGGGACAGGGAAAGCTACTGGGTGGAAGCAACCTCTGATAGGAATTCTGAAAAGACAGTTGAGTAAGTAGGTAAAGGGAAAGAGAGGAAGTTGAAGATGGGGGGGTTGGGTGAGGATGTGAGCACTGGTACAGTAGAGTCAGAATGGTTAGGTAGCTATGTTGAGATGCAATTCTGAACAACAGCATGTAGGATCTTTGCAGTTCTCACACACCCGCATTTCAACCCATGCTGCAAGCAAGGCAAAATATTATCCTTGTTTCTGCTTAAAAAATATTCATCCAAGATTCAAATCCTGTCCCTTTAGTATGTCGTTTTGACCAAGGCCCTACTAAAGAATGAATAAGACCATCTTAACTAATAAAATATACAATTGTTTTGCCTGACTAGGCAGTGGCACAGGGGATTGAGCGTCTGACTGGGATGCGGAAGACCCAGGTTCAAGACCCCAAGGTTGCTAGCTTGAGCGCAGGCTCATCTGGTTTGAGCAAAAGCTCACCAGCTTGAGTCCAAGGTAACTGGCTTGAGCAAGGGGTTATTTGGTCTGTTGAAGGCCCGCAGTCAAGGCACATATGAAAAAGTAATCAATGAACAACTAAGGTGTCAAAACGAAAAACTGATGATTGATGCTTCTCATCTCTCTCCGTTCCTGTCTGTCTGTCCCTATCTATCCCTCTCTCTTACTCTGTAAAAAAAAAAATACCATTTTTCTTTCTAAGAATTGCATACTTTTTTGAGATGTACCATATGTTATTTAGCTTTGTGCTTTCACATTTCATAGCACTATGCTAGACTTGTACTATATGATCAATCAGTATTTTGAATTGAATTGAATATATATATTGGTTTTTAAACCTTTCCCGAATGAAAATCTTAGCTAAGACTTTTTTCTCTCTTCATTTTACTTTTTGTCCACTCAGCATGCATTAAATTTTCAGATCCTAAACCTGGACCTTCAGATCTCTTACTGCCTGATCAGATTCTCCTTTGCATATCTGAAAGGGTTCTTGTCGTGTATGTTTGCATAAAACTTACCCCACATACATGTTGTTTTTTCTCTTCATGTTCTCCATTTCAAATGAAATCTCTTTGTCACCTGACATTTTTTTATTATTGCGGTGAAAAACATTTGAAATTAAATTTATTATCTTAACCATTTTTAAGTGTGTAAAGTTCAGAAGTGTTAAGCATATTTACATTGTTGTGCAACAGATACTTAAAACTCTTTCATCTTGCAAAACTAAACATTACTTTATTTATTTTACCCTGAAGAATACAAGGACAAGGACATCAAAATGCTTCATCTTCCCTCACCAACCCCTTCCTTCATATGTGATCATTATCCTGTAATTTTTGGCTATATTATTTCCTGTGCCTCCAGCACAGCTCCAATGATCCCTCCTCCTTGGATTCACACACTTGTATACACCTCTCCTCTGAGTGATCCAATGGCTTGCTTCTAAGCAGTAGAATAGGGCAAGTGTGTTGGGCATTACTTCTGAGATTAATTAAGCTCCATTTGGTGCACAGACCCATTGCTCCTGAGGAAGAAGCTCTGGATTTGTGGAATTTCTGATTGTGGGTCTCCACACTGGGAGAGCGTTTTCTGTAAGACCATGTCTCTGCTTTTCTTCCCTATCTCGATGCAGCACTTTTATTGGTTGTTGTGAAGGAGCTGTTCAGCTAGTTTTCTGTTCTTTTCTGGAGGGAATTGTTCCATGTAAAATGGTAGATTCAGAGTGTCTTTGGGAGGAGGTGAGCTCAGGATCTTCCTATGCCACCAACTTGAACTGTCTCACCCAACAAAATCTTGGCAAAGAAAAGTATGCCTTTGTCTTTGCAAATAGTCTCTGTCACATTCATTTCCTGAAGAACCGATCTTGGGAATAGACACTCAGGGCTTCCTGTGAAGACATGAGTGACTGTACCCTATTTCTCATTCTTGCTATCAGCTAGAGAGATAATGACATTTTTGCTTTCAGTTTTCTTTACTTTTTACCTCTACTTGAATTTTTTTTTTTTAAAAAAAGGAACCTATGTGGTTGGTCTGGAAAGGGAATTATAGATCATTTGATGCTGACCTGATGTTAACTGAGGACAGGGTTGAATTTAAGCACCAGAACGGGCTTACACTGATTACTCCCCACTTTCCAGTCTTTGAATTGTGTTGACATTCACAGGAGCTATGTGGGGCCAATTTTGTGTCAGAAAATCTTAATTTACAACAACAAAAAGGTGCATCCATGGATATAATTATATGACTCTCATGGCTCATTCTACCCATTGTACTGTGGGAGGGCAGTCCTGAAGGACAATCTGCATCAATCATCGCTGGAAAAGCCAGTTCTAGCCTGCCTCGCGCTGGAGTGGCTCCTGTTGTGAGCTTGGCCCGAATCAAGTGTTTCTAGTGAAGAATTCACCATTTCTCCTGAAAGTCCTTCCAATCCTCTGTCTATCACAGCTTTGTTCCAGATGGGAAGGCTTGTTTATTGCAGCTGTGTTTGGTCAGATTGTCCCATGGGGTCACTCTTCCAGGCTCATCTCCATAATGCCCGATGATGTGTGGGCCATGATGCTCTGGTTCAGAACAAGGGAAGAAAATGGAGAATGTGGTCAGCTTAAAGATTTTGCTCTTAGTTAAGCCTCCATTATCTCTGTCACTTGTTGGTTACAAATGAAAGGAAACAAATATAATGACCTCTAACTCTATTTTTTTAATCAATCCTTAGTTCCACAGTGACAGACTGGTACCTACAAGACTAAGCCCTAAGTCCTCACCATTGTGGTTACATCATTCTGGTGATCTATTGTCATAAGTGACATGAGACAGTCACTTGACCAGTACACCAAATGTTCCTGGCCTCATTTTCAAGCAGTGCTCTATTGGAAAATCATCCATAATATTCTGGCTGCTGCCATTTCTAGGTCTCAGCTTTCCATAGCCTCTCATTCCTATTGAACAGCTGTGCTTCTGAGTAGTTTTCTCTAGAGGTATTAACTTTTCAGCACTCTGTACAAAGACGCTTTTGAAGTAATGGGAACAATGAAACCTTCCTTGCTTTGTTAAAGCCAGTTAGTCTGCTATAGTTTAGAAAATTCTGGAAGAGAGATCTGAAACTAAACAAAAATAAGAATTCACTTAAACATTTCTTAAAACAAATCTGAGCTTTGGCATCATAAAAATTGGGATTATTCATTAAGCGTATGGAATAATCTCATATTTACTTGTATCTATTGCTTTTGTCTACTTTTCATATATTTTGAGAAACAATATTTAGTTATCAGTAACACATGCCATTTTTCCGAACATTTGAACAGAAAAGGAATGACCCTTGTTGCTGAAAATAACTGTACATAGCCACTTATAACCTGCTTTCCTTAGGTCAGATTCCATTGTTATATACTCTCATTGAACGGCATTTCCTTCGTAATACATACCGTTTATTTCATTAAAATAAAAGCTGACTTGTAAATTTCTTCTGAGTAAGAATATCTCATAGCTGTTAATAAAAGTAGAACTATTAATTTCACAAATACTTCTTTTTCTCTAGGAAACTCAGTGAGAGAAAATATTTATATGCTAATGTATGGAATGCAAGAATAAACCACTATTTAAAGGAATGCTGAAATGAAACTTTTTTATAATTTGTTTAAAAAAATGTTTCCTTCTTATGGACTTCTACTAGGATTGGATGTTAAGCCCTTACTTTACAACCAACAAAATATTAAGTTCTTTGGTGAAGGAAGGCTAACCCAACATAGATTGATTATACTAAATGTATTTATATAAAAAGGAGCAATATACTTCTTAATTATCAGAAAACATATAGGGGAGGTGGTGGGACAGACTTGAGATATATCTTGAGAGCTGGATAGGATTGAGTATTATAAAAAGAAAGCAACCCCAAACTAACAAACTTAGAGGAGGCAAAGAGTTATTTGGGTTTAGAAGAGAACGAGATTTCTGACTACATGAAAGGTTAGTGTAGAGGTGTGGTATTGAATATAGAGTCTCTACCATGTAAAGGCTAATTGTCTATTTGTTAAATGGTTAAATGAGCCCCAAATCTCAAATCCTCTTCTTCCAATATTAAATTTCATTTTCTTCTCCTGGCTATAAATGTTCTTTTAAAAATTGTTTTTCTCAACTTTGGCTATACATGACTATCATCTGTTCAATAGAGTCAGGTCAGCAAATTTTTATAGTCTAGTTTTTGTTTTTCCATTACAAACTAAGGTTAAGATATTCTCCACAGTGCTAGCCTAGAAACAGTCAAATTTGCCTTTATTTTTGAAATCTATTGTTTAGGAAGTTTAAGTTAGATTTCTTAGCTCCTTTATTTTCTTTTTCTTTTTAGTTTTTTTTACCTTCTTCTTCTTGGAAATTTGCACCTCCATCTTGCTGCTGTATACCATCAAAAGAAAAGGGGATCCTTCATTTTCAAAGTGCAAACATGAATTCTGTTAACTGAGTGACCTAAAACCACCCAGTTACCAAGCATCAGTTTGAACTAACTCTAGATTTTTAGACCATTGTCCTCTGTCCTTCTGCTATAACTTACAGCTGTTGAGTATTGGTCATTAGTTTAATGAACAATTTGACATTGAGAAAATTAAGTTAAAACTTGTGTAAAAGACCCTACTAACAGTTTCTAACTTTAGTTTACTATTTTAAATAAATAGGTACCAAAAAAAAAAAAAAAGAGAGAAAAGTAAGTAAAGAGGTGCCATTTTTACTTTGCTCAGAAATTAAATGAAGATTGGTAATATATTTCATGGAAAAATTTAAATATGTTTATATTGGGAGTTTTTTTGTTAAGGCTTAAATTTGAATTTTTAAAAATATAATTAAAAAAGTGAAAGAGGTAATTTAATATATTTATTATTTTAAACTATCTAGATAGATGCATCGATACACTCCATGCTACTAGATTAAGTTCTGGAGATCAATTTAGTGGTTCTCTAGAACTGGTGATGTCAGATGATGGAACCTTCTGGAAAGAGTTTTCTTTCATTGATTATTGCCTTTCTACTACATCTTTCTATCAAAGTTTCATTCAATTTTCATAATATGTGGTGTCATATTTTGCCATTTTTGAAGTCTTTTAAAATTGTGTTAGGCTATAGTTTAGGAAAAGTCAAAGACAAACTCTGGTTGAATCAATAAAAAACAATAGCACCCAAGAAAATCAGGCTCACTAAAGAGAAGGGCATGAACTAAATTTAGGATCACAGAATTCAAGTCTTAATTCTGAAGTAACTTTCAGGAATATTTAAGTGCATTTTCCCTGGGGTTTATATTGTGCTCTTTGTAGGCATGAACATTAAAAGAATTTGAGAAAAAAAATTAATTTTGTTTAAAGAAAGATTTTTATACTGAATCTAACCATTTTTACTTAAAACTGGCCCCTTATGAAACTGGGGAGTTGTAGAGAAGGGACTAGAGATGCATGTGAGGAACGAGATTAAAGTTGCTTTAAAAAAAACCACTGTTACATACGAGATAGAAGGGTTTTGGGGGATTGGGTAAAAAGGTAAAAGAACCAAGAAGTACAAACTGTAGTTACAAAATAATCACAGGGATGTAAAGTACAGCATAAGGAATATAGACAATAACATTGTAATAACTATGGATAATGCTGGGTGGGTATTAGACTTACCGGCAGAGGATCACTTTGTAAATTATATAAATGTCTAACCTCTATGCTGTACACATGAAACTAACATAAAATAATACGGGCATATACCAATATATTCTGATTAATATCATTCTAACACTTTGTTGTTCAAACGTTCTTTTTCAGCTATTGCTTCCTTGCTACTTATTTTTGGCCCTGTTACTATTTCTCAGATCTGAATTGTTTTTTGTGGGGAGATAAAGAAAAATTAGAAAATGTATGACTTAAACTTGAAGCATTTACAACCTTGTAGATTAAAGTAAACCACATATTAGGCATTTTTATTGAACAGTTTTTTTGGACATTACATAATTCAGTATAATTATACTTATAACTATTATAGTTTTTACACCTACCAAAAAGGAATCTTGTAAGGCAAGGACTAAACCTATTAAAATTCCTTTGACTTGGATTCCCAGTTAGGAAATTTACCAACACAAATGATGCCTCCTTGGTGTTCTGACTTTTTTATTCAGCAATAGTTCCTATAGGTTGGTATTTCTTTGTTTTACATTTAGAATAGTTGTTTCCAATACTTACTATGGGACACCATAAAATGTTAAAATGCTTTCTATATTATCAGACTGTGATTAAATTTTGCTGAATTTAATTTTAAGTTTAAAGAGTTTAATCTTTTATCTTCATGATTTTAATCTCCAAGAGGGAAGAAACTACTGTATATGTATGTATGCCCCAAGCATCATCTTTTGTGCATAAAATGATACCATTCCCAACCCCCTACCCCCATAAAGCTAAAAGCCTTATTAGAAGTTATTATTTATGTATATGAATTTAATAATAGTTACATAAAATGCAATGATATTATTTATTTACATTGTTTAATTACATAAGAAAAAACTGAAAATTACATCTTAAGGTTACAATATTTATATGAAGTAAAGAATTTTAAATTATTAACTAACAAAATGAAATCTAATTTATTTTCAAGTCTACTAAAATAATGTTAAATTTTCCTTTCACCCTAGTATCTAAAATGCTGATTATTGTAAAAGAGGTTGAAAGAATGAATAAGTGTATAAGAATTTGGACTTGCTTTTTTCTAGTATTTAAAATGTGTTACTCTTTTCAATATTGGCCAGTAATTTCTATTAACTTAAATGCCCATTATCTCACAGAGTCTGGTACTAAACAGACACTCAGTAAATATTTTTATTAATTGAGCTGAAAATTGAAATTGATAAAGAAACAAATGAGAAAACACACACACACAACACCTGGCACAAAGGCCATTGCAGATAAAACACAACAAAGGTGAGTTTCTTGCTCAACTCCCCCATTTCCCCAAATGTTTCCTGCGCTTCATAATTTCACTGCAAGAATCTCTGTTGAGTTCTTTTATTTAAAACCTCAGGTTTTGGGGGGTGTTTTTATTTTTTTGGTAGACATGACAGCATAGGTTCTGGTTCTTTGACTAAATTGCAAGTGATTATAATTGAATGTCCATGAAAAGTTTTTCACATAAGGGCCAATGGGAGACTTAGTGGAGTTGGTCAAAATGTGTCATGTCCTACACTTAATCACTTTTCCCATTATGCTTTGAAATCTGCTAAAACCTCTGTTTCAATGAACTTTCACTCAAATGTTGCGAAAGGAAATGAAGCATGGTATGTTGATGGAGAGTCTGCCCCAGCATTATGCTTTCTTTCTCAAAATACACTTTTTTTTTTCAAGACTAGCCTAACCCTAGCATAAATTTAGCCATAATAATCACACCTTGTGCAATTAGCTGAATAATTGCAGAAATGTGAGCATTGCTTTGGCCAGCCTTTCCCCCATATAATTCTGCAGAGGACATCCTCTTCAGCTGCAATGTATTCTTCTGGGATCTAATTATGATGTCTCTTGGAATATGGCCCGAGTACAAGAATTCAAGCTGGTTTTCCAGGGTGGAGACCAAACAGAACTCCCGGGTGGATTCACTGGAATCCAGTTGTAAACATCATGCTATTCAACTACATTGTAATGGAGCAATCATTACAATTTTAATTTATACACTAAAATTGAATGTTTAAACATGTCTTGACTGTCCAACTTCTCCTCCAGCTGACCTGAGTGTTGACATTCTTACTGAGTATTGACTGATGCATCCTGTAATGTTGATAGGCCCTATTGTGCTGTTCACGAGACAAGGTAATTGCTCTCAGTATGGAGTCACAGCAAATTAGGCAACAGACTCTATCTTGGAAGAAGGACCAGCATAGTTCATTTAAAGATTGAAATCATTTTTTCCCAAGGTGAAAGAAACTTGTAGTGACTATCTGAATCTCTGAAGCCCCAGAAGAAAAGCTGAAGATGTGTAAACCATTTTTCTGTATCTCAACTGAGAGAAAGTAAACTTTCCTAGTTCCTCAGCTAGTCTTATTAAGGCTTCCGAAGGGACCCACTGATGTTGAGAGCCATAGTGTCTTCTGAGGAAGTCACGCTTTCATGCATTGAGATTTTGAGTTCCTTGCGGACAAAGTACTATCATTTAATAAATCATTTACTGTCCAAACTCACCTTCCTCTTTAAGTGATGATGCTCACCAGACAGATAGGGATGTGGAAGAGTAGCATGTGGCGTGAACAATTATGGCTGCATAGATCCCATAATGTAAATGAATCAGTCCAGTGATTCAGCTGTAGTTCTCCACTTGATCCTCCATCTCCACTTGATCCTCCATCTCAGGGCGGCTGCAGCTTCTTGCTTTTGTTCACCCCTGAGTTACCCTGCAGGCCCCTGTTTTGCTTCTCAGCTCCTTCTTCTGTCTTCTCTGTAACAAAATTTTTTCTATTTCTTTCACATTCCTGTTGTTTTGGTTGGACTCTGGCTGATTGAATGAGCTTTCTTTTATCGATGGTGAAGAAGAGGAAGAAACATTTGAAGAAAAGAAACACAGAGATGTAGTTCCTGGATTAATAGTGTGTATGTTTAGTGACATCACACCTGTGAGCCATCACTTTCTCCCTCCTGCTGTGTCTTTAAGTCACTGCTCACCTGCAGCAGTTTGGATGACCTGACGTGGACAGCTGAGTTTATACTCTTCATTGGTGGTTCTCACTAGAGATTTATTCCTGCTCAGTCATTTGACTCCCATTTGGTTCAGTTTTCTTCCAAGAGGATATAGAGTTTGTCCACTGGAGGGCTCCTACATTTTACTGTTAATGCAATATTTAAAGAAGAAAGAATGAATTTTTAACAGTTCAATGTGGAAAATTAAATACTTGGTCCAAATGAATTTTCTTGTTCCCCCATAGAGTCGTATTTATGAAATTCAGCCTTCATTTAACATGTGTTTTTGCTTCTCCAACCAAATCATAATATCAATAATTTTTCTGCGTACACTTTGGCTGAAATTTTCTCCATAAATAAAGCTGCTACTAAAATGACTTCCTTAATATGATGTTAGATGTGATTAGTTCACTAGAAACCCACAGAAAAAATAATATTTATATGATCAACACTGTAAAGGTAATACCACAGATACTGTCTGGGTGTAGGAGTACTCTATAGAATGCCATGCATGTGCTCTTTACATCTCTGCCTTAGGGAGACCTAAAGAAATCACAACGGTCTCAGCTGCTTTATCATAAAGGTTGATTATTTGGCAAATTTGGTTAAAGAATAATTTGCTGAGTTGGATCGTAAAGAAATTAAAAAGTAAGTATGATAGCTAACAGTTGATCCTTTCTATGCTAGAAAAACCTAACAAAGTTGTATCTTTTTGGGGTGGGGAACACACAATACAGTATACAGATGATGAATTGTAGCATTGTACACCTGAAACCTGTATAATTTTATTAACCAATATCACCCCAATAAATTTAATAAAAAATTAAAATAAAAAAGCTAGGCTTTTTGTAGTTTTAAAGCATATGCATATAAAAAGCATTTATTTATTTGAAAGACAACACAGTGTGAAACATTTTGTAGAAGCTGGAGAACTGTAGGCCAAATTGGAAACCAAAATGGGTATGATACCTATCTCAGGGAGCTGACCTAGTTCTCCAAAGTGATTTGAAATCATGAGTTGTCTCCATTTGAAAGCATTCGTGTTTCACATTGAAAACCAGGTTAAATGGAACTCAGATGAACTAGGACTGACATTACGAACACCTTTACACAAATTAAAATCAGGACATGCAAAGCCAAGCTGAGGCAACCAAGTGAATGCAACAGCTTTCTTTGGCTCACAGGACTTGGACAGGTAGATGCGTTAATGCTCTGGAGTCATACATGAATGAAGAGCTTTATGTAAGTGTCAGGTGGCAGGCCAGTGGTGACGGTGCATTAAAAATCATCCGAAGGTGGTAACACAAATCTAGGCTTCTTGTAAAACAAGCTGACATGTTTTTTTGGTAGGCACCAACAGTAGGCTGGTTGGTTAATGACCTCCACAGCTGTTTATTGGTTGTTACTCATGAGAAGCCTGATGAAGTGGTTCAGTCATGCTGAGGTGCTATGTAGAGGGTGATGGGAACCTACCTGGCTTCAATGCCCATTTTCTCCCACAGTATTGTGGGTAATTCCAAGGAGCTAGATGCCTGCAAATTTTTAGGGAATCCGGTGCATGGAAGTGGGAGGAGTTTGTTTGTGTCTTCATTTCCTTATCACATTTTGTTGGCTGGGAGGGGGTGGGACATATTGGTTCAGCTGGATGGCATGAGGTCAGAGGCAAATGGGAAAAGATGGTCTTTGTCAAGGGATCTCAAACAGCTTGTAGAGGGCTGTGCGGGAGCATGGAAGATAAGCAAACTTAGTCAAGTGCAGGGAGAGGAAGCAGTACTTCCTCCAGGCGATTCTCAGAACTGTTACTAGGCTGTTTACTTCCTATTTTGATACCTAGAGCAACGAGAAACAAGGTCTCTGGACCGGTCTTTGATTAGCCTTGTTTATCCACTCTTTCTGTCAGGAAGCAATTGTGATAAGACCTCTGGCCCTGCTCTGCAAGGTTTTTTTCCCATTCTGTGTGTGGCTTTTGATTGATCATGTTGTGAACACAGTGCTCTATTCTCGGACTGATTTATTAACAAGTTTCAAAGAACCTTCACCATTTAGAGAGATTTTTTTTTCCTTTTGCTTAAGGAGAAAGGCGTTATTTGCACCACTAAATAAGAGCTTTTTCCAGCTTTCAGTCTAAAAACTGCTGAGGATGGAGTATTTCTGTGTCTAGGGATCAATACGGTCACATCGAAATGTATCATATATGTGTGCACTTGACATCTAATTAATTGTCCTGGAGTAGATTTGCTTTTTTCTGCCAGGAAAGTGGGAGGTAAAAGACATCTTAAAGAAAATGCTGGTTTGGACAACTCATTTTGAGGCTCCAGGGTCTATTCAAAAGGTTTTTTAAATTTTATTATGCTTTTGGGCTATACCTTCTTTTCTTCACCTTGAAACCATTCTCCTCCTATACCATACCATGTTTATTTTGAGTTGTTGGTTTGGTGTGGATTGGGTCTGCAGATGGACTCTGCCTGCTTTGGACCAGAAATTTGATTTGCTTGGCCCTGCTTCAAATATTGTCAGCACCCTGTGCATTTAGAGCTCTGTAAAAATATGAAATAATAACCACATTTATGAGCTGAAAACAGCTTTTCTCACCACACTTACTTCTCAATGGACAACAGCAATTTCCACATTTGAAAAGCAACCAGTATTGAGCATCTTTCATTATCTCTATGCTACATCTAATAAAACTGACATAATGAGAAATTAGAAGCATCCTATTTCTCTGTGTTTTGTGACAATATCGATCCAATGGTTGCTTTTCAAAGTCAAAATAAAAAGAACACACATTCTGCCATGTAGTGAGGATGCTTAGATAGAAAAATTCATGTTCCCCAGCAGCTGCTGTCACTCATCGTGTTTGTTTTTCCTTCTGTGCTTTGACCAGTGACAGAGGAACAGGGAGAACAGAACACTCATGAAGTCAGTTTCTTAAAAAAATTAAAAGGAAAAAACTGTGTGACATTCTTGCAATTCAGAAGAACTCAGATAGGAAAAAGCATCTCAAATTCTGAGGCATCATTGGATAAGGCAACTGTGGCACACTCAATTAAACAAACAAATCGGGCATCAGGGGTGGTTATATGTCAAGGGCAGTTATACAAGGGTTTGGGTAATGACCAGTAAGATCCTTTTATGACATCATTTATTCAGTATGCCCAGATGTCATGTTGGGCCCATAAATGTTAACCCAAGGACTGTTGCTGTTTTATTCTTAAATTCCTACTACCTATAGTAAAGTGGGACTTGATGGGGAGTTTTTCAGAAGACTAATTTTTTAAAAAAATATTTGATTACTTTCTATTAATGGGAGTTACATGCCTTTTCTTTTATGAAATGGTTGCAAAAGTAGGTAGTCATGTGTTATGTTTTTACTTGAAAAAAAATAGAAAAATATGACATCCTGATGTGAGTCACTAGAGTTTCTATTGAAATGTAAAAATCTGCTATTGTCTTAGATGCTTTCCCTTCATTTGTGTGAGTCAACTGGTATTTACTTGCAAGGGGACAGTAGAGTTCTTAGCAGGCTCCAGTAGAGTCTAGAAATAACACACTGATTTACATAAATGAACTAATGCACTGATGAGCAGAAAAAGGAGTGGGATTTGATATGATACCAGCTGAGTAAAACTAGAGATGTTCAATGGGACACAGCATAGATGGAGATGTCAGAACACTTGCTGGGAGCCCAGAAATAGAGAAGTTGTCCATGATTGGATATAAGCTAACAAGTAAGATTTCTGGAGCTGATGGCCTAGGTTACATGACCTCCTTCTTCCCTCTGTGTCCATGCCTATAGCAGATGATTGGATGCAAAAGACAGCCCCTGCCATCCCTCCAGCAGCAGCTCAGGCCTCTGTCTTATATTCAGACTATTTACAAGGGCAGCTCCCCTGGGACCACAAATAACTCATTGGGTTTAAGAGCTAGATCTGTAGACTGAACTCTCTTGGCATGGTCTCTTTGGGTAATGAAACAGTATTGTGAGATATGATGTTATTTATCACATTACAGTATATGGCATAATAAAGCGTTGAACAGCAAAACCAGGGGACATGGGGTCTCATTTCAGTTTTGTTTTTTAATTTCTTGCTGTAACTTCTCTGGGCCTCCGTTCATACGTTTGTAAAGTGACAGAGTTAGATTTGGAAAGTGTTTCTAGTCAGAGTTTGTTCAGCACCGGTGTCAGGCTCAAAATGCCTGTGCAAATGCAGATTCCTAGGCTCGCCTGGCCCTTACTGAGTCAGAATTCTGTGGTGTAACCAGCCATCTGCCTTTGTAACACTCTCCACCCCTATGTGATACTTACAAGCAAAACTTTGAGAAAAACACTATTTAACCAAATATCTAAGAGTCTGTATGTACTCTCGAATCTTCTAATCTTTAGGTTGGTGCTTCAAAAATAAGAATTCTCCCTTTCTTATGGGAATGGCTGAGATCTGTTCAGGGGTATTTTGTTCAACTAAACTCTTTTGTAAATAAAACATTTTAGAACTGAGTTATCTCCAGAGCTTTAGGATAGGAAGATTGCTTACATCAGAGAGATGAATTAAAACAATGCCCTTGGGGGAGAAAGAAAACTTCACAGGGTTTTGAAAACACAAATGTCCTTGTACTATATTCACCTTCAAAAGAATCCCTTGAAGGTCCGGACTTCCTCTTTGCGGGCGCTGGGTCGAGTTGTCGGACTGTGCAGACTCCGCAGCCAGGTGACTTAGCCGTTAGGCTTTGGTTCAGCGCTGGTGAAGACTCAGTTCTTCCTTCACTTCTCCAGACTAAACATTTGAGTTATAAGCTACATAAAACCATTTGGTAGGGACTGTAGCTAGGGAAAGTCAGTTCACAGTCTGACACCTCATAAAGCCTTATTTTAGAGTTTGTGGGGATTTGGTGTACATAATTTATTTTTTTGGTCTTAAGCAAGCACCTGGATGTGAGTTTTTCTCTTTCTGGCTGGCAAAACAAAACAGGGTTCAATTAATTTCTCCCCTTTAAACACTTTATGATCTTCGCCTCATTTTATTTGGACTTTGTGGGGCTAGTTAGGATCACTGCAAAGCAGCTGGAAGAGGTTGGGTTCAACCAGATGAAGCTGAGCTGTGGATTTTTTCTTTAGAATATACAGTGGTGGTTTTCAGGCAAGGACAG
The DNA here is from genome assembly GCA_037038555.1 of Rhynchonycteris naso. Classification (NCBI taxonomy): domain Eukaryota; kingdom Metazoa; phylum Chordata; class Mammalia; order Chiroptera; family Emballonuridae; genus Rhynchonycteris; species Rhynchonycteris naso. The sequence goes on along the minus strand of CM072995.1, from coordinate 271,236,598 downwards.
CTTACCCTGTAGGGTACATGTAGTCATACGTGGAGGTATTCTTACTTGTCACAACTGTGACAATGCTACTGGCATTTCCTGTGCACCGGTCAGGGACACTGCCAAACAGCCACAATGTATAGGCCAGCCCGCTCTCTTAGTAAAGAATTATCTGGCTCAAAATGTCATAGTTCCGAGGTTAAAAAATGCTAACATTTCGTAATGTTACATTTTGGGATAAAGGCACATTCATAAAGCCAAAAGGAGTAGTGAATGAGAAGTAAAGGGAGGTTGACTTCGACATGCAACATTCGACACAACTTAAAATCAAAATAATGTCTAACTTCTAGAATGTGTTCAGGCTCAAGGAGGTGCTCATAACAGATTCTGAAAGGGAGCCAGGAGAGAACTGAAGGCTGGGATGAATATAAAGAGGCCGACCCAGGACTTTTAGTCCAGGTAAGGACACAAGGCAAGTTTCATTTGTTAGCAGAGACACAGTAAACATCTTAAACATATTTAAATGCATTAAACATTACACATGTTGCTGATGAGAGTTATTTGAACAACAAAAATATTATATTCACTTCTTTCTGTTTTAAGTTACGTTTTGACAATTCTAGGTTATTTCAGATCTAGAATACTCCCCGTTCTTTCAAGTTTTCTTAGGCTTTTAAGCAGCAAATAATTAACCACTAGCTCCAAGGGAGCTTGATTGAAAAAGGTACTATTCCTACTGATGTCCCTGACCACTCTACCTGCACTGGTTATTTCCTCTGCTCCACCCACAAGCCATTCTCTTCTCTTCCCTGTGCACAGGGAAATTTCCTTGCTCCTTAGTTTCTGGGTAGATTTGACTAGTGAGAGACACCAGCAAGAACCTGGAAGGCAGGAGGAAAAAGGCATCCAAGGTATTTACCTTAGTCTTCCCTCCTCCCTACTTCTCAAAAATCTGGCAGTGGCTGTTCCTGAGACCCCAATGGAGCAGCCTTTCTTCTTCCGTTGTTGACAGGCTCTGCAAACCTGTTTCCAACCTTACTCCTTCAGACATGGGCATAGAGAGGGCTTTTCATGCCTGCTAGTCCCTAGATGCCTCCTTACCTTTTTGGTTCTTTTAACTCAAAACACTCCTCTGTAAATCATTCCTTCATAGTTCTTGCTAGGGAAGCCCTCTCTAGAGTGCCATCTGTTTTGTACTAGGCCCTTCACATATTCAGTATCTATCAAATTTTTAGTAGGAGATATTTATTTTATATGAAATAGTCAAGTAATATTGAACCGGAAGCTAGATGACTTGGCTTCTTGTCCCAGTTCTAATAAGTCTTTCTTTCCTTATGAAAACCCATCAAGCCTCATTTATTAAAGAAGGATAAAAATATGGCCTGTTTCTCTTACATAGATGTTGTGAGAATGCAAATAATATACAAGATGTGCCAAAAGGAGGTTTATAGTTGTATGTGAAACATAGGGTTTATTCTTGTATTATTATTAATTATTGTATTGTTTTTCACATGAAAAAGTGTAGACCTACTTTTGCTTCACCCAGTATACAATCTGAGAGCATTAAGCATTGAAAATTAGAAGCCACCTGGCATATTGGCATGGAGACTAGCAAAATGTATTCTAATTTTAGCCCCTAATTATTTGGGAGTCTTTGTGTATATATTGTATATATTGTGGTCTTCTGGGACTCCTTTTCCCCATGATAAATATGTTGATTAGATTAGCTGATCTTCCTGGTTACCCCAGCTTCAAAAAATTGCACAATTTTTATATAAAACAGTATTTTCATTGTTTTAACTTTTTTTTTTAATTTCTTTTTATTTTATTCATTTTAGAGAGGAGACAGGGAGAGAGAGAGAGAGAGAGAGAGAAAGAGAGAAAGAGGGGAGGAGCTGGAAGCATCAACTCCCATATGTGCCTTGACCAGACCAGTGCAGGGTTTTGAACTGGCGACCTCAGTGTTCCCAGGTCGACGCTTTTATCCACTGCGCCACCATAGGTCAGGCCTATTTTCATTGTTTTAAACTATTTGACAGCATGACCCGAGGTTAAAAAAGAATGTAGAGCAGTGGTTCTTAACCTGGGTTCTATCGAACCCTAGGCGTTCAATGAGTCGGTCTCAGGGGTTCGGAGAAGCCTCTGCCGCGGAGGCCAGAATAAAGTAATACAGTAATTTGTTATGAGTTCATGCACTTTGTTGGTTTTGTTCTTTGAGCAAGGTGATGATGTTCATGGACGGCTCATTTTGTGCACCAGTAAAAAAAACATATACCTATGTCTTGAATTTGGAAAAAAAAATCATATTTTTTTATCACTAAAGAAGGGTTCGGTGAATGCGCATATGAAACTGGTGGGTTCGGTACCTCAAAAAAGGTTAAGAACCACTGATGTAGAGTATAAAGCTGGAATAAAAAAGATAAGTAGAAGCTCTGTAGAGAAAAGAAAATGAAATATTTAAAATACAGAAAGTTAAACAATGGATTTAACTTCTATATTGCTATAAAGGGAAGAATCGGAATAATTGGATAGATATTATAGGAGACAGATAAAAGGAATGGAAAAACCTTACAAATATTTGAACTGGTTCAGTACTGGAGTAGATTAGGTTGGTTTTCAGGGCAGTAACTTGTCCATCACTGAGATTGTTCAAGCAGAAACATATTTACTCATTTCTTAGGAATACTGTAGAAAACAGTCCTGTGATGATATAAGATTTAACATTGTAGTCACATGACTTAATAAAATAATGGTTAGGTAAGTTACAAATAAAGATGGATTTTTCATGAGTGTTAAAAAAACCTATGATTCTTTATTTTTAAGAAGACAGAGGCAACAGGAACAGAGAAAATGTAAAGCATTATTATGTATGTAAGATGCTCTCTTATGGTCTTTTGTGTTTGCAAAGAAGCACAAACAGTGAGGAGGGTTTAGATTCCAGCAACATTTTTTTGTTCATTTGTTTAAAGAATTGGAAGACATCCTTATATCAGAGGACTTGTAACCCGTTTCATCAGTGTTAAATGAACTCCTACTATATATCAAACATGTGCTGAAATCAAATAGTGGCTTAAGTTTTAAACAGGCATGCAGATTTTAGAAGGGAAAAAAGGATACACTAAATACAACACTGTTTTTATTTTTAGCATGTTCTGGAGGGAAAAGCTCTTGTAAAAAGAGGTAGTTTGACATCACTTCACTTCTCTTTATTTTTAATTTTTAAAATATTTTTTCAATTACAGTTTACATTCAATATTATTCTGTATGAGTTTCAAGTATACAACATAGTGGTTAGACAATCATATACTTTACAGAGTGTTCCCCCTGATATTTCCTACCCACTTGGCCCCATACATCTTCATTTCTCTTTTTGTTACTTCTCTGCCTTCTTTCAGAATCCATTCTTATTCATTTGACAAATAGCTATAAATAATGTCTAGTAAATGCAGGTTCTGTTGAAGGCTGTAAGGAAGTGTCAATGAACAGCACAGGGAATAATGCCTTGAATCTGCATTTTGTGTCCGACTTTCTAAATTCTAAAATGAGTGTATCTCAGCAGAAGTGCAGCCCCTATCTGCCCCCTGCAACACGCGTCAATATGTTGTCAACCCTGTTTCTCACAGTAATTGGAGTAAGTGGAAAGCCTATAAAGTCTGACCAACGGTGGGGAGACTGAGCACCATCCTCATTTAATATGTAGGCAACATTCACATCTCTCCACTTAATGATGAACAGGAATGTTATGGTGTTATGGACTGAACTGTGTGTCCCCCACAAATTCATACATCTGAGTACTAAGCCCCAGTATGTCAGAACTTGATGGTATTTGGAGACAGGACCTTTAAAGAGATAATTAATGTAACAAGAAGTTATACAGGTGGGACCTGATCCAATATGACTGGTGTTCTTATAAAACGAGAATGTCAGGACACAGGCACATACAGAGGGAAGACCTTGTGAAGACAGAGAAGGAACCAACCCTGCAGACACCTTGATCTTGGCCTTCTAGTTTTTGGAACTATGAGAAAATAATTTCTATTGTTTGAGCTCCCCAATCTGTGGTGCTTTGTTATGGTAGCCTTAGCAAACTAATACACATGGTAGAAGATACTTAGTTGCACATGATTTCAAAGTCTCTTATCATATAGACATGTGGCTGCTAGAATTACCCACTGTCCCCACATCCTCTTCCCATCATACATGTTTTACACCGCTGACATTGGGAACCAACACATGGAAACAATCAATACCCAAACAATCTCAGATGTTCCAGCAGCCGGCATTACATACCAGTGCATTTCATAGCAGCCCTCCAAAATATCAGTGACCCATGAGGAAGAGAACAATGGGAGAGAAGGGAATAGTGGTGATAATTATTGCCTTTCAGTTTCTATATAAAGACATCCTGCTGAGATGTGAAAAAGAGATCTGATTTACCACTGTAGACATACTAGCTTTAAGCATGCAAAATATGTTCCTGAATCTATTTAGATGTAGGGTAAAGAATTCCCTTCCCCAAATTGACTGTAGGGGTTTTGTAAATGGATTTGAGGGTTGACTGTAGGGGTTTTGTAAATTGATTTAAGGGAATTGGGTCAGTAGCTTGGATTCGCTAGTCTACAGGCTCAACCTGTGATTTATACTTTGGTGGGAGGAAGAAAGAGCTTTTTCTAAATACTGTATGGTCCTGGCTTTTGTGGGTCAGCCCCTTCTCAGGCAACACTGCATATCTTCCATGATTTTTGCAGGCAAAGTCTGCAGCCAGGACATCAGCACCACTCCCTTCTTCCACCCGCATGCACAGAATTGGGTGACACAGCCTATGTACCACAGTGGTTCTGTGAAGAAGAATTTGTTCCCTATGGATTTAAGGTGATGGTGAAGAGGTGCTATCTGTTCTGATATGGTTGCTCTAGAAGCAGAAGAAACAGCTTCAGGGAGAAGCATCTTCAGTAAGGTTCTCCTGGGCCCAATGCCATTGGGGATGTAGCGTAAAGAGAGAAAACCTGAACAGACCAAGGCACCAGGATTTAATCCCAGCTTCCGGATGGAAGCACAGCTTCCGGATGGAGGTCATTTAGACCCAGTGTCTCCTCCTAAGAAATCCAGCCTGCAGAAGAGAATAATGGCAAAAGTTGATAACAGCACTTATCCTTAGCGAGGAACTAAATGTTTTTTTTACTCAGTTAAATGTAACTCAGTCTATCTTCCCAAGGTGTCCTGGAAGCTTGTTGTCTTAGGATTCTAAAATGTCCCCCAAGATTCTGGCCTTCTTGTGTCTATACCCTGCATGACCCCCCCTTTCCCACACATGCACTTGAATGTGAACAGGACTTATACATATGAAGGTTATCAGTCTGGTAATACACACAGTGAAAGAATTTCATAGATGTTATTAAGGTCTTTAATCTTTTGGATTCGAGTTAATCAAAGAGATCCGCCTGGCTGAATCAGAGGAGCCTCTGAAAGGACTGGGCCTGAGAGAAGAAATTCAAGGTGTCAGAGGGATTCCCTGCTGGACTTGACGTGGCACATGGTCATGTTGTTGAGAAGGCAGCATGGCAGGAAGCAGTGGGCAGCCTCTAGAGGCTAACGATGGCCTTTGATTTCCAGGCGACAATGAAATGGGAACCTCAGTCATACAATTAAAAGGAAATGTCACAAAGGAGCTTAGAAACGGGTCTTTTCCTAGACGAGACACCAAATGAGTATGAACCCAGCAGACACCTTCATTCCAGCTCTGTGAGATCCTGGGCATAGGAGATATACGCACAAAAAATGCCTGGCTTCTGAGCCACAGAAACCATGAGATGGTACATTGGTGTTATTTGAAGCCACTAAATTTGTGTCCACAGAAACTCCTAAGTTTGTGGTAATGTGTTATACAGCAATAGAAAACTAATACACCTCTGTATTACATTCCCTACATTTTCACAATAAGGACTGAGGTACAAAGAAGTAGATTAACTTGCTTAAGATTACAAGTCAGTAAGTATTTGAACTTGGATTTGAACTTCCATTTCTCACTCCAATGTGTGTATATTTAACCATTGCATTGAGCTAAGCTGCTGCCACCTGCCTTTTCTTTGTTTCCTTCTTCCTGCAAGTTGCCATGGCTAAAGTTCATAGGACTCCTCCTTCGGGAATAACTGGTCAGAACGCCATTTTAAAAGCAGTAACTCTTGGCCCCTGGATGGTAGCCAGTCATCCACTCTGGAACAACCCCCCTTCTCTTTTTTCATAGATGAGAAATCCTAGGCTTCATTCCCACAGTTGTTATTTTTTTCTTAAGACTTTTCTTTTTAAAAATCTACAGTTTTTGAATTACAGCCCTGTGGTTAAGGAAAAATGACATTTACTGGGGAAGCAACTTGTTATGGTCTTAGGTACTCTGCCAACTGCAGCAAAGAAAGGGACTTTTAAATGTCATTTATACATTAAGAGAGATTTAAAGAGACACTGAAGAATATGCCTGGCATTGCCGACGTCTGCAGGCCTCGGGTCCACAAGTTTCCAGAGCTAAAATTTTAACTGTTCTTTTATGAGTGAATAGAGTGTATTCTGTCCCAAGTCTGAACCAAAATGTTTAAAAATTATACTTGATTTAAAGGAATTTGTGAAGACATGGCAAATCTACAAAAATAGAAAGTGTAGATCTGAGGAGTAGAAAGAAGCCTTTATTGCCACATTAGAGAGGGAAATAGTAAAAAAAAAAAAAAATTAAATTAGGCAATATTCTTTTAAAGTAAGAGAACTTAATCTAGATGAGTTTTTCTCAAATTTCTGAAAACCCAAATAGTACCTCCTCTAATTTAAAGTTAAAATATGACTGTGATCCTGGCAATATAATAGTCCATATGTCAGAAGATAACCAATGTGAGTAATCCAAATTTGTCGGCAGTAGAGTGGAGTTAAATGGGGTCTTCACTGGCTGATTTGATCTGATCCCTGGCGGGTGAAGGCTGGAAGAAGACTGCAGAATCTTGAGGATAAGACTAGCAGTGGTATCACTACAATGCAGTTAGCCTTGCCCAATTTATTTCATCTGTGGCCTTGAATACATTAGCAGCATATAGCCCTGTAGTTTCATTTTTGACATTCACTTTTTTTTGCATGAGAATCCCTCTCCTATTAACCTTCAGATATCCTAGACTTTGCTCGTTTATAGCCTTTGCACTTGTTAAAAGTGGCAAATGCCGATTCATCTCTCTCTCTCTGAGGTTAATGGAGAACACAGACACATCAAAGTGAAAAGGGTCTTTATATGTAAAAGTGACACAGAATTTCAGTATCAGAGGGCTGTAGATATTCATTTGCTTTCACTACAGGTGATGAATTTAGGCCAAACCACCTAATAATGCCTTTTAGTCTTCTTGTATTTTTTATTAATTTTTATTTTAGTGACGGGAGGGCAGGAAGCATCAACTCCCATATGTGCCTTGACCAGGCAAGCCCAGAGTTTTGAACCGGCGACCTCAGCATTCCAGGTCGACATTTAATCCACTGCGCCACCACAGGTCAGGCGCCTTTTAGTCTTCTTTATGACCAAGAGGATACAGCATTTTACAAGTTTTTCCTCAGGAGTAAGAGTTGTCCAAAGTAGATTTGCTTGCTATATACTGATACCATAGGCTTTCAGGGAAAAAACAAACAAAAAAGACTTAAAGAAAAATGTACAACAGTGAAACATTGACTATCTGGTTAAGATATTTGCAAAGAAATTTTAAAATAATGCTAATGATTGGAAATGTATAAATATCAAACTGGATTTAATTGTGTTTGTGTAGAAGGGGCCTACATTTTTTATAACACTGCCGTCGTATGTGTTTCCAGGTCTCTTGAAGTTGATAGTGCCTGCACAGGATCCTTGTGATACATTTAAGAGAGAATGTGGGAGTTTTTACCTAACACAATGCCTGGCACTGGGAGTTATTTAATCGATAATGAAATCTAAAAGCAAGACATTTTATTGAATGCCCATAGAATGAAAGAATGCAGGTATAAAGCATTCTAGGCACCTATCAATGAGAAAGCATGAGATTTTCGGTAATGTGACTGTTTTATTCTTAAAATAGGAAAATATTGTTTAAAGGTCCCTGCCATCATCTTCAGGGTCTTGAGACAGCCAAGTTCTTTCACGTGGAGAGGAACTGACAGACAGAAAATGTTGGATAACTGAAGACCCTCATGACAGAATGAAGTTGGGCTTGACCAAATTAGCTCATCTTTAATCAAAATATATAAAAACAGTTGTTTCACAAAGACCTTCCCTTGGATTAAACTGCCTGACACCGAAGTTCAGCCAGAAGGATATCCAGGTTGGTAGTTCGCACTGTGTTAGCATGCACAGCAGTGCAAATCTGACTCAGCAGGGGAAAAGCCAAAGGAAAAAGCCCTCTTACTCTGAGAAAGCCACCTGCGGCCTGTGGCCAAGCACCCTGCTTGATACTCTGGTCTACTGGAAAACAAATTACTTGAAAATAAAATAAAAACCAGATTAGTTGTAAGGATATTGAACAAATCCCTCTTCTATTCCCGGAGCCATGACTCTTCCCCTAATTGGCAAATAGGCCACAAAAGACCTATTATATTATTGTGTCTGAGTCATTATAAAATTGAACAGTTTTAATTACTGAATGACTTAATTATATTCACTGGATACTCTTGATAGTCTTTATTCTTTACATTTTCTTTTTAATGAAAGATTGCATTTGTACTCCTTTGTTGCCTGCCAAGTAGTGCAATTAGCAAAGAGTATTTCAGGTGTTGGGGCCCTTCAGCCAGAACTCACTGTCATCCTCATTGTTCTGGGGAAAAAAAGAAAACAAATACTAGGAAATGACAGTGGATAAGTCAGAGCCCTGGTGTAAGTGGGGAAAGGAAGTGTAGTTAGTTAATGTAATTGTAGAGGAAATCTTTCTCAAAGGAACTGGATTGATCCCTTTAAGAAATGAAAGCCAACATGCTCTGTGGGGAAGGTGAGACATTGGTGAGAGCTGGTTCAGCTTCAGTGGGCGCATGTGCAGGCTGGCTGGGGGGCCAGTCAGGGGAGGGCTCTCCCAGGAACATGAACGCTCCACTCGGGGCCACCCTCAGGACATAAAGAAGGACATTTGTCTTCAACAACTGCAACCCGTCCCCCCACCGCCTTCTTCTGCATCGTCTTCCTCCATCTCTGAGTGTCTCTCCCCCTTTCTTTCCAAAGGCTCAAGGTTATTTTAATTACTTGTTTTTTAACTGTTAAAAGCATTTCATGTACTTTCCTTTGGTAGTTTGCAGTTTCATAATCAAAGGAGGAAAGTAAGTAAACTGAATTTATACTAAGCTGATTGAGTCTTAGGGCCTATTTTCTTTTTACTCTTTCCAGGGAGGGGTCTTTGGGCTAGTGCTTGGAAAATATGGTGCTTAATTCAAGGGATTCTCAGACCAGAGTGGAGAGAAGCAGGTACTTAAGCTAAAGATGAACTGAACTTATGTCAATGTGCAGTGGATGCCAATAGGACTCAAAATGTTGGGTTCCAACCCTGTTTCTGCAGTCTTAACAAAAAAGATAATTTTTCTTGAGTAATATATGAAATGGACCTCACTCTGTCTCATTTCATGTTGGACCCTTCACAGAGGAAATGTACTCCAGTTTGAGACTGCATGCCCTGCGGAAGCAGAAATTTTTCTCTCAGTGTTTGTCATATACAGCACCCAACCAGTCTTTTATCACCTTTTTCAATTTTTGTTGTTGTTGTTTTTCAGATAGGACTTTATAGAACTTAGCATTGTACTGAAACTCAGGGAGGGCGGGTTACAAAGTATGGCTTCTGTCCAAGTAAGAAAAGCTTCCAGAATAGGAATAAGCTATCCGGAAATGCAGAGGCTTCCCCTAATGCTTCTCCAAAAGACTAGAGTCTATTTCCTGGTTATTCCATAATTACAGTTAATTCTTCATTATCCATCTGGGGTATTTATGATTAGAACCTTTTGGGAAAAGAGCATTGAGTTGGTAGACACAAAATTAGGTATTTTTTTTCTTTATATGCTGTTCCTGTCTACCTCCTCAGATCTGTTCACTTCCTCTGCCTAGTTCCATGCCAGGGAAGCTGATCTTTTTGGATCTCATCATCAGGGATCTTTATGAAGTAGCTTCTGGTTTAGTGTGGTCAGTGGGAGGTGCTGGCGTGTGAGTGGGAGGTAAGAAAAGAGAAGGGTCAAAGCATTTCTTTACTGGCTGTCCCCCACTTTGTCCCAGTTCTGGCAGTATCTGTGTCCACCCTCCTGCGAGACAGCTCTTCTCTCACGGTGGCAGCTCTCACCAGCCTCTGGGACAATTGTTCTCTGTTCTTTAGGCTTAATATAGTTGCAGGCTTCTTGCCCCCTAGCCCCTAAGTATTTTACTGTCTTTGTTGACCTCTCATCCCAGCCCTTCAATCAATTCTTCTCAGTCAAATCCTTTAGGTATGTTAGCTGTTCCCTGTTGGATCCTAACAGATACATTCAGGTTCTTGGACAAGTCAGATAATTTCTCTTTCCTTGTTTTACTGAGCTATAAAATTGGATAATTTTACATTGTCTACCTTGAAGGGTTGCTAAGGGGACCATTAATGCATGCAAATCTGAAAGTGTCAGAAAAATGCAAACTATAAACAGCACATCAACAGCGAATATTGAACCCTAGTTAACTTTCCCCGGATACTACCAAGTATCAATGTTTCTCATACTCTCTTCCATCATACAGTGACACCATTTGCGGAATAAGATCTGGGTTTGACCAAATGCAGGCAGAAGCAGGAGAGGTAAGCCTCTACTGTGTGCATTTCCAAGCTCAACACAAGCCATCCTCAAGGTCACTCTGCTCCCTCCTCAGCAATAAGTGATTCAGGCTGGGAGGGAAGTATAGAACATCTTGATATACCATTGTTTCTGCCCTGTGTTTTCACCCTCGAAATGATTTCATCAGACATTACTTCTTTATAGTGTGATTGCCCCTCCGTGAGATTATAATGATACTTGATAATGTTTCTAAGGATGAAGACCATATTCTATATTTTTATGACTCATAGTAACTCACATACTATTAAGCATATTTTTGATAAAGTAGACACTTAGCAAATGAATGGCTAAGTGTTTAGTGCACACTTGTTGATAGTGAGACTCCCAACGCTGGTAATGGGTGTCTACTGGTTTTATGCAAGAGTGTACTCTCGCTGATTAGCATGGTCTTCTCTTCACATGCATGGAAAGTATTTGTTTAACAAATGAAGATTTTATAGACATCTGCTGGATTTTATGTGTGTATTTTATTGTGTGATTTGGCACATGCGAAACTTAACATTCAAGAGGAGAAATGCTTCTTCCTAATTCTCTTATAAGTTGGAGCCTTGTAAAATGATCTTACAAAACAAATGTTGATAATAAAAACAAGTAATTTTTTTATCGTCCCAAAGCCTATTAAGAAAACTGTTGGTACTCCTGAAGAACAGCTAAACTCAAACCCAAATGCTCAGGGAAAACGCATTTTCAGAATAATAAGTCTGGGAATATTGACTGCTGGTGTATCCACTGAGTCAGCACTAGGAAGGGCACACGGACAATGGCACAAGAGGTATTTGGCTCACGACCCTTCCTTTCTTTGTTTTCTCACCTCTTAGTAGGCACGATACATTCCAGAGAACCCTTGCTATTTTTTGTTCCCACATTCTTATTCTTTAAAAAATAAAAAGAGAGAGAAATAATTTAGGGGATCAGGCACCATATTCGAGGTTCTTGGGAAGCTTGGACTGATCCTACTAATTTATCTCAGAGAGAGACTATGTGAAAACAAAGTCAGCCACCTAGTTGAAGGGATGGTGTAGAAATCCCTTAGCTTGCTGAGGTTACCATGGTACTGAGGAAAATAAAGAAATGCTTAGACACTAAAATATCTTTGGTAAACTGAAGTGGTCAGAAACAGAGATTATAGAAATATATGTATGTAAGCACAGCATAAAGATAGACTGTAACAGGGGGGTCATGGTGGATTAGCATCTGACCCAAAATAACACTTCAGTGCAAAAGTATAAAAGGGAGCGCAAGACTGCAGGGAAATTCCAGAAGAAGAACAGAATATACAAGCTTGTTAAATTTCTAAATCATCTGGTGCAGACAGTAATGCCAGAAAAGTTTATAAAATGAAAGGAGTCATCAGGGAGCATTCTTTGGAGGAGATGAGACTGAAACTGTCCTCTGAAAAGCTGGGTTGGTGTAACTCAGAAAAACAGGGGCGATGAAATGCCACACATCTTCCTATGGCAGGGTGCATACAGAAAACTGGCCAACTATACTGCTCACAAAATTTAGGAAATATTTCAAAATGCACTTTCAAGATCAGGGAACATGCAGATACTCCAGTACCTTTAGCTTTTTGTATAGTGCAGTTTCATCAATAAAATAAAAGTTGGTTTTGCATCTTATTTGCATAATCAAACAACTTTCTTTGACTTGTCTTTTGCTTTTCTGATGCTCTTGTATAGTAAAAAAAAAAATCAAATGCTTCTTTTTTATCGCTTCATATTCATTTTGAAATATCCCCTAATTTTTGTGAGCAGTGTAGAATGTTCAGTCAAAAGTAGAGAGGTGATATAAGGAAGTCTTCTCTCCTTTGTTCTCCTGATACACACAGAGCCCTGGGCATCAAGATCCAGTCCTCCAGATATTCAGTGCTGACGAGGCAGAGAGAGCAGTCATTTGGGGTGTTCTGAATGGAGAGAATGATGGGAGTATCTTAGTCTTCTCAGGGAACTATAACAATGCCATAGACTCGGTGGCTTAAACAAAGATTCATGCCAGAACCATCCCATCTTTTGGACATTTAGTGGCACTTAAGACAAAAGAAGAAATTTATTTCTCACAGTTCTGGAGGCTAGGAAGAACAAGATCAAGGTGCCAGTAAGTATACCAATCACAAAAATTAGGGAATATTTTATTGCTTCATATTCATTTTGAAAGATTAATTTTTGTGAGTAGTGTGTGTGTGTGTGTGTGTGTATTGTACTATTGCTCTCACTGTGGTCTCAACCACTCATTTACAACTTTTATATTGGGAAATCAGTCCACTTCATCCATCAAATGTATTAATTTCTTCTTCTTTGTATTAGAGCCCCAGTAGTCCAGCTACCCTTCTATTTTGCCACTTGGTTAGAAAAGAAAAAACGTGGATATATAAAAGCAATAGGGTTTCAAAGGTACTACATTAAAGGCTTCTCCTGTTTATAATGAGACTATGCTTAGAAGGAGGAGATCCTAAGATGACTACTGTCTGACCATGGTCTCTGTCATAATCTGTTTCCAAGATATCTCACCAACCATTAGGGCAGAGGTCCCCAAACTATGGCCCACAGGCCACATGCGGCCCCAAGGCCATTTATCCAGCCTCCGCCCCTCTTCCGGAAGAGGCACCTCTTTCATTGGTGGCCAGTGAGAGGAGCACAGGATGCATCCGCACCCATAGTTCCCATTGAAATACTGGTCAGTTTGTTGATTTAAATTTACTTGTTCTTTATTTTAAATATTGTATTTGTTCCCATTTTGTTTTTTTACTTTAAAATAAGATATGTGCAGTATGCATAGGGATTTGTTCATAGTTTTTTTTATAGTCCGGCCCTCCAACGGTCTGAAGGACAGTGAACTGGCCCCCTGTGTAAAAAGTTTGGGTACCCCTGCATTAGGGTTACAGTTAGATTAGGACTCTTAGCTCACTCCATAAGAACATCTTTGACCCATAGCTGAAGCGTAAATCTTTCACCATTTCTTTCATTTTCACTAAATACAACATAGTTGCCTCTTTTCTTTACTCCAGGTATCTGCTGTAAGGTTCTGCCTCTTTAAATTTGGATCATTCTGTATTCACTCTGCAGCTGTCTCTTTTCTGTTAATTCCTGGCCGTGTATGAGAAGCCTTATTTCCTATAGAACCCTACAGTGTCCTTTCATGGCAACCAGAACATACTGAAGTGAGTTAATGATCACCTCCTTTCACAAAATTAATTCTACCTAAATTCTAGATGCAGATAATAGTCTTTCAAAGTCTTATAAAAATTAGTCAAACTCTGTACTTCTGCTGGACCCGTGGAATCTACATTACACTGTGACTTCATTATGGGATAGTAAAACTAGATAATTTAAGGTAATTTGAATAAGTGGAGATTATATATATTATACACACACACACACACACACACACACACACACACACACACACACACATCTTTTTCCATTGAATTTTGAACTGTTTTTCTCATTCTTTGTCCTACTATTCTCTCCCATTACTGTCTGTCTGTCTATATGATAGGATTCAGAACCCGTCTTAGTGACTGTGGAGTAGTTTTATCTCTGGAGCGACCAGTGTGAAGCAGAATTTAAACTCTACCAGCCAAAGTCTGACAAATAGTCTCAGAATGTAGTGCGTCTGCCAATGTCTGTTACTTGAGGATAGATGGATTTGGGTCTGATGTGATCACTTTCTATTGGCAGTAGGGAGCTGTTATGAGACAGAGGGTGCTAGGAAACAAACAAGATATTTGCTATTTTCAAATCAGAAATTTCATAGCTCCTGTATCTAGAGTTAATTTTTTAAATTAGTACATTATTTAAAATGATACATATGAATTTTATAGATGCCCTTGGCTAAAACCTTTTAGCTGCCCAATAAAAAGAGGCGTATTGAAAAGCACATACAAATAGATGACCACTAAGAAGGCAGCAGGCATATAAACCAAGATCAGAAGCAAGGTGAATCCAGGTCTGCCATTGCTGCCCTCTTACCCAGGCTTGCTCGATTTCCTGAACTCTTGTCGTGAAAGTGGAACAAGCAGACCTGGGGAGTCTTAGAACAGAGAAGTTGTCCAGCTTGTGTGAGGTGAGGCAGGCATTCAGCCTCAGTTCTCTAGATATTTTTAACTTGGAACAGAAGAGCCACAACCATTCTTAACTGAGCATGTATAAGGTTGAGGGGATGAATGATGAACGTGCTCTCTTGCTTGCCTGGGTCTGCCATCTTTGAATTGGGCAACAGAGCAGATACATTCATTCAGTACCAAAACCGTGTGTGTGTGTGTGTGTGTGTGTGTGTGTGTGTGTGTGTGTTTTAAAACATTGAGTAAAAAATTAATGTTACATTACATTTGGTTTTATAAAATCCTAGCATTTCTAAGACTATTTACTTCTTTCTAAAATGATGTAATTTGTGTAAACTAAGGTTTTTAGTACCTTTAGAGGGGCTTGAGGTTTGAACAGAGCTATACCTCAAAGAGATACAATCAACTGAGTGAAAGCATTTTTTTAACTCAATTTCTTTTCTGTTGAAGGCCAAAGTCTAACTAAATATGAAAGCACAACTCTTTCTCAACGTATGTCTAGAACTTGACATTTGTAAAATTTACCAAGGGCTACCTACTTGGGCCTGATTCTTCTCAGAATGTTAATGCAGTCAATAAGAAACCTAAAATATATCTTAATTGACTTTTAATTTCTCTGTAAGAAAACAAAGAACTTGAGCAGAGGAGTGGTGGAGATAGGTAAGGATTAGAAAGAAGTGGGATATGGGTGTGGTCACTGATTATGTAGAGGGATTAATAAAAATTTGATTTTCTGGGCTGTAGTGCTTGACAAGAATACTAAGGAATGGCAAGTGATACCATACATATTTCTGGACACAAAAAATAAAAATAAATGTTTCAGGGGATTTGCTTATATGGTTTAGAGTCTTTAAACTTTTTTTTTCTTCATGAGGCCAGAGAGAAAAGAAGATAGAATTAAGTGTAACACAGGCTATGGTGGAAATGCTAGCCAGCTACTCTCAGCCGTCACACATCTCCCCATGTGTGTCCTCCAGTTCTCCTTCTAAAGCGCCCATCACCAACCACACTGAACCATTTAGAGTTCCCTGAATGTAACAGCAAGTACCTTTTTATTCCATACTTTGCTTGGAAGCTCTTCCTCCTTTGATTGCAGGTCAGGCTCTACTTACTTTTCAAGACTTAATACATCTCTTTTGGAAGCCCTCTCTGACCTCTTGCAAAATTTTACTATGTATTGCACTAATCACACTGTCAAAATTAGTTGTTTATGTATCTTCTCTTCCAGAATGTTCAAAACAGGTAATGACTGTCTTAGTCATGTTTTTGTATGCTTAACTCATAGTCAGTGTTTAATAAATTCTTGTTAAACAAGTGAATATTGGATGCTATGACTTCAGAAAGACACGTGCTTGTTTTTTCGTATTATAATTGTGAACAAGTTGAAGTACAGTCTGGATTAAGTAACACTGGGCTTATGATTGGTTAAATCATTCACCTAAAGGGTGATGGGGCAGTATGAGGGAAGTCTCCAGTGAAAGACTTTAAGGCTTTGTCTAAAGTTAATCCTATACTGCATAATCAGTGACTTTAAGAAAGAAATAAAAGAAGACTAGAATTATTCATTGAATTCATTTAACTCCTGCTAGTCTTTAAAGTCTTCAAGTTCTGGAGGTCCTAATGTATGTTATGCACCTCGCTATACCAACCAATGAATTAGCTTTGTGTATTATACCTTACTTGTTTTATAAATTGGGTTATTAGTATGAATTTTGAAGGAAAAAGAATTTTTTAACTTGCAATGGTAAGGTATCCTCTTTTGTTTTTTTAATATTTATTTTATTTTATTCATTTTTTTTAGAGAGGAGACATAGAGTAAGTGAGAGAGAGAGAGAGAGAGAGAGAGAAAGAAAGGGGGGAGGAGCCGGAAGCATCAACTCCCATATGTGCCCTGACCAGACCAATGCAGGGTTTTGAACTGGCAACCTCAGTGTTCCCAGGTCAATGCTTTATCCACCGCGCCACCACAGGTCAGGCGGTAAGGTATCCTCTTTTATTGTTTTCTCATTAACACCATCTGAGCAACACTAAACTCTTACAGGTCTTTATTTTATCTTTTTATTTAGTGTATTTTGTTAAGTAAGACACAAGACATTGAGTTTTTTCAATATTTCAGCGGGTTTTTGGAGTCCAAAGGGAAATGCTAGCAGGTGAAAATGATAATAAACCCTTACATTGTTGAGAACAGTCAGACTTCTGGAAAATATGTGAGTACTTTCACTTAAGAAACTACTTTGGAAAATAAAGAAAAGAAAACCATGCTCTCAAGTAGTCCTGTTGGCCCAGAATATGGACAAAGCCATCAATTCTAAAGTCTTCCTAGTCTTGATAATCCTAAACCTGTTTTCTCCAAACCACAGAAAGAAACTCAGTGCCTGGGTCTAAAGACTATGCATAAGTAGCAATGGATACAGAAGGAAACAGTTTATTCATAGTTTCAGAGTCAGCAAGGACTTGAGACCTAATCTGGTTTAGAGATTTCCAGACCTGACTGCTCATCAGAATTACCTGGACAGCTTTTAAAGTGCAGATTTCTGGTCCGCTTCCCTGAGATGTTCTAGGAAGGGCATCGGATAATTAGTTTTATTTAAGCCTGTGGATAATTTGATGCTTAGCCAGATTTGGAAACCATGGATGTGGCCTAGCTTTTCCAATTTTCAGATCCATTAATTGAGGCTCAGAGGTGAGTGACACTCAGGTAGAGATAGGCAGAACCAGCATCAGAACCCAATGCTCTTAATGTATGGTCTTTGGTGCATCTATACTAAAACCACAGAAGCACAAACAGTATTTTCAGCTGCCTAGTTGATATTTGAAGTGATCTTTTGTAGTTATACGAAGCACTAGAATAGTGAAAGAAAGATATATAATTGTATACAAAGATTCAAAAGACTCTTATGAGAATCTGGTTAAATGATAGGTTGTTTTATAAACTATAAAAAGATCTACCAATGTACATATAATAAGGTCTATGCAAGGGAGTAAACTCATGAAATGAAAAAAATCATGTAAGGGGAAAATAACACTTTAACTGAACTTGGTGCATTAAAATTGCTCGAACCTTTTTCCATATCAGTTGACAAGTCATGATGTACAAGTGAGCAGGATGATCTCTAGCTATATGGTGGTTTGTCTTGTTCTCTAAGAACTGTTGACCAAACATTGAAACTTGAGTTCAAACTCTTCTAATTATTTGCTGCTTGAGTATTCTGAATTCCAATTCTATCATTTGTTAAGTTAGATGATTAAAGAAGATTACAAAATTTTGTCCTGGCTTTAATATTTTGTGTCTCGCTCTCTGCTTACTTTGCAGATCTTTCTACCATCTTGATTTCTCCTAGTTTCTGACTGTGCTTTGAGATTTTCCCATTTTCATCTCATTTACTGTTCTCTTTTTTTAACCAAGAAATACTTATTAAGTCTCTTTTTATATATGTTACTCTACCAGTACTTTGGTATAAAAGTGAAGAGTATGGAGTTCCTGACCTTGAAGAACTTGCACTATAGTTGGGAAGAGCACCATGTAATAAATAAATTACAATAAAATACAGTAAGGGTTACAATAGTGACACATGC
The DNA here is from genome assembly GCA_037038555.1 of Rhynchonycteris naso. NCBI lineage: Eukaryota > Metazoa > Chordata > Mammalia > Chiroptera > Emballonuridae > Rhynchonycteris > Rhynchonycteris naso. The sequence goes on along the minus strand of CM072995.1, from coordinate 271,218,162 downwards.
AAGCGTGTGCAAAGAAAAGAGTCTTTCATGAGGATAAAACACACTAGGTGACATTGTTGAAAGTTTACTGAAGTGGGGGATTTTGAGTTGGATATGAAGAATGAGTTAGAATTATTGGGAAGAACATTCCAAGTGAAGTATGGATCAAAGTATAAAAGTGCTTAGTATGTGCAGGAAATGACCAGTAAATATAGAGTGGGGACTAGTTTGGTATAGAGTGTGGGGTATTTGGAGTAGGGAAGAATTGGGTAAGGTGAGACAAACATGAGAAGATTTGGATTTTTGGAAGCCGTGTTGAAGAGGGAGACCACTCAGGAGAGTTTGTACGTAATTATGGTCATAAATGAAGAGAATCAGAAATAAGATGGTAAATTTAGGGTTGGAGAGGAAGGGGGGTTTATAACAGAGATTCTCAGGGGTAGAATTTCTAGAATGGGGTGACTAGCTTTCATGCATTATGGGGAAGCTGACTTTGAGGTTTCTTGTTTGGGCAACCATGAAATGTAGTGACTAATATATTGTTAGTTTTGCTTGTTTATTTTGGCATGATAAAATGGAGAAACATGTTAGTTACCCAGCTGGAATGTCCAGTGAGCTGCTTGAAATATAAGTTTAATGTTCAGGAGGAGGAAGAAGGAAAAGGAATGGTTACTTGCCAGGAAGAATATTTAGGACAAGGAGATTCTCCAGGATAGCACTCTGAGCAGTACCAACAGTTGAATAGGTAGACAAAGAAGACTCAAAAAAAAAAGAGGGTGAGAAGTAGCAGGAGAGATAAATAAAAACGAAACTAAACAGAAGAATGATGCTGTAGCAGCCAATAAATGATTGTCCCCATGGGGTAGTTCATGCCACTGAATGACACTGGAAGTAAACCCTTAGATTTGACTGTTGAAGGTTTCGCTTTGTCGTCTTTGTGAGAAATTTGGTGTTATGATAACAGCAGAATTTAGACAGTTCTAGATTGAAGGATGAAATGAAAATTTAGACAGTTCTAGATTGAAGAATGGAATCAGGAAGTGGGGATCACTCAGGTGGTGACAAAAAAAAGAATGATAATATGTTTTCTTAGAAGAGTAGGTGACTTTAGCAAGTGTCTTCCTGAAATTAAATGAGCATAGCCACTAACAATAAAGAAACAAAGCTACATGTAGTCTAACAAATATTTTATTTCTCTTCTCACCGCCCTTCCTAGTTTGGCCTTCCTTTCTTTCAAGCCTTTTCCTTTTGCAGAGGTATAACCTTAATGCCATTTTTGAAAGTGTCATTCACTATGCAAGGTCCCATGCCACCTGGTTTCCATTTATCTGGTTCCCATTCTCACGTCTCTTCAGCCATGCTGGCTCCATTGCTGTTACTGAAATGTACTAAACACGCTCCCATATGAAGGACTCCTCATTTGCTGTTTTATCCTAAGATGCCTTTCTACCATATGTCCCCATGACTCAGCTTTCACTTCGTCAGGTCTCTGGTCAGGTGTCATGTCATCACAGAAACCGGCCCCAGCACCCAGCCCGCTCCCTCCTCTGGCCCCTGACCTCCTGTGTTCTCCTTCATACACTGTTCCCTACCTGACTTCTTATATGTATGTATTGATTCATTTATTTACTCTGTTTCCACTGATTACAGAATATGAGCTCCAAAGGTATAAGGCAGTGGTTCTAAACCTTTTTTGAGGTACCAAACCCACCAGCTTCATATGCACATTCACCAAACCCTTCTTTAGTGATAAATAAAATATGATTATTTTTCCAAATTCAAGACATAGGTATATGTTTTTTTACTGGTGCACAAAATGAGCCGTGCATGAACATCATCTTGCTCAAAGAACAAAACCAACAAAGTGCATGAACTCACAACAAATTATGGTATTACTTTATCTTGGCCTCCGCGGCAGAGGCTTCTCCGAACCCGAGACCGACTCATCGAACCCCTAGGGTTCAATAGAACCCAGGTTAAGAACCTGGGCATAAGGTCTTTATTTCTAGCTTCTAGAGTGCTCTGTGGTTCATAGTAGGCATTCAATAGATATTTTTAAAAGAATACCAATGCAGGATGGATTTAACTGAGAACCGGGTTGGAATATTTATTTATATTCACTTATTCTTATACAGTGGTAATATTAGGGTTACTTCCTAGAGTCCCAGGTTTGACAGAGTAGTGGTCTTTATCTTCTTCCCCACTTGGTATTTCTGTTGTCATTGTTCTTGCTTTCTTATTTAAATTCATACGTGCATATAGATCAAAAAGATAACATACAATGATGAGCTCAGTAAGACAGAGCTGGTTCATACTGAGCGTATCTCATGAAATTTTTATTAATTGGCTAATAGCTGCTTAAAGCACAAAGTGTGTCTGCACGTGTGTGCGTGCATGTGTATATGTGTTTCTGGGTGTGTTGGTCGATGAGAAGAAAGGAATACATACTGAGGAGAGATGTTTACAAAGAAATAGCAGAGTCTGATTTGTGAAGAGTATATGGACATATTAGATGAAAAAGGCTTATGAAAGCATCAGAAAATTTTGGTTCAACAACCACTTTTGAGCAAGAGAAAGGGCCCTGTGTAGGGAGGGGCCCAAGACTGCTTATGTGAAAGGATTTAACGTCGAGTGAGAGATACTTGTGTGTTTACCCTAAGCAATGCTACAAGGCTGAGGGTTCTAAGCACAGTAACAGGGAAGCAAAGCACTTTCGAGTAGGCAGAGTGGAGAACGAAGTACAAACTATAGAGGGGACTATGTGACTGTGTCACTCATTAGCTAAAGAACAGCAATAGTTAAGTGATGAGAGCATTTGAGCCTAATCAAGAAAAGCTTCAAAGGGGCTGGGAGGAAAATGCAGCCCCCACTGAATACAAAGGGGAGCATGAATGATTCCTGAGTGTCCTGCTTCCTGTCAGACCGAAGCTTCTCTGTCCAAGTAGCCCCTCCTCAAGTGAGGAGTGACATCCAGAATCTGCACATGGCTCTTTGTGGTTCCTAAACTCTTAACAAGATTGCTCCTAGTTGATACAGGAGCGAAGAGGCCCCAGGTTAGGATGTTTGTTGTCTACGGGGGAAGTAAACTCAGAGCCTGGCTGTCCTGTTGTTTGAGGAGCTTGCTGGGTAATTTGACATTGTCTGTAAGTGCCTGGGAAGAAATTCACGTGGGCCTCAAATCTCTTTGAAGACAGGAAAACCCAAGGAAGGACGTGGGTTTGTTTGCTATTTTATACTCAGCCCCCCCCACCCCCACTTTAGTGTGAGAAAAGGTTATCATTCCTTGGTTTTCAAGGTTTTCCCTCAGGAAAAATTTTTTCCTTTGTTCTATTTATGCCACAGGCCCAGACAAAGCACTCAGTACCCAGCTCAGGAACAGAGACAGTCTGGCCATAGCACGTGGCTAACAGAGTGAGTTAGTGGCATGGACTGGCTCATGCCCTAATTATAGACAAGAAAACAAGATGGCTTTAGGTTTCCGAACACTGGACGGTGCTGTTGCTGCAAAGGCAGAGAAAATCTTACCTCCAGGAACCGTTTCCTTGTTTCCGCGTGGAGACTGGCGGTGAGCTGGACGACAAGCCTGCCTATCTGGAGGGAGCAAGGCGGCCTCCTGCTGCGGGGCGTGGGAGGAAAGCGTGGGCACAAGATGTGAGAAGGAGTCTGGACACAGCGGCGCTGCCCGCTGGGCTGATCTCCATCCACAGGGAAGGCTGTTGCTTTCAGCGTGTTTCTTAAAGGAAAAAAAAAAGAAAAGGAAGTGAACGCAATCAAGTTTCAGTATTACCTCATAGCATATTAGTAACAGGGACATGGGCTTGAGTCACAGCGCTGAGGGCCTGGGCAAGGCCCATTGTATTGGAATAATCAGACGTGTTTTATCCTGCATTAATCTGAGCATTTTCAGATAGGAAAGAAGAGGTTCGAGAGCCCTGGTGGTCCTGGCTGTCTATAAAGAGGGAGGAGCCTGAGTGATGCAGTGCGCAGGTGCGTGGTGTGGGGGTGGGGGGAACAGCCACACGCACTGGAGACAGTTTGGATGAAGAGCTTAGGCGCTGACGATGTGCTGCATGGGCTCAAGCAGTTTCACTTGTTAACTACTATTTACTGAGAACCCACCATGTGCAATGAACTTTGGTCGCTAACATGTCATCTTCATGCTATCCGTAAGTTTCTTTATACTAAGCAATTTACTCTTTTTTACGTTCTTTAAAAATATAAATAAACATTTTGAGGACAATAAAGTAAGTCTTATATACATTATTAGTAAGGGTTAAGTCATAAAATTTATTTTCCCGGGGACAAGAAGGCCATGTGAGAAGAAACAGCGAAGAGAGTATAGAAAGAACGAAAGAACAAGAAATAGGCCTGACCAGGTGGTGGCGCAGTGGGACTGGGATGCGGAAGACCCAGGTTGGAGACCCCGAGCTCGCCAGCTTGAGCGCGGACCCATCTGGCTTGATCAAAAGCTCACCAGCTTGGACACAAGGTCGCTGGCTCCAGCAAGGGCTTGCTAGGTCTGCTGAAGGCTCGCAGTAAAGACACATGTGAGAAAGCAATCGATGAACAACTATGGTGACGCAACGGCAACGAGAAACTAATGATTGAAGCTTCTCACCTCTCTCCGTTCCTGTCTGTCCCTAACTATCCTTCTCTCGGACTCTCTCTCTCTGTCCCTATAAAAAATTAAAAAAAGTATGTCCTTAGCTGAATGACTGCAGGAGAAGAGATTGCCAAGGCTCAGATGAGGCTGATTAATTCCTGACATACATAGTATGTCAAAAGTGAAAATAAATCTAGAGTGTTACAGAAAAGTAGGCAAAAATATAGTCTCAAGCTTAGAGCTCTTCTTGGAATATGGTTTTGTGGTCAAGATTCCTTTATGTATGTAGAGGGCCCTTTAGGCTAAATGTTAAGGTTAGGGTAAAGAATTGGACAATTTGGAAGGAAGTGGGTATCTCTGGAGAACATTAGAGATGCTCCATAAGAAACAGGAAGGGGTGAAGGGCAGGCTTTTTTTCTGTTGAAATGAACCATAAAAATAATTTAATTCAGCCCCCTTATTTTGTAGATGAGTAAAATGAGACCTTAGAATGTTAAATCTTTAATGACTCTCAGTCCTCCCGCTGCAAATGAGATATGAGATATGGAGATCCTCTAATCTGTTCTAGTTTTTCCTCTTTCTTTCTTTCTTTTCTTTTCTTTCTTTCTTCCTTTTTTTTTTTTTTTTTTGTATTTTTCCGAAGTTAGAAGCAGGGAGACAGTCAGACAGACTCCCGCATGCCTGGCATGCTCACCAGGGAGCAATGCTTTGCCCATCTGGGGTGTTGCTCCGCTGCAACCTGAGCCATCTAGGGCCTAAGGCAGAGGCCATGGAGCCATCCTCAGGGCCTGGGCCAACTTTGCTCCAATGGAGCCTTGACTGCCGGAGGGGGAGAGAGATAGCGAGGAAAGAGAAGGCAAAGGGTCGAGATGGAGATGGGCACTTCTCCTGGGTGCCCTAGCCGGGATTCGAACCTGGGACTTCCATACACCGGGCCGATGCTCTAACACTGAGCCAACCAGCCAGGGCTGTTTTATTTTTCCACAGGTAAAATTAATACCAAGATATTGCATATAAAATGATAACAATAGTTTACATATGTATAGAGCTTTGTTTATAAAATTCTAGGCACTATATTGTCACAGAGTTCATACTGATGTGTGACCATTTAATTAGAACCAGGACCCTTTTGAGAATGAAAGGGGAGGCTTATACATAATTATGTAGGAACAACAGGTATAAACTACTAGTGTCCCACACACATGCCCCTGGATATGTGGTCTCCAGATTATCACCCAATCATAGAATTATAAAACCCAAGCTTTAGGTTTTGCTACAATGTAAAACAGCTTGTGGGTTATAATGGGCCAAGAGGTCACTCTTGAAGATGGCAGTTGCTAGAATAGTGGCTTCACAAGAGGACTAAGGATGAATTGCCCCTGGAATCAGTGGGATCAAAGATTTACGGTTTGCCAAATGAAGTGACTAAAACAAAGACATTAAACTTGTAGAATTAAATCCATGAAAGAGGAGAGAGAAATAAGAAATTGGAATGTTTGTTAATTTATCACTTATTATTTAATTACTATTAAAATGAAATGCATAAGCAGAAACAAATATACAGTGTGTCCGTAAAGTCATGGTGCGCTTTTGCCCGGTCACAAGGTCAAAAGTGCACCATGACTTTACGGACACACTGTAACATACCCACCTCTTTTCAGAATTCATTTTTAAACATTTTAACTAGTGGTAAAGGTAATAAGCATCTAATTCCACACCTCCCCTCAAAATCTCAAATGAGCTAACTGTATCATAAGTATATAAATACTATATACATTAAGGGGCTCAAAACATGTTGAGGGTTCTGTGTTTCTGAAAGCTATCTAACCATGATGTTTCTTACTCTGAGGTTAACTGATGGGTCAGGTGACCCGGGTGACCTCAGCAGATGATATCTAGTTTGTGAATAATATTACGTCTAGGTTTCCTTGGTTCTCATCTCTTTTAACTTAATATTTAGCTCATCATTAATTTAAGAGAAATGTGGTTTTATATTTGTTGCTTCTAGTTTCTATTCTAGTATAAGGAAAAAATGATCAAAAATGCATTTTTAAGAATGAACAACTCTGTGCCTATTATCATCACCAGCATCTCCCAGATGTATTAGCATGTAACACGGCAGGTGCTTTCTCTTCATGTACAGGAGCCTCTTCAGATGCCCCGCAGAACCCTGGGAGGTAGCCGATCTTATCCTCTTTTAGAGATGAGGAATCTTAGACTGAGAGCTGTTGACTCACTCAGAATTGGAATACTGATTATTATTTTTTTTTTTAGCATTTGTATATGTGTATGCTTGGTAGGATTGTGTTCAGGCTTTATTCAGTAAGTTAAACACTTACTGAGAACCAGGAATGCAGTGTGGAGAGATGAAACTGTGGAGATAAGAAAAGGTAAAGTCATTGAGAACAATTTTTACTGTGTGATAAGCCTGCACTAGTAATTTAGCAAACAAACAGATTGCTGAATAGTTAACTCAGTTTAGCCATAATGAACAAAAGAAAAATATTATGTTTTATGTTAATGACTACATTGAAATGCTTCTTACTAGACTTTGATTGAGTCCTTCTGACTTGACATCCATCATGACTGAAAACAATATGCATATATCTGCTTTTGCTTCCACTGGTATATGGTGTAGATTTGGACTTAGATTAGTATTTTTCAATTGGGGGAAATTTTGTCCCCCATGGGACATTTGGTAATTTCTGGAGACATTTGCCTTTCATAAGAGGAAGAAGGGGTGATACTGCCATTCCATTGTCAGATACCAAGAATGTGGCTAAACATCTTACAATACACAACACAACCCCCATGGCAAAGAATTAACTAGCTCAATATGTCAAGAGTGCTTAGATTTACAATTCTGGGTAAGTTAAAGATAGTATTTCTGATTCTATGTAGCAATGCTGTCTTAGTTTGGGTTTCCCCAAGGCAGAGCCTGAGACAAGGATTTGGGTGCAGGAAGGAAGAGGGAGGGAGTGGAGAGACTGGCACTGGAACGAGGAAGATCCAAGATAAGGGGTATTGTTGAGGCTGCCATTGTGCATAACAGAGGCTGACCACATCAGGACCTTCTAAGGAACCTTCAGGATGGCTTTCTGAATTGTCCCAAGACGATGAAAAAAGTAGTATTTACCCACCAAACTCAACCCCACATTGGCTGAGGGATGTTTCTGGATGTTCAAATACCCTCACATCCAGGCTGTGCTTATAGGTGGTTTTAGTGGGTTCTTGTGCCCTGGAGGAGGTTTTAGGGAAAGAGGAAAATTGCACCCTGTACTCTAAGTGAGACCCTGTCAGAATGAGCCAAGTATGCCTTTGCAAGGAACTGTCCACCACAGATGCAGCTGAAATCAGGGGTAGGCCCCAGGTATCAACGTGCACCAGAGGTATTTGCAACACTTGGTTTAGGGAAAGTAGATAATATGATTTGTTATAATACTGACTGTGTTGCCCAACACTAATAATTCAGTTTATTCTATTTTGGTTGCCTCTTTATATCAAAAAAGGTTTACTCAACAAATTGAAACCATTAATAAAATTTGGGGACATATGATTATTTTTTAAAAATTTGCTTAGAATTTAAACACCTTCTATGTCAATGAAATATATTAAATAAAAGAGTTATTTTCTAAGTTTATACTAAGTCCTCTTCTTTCACAATCTAAAATGAATAAAACAGCATTTATATATGGAATGCCATGTGTTTAAAAGATTTACATGTATTTTTAGTGTTCCTAACCAGTTATATTAGACTCATCCTTCCTCTCTGTTCTCCTGCTCCTCCTCCTCCTCAGTGGAGAGAACCAGGTGGGCAATTGTGGACCATGATACTGCCAGTCATCATTGTTTATATAGTATCAGACCTATTTGCTACCCTGGCCCTTCCCCAACTAACTTCATGTCTCAGACTCCCTTGCCAACTGGCTCCTAGTAAGTTTCAGAATATGGAGACACTGGCAGAAATTGGAGGGCTGGAGCCAGGGTGTGTCTCCCATCTTTGTATTTTACCAGTGGGATCTCCACAAGTGGCTATGACCTTCTCATGGTTTCAGGGTTATTTTGTTTTTGTTTTTATTTGTTTGCTTGTTTTTTACAGAAAGCTCTAGCTTGTAGGCTCTGTTTGCCTACCTCCTCTCTTTGCCTTCCAGTTCTGTGGGGGGTGTTGAGTGGGGGTGGGGGTGGGAGAGGGTAGGGACTTCCTGTTCTTGTTAATCTCTGCATTGCTTCATGACCCTCTGTTTAACCTTTCAGCACTTCCAACGTATTTGGATATAGATTCCCAGGGTTTGGTTTCTTTGCCTTGATCTCGGTTATTTTAGTACTTCATATACACAACAACTATCTAATCTATTGTATATAACAATTCTATGAGGTAAATACTATTATTTCCCCCATTTTAGAAACAAAGAAAACAAGATAAATAGAGATTAAGCTGCTTGTTCAGAGTCCAACAGAAGGGGGTGGCCTGAGCCTGAACTTTTAAACACTAAATTATATGGCCTTTCATTAGAATCATGTCATTCACCCTTGACTTGAAGCATTTCTAACTGAAGAATTCTTCCCTGAACTCTGAGCCCAGAGTCATTGGCATGTTGCCAAATGTCTCTGGTGCTGCTTCTATTTTTAGTAGGGCAAGTGGCCAAAAGACTGTTTGTGTTACCCTCCATGAACCCCTAAGATCCTTCTTGTTCTCTCCTTTTTCTATGTGTTTTTGCCCTCCATTGCCTCTACAGGCCTCCCACAAGGGTCACTCTCTAGGTTTTCTTGGTCCCATCATACACTCAGTGTATCCAGAGATTGCCTGCTGCATGAGTTTTGCTCCCTGTCTCATTCCTGCCCTTTTCCAGTTCCGCTGGTGCACAAGGACCAGGTCAAAGATACATTGAGCAGACTGAGCATTCTAATGATGAATTAAGTAACTTCCCAGAAGAGCTCCATCATCTTTCCCAACAGAAAATTTTTATAAATAAGTACTGGCTCTCCACTCAGGATTGTGTGATTATACCATGTAAGTTTATATCCATTATAAATATTTACATTAATTTCTATTTTTTTATTATAGTCTTCTGTCTTTGAAATGCCTTTTTGTTCGTTCTCTTCCTGGTGAAATCTTACTTACCTGGAAAGACAAGGTCTAACTTAAATGCTGTCTATCCTGGTAACCTTCCATGACTCCAACCTCCCACCTGATCCCTGACCCCTACCCTGGATAGTGTAAGTCCCCTCCTCCCTATTGATATGCGTCGCCTGGTTCACCCCACTGATCCAGATCTCAGTGTGTGCAAATCTGTCTCCCCAACTTACTTGACAGTAGATAGCATATCTTTGCTTTTGTGTTTCCTGTCACCTAATGCATGCCCAGCAAATTTTAAAGTTAAATCAAGCTAGGAGTTTTGTTGACTTCTATTCTAACAAATCTAAGAGATTTGTTGATAACAAGTAAGCAATATTAGTGAATGCTAAGCAGGTGAAACTGTCTTCCTTAGATTTTTTTTTAACTTAATATATTATAAAATGGGAGATTTGGTCAATTTTATAATGAATTATTTATACCCTAGAAGCTAAGTACTAACCCAAAAGTGTGTGTGTGTATGTATGTATGTTATGTATTTGTGAGTGTGCAAAATGGGCGAATTCACTTGAACATCTTTTTTACTTGTAGACAATTACCTGGCAACATTATTGTGGGGAAAGATGACTAAATGGTAGCAGAATGTTATTTTGAATATATAACTAAATTTCTACAAAATACTCAGAGTTAGCAATACGTTATAAATTGGTTTATTATTTTTAATAGAAACTACTTAATGAGGAAAGAGTTTCCTGTTTTGGTGGTAGGGAGGAGTAATCAATATGCATAATCTTAGTTTATATACACACAATTTGTGTATTATATGTTGGGTATTATATGTTTGACTTTCCAAAAGATGGTTAATTAGTTGTATGGATATTATAAGGACTATTTGCCCAATAATTAAATGGTTTATGGAAAAGCTAATATGACTTAGGTAATCATTAAGAAGTTTGTAATTTCCAGACCAACACAGCCCAAGTCTTATTACATTCAAATGATTTATAAAATTGGTCATTTTCCAAAGTAGGTTAGCATCTAGATAAACAGATCCCCTACAATGCAAAAAGAAATATACCTATATCTATATCTATCTATCTATCATATATATATATATATATATATTTTTTTTTTTTTCTCATGGTGGGGTAATCCAGTGTAATCCAAGGACATAATCAAAGAATTACAGCCAATAAAAGTGACTGGTCCTTACTGTTCTCTAGCTTTAGGCCTATAAATACTAGTGTCCCATCCCATGCTTTTTACAGTTTGCACAATGGCCAATAATGGCCACTAAGCCAGTTCTTTTCCATTCTATATTTTCAAACCTGCCTATTATCTCAACACAGTCTCTCTTTCTGCCATTAATTTATGTTAAGGTGAAAAGTTAAGGCCCATGATGCCTGATTAAAGCATATAAGTGACCTGGCTATAAATACAATGAGAGTGCTAAAGAGAGTATATCATAATTGTTGAAAATTATTTTCATTGGCTGGGGACAAGAGCACATGCAAAAGGAAATGTGTGAGAGTCCAGATGGGTGCTTCTCTTGTGCCTTAACCGGGAATCAAACCCGAGACATCCATATGCCTGGCCGATGCTCCACTGCTGAGCAAGTTTGCCAGGGCTGAAAACAATTGCTTAATATATGCATGTGATTCATTTGACTTTCAGCATGGTGCCAAGACAATTCAAAAAGGAAAGAGCATTGTTTTCAATAAATGAAAAACTGAATATACATATACAAAAGAATAAATTTTTATCACCTCATATACCATACACAAAAATTACTCCAAGTGGGTCATAGACAAAAATTAAATATAAAAACTAAAATTGGAAGAAAAAACATGGGAGTAAACTTTTGTGACCTTGGGTTAAGTAAAGCCTTCTTAGGTAAGACACCAAAAGCACAAGTGACCAAACAACAACAACAAAAAACAGATAAATTGGACTGCCCTAAAATTGAAGACTTTTGTATTTCAAAGAATTCATCAGTAATGTGAATGGACATCCCAGAATGGGGGGGGAAATATTTGCATAACATATATCTGATATGGTACTTGTATCCAGAATATATTAATGCTTGCATCTCAACAGTAGAAAGACAACCCAATTAAAATGAGCAAAGAATCTGAATAGACATTGAGCCAAAGAGTATATATAAATGTCCAATAAGCACATAAAAAATGCTCAAAATTGTTAAGTGCATATTAAAATAAAATGAAATACCTCTTCACACCTGCTAGGTTAGCTATAATCAAGAAGACAGGTAATAACAACTGTTGGAGATGATGTGGAGAATTTGGTGGTGGTAAAGTAAAATGATGCAGCCTCTTTGAAGAACAGATTGGCATAAACATAAGTTAACATATAACCTGCCATTCTACACGTAGGTTAAACCACAGGTAAATGGGAATACATCATATAAAAACTTATTCATGCCTGACCAGGTGGTGGCGCAGTGGATAGAGTGTTGGACTGGGATGCGGAAGACAGCAGGTTCGAGACCCCGAGGTCGCCAGCTTGAATGCAGGCCCATCTGGCTTGAGCAAAAGCTCACCAGCTTGGACCCAAGGTCTCTGGCTCCGGCAAAGGGTGGCTCGGTCTGCTGAAGGCTCATGGTCAAGGCACATGTGAGAAAGCAATCAATGAACAACTATGGTGTTGCAACGGCAACAAAAAACTAATGATTGATGCCTCTCATCTCTCTCCCTTCCTGTCTGTCTGTCCCTATCTATCCCTGTCTCTGACTCTCTCTCTGTCCCTGTAAAAAAACAAAAAAACAAAAAAACCTATTCATGAATGCTCATAATAGCTTTAGTCATTATAGCTGCAAAGTAGGGACAACCCAAATGGATAACTGTTAAATGAATAAATAAAATATGGCATAATGAAACAATAGAATATTATTTGGTAATAAAAGGAGTGAAGTATGGGATACATGCTACGATATGGATAGACACTGAAAGCATGATACTGCATGAAAAAAGGCACCTTTCAAAAGAGACCACATGTTGTATTCTACTTATATGTAAGTCCAGTATAGGGAAAGCCACAGAGACAGAGTAAATTAATGGTTTCCAAGGACTGAGAGAGTCAGAAAGAAACAGGAAGTAACTTTTAGTGAATATAGATTTCTTTGGGGGCTATTGAAAATGTGCCAAAATTGACTGTTATGGTGGTTGCACAACTCTGTGAATATACTAAAAACCATTGAATTGTATACTTTAAAATGATGACTGTTATGGTATGTAAATTATATCTCAATTTTTTAAATCTATAACATAATTGTATTTGCAAAGTCCTTTTTGCTATATAAGATAACATATTCACAGGTGATAGGGATTAGGATATAGACATAGGTGGGGGGTCATTAGTCTGCTTACCACATTTGGATTGTGTGGCAGTCGCTGAAAGTAAGGCCGTCAGACCTTGCTGTCCCCTCGAGTAGCAGTGCAGTCCTAAAGAGCGAGGGGCTACACTTGAGATCAGGATGATAGACTTCTCAGCAGACGTCAGCATGGAACGGTAACAGAGGACAATACGTTCTGCGTGTTCTCTCCTGCCACTCGGATACTGTGGTACCACAAAAGGCCCTCTGTGTTACTAATGTCTTTGTTACAGTGTCTTTTGCTTTCAGTATCTTATTTTTTAAGTAGACTATATTTCTTACATTTCTGATTTCCTATGTTGTTGAGAAAGTTCTCCCCAATTCCAACACTAGAACTATTCTGCTAATTTTTCTTTTATTATTGATTTTATCTTTCATTTTAAAAAATCAATCTGTGTAAAATTTATTTTTATCAGTAATATGAGGTGGAGGTCTGCCTTCATTTTCTTTTAATTGGCTAGCCATTCATGCCTACCCCATTTGTTTAATAATCTTTTTCTCTTAAATTTTCGTATAAACCTCTACCTATTTCTGAACTCACTCTTGTTTTCTGCTGATAGTTTTTACTTTCAAGAATAAAAACCTATTTTAGAATTTATTTTAATTACATAAATAAAACCTTTATTCTCTTATAGAGTTTGACATTGAGCACAATTAAAAGGTAAAGAAAAGCAGTTTGAGTCATTTCCAGTCCCTGCAATCACAGTCCAATTCACATGGGCCTCATTTGGACAGTGCAGATCATACAAATGCAAAGCAAGGTTGTGCAGTACCTGTGTTTTTGAGGTACTTTCACTCTGGCTGCCTATTCATGTAAACACCAGCTGAAATGCACAAGTTCAAAGGTGCTGAGAAGCTTCTCTGCTTCAAAATTATCTTTTGTACAGACACACAACCTGGCCTGGGATAGCCACATGAGAGTTACTCTCTTGTGATAAATGCATCATGTACAGAATTTTACTCTCTTGCATGAGAAATTGAACATGAAACCACTGATATGTACTGTTATGATAGATAAGAAACCAGATTTGGTGGCATTGTGGAATGAAAAAGAATTCTATTTAATAAATTTTCTTAGAGTCACAAAATATTGAGGGAGATGGGAATAGTTTCTAATGTCATGACCATCTTCCTCATAATAGAAGAAAATAGGGTTCTCATAAATTTATCATTCTGAAATGAAGCCTCGGGACAAAATCCATGTAAATCAACAACTCTTGATTCAGCTCTCTCAGACTTTCTTTTTGTTTTAGCTTTGTAGGCCTTGTTGTCATTTTTGACTGTTGCCTATTTGAAAGCATAATGATGAAACTTAATTATATTCCCTGAGACTGCATGCTTTCAGGATGAATTTATCTTTCTGCATCTGCACTCACATAAATATTTTATTGAAATTTGAGGTACCATCCTGAAGGAGAGCTTGCCATTGAAAAACATGGGCATTTTCTCTCCTTTAACCCATTTCATTGAAAGGGCACCCAACAATGTGGTTAGTTTTGTAATGACCCTGAATTTACTCTGTGCTTTGCTTTCTGTAAAGCTATATGTCACTAACATGGTAAGGTAGAAATAGCCAAGTTATATTAAGAATGAATGTGTCCGAAACAAATGCATTAGAGTAACAATTTTCTCTGAGATCACTTAGTTCCTTGGAGCTCTTAATAGTGTCTGTGAAGGACTAGACCGTATTTAGTAAATTACTCATTATTTCACATGGGACTGCAATAGACAATTTTTCCTTAATGGCTTTTTCTTAGACTCAGTTCAAGAGAAAATCTGTTTTTTGTAGCTGTTTTTCAATAGTAACTTCATTTATGTTCTTATGCTGTAACTGAAGCCATTTGAGCTTCCTTCTACCTAGGATTCTTTATTTTTCATACGGTTGTACATGAAATGACAGGAAGAAATTCATACTTGGAAAACAGAAAAAAACTAAGATTGGGGCATACACATAATTATAAAACAATATTCATCTGTGTTTACCTTATTATTGCCAATGCAAAGGTACCAATTACAGATCTGTTTATTAAAATGGTTCTTAAAAAATAGTTTTAAAAATATCTCTGTTTAAATGTGTTATGCTATACAGTAGAGAAGGAAACATTTTCTTAACGGATTTTAGATGCATTATCTCCCAGTGATGGCAACATAGACAATAACCACAGCAACAGAAGTATAATAGAGTGTCAGTTCAACCCCGACTCTCTGTCTAGAATTTTAACAATCTTGAATGTCTTCACTTGAGCAATCAGGTGCCAAGCTCCATTGCATTTATAGATAGTGGGGATGAATCAACTGAAGAGATGTTCTCAAACTAAGGACAATTTTCAGAGAAACAACTGGAATGAGAAATAACAGAAAGCATCTAATAGATTCCATTTACAGAAATGTACCACTGACAGACAGTAAAGACATTTGAAGACTAGTTTTATTCAAGAATTGGTATAAATAAAAGACCATGGAATAAAGATGCAGTTGTTCCTTGGGCTATGTTTATTTCCATATAAATCCTATAAAAAGCATGTAGATAATAAATTAATTTCAGTTGATGTTTAAAGACAGCTTGAACATTTTTCCAAGTTAAACATGAGCTCTAATCTTAGATAACTCTTCCCCTTGCCTATAAACATAATTTCCCACCTCATTTTAGTTGATTTTGTTAAATAGCCAAAATTGTTAATTTTCCCCAAAGTGACTCTAACACATGCACCCCATTCATGGGATTATTTTATGAATATTCTGAACATATTAAAATGTTTTCATATGAAGTTATTCCATATACTGGCCATCTCTGATGTGAAAAATCTCAAATTCTTGCCACTAAAAATCAAATATTTTCTTTTATAGTATTTTTTCAAGAAGTGCTTTCTCAACTGTTTATTGCAAATAGTAATAATATGCTCATCAAACATCTATTATAGACATTCATGGAAAGAGTGATTCTGTGTTAAGTTATATTTACTCAGAGGTTTAGACGAATATTAAATTTCAGTACTTTAACTGCAACAAGGAAAATGAGAGCTATTTTACACATGAATTTGTAAGGTTAGAACTGTTGCGATTTTGATGCAAGTATTTAGACCAGTGCTAGAGTTGTTTAATATCATTATTTTCTAGTTACATCATGTGTATGTAACTTCAATGTGAATTTAAATTTTAATAAAATATATACTATACTAACCAATGAGCTAACCCAGTCTGTTACACTGAAGGAGTAACTTTCTTTTCAGTTTTCACTGAATCTCAGATTCTTTCTATTGTAAGATACACCTTATATGCTACCAAGAAAAAAAAATATTTAAACCAAACTGTGACATATTTTTTTATTGCTTTGAATTTTGATTTTATACTTAAGAGCTATTTTAGACACATTTATACATAGATATTTTTAAAATTTGGGCATTCATGTAAAAAGAAAATATAGTAAAATACCTTTATTACACTCAAACATCTTTGTATTCAAAGAGCAATTTTTCTGAATCCCCTTTAGGCTCAGAATTGTTGCTACCGTTTCCCCCATCTGTTTTGTCCTCAAAAACAATGGTAGCATAACCTTTATTAATCTAGTGTTCCAGTATCATCTCTGGTGTTTTCTTCCAAGTCATAAGCATTTAATCTTTCAATTTTGAAGTTGGTACTGTCTCTTCTTTTAGAAGATTTCAGGAAAAGGTTTTTAGACAACAACCAGTCTCTGCCTGACAGATTATATCATCTGTTGTAAGAGATCCTGATTTCAGAAATGTTGAAACACAGAAAAATGTGTGCTTTAAAATCAATGAAGTACGATGGTAATATTGCTAACTTTTTCAGTAATTGCATAATTACATGCAACATTTATCCCCATACTCTCTGGAGCTCTTACAAGTGGACACTTGTCATATATGTGTCCTGGGCACAGATGTGTCCTGGGAACTGCTGACCTATGAAAGCAAAGGGGTAAGGGTAGTTCTAGGAATTCAGAAAATTTAGAAATAAGTCCAAGTGTTTTCTTTTTCCCTTTATTATACTGCATTGAAGAACACAATTGTAGTTTTCTACTATTTATGCATGTTGTTCAATTAATAAAAAATGTCAATGGTGAAACCATGATTTAACCATGAATTATACATAATTACATGCAACTGATCTTTAATTTCTTCAGCATACTTATTTTTGAAGTCATAAATTTGAAATAATTTTTTGCTTTGTTTATAACATTTCACATTCTAATTCTTTACAGCATATGTCTCTTTGAAGAAGTCTTTCAACTGTCCCTTGAACTGGTTTCAACTGCCTTTTGCCATAGCATATTATGCTTTGGATTAGCTATTTTAAAGAATTACTATCTGTCCCCTTGTGCCAAAATATTTTTCATGTTGGTTCTTAATCTCCTTTCCTCTGTCTGGGAATATACTTCTCTCACTGGGCCCCCAAGTGCTCTTCACAAAGACTTCACTACAACTGGCTTCTGAAAGAGCCTGTCTTATTAGACTGGCTTTCAAACCCTTATCTTCTTCCTCTCCCCTGTCCCCTTATTGTATAGCTCTCATACCTATGAAACTAATATTTGTGTGTCCTTGGACAGCATACAGAGTATGAGAAACGAATGGGAATCAGATTTTTTAAATTAGAAAAGAATTCAAAGAAGAGAAGTTTCTGAAAATAAACTTGTTGAAATCTTTAAAATGATGTGCCACTTTATTCTTTGTGGAAAATAAAAAAAGAAAATAGCCAAACTTGTTTTAGCCAGTTTGGTCATTGAGCTTCTCTAACTATCTCCAAACTCTCACTGGCATATCACAGGATAATCTTATTTCTTGCTTCTATCAATTCTTACAGTTTGCTAGGTGCTTGTGCGGTGCCTTCCAAAAACCAGGCTCCTTCCATTTGTGGCTTTATATCTCATTTCTTGGAGTCCTGCCCATTCAGACAGCACGTGGGAGAATAGAGAGAGAATCACAAAAGACTGGATTTTATAAGCAAGGCCTAGAGTTAGAAACATCTCTTGCGTTCACATTCCATCGACCTGAAATCAGTCACGTGGTTAGCTTAACTTCACTGGAGACTGGAAAAAGTATCCTAGCTGTATGTCCCAGAATAAGAGAACAATATAGAAAATAGTGAGCACTATCTCTTTCTGTCTCAGAATCAATTCTGTGCAGGCCACATAGCAATACCCCAAACATACCCTCCAAATTTGTTGAAAATGTCCAAACAAGATACTTATATATACATAGTACGTGTGTGTGTGTGTGTGTATGTATATGTGACTTTCAACTGGTGTGCTACAATAATTTTTAAGACATGCAATACCTATTTAGTCAGGGGATATGACCTCTCTTCCCTTAGCTTGTCAAATAAAAAAGTGACAACAGCCTGACCTGTGGTGGCGCAGTGGATAAAGTGTCGACCTGGGAACACTGAGGTAGCCAGTTCAAAACCCTGCACCGGTCTGGTCAAGGCACATATGGGAGTTGATGCTTCCAGCTCCTCCCCCCTTTCTCTCTCTCTCTCTCTCTCCCTCTCTCTCTCTCTCTTTCTGTGTCTCCTCTCTAAAATGAATAAAATAAAAAAAATGTTGTTTAAAAAAAACTGAAAAAAAAAAGTGACAACAGCCCATACAACAATAGCTGTCCATTGTGAATAATCAAAATTATACCTATTTTTTTTTCAAATCAGCAAAACAAATATATTTGCCATGCTGCAGAATTTTAATTATTAGTTTATGTGTGCCATGAGATGAGAAAGGTTGAAAATCACTAATATATATGCATCTGTGAATAAATATAAACATAGATTCAATCTTTTGCTGATTGAATTCATTCAATATCTGAGGAAAAATTAAAATTAGATTGATAATCTTTTTCTCTATTGAAGTGAAGGTCAACACAAAATATTTTGAGAGGATTTCACACAGAAAATGCATCACTTTAAAACAATACTTGATTTTGTTCAATATGTGGGTCCATTTTAAAAAATTCTTTAAGGGGAAAGCAATTTACCAGCGCACTTAAGAGAAACAATGCTTGGGAAAGTGCTTTTAAAAAATCAACTTTTAATTATTTGGGACCTGAATACCTGATCAGGGGATTTCAGAACACTTGATTTTCATCATACTTGTTCTAAAAGCTCCAAGTGTTATTTATGGAGTAAATATGCCTGTACTAAAAAAGAGGAAGGACAGAAAAATGTAAATATTTAACATAGTTTAAAAAGAGTTTTAAAATTGTCAATCTGTAAAATGCTGTGCATCAAAATCACACCCTTCTCCCAGCTGTGACCAACTATTGGCTCTAAGTAGTTTTCAGTACCCTGATGTCAATGAGCTGTGAAGGAAGAACCATGGCAGAAATTGTCCCCAGGACTACCTCCTGTCATATATCAGGACAGACCTGATTTTCTCAGACATTAGTTCAAGGAAGCAGGGTTAAAATTTTTATTTCCATCTCAAGAGAAGCTTTTGGCTTACCCTGCTTCTCTGGAATCAGGAATTTTCTCTTTATCTGTTCTAATTTATCTTTTTTTTCTTTTTTTCTCATTATACTTGGTTTCAAGGAACAAGGTATTGATAGAATAATGGATAAGAGAGATAGGCATCTTCATTTTTAAAATATTTGTTTTCAGGGAAAATATCAGATGATTCCTCCAAATCTATGACTAATGTTTTCCTTTCCTCCACCTTTTTTAGTGTTTGCTATCATGATAATTTTGGCATATCTTATGTATTAGGATTGACTGCTCAGTTTCAAGAAAAAAAGCATCCTATTTTATTCTTTCCAGTTGAATATTTGTGAGCAAATGGACAATTCTCAGTCCTCAGACTGTGATAGATACTGAGAGAGGCTCGATGAAACATTCATCCTCATGCCATACTTCTTGTATCTTGGAAAGCAATGGAAAGTCTTTTCCTATGAAGTCAGGGAAAGATTATGCTGTTTGAAAGTGTAAAGTTTTGGAATTAGATTAGAATCACCAGGAATTCTCTCTGAGGAGAAGATGGTTAGCTTTGATGCATTGTACAAAGGCCCCTTTTCCATCATTGGCTTATTTGTGTGCTTGAAATTGAGTTTTTTAGGTTGAGGCTTTTTATCTCTAGAAATCTCCCTTACAAATGCAGAGGATCATACAGGAGATAGTAAAATCAGTCATTAAAACAATTATTAGAACGATATTATTTCTAGGAGAAATGCAATAAATATGCTAAACATTTCCAATATTAATCTACTGAATAACTGTCAGTCAATTATTCACAAATATCTATTAATAATCAACAGTGTGCCTACCACTGTGTTAGAATCTGGTTATGCACAGAATTGAAATACTACTTCTGACTTCAAGGACCCACAGTCTAGTAGGAAAGACATACATGTAAACAAAGAACATTCATAAAGTACAAGTGCCCCTATAAACCTTTGAAATAGGTGAACTTATCCCTATTTCATGGAAAGAATAATGTTTATTGCCTAAAGAAGAAACTCTTATTTAATTAGTGGTAGAAACAGAAAGGAGAGTCAGAGGAACAATACTGTGCCTAGAAATTAATAGTAAATATCTGTCCAGGAATTCTACCCTGAGTTTACAAAGGTCAATTCTGCCTACCACTTATAGAAATGGAAAAGGGTTTATAGGACTATATTTTAGTTTTCCCACTTATAAATTATACATTCTGTTTCAGTAGGATATATTCAGAAGTGGTATTTGAAATATTTAACAATCTGTAGGACATGGATACTGACCAACCAGAATGGACACAACCATAGCACTGAAACGGTCCTGGAGAGTACATGCTATGACAGGTACTCTGCTTCTGTTTGTTGAATAGTAGGGATCACGATAATTCTGGGGGAGAGGCCTGAAACAATTAGGGTGGTGGTGGGTCACCTGAAAGGTTTCGGGTAGCCGTTATACGCTAACATACAAAAGTGTTCCAATATTTTAACAACTGGTTTGGCCATTCTAGTGTATTGGGCTGAATATCAACCCTGAGACCGGCTATGCTCCTGAGAAAGAATAAATGAAACTACGAAGTGAAGGAGTCAAAGTATTGTGAATATGGATCCACGTTAAACTATCATATTTCTTCTTAGCGTCTGGATGATTTTATGATTCTTAGAATTATTTTTAAAAACTAGGACTCGGCTACAATTAAATATTAATTAAGAACAATGTAAAACATTGGGATTTTTCCATTTTTTACTGTCAAGTATTTAATGTCTATAGCATTCTAGGTATAGAGAAAAATATAGAAGGATGGGATAAAAAATAACCTCCATTTCTAACTTCAAACGATATAAATGATACTAAGACAGACAAACATGTGTATACATATCTGCAAAGCCAATCATATTTAGAGTTAAAGGAAAACTTAACATGGCACCATCAAAAATATTATAAGGAAATTGCTGCCTTAGAAAAAAGTATAGTGATGAACTTTTCTGAGCTTTGGGTGTGCTATTTATTGGTGACTGGAACAATCAAAGAAAATCTAATGATGAATGTGGCTCTTAGACTGATCCTGGAAAGAACAACAGTAGTTGGAAACCATAAAGCTTTTAAAATAGGGTAGACAATGTTGAGAATTTCAGAATTTAGAGACATCTGAGTAGACTGTTCCAACAAAAGTAGAAGCCTCAGTAATTAGGAATAGTAAATAAAAGATGGAGAAAATTAAAACAAGACCAAATAATGGAAAGCTAGAATGCCTAGGAAGGGGGTATGGAGCATAGACCATTCAGCAGTTGTTAAGGAGTTTTGAGCAGACTCCTGACAATAATTAAAAATTATATTCCCAAATTGCTAATGTTCACTAGACAGAAAGGGCTTGGAGTTCCATTGTTTTAGGTGTATGAACCAAAATGTAGCAAAAAAAAAAAAAAAAAACCCCAAAAAACTGTTCATTTGAATATCACTTTCACCACTTAAATTTCCTTTGTCTAATATGTTATTTTATCTATATAACATTTCTGAGAAATATACACATAAACACAATTTTCCCCATTTTATAGAAGTGAAACAGACATATACATACACATATCTACATCTACATATCTATATGTATGTATTTATATATGAGAGAAAGAGACACAGAGAGACACAGAAGCAGAGACAGAAAGGCAGAGAGATAAAAAGATAAAATGACACACATTTCAGTCATAAAACCATACAACTCAGAGTTTAGTCTAAAAACCATATTTCTACATACTAGCCCAGAGATCTTTTTCTTATACCTCAAATTGTGGGTTTAAGTTGTATAGGAGTTGGATGAGGTAGGATAGGAACTTAAAAATTCATTATTACTCTTGCTTTTAGACCTAGAATCCTTAATATCCTGTCCAACTGTCTCAGTGGATAATAAAAAATGGGAATAAAAAGTTTAATAGTTGTAACCACCATTCTTAACCACATGCGCCACATGACTTCTTATAAAGTTTCTCTGACCAACAATAAAGTTATCAACTGTTTCTTTAGAAGGCAAAGATTTAGTGCCTTCATGTGTAGTAGCATTTTTATGAGAACAGGGTAGGAGAGCCGAGGTGTAAGGACAGAACATCTTGGATCCTGGAGAGACAGTCCTAGCTTGTGAAAATATTTTAGAGAGGATTTTCTCATCTTCCTAGATTCAAAGATTTAGGTGTATTGAACAGCCGGGGTGAGCTTCCCTTCCCTGACACTAATAAAGCACTGGTCCTTGCAGCCAAGAAGGCTTGGGAACAAAGATGCTTTCTTCTGGAGCCCGAACAGGAGACTGAAAACTTGCCAGACAGCAAACTAATATTTTGCGACACCAACAGCATTGGTGCTATTTAAACCTGGACCTACGCTTTAGGATTTACAGAGCCTTAAAGAAATATGTGAAGAAAAATAATAACACAATTAAAAGAACTAGCATCCAAAAGAAAAAAAAAGGTAGAAAATCCAGAAAAGGCAACTCCTTTTTTAATGGTATTATGAGATAGGCAAGTTTGAATAATAGCTCTGATGTTTAATTTTGTGTCAACTTGATTGAGCCATGGGTTGCCCAGATATTTGGTCAAATATATTATGGGTATGTCTGTGAGTTTGTTTTGGTTGAGAGTAACATTTAAGTCAATAGACTGAGTAAAGTACATTGATCTCCTTCCTGTAGAGGGACCTCATCCAATCAGTTGAAAGACTGAATGGAACAAAAAGGCTGACCCTCCTCTGAGTAAGAGTTTATCCTCTCTTACTCAGGTGCTTTTCTCCTTCATTGCACATACATCTTATTGTTTCTGTTTCTCTGAAGAACCCTGGTAAATACATGTATAACTTTTCTTTTAAATAAAAAGGGCATAATGATGTTAATAGGATAATAAAAACAAGACATGAAAAGAATAATAAAAAGAATGAAAGCAACATCATTCAAAGGAGAAAATATATGATATTTGAATGATAGTCTATGATCTTCCCTCCTTATGTCCTGGCAGATGCAGTTTATTTATTAATCTACTCACTCAAAGTTCATTGAGATCACTCAGCCGATCCATAAGGCTTTCCAGACCCACTGACATATATAGTAGTATGAACTTTTTAAGAAGCTTTCTGGAGTACATAATCATGTTAAGAAATGGTTTTATTATAAAAGTTCTGGATTAATTGCTGGTAGCTTCCCTTGTTTATAATAATGATAATATCTTGTTAACAAACTCAGTAATAAGGAAATATGGAAACTGGGAGGAAAGTAGGAGATGGCTACCAATGATAAGGACTAATCAAGAAACATATAAAAGGCAAAGCTGTGGTGCTCAAAACTCAGGCTGCTGTGCATTCAAGGCTGTTTTATCTTAGTGGTTGTGGTGGTGACAATCAGAGTCCTGATGAGCAGCACCATAAGGCACAAATGGCCGTAACTTCTTTGTTTTTCCATTAGGCCTCTTAGTTATAGGAAACATTGAATTTGCACCAGAAACATTTGTTCTGTGAATCACTCGTGCTTTCTTTTAGCTAGAAAAACATGTTATATAAAATTGAATTTCCTTGAGAAAACATTAATATAAAGTAGAGGAAAAATGTAAGTACCCTAAGGCTTTTACAGCCAGTGGTCAAATAACAGGATTATTTGAACTGAAAGGTAATATCAGTTTTTGTGGTACAGTGATTTAAAAGATACCCTTCCTACCATTATCCTTAGAATTGGAGAAGAGACAAAAACGTCATTTTGGTCAAGTCTCCTCTAATCTTTTCTTTAAAATTTAGTTATATGTATATATTTGGAAAGTGGGCTTCAGATAATATCAACAGCTTCAGTTAATTTGGGAAATTCAAGGAGAAAAAAGATCAATCAAACCATAATTGACCTTTAATCTTTTCCATTCTGTGTATGGGTTTTATAATAGTACTTAGGTTTAGAATTACTTGCAGCTATTGATAACTCATTGCCTTTTTTCCCAAGTAGGACTCATTATTGACTTCAGGGCTTGAATTGTATGGAAGAATGTACAAATATTCATTGTTCTTCCTTGAGAAGAATGACAAGTGTTATGGAAACAGATGAACAATTATAGATGATAACAATTGTTCTTTAATTTTTTATAATAAAGAAAAACAGAACAATAGTAACTTATAGATTACTACATATGAATAATAACAGATTTGAGTTGAATACAATTTAGTACTATTTGTGTATTACAATTTTTGTAAATTTGTAAATTCCGCCCCCCACCAGTAAGATGTGTCTGGTTTTTAAACATCAGACAAATTGTTTCTAATTTTTTAATAAAAAGCATTTGACTTGGAATGCCATACAAAACATATTGGTTTTAAAAAAAATTTTATATATACTAGGAGGTACAATTATTCAGTTACCTACATTGTGCTTTATACTACATAAGTGTGCTTAAACAAGGGATGGAGTAGATAAGAAGAGGAAAAGAGGGCATCCCAAAGGGATATTTTGATTTATACAATAAAATAGAAGACTTATGTCATTACTATCATAAAAAGAAGAAGAAATGATGAAACAGTAGCATGGGGATGGACACCATTTGGGAGCTTGCTAAAAATGCAGAATCTCAGATACTACCCCAGACCTAATGAATCAGAATGATTCTTATGCATATTTAAGTTTGAGTAGCTTTAGTTGAGTTACCCCTTTTCTACATTGTTTACCAGTGCTTTCTACAACCATGAAATCATGTTAGTTTAAAGCCTAATAGCCTAGTATTTGATAAAAAGCCTTTAAGCTTTACACTATAAAAACACAGGAAGGATGTTTATGCAATTTAAGCAATTACTGGATAAAAGAAAAAGATGTATGTAGCACCAGCACCTCTATTTCCCCTAAAATTGAACCATAGAGGTGGTCCACATGTTCATAAGCCAATGTCTTCAGTTACACAGAACAAAGAAATTTAAATTTGTTGGATCTTGGATTTAGTAGCTTGTTACAGGTTATGGGCATAAAATTCATCATACAATTTTGAATGGATCTTAGGGAGGATGCCAGTTTTTATCGACATTTGTCTCCCAAGAATGAGTACTCTATCGTACAGTGGGAAAGGGCATACTCCTGAAATCTGGCAGCTTTGGCTGAAAAAAATTTGTGTAGCAAGATTGTTGAGACTGCCTAAGGTTACTCTGCTAGTAATTTGTTATAAACCTATGATAAAAAAGACAAGCTTTAAAGTAAACCTTTAAATTATGCTTATATAAGTTTGAGAATTATGCATTTCATTACCATTGCCTGAGGACATTTGAAGAACTGTTGATATGTTTAAAGTGTATAATAGTGACTAAATGCAGTAACACAGAGAATGTATTAACCTAAATATTCTAGACACATTAGCAGATTGAATTTATGTCAGTGTGAATTAGGCAGCTAACAGTTTGAAATTTATTGATGTAATTTGTGATTACATCAAATAGTTTTATCAATTAAATGACAAATTTATCCTCCCAAATCCCATCTTATTGGTAGTGTGTGTGATGTGAATAGAGAATAGGAGATAAATGCAAATATCAGGGTGTTGGTCTTAGTAGTGCAATTTGAGCAATTTTTTCAAAAATCTGGTTTAATTCTCTTCAAAGGAATATCTACTCTCTTTTACAAGCTTTCTGCCTGCCTAATATTCTAAACTTAATGAAATAAAGTAGCAGTAAATTTTGCAAACGGTATTTTCTAATACAAATACTTCCCAGCCAGATACCACCAAAAACTCATCTTTAATTAAACTACTTGGTTTTACTACTTGACACAGTGAGAAAAAATGCACACCATGGAATCATGAGACATCTCAGTAAGAAGGTTCTTACTGACTGAATGTTTGTGCTGCACTCTTAAATTCATATGTTGAAGTCCTAATTCCCAATGTTATGGTATTTGGATGTGAAACCTTTTGGGAAGTAATTAGGGTAAGACAATGTCATGAGAGTGGGGTCTTTATGATTTGACTAGTGCCCTTATAAGAAAAGATACCAGAGCTGCTTTCTGCTCTATACTATCATAAGACGTAGTGAGAAGGCAGCCAACTGCAAGTCAAGAAGAGGGTCTCACCAGAAATTGACCCTAATCTTAGACTTTTATCCTCTAGAACCATAAAGCATTAAAAAAAAACACAACTTTCTGCTGTTTAAGGCACCCAGTCTACGGTATTTTGTTATGGCAACCTGAGCAGAATAGGGTATTAGGAAGAATCTATTATAGCATTTGGGCTTTGGTTGAGTGATTTGAGAGAAAATCTAAAAATATAGGCATTCACTCTAAACAAGATGCTGTCAGAAAGTGGAGACAATCCCATAACTGAATATCTTAATAAGTAGGTAATAAAAGGTAAGGCAGACAAGAGAATAAATAAAGCTTTAATT
Source organism: Rhynchonycteris naso (assembly GCA_037038555.1). Taxonomy (NCBI): domain Eukaryota; kingdom Metazoa; phylum Chordata; class Mammalia; order Chiroptera; family Emballonuridae; genus Rhynchonycteris; species Rhynchonycteris naso. The sequence continues at coordinate 271,191,315 of CM072995.1, read as the reverse complement.
GGTAAAGAAGCATTAATCATTCATATTAGCCAGGAAAGAGGGATGTTAAGTATTCTGTGGGTGGCACAGTGACCTTGATTGTGTTTATGCTTAGATAAAATTATAACGTGACCTTGTGTGGTCTCCCACGGTCATGGTCTGAGACTGGCCTAATCTGATGTTGGTATCATGTGAGATTATTTATGTCCAACAGGGGAACACATGACTGAGCTGTGAGCACAAGTCCAGCTTCTTTACAGCAGTGAAGCCCGGCTGGAGGTGCCAGATTAGTTCCCTGATTCTCATTCCTGGTTTCTTCTTTTTCGCTAACTAGAAAGATATTTTGGAAGAATGCTTTCTTCCAATAATAATAATAATAATAAATTATTGTAATAAGATATTTTTTATTGATAGTCTTTAATTCATTTGATAAACATTAAATGGGTAATAAGAACATATTTATAGAACTTTAAAGAAAGCTTAATTAGCACCTAAATCTGTGACTTGTTGGATACTGGCATCCTCTCTGGCATCCTTGCCTAGGAGTTGCCCAGCCTAATCTAGAATAATTTCAATTGAAAGAAAAAAAACACTTGCCTACCCAAGACAGTTCATTTTGTATGTCAATCAATTGAGCTTACTATTTGATTCTTTGTATCTTGTATCCATTCACTGTTCATGTATGCCTTGAAGCAATAGAGAACAAAACTAATATTCATAAGAAAGGTATTCTAATCAAAGAAAAATAACCCATACAAATTAGTTCAAAGAAAAAAAAATAAATGTGGAAGGTTCCAACAAGCCATCTCAAAGACATAGTGAAAAGAAAATCTCCATCACACTGAGGCAAGCTATGCATCTTTCTTACATTTCCATAGAATCATATCATCTCTCTTTTCTATTTCTCACTGATATATTTCCTGTTTCTTCCTTGCTCTCCATCTTTCTCTGTTTCTCCTTTTACTCAGAACTTCAAGCAGCAGAACATGTTGGTTTATCATAGTACCAGCTCTAGAAAAAACTAATATCCTATATTCGTAAGATGTTTTATTTTAAGGGCTTATGAACATGAAAGTGACACAATCTTGGACCAATTCAAATTTTGAGGGGAGGAAATCTGCTTGGATTAGTTCAGCCTATTACTTTCTTTCCACTAGATCAGATGTTCAATCTCATGGAATTATTCTATTCCTTAAATACTTGTAGTCAAGAGCCAACATTGTATTTATTATAGAATCTTGATCCAGGCTAAATAGTTATTTGAAAATATACCAAATCAGGAGAAAGTCTATAAAAATACAATTCATGGAAAAGGAAATACAAACAATTCTTAGACATAGGAAAAAACTTTATAATACATAATGTATATAATTACTCACTATATATATATATTACAAGTATTTTATATACAAGTATATATAAATATAATATATACATATATATTTTATATACAAGTCTATATGTCTATATAATACAAGTATTATTTATAATGTTTTATATAAGAATTAAATCATAAAAATTTTATATATAAATATATATTTGTATATAAAATGAGTAAGGTTTTTCATATATACATATACATATGTATGTGTCTGTATATAATATATATATTATATATACACAATATAATGCCATTTTTCAACTGTAGGATTAAGAATTAAATGTTAGATATGTTAGATTCAGGAGTCCCCAAACTACAGTCCGCAGGCTGCATGCGGCCCCCTGAGGCCGTTTATCTGGCCCCCGCCACACTTCCGGAAGGGGCACCTTTTTCATTGGTAGTCAGTGAGAGGAGCACAAGATGCATCCGCACCCATAGTTCCCATTGAAATACTGGTCAGTTTGTTGATTTAAATTTACTTGTTCTTTATTTTAAATATTGTATTTGTTCCCATTTTGTTTTTTATTTTAAAATAAGATATGTGCAGTGTGCATAGGGATTTGTTCATAGTTTTTTTTATAGTCCAGCCCTCCAACGGTCTGAGGGACAGTGAACTGGCCCCCAGTAAAAAGTTTGGGGACCCCTGTGTTAGATAATATATTGTGTTAGTGAGTCTGTGAGGAAATGGACCTTTTTGTACATTGCTAGTGGGAATATTTATTAGTACATCTTCTATGGAGATTAATTTGGCAAAATGTATTCAATTTTTATCAATAAGTACTGAACTAATACATTAAGACACACTCATAGAATAAAAAACTATGTAAAAATAATAAACAAAGAAATACTTCATTTACTGAAATGAAAAGTACATATATATGATGTATTGATAAATAAAAAAAATCCAACTGTGAAACAGTATGTACAGGATGCTACAATTTATATAAATATAAGAGGTGGACAAATAACTTTATATATTACATCACAATTTTTGGAAGGATATATAAGCACTAAATATTACTGAAGAAAAATATTAGGAGATAGGAATAGGCAGGAAACATTTTACTCCTTTTGTACTTTTTATATTTTGAACTGTAAGAATACATCAACTCTTCAAAAATTAAATGAAAATTAATTTTAGAATGGAATAAATCAAATTTCTTGTCACTATATATATTTACAGCTGTTCTAATTCCCCATATTCCTCCAAATATAATACAGAACAACAAAAGAACAGGACCACATTCTAAACATATTCTAAACATAACAAAAAGATGAAAACACCCAAACTTTAAATTATATCTATAGTTTAAATTTTCTAGCAAGCTGTCTTTTATACCCTTCTTATAAGTCTTTGTGCTAATCAGTATAGCAAAAACTGCTGGAAAGAGAGTAAAAGAGTGCTAGCAATGGGGTAAAACCACTACCACACGGAAAAATGTTTATTTCTAGGTTGAACATATGAGAAAAGTGTGCTGGTTGAACAGAGCACTGACTATAGGAGGAGATTTAAAAGTCACACAACTCCAGGTGGCAGTCTTTGAAAGACAGTGCTTCTGGGAAGAAGACAGAAAGGGAAAGAGAGGTACCTTTGAAGATTGTGTGATGAAGTATAAGAAAAGAAAGTAGAAAATATTACGGTTCGGCAATCCAAAAATAACTCAAAACTGGAAGACACACAATCTCTCTTCTTACCTCAACCCTAACCCCCCACATAATCCATTAAACAACCTGGTCTCTGCTACAGTAACAGAAGAGGGCACTATTGAACTAAAAATTTTGTAAGCCACCACAATGCCACAAAATGAAAAGGACAGAAGTGAATAAATCTATACAAGACTCATATAAAATAACAAAATCAAATCACAATATCTCACTTGATGACAATTTTCACTAGAAAACCTCATGAAGCAGAAGAAAAATGTAATAAACTCCAAATCAAGTTTAGAATTCTGAATAAACATTTGCAGATATGGAAATATTAAAAACAAATATAGACAAGAAGTGGTAAAAATAAAGAGATTTACTAAACTCAAGAAAGAATGAAGAAAAAGAAAACAGCTATGACAACTATTACAAGTACTCAAAAGAAAACAGACACAAGTAAAATATTATGATGCATTGACATGGCACAATAGAAAAGATAATGTAAAGTGACACAAAGAAGTAAAAAAGGACTGGAGAGAAAGTGGTTGAAATAGAAGATAGGCAAAGAAGAGAAAACATGCATTAATTGGAGTCCTTGAGGCAAAAAAAGAAAACAATGGGACAGAACTGATATTTATAACTATAATTCAAGAACAGATTCCAGAATCAAATGAAGATATTAAAAGCATTCTGGGGATACCTGAGAAAATGGGCCTAGAATGGCCAGTTTTGAGTCATATCCTAGTAAACATTTTGATTTCAAGATCTAAAAAAAAAAGTTCGCAAGGCCTCCTATCAAAGATATTCAATGATATACAAGAGAAAAAAATGGACTAGAGTCAGACTTCTTCAAAACAACTTACAAAATAATAGAGCAATGGAGGAACAATATAAAAACAAAACAAAACAAAAAACCAGGAAAAAATTTTGTATCCAGCTCTTAAGACAATGGAAATGCATAATCTACTAGAGGATGGGTTTATCCAAATAAAGAGATGACTCAGAAAATTTCTACAATGTTGTTTATGGTAAACATTTAATATATTTTTAAATGTGTCTTAAATTTTCTTTTTATTTCATGGATTTTAGAGAGAGAGAGGAAGGGTGAGGGAGAGAAACACTGATTTGGTGTTCAACTCATTTATGCATTCATTGGTTGATTCTTGTATGTGCCCTGACCAGGGATCAACCTTGTAATCTTGGCCTAACAAGGTTAGACTTTAACAAACTGACCTACCCAACCAGGGCCAAACATTTAATACATTCCATTGTAGCTTTAAGACTAAAACAAATGTGAATACAAAGGTGGATGTATAATTCAAAATATTACATGTTTTAACAATGTAAAAATTATCTGAATAAAAAAATAAAGGATAAAGAAGTAAAACTATATAGGGAAGAAGAATAAGCTCTTCGTAGTATAGCCTATATGTAGGAGCTGAAGGAACCATTAAAAAATGACAAATCAGATGGTAACAGACAACTGAAAAACAAAAATAATATTTGCTTCATATAGCGAGATAGAGGGCTAATATCCCTAATAGATAAAGAATTCTTGAAAACTGAGTGCAAAGAAACACCAAAGGCCTGATAGAAAAATAAAGGATATGAACCATTTGCAAAAAGAAAATATAAAAGATGTAAAAATCACCCTTAATGAAAAGTCATTCAACCTCATTTATAAAAGATGAGATGTAAATTGATATTGCATAGAGAAACTATTTTTCATCTTTTAGATGGCAAAATTAAAAAGTATGACAACACATTTGATAAGGAGGCTGTGTACAATCTCCTACACATTGCTAGTGGGACAACCTCAAACATGAATATTGGTACAAGCTTTGGAGAAGGGAATTTGGCAGTATATAACAAAAAGTACTTATGCATTTACCTTTCAGTCTCCCCCGAACACTTTCTAGTAATTTATCCTGAAGGTATACAAACAATTCTAAAATGTATATGCACAAGGTTATTCATGTCAGCATTCTCTGTAATTACAAAATATTGGAAACAACCTAGTGCCCCTGCTTAGGGGAGAGACTGAACAGATTATGGTACTTCCATCCAATGGAGTTCTATGCAGCTATAAAAAGAATGAGGGAGATCTTTAAACTGACATAGAATGATTTGGGTATACATGACTTTCAAAAAATCAAAATACAAAAGTGTGTCTGGCATTTATGAATTTTTCTTTAAGAAAAATAAAAGAAAATAGAAATATACAAATATTGCTTATTTGTGCAAAATAAAAGACAGGAAGCATAAACATAAACCTCAAACTGAAAGAGTTACTGCCAGGGGTGCTTTGGAGTAGGGCAGGAATAAAGGAGATACATATAGGAATGGGACACGATGTGTCGGTTGGGGGCGAGACAGTTCTCTAACTCTACCTATTTATTTTCATTCTGAATTTTAGTACCAAGATGATGTTTTATTTTCTAAAATTAGTGAAAGAATAAAATCAGCAAGGTCGGGAGAAAACAATAATGAAACCAACAGAAGCAAATGAGCCTAATTGTATTCCAAATGAGTAACAACTACACTGAGTATGAGGGAAGTTAACTAATTTAAGGAAATTTTGAGCACTGTATTTTGATTATATATCTTCAGGTTACATACCCCCCCAAAATGTAAACAAATATTGACCATAGTTAGTAGGTTTGTTTTCCACAGGGGTGTAGCTTAGCAATTCTGAAATATAAAGCTCACAAAAATTAGGCTGTTATTTCAAAATGAATATGAATCAATAAAATATACCCTAATTTTTGTGAGAAGTATATTTGTTGTATATCCTCATACTGAGCAAATAAGAAAATATATTGTAGGTTGTGAAAGCCAAGTTCCTATTTGTTAGAGAAGCAAGTTATAGATATGTTAAGGGAGAATGAAGATTAGTACAAAGCCTTTGATGTTACACTAGAATTGGAGGTATCAGTATGAATTCGTGGTTTTAAAAATATAATAATATTGAAATAGGTATAGATGTGTATGTGTTTATATATTTCCTATCTCTGTTTGCTGAGATGACCTTGACTAATACATTCTAACAATAAGAAGCATCTCTAGCACCTAGATAATGTTTTTCAAATATCATTCTTCACTAAAAGGAACCAGGACTCCTCAGAAAAATGACTAATTCCAGAGCTAGTGTAGCAAAGTTCAACCTGAGATTAGAACATTTTATTTGTGGGTGTGCCAGTAAGCAAGGAAGTACTTAAATAGGGATGGAAACAGCAAAAAGGACCAGGAATTAGGATGAAGGGTTCCCACTGGCCAAATCTTGGACAATTGAACATCAAAAGAAATGATAGATTAAAATCCATGAGTTTTTACTTATATAAATACATAAATGAATATGTAAATGAAAGTAGAGTAAAGGAACAGTTGCCAACAGTAAAATATCAAATAGTACATGTGGAAGAATGATGGAATTGAAAACATTTTGAATCATCATCATAGGAGTAAATCAATCTTTCTCTTCCTTTCCTTCCTTCCTTCCTTCCTTCCTTCCTTCCTTCCTTCCTTCCTTCCTTCCTTCCTTCCTTCCTTCCTTTCTTCCTTCTTTTCCTCTCTCCCTCTTTCCTTCCTTCCTTCCTTCCTTCCTTCCTTCCTTCCTTCCTTCCTTCCTTCCTTCCTTCTTTTCCTCTCTCCCTCTTTCCTTCCTTCCTTCCTTCTTTCTTTTCTTTTTCTCTTTCTTTCTTTCTTTCTTTCTTTCTTTCTTTCTTTCTTTCTTTCTTTCTTTCTTTCTTCTTTCTTTCTTTCTTTCTTCTTTCTTTCTTTCTTTCATTCTTTCTTTCCTTTAATTAAGTGAGAGGCAGGAAGGCAGGGAGACAGACTCCCGCATATGCCTGGACCAGGATCCACCCAGCAAGGCCCGTACCAGGCAATGCCAGTCTTGGCCGCTGCTCTGTTGCTCAGCAACTGAGCTATTTTAGCACCTGAGGTGAAGCCATGGAGTCATTCTAAGTGCCCAGGGCAAACTATGCTCAAACCATTCAAACCATGGCTGCAGAAGAAAAGGGGGCGGGGAAGAGGAGGGGTGGAGAAGCAGATGGTCACATCTCCTGTGATCGGAAATCGAACCCGGGACTTTCACACACTGGGCTGCTCTACAGTTGAGCCACCTGCCAGGGCCATAAATGTTTCAATCAAGAATCATCAATAAAAATGGTGGTCCAAAGTATCCTGGTGAAAAATTTCATTTTTACATAATGTCAAAGTATTTCTTCAAAAAACATTTGCTAATTACAAAAAGAAAGCTTAGCAACTTTATGAGGGACAAACCAGAAACTTCTGTAATCAAGTTAACATTGTCAGTAATGGGATGAATATCAGGTGCTTCCTGATATGATGTACCTAGAAAACACAGCATCTCTTCTGTGTTATTTCTGCCAAAAAGAGAAAAGTGAATCTAATCTTGAAGAAACATCTGAGGAACATAAATTGAGGAATATTCAACAAAATGTCAAAGTCATTGAAGACTGAGAAACTGTTCTGGAATAAAGCGACCTGACTACTACTAAATCCAGTGTGTGATCTTGGATTGGAACCCAAACCAGGAAAAATTTTTTTCTGTAGAAGGCATCAGTGAGAAAATTGGTAATATTTGAATGTCTATAGATTAGATAATATTATTGTATCAACGTAAGTTTCTTAATTTTGATAACTGCCCTAATTATGTCTAAAAAGTGCTTGAATTTGTGATGTACATACACATTGACATAGATAGGAGTAGAGAGGCAATATTTCTGATGGGATGGAGAAGAGGGGAAAATGATAAAACAAATATGATAAAATGTTTACATTTGAAGGAAATGGGTAAAGGACATGTAAGAATTCTTAGTAATAGTTTTGTAATTTTTCTGTAAGTCTGAAATGACTTCTAAATAAAAACTTAACATATATAAAATAGTACCATATGCTTTCGAAATCAGTATGAAAATATGTTGTAGGGATTTGAAATTTTTCTAAAGCCAAAGGTAAATATATTTCTCCAGGTGTTCATGCATTTGTTCATTCTTTCAAATATTTACTAAATGCCACTCGTGCTCAGTTGAAGGTGCTGAGCTTATAGTTATAATCGAGACAGACATGTCTGTTCACACTGATGGAGCTAATATTTGTGAAGGCATAGTGTGTCATGGGGGACAAAACAATATAAAAGGAAACACATGTCATGGTTTCTTATGAATATTTTTATGAAGGAAATAAAATAAGGTGATGTGAAAGTGGCAGTCCCAGAGATGACTATGTGGAGTTGCTTGGAAAAGACCTTTCTGAGAAAGTAACACCTGAATAATGAGAATGAGCCAAGACTTGAGAGCTAAGGGAACACCTCGTGAAGACAGGCCTGGGATTTATAACAGATGTAAAGGTAGACACTGTATTTATTAGCAGTCATTTGGCCTACAAAAATAATACATAGCTCAATGCCAACTAGAAAATTATTTCATAAGTTACTGAAACATGAGAGTCCTGGAATATCAGACAATGAGAATACCTGGAAACTGTCCTTTTGACCACTATGTAGCTAGGTTTCATATTATGCAAACTGCTGAAATTTTCTGAGTCTCAACTTTATCTGTAACAAAGGGCTGTGAGTAGATAATCTTTAATGTCTCTTAAACAGTCAATATTTATAATTTTATAATCTTATAAAATCTCAATATTTACAGTTTTATAATGTAACGGCATAAGTATACATGTAGATAAATTCAAGTCAATAATATAGAATAAATGATGTTTTGCAATCTTCCATTGTTATCTATGAGCATTCTCTGGGCTAGATGATATTTTGATTTTTATTAAGCAATAAAGGGTATTTCCAGAGCACCTAGAAATAGAAAGTGGTCAAAGGATTTTACAAACTCTTAATACCCAAACAATACTTCAAACCTCAACAAAACACCTCCCTTTTCACTCCTAATGGATGACTTTATATCTTATTTAACTGAAGAAAATATAAGTAATTAGATATGAATTCCTATCTACTACCTACAGCAAATGTACCAACCTATTCAAATATGCCAATATTCCCTGTGTAAAGTCCTGTTGCAATGGATAAATAGTTCCTGCCTCTATCTACTCTCTTAGCAACTTTCAAATATGCAATGCAGTATTGTTAACTGTAGTCACCATGGTGTACATTGCATCCTCCGAATGTATTTATCTTATAACTGGTAGTTTGTAGCTTTTCAACTACCTTCACCCACTTCCCTCACCTCTGGCAACCACCAATGTGTACTCTGTTTCTGAGTGTGGTTTTTGTAAAGATTTCCCTATAACTGAGATAATACAGTATTTGTCTTTGACTTGTTTCATGTGCACAATGCCTTCAAGGTCCATCCTTGAAGATTTTCTTCTTTTTATGGCTAGATAATATTTATGTGTGTGTGTGTAAAATACATTTCTTTTTCTTTATCCATTCATTTGCTGACAGACACTTGGGTTGTTTCTATGTCTTGGCTATTTTGTTAATGCCATCAAGAGCATGGAGTGCAGATACCTTTTTGAGATAGTGATTTTGCTTTCTTCGGATATATACCTAGAAGTGGAATTGCTGGGTTGATAGTAAGCACCTTAAGGGCAGACACCATATGTTAGTATTCTTGGTATTACCACTGCACAGCACAATCAACAAATATATAATTAACTAGACTGAATTAATCCACAAGCCTTAAAATATGAAAAAGTGTTCTGCTGTCCTGTATTAGGAGTTAACCTATCTCCTCATCCCTTCCCCCCCCCCACATTAATATAACACATCACGCATAAGGAAAGAAGGTATTCTGGTATTATTAAGCTCTCATTATATACTTGGGCTTTTTTCTTGAGATATGTGTCCATGTAACCTTAGAGCTGACTCAGCATACTGCTTCATTGGAGAATTCGGGAGCCAGTAGGAATCCCCCCTCCAGCTGGCTCCCCCAGCCTGTGGCAGGTAATAAAGTGCCTGACAGAATGCAAATGAAACTGTATGGGCGTGGCTATCTTTTCAGAGCCAGTGGAGGCTGAGAGTCTAGAATGTGGTCCATTGATCCTAATTTCAAATGCATGTTAATGTGCTGATTCACGTCAAAGGTAAGTTTACTTTTATAAATAGCCCTTCTCTTCCCAGTAAATAGGCTTGAAGAGATGACTCTCTGACAGGAATGAGACTTCAGGACGGGGGCACTCCTAAATGAAGGGGCCTATTTAGTTAATTATGGGGCCAACTTGTGAATGTGCTGCTAGAGGCTAGAAATGAATACTACCCCTTGTGCTAAAGGACCAGTAGGTGATGTTGCCAGCCAACTTCAGTCCTGTCTATGAAGAGCCCACACTTTCCTGGATAATCAGTCCAACTGTTAGGTCTATTTAATAATTAGAGAAGCCACATATTGGTCAGAACTAACAAGAAGAAGTAGAGAGCAAGGGAGAAGGCCATTTTTTTTTATTCCTTTCTTCAAAGCATGCTCGTGAGTATATGTATGTTCTGGGTTGGAAGTCGGACTCATGTTCTGAGGAATGAGAGCATTATACTCCAGAGTATGCAAACTTAACTTACTGTTCATTCTAGCTCTGTGGTCTGTTAAAAATATTTTTTAAAATAATACAAACCAAAATTTTTACAGAACTTGACATTTCCTATAGAAATCAATGCAAGAAATGCCCCAGTTTGATGAAGACATCTTCATTCATTACCTTTTACTTAATACTTACTAGGTACTAATAGAATCTCCATTATTCCTATACCCAGTTCCAAAATTCTGTTTGTTGTGCTTCCTAAGGTCAAAACATTGGCCAGGGAGGGGGTAAGGGAGGAATGAAGTAAAGAGGGACAAATAGACAGTGATGAAAAATAATTTGATTTTGGGTGATCAGCACACAACACAATCAACAGTTCAAATGCTATAGAGATGTTCACCTGATACCTATGTGCTCTTATTGATCAATGTCACCCCATTAAATTTAATTTCTAAATAAAAATATAAAATCAAAATACAATATGAAATAATGAAATAACCCTCCTTTTGTATTTCATACTTAACCAGCCTTTAACAGGAAATAAAAATATGGGCTTTAAAAAAATAGGTCAAAATACCTGCATCTGAATTCTGGTTACACATTTATGTGATCTCAGAATTTTGATGTGTAGCTTTATACGTACTTTTTAAGGGTGATATGAAGAAAGAAATGTGTTGATATATGTTAGGTATTTAGATCAGTGCCTAGCAGCCAGTAGGTAATAAAAATAAACCAATTTTCTCCTGAATCTTTCTTATTTCTTTTGGTTCCTTATCTAAGATTTTGTTAAATTTTTCCTGGATTACAATTTTCTCCACAAATTTTCTAAACTTTACTATTTCTCTAAGCTACATAGTTACCAGAGTAAATTTTTTTGAAATGTAAATATGACCATATCAGTCCTCTGTTTATATTCAAACTCCCCATCATGGTACACAAGGCATCCTCCTTTCCAACCTTAATCTTCTTCCTACTTCTCCCATTATGTTCTTCCACAGTGTTGGAAGGCTCTCAATCACTGGGGAATAATTTTCTTTCCATTTTCTGTTGCATGAGGTTTTAGAACTGCTTCTATATATTTCTGCATCACTGATTCCAAATCTGAAATCCGATTTTCAGTGAATGCTCTAGTTTTTATGCAACTTTAATTTCTTTTTGTTACAGTTAATGGCATGCATTGGTTGTTAAATTGGAATTAAAGGGCAAGAACTCTTGGATTGAACATAACCACAAGGCAATTAATGTTTTACAAACATTACTTTTACATAATTGTAGTTGTTTTTAAATGTAAAAACTTATTGTCTGATAAAAAACACCCTCTTATTTTGTTTTAAAAATGAATCATGGCTTCTTCAAGTAGGTGTAAATGTAAAAATAGTCCTGACACCTTCTGTAATATATGTGGCTGTTAAACACTTCAATGTCAAAGGCGCAATATTTCATCATTTGTGACATGTGCATATATTGCCTATTTTCAAGTTCCCCTTGGAGATCAAGACAAGAATTGGGCTCCTCATATTGTGTGTCATAATTATGAGGAAATGCTTCATGACTGAACAAAAGGAAAACGCAAAGGAATGCCTTTTGGTATTCCCATGCTTTGGCATGAACCTAAGAGCCACAGCAGTGACTGTTATTTCTGTCTGATCCATACAAAGGGCATTGGCAAGAAAAAACGGCATATGATCGCATATCTTAATATTCCTTCAGCAATACGACCTATCTCACACTCTGAGACACTCCTGGTTCCAGTTTTCAATGATTTTATTTCTTCTAAGGATGAAGAAAATGAACATGGTGATCAAATGTATTTTGATAAGATGCATGAGGAAATGGTTGTAGAATCTGAAGGGTCTTCTTCTGATGCCAAGCAGTCATTAACCCCTCAGCAGTTTAGACAACCCAAATTGAATGATGTAGTAAGAGATTTGGGCCTATCAAAGAAAGCAGCTTAGTGATTAGCCTCCAGGCTTCAAGAAAAGAATGGACTTCACAGGTCAGCTAAAGTATCCCATTTCAAGAAGCGTGAACAAACTTTTGTGGACTTTTCTTCCAAAGACAAACACTTTGTTTACTGTCATGATATCAGTAATCTTCTCAGTCAGCCAGGTGTTACCACTTACAGTTCAACAGAATGGCAGCCATTTCTTGACAGCTCTAAATGGAGTCTGAAATGTGTTCTCCTACACAATGGTAATGTTTATGCAGTGGTTCCAATTGGTTATTTAACTCATCTGTGAGAAGATTATAATGACATAAAAATTGTCCTTGACTTACTGAAGTATGAGGAGCATAACTGGAACATTTGTGTGAATCTTAAAATGGTAAATTTCCTGCTAGGACAACAGAGAGGTTTCATGAAGTATCCTTGTTTTCTGTGTTTGTGGGACAGCCGAGCTTGGGAGAAACACTGGACACAGAAGGAGTGGCCTAAACATGAAGCTCTGGAAGTAGGAATGTAAAATATTGTGAATGAACCTGTAGTTAATCAAGACAGGATCATTTTCTCACCACTTTACATCAAACTTGGCTTAATGAGCAGTTTGTTCAGGTTTTGAATAGAGAGAGTGAATGCTTTCAACATATTATTTCTCCTTTTCCTGCCTTGTCTTTCAAGAAGATAAAAGCAGGTGTATTTGATGAACCTCAAATTCAAACCCTTTTACATGATGAAGAATTTGCCAGGAAGATGAATAAGGAGGAGAAAGCAGCATGGCAGTCTTTTGTGGCAATTACAAAGAACTCCTTGGCAATAAAAAAGCAGAAAACTATGAACTTCTCATTAAAAGGATGCTGTTGGCTTTCTGTGACATTGGATGTAACATGAGCATTAAGATTCACTTCCTGAACAGTCACCTTGATAAGTGTCCCTGAAATCTTAGAGCTGTCAGTGATGAGCAGGGAGAACGCTTTCAGCAAGATCTGAAGATGATGGAAGAGCATTATCAGGGGCAATGGGACAGAAATATGATGGCAGACTACTGCTAGGGCATCAAAAGAGATTGTCCTCAACAAATACACAAACACAAGAGCTACAAACGCAAATTTTTGCCTGAATAAAATTTAAATAAGTTTTGCGCAAATTTTATGATTAAAATAAGTGTTTTAATATGTTCTATTTTTAATTTGTAGACAAATTCTGATGCAATCATCTTTTAGTATATTAGTGTATTTACTGCATTATATAAATTATTATATTTTCACAAAGATGATACCCAAGAAGACATTCTACTTCATTATGTTAAACTAAATGTTAAAAAGTTTACAATAAGGTGAAAACTTAAAATCTTGAATTGCAAAAAATATGTAGCTTACGGAGAAAGACTGATGTCAGATTTAAGATCAGCACACTCGATTTAAGTAAGAACAAGTGTTTTTGTGGATGCAACAAAAATTTTGTTCCCCAGTGTAATCTTATTACAGTAAACTCTCTGGTGCTTCTATGATTCTGTCTAATATATTTTTTCTCTTCTTTTCTACTTGGTGAGCATCCTTCAGGCTCTTACTTAAGATTTCCTTTCTATTGACAGCCTTCTGTAATTTCCTTTCATCTGTGACTGAGCTAATTGCTTCCTCCTCTGTATTTATTCCATTTGCTAGCTATAATTCTATTATTACATGTGTCTTACTGTATTGTGACTTCACATGGGAATAGAATAGTTATCAGGGAAGTACCCAAGAAGGTACAGTACACTCTACCAGGTGAAGGGAAGTACTATTTGCTTAAGAAAGCAGACATCTGCAATTAGAGAGCCAACCAGTTAGACAATAGTTATTGGACACTCATTTACACTGAAATAGCTTTGGTTCTGAAATAAGGTCTCTCTGAATGAGGTAATTTGGGAATATTTTTTCATATTTCTTAATATTTGAAAAACAAATATGATTTCAAGTGCCTATTGTGAACTACAGAATTAGAAAAAGCCAGTGCAAACGTTGGAGCAGGATCTGTTGTTGATTTAGAATATTCATGACAGATTTCTGTGTACCCTAAGTTCATTTTCTTTTTTGCTGAGTATGTATAACTTGACCTAGAGGATGAGTGGGAAGGATGACAGAAAAAAATATTTTAAGAAATAAAGGAGAAAATCTTTCCAAATCTGATGCAAACTATAAAGCCACAAAAACAAACTCAAAAAAATCCAAGTAGAAAAACAAATAGGATATTATCATCAAATTGCTTAAAGCCAGTGATAAAGAGAAAATCTTAAAAACAGCCAAAGGAAAAGAGACACATTATATACTAAGGAACACAGATGAGAATAACAGCAGATTTCACATGGGAAACAATGCAAGCCATAAATCAGTAAAGCAACATCAAAAGAATCTTGAGAAAACTTCAGACCAATATCTCTCATTAACATAGATGCAAAAATTTTTTAAGTTTTAACAAATGGTACCCAACAATATATTGAAAAGTTAATACATTATAATCAACAGAGGTTTATCTCAAAATGCAAGATTTCAGAAAATCAGGAAGTATAATTTACCATATTAACATTTTAAACAGCTCATTAGAACATTTAAAAATTTTAAATCAACCTGACCTTTGCTGGCACAGTGAATAAAGGGTTGACCTGGAATGCTGAGGTCACCAGTTCAAAATGCAGGCTTGCTTGGTCAAGGCACATATGAGAAGCAACTACTACAAGTTGCTGCTTCCTGCTCCTACCTCCACCTCTTTCTCTCTCTCTCTCTCTCTCTCTCTCTCTCTCTCTCTCTTCTTTCTAAAATCAATAAATAAAATCTTAAAATTAAATTAAAAATCATATTATCATCTAAATAAATGCAGAAAATGCATTTTACAAGTTCCAACATCCATTCCTGGTAAAACTAATAGGTCCTTTTTTCTGTAAACACACAGTATGATTTCTTAATTGAAGGGGCTGAGTGAATGAATGAAAAGTGAGTGGAATATTGATGAATACATTGAGAACGGAGACCTTTATCTGTAATGTTTATGAATCATATGGAAAAGAAAACTGCTCATTATTTCACTTTAGAATGCTTGTAGTATACAGAAACCTTTTTTTAGGCATTTCAACATCTTTTACACAGTTAAAACCTATTCAAGGTTGTTTTTATGTGCCACTGAGTCAGTGCTGACTCCTGGCAGCCCTATGACTAAGAAGTGTCCACAATGACCTGTCCTTGACAGCCTCTGCTCAACTCCTGTGGACTCATGCTTATAGCTTCTTATTGAAGGCAGATGTTTGTGAAAGAAGTAGTTATATTTTTTAAATTAATTTAATTTTTTATTTAGAAATCAAATATAATGGGGTGACATTGATCAGCAAGAATACATAAGTTTCAGGAGACTATCTCCACAACACCTGAACTGTTAATTGTGTTATGCCCATCACTCAAAGCCAAATCACCTTCTGTCACTGTTTATTTGTCCCTCTTTACTCCCTCTCCCCCCCCCACAAATTAATCAGAATTTCATCAGAATTTTCATAGCTCAATGGAAGCTTATTTAATTTTAGCAGTGGAGAGTATATTAGAACTCAAAATAAAATCTTTGTTCTTCAAATAAGTGCACCATTATAAGATAAAGAGCTACTGTATTATTTGAGATACACTGTTATGCTGTGAAAACAGATGAACATTGAAGCCTCGGTGGTTTTACACAATACAGTTTTATTTCTCACTCAAGTATGTGTCTAGCATTGATTGGCAGAAGAACTCTGATCCATGTAGTCACTCAGAGTCCCAGGCTAACAGACACTAGCCTCACAGTGTCTCCATACTTCCTACATCAGATGAAGTGAGAGAATGGAGAATTTATGCCTTCTCTTGTTTGTTCTATCTTAGAAGTGTTAAAGTGTAAAAGAAGATTCCCCATTTAATTGCAATAGTACAGGGAAATATGGGAAGAAAATGGATATTAAGTGAGCTATAATTACCTTTCACAATTATAATAGAATCTAGACTCATACAAGATTTTGAGAGATTTAACAAGTTATGCAAATCAAGGAATTTATTTTTAAGTTTCAACACTCTTGGAATGTGGTAGGAGGTCCTCTGAATATTTAAATGACATTAGATGAATCCTGTTTCCAGAAGTACATTTTTCTTTCTCATGAACATTGCTGGGAGACAATTCTCCTTGGATTTCTTATGTTTCTGCACATCTTGCAAGTAGAAGAACTAACTTGTTTTGTTCTAGACTTTCTCTCCCAAAGGTGTTTGTGTAGTGAATAGCCTTGGAAAGATGTGTCATACTCTGGTGCAAAGGGCAGGCGGGTATGTGTACTTTTCAATATGAAAGACTTGGGTTCCCGAAGGTCAGGGCTCCATTCTCTAATGCAATCCATGGGCTTACGCCTGGGCCTATTTGTGTTGCCTTTGTGGGACTTGAGGGAAAGGAAACTGTTGCAAAAATGCTGGCCTTCTGACTACTGCCAATGCTGTGATTAATAATCGGTCCTTCTGCTCTATCCTGGGGTTTTATTTTCTTCTACCAGCATCTGAGAGACTGATGGGTGAACTTATCACCTTATAAGAAGGGTAAAATTTCATACATTTCATGATTCCTGACAAATGTATATAATTAACACATCTAATATATAAACAAAACTGGTTGATAAGAACTCTAAAGTTTCATTCATTTAATAAATATCAGTCATGTGCTCAGTATGTATAAGATATGATATCAGGTATTAGAGAATATAAAGATGAAAGGACATGGCCTCTGTACTCAGGTCACTTATCATCTAGTTGCAAAACATATACAGAAACAAAAACTACACTACAGTATCAGAACCAGACCTTAAGGAGTAAGAGTAACCTAATCCCCTGAAGAGTCTTTACACTGAGGAGATAATATTTTAATTGAAATATGAGGTGAATACAAATTCACCAGATGGTCAATGTGAGGATAAAACTTCTAGGCGAGAAAAAATCCTGAATAAAAAGCCCTGAGATATGGCCTGTTTGGGGAACTGCAAGTTGATCAGCATGGTGGAAGTTTTACATGCAAGAAGGCAGAGGGTGAATGGGGAAAGGGTGGCTTGAGAGGCAAGCAGTGAGTGCACGGTGAAGGTTTATATATGCCACACAGAGGACTGTGGTTTTATCCTGTAGGCCATGCAGGACTATTTAGGTGAACTTAAAAAAATTATAATAATAAAATTTATGGTTATGAGACTCTCAAGAGGATTTTGAAAAGCAAATCTTATCTTTTTAGAACAATAACTTTGCTCACCTTCCTTTTTGTATTGAGGTCATTCTTTTATTGATGTTGAGAATTATTTTTTTCTTCTCATTAAGTGAATTCTCTGTAATATTGCATATTATTCTTAAGTGAATATTTAAGTCAGTATTGAAATTGAAGCTAGATAGCCAAGCTACAACAGACTTTATTCTCAAAAGGGTGTTGTGTTTGTTAGACCTAATGCTAGTGAGAAAAGTTGTGAGGTTTTATTAAGCTATAATTACATTAATTCTTTTTTCAAAAGAGGTATGGTCTTTACTATTTATATGATAATTTTTTTCTCCTTGGAAGACTTTTTAAATTTAATTTCTGTATACTTTTCTAATAAAATATATTTGGATTCCTTCCAATAATATTTCTGAAAAGACTTAAATTGAAATAACAGTTGGCAGCCCATGTGAAAAGTAAGTGTGTCATCTGTGTATGTTACGTAGGTTAAATTTAACTTGGTGGTTCAAAAAAATGTTTACATATTCCTTCAAGATGTGGTAGGTACCTTTCTCCTGTAGAATAGGGTTTTCCTTGTAGTGAGGTAGAGCCGGGTGCTGGAAACCCAGGGAATACGTGTGTGAAAACATTCCTGGTATTTGCTCAGGCATTGCCAAGTATGTTGAAGAGTGAGACACTGTCTTTTGCTGTTATTGGAATTTACAAACGCAAGGCAGGTGTCATAGCTGCTAAACTTTTGACTCTTTCTGTTACTCTGGAAAAGCTATTAAGTAAAGGAAAAATCTATGACCAGGTAGGACGAGGCATATCTTACAAAATTAAACTGTTGGTAGCCATGTTGGAATTACAGAGATGATGTCATAGTATAGTAATCTCTTATACTGTAATACAGTGGTTCTTAACCTGGGTTCTATCGAACCCTATGGGTTCGATGAGTCGGTCTCAGGGGTTCGGAGAAACCTCTGCCACGGAGGCCAGAATAAAGTAATACCGTAATTTGTTGTGAGTTCATGCACTTTGTTGGTTTTGTTCTTTGAGCAAGGTGATGTTCATGCACGGCTCATTTTGTGCACCAATAAAAAACATATACCTATGTCTTGAATTTGAAAAAAAAATCATATTTTATTTATCACTAAAGAAGGGCTCGATGAATGCTCATATGAAACTGATGGGTTCAGTACCTCAAAAAAGGTTAAGAACCACTGCTGTAATATGAAATACTTTACTGATTCTCAAATGATGATTCAAACTGGAGCTTTGCTTACCCCTAATTATAAAACTGTCTACCTATTGTGATTTTAAGAGTGCTCCAAAGAACTTCCTGCCAAGCAATATATATATATATATATATAATAGTTTAGCTATTTATTGGTATATATAGGTATACAACTCATTCTACAATTAGAGATGAAGTTTAAAGTTCAAATATCCCTAGGTAAAACATTTTATACTTAATATGCCCCTAGATGAGGCGTTATGGCATTATATATTTAATACATTGGGCTGTAAATGCATTATAAAAGCAAGTTTTCTTGATAGAGATTGGCGAGAAGGATAAATCACATGACTACCAGATATGTGAAGGGGGAGAGGATTTAGATGTGATAAAGAATAGCTGGATGTTCCAAAGACAAATAAAATGATATTAGCTAATGTTTCTTGAGTGTCTTTTATATTCCAGGAATTTCTAAGCTCCTTAAATGGATTATTATCTTTAACCCACCCCAACAACACTTTGGGGTAGGTACTGTTCTTATCTTCTATCTGAAAGAGGTAGCAGCTGAAACCCAGAGAGATTAAGTCACTTTCCCTAAATTACTTCATTTGTAAGTTGTTGAGATTCCAATCCAGAGAGTCTGACACTAATGCCTGCATTCTTAACCACCATCCTCTACTTCATTTATATAATTTTTTTTTGCATGTATATCATGCATTAGAACTCTGCGTATGGCATGGAGTAGTTGGCCCAGCATCTATAGTCAATTTACCAAAGGAGTTGTAATGTTAATAACTATGTATATACTATAGTTATATAAAATAATGTAATATGATACAAAGTTCTTCTGCTCCTTCACCAAGCTCCTTAGTTCTCCTTCCTTTATCACTGTAAAAATAAAATAATAATTCATGTTTAAAATAAGAATAAGACTTTGGGTGATGGGTATGCAACATAATTGAATGATAAGATAACCTGGAGATGTTTTCTTTGAACTTATGTACCCTGATTTATTGGTGTCACCCCATTAAAATTAATAAAAAAAAGAATAAATGTTTGAATGAATAAATAACTTCAGCATCAAGGTGGTGGTTTATGTCCTGAGTATAAGACATTGCCAACATGCTAATTAAATTTCTTATTTCCCAGAGAGGCACAGTACCTTAAGCTAGCAATCATACATTTCTCATTGAGAGAAGAATGGAGGGAAACTCAGTGGAAAAGTCTTTGGATCTATGAGAGAGGGCATTACAAAGTAGGGGAGATATTTCTCTATTCAGTTTTATTTTCCCTTTTATTGAGGCCAAAACAAGATTGATTTATTAAAGTGAATGCTCAGTTTTTGTATTGCTGAAATTTCCCTTTCTTTGTCATAAAAACTCTTTTTCTCTCATCTAGGATGAACTTAACTTCTACCTTGCCCTCTTTCTAGCAAAAAAAGTGCTTATATATTAAAATGTTTAAGAGCCCAAGCTTAAAAGTCAACCTTAATTTAAAGCTCTCAATCGACCATTTGCTAAAAGCATGACCTTGGGCAGGTTACCAATGACTTGGAACCTTATTTACCTTGTCTATAAAATAGGTATATCAAATGGGAACACCTGTAGCTGTATGTGACAAACTCCCAACTGTCACTGGGCTGATTGCCACCCATCAAGAAGTCCAATGGTAAGCAGCAGCTGATTTGGGAGCAGGAGCATGGCAATTACATTCAGCTTTCCCGCCATTCTCTAAGCACTTGCTCCGTTCTTTCACCTCAGGGTAAGGAGCTCCTTGGCCGTGACTCCACACATTTTATTGTATTTAAGGCAGGAGGAAGATGGAAGTGGTGATACTCACTGCTCTTTTTCTCTTGTCTTTTGTGAGAAGAGAAAAGCAGAGTCTTCTCTTGGAACCCAGATCTCTACTTCCGCCTCATTGACCAGAATTGTGTCTGTCATATGAGCACCTCTACCCAAAGTGTTTGGGAAAGCAAGCAGTTAGTTCTTCTAATGGGATTTCAAAAGTTGGTAAGTCAAATATTTATGTTGCAAAGGAGAATATTAAAATCTACCTCAGAGGTTAGATAAATATTAAATTAAATACTATTATATAAAATGCTAATTCTGTGCCTATTATATAAGAAGTACTTAATAAAAGGCAGCTATAGTTATCACTGTCATTTCTTACCTTGTTATTACCATTACCAAGAAAGGTAAGAAAACCCTGTGTAGGTTCTCATGTAGATAAAATCCAAAGTCACAGATCCCCTTCTCTTTCATTTTCTGTTCAGTCTCATCTCTGGCTGCTTTTGAAGACTCGATACAGGAAAGACTGATTGCTTTAGTGGAAACTAACTGTTTGAAGTTCTTCCCCATCCCAACCGTTCCTCATCCCCTTTGCTCATATCTATCCTGATCCCTACAGTGCCCTTTCTCTTCTTAGTGACTTACCCAGCTCTGACCCATCCTTTAAAACCTGCTTAGGTTTTCCTCTCTGACAACTCCCAGACCCATCCCAGGAGGGATTAGTGCCCCTCTTCATGCTCCCCAGTACCCTGATTACATCACTATGGTAGGTTTTACAAGAGTGTATAGGAATTTTCTCTTTACTTGATGGCCTCCTGTGCTAAGGCTCTGAATTTCTTGAGGTTGAGACCAGCTCTCTTCTCATCTTGGTGTTCCCTAAATAGTTGATAGTCAGGACATGTTTGTTAAACACAACTGAGGAGTCATGTGTGTCTTCTCTAATTTTTATTGCCCTCCACCCAAGCTCTCCATAAACATCTCTCTCATCTCTTCTTTTTCCTTCCCTCTCTCAGGGGGTAATGGTCATCTTTTCAAGAAATAATAACTGAATCATGATTTATTTCTTGGTGTTTGGAAAGTAAACATTTCCTTGGATAGCTTGAGCTCCTGTGATTTTGACTGCCAGCAGCAAGGAGTTAAAAATGGAACTACGTAAACGAGCAGGAGAAAGAATCTCTGTGCTTTGGGTTTTCTGATAGTTCAATTGCCATGGAAACATCCTTCTCTTGGTGTTAGCTCATTAGGGTTCTTTTTTTTTTTTCCTTAAATAATTTGGATGACAGCCATAGTCCACAGTAGAGTACTTCATGGAAAAGATCATACTTGACATCCCCTTTTTTATGCTAAACTGCACCAAGCAGGAAAGCAGCAGTTTTCAATATAACACATTCCATTTAAGATTGAACTATTGTAGCAAGTAGTTCATTTGATTTTTTTTAAGAAGTCTTATTTCTGGAGTATGCATATGAAGTCAGAACAGGAATACATTTTCTATATCAAAACCATTCTAACAGATCTTATTTATTCTGTGCAATTAGATTACAATCTTCATTCATATTTATATCAGATACAAGGATCCCATCTTGTAAAGAGGAAGAACTGGCTTTCCATGGTATTGGCCAGGAAGTGAATCCTCTGTCCTCTAGGAATATATAAGGTCAAATAGAGATCCAATAAACCTTTCTGCAGATAACTGAAGTTATGTGTTCTTTCCCCCTGATGTTGGTAGAGTCACTGGAGAGTGTCAGAAGTTCTCACTTGATTTTGATCAGGACAGGCTGGCCACCATGGATTTTTCAAATTGCAAACTTTATTTCTGTAGAGAAATCTCTTGAATATTGTGGATTGTACCTGATTTCCTATCAAAGAATGAGAAGAATTTGTTCCTCTCATTCTGTGAGATAAAAATTAGTAAAGACTCAATTACAAATTATTTAAAACATGGCTATTTGACATTAAAGAAATTTAACCTGCCCTGGACACACCTACAAATTTGATGATGTGGGCATCTCCTTTCATATTTTCCATAGGTTGAATAATTAGGGTCCAGTCATTTTTTTATTAAAAATTGCTCCTCCTAACCTGTGGTGGCACAGTGGATAAAGTGTTGATCTGGAAGGCAGAAGTCGCCAGTTTGAAAGCCTGGGCTTTCCTGGTCAAGACACATATGGGAGCTGATGATTTCTGCTCCTCCCCTGCTTCTCTCTCCTCTCTACCCAACCCTTTTAAAATTAATAAATAAAATCTTTAAAAAAATAAAAATAGAAATTGTTCCTCAGAAATATATGAATGTCATTCAACACACTGAAACCCAAATGATTGCTAATGGCTAAAGAAGTTTTACTGGAAAAAGAATCAACATCTTTAGTTTAAACTGAAGTAAAATTTGGACATGAGAGAAGTGCCTACAATCTCCCTTAGCTGATAATCATGCCTCCAAATTTGTAACATCTAGGATTTATCACATAATTCCACGTAATTCTCAAAAATGGGATTCTCATGTGAATATGGCAGCTTATTTGGGCAATAATCCTTCTTTAGGCTAGAGATGATTAAGAAAAAGGAGCTCATAGAGTTGATGAGAACAACTTTGACTGCCTATTTTGGCAAATGAACCTATGGAGACATCTTGTAATGAGTAGCCTAGAAAGAGTGTTCAGAGCTGAAATTCAACACCGGAGAGAAAACACAGCACATCTCTGAAGGATCAGAAGGTCATAGAGTTGAAACAATTTTCCATGCTTTTAGGCCTGTGAAAAACAAATCTTATGAAACAGAAAGAAAGATCCTATTAAAACGTTTCTGTATTTATGTTATTAGAAGCTTTTCTGCTGACCTCTGTTGTCACATATTAGCTAGTATTTGCAACATGTTTTAAATTATTAGAAAAGAAATAACAATTATTACTAAATCAATTTAATACCACTTGCTAAAACACTGATTTTTTTCAGCTTTATTGAGATATAATTAAAATATTACATAGAAAACATTGATTTAACTTTTCAAAACAAGGGTTATTCCTTCATCATTCCGAAAACCATTGATTTTATGCTTACTGTATGGGCCAGGTACTTTGCTAAGTATTAGGAAACAAACAGGAATAAGATTTACAGAGCTCACACTCCAGGAGAAGAAATTCAGGGGTAGGGCAATAATGGGTTTTACAGTTGTGAGTACACAAAACAGAGGTTACTCCTGTATTATTTATTAATTACTGTATTATTTTCTATGCAAACAACTTTTGCCAACCCCTGTAGAAAATAATTATAATAAGTTACAGTAATGGAGCCTTGCCCAGAAGACTAAAGGTTGAGTTTTATTTCACACAGAAGAATCAGTCTAGCCTGACCAGGTGATGGTGCAGTGGTTAGAGCATCAGACTGGGACACAGAGGACCCAGGTTAGAAACCCCAAGGTCACTGGGTCCATCCAGCTTGAGTGCAGGCTCACCAGCTTGATCACAGGGTCTCTGGCTTTGGTGGAATCATAGACATGACCCTATGGTCGCCTGCTTGAGCCTAAAGGTCGCTGGCTTGAAGTCCAAGGTCACTGGCTTGAGTCCAAGGTCGCTGGCTTGAGCAAAGAGTCCCTGGCTTTATGGCAACCCCCTGGTCAAGGCACATATGAGAAAGCAATTAGTGAACAACTAAGGTGCCACAATGAAGAATTGATGCTTCTCATCTCTCTCCCTTCCTGCCTGTCTGTCCCTCTCTCTGTCTCTATCTCTCTTGCTAAAGAAAGAGGAGGAAGAGAAGGAGGAGGATGAGGAGGAGGAGGAGGAGGAGAGGAAGAGGGTGAGGGAGAGGGAGAAGAAGAAGAAGAAGAAGAAGGAGGAGGAGGAGGAGGAGGAGGAGGAGGAGGAGGAGGAGGAGGAGAAGGAGAAATAATTTCTTTGGAAGGTTCTCTTATTTACAGAAAATAGTCAATAATCACTTATAGATGTTTGTGATATTGAAGATTAGCACTGGTTGAAATCTGTTATTTCTTTCTTATACTTTCAGGCTTAAAATTAAAACTGCTTTGAGGATATGAAATGTCTATAAAAGTGCTTTATAATTTGTAAAAGCATGATGCAGATATATGGCATAATCAGCATATGCAAACATTATTTATTCCACCTTTGAATAAAACAATGCTAAACTGATTTTGGCAGACATTGTTCTTTTTTCTAGAGATGGACAACAGGGACCAAACTTAATAGACACATTCAGGCAAGAATTATGTAATTTTAAATATAAACACATTTCTGGGAATACCCTGCCTTCTAAAATATTTTTTCTGACATAATAACCAGTGTGTTTTTTCTTTTCCTCAGCAAGGAAACTATAGTACCTCATCAATATCCAGTTTTTAACAAGATATACAATTAAACAGAAATTTTGATTCTCAAGTTATATAATCTTATTTATCATCTCAGAACTTTATGCTTTTAAATTAAGGTTTTCTTTTAAGATAATGATTTATAAGAGGTTTTACCCTTATTTCACTGTTCAAAGTAATTTGTGAAGTCATCTTTTTGAAAGTTTTTATTTAAAAATGACATTTCACATATTTCTTGTGGTACAAAGATATAAGTACATTATAGAATATTTGAAACATAGATAAGCCAAAATAAAAAAGAAAATTTGAACCATCTATATTTCCATCTTCTATAAATTATAACTTTTAACATTTAAATTTGTCGTCTCTGAAGAAAAAGGAACACTTATCCACTGTTAGTGGGAATATAAAGTAGTACAACCATTATGAAAGAAAGTATGGTAGTTCCTCAAAAAAATTAAATGACCCAGCAATCCCTCTACTGGGTATATACCCCAAAACTCAAAAACATTGCTACGTAAAGACACATGCAGCCCAATGTTCATTGCAGCATTGTTCATTGTGGCCAAGACATGGAAACAACCAAAAAGCCCTTCAATAGATGACTAGACAAAAAAGATGTGGTACATATATACTATGGAATACTACTTAGCCATAAGAAATGATGACATTGGATCATTTGTAACAACATGGATGGACCTTGATAACATTATACTGAGTGAAATAAGTAAATCAGAAAAAACTAAGAACTGTATGATTCCATACATAGGTGGGACATAAAAAAGAGACTCAGAGACACAGACAAGAGTGTGGTGATTACCGGGGGGAGAGGGTGGGAGGAAAAAGTGGGAAGGGGTGGGGGGAGGGGCACAAAGAAAACCAGGTAGAAGGTGACGGAAGACAATTTGACTTTGTGTAATGGGTATGCAACATAATCAAAAGTCAGAATAACCTGGAGATGTTTTTCTGAACATATGTACCCTGATTTATCAATGTCACCCCATTAAAATTAATTTAAAAAATGAAGAAAGATGTTAGGGGTTGATGAAGCCATGAGAAAGTACCGGTATACACAGAGGAAAAAATGCTAAGAACAAACAGCCACAAGACAATAAAGAGGAACCATTTCAAAATTAAAATAAATAAATAAATAAATACATTTGTCGTCTACTTTTTACGAAAAGGTAATTTTAAGTGGGATTATATTATTATTTTGTTTTGAAATTATTTACTGTATTCAAAAATGTTATGTGAATCTCTTTCCATGTATAAAATGTACCTATCTAATTAACTATTTATTGTTGGACACATGTTGTATATATTTTTTCCTGTTTAAAAATAAAGTACTATGAGGAACATGCTTATAGCTAAATCTTCATTTTCACCCAAAATAATTTCCTTAAACTAACTTACTAAAAGTAAAATTGGCTAACCAAAGAGGATGCACATTCACCATCTCAGCATGTATGAGCTCCTGATTTCCAAAACTTGCTAAATTTAATGTTATTTTAAAATTGTTTTTTAATTTATAAAGTAAAAAATGTTATTTAACTTTAAAATCATGTTCTTTTATTACTAATGGGGTTACATTTATATTTTCTTTTCTTTTTATTTCTTTCATCAGTTGCCTGTTAGCATCTTTACTCATGTTTCTACTGACGTTCTCTTTTTTCTTTATTTATAGAAAGATTTTAAATGTAAAAGCTAGTATACATATACAAAATACACATAATATACAAAGAATACATAGTATGCAAGGTATACCTGCTTTATAACTACTTTTCCTAATTTTATTTACCTTTTTATAATATTTGTTAATTAGTAATATTAAATTAATTTTAAATAATTGTTTTAATCTCATTTTACTATTATCAAATACTTTCTTGGATCCTTTAAACAGGCATATTTCATATTAAAGGAAACAGAAAGGATTTTAATACTAATATTGAGAAAAAGATCAATATTGTAGTTGGGCAATGTAACTGGGAATTTTTAAAATTAGGTGATAATGAAGTATTGAGATAGCTGCTTGTAGGGCTAATAAGATGTTTTTGAATTAATTAATTTTATTGTATTAATATGTTACAACATGTATTAAACCTATTCTGCAGGACGAAGACTCACAGAAGTTTTACTATTTAAAAGAAACTATTATGATTACTTTTGCTAAGAATCTAGACATATGCTTCTTGTTTTAGATTTATGTGAGATCCTGATCATGTGGTCTTGCTGTGTGGGTTCCAGAGTGGGGCCTCTTTTGGGTTCTGTTATTCTTGGCAGTAATATTTGCATCTGCTTTTACTGTCTTTCTTTCTCAAAGAGTGCCATTTATAGTTATATGAGGCTGAGTATAGGTGGTGAGGCTTCGTTGTTCCTTCTTTGTTATGGCCCAACTTATTAAATGACATCAAGTTTTCCCCTTCATGCTCCCAGCAAAGAGCGCCACTGTCTTTCTACCTTGGCAGAAATACACTCTAAATTTGTTGTCTTTAAATCACAAAATTCATAGTTACATACTCACTTTTTAGAATCAGATTTTCTTTATAGTTACAGAACACCTGATGATAACTTCCTTCATGCACCTAATCTAATATTAGCTTTCCTTTTCCAAGAGTTGTACCAACTAAACCCACCCTGACTTTATCATTTACATACTTTAAAGTTCATCACATATTTGTTGAACTCAGCTGGCCCATCACTCCCTCCCTTGACTAATGTAGCCACACAAAACAAGTAGCAGTGTTTTTGTTTCGATAATATGTTAGAAGTGTTCACCTCAAAGCTTCAGCTAATCATTTCTATATCTAATTATATGACAGTCTTCTTCATCATTTAATTCAATAGAATGAAGCAAATTCCTTTATCTAAAATGAACTGAGCAATGTGATAACTGACAATAAATATGAAAGGAGCAATAAAGGTTGAACTAATTGTGAAAAGCTTCACAAAGTAGAGCAATTTTGAGATACATTTTGGGGTATTTTGTATCTTTTGTTCACAATTCATCCTGCCTTCCTTCCCCTTGCCATTAATCCTGCCCTCCGCTATGGCAAGATTATACTTACATGTCTCATTGACGTTGGGCTTGGTCATGTGACTTGCTTTTGCTATGAAGTGTGTGCAGAAGTGATTGAGTGCTACTTCTGAACTAGACCTTAAGTGAAATCATGTGTTTCTTTTTACTCCTTTGTGCTTCTGCCTCAGTTCACTGAAGGCCCTTGATGGAAGCATCTAGGACAGATATGAGCCACCTGGAAACCTGAAGAAAAAACTACCTGAGCCCATCATACAACTGATCAACCAACTTGTATGTAAGAAATATAATTATCTGTTGTTATAAGCCATTGAATTTGGAGGTTCTCTGTTACTTGGCATTATTGCAGCAATAGCTGACTAATGCATATTGTGAAAAATGGTTAGGTTATGAACTGCTAGACCCTTCCTTTCTGTTTCCACCATTGCTGCCTCAGTGGATGTTTTCATCTTGCCTCCTTGGATAGTTTTTAAAGCTTCCTATTTTTTTTACATTTTTTCCTATTAGGGTAGCTCAGTAGCTATTAAAATTTTGTCCAACATTTATAGTGTTTCAAATACAACACAGGTATTCTTCTTGCTTACATCACTACACTAGTATAAATGGGTAGATGAAGATCCCCCTTCCACATGGTCATATCTGAGCTCGTCCTTAAGATATCTTAAGGACGAGCTCAGATATCTCCTTCATTGTAGAGTCTTACCTACCCTTATTTGAATGCCCTGTCTTCACAGAATTTATTGTCCTTTTGTGCTCTTGTAGAATTCTGCACACACATCTGTTCCTAGTATAGTGAATTCTTAGGGTAGCACCTAACATGCAACGGATGGAGGCTTTTCTGTTTTCTACACGAATATTTCAATATGGCCCATGGGCCATCTCCATTCCAATTAGCTAGAAAGGATGTTTTTAATAGACTATACCTTGTGGAGCTGTCCATCATTTCTGCCACATTCTGTTGGGTTGGATTCAATCATATGGTGACATCTAGATGCAAAAAAAGCCTAGAAAAAGTAAGTTTAGCTGTGGGGAGGGACAGGAAAAAAAATTGCAAACATTGGTTATAATGAGCAGTTTATAATCTCTGCCACACCATCACTTGTTTAGCATGCTTTAATCTAGAGGTACCAGTCTTAAAAATCCAGTGTGATGTCACTTGTCTGCTTGAAATTTGTGGTCCTGGTTGCCTACAGGTCAACATCATTTAGCATACGTATGTGATTTCCATATAGACAGTTTCTGTTTTCATGTTGTACCAACCCTGAAGAATAGGTAAACCCAGTACTTCTTTGATTTCTTCAGTAAATAATCTTGTCACCCCCAAGTATTAACAAGCAATGTAGAAGAGACCTATAATTTCCTCGGAGAGGCAGAGGTCTCATACCGTATGTCAAACAGCTCAATAAATCCTTCATCACAATTTCCATTTTCTTCCAGTATTTTTCAGCTGTGTGAGCATTCATGAGCTTTTTATCTAACCCTTCCAGCATGAAGGCCCTAAATCTTTTCAGTTCCTCTCCTTTGTACTTATATAACTCTCTCTACCCATTCCCTTTCTTATGTATATTGTAATAGAGCAGATATATCCAACATGCATAGCCACACTCACCACCTCATCCAACAGAACAATAAAGGCCCTTTTATTGCTGGTTCCACCCTCCTCAGAAAGCAGTGAGGGATCATAAATTGTGCTTTTCCCCTGATACAAGTTATATCCAAGATGTTTCTGGCTGGCTTGTTTCTACTTTTTAAAATGCTATCTCTAGTGTGTCTCTTTCTGTTCCTCTACTTCAGTCATGTACTGTAATCACGCTGACTTTTTCACTATGCCTCAAACACCTTTTGTTCTTTTCCCATCTCTGAGGCCTTTGTAGAGACTATAGCCTCTACCCAGAAGCCTCCCCCCACCACCCCACTTCTGTTTATCAAGATCACATAAGGGTCTTTAAGGACAAGCTCAGATATCTCCTTCATTGTAGAGTCTTACCTACCCTTATTTGAATGCCCTGTCTTCACAGAATTTATTGTCCTTTTGTGCTCTTGTAGAATTCTGCACACATATCTGTTCCTAGTATAGTGAATTCTTAGGGTAGCACCTAACATGCAACTTGAATCAGTTTCTCGGTAAATGTTGGTTGAGGCAAGAAAAACAGCCCCAAGAGTTGAAAAGCTGGCCCAGAGATGGGAGGCTCTCAGTTCATGACCAAAGGCTTAGTTAACTAGTCCGGAACGCAGAGTGCTCCCAGGAGGGAAGCCTTCAGGATACTTTAATTCTTTCCCCCAAAGTGCTATAATTGAAGGGAAAAAACATTGTTGGAACTATTTTAATATGCTAGTTTCCAACATGTTCTTAAATTACACTTTCTGTGAAGAGAACACTGAAAGGAAGAGGAGATGGAGTGAAAGGAGAATACTGAGCCAAAAGCTAGGACATTCCAGAAATGTTAGGAGACTTAAAATGTGTAACTTTTCCCCTTACTTTCTGGGTTTACATGTATTTAATACAGCTTGATCTATTAAACTCATCTTGTGTTTCCCTATGAATACTGTCTCTTTCAGGCCAAATTATCTGTCCACTGTAGCAAATAGAAATAATCATACATCCCTATCAATTCAATGAATAATTATAAATTAATAAAATAATCCGGAACAAAGTTTTCTAATGTAATTAGACAGTAACAAACAACACCATGAATCCCTGCACAAAAGAACACTTTGAATGTGTAGTCATTAACTCAGATTTCTTTCCTATCCCATTGACCTTGATGCCGAAGCTGACCAGGAATAGGTGAATAAAAGAATATCTTCGTCAGACCCTACAGAACAATTAAGACACATCCTTCAGAGAGTAGGCAATAGAGACATGAATCAGGTGTTACAAAAACAAAAACCCTTATCTTACACTAACTGGAATAAAAAATTGTCAATATTGCTAAGGTAGATCATGCTGTTACATACAAATAATTCTCCAAATCTCAATGGTTTATCACCAAAGTGTAGTTTTTCCTCATCTTGGACAGTTTACCTCTAAATGATGATTAAGGGATAATGGTTCCCTGGTTTCCTTTTGGTTGTTTCTTCTATCCTGTGACTCTGCAAAATTCAAAATAGGACTGCCAAGACTACCCAGGAGGATGTCTTCATCCCACACAGTAAAAAAAGAAACAGAGCAAAGAGAATCTTGTGTGAAGGTTTTTATGGGCCAGGTCTGGAAAATTGTTATTAATTATTTTTTAAATGTTTGGTGGAATTCACCAGCAAAGCCATCTGGGCCTGGGCCTTTCTCTGTGGTGGATTTTTAAAATGTTAATTCAGTCTCTTTAATTGTTCTAGATGTATTTAGAATTTTCTTTTTCTTCTAGAGTGAATTTTAGTAGTTTATGTATTTCTAGGAATTTTCCCACTTTACCTAAGTCATCTAATTGGTTGGCATATATAATAATTGTTCGCAGTAGTTCTTGATAATCTTTTTTTTTTTTTTCCTGTGGAGTTAGTGGTAATATCTCCTCTTTGATACCTGATTTTATAATTTTATTCTTTTTTTCTTCTGGTCAGTTTAGCTAAAGATTTTTCAATTTTATTTTGTCTTTCAAAAAAATTCAACTTTTGATTTTGTTGATTTTCTCTACTGTTTTTCCATTGTGTATTTCATTTATTTACTCTAATCTTTATTATTTCCTTTCTTCTTTTTGTTTCAAGTTTAGTTTGCTCTCATTTTACCAGTCTCTTGGTTGAGAATATATGCTATATGACAATTTATATCTTCTTTTAAATATATATATTTACCAATAAATATTTCGCTGTAAGCATTGTTTAGCTACATCTCCTGAATTTTGGTATATTTTATCATTTTCATTTATTTCAACGTACTTTTAGATTTTCATTGTAATTTCTTCTTTTACCCATTTGTTATTTAGGAGTATGGTGTTTAATTTGCACATATATGTAAACTTCTGAATTTCTTTCGGCTTCTCATTTCTAATTTTACTCTTTTATGGTTAGAGAAAATACGTTTTATGTTTTCAACTATTTTAATTCTTTTAAAATGTATTGAGGCATATTTTGGGGGGTAGTGTATATTATACCCTTGAGAATGTTCCACATGTACTCAAAAATGTTTATTCTACTGTTGTTTGGTAGAATATTCTATAGATACCTATTAATTTTAGTTGTTGGTTATCTATGTAGTTGTTCTATCTCTTATTGAATGTTGAATATTGAAATACCCAACTATTGTTGAATTTTCTGCTTTTTCCTTCAATTTTGTTTATTTTTGCTTCATGTATTTTAGGGATCCGTTGTGCAGATATGATGCATATTGGATCATATGTTTATAATTATTATCTAATCCTGAAATAATTGACTTCCTTTATTATTACAAAATATTCCCCTCTTAGCACAACATTTTTTATTTGAAAGTCTACTTTTTATGATATAAGTATATAATACCAGTTTTCTTGTGGTTCCTATTTGCATGATATCTTTTTTTCTCGCCCTTTTACTTTCAATGTACTATATCTTTTAATCTAAAGTATAGACAGCATATATTTGGGTCTTGTTTGTTTATCCAGTCTGACTATCTATGCATTTTGATTGAAGTATTTTATCAGTTCATACTTAATGCTATTATTGATTTAGTTGTGTTTATGTTTGACAATTTTTATTAAATGTCTGATTTATATTTTGTTTCTTTAATCTTCCTTTACTGTTTTTCTTTTTTAAGTGAATGTTTTCTTTGGCAATGTTTTAATTCCTTTAATTATTTTTACTATATTTTAAAGTTTTTTTAAAAAATAATTATTTTAATGTTTGCCATACACATCTTAACTTATCAAATCTACTTCAAACTTATACTAACTTAATTCCAATGGGGTGTAGAAACATTACTTGTATCTAAATCTATTCCCTTTTTCCTTTTTTGTGCCATTATTGTTATACATATTATATCTATATATGTTACAAACCCTATAATCCTTTTCTACGATTATTACTTTGTCTAAGTATGTCCATTAGAGAAGCTAAAAAAGGAAAAAAGATTATATATTTATAAAGTTTGTTATGTTAACCTTTTTATTTATCATTTGTATTTTTCTTCATTTATTCCTATGAATTCACATTACCATTTGGTGTCATTTACTTACTCTAATACAGCTTTGTTTCCATCTACTCCTCTTTGTTATTATTGTTTAAAATTACAGTTTATGCTATAAACTCAATAGTATGCATATTAGTGTATAAAGTTTCTTTTTAAATTAGTTACAAAGGGGAAAGCATTCATACTTTCTTTTATAATTACAACATTACCTTTACTGGCGCTCTTTGTTTTTCTATATGACATTTAATTATCACCTGGGGTTGCTTTCTTTTAGCCTGAAGAACTTTCTTCAGTATTTCTTGTAAAATGAGTCTGCTAACATCAAATTCTCTCTGTTTTTATTTTATCTAGGAGTGTCTTTATTTTGCTTTCTTTTTTGAATGATCATTTCACTTGATGTAAAATTCTTGGTTGACCTTTTTTCTGCACATTTAATATCCCATTGCTTTCTGTTCTCTGTGGTTTCTGATGTTAGCTGTCATTCTTACTGAGACTCCCTTGTCATGCCAGAATAGCCAATTGGCCTATTAAAATGACAGCTCTGCCTCTTCTTTACTTTATAATCATAGTAATTAGATATTGCATGAGTACTCAGTAACAAACTACAACTTACTGAATACTTAACTATGTGCAATGAAATACAAGGCTCTCTAATTCAATTGTCATAATAATCTTGTGAGGTATCTTCATTTTATAGCTAAGGAGACTACAGCAAACAGAGGACAATTTTAATGTCCTCAGCTAATAAGTTGAGAGCTGGGATTTGAAATCTGCTCATTAGGAGTCTAAATTCTATACTATTAACACTACAATATGTTGCCTTTCTGACAACTAATTTCATAGACCAATGACCAAAGGATGTTGATGGTAATTTGATTTAATAGGTCTTTAATTAATACCTAATTTTATTTTATATTTTGATAGGCATTGTGGGCAACATGAATATACCAAAAATAACTTCTTGCTTTTGGTGAAGTTTGTAGTGTAATTTAACAAAAAGAAATTAAGTAATATTGTAAGACAGTACAGAATTAAGTCCAGGAATAAGATTTATAAATTATAAATGCTGTTATAAGTCATAAATCAGGAATAAATTAATAAAGACATGGATGGCTTTGTGGAGGTTTAAAAGGACATCCAGATGGATGTTTTAGCTAAGACATTTACCATTAGTAAGCCCATTTGGGTGAGAATGAATGTAGCATGATTAAGGACAGGAGAAAGTCCTGTGTAGAGCAGAGGGAAAGTCGAAGTAGAGAAAATAGTGAGTCAGTGAGTAGTCAGAAAAGACTTCAGTTCTCAAACAGCTGCTTAATGTGTCTGAACTCAGTTTTTCAAGCATAGCAAAAATACTGAAGAGTATTATAAACTACTGATTTTTCGGGGGAAAAAAAACTTACTGAAACTATGTCTATTGGGGGTATGTAGAAAGGCAGAAGTCAAAAATAGTGGTTTATTTCTTTGGGCCAGAGATGCCAGTCAAGGTGAATGGTATGCATTCTCCAGCTGGGGAAGTGCTATGGGAACCTTGAGAGTAGCACTTGCCACAGACAGCCTTTCTGCTTCCACTTAGGCGTTGGAAATACTCTGCTTCTGGCCACTTTCTAGATCTATGACATTAACCTGTGCAAGCCATAATGAGGTGATAGAGAGGTTACAGATGCGTGTGCTCAAGGATTTTACCCCTTTTAGACAAGCAGTTTGTTTAGTGCATTTTGGCATGGCCCTGTTGTAAAGAGCCAGCCGCTCCTAGCACTTAGAGCATTTTGGAGAAGAGGGGCCATGCAGATGGAACCGATGCTATTTACAACTACTCTGGTTTTTTTCTAAGTGTCTGGAATGTCTGCTCAGAGATTACCAACTTGAGGGCTCCTAGGCATGCCCAAAAGACCTTGCCACAAATGGCCGTTCTATCAACACGTAGTTGTAAAAACAGAACAGGATTCAATGACTATTAGGAGAGCTAGTGCTATTTATAGCCCATGAAAAAGGTGGCCCAGGTCATCACTATTCCACTAGCCTTGGTAAATTCGTCAGGACATGTGGTTTTCCTCAATTGTTGATGAAACGTCTCTTTTGGTGACACTCACCAGCAAAGGATAAAGTTCAAACTCTTAAACTTGTATTCAGTGCCCTCCTCCACCCTTCTTTTGATTTCTTTTTCTTACTTACCTACAAGAACCCCTGCTCTGATCAATGAGCCCTTTTCACTGTTGCCCAATCTTTTCACTTTCTTACTGGTATGTTTTTGTTCTCCCTAACTAGACTATCTCCCCTCCTTCCCATCCATACTTCTTCTACCCCACTATTTAAATCCTGCATATGTTGTAAGAGGCAGTATAAATTCTGATCCTGTATGAGAACAGCTTCATAGAGATTGTGGGTAGCCTCCTGTTTATTCCTGTGGTTGGTGTTCTCAATATAGATTCTGGTTGACACTTTAAAAAATGTTTTTAGATTTGAAACTCCTAAAGGTCAGAAACTGACTTCATAATTCTGCACACAGCTGAGAGCCCTGTTTAATTAGGAACTGACAACTCATGCTATAAGGACACTGATTTTTATGAAGATGAATAAAGGAATACAATAGAAAGTATAGTTACTTGTTTATGCCTAGAAGATTATAAAAAAAAAATCATGTTGATCCAGGCTCCACCAAAGAATTTGTATAAGTGTATAGAATTTATGGCTATTGTAAGGGTGCCTATCACGGCTCACTGGTGTGGTGGTGGGAAGGTGAAGCTAGTTAGATTAGCTGGCTGAGATTCTCAAAGTAAACTCTCCTTTTTGTGTATTGTATTGTGTGTTCACCACCCCAAATCAAGTCTCTTTCCATCACTAATTATCCCCCTTCCCCTCTTTTACCTCCCCACCCTCAGGCAGTCACCATACTGTTATATGTCTCTATGAGTTTTTCTTTTGGGGGTCTTAATTTCTTCACTTTTCACACTCAGCTCCCCAACACCACCCCCCTATAACAGCTGTCAGTTTCTTCTCTATGAGTCTGTTTCTATTTTGTTTGTTAGTTTATTTTGTTAGTTAGAGGACACATATAAGTGAAATTATATGGTATTTTTCTTTCTCTACCTGGCTTATTTCACTTAGCATAATGCTCTCCAAGTCCACTCATGCTGTCAGAAAGAGTAAGATTTCCTTCTTTTTTTTATGGCTGAGTTACATTCCATTTTATAAATGTACTACAACTTTTTTTACCCACTCATCTACTGATGGGCACTTGGGCTGCTTTCATATCTTGGCTATTGTAAATAATGCTGCAGTGAACATGGGGTGCATATATTCTTTGGAATTAGTGTTTCAGGTTTCTCTGGATATATTTCCAGAAGTGGAATCACTGGGTCATCAGGCAGTTCCATTTAAAATTTTTTGAGGTAACTTCATACTTTTTTCTACACAAGTGGTACCAATCTGCATTCCTACCAACAGTGCGAGAGGGTTCCTTTTCTCTACACCCTCGCCAACATTTGTTTGTTGCTATATTGACAATAGCTGTTCTGACAGGTGTGAGGTAACATCTCAGTGTGGTTTTACTTTGCATTTCTCTGAAGAAGTGAAGCTAGGTTAGGCCAGCTGATTGAGATTCTCAAAGTAAACTTTCATGATCTTTCCTCCGGCCATAAAAAATAAAAAATGAGCTCCCAATAAAGTTCACTCTTTTGCAAGTGCCTAGTCTTTCTGCAAAGCTGAAGAGAGCTAGCAACCTGTTTCTATTTTTCCGCCCGACATTGTAGTTTCTGCTGGATATGATACTCTATATCAACCTGTGCCGACATCATAGTTGCTATGATACTACTTTTCTTGGTGACCTAGGTTCTTTTCAGCAGGAGTAGAAGCTGTTCCCACTGTCACCAAGAGTGAGAAGCAAGAGCTGTGTTTATTGACATAAGGCCAGTAAAAACTAGAAACTTTCACTAGTCATTGTTTGAATCATCAACGATGACTTACATGCATATTCAACCTTCCCTTATTCTTATCTTGCCCCCTGTCATACTCCATTTTTAGGTTTACCAACACTTTCAGCTATAATGACTGAATTACACTATGCACAAAAAGAAGTGAGTTGCTACCACTTTCAGGAATGCTTCTGGGTGAACCAGCCTTGGCATATAAGTCTTCTGCCACCTGACATTCTAACTGGTTTAAGGGAGATAGCTGCCTCTGAGATCGGAACGCTTTCACTCTGTTACCTGGGGCTCTTACAGAGAACAGAGCCAGTGTCTTACAAGCAAAACGTCATGTATCTAGAAGACCTGAAGTTCGATCTAAAACCAGATGCCACATGGTTCAATGCTTTGTCAACTAATATGCTTATAGGTAGATATAATCCTTTTTGTTCTTTTTATTATTTTGCCTTTTGTTCTTTCTTGTGGTAATATGCTGTAAGAAAGATAGAAATACACACACCATTTACTGCTAACTCACCAGGGACGTTTGCTACTTACTTTTGTAAAAGGGTCATCAGATAGTCACCACCAACTCACCATGTCTATGAAGCATCAGGCGTGGGAATAGGAAAGCACTTGAAGAGGTTATACTATACCTAAATATTTGTAGCCTGCTGGGGTATTTTCCCAATTGTAAAAATGTTAGAGAAAATATGGAGAAAATGTGCACCATTTGCTTAGAGAAAGAATTCTTTATATTCTATGCCAATGTCTCTTTCTTCTTCTACTTTCTTACTTTTTTTTCTTTTCTTTTTTTAGTATTAGGAATTAAAAATATTTGGTGCAGCCTTAGGTAGATTAAGATCCAGTGACAAAATATAATTGTGAATTTGTCTAGCTTCTAATCTGTTTAATTTTAATTTTTTTTTTTTTTTTTACGTACATGCACAATTGGCTTCTGGGTGAAGAACCTCACTTGTTACCACCCACCCTCTTGATTAGTGTTGACTAAATCATCATACAGGTCCTCCTGGGGGATCTTCTATTGAGTAAAATTATTTTCTTTACTGGATCCTTCCCAGTCTGGTGTCTGTAAAACATTCTGAATTTTTGGGTTGTTATCAAAACAGTCTCCTAAGCCCACGGTCTGGGTTCTGATTTGGATTGGAGAGTTGCAGTTTCATAAGGATCAAATGAATGTGCATTTCTGGAAGGCAGGAACATTTTTTGTGGTCACGGCAAATGCCACTGGACATCACCAGTTTTAGACTTAAGGGGCATCTGAGAAGAATGTGTTATTTCTCCATATTTTAGTTTTATTTTTTGAAGCTAAGTTCCTTGAGTCAGGGGCATGCTCTCGTACTGGAAGGATTTTTTTGTTTAGTGTGATTATAGATATACTTGGTCAGACTTCAGCCCCTACTATTTGGGAGCTCCCTGATTTAAATGTGTATAATGAATCTGGCCTATGTAATTACTGAAAATAAGAAATTGAATGCAGATGTGTTATAGTCTCTGCTTAGATTCAGGCACTACTCTCAAGGTTAAGAAGGGGACAAGGGAGGCTATGCATGAAGACAATTTACCAAAAATTAGGCTGCATCTTTTTTTCTGTTTCTGGTTTAATGAATCTCAGGACTTTCTTGAAAGAGATATATGGAAATTGTGGGTAAAAGCAGTGGTGATTTAGTGGTGGAATAAGAAGAAGAGAAAATGGGACTAAATGGGGGTATAGATTTGGTGACAAATAAGGAAACTTTGGTAAGAGATATACATTGCTAAGAATTTCTTTTTATATTATTTATTTTGAAATAATTTCAAACTTGGAAAAACATTACAATAGCTGTACATACAAAAACATTCTTCTCTAAATGTTAACATTCAACCATATTTATTCTCTCTCTTTACCCTTAACTCTTCAATGAGTGTTTTTCAAAACATAAGAACTTTCTTCTACTTAACCAAATGTAGACATCTGAATAAATCGCTAGTCATACAGCACCACTAATCAATCCACAGACCCTATTTATGTTTCAGCTGAACCAATTATGTCTCCTTTTGCTTTCTGATCTAACAATCAATTCATATCAAGAGTTACATTTAGTTGTCATATCTCTTTAGGCTCTTCAACCTGAAATAATTGCAAGATCTGGTTTTCATGACCTTGAGTTTTAAAATATTAAGGCCTTCTATTCTGAAGAGTGCTCCTCAAGATGGGCTCATCTGATGTTTCCTTTGGACCAGTGTCAGTTCGTGCTTTCTTGTCAAGAATACTATAGAAGTACGCTGTGCTCTTCTCAATGCCTGACATTGGGGCTGTGCACAATGTCTATCCATTCTTCTGCTAGTGAGGCTAATCTTGAGCACCAGTTTCGTTATTGTGTTTCAGATTACTGCACTGTAAAGTCACCATTTTTCTCCCCTTGATAACTCCCCAGGTATTTGGTGACGGTAGAAAGTATTTCAAGATTATGTTAATATTCTTTTCTGCAGCAAAGCTTAGCACCCAATGAAGAGTCTATTCTGAAAATACTACCACTATGACTGTTGCCCAATCTTTATTGGTTGTCATGGTAAGAAAAATTTTCCCCTTGTGTTAGTTTGCATCCTCCAGAGAAGCAGAACTTCTATGGACTGAATATTTGTGTCTCCCTAAAATTCATATCTTGGAAACTTAACCCCCATGAGATAATATTTGGAAGTGTAGCTTTAGGGAGGTAATTAAAGTTATAAATAGTAATAAGGGTGGGGCCAGAATAGAATTAGTAGACTTATAAAAAATGGGGGAGACATGGGATCTCTCTTCCTCTCTCTCTCTCTCTCTCTCTCCCTCTCTGCACATATCAAGGAAGGTCATGGGACGACATTACCAGGAAGAGAGCTCTAACTACTTACTATGGTAGTTTTAAACATGTCTGCAAATTCTTTCCTGCGTTCCTCATCAAGAGGTGGAATATAATTTCTCTACTCATGAATAAGAGCTAGCCTTGATGATTAGCTATTTAACAAATATAAAATAGAAATTACACTACAAAATATCCAAGGCCAGATTATATAAGGTGATATGGCCTCTATCTGTTTTTCTCTTGGGATGCTTTCTCTTGGAACCCAACCACCACGTTCTTACGAAATGCAGGCCACATGGAAAGTACATGCGTAGGTGTTCTGGGCAACAACCAACTGAGGTCTCAGCCAAAGGCCAGCATTAACTGCCAGACATGTGAGATAATTCTAGTCCCAGCCATAATCTAACTACAACCATACAAGACACTGACTAGCTGAGCTAGACCCATGAGAGATAATACCATGAAACAATTGTGGTTGTTTTATGTTACTGAGTTTTGAAGTATTTATTACACAATAGTAAATAACCAGAACATTTCTCTAATGATTGTATCTATTCATTTGTCCAGAATCTGATCTCAACACAGATTTGCCATCTATATTTTAATATAGTGAGTTACTTAATTCTTGTAACAACTCTATCAAGAAGACATCAAAATCCCCAATTTTTATTGTTATAGTGAAAACTTGGGGAATGACATCTTAGACTATGTTAAGGTTATGCTACAATTCAGGTTGGCTTTTTTTTCTTTTTTCAAGATCTAAAACTTTGATTTTCCCAAAGACACTTCCAATCATTCCCTTTGACTTTTGTGCAGCATTAGCAATTTCTTAAAGAAATATTCCTTTTCTCTAGCTTCCATAACATTGTAATGGCCTATTTTTTCATTGACTTTTCCAACAATTTCTTCTCTGCCTTGTTGACTCTTCTTTCTCCCAAACTCCCCAAGATGACTTTCCAAGGGGCAGTCTGACAGACTCTGTTTTCTTTACAGCCTTTTTCAGATGTCTTACTCTCTCACTACAATCATCAGGTCTAAGCAGATGAATTTCCTTATCTCTATTTACAGCCTTGATATTTTTCCGTATTTGTATTTGTCAGCTAATAATTTCCTCTAAAAAACCTCAATGTCATCACAAAATATAGTTAGCACCAGAACCATACTTTCAACCTTCTTATCAAGAATAATTTTATGTTTTGATTTACTTCATCCAGTGTTTGCATCGTTATTCTCTTAATGTAACTAAAATTTAAACCTCAGAGTTCTTTAATTAATTCTTTTTCTTTTTCATCTTTTATAGTGAGTCGTGAAGCCCTTCTGATTCTTTTTGTCCTTTCTGTTATATTTGATAAAACCTCTACCTTAGCAATTGCCTCATAACTAGTTTCTGGGCTTCTAACCTCTTCTTTCCCTAAGCTGTTCTGTTTATTACTACCAGCCCTTATTACTAAAATGTTATCATAGAAAATCCTGATTAAAAACTTCAAAAAGTATCCTATTATTTAGGAAATAACAATTTTCCATAATATGACCACAAACTGTCCTCCATTTTTTCTCATCTTCACCTCTCAAATGTAATCTCAGCATCAGTCATCAGTCAGATGGGTCTACTTAGTCTCCTAAATATTTCATGTATATGCTTACCTCTTCAACTGCTTTCCTTTGCTTTTTCTGGAGTTCATCTCTTTCTCCCTCTCTCTCTTTCTCTCTCTTATTCCAAACCTCCAGGAATTCTTATCAGTCCAATTGGTGATGAAAAGACTATGA
Organism: Rhynchonycteris naso; assembly: GCA_037038555.1. NCBI lineage: Eukaryota > Metazoa > Chordata > Mammalia > Chiroptera > Emballonuridae > Rhynchonycteris > Rhynchonycteris naso. Next base: position 271,149,670 of record CM072995.1, on the reverse strand, counting down.
AAATAATTAAGCAGTACTAAAGAGAGTCATGTACTTGTGTAGTAGTGTATATTACTTTACATTCAGTGGTCAAGGGATTCTGTCATAGAGTGACATTTGATCAGAGATCTGGAAAAAGTGTTTAGAGCAGTGGTTCTTAACCTGGGTTCTATCAAACCCTAGGGGTTCGATGAGTCAGTCTCAGGGGTTTGGAGAAGCCTCTGCCGCGGAGGCCAGAATAAAGTAATACCGTAATTTGTTGTGAGTTCATGCACTTTGTTGGTTTTGTTCTTTGAGCAAGGTGATGTTCATGCACGGCTCATTTTGTGCACCAGTAAAAAAAAACATATACCTATGTTTTGAATTTGGAAAAAAAATCATATTTTATTTATCACTAAAGAAGTGTTCGGTGAATGCGCATATGAAACTGGTGGGTTCGGTACCTCAAAAAAGGTTAAGAACTACTGGTTTAGAAATATCTGAGAGAAGATAACTCTAAGCAGAGAGAATAGAAACTATAAAGACCCTGAAGCAGAATGTACTTGGTGTGGTCAAGAAACTAAGAGGACCCCAGGGCTAGAGTGACATGAGCCAGGACAGGGTTACGAGCTGAGGTCAGGGAGGTTGGAGTGTAGATCTTCATGAGTGTTGTTCTAAAGACTGTTGACTCTGTGTAAGACAGAAAACCATTGGACTGGAAGATTTGAATATCATATCATCTGATTTATGTGTTAAATCAAAACTTTGATTATCATGGTGTCCCTTCTCTGGAAATGCCAGAAATATGGAAATTCTTTATAAAATCAGTAAAATCCCCTTCCTTTTAAACAGACCCATTTGACCTGCTGATTATTTAACTACAAACTATCGAATTTAAATCATAGCATGCTCATATTTGGAGATTTCAAAATTTCATGTACTTGTTTCTGAATTTTGTCCTGCTTTTCTTTTTCCTTTTGCTTTGATTTTACTGTTTTATAACATAACTTTTATTGGGCAAAGTAATTCATATACATAGCTCAAAAGTCAAATATGGCTGAAAATTTATTTTAAAAATGGTTTTCCTTTCCTCTTTCTTTCCTAACTCCTGCTCTCCAGTGGTAACCATTTTCAACTTTCTAATCTATTTTTATGTATTCTTAAATAATGTGTTTACACTGACATTTCTGGACTGTTTTCTCGGTTTTAGATATTATCTGTTTATTTCCTACTGAAGAATACAACTCCATCATGTTCTTTCCTACCAACCACGTGTGTCCTCTCATTTCCCCTCCACCTTCTTTCTCATATATTTTTTGAATGGGTCGTTATTCAATGTTTATATTTTTATAGCCATGCATGTTGAACGTGCTGTATTACTATGATTATTTGTCTTGCTTAAACAATTTTTCTGGTTCTTTCGGAAGGGGGAGTAATAATCTTGTTTAGTTGTTTTTGTACTTGTCCATGTACCCATATTATTAGTTTTTCCAAAATTCTCCAACTACACTTTAAAATCAATCTTTCATTTTTTTTCTATATGGTCAAATGTATCAGTAACCTGTCAGTTCTGGGTGTGTTTGTTTCCTTGAAAAGCCATCCCTCTAAAACCCTCCATTCTTCTGTTCCAACCTGGACAGATTGTTCTCTGGGCATACTGTCATCTTCAGATGTCTTCACCATTCTGGCACTTCTCTATACCATCATCCCTAATACATTTGACCATATAGAAAAAAATGAAAGATTTATTTTTAAGTGTAGTTGGAGAATTTTGGAAAAACTAATAATATGGGTACATGGACAAGTACAAAAACAACTAAACAAGATTATTACTCCCACCCCCTCAAAAAAAGAAAAGTTGTTTAAGCAAGAAATAAATGCCTTTTAGCCCTTTCATATTACAGTCCTTATAGCTTGGACTTCTTATTTTCCTTTTTTGTCCTACCCTTTTTGAAGAGATTGTCCCATATCTTCTAGTAGCTTCCCAAGAAAGATGTCATAACAGGTAAATTTTTTGACCTTACGTATCTAGAAATATATTTAATTCACCCTTATATTTCATTGATAATTTGTATTGAATTCTGGTCTCCCCTTTGTTCAGAGGCATTGCTCCTTTATTGTCTAACATTTATATTGTCATGGAGAAGGCATACTTTGATTCCTAATCCCTTATTACTTTCTGGTATTTAATTAGCATGGAGTGATTTACTTAGCATTCACACTATCAACTAATCCTCCTGTTTTAGGACCTTCCCATCATTCTTATTTTCATCCTGGTACCTCTAATTTCTGACCGCTTCCAGGCTTTGCAGCACAAATTACCCTGAACCTACTTGTCATTATTTAGTTTTGCCATTTGCATTTTAACTTTACCTTCTCTGTTAAGTAGGACACCACTCAGTCATCTATTTTCCACCTTCCAAAATTGTATTAGAATCTCTAGTTCCTATATATTTTTTTATTCTTTTTTCTCTTGTGGTGTTTATACTTGAAGAAATATCTATGAATTGATTTCTGGACATTGTAAGAATAACTGTGTTCAATATACGATGTTTAGTAGAAAGTTAAGGATTTCAGAATTTCAAGATACAAACCTGTTTCTCCACCACTGCATAATTTTTTTTCTTTTTAAAGAGAGTCAGTTTTCATTTGCAATCTATAATATAGCAAATTCTCTAAAGTGCTAAGTAACATTTGCTAATATAAAAGTGACAATAGAAATTGAATTCATGAAAGTGAAATCAACATATTTTAGTCCTGTTCTATTGTGATCTTACAAGGCACCAGGAGAATACACAAGAAGTTTATGATCTGATCTCTTCAAGAAGCTTACCGTCTTGTAGGGGTGTCCACATTATTCATGTCAGAGAGTTCAAGACTTCATCAGAAACACAAGAAACACTAGAAATGGACCTGAAAACAATGGGTGATTTAATTAAATGGAATAGATAAGATAGGTGCTTCTGAGAAGAATGGAAACGTATGAGTCACCACATGACTTTGTTTAACATAAAACAGCTTTCAAAATGAAATACATTTGCAACACTAACAATTTCATACCCATTTTGTCCATTTTATGTAATTTGGGGGGGTGATTTTGGAGATTGTAGCAATAATCATTTCAAAGAAATACTAATAACTTTAAGTATTTACTGTCATTTTAGAAACAGGTATCATGGCCTGTTGGTTTTTCTTCCCACAAATTCTTTAAGTCTTTCTGTTTCAGCTGCATGATTTGAGGTGGAGATCAGCCTCTGTGTCTGGCAAAGCTAGGCTTAATTGGATTAGCAAATTCAAGTCTAGGATTTTAAATACCCAATTTGTGCACATTCTTGGCATTCTAAACCCATTGGAGGCATTTTGGAATGCTTAAAAGTCTCCAAAGGGTCCAGACTACCCAATCTACCCACTTGAGCAAAAATTTCAACCTAAGGAAGCTACATTTTAATTTTAAAATGTTTTCCAGTTTCTCGGTATGACACTGCAGGTTAGCCCATCTGTTTGTGAGCCTAAGTACATCAGAGTGTACATACCTCCTATTCTTTTCTATCTCTCTGGACTTCTGGGGCCTTCATTTACCCATTTGTCATTTCCCCCATATCAGTGATGCTGACTATAATTACTGTATTCTGACATTTGAATTCTCATCCCAATTTGGTCCTCAGGGAGGTGACAGAGTGTTAATGCTCCTTTCTTCACTCCTGCCTTCACCTTTAGAATCCTGGGAGTTTAGCTGGCTTGCCTTTATGGTGTTTAAGTGCTGATAGCCTTTGATTCTTCTTTTATGTTTGATTCAAATCTTCCTCTGCCAGGAAGCTTTTCCTAATTATTCTAGTCTCTGTTTAACTCTACATCATTGTTGGGCAGATAAAATATAATATGATCACTTTGTTAAAGATGGTGCTGCCCACATGGAAGCCCGTCACCCAGGTGATATTATTTGCCCTTATGCTTGTGATGGGTGTGGGGGAAAGGCTGTAATGTAAGCAGGCCAGGGTCATTATAGCCTAAGTTTTAAGAGTAAGCTTTTCCCCACATCCTTGACTGATTGAATGATGTGGGGTGGTACACTCATGAGGAATTCCATTATGCCTCAGATGGGTGACTTTGTATCAGAGACTTTCTTGTTTGTAGATTGGATTAAGGGTTTGAATTTCTACATTATAAAGTGAGGCAGGCCAGGAGCTTGCTCTCTCAGTTCCTGAGGTTAGTATTAGAGAGGAGAGCAGATTAAGGCCACGTGGAGGCTAGGAGAAGCAGCCAAGATGGCAGAGTGCTGAGGGAGAAGCCAGTTTGTGCAGTTCGTGTAGAGAGAAGGAGATGGGAAACAGAGGTGAATAAGTCTGGTGAGCTAGAAACCTTTGATTCTAGGAAACTCAGGTAAGTCAGTAGCTTTGTGAGCACTGAATGAGTGGGTTTTGGAGCCCAGTGTGTATTTTTGCTTGCCCGCCAGGTACAAGCTAGAATTAAAGCTGATGGCTCACCAGTTTTTGGCTTCGTTGTTTCATTACCGTCTGTTCAAATCTAATGCGAACCTGCATTGGCCAGACGGCTGTGATGGTGGCCTCAACTGCTGGCCTTACAATCATCTGAATTTGTATTTTATTTACAATAGATTCAGATACTTTAGCACATACTTTTTTCCTAAAAATATATGTATTTGATATGACCAATTCCCCTAGATTGATCAAAAAATGTTTTAAAAGGTGGCATATTATATATTGTTGGGCAAATGAGTTTGTAAAATTTGTATTTTTTGTTTGCTCACTTTTATTGTTACAAAATGGTGCTGGGCAGCCACGTGTGTGCTTGCCCTCAGAGCAGGGCAGTTGATTGCTAATTGCGGATTGCATTTCTGCTTGGGAGGGGCTATTGTTTTGCTAGTGTTTGTTGGAGGAGGGGTCTTTGTGGGCCCAGGTAGTTTTTGCAGAGTGCTAGAGAAGCCATGTTGGCAGGAAAAGAGGAGGTGTGCAGATGGGGAACCAGAGCTGAGGGGCTTTGGGAGCCCTACTGAGGCTTGTGGGGGCCTTTGATTCTAGGAGAAACTGGAGAAGATTCTACTGGTTGTGGAACCAGAGAATGCATCAGGGATTTGGGAGCTCTGAATGAAAAAGAAATGTTTTCCCTGTGTATTTGCTCCTTGGCCAGTGTGAGACTTTAATAAAGGAGTGGCCCACCGTTTGGGGGCTCCACTGTTTTTTTACCATCTGCCGGAATCCAATGAGAACCTGATTGTGGCAGCCTCTGACCATACACATATAGTGTGTAACTTTGCTAATAATTCCTTCCTTTATTAGACATACATAAAGTGGATCAATTAGTTTTATTGCAACTGATTGTAACCTGTTACCTCAGATTGGTGTAATGTGAGTGAAAAATAACCATTTTTCAAGATATATATGTTGCCCTTTAAAAATACATTTGGTGCCTACATTTTTAAATCTGAAAAAATGTTTTCATCACAGAAGTTAATTTTCCATCTGAGAAAAGTATATTCATTCCAGAATTCTTGAAATTCATGGATGAAATGTTTTAAGTTGTTGAACTGTGTATCTGGTGAGTGTGTTTTGCAAGAAAGAAGAGGAGCATCAAGACCACTGCCTAATCTTTGACAATTCTTTGCTCAAATCTTCCCTTGTACCTTACCTTGACTTTGAGTTGATGACTAGATCTGAGTAGAGACTAAATAACACCTGTGTCATTTTGCCTTTGCATTCTCACTCTAACACTCTCAGTTTTATGTTACTCAAAATTTGAAGACCAGTTTCTCTGCATTTTTTAACAAAAAGCAACAGATAAAAAAAGGAAATAAAATAGGGAAAGAGGGATGGAGGGAGAGAAGGAAAGAAGAAATCCTTTATCCCAAGTCATATTTTGTCATGTTTGTAGCTATCTTAAAGATAGTTTAGGTAGAAGGGGTTAGATTTTGGAGCTTAAAGTCCTCTCTACCTTTTAATTCCTTCATCTTCCTGGAGTCACCAATAAGTATTTTATCTTGTCTTAAGTGAATCACATATATTTCTATTCAGCCCCAGGGGGCTCAGCTTCTCAGAAATATGCTTTTTAAATCTTGTCTTCAATAAAAGTAGCCTTTTTCTTACAAATGAATTTTCCAGCCATTGCCAAGAAAATTAAAATTACTTGATATCCATATGCTTTAAGATTCCTTAGCGTACTTTGAATATTCTTAGAAGTAACCTGAACACTCAGCCTTATACACTTCCCTGTTGGAGTGAGAAACCCTTGTCCTTTGGTGCCATGAAGTATCTTGTGACATTATATACCTCCAACATTTCAAGATAAACTATCATAAATCTGGTCTTTGTGGCAGAATAAAAATGTTAGAAAATTTTGTAACTTCAGAGACATTGCTTTGTGTTTGAAGTATCATCTACTGTCACAAAAGCACCTAACCTGATTAAACATTTACTTAGGTTATGTATGTAACCATACTGCCCTATCATTTTTTCCCACAAGAATCCTTTGAAATTTTTATATTTCTTTCCTACTGTAAAAAAAAAAAACCAAAAAAAAACAAAAAGAAACACCATGAACTAGGTGGCTTAAAACAACTTATTTTCTCCTAGTTCTGGAGGGCAGACATTGGAAATCAAGATACCTGCAGGCCACGCTCTCACCAATGGCTCTAAGGCAGACTTTTTTTCTTGCTTTTCCAGCTACTTAGAGATTTCTTGGCTTGCAGCTGAGTAATTCGTCTCTGCCTTTGCCTTCACGTGGCCTGCTCTTCTGTTCTTCTTCCTGTGTGCCTCCCTGCTCTGAGTCTCTTTTGAACATGTGTCAAACCTGATTGATCATGTCTCAAGATCCTTAACTTAATTATACATATAAAGATTCTTTTCCAAATGAGGTCGCATTCACAGGTCCTGAGGTTAGGATTTGGATGTGTTTGGCCTACCATTCAGCCCATTACAGTTATTTAAGCTTTTCTTTTTTTTTTTTTAATGAATGAAGAAAGCAAGGTTAAGAGAACTCATATAACTTGGACAAGGTTACTTAAACAGAATTTGAATTTGGAGTAATTGCCCACTAAAATTGGTGGTATTTCTATCAGACTGTGTTAAGGAAAGCTCTCTGACTTGCATGTATACCTTGAGTTGAGTCAACCATTTATTACATGGTGAACTCTGTCCTGTTTTCATACTGGCCTATGCCATTATCTTCCTAGACCTCCATCAGGTAAATCCACCTTCCCCAGGAAAGGTGCCTGTGGGACTCCTGTGGAGAACATGCCTGTAGCAGTCATGTTAAAGCACCAACAATAAGCAGCAGGTTCCCAGCAAACTCACTCACTGCTGGAGGCGCCCCTAATGTCATTCCCCTTCATGTCCACATGAGAGGCAGATGCTTAAGTCGTGTATTTAGGTTATCAGCAGGAGACAGTTTTCCACAAATGAATGAAACAGTGCTATTGAAAACCATGATTATTTTTTACAGGGACAGAGAGAGAGAGTCAGAGAGAGGGATAGATAGGGACAGACAGACAGGAACAGAGAGAGGTGAGAAGCATCAATCATTAGTTTTTCGATGCCGTTGCAACAACACCTTCGTTGTTCATTGATTGCTTTCTCACATGTGCCTTGACCACGGGTCTTCAGCAGACCAAGCAACTCCTTGTTGGAGCCAGTGACCTTGGGTTCAAGCTGGCAAGCTTTTGCTCAAGCCAGATGGGCCCGCGCTCAAGCTGGCGAGCTCAGGGTCTCGAACCTAGGTCTTCCACATCCCAGTCTGATGCTCTATCCACTGCGCCACTGCCTGGTCAGGCTAAAGCCATGATTTTTATGGCATATTTTAATATTAACAGCCATTTATCACCAAAATTCAGAAGACACCTTTAACTTGGTACACATGACATGATGACCTCGACCTAGACGTTCTGAGCTCCTAACCTTTCTGGAGATTCTGATTGTAGCCTCAGCTGCCACTTTCCCTGACCTCGCAAATGGAGCATTTCATAAGACAGAGATTTTGTTTTACTCATTGCTCCAAGAATGGCAAAGTTTCATCATTTTTTTTTTATATTCTAGGTTCATTGTTCCCTCTAATATTGCTCTTCCCCCCAGCAATTGCACCAAAGCATATTTTTACAGAGAATTTCATGAACTTTTTTTTTAATAAAAATTAACTCAGTCATGTATTCTTTCCAATGTTATCCTATCCACGTACGTGAGGTGAAGGTGGCTCATTTCCACTACTTTAGTCTGGACTCCTATTCCACAGCATTACACGGTTCTAATGATCATGGGCTCTGGGCTCAGGCAGCCTGAGTTCAACTCTAGCTCCATTTCTGACCTTGGTCAAGTTACTTAGCCTCTGTGTACCTCAGTTTTCCAACCTGTAAAATGGAAATACCAACAGTACTTATACGATAGGATTTTTAATGATTACCGTATTTCCCCTTTTGATGATTACCATATTTCCTCATTTAAAAGATGCTCCCATGTATAAGAACACATAAATTTGGAGGCCCGAAATTTGGGAAAAAAAATGTATTACATATAGTTATTGAGCTCAAATTTTATTCATCATAAAATTCATACAACTCTTCATCCACGTGAAAAAGCGGGAAATGCACGTAAGAAAATGTACAACCACTGTGTAAGATGCACCCAGTTTTTAGACCCCAAATTTTTCGGAAAACTGGTGCATCCTATACATGGAAAAATACTGTACGTAAGTTTATACTAAAATGAGAACTATGCCTGGATTGTGATGAGTATGAAATATGTATTTATTGTATAATTTGACCCTGGCCAGTGGCTCAGTGGTTTGGCATATGGACGTTCTGCATTTGATTTTCATTCAGGGCACACAGGAGAAATGACCATCTGCTTCTCCCTCCGTCACCTTCCTCATCTCCCCATCTTCCCCCTCCTACAGTCAGTGGATTGATTGGTTCAAGCATTGCCCTGGGCTCCAAGGATGGTCTGAGCACATCAGCCTCAGGCGCTTAGAATAGCTTCACTGATTCGAGCCCTTGGTCCCAGACAGGGTTGCTGGGTGGATCCCATTCAGGGTGCAGGTAAGAGTCTGTCTATTCTCCCTCCTCTCACCTAAAAAAAAAAAAAAAAAAAAAAAAGTAAGTTTTTTTTAGGATTACTGCTACCTGTTATGTTTCGGCCCCTAATCTTATTTCCTACCAATTCACTTGCTATTATAACCAGAAAAAACCTTCTAAAGTACAAATAGGATATTTTACTTCTCTGCTTAAATACCTAAGCAGAAGGATTTTCAGCTTCCAGCTGTCATGGAGTAAATGGTACCACACCAAGCTTTTTACCATAAACATTTCTAAAACTGAACAAGACATATCAGGCAACAGTTTTTCAAGCAATGGACAGCAGCCAGTTTAAGCCTGTGACCTTTGAGGAGAGAAACTCATGAAGTGAGCCGAAGCTCACCAGTTCTCTGCCTCGGAACAGTTTTCCAACTACAGCACACAGAGGTAGAGTGCAAGCACGGTGGATAGTCCCACCCAGCTGAGGCTGCAGAGGCAGAAGTTCTGAACTACTAAAGTAGCTGTAATGTGGTGGATAGGACATCACAGAGAAGGGAGCTGTCCCAGATATCTTTGTAATGGACAACCTTTGTCGGTGGCTGAGGGTGAGCTGCATACACTCAAGGAAAATTGCCAGAAGCTAATGGCTAGCAGCTGCGATTGGGTTAAGAACTGAACAAAGATATTGGAGATTAAGCAGTATTTACAGACATTGCCAGTCTTGCCAGTGTAGAGAGGTTTCTCTACAGTCTGTTTAACACCCCTGGCATCCAACTGAGACAACAAAAAGGCCATGTCTGAAGAGTAAAGATCATGCTATAGAGTTAGACCTACTATAAAATCGCCCTAAGAAACCATAATACCTTGGCAAAATACCTCGGGGTTTTCCATAGTTCATAACTAATAAAGTATAAAATCAAGCCCACACAAATTCTGAGATTAGCCAGTAATTGAATTTTTTGTTAAAAGAAAAAGCAAAAGAGAGCCATCTTAATTCCCTACAATGTATTGTCCAAAATGTCTAGTATACAATAAAAAAAGAAAAATATGTAATGCATAGTCAAGTAAAAAAAAAATCAATAGAAATGGAATTGATTTTCTACAAGGTAATTCAATATGGAAATGATAGTATTTTTAATAAATGGTATTGAAACAATTGGAATGTAATCTTCATATCCAAAACAATGAACTGCAACTCTTACCTCACACCATATACAAACTTAATTCAAGATGGAGTATATACCTAAATATAAAGATTATGACCATAAATCTTCTAGAAACAAACCTAGGAAAAAGGAAAAAAGCAGTACCATAACAGAATATATTGATAAATTGGGATTCCTCAAAAATTTTAAAATATGTTTTTCAAAGAAGAAACTTAATGAAATGGCAGGCTACATACTAGCAAAGCTCTTGAATCAGTAATAAATAAACTCTTAGAATTTAATAATAAAATAATTAACAATTTTTCAAAGTGGCAAATTAAACAAAGAAATTTTACAATGGACAAAATACAAATGGCTAGTAACCATATAAAAAGATGTAAACATCACAGGTCATCAAGGAAATACAAATTAAAATTATAATGAAATATACTTCAGACCTATAGAATGACTATAATTTTAAAAAGTGGTAATATAAAGTATTGACAAGAACATTGAGAAAGAAATAAGAACTCTCCTACCTCATGGTGAGGTGAAAGATGGCATGACAACTTTTGGGAACAGTTTGCCAATTTCCTATAAAGTTGAGAATACTTATTATATGATCTTGCAAATCTTAAGTATTTACTCAAGAGCAATGAAAACTTACAGTGACCAAAACTGGAAACAACCCAAAACACGATGGACCTTAGTAAGTGACTGCATAAACCAATCATAATAGATCATAATCTAATCTTTAGATATTTCATCTTGAAGGTCAAGTTTTCTACCACTTGAGACATTTCGCACCTGCAAGTTTTTGCATATACTATGCCCTCCTACCTATAATTCTTCTATTCCTATATCTTGAAGAAAATGTTTCCTTCTAATTCCAGACTGGTTAAGTATTCTTCCTATCTGATTTTATAGAATTCTAGAGTAATGTCCAATAGAGAATATATGCCATTTATTGTTCTTGATTGTTTACCTGTCTTTCCTTTTAAAATTGTAATATCTCTCATTATAGGAACTATGCCTGCTTTGTTTCCCACCATACCTATCACAGCCTTGGCTTGTAGTTGGCCCTTAATAAATATTTGGTGAATGAGAAATGAATAACCCAATAAATAAGCAAATGAGCTCACATAAACCCCCTGAGATCTTCAGGTTGATTCTTATTGATTTCAAAGTTCTGCTTTCTAAGTGAAAATAATTGAAGGCTTCCTCATCTAAGTGAATAATATTTTTAATGTGACACCACACATTTTATTACAGGTGCTTTCTTCTAACTTGTATTTCTCAGAAACCACCATTTTTGTAGGAGCAGTGAGTCACAGAAATGCAATTCTTGGCTGTGCCTTCCTGTACCATTGTGTTCCCCCTGCTAGCCAGACCAAACATTCCATATTAACCGTATTTCTGATTGTCTAAAGGATTTCTGTCTAATTTAGATTGTCTCGCAAGATAGTTTTTAGTCTTCTCCCAATCTGAAAAGCATGGCATATTATTCCATTTTTACAATGTTCCTTACCTTTTTGCAAGTGCTTTTGAAAAATAGGTACTTTACATATACTAAATATATATAAACTATATAGATGAAGTCTAATTAGATATATTTTTATTTACTCTGTCACTGTTTCCTATGTCTTTTTTATGCTTTATTTCTTTTTTTAACTTGTAGCTTTTTTCAAAGCTTTTAGGGAAAACTATACTACTATTCCTTCAATTCAAAGTATTAGAGGTATTAGAGTCCCCTTATAAATTTGCTTAGAGTTTTGTAAGGACTTTTAAATAAACCAACTACCATATGCTCTATGGCACAATAAAGGCATACGACACAGTTCAGGGGGGAAAAACAGGGTTGGAGTCTGCAACTCTATATGTTATATCTAGTTGTTAAACATTCTTCTAAGATAGGCATTAATAGTCCCACTTTACAAATAAAGATAACAGATCATAGGGCATTAATGTTTTCAAGGTCACACAACTAATAAGTGGTAGACTCAAAATCAGGCCTGTCAGACTTTTATTTTATTCTATTTGTATTTTTCTGAAGTGAGAAGCAAGGAGGCAGAGAGACAGACTCCCGCATGTGCCCCACCGGGATCCACCCGGCATGCCCACTAGGAGGTAATGCTCTGCCCATCTGGACTATTGCTCCATTGCAACAGGAGCCATTCTAGTGCCTGAAGTAGAGGCCATGGAGCCATCCTCAGTGCCCAGGCCAACTTAGCCAGTGGAGCCTTGGCTGCGGGAGGGGAAGAGAGAGATAGAGAGGAAGGACAAGGGGAAGGGTAGAGAAGCAGATGGGCACTTCTCCTATGTGCTCTGGCTGGGAATCGAACTCAGGACTTCCACACACCAAGACGATGCTCTACCTCTGAGCAAACCAGCCAGGGCCAGGCCTGTCAGACTTTTAATCTTATGTCCTTTTATATATACCACACTACTCTCCTAAGTGAAGGGAAGAAGACAGATTTAGGAATGACTCACAGTTTTCTAGCAAGGTAGGCTGGATGGCAAGTGGTGGTACACATACTCTGAGATCAAGAATGCAGGGAGAGGCATGAGTTTGGAGGAGAAAACAATATTTAAAGACACCTGAAGATCAGTGTTTGAGGATGTTGAGATAGGGCCATTATGTCCAGTGACTGCCTAGATGGGAATAGAGTTTGGAGAGCAAAGTAAAGCCCTGAGTTAGAGATGAAGGTATGAACACCATCAGTACAGATGTAGTGGTTGAAACTTTGGGTATGTATTAAATCATCCAGAGGGAGTATATCTATTGAGAATAGATATGAATGCCCATCTTTGATTCCTTGACCTCTCTACTCCCCTTGTTACTTCGTATAAGAATTTCATGCATACTTTAGGGGTTAAATAAAGTTGAATTTATTCACTTAAAAAATATTGATAAAGTTACTAAAAATCAATCATGTGCTCAGTAGTGGGCTTGACTCTATGAGGACTATAAGGAAAGAAGGTAAAATTTTATCTTTCTAGGAGCCTGTAGTCTGGTTGGCAAGTCAGTGTGTATTTATATACCAAGTACAAAAAGTCATAATGCATAATCTAGCCTGTGGACAGCAACAGCATGTTTTATGTTTGGATATGTGCCAAGGAAACCTCCTTGCGTGTCTGATAACAAATCACCCCAGATGTTCAATAGGTACCATATAAACATCAGGGATATAAGCTCCTCCCAGTTTGCTACTTGTGTTTCTGCTCTCTTCTTTGGAAGCTATTTGTCAGTTAGCAAATAATAATAACTCTTCTTTCTCAATCATGTTGTGCTTTAAGATCATTTGCTTTAATGGTGAAGAATGCAGGTGGACTTGACTTGGAATTGGAAAGCTGTAGGGAGACCCATACATGTCTTAGTCCATGTCACTGGCAGTCTGGTTCATTCTTCTCTCTGAGGACCTTCTCATTCTGCTCCTAAAGCAGCCTGATAACGTATGATCACCCAGAGGAGAATATGGCTGCTCAGTGTGTTCTCGGTCTTGAGTTCCTCTTGGTTTCCTTCTTTCCTTGACACTGTGCTGCTATTATTTTTCACCTTTAAACAATCATTCAAGACTGAAATTATTCTTTCTGCATTAATAGGAGGAAACTGAAGCTGCGGGAGATGTGTCCCCCCCCAAGTCACTGCTGTCTGTTGGGGGGGTCAAAGATGAAAAGACAAGGCCTCTGCCCCCATGGGCTTTATAGGCCAATGGGGAAGCAAATAGCCATCATTATAGGTATTGACCCATATTAATCATGATATAAATCTGTCAGAAGTACTTTAATAGATGTGAGTGAACACAGAGTTGTAGTAACACTAAGAACAATGTCTGAAGAAACAGGAAGAAAGGACATTTAAACCAAATTTGGAAGGAATGTATAACTCTCCAAGTATAAAGGGACCAATGACATCCCAATCAGTAGTAGTCTCAGGATTTAGAGGTACAAGAGCACTTATTATAAATAGGGGGAGTAGTGTTGCCTGCGTTTCTCCCTGAACCTGTGGCTCAACTTCTAAGCTGACTGACCAAGCACATGTGTGTCCAATGGTCAGACTAGCTGTAGATCCTGCTGAAATGGTTCAAAATAATCTGATGTCTGTGAAGGCAGAGAAGTGAACAGTTCAGACAAGTATTTGGTATAAAAATTTAGTCTCTCTCTTGCTTTCTAGTTTTCTCTCTCTCTCTTTCTTCTCCCTTTACCCTCCAAACCAACCACAGTATAAATCAGTACTGAAAACAATGTGGGCTTTGGCAGTAGTTTCTGTTAGTTTTGAATGATGAATACATACCAGACGTGGGCATTACAAAAGCTGCTTGTGTGGTACATTATACTTTTCTCAGGATTTCCTCAAGTATATTTGGGTTTTCTCCATCTTACGACCTATACCATACAGCTTTGCATGGAACTTTTGGGCTATCTCACCAAATACTATGACTCTGGATTCTGTACGAACATTTAGCATAGCATGGGTTACAGCATCTTACATATGTCATTTTAGAAATAAGGCTGAAATGTAGGTGCTGTCTGTATATATTACAGTTGGAAACTGTCTCTTCTTTGCTTGAAAAGTACTAGCAATTTTCACCACTTATGTGGTAAATGCTCTCTTAGGTATGTATAGCCTTAAAGATGTTTAAATAAAAAGTTTTTTCTTTTAATTTTAATTTAAATAATTTGTTTAGTTTTAAATTACAGTTGACATACAATGTTATATTAGTGTGAGGTATATACCCCAGTGATTAGACATTAGATAACTCACTAAGTGACCATTCCAACATATCATGCCCATCTGACACCATACATAGTTATTAGAATACCATTGACTATATTCCCTATGCCCGTGATAGCGAACCTATGACACGCATGTCAGAAATGACATGCGTAGCCATTTTGGTGACATGCGGCCACATAGCAGAGAAGTATTGCTGAGAAGGACATTTCATCCTCTGTTCCTGCATGGCCAGGTGCAGTAGCCGAGGATTAAACATTTGCTGTAGTGTAGACACTCTGTGCCGGGGGTCTGTAGGCCAAAACAACAGAACTCCAGCACAGAGTGTCTAGTTCTGGGACTTCCAGTTAGGCCGTTTTTCTTGAAGTGACACAGCAACCAAGTTATGCTCAGTTTTTTGGCAAATTTTGACATACCAAGCTCAAAAGATTGCCCATCACTGCCCTATGCTGTACTTTGTCTTTGTGCCTAAAAAAAAAAGGTTTTTTTTAAGTCATTAGAAATCCTAATAAGCAGGAAAGATTTATTACTTAAAACATTATATTGAACTTTCAGTAGATTTATACCTGAACATTTATAAAATCGTTTTATTCCTTAAGCTCTGAAATGGTGAACGCATGTTCTTACAGTATGTTCTTTCAGCTTAGCATTTAACAGTAGGACAATTCAACTTGAATGTCTTCTACATGCCATTGTTATCAGAAATAGCCCAACTTTTTCTGAACCTCAGCTGAAGGTCTTGCTGGTTCAGGGCATTAAAAATATTGCATATACTGAGCAATCTGATTCTATCTATTGTAACTAAACATCTTCTAGTCCAGAAGGACTCAGATAAATGCAAGCACAATGTGATTAAGTATGTTGCTTAACTAGTCCTTACCACTAATGGAGTATGCTGGCAGATTAATTAAAAAAATTTTTTTGTCCATGTAATTACATGTATATGTAATAAAAGGTTGAAAAAAGATAAACTATATAGGGTAAAGTGAGAGTAGGTCCTTTTTTCCCATCTCTACTGCATCTACGTAACACCATCTCCAGAAGCAATCGCCATATCCTACTTTTTCTATCCTTCCAGATATACATATTATGCACAATTGTGGGTATATACACATGTGCATGGATATATATTGCTTTAAATCTATACAAACAGTGCATATATTAAACACATTTTTGCCTCTTGCATTTTCACTTAACACATCTTAGAGTTGCTGTGCCTTGATCTGTGTAGACAGACCTGCCTCACTACATTTAATTGTTGTGTAGTATTCTGTTATCTCACGCCTCTATAATTTATTTACCAAATATATATTGATGGAAATTCATGTTGTTTCCAGTCTTATGCTAATACAAACAATGCCACAGTGAATATACTTTGCATTTGTATGGCAATATTGTTAGATCCACTGTTAGGAGCAGAACTGTTCGGTTGAAGATGGGGAGTGAGAGAAAAAGCATTTCTTTGAGTTAAAGCTTAGAAATGAGCAGAGGTTTTATACCTTAGCCTAGCTCGATAGCTGTTTCTCATAGTCTGTCTCTTGCCCAAGAATTCCTTAGCTGAGACTATTCAGACACTACAGCATTCTCATCTCCACTTTATGCCAGAATTCTGACTTCCTTTGTCTCTTTATTCTCCCTCCTCTGATAGTCATCACACCTGAATCAATCATTATATCTGCCTTCTTCACTGCTACACCAGACCTGCCAAGTGCTTGGGAGAAATATGTGGAATTTTTCTCAATTACAAATTTATATTTTCTAAGATCATTTAGGGACTCTAGTACTCACAAATCTTAGACCTAACTGTTCCTCCATTTCTAACATCAGCCATTCCATCTACATTCACCAACTTTCTATCTGACTCACACCACCCTCACTATCAGGAAATAGCTTGGTTCCTCGCTTTTACAAAAAGACAGCTTATTAGGTAAGAATCCCCTACATTTCTTTTTAACCCTACGAAGTTCTACTACACAGAATTCTCAGACACTCTCAAAACAAGAGTTCCTTCTCACTATCTAGTACTAATCCTGCCACAAATCCTCACTCCCACTGCCTTTCTACTGGCTTTTCCGCCCTAGTTTATAAATCACTTCTTTTTAAAAATAATTCTCCCTCCTTATTCTCCTTCACTGATTGCTTCCTATTCCTCCCTAAATAGCATCCTTACGAGAATAGACCAAAGAATATTTATTTCCGCTGTTTCATTTCCAGTCTGCTTGCCCATTTTCTAAAGAATAGGCACTGTCTCTACCACAACACTACAACTGCCTTTGCACAGTCTTCAGAAATCGTCCACTTTCCAACACTTTTTTGCATACACTTGGCCATCAGTCGTATTTAAAATTTTGCCAGCGTTTGACATTTGATTCTCCCCTAACACCAGCCCATCCTGAAGAATTTCTCAGTTGTCTTTATTATCCTTTCTTCTTGTTCTCCTTACTTTATATTTATTTTTTATTTAGACTATTCTTCTGGTTGCTTTCTGACTTTAGGTCTTTAAGTGCTGTCCTCCCTAGGATTAAGTGTTCATCGGGTTTTTCTTCTCATTCTTTATTCTTTCCATGGATGAACTCATTTATTTCCCAGTTGTTGTGATCATCTACATGCCGGTGACTCACAGAGCCTGTCCAAGCCTCTCTCCTGGACTCCAGACCACATTACAACTGCCTAATAGTCTTCTTCACTTGGTTGACTCACAGATACCTGAAACATAACATGGCCCAAATTGAATTCACTTTTCAGTTCTCCACCCCATTTCTCACGGCTGTCCTTCCCCCCACCATCCACCCACTCACCCACGCCAGGAATCTTGAAGTCATTATCTCCTCTTCTTTTTCCTCTTTTAGCCACACCTCATCAGTCACTAAATTCTGTTGTTTCTATCTCCTAGATACGGATTGAATCCACTCTTTTATTTCCATCCCATGCAACTGCCTTAGTTTTATTACTCATTATTTCTTACCTGAATTATTTCAATAATCTGCTAACCAGCCTCCATCAATGTATGCACATCTGAGGAGACCAGTTCACACTGCTTGGTTGAGTTATCTTTCTAAGTTGCTTATCTTGTTATGTTACTCTCTGAAAAATTCTTTTCTGGGTCTTCATTGCTTGCGGAACAGTTTGAACTACTCGCCACATTTACATTTTATTTGCTTCCCTGGCCTTATTACCCTTGACTCTTCAACACATCATGTACTCCAGACTAAAAACTACTCACAATTGCCAACATGTCCCTCTCTATCTCTGCACGGTCATTCATGCTCTTCCCCGGCCTTTCTCATTCTGACTTTTAGGAAATACCTGTTGACCTTTCAAACTCAAATGAAGTGCCTTTTCTACTATGTGTCTATAACTTTCTTTTCATAGCTGTAATTTAAAAGTTCACTGGTGTATTGCCTCCCTCAGATTGCAGGGTCTTTCTGGGAAATGACCATGTTTAATTCATCTATGTATCTGTAATATCTTTTACTATTTCTTGCACGAGGCAGCACTCAAAAAATATTCACTGAATAATGTCCTCATGGCTGGTCACTGTTTTTCTTTCTTTATTCTAGTTTATACTTTAATGTCAAGTTAGTTTTCCTAAAACAATGCTCTATTTAAGTTACTCTAAATTTTCCAAGGGACTCTTCTCACCTATCACATGTGTCCAAACCCCTTGGCATGGTGCTTAGGTTCCTTGTAACCTGTTTCCCTATATTTCTTTCCAATACCATTCTTAGTGCCTCTACATACACCTTTTACTTTTTAGTCACAATGGTCTATTTGACATTCTTCAAAAGCTCCATGTGAATTTACACTACTCTTTTACTGCTCAGATCATTATCCTGAGGTCAAACAACCCTTCCCCTTTCTATCTTAGGCAATCCAATTAATATTTATGGTGAAGTCTAAACCTACAACCTCCATAGAATTTTCCCTGTCTATTCTGTCAATAATAAACCTCTTTCTCCCACTTGTATTTAATATTTATCTATCATAGTGTGTGTGCTCAATGTTTCTTTTTTTTTTTTAATTCAGTGAGAGGAGGGGAGGCAGAGACAAACTCCCACATGCATCCCAATCAGGATCCACCTGCAAGCCCACTAGGGGTTGATACTCTACCTATCTGGGGCATTGCTCCATTGCTCAGCAACCAAGCTCTTCTTAGCACCTGAGGTCGAGGCCATGGAGCCATCCTCAGTGCCCAGGGCCAACTTGCTTCCATCGAGCCATGGCTGCAGAAAGGAAAGAGAGAGAGAAGCAAAAGGGGGAGGGGTAGAGAAGCAGATGGGCACTTCTGTGTGCCCTGATCAGAAATCAAATCCAGAATATCCATATGCCAGGCAAATGCTCTACCACTGAGCCAACCAGCCAGGGTCTCAGCATTTCTTTTATTGCTTGTATTGCTGGGGTTTTTTTTCTACTATTGGTGAAGTTGTTCCTTTTATTTATCTCAACTATATGACTAATTTATAATGCCTCAAAGGTAGGAACCTTTGAGTCTCAACAATATTTTTTTGAATAAAAGCTTTTATTGTCCTTCACATCATTCATCAGGATTATTGTCTTTCTTATTTTTTCTCACATTTGCTATGACATTTTATTGATTTTTAAATTTGACTTACATATGATTTTGGCCTATACCAAGTTTTAAGGGCATTGTTGCTTATTAATTCTGACCATTTCTTATGTAGATATTTTCCATTGATTCCTGATTTTCTGCCTTGATGGCTGATGCTATTTTATTTTTAAAACCTTGTCCCTTACTTCTTAGCTCCCTGACTCAGTCAGTCACCTCCTCTGCATTCAGCCAATGGCTAAGAGGATGATGATAAGGAAAAAGAGAAGGAAGAAGAGGTGTCAACCTTAGTGATAGCATGTTTCAAGGTATAGGAGTTCTTTTTATTCTCCTGTGGACATTGTTATGAGGAATGTGAATTTTAGAGACACTGAACATATTCATTAAGTAGAGATAAAGTTATTGCTCCTGTATCCCAATGTCTGAGGGGGAACATGTGGTCACCAGATGTGGTGTGATGAGATAGAATCCTATGGTCTCACTACTTTCAATATTTGAACCTATTATCTATCCTAAACCACTGTGTCCCTTTTGCATGTTACCCCCACCCCTACCCAGAGATTAAGCAGAGACACATATATCACACCTCATTTCCAAGGCCATGTCTTCAGACTCATGGCCATATATTTTTCCTTTTTGGTCTCAGCCACTTGAAACAGAGCTCTGGTTTACAAAAGTGCTGAAGTATTTGGGATGCTAACATTATTGGTTATTTGTTCAGCATTTTCACACTTGAAGGAGATAGACAATGCCATGAAAATACTTATTAGCTGCACCAGCTACTTCTTGATTACTGTCCCTGAAGCCATGCTGGAGGTCCAGGCTCGCTCACTTCCTGCTAGGCCTGCGCCTGTCCCCAGCTGCTGGTCCCACAGGCTGTGTACTGGTGGCCAGCTCCACCGTTCCCTCTGCCAGGTGCAACCAGTTTTTTCAAATGAAATTATACATTTGAACCAGATGAGTTTGGCTTGGTGATTGGCCCTGTGCACAGTCTACAATTTGGGTCAGACTTATGAAAAGTTTGGTGAATTTGGCACTATCTTTGAGGAAGTGTGGACGGTCTTAAAACTCCAGAGAGAAACGTTCAGGATCTCAGACATTCCATCTCTTGTGGGCTTCCAAAGAAGGCCACCCTCAGCTGGCAGGAGAGGGAGGGCTCATGTTCAAACTATTCAAGTCATGTTGTGACTAGAAGTTGAAGTCTGGTACGGAACCGTGAAAACCAAAGAGATAATTTGCCCTGATCCTGGAATAAGCGGCTTCACTTTACTGTGTAGGGATTCTGGTGTAGACAGTTTAGGAAGGTAATATTTCTGCTGCTGAAATATAATTCTATGGAAGAGTTTCGTTAAGCTGTTTTATTGCTTAGAAAAAATACCACTTTTTAAAATGTGAGAAAAGAAAATAGAGCCAAGTTACTATGTTGATGGGAGATGATGACTCGGTCCTTTGTACCAATTAAGAGGGATTTGTGGGTTCCAAGAGGCCATCTTTCTACGCTGCATCCTCTTGGCTTCTGTAGGAATGAGGCTTCAATTAGGATCTCAGGACTAAAGCCTGAGAATTTTTTCCACCCTGGATTTTTAAAGAATCATAAAGCAGCTTGAAAGAAAATCTCACTTACTCACCCTGAACCTTCACTGAAAAATAAATAATTGAAACCATAGCCGAGCATGATTAATGAAGATACATTATAATAATTTATTATACTGTTTTTGGAGAGCTGTTTTTCCTCCATTTTTTTCATCTGTCTCCCCTACTACCTCTCCTACTATACTGAAGATGGAGCAAAATGCAGATGTTAAGAACATAAAGATATCAAAGAGTTAGTTTTGGCTGAGTTAGCATTGACCACATTACAGATCTCATATTTCTCTCCTTTCATGTGGCTTTTTTGTGGGTTGGACAATAAATTTACTAGTATGAAGTTACTACACATTTGATCCAAACGTGCTGCAGTGGATAAAAGGGAGTAACTTTGGATAGGTCTGAGGGGAACTTCTAGATCAGACTCCGGTATGAATAGAGGGACCCTAAAATTTAGCTGAAACTTTTTTGATCTGACAAATGCATCACTTAAGACATTTGCAAAGTCCTTAAAACAATCAGAAAGCCCTCCTTGTTCTTAATTACAGCACACGTTTTCACAGAGGAAGCCACCTAAAGTAATTAGTTAGTAACTGCTGCCTTTTTAACATTAAATAAGTTTCTTAAATATATATACAACATAACAATTATATATATATTTTTTAATATTATATTAAAGAATTTCTTGTTTAAATTGCTAAAGTTCTTCTCTAGCCAATAGGAGTGCCTTATATTTTATCTTAAAAGAGTATGTTTACAACAATGTTTCTCAACCTTGACTGCACATTGAAATCACCTGAGGGGCTTTGAATAATTCTGATGCCTAGGCTGTAGCCCAGATCACTTCAATCAGTATTTGAGGATGTAGTACAGAGTTTTCAGTACTTTTTCTGTCTCCCTAAGGAATTCCATTGTGCAGTCAAGGTTGCAGCTGCTGGTTAGAAGGGTAGCATGTTGTGATGAAAAGAGCGAGGGCTTTGGGATCAGCCAGTTTCTTGGTTGGCGTTCCACTTCCAGTACTTCATTTCTTCAAGAATATTTGATCGCCTGATAAAAAATAAAATACCTGATATACACTGGTACATTCCATGCATAAGAAGTGTTATTATAGTGAAGATAATACCTACTAAGAAAAGTGTTTTGTGAATAACACTTTATGCATATAGAAAACAAATATATTCATTTAATAAGATTGCACTTTAAGCACCTTGCTATAGGTCAAGGTTAAATTATGCCTATTGTATTTATAAAAATAACAAAGCTGAATTAACATATCCCACCCACCCTTGCGGCTTTTAAATCCTTTGTACTTATCTTTAGATATTATTTCTTTTTCTTTTTTTTTCTTTTTGACAGAGAGTCAGAGAGAGGGACAGATAGTGACAGACAGAGAGAGAGATGAGAAGCATCAATTCTTTATTGTGGCACCTTATTTGTTCATTGATTGCTTTCTCATACGTGCCTTGACCAGGGGGCTAAAGCAGAATAAGTGACACTTTGCTCAAGCCAGTGACTTTGGGCTCAAACCAGCGACATTGGGATTCAAGCCAGTGATCTTTGGGCTCAAACTAGCGACCATGGGGTCGTGTGTATGATCCCATGCTCAAGCCAGCAACCGCACGCTCAAGTTGGTGAGCCCGTGCTCAAGTCGGCAACCTTAGGATTTCAAACCTGGGTATTCTGCTTCTCAGTCCAATGCTCTATCCACTGTGCAACTGCCTGGTCAGGCTCTTTAGTAATTTTAATTCCACTTTGGATTTTACACCTATTTTCTGTATCTGTGCATGAAAAATATTACCTTCACTGGTGCTTGCTAAACTCCTAGCTTCTTTTTTTTTTTTGACTGTTTGCTCTCTTTATTTTAAGGTAAGATTAGTTTTCTTCTTTTTTATGTATATATATATTTTATTATTATTAATTCTAATGGGGTGACACCAATAAATCAGGGTACATATGTACAATGAAAACATCTCCAGGTTATCTTATCATTCAATTGTGTTGCATACCCATCACCAAAAGTGAAATTGTCCTCTGTCACCTTCAATCTGGTTTTCCCTGTGTCCCTCCCCTCCTCCCTATCCCACTCTTCCCTCCCTCCCCCCATCCCATAACCACCACTCTCTTGTCCATGTCTCATATTCTCACTTTTATGTCCCACCTATGTATGAAATCATGCTGTTCTCAGTTTTTCTTTTTTTCTGATTTACTTATTTCACTCCGTATAATGTTATCAAGGTACATCCATTTTGTTATAAATGATCTGATGTCATCGTTTCTTATGGCTGAGTAGTATTCCATAGTATATATGTACCAAAGCTTTTTAATCCACTCGTCTTCTGACGGACACTTGGGCTTGTTCCAGATCTTCGCTATTGTGAACGATGCTGCCACGAACATGGGGGCTCATTTCTTCTTTTCGAACAGTGCTATGGTGTTCTTAGGGTATATTCCTAAAAGTGGGATAGCTGGGTCAAAAGGCAGTTCGATTTTTAATTTTCTGAGGAATCTCCAAACTGTTTTCCACAGTGGCTGCACCAGTCTGCATTCCCACCAGCAGTGCAGAAGGGTTCCCTTTTTTCCACATCCTCGCCAGCACTTATTCTGTGTTGTTTTGCTGATAAGTGCCATTCTGACTGGTGTGTAACTCCTAGCTTTTTGAGAACAAAGAATTTTTTCTTACTCACCCTGACATCCTTCACAATAGAATTCCAACATGCTACCCTTCTAAACCAGCAACCACAAGATTGACTGCACAATGGAATTCCCTAGGGAGACAGAAAAAGTACAGAGACCTCAGTACTACATCCTCAAATACTGATTGAGGTGATCTGGGCCACAGCCTGGGCATCAGAATTACTCAAAGCCCCTCAGGTGATTTCAATGTGCAATCAAGGTTGAGAATCATTGTTGTAAACATACTCTTTTAAGATAAAATATAGGCACTCCTGTTGGCACAAGTGAGTTTTACCCCATGATGCTAGCATGCAGCCTGTCCTCTGAAACCAATATTATAAATAGACTGCATTATATTAGTTTGGTTATATTTGGGAGTTGATTAAAGACAGGATATTAAACAAATTATAAACTGTATATCCATATGGGGTATGTGTGTTCACACGTGTGTATGTGTGTGTGTGTATGTGCATGTGCCTGTGTGTGTGCTCATGTGCCTGTGTGTGTGTTTGGAGAGAGAGAAAAATTTTCTATTAAAGGAAACTGTCTTAGTTTAGTTTGTTCCTTGGCTCATGGTCTCGTGTAGTAGGCATTTTCCGGAGGGTTTTCGGAAGCCTGCTCTTGTGGGTGGTCTGCCATACTGAATTTTGGATCTAAGATCTCAGCTCCGGGGCCCTTATCCTCCATAATGCCAACAGACGGTACAGTCCATCAACACCTAATTACTTCCGAGTAGTCCGTTTGAACCCACGATCTTTTTTGGTTTGTTACCAGAATCAACTTCAGAAGACGTTGAAGAAAGAGTGTCTGGAATTGGGAACCTAAGTCTGTGGGCTTTCTCTGGGAAGTGGCTGATCAGAATGTTTGCTATCCACAGTGTGCTTATAGAAGACAACATGGAGAAAGAGAGGCTCTCTGACCTCACAGCAACCATCGCTGTGCACTGAAATTACTGCCCGAATCATTTTTGCCTTACTATTTGTTACAATAATCAGGGGTAAAAACTAGTTACTTAAAAAGGTATAGTCCTTTTAACTATGAATTAACTGTACTTCTAACCACACTGCCCCAGAATGCCCTTGTCCCTAAAGCCTCTGCAGCACTGAATCAATGATACCTTCTAAATCAAATTAAGAAAAAGGCTTGAAGGAATGATGATGAAATATAAGAGCATCCATAGTGTTTACCTTTCTTTACTAAATTCATAGTTATGTAGAACACGCTGTAAAAATGGCTAGTTGAGATCAGGGACTATAAATGGGCTTAAATTATTTCATCCTCCTATTAAAGAAGAAATCAATCTTAAACAAATTGAATATCCTAATTAATCGTCACAACTTCCACAACATTCACAAAGGCACAAGCCATGTAAATCTATTTAGTAGGAAGAAGCAAAATTGTATTGCTATGTAGATGACAACTTTCTCCTTTCCTTAAGGACTTGAAGGGAACCTGCTGATTTCCTATAGAGGGACTGACTAGCCATATATATATATATAACTTATTTTATTAAAATTTTGCTTAATAGAGTAATGTGACTGGGTATAGAGATTGGGCTAAAGATAGTTCACCCCTTCCCAAAGAGATCTAAATCTTAATCAGTATCAACTCTGAGTATATATGAGTATCTTCCAATAAAACTAAGTTAATGTTTCAAAAGACAAAAATAACCTGAATCTTAAAGCTAATTTAAACAACAGAAATTTTTTAGGTCTAAAAGGCAACACTGATTATCCTCAGATATTGTTAATTTTGAGGTGTTATATGGAATAGGTAATATTGAAAACAGAATAAAGGAATGTGAAGCTTCCATATATCACAGACATCAACCAATACTTGGAATTTGAATGTATTAGAAATCCAGAATTATTCTTCAGACTGTAGTTACTGGTACGTATCTTACATGAGGAAAGAAGACACAAGAGTCTGTTGAAGGGAAAAGGGAAACAACTATTTTCCCACTCTGACCCCAATACCTCTGTGAAAACCTATCCCTTTTTCATCACATTATAATCAATCAGACATCTCATATACAAACATTTATGCATTCTCATAACAAATTTCTCCTAATTTATTCCCTTCCTTAACTTTAAGGTTTGAAATATATACACTTTTCTGTTCTTGCTTACTTCTAACTTGTTGTTGTCAATCAATTGTTGTATCATTGATCCATTTACAGTAAAAATGCAATACATTGTGTAATCAAATTTTGCTGCATCAGAAAGATTCTGCCTTGTGTGATGGAGAAACACCTGCATTTTAGAATGTCACTCTAACCAAGTCAATTTAAGTGAAAAGAACCCAGCTAACATTATAATACAAGTATCTTTGGAAAACCAGTTTTTGGAAAATAAAGCACAATGAATGCTATAACTGATGAGTCACCAAGCAAAGTGCAAGCCAATAAAGACATTTTCTCTAAAAGGATTGGAAAACTTAACTAGAATGTTTTCTTAATGGCTGGTGTTTTAGGGCTGGCCTAGCGGCGTTCCTCTAAATTTTATAGTGTATACATTTTGTAAACTATTTCCTTTGTTCACCCTGACTTTCCCTCACATTTAGTATTGATTTAGATGATTTGGAATGGAAGGGTTTACTTTTCTTTAAACAGATGGTACTAGTACAGAAGTTTTGCTGGTCTCCTACCCTAATCAGGAAGAGATACAGAGTTTTCAAAACTTTACCAGCATGATTGATCCATTTGGCATGAATCTTACCTTTTCTCTGCTCTGTGATCTAGGTTATGACGGGGCTATGCCTGAGAGAGCAGTAGCACCAGCAAATCAGATCCTAATTTCTACTGTAAAAAAATTTGGGGGGTGGGTAGGGGTTTAAAGCTTAGTCTGTTACTGTTTGTGTGAGGCAAAATGTAGCTGACCCAAAGATATTCTAATAACACATCCTGGGAAGGCCTTCCTGCCAAAAACATCATTGGGTGTTCATCCTGTTCCCTAATTTAAGGGGAGAAAAGAAAATCACACCTTATATGTAATGCCATAAATGTGCTTATTTTGGTCAATTATGAAGAGCGTGCATTGGATTTTAACATGTTGATCTTTGACTTTTGAGGGTGAGATATTTTATAATCATCCAATCACCTAGTTTGTTTCCAGTGTAATCATTTAATTAAGGTATAAAAACTCAATTAAGATAACATGGAAAGTATTAATATTAATATATAACATTTATTGAATCTCAGCACTGCCCTAGGAAAAAAGTTAACATTGCCTGCCAGTTAGCTTAGCATACATCTGCCAATTTTTTAACCAATTATAAAACTTGAAGGAAAAAAAAATAGCCCTAGAAAATGCCTTTATAACCACTGTAAAATGAAACCTCAAAGATTTCATTAATCCTTTTCACCAGAATTCACTATCATTGGTCTGTTTTGATAGTACCTGCTTAGAAATACTACTCCCACTGTCTTTAGTGTGCCAAGATGGACTGGAATAACTGAATCTTCCTATCAAATTAGTATGGCGGGTCAGGGTGGGGAGTGGATAAATAACCCTAGCAAAAACTAACATTATCTTTAGAATCAAATAAAGGAGAGACTGTATCTCATCCCAGAAAATCTTGGCATGAGTTGTTGCAAGTCGCGACTATATGTTCCTGGTGGAAACGGATTATGAGTACTGGGTTGATGTTGAATTCTACAGTGATTAATTGGCTGTGTATTCACGAAAAGAAAGCCAATAGCAATTTTTAAAAATACTATCTGTGCTTTCAAAGTATTATCCTATCTCCCTTTTTTGCATTTGTGATCAAATTTATCAAAACAAAGAAGAGGAGGAAGAAGAGGAGGAGGCGGTGGGGCAAAAGCAAGCTACCTGCTTTTCTTCACCTCTTACTCCTCTTACTTTGCAACTTAACATCTACTCCCATTACTCAAGGGAACAGTCCTCTCAAAGAGCTCCTGTAACCCCTCATTACCAAATCAAAAGGCTTTTACTCAATTCTTGTTTTCATGCAGAATATGAACAGTTGACTCTACTGAACAGCCCTCTTATTAGTTTCTCTTTTCAAAGCTTTGTGGCACTCTTGGGGTGTCCTTGTCATCCTTTTAAAATATCTTTTACCACCTCCTTATCTTTTCCCACCTCTTATGTGGAGGCACTTCCATAAACTCTATTCTTTTTTTTTTTTAGATTTTATTTTATTGGTTTTAGAGAGACACAGAGAGTGGGAGAAAGAATGGGGGAAGAGCAGGAAGCATCAACTCGTAATAGTTGATACTTGTATGTGCCTTGACTGAGCAAGCCCAGGGTTTTAAAAGGGCGACTCAGCATTCCAGGTTGATACTTTATCCACTGCACCACCACAGGTCAGACCATAAACTCTATTCTTTTTTTTTTTTTTTTTTTTACACAGACAGAGAGAGGGATAGATAGGGACAGGAATGAAGAGAGATGAGAAGCATTGGACATCTTAGTTCAGTGGTTCTTAACCTGGGTTCTATCGAACCCTAGGGGTTCGATGAGGCAGTCTCAGGGGTTTGGAGAAGACTCTGCTGTGGAAGCCAGAATAAAATAATACCATAATTTGTTGTGAGTTTATGCACTTTGTAGGTTTTGTTCTTTGAGCAAGGTGATGTTCATGCACGGCTCATTTTGTGCACCAGTAAAAAAACATATACCTATCTCTTGAATTTGGGGGAAAAAAATCATATTTTATTTATCACTAAAGAAGGGTTTGGTGAATGCGCATATGAAACTGGTGGGTTCAGTACCTCAAAAAAGGTTAAGAACCACTGCCTTAGTTATTCATTGATTGCTTTCTCACATGTGCCTTGACCGTGGGCCTTCAGCAGACCAAGTAACCCCTTGCTCGAGCCAGTGACCTTGGGTCCAAGCTGGTGAGCTTTGCTCAAACCAGATGAACCTGCGCTCAAGCTGGCGACCTTAGGGTCTCGAACTTGGGTCCTCCGCATCCCAGTCTGAATCTCTATCCACTGCGCCAATGCCTGGTCAGGCCATAAACTCTATTCTTGAAGCCTTGCTTTCTTTCTCTGTAGAGTTTCTTAATTCTTGTACTCACTGCATGAGGTCTGGTCCTCTACCTCTGTGGCCTCCACTCCTACAGCTCTGCCCCTTGTCCCTCGGCTCCAGCTGGACTGGTCATTTGGCATTCCTTGTATTTGATAAGCCAACTCTCACCTCACTTATTTTACACATAATGCTTTCTGTTTGGATTGTTCTTCCCAAAAAGATCCAAATGGCTTGTTGTCTCATCTTCTTCAGGTCTCTGCTCAAATGATACTGTATAGGTGAGGCTCTTTCCCAGACCACCCCATATCAAATAATAATTTCTCCTTTCCACTCTCACTTTCCTGTCTCACATTTCTATGTGCTACTTAGCACTCCCCATCCTGTATCATATGCTTCCTAAAAGCAGGGTTCTTTATCTGTTTAGTTTACTGCTTCATTCTCAGTGCTTAGAATTGTCCCTTACAGTAAGCACTCAGTCAATATTCAGGGCATGAATAAATGAGTTAGACGAGTTACAAAGAAGTCAAAATTCTCATGTGTCTGGCCAGCAGTCGCCGCCATTGTGGCCATTCACATGCAGGTTCTCATTGGGTTTGGACAGACAGTAAAGAAACAGTGGAGCCAAAATATTGTGGGCCATCCTTTATTAAAGTCTTGTACCGGCCAACATGCAACACACACAGGGAAAACACTTCCCTTTCACTCCGGGCTCCCAAAGCCCCAGACACATTATCCAGTTCCACAACCAGGAGAATCTTCTTCTGTTTCTCTTAGAATCAAAGGTCTCACCAGTCTCAGCGGAGCCCACAAAGCCCCTCAGCTCTGGTTCCCCATCTGCATATTTTCTCCCTTCTCTCTGCACAAACTCTGCAGAAACATTGCTTCCTCCCTTCTCTTTTAATATTTTCTGTCACAAAAACCTCTCCTCCAGCAAACATTAGCAAGACAATGGCCCTTCCCAAGCAGGAAGGTAATTTGTAATTTCACAGATCACATACCTGGTGCTGCCCAGCACCATTTTTTAACACAAAAGTGAGCAAACTCAAAAAATACAAATATTACAAACTCATTTGTCCAACATCATGGCTCCAAAATCTCTAAATGCAGTTATTAGTTGTGTCACCTGTGAGATGGGAGTAGTGAGGTGTCATCTCGGGTCACCTTTCAGACCTTGATCTGAGAGTTTGTGTGGAAGTAATGTATTCATGCACTTCCCCAAGGTCGACTTCTTTCTCCTCTAGAGAAAGTGCTGGAGAAGACAGAAATAAGTAGGCAGGATGTAGCCCTGAATCTGACTTTAGTGTTTATGCCTAGGTGAGAAAAGGTAGACAGCTTCATAACAATCTTAAGTTCAACTGAATTAATTACTTTGTGTTATGAACAATTTGTTTGAATCATATTTGATATGGTCTATTACAGCTCACTGAGAAAATCCACCAAATAAGATTTTAAAATTCTGTGGTGTTGGCAGGTCATTTCAACGTAACCAAACGATATGCCACTACAAATCACAGAGGGTCTTCTTTTTCTATATAATCATTTTAGACTCTTCTTAAGACCAGAATCATATTTTCCCATTATTTTTATGTCTATAGGTCTATAGCTTCATTAATTTTTTTTAAAAAGGTCTTCATAAAAGTTCTGTCAAAAGTCTTTCTGTTAACAAAATAAAGTTTGTTTGTTTTTTCACACCCCTGAAATTTTGTTGTGATAAAAATAAAAACTCTCTGAAATCTGGTTAATTTGCAGAACATTAGCTTGCTTTCAAGAAAGCAAATATTGTAGTGAGTTCAAAGTAAAGAATTTGGGCAAAAGGATATATAGCCATTGCAAAAAGAAAGACTTTCTTTTAAAATACATTTGTCTAGACATGTCTTCCTTGCCTTGTGTGAAATTAATAGCTTAGAAAGAACTCTGTGAGTCGTTCCAAATGCAAACTTTAAAATTGTCAAATAACTTAATAAGGATGCATTTCATTCCTGGTTTACCAAATATGGTTTTGACAATGCTTCCAACAGTCAAGATGGTTTCTATAATGGAGAATGCCACATTATTTAATAATAATGGCACCCTAAAGTGGAACTGTAAATCTTCTTTAGGACATTAACTATACAGACCACCTATTTAGTATTGGAAAAATAAGTTCATGCAAGTTCATATGCCTCTCAGATCATTCATAACATGGAAAAATGGTTTCTAACACAGATAAAGTCCAAAATTGAAGAAAAAGTCTGAGCCTCCCTTCTATTCCTGATGAGACCTGTTTACCTGAGCAGGAATTGGGTGAAATAACTCTGGTCTACATAAATTGAGCACCTGATGGAAAAAAATAGACTCCTCACTGAGATCTATATACAGTTTCTATGTCTCAAATACGCTTACATATCAGTCCTCAAAAACAGCCTGTCACATATGTATAATTATTTCTGTATTAGTATAAGAAACCTCTGATTCTAAGAGATTCAGGGAGTGTGTCCAAGCTAGAATTTGAGCCCAGGTCTAATGATTCCATGGCCAGTGTTCTTTCCACTAAATCACACCTTCCTATGAGTCTATCCAATTATCTGATACGTAAAAGCTATTCACAGTCCCTTAGTCAAAAAAATTTCATTAGGGACTGTCACAGATTCCAGTACTCCACCCCACGTTACCTCAGAAACACCCCACAGAAACATTTACATTTCCTATGCCTGTTCCAGATCCTATGGTGGTATAAAAAACCACCACACAACCCCATGGCAAAAGCAACCATTTGTTGTGCTCATGGACTCTGCAGGTCATAAGATTGGATCAGGCGAGGCAGGACAGGATGCCCTCTACCCATGATGTCCGGGGCATCTACCAGAAGGCTGAGGGACAGAATCATTGAAAATCTACCTTGTTCACCTGCCTGTGTTGATGCTGGCTATGGGCTTAGACCTTAGTTGAGGCTGTTAGCTAGACATCTTCATGTGCCTGGGCTTCCTCATTACGTGGTACCTGACTTCTAAGGGCAAGACAAAGCCAAGAAAAGGAGTCCAAATCAAGCCAGTATGAACCTTTTTAAGCTTAGCCTTGGAATTCACACAGTGTCACTTCTCTGCATTTTAGTCATTAGAAGTGAGTCATTAGGGCAATCCCACATTTAAGGAAAAGAGAATTCACCTCTTTTTATGGGAAGAGTGTTAGAGAATTTGTGAAGATGTCTTAAAATTACCACAGTGCCCTTCTGCTGGCTTCCGAGTGCTTATGCTTGCAAGAGTCTGCCCGCAAGCGAAGCCACTTAGCTTGGAAGCCAGAAGTGCCTGGCACTTGACACGGTGAAACCCTTTTTCACAGAGTGGAACACAAGTCACATTCTAATCTTGGGGGATTAAAATGAAGCTACTGTCTACAGAACTTGGCATAAAAACCCTCACTTGGTCTCTTTTCTTTTCTTGTTGTCTTAAAGAACTTCCTTAATAAATTTTTGTATGCAAATTTTCATCTACAGAATCCAACCAATTACAGGGATGACCAGTGCATCTGCAAAATGATTCTGACTCCTAAGAACAAATTCTGATTGTACCATCTTTGTTGTTCATGATTTATTCTGAAGAGTTTTGTCAAGATTTATTAATTCACTGATTTTGACTGACAAAAAATGTTTGAAAAACTTTATATTTGAAAGGTTGAGACTTTTTTATTGTTGAGAGGTTCAAATGCTACTTTTATTAAACATTATTCTTTAGTAATTAGTTTCTTAAAAACATGCTGTCTTTGTAGCAGACTTCTAGGTTTCCCTAAGAGATTAACTGGGCATTTTTCCAGTAATTGCATTTGCAAGAATTATTTGTGCATAAAAGCAGAGAAAAAAAATGAATTTACTAGAATTTGCTTTTAAAAAAGCAGTGGCTGAGATAATATGGATTACAGGTACCATAACAGAAGGCAGAGATATGGTCATAAGTGAACAAGTATTTACGGTAGGAACAGCATGAAGGAGGGAGAGACAGAGAAGGAAAGTTTGGAAAAGACAGTGAGGGGAGACAAAAAAGGGAAATGAGGGTATCCAGGGAGGCAGAGGCAAGATGTTTTCCAGTGTTTCTTCACAATGATCCTGGAATTCTTCATTCAACCTGCAGATATGGTTGATGTATTTGGGTTTCCTGCAGAAGAAGGAATGGAGAAATAATGAGTGTTGACTTTTTACAGGATGCTAAACCTTAACTGACCAACATGGATTCTGGAATGAAAATGAAAGATCTGCTAGATGTATGTCGGATATTTGCAGAAGTCATGGGGAAGCCACTGAACATTCCATATTTTGAAACTGAGACCTTGACACACTCTCTAAGGGCCAGGGAAGTCCCAAGTGACATCTTGGTTACATTTGGTTTTTCCCAGCAAAGCAATGAGACCAAAATGCCTTGTCATCACTTGAACCTCCACTGATCAGCCTAGAATAATGGCAAACTTTCTGGTCTATTTCATGAAGATGGCTCAGTCTGGATGTCTCTCAGGACAGTTGTATTCAATTTTTTCTTTAGTGAAAAAGTATAGTAACTCAAAATTTCTACTTACAACACTACTTGTGCTACAATGAATGAGAAGTTTTTCACAAACCAAGTTTTATAGGATCATTTTATTGTTAAATGAAGTGTTGTAATATAGACTTTTGCTTTCAGAAGTATCTAGAAGGCAGATTAAGTCATGTTACTTTAACCTTTTCTTTTTTATATATATAAAATTTAACTTTTTCTTGCCAGTGATTTCAAAACAAACCTCTGGAGTCTATAAACTCTGCACTACCAACACTTCCTACTTCTAACAGCAAGAAAGGAGCAGTGAGAAATTAGAAGGCAGATTCAGACATTCATTTTACAGATACTATGCCAGTCAGGGTTCTAGAAGAACCAAATGACATACTCAAAAGGGCAAATTGAATAACTTTTTTGAAGAAACCATTTACAGAGGCTTGAGCTGGATTAGGGCAACAACCAAGGTACAATAAAGCACCGAGGCACTGTTAACAGCAACTTACCACTGTCACCAGTAGGCTTGAAGAGGCCAGGAGAGAGAAGAGTTCTGCTAAGAGAAGCTAGTGAGACCTGGAACCGTAGAGAAAGGCCCACCCAAGAGGAGTTCTGGCCTCTGGGGCACAGAGATGTGAGAACTGTAGTGAGACATGGGAAGCACAAGAGGAATGACTATCCCAACCCTTCCCCAACCTCCTAGTGGTGTTGCTCATGAGCAGAACCTAAATGGAAGCCAGAGAAGAAGGGATCCTGGATGACTATGCCAATGAGGTCAGCTTCCCAGCCCAGAGCAAGGCAAAAAAGGCTAAAGAATTAGGGGAGAGAGGTGCCAGTTGTGGAAAAGAACCAACATACCACATTCAGACTATAGTTAGAATTGACTATGTTATTTCCCCCCAGTGCTATAGGAATCTCTTGTTTCTTTTACACTTTTTGAATGCAGAAGAAAATGGAAAAGGAAGGAGCCTCTCTCTACCTAAAACCTCAGACCTCCACTCAGATTTAAAAGGTACCCAGAATGTACCATCTGTCCCCTTGTTTGGGGGAAATGAGCAGGCAGAGCACAGAGGATTTTCAGAGCAGTTAAAATACTCTGCATGATTACATAATGATGAAATGATGTCATTCATTTTACATTTGTCCAAACACATGGACTGTACAACACCAAGAGTGAACCATAAGGCAAACTACAAACTTTGGGTGATTAGATGTGTCAATGTGTGATCATTCTTTACTTAAAAATAAAATAGTACCAATTTTGTGAGAGATACTGCTTGTGTGGAGGCAAGAAGTATACTCCAAATCTAGGTACCTTTCTCTCAATTTATTGTAAACCTAACACTTCCTTTAAAAATAATAAAGTCTTTAAAAATTGAAGAAACTATTAAGGAACATGCGAGTTTGAGGTAGAGAGTTTGAGATAGAGAGGTTATGTATCTTTAATTAAATGATATCTTAAGCCTTATTTAATTGGGAACTTAGGGTCAGTCAATATTCAGATGGCCATGGGCTAATGTCCTGTAAATTTCTGTGTCTCTTTTTCTATTCAATAGTAATCTGGAATTATAGTTGTTCATATCAATATTTTTAGAATGTGACATTTCACAAGTCATAGAAGTGAACTTAAACTTGATGAGTGAAAATTGAGGTTTTCTACTCATTTGGGTTTTACTCAGACCCTCAAGTCTCCTGTTAAATTTTGAAGACAAATCATATGCAACAAATTACTAGAATATTTAACAACTTGGCTCATTTAGGATAAATACACCCACTTCTAACTTTGACAAATATTTTATTCAGATCCCAGGAATTTATATTCAGTTTAATGGATTTACATTTGTCCAGACATTGTTTTTGCCTGTTTCTTTTTCCATTTCTAATATTTCTCATGCTGCCTATCTAAGAACCTAGATATTAGCAGTTTCTTTAGGCACAATCACTCAGATTTGCTTTTTGGAACATATAATCATAAAGACCAAAGAAAAAGAGAGAAAAATACAGTTCCTATAATTGTTCTCAGATCTAGTGCCTAAATTTTGTTGGTTTTATTGCCTGATGCTCATTGTGTGATTTTGACTCCAGACACATACACCAGTTACTATTATGAACAGCATGACAGAGAGAGAGCAGATATTATCAGTTCTTTTGATGTTGGACTACATACAAAATGCTCAGCCTACAGGTGAAAAGGAGGGGGGAAATGAGTGGGAATAGTGTGAAGGAGAATAATAAAGGAGATACAATGTTAAAAGGAGTTGATAAAAAGAAGAAATTGTTTGTAAAAAAAAAAAAAAGGGTCTTACAGAATTTCACTAAAAACTCTTAAGCCAGATAAAGTTTAAGGGCAGTGATTCTTAACCTTTTTTGAGGTACTGAACTCACCAGTTTTATATGCACATTCACCGAACCCTTCTTTAGTGATAAATAAAATATGATTTTTTTTTCCAAATTTAGTTTTGCCGGTGCGAGACTAGAGTTGCTCAACTTGGCATTGCATATCATGCAGATAGGATGCTGACTCCCATCCCGTTCCGTGATACATGTGAATCCATGTTGTACAAATTTGTCTGACCACTTTCTTTTTTTGCTCGACATATTTAGTATGGATTAAAATATTAAGAAAGAAACCACACGACGTACAACTAGGACAGCCATTGATTACTGTGCGCACTAAATTTCCCGCAGCACTGGTTGGCCAAGCAATGTAACGTGATCCTCTGCAGCAAGTGATGGCCAAGCAGGGCATGTCATCACAACTTTACACAAGTGTGTCTTTACCTCCGTGGCAGAGGCTTCTCCGAACCCTTGAGACTGACTCATCGAACCCCTAGGGTTCGATAGAACCCAGGTTAAGAACCACTGTTTTAGGGTTACTGGAAGTACAAACAGAAATGTTTTTCCTCCTTTCTTGCTTATTTATCTGAGATGCCTAAAATCTCACCATTAAGAAATCATTCGTTGACTCTGTAGGACTAGGTTTTCTAAAATTTTAGTGACAATTCCTCTTGGGAGTCTAGATCCTCATACACTGCCTGCAGACACTGGAATGGGGCTCAGCTTCACTGCAGTCCTAACAAACTTCAAAGTACTAGATATAGAATGTAAAATTTGTAGCACACACATCTGTCCGTTAATGTGGCAGAGCATTTTCATTTACTCAATGAGAAAAGACGAATGAAAGTGTGTAGGAAAATATATGCTACCTGATGGGGGAACATTATGAACAGCTCAAAACAATTTCAATCCTCTTGAATTGACTTTGTTACCCTTTCATCTGCATCACATTGTAGTAGAAGTGGTTTCTCTAAGCCAAATGCCTTGTGACTATGCTGATTCCTCCAAAATGCTCTTTTTCAGATATCTTCCCCTTACTGATTTCTAATTTAATTGTGTAGTAGTCAGAGACTATACTTTGTTTGATTTCAATCTTTAAAATTTGTTGAGATTTATCTTGTGACCCAAAATATAGGCCACATGAACACGAAATTATTGTGTCATTCTGTAACATGTCAAGCTCATTGATAGTGTTGTTTGTATCTCTATGAACTTACAGTAGTCCCCTTTATGTGTGGGGGGACTACTGTAAGACCTCCAATGGATTCCTGAAACCGTGGATAGTACCAAATCCTGTGTACATTTTCTTATGCAGTGATGCATCACTTCATAAGATATGACCAATAGAAATACCTTCTGAGAAATGTGTCATTAGGTGATCTCATTGTTGTGCTAATGCTTAGGGGTCATGATGAGCAACACAACACAACATTCAATCAAGCACAAGAGAAAATGATGCAATCAAGAGACACAGGAGGCTGTTGAGACTACGAGGCTGTTGCTGACATAATAACACAGCCTACTGCTTTACAGCAAACTTTAAGTAGAAAGAGTATATACTCTAACAACAAAAAGGATAGTATGGTAAATACATAAACTAGTAACAGAGTTATTTCTTATCATTATCAAGTAGTATGTACTGTACATAATTGTGTTGTGTTAGATGCCAAAGAACTGTAAAACTTAGTATTGGCAACACCATTCTAAAGAGGAAAAGTCAGGCTTCTTGCCCCCTCCTTTCTTTAGAGAATGAAGGGAGAATGTGGGAGCTTCCTGGCTTACAAGGACAACTGGTCATCTAGTTTAACTATAGTTATCTGAAAGAATAAAGGTTATCTGAAGAACTTCCTTTCCCTTCCAATAAGAGACAGTATTTGCATATCCTACACTGATTTTAACTTTTCCTCCCTTCCTGGAGTCCTGAGAGTAACATAACCTCTAGACCAGGGGTCCCCAAACTTTTTACACAGGGGGCCAGTTCACTGTCCCTCAGACCGTTGGAGGGCCGGACTATAAAAAATACTATGAACAAATCCCTATGCACACTGCACATATCTTATTTTAAAGTAAAAAAATAAAACGGGAACAAATACAATATTTAAAATAAAGAACAAGTAAATTTAAATCAACAAACTGACCAGTATTTCAATGGGAACTATGGGTGCAGATGCATCCTGTGCTCCTCTCACTGACCACCAATGAAAGAGGTGCCCCTTCCGGATGTGCGGCAGGGGCCAGATAAATGGCCTCAGGGGGCCGCATGCGGTCTGTGGGCCATAGTTTGGGAATTCTGCTCTAGACAAAGGGATGGGAAGTAGACACTAAAAGATTTGTGAATATCTTTGATCTGCAAAATGACATCACTATTGTGTTACCTTGTAAGTTTTAATATGTAGAAATGTTTTTTAATAGATCCTATAGACAAATGTTATAAGCTTGTTAATGATTGATTATTGTGTCATGTTACCCCTCCTTTTCCCCCCAACCTTTATGTGATCAAGTCTATATACCTAGCTTCAGGGCTATTTTTGACACACACAATTTGGGTCAGCTATACCCCGTGTAAGTCATATGCATCCAGCTTATTAATAAATCTCCTCCTAAAAATTCTTCTGTATCCTACCTTGGTGTCTCTACGTAACCAGCGGATTTAAGGTACACTACTTTTACAACAGTGTGTGCTACACTTTCCTAGGACTGGCAATGCAGTAGGTTTGTTTGCACCAGCATCACCACAAGCAGGTGAGTAATTCATTGTGCTACAATGTTACAACAACCACAGTGTCACTAGTGGTAAAACTTTTCAGCTCCATTATAATCTTATGAAACCACTGCTGTATATACAATTTTTTGTTGACTGAAACATCATTATGCATGCAGTGCATGACTGTACATACCTACCTGTGATAAAGTTTAATTCCTCTAGTGTCCTAGGTTTTGTTACTGACCCCTTCTCCACCCTTCTCCATTATCTTCGAATTCCCCTAAGAGCCACATTTTAAATAGAGTCTGTGCCTTGCAGCTCTTTCATCTGTAATCCATTGGTAATCTGAAGGTGGGCGTGGAGGGGAATGTTCTATAATAATCAAATTAAATTTGTCTTTCAGTAGGCCTGTGTTTCTGGGCTATAACCTTCACTAGTGTTGCTTAGCTGCCCATCTCCACCCCCACCTTATTTGTGACAAAAAGTCTGGAGGGGGCAGGAATTAGGTAACTGCCTCTCCCTCAGGAGGGATAAGTAAAGCTCTGGTAGTCTTTTCTTTCCTCTTAAAGAATAGGCCTTTGATATGGAGTGTTTCACCTCCAAACTCGGCATGTTCCAAAAGAGTTGCTTTTCACCTCCTCCTGCTGGAAAACACTAGAGGCTTCTCACTGTCAGATCTCGGTGGAGCTCCTGGGGGTAAAAGCTACAATAGTGCCTGTGCTCCCTAAAGCCATGGTCCCGTGACTTTTTCCTCACACTAGTCCACACTCTGCCTCCAGCCATTCGTCAAAAGTACCATTTAAGTGTTCTTACTCATTTGTGACTTCAGTGGTTTCTGCTGGTGGTGACCTGAGCTCAGCTGTGATTCTGTTTGCCCATTACTGCAGATTGTGGGGTGGCAGTTGGCCGTGTGACTTCATTCTCTAAAATGTCCAAGGATGGTTATTGATCTGCAGTTTGTTCAATGTTGTTTTTTTCTTGCTTGCTCTAAGACCAGGAGTTGACCACTTCCCAGCTCTGTTGGAGCTGAAACTGGAAGTTGAATTCTTTTTCTTACCTTTTTAGTCAGATATTCTCAATATAAAATGTCTCCATATTGATTATTTTTTATCAGGTTATCCTAGAATAATATACTATTCTTGCAGTCTTTTTTTTAAAAGACTGTATTTATTCATTTTAGAGAAGAGAGGGAGAAAGAGAGAAGGGAGGAGGAGCAGGAAGCATCAACTCCCATATGTACCTAGACTGCACAAGCCCAGGGTTTCCAGCTGGTGACCTCAGCATTCCAGGTCAACCTTTTACCCACTGTGCCAACACAGGCCAGCCTATTCATATAGTCTTATAAATTCAATTATTTTGTTTTATCTTGGAAACTTCTTTCTGTCCCATGATTTCTGTACATTACCTAAAGATTACCAATTTATCTACATGTGATTATTCTCTTTTGTCTATTCGTCATAGCTTCCCTTCACTTCCTCTTATTATTTTGTCTATTTTAACTACATTCCATAACATTTTCTAGAGCTCTTTATCAGCTTAGTCTTTTGCTGTGTTTACTTGTTAATTAATGCTTATAAAGAATTGTTTCTAAAATAGTTTTATTTTGTCTACAGTTCATCCTCTATTCACATTTCAACTTTATTTTATTGTCATTTCACCATTGATTTAATTTTATATTTAGTTTGATTTAATTCATAAATACATTGGATATTTTCATTATCCAAAGTATAATGAAAATAACCACTACTTAACTCATCACTCCCCAGACATTTCTTCTGCTTCCCTTCCAGTTGTAGTTACATTGGAGAAATAATTAAAATTTAGACATTCTTCCAACAATCCATGTTATGCTTTTTAGCTACCATGAGAAAGTATCCAGTGATTTGAGGAGTGGTATTTTCCTTTTATATTTTGCCAAACTCTTATTTATTATAGACAATTAGTTCTGGGTAATTCTTCCTGGGGTATTTCTCTCATTTCCCTATGCCAGAAAAGACAAAATCATGACCCTGTTTAGTTCTTTCAGTTTCTCATTCACTTATCCTTCAGTCCTCTTTCCTGGGTCATCAAGAAGCTTTTAAGGATTTTGTCCACTCAATGTCTTCTCCCTGGTACAGCTTCTGCTCCTTGTCCCTCCCTTCCTCTCTCTGTCTCTCTCTCTTTCTCTGTGTATCTGTGTATTATACTTGAGAAGAGAAGGTGATAAGTTGAAGTATATTATTCTAAAATTTTTATTATCCAAAGATTCTTTTTAAAATTTAAAATTCATGATTGCATACTTTTTCTTGTTTGAGTACTATTTTTATTTTCTTTATTTTACTCATTTTCATTAGTAGTTTAGGTTTGGCAAAGAAAATTTCTATAATCCTATATCTACTCTTTCATATTTCCACATGAATCCTTTAATATAATTCAATTTCTGGTGATGATCAAGCAGTCCAGTGTTTCTGGTAGGAGAACTACTATGAAAATGAGCATAGTGAGTACACATCTTAATGTGAGTTATCTTCCAGTGTGGAAATTAAGGTAATTAAAAAAAGAGGCCAGGTCATTGAAATCACTCATGTATTGAGGATATTGAATGGATTTTAGTCATC
Source organism: Rhynchonycteris naso (assembly GCA_037038555.1). Classification (NCBI taxonomy): domain Eukaryota; kingdom Metazoa; phylum Chordata; class Mammalia; order Chiroptera; family Emballonuridae; genus Rhynchonycteris; species Rhynchonycteris naso. The sequence goes on along the minus strand of CM072995.1, from coordinate 271,108,870 downwards.
ACTATCAATTTTTCCTATGGCTTAATTTGCTAATGGAGTCATCAGTTGTTCTGAATTCATTATATAGATACAAGTGAGAGGTATGAGGGTCAAATACAGAATAAAAGAACTGTGTAATTCACACATTTGATAGGCACCACTGCCCTGCCCATCCCCACTGCTGTGTCCAGACATATGAAAGTTGATCTGAATCTCTGAAATGAGAACTTACCCAAAAGCATTTCACCTTGGAGATAAGGAATCTTTAAAGTAGATGTAGTGGACTAGATTCAGGTAAAACTGTGAGGTAGGGGCAATTTGTTGTCTGAGCCTCTTAACACTTGGTTTCCTGGATCACAGGTTTCTCAAGATCCTTATATTCACCTTTCTGTCTCATAGCAATACCTGTTCTCAAAGTCTTTCTTGACTCTGAGGAAGAGAAAACTAGTGAGGGGCCTCACCAGAGGATATTTGCATTAAACAAGATTAAATCCTTAAGGAAAAGATTTGGTTTACTGAATGTAGACCTTTAGGTGTCAGCAAGTTCTTTTGTTTGTTTTTCTGTTTTGTTTTAGTGAGAAGTACAGACAAAGACAGAGAGAAAGACAGAAAGGGACAGACAAGCTGGAAGGGAGAAAGATGAGAAGCATCAATTCTTCGTTGTGGCACCTTAGTTGTTCATTGATTGCTTTCTCATACGTGCCTTGACCAAGGGGGCTACAGAAGAGCCATTGACCCCTTGCTCAAGCCAATGACCTTGGACTCAAGCCAGTGGCCATGGGATCACGTTATGACCCCATGCTCAAGCCAGAGACCACATACTCAAGCTGGTGAGCCTGTGCTCAAGCCGGCGACCTTGGGGTTTTGAACCTGGGTCCTCTGTGTCCCAGGCTGGTGCTCTATCTACTGCACCAATGCCTGGTCAGGTTAGGTGTCAGCAAGTTTATAGGAGGAATTTCTGTATACTTTAGGGCCTTTTGTGCTCCTTAAATCGTATTACTTGGTTCATGCTTATTATATTCTTTGCATAAGGAAAATTCTCAATGGTCAGTTTGTTTCAGGTTTTCCATTCTGGTAAAATTGAACAAAGCTTTGTATACTCATTCAACAAGTATCACCTTGTTGCTATTTCATCAGCACAGTAAGGAGAAAAATGTCAAAGTGTTTTTCAACAACTTTATAATTTGACTAGTTTTGATCTACAGGTTAAGTGAAGCATTGTATACTTTACTACTTTTTAGGATCTTATATAATAAATCTTAAAAATGGAATTAGAAAATACAGCCAGATACTTTCTTTGACTGGATATTTGCCAAGATTACATAAAACAGGGGTCAGGAACCTATGGCTCACGAGCCAGATGTGGCTCTTTTGATGGCTGCATCTGGCTCACAGACAAATCTTTAATAAAAAATGATAATAACATTAAAAATATAAAATGTTCTCATGTATTACAATCCATTCATTTCTTACTGCTCATGTTCATGGTTGTGGGTGGCTAGAGCCAATCACAGCTGTCCTCCGGGACAACACCAAATTTTTATTGGATAATGCATAATGTACACAGGTCATTGTGAGGTCAGGAAGTAAAGTTTCCTCCTCTTAATCAAGTAGTCAGTGTAGTCAGCTGGCTAATTGCAGAAACCTTTTTGATGAATAAGATGGCTAAAAGAAGAAAAGGTGAAGAGTATAATACTTTTCAGCAGGAATGGACAGAGGAATTCGCCTTTGTGGAGAGAGCAGGTTCTGCAGTGTGTCTAATATGCAATGATAAAATTGCATCAAAGAAACAGTCAGATATAAAGCGATACTTTGACACACGCCATACTACATTTGCATCAAAATATCCAGCGGGGGACAGCAGGAAGAAAGCATGTCAAGAGCTACTGTGCAGAGTGCAAGCTAGTCAGCAGCAACTTCGTATTTGGACCCACCAAGGTGACTGGAATTTGGCTAGCTTTGCTGGAGCTTTAGCAATTGTGAGAAATGGAAAGCCATTCACAGATGGGGAGTATGCCAAAACATTCATGCTTGATGTTGACAATAAACTTTTTGACGACTTTTTGGATAAAGACAAGATAATCAAATGAATAAAAGACATGCCTCTGTCGGCAAGAACTGGTCACAATCGTAACATCATGATGGCAAATCACATTGAAGAAACACAAGTAAAGGACATAAATACAGCACCATTCTCTTCTTTCGCTTTGGATAAGTCAACAGACGAAAGCGATTTATCCCAGTTCAGTATGATTGCAAGGTGTGCTGTCAGTGACACACTATGTGATGTAAGTCTTGCTATTTTGCCTATGAAAGAGACAGCAAGAGGGGAAGATTTATTCAAGTCTTTCACTGAGTTCGCTAAAGAAAAAAATCTACCGATAGATAAACTTATTTCAGTGTGTACTGACGGTGCTCTGTGCATGGTGAGGAAAAACAGAGGATTTGTAGCACTTCTTCGTGAACATGAAAAGAGACCCATTCTAAGTTTTCACTGCATCCTACATCAGGAGGTGCTTTGTGCTCAGATGTGTGGCGAGCAGCTTGGTGAGGTGATGTCACTGGTTATTCAGGTGATCAACTTTATTGTTGCCCTAGCTTTAAATGATCGCCAGTTTAAAACACTGCTGGATGAAGTTAGAAATAATTATCCTAGTCTGCTTCTGCACAGTAATGTGCATTGGTTGTCAAGAGGGAAGGTACTCAGCTGTTTCGCGGCTTGTCTGAGCGAAACCCAGAATTTTCTTGAAGTGAAAAACATGAAAAACGTCGAGCATCCTGAGTTAGCTCACACTGGGTGGCTCCTGAAGTTCTACTATCTCATGGACATGACTGAACATCTGAACCAGCTCAATGTGAAAGTTTAAGGTGTTGGAAATACAGTCTTATCCCTTCAACAAGCAGTGCTTGCATTTGAAAACAAGCTGAAACTCTTTATTGCCAACACTGAAACAGGTCATTTACTACACTTTGAAAAACTGGGAAAGTTTAAAGATGCATGCACAGCAAGTGACCCTGCTCAACATCTTGATCTCCAGCAGCTAGCAGGCTTCACATCTAATCTCCAGCAGTCATCCAAAGTGCGCTTTGGAGAGAACTTCGTGAGCGCACTCGTCTTTTTAAGTTCATCACTCATCCACATGAGTGTGCCATGGGCAGCACCGACCTGAATTACATCCCCGGTGTTTGCATCAGAGATTTTGAGCTACAAGCTGCTGACCTACCGGAAGGCCTCACACATGTGGGTGAATAAGTTCAAGTCACTGAATGAAGATTTGGAAAGACTTGCATGACAGCAAGCAGAGTTGGCGAGCAAACACAAGTGGGAGAAATGAAAACACTTCAACCTGCGGGCCAGCTGATTGTCAAAACTTGGAACGTGCTTCCCGTCACATACCACACACTGCAGCATGTGAGTATTGCTGTACTGACAATGTTTGGCTCTACATATGCATGTGAGCAGTCTTTCTCACATCTAAAGAACATTAAGACCAACCTATGATCATGTTTAACAGATGGATGTCTCAATGTCTGCATGAAGCTTAACCTCACCACATATCAACCAGACTACAAAGCCATCAGCAAAACCATGCAGCACCAGAAGTTGCATTAATAGTAAGAAGTACTTTATTCATCATTGGTTAGCAACAGCATAACAACATTATTAAAAAGAATTCAGAGACTTATTGTACTTTAAAAGTGTTGGTCTTACATAAAATGCACACATTTACTTGTATTTAGTGTTAAACATATTGTATTGCTCTCACGGAATTACATTTTAAAATATGTGGCATTCATGGCTCTCTCAGGAAAAAAGGTTCCCAACCCCTGACATAAAAGTATAGAATTCTTCCATTACTGAACTGCTACAAAGCCTTTCTCATGTCTTGAACTCTAGCCTGTGATCTGGCTCAGATGTTAGCAGTGTTGTATTGTATAGTTTGTTCTCAGGATGAACCCTGGCCCTCAGTCAGATAATCTACTGCTAATATTTTTATGAAAAAAATTTCTCTGTGGTTCTCCAAGTTCCAAAGAGATATCTAGAATCTCTTTAATTTGTTTCCAAAGAAAGAGCTCAAATGTTGCCTTGGTTTCAAAGTTCAACCCCTTGTTACTAGGTTACTCTGGTTGTAAACCTCCCAGTTCAAGCAAAGGATCACTTATGTGTCCCTGTACCAAGTGCTGTCAAGTACTGTCAACTGGTTTGAGAATGACAAAGAAGGAGATTTCTTTCATGCAATGAAGCCTTTGACTATTGTTCATGTCTCCTCATAGTCTCATAAGCATCTCAAGCTCATAGGTCTTTCATTATAGTGGGATGGAGGCATAAGAAGACAGAAAGCCAACAAACCAAAAAAAAAGAGTAAACTATACAATGTGTCAGATGGTCATAAATGCTATGGAGAAAAATGAAATAGTGAAGTGGGTTGAGAACGCTACGGGTAGAGGAGGATTGCAGTTTAAAGAGAAGTAGTTGTGGAAGGAGTCACTGAGCAGGTGATGTTTGAGCAAAATGCGAAGGAGATTTGAGACTGAGCCATGCAGATATCTTTCGGAAGAGTGTACCAAGCAAAAGAAACAGCAAGTCCAAACACTGGTTAGAGGGGAACATGTACCTCGATTAGTTTAGAAACAGTAAGGAGTTTAGAGTTAGCAGAATGGATGAAAGAGCAGGCGATGATAGGAAATGATGACAGAGAGATGAGAGAAAATGGATGTACAGATCTTATAGACTCCTATAGGCTACTGTATTTGACCTTCTCTAGTTTGAGTGAAGTGGGAGGCTAGGAGACAATCTGAATAGAAGTCTGACATAATATAACTTAGGTTTTTGAAAAGATCACTTTAGTGTCTGTGTTGAGATTAAATCATAAGGGGGTAGGAGCAGAAGCAATGTCTCTGTGAAATATTCCAGGCAGGCAATGATTAGGACTCAGATTGTGGTGGTGGTATTAAAACCGGGAGACAGATGTTGGAGGCCAATAAAATTTGCCGAAGGAGAGGATGCTAGTCATGAGGAAAAAAGAGGAGTTCTGGATGTTTCTAAGATTTTTGACCTGCAGCTAATAGGAGATGAGTAACAACTGAGATGGGGAAGACCATGCAAAGAACAGAATTGGGGCTAAGATCAGGTACTCAAGCACTACCTAGTTAGAAGCCTGAACTCTAATACATTGAATTAAAATTCAAGAAATTCAGGACCGAAGCTAAAAACCTGGCCATGAACAGCAAGCAGATGGTATGTAAAGAGAAGAGAAGAACCCAAGCACCCCAGACAGCATCACTGAGGCTTCCCTATTCTCTGGCTTGTCGTTGGTTTGGGCCAATCGGAGACACTTGCAAGAGATCAGGGAGGAGAGAAACGTAAGGCCAGGGGGTTGGGTTTTTTCCCTTCCTCGCTCTTGTTAGGGGTCCAGTCTCTGATAGTGAGGGGTTGCACAGCCTCTGGTCAGCACTCCCTCCTCAGCCCCTCAAGGCTAGGAGTAATGGAGTGATAACTGCTTCTTGTTGTTACCTGTCCTGGATGCTTTACCACCTGTCCTTGGTTCCCTTGACCCTGCCCATTCAATTGGCTTCTGAGTATGCCATCTGTTTCCCTCAGGACCTTAATGACATACAGCAGGTCCTTGAATAATGCCATTTTGTTGCAACATCATTTTGTTATAATGTTGAGAAGGGGAGAAAATACTGATTCCTGGCCATATGATAAAGAAGAAACAGTTTTGATTTCTTCTATGACGTTGGAAAAGTCACATCTCTTTCCTGAACCTCAGTTTTTGGATAAGTTGAGTAGACATGGTAACTACTGCCTCTACTTCTGGAAGTCCTTTGGTAATGAGCTTGTATCTCCTCTAAAGTCTTGGAAGAACTCAGTATAAAAGCTGAGTGCTTACTATTAAATGACTCTGGTACATGAAACCCACAAATGCTAGATAGCATTAAGGGAAAGGGCTGGGAATGGGAGAAGGTTGTCAGTACCTGTTACAGGGAAAAATGCATGTCATTGCAAGCTGTGTTCAGGCATTTTCTTTTCTCTATCAGTAGAGTCTTCTGGTCAAAGTCCTGTGACTATGGCAGAACACAACCTACAGACGGTGGAATGATGGTCCAAACCTCCCTCATCACCAGCATGTTCTGTCCAGGTATCCCTGCCGAATGCTCCATCTAGGAATGACAGTCAGTCCCACAGCCCGAGAGCTTGGCAGCCGAGCACCTCAGGATCCCTGGCCTTCAGCACCCGTAGGATAATTCTTAAATCTACAAACTGTCTCCTGCAGCATCCCCCCCACTCCAATAATATCCAATTACTGAGTGCTGTGCTGGGGGAACCTAGGGAAATGCTAGAAGGAAACGCAGCTGAGAGCCACTGTGGTTTGACAGCTCTCCAGCTACTTTGAAAATATTTTGGCAAAAACAAGATTTTAAGTAAAACTGTTTCCTTTGGTAACATACCCAAAACTGCAGGTTTTACATTTTCACTGCTGTAATTTGGGCCAAAGGGGGGAAAATAAAAAGGGAAAAGGTGGAGGGGGGGCTATTCTTGAGGGAGGAAGACAGAATCCAAGGAAAAGGGGGAATGCTTTGAATGCGGGAAGGAGGGCAGGGAGAAAGCATATGGCAGCATAGCTCACATTCCCTCCTCACCTCTTTTCTCTGCTGAGGAATTTCCCCCTGTTGAAACACCACATTCTCTTCTGCCCTCAGATGGCCTGAAAGGGGTTCTCGGGGGATGACCGGGCTGGTATTTGTGTTATTGCTTATTATAGGATGATCGATAGAATCAAACCACGTGTGGCCATCTGCATTATGACAGATGCAGGAGAGGGTGAAATGGAATGGTTTTCATCTCAACCCACTGGTCGGTCCTAAGAGGATGTGCTTGTCTTTTCTTGCTTCATGTGTTCTTCCTGGTTGCAACCACACATGAAATCCCTCAGCTCTTGAAGATATTGGGCTCTCTTCTGTATGAGGGCCTTTGTAAATGCCATTTATCTACCCAGAATGCTCTGCCCCCAGCCTCTACCACCCTTTTTTAGGAAAGTCTCCCTGACCCTCCAGATCAGGGGTCCCCAAACTTTTTACACAGGGGTCCAGTTCACTGTCCCTCAGACCTTTGGAGGGCCGCCACATATAGTACACCATACACTGACCATCATTGAAAGAGGTTCCCTTTCCGGAAGTGCAGCAGGGGCTGGATAAATGGCCTCAGGTGGCCGCAATTTGGCCCGCGGGCCGTAGTTTGGGGACCTCTGCTCCAGATGATGTTAGCTTCCTTTTTCTCCTTCTGCATAATAACCTCCTCCTTTGTTTTTGTTCTTCCCATTGAATTTCACTCCCTCCCTCTCTCTTTTTTCCTGTTTTCTCCATTCTCTATATTTTGAGACCCTTCCTAAAGCAAGGATTTGGAAAAAGTGTACTCTCAGTGATAAAATGGTAACGCTGGAAAGTGCTTCACAGATTTTTTTAAATCCAGTCCCTCCAGTTCTATAATTGTGCTCAGTTGTTCAAGGTCACACAGCTAGCTGGGAACAGAGCATAGATTAGAACCTTTAGTGTCCTTTCATTATTGTCACACTACATGAAGTATGAGAGGAGAAGTAGGGACCCCACACGTACGAGTAAAACACAAGTTTTCTATCATTGAATAGCTGATGTCTCCTTGGAGAGAAGGAATTGTTCCTTAGATCCTTGCTAAATAGTTGCTATTCTGAGAATAAAACTTAAGGTCAGTCTGCGACTTCCCTGAAACTTAAGACCCATTTTGTAGTGCTAAGAAGGGTCAACTTTGATATTCTGTCCCTAAAATAAATGCTTATGTGAAAATGAACCCAAAGGCCCAACATGCTGTTAAGAAATGGAGAGACATGGTGGTTCTCATCACTGATGGTGAGAATAACAATAGCTAGCTGCTGTTTATTACTATGTATCTGGTACTGTTCTAGAAACCTATCCTAAATGATGTGTTTGTTCATTTAGTTCCCCAACAACCCTGTGAGTACTTTTATACACACTTTACAAATAAAAAACTGTGGCATAAAATATGGAGTAACTTGTTCAGTGTCTCTAGCTAGTAACGAAGAGCTGGGGTTTGAACCTGGGCAGCCGACCACAAAGCCAACACTGCAACACCTGGGACAAAACTGCTCTGCAGACTCAATGTGCAGCACCCACCTTGAGAGGCCCCACCCAGCCTAACCAAGTTCTACAGGACCTGACATAACTCAGAGTCAAACCTTGGGAAGGGGGCTCCTTTCACAGTTGTATGTCTAACTGGCTGGTCTGCTGCTGAGGTGCTGAGCTAATGCTGAGAATTTTGTTTCTCTGTCTTCTTCCAGTAATTCTCACTCATTGCCTGTTCAGCAAATTCAGAACTGGGTTTGTAGCCTTTCTCACAAGCCAAAGAACCTGTCAAGGATATGGTCTCAATGAAAGTGAAGGGAAAGAAGCTCTTCAGAAAAGGGTTTGTTTCTGCTTCACCATAGCACTTAGAATAAAATCCACGCCAAACGGCCCGCAAGAGCAGGGCCTGCCAACCATTTGCGTGATCTCCAGTCCTTCTCTCTGATGCTCCTTGTTCTTCAGCCATTGCAGTCTTTCTCCAACACCTTGATCTCACCAACTTCAACCTGCTCCAGGGCCTGTGTTCTCTTTCCTCTACTAAAAACACCTTTCGCTCCCACCTTCCCAACTCGGTCCTTGTTGTCCTTCAGGTCTTGGCTCAGCCAGCACCTCTCAGCCATGCCTTACCTGCCTACACTCCCTTTGTCCCACATGGTATGACCATAATGGTCGCAGGCTGGGAAATGTTTAAAGCACAGATAACCCCTAAACAGCAACAGCAACAGTGACAGCAAGAAAAAACAAACAGCAAATCTCCCATACACTATACTTTAGTAATACTGCTTCCTAGTATACATGACAGGGTAAATTATTTATTAGTTAATGAACAAATAAGATTAGAAAATATCAGTCAAAAATAAATTTGGTTATATAACAATTAATTAATATAAACAAATAATATAATTGTTTTATATAACAATTAATATAAATTATTAATATTTATATTAATTAATATAAACAATTCTTTCTGTTGTACTTGGCTGACAGTTGTCTATATACAGTGTGTCCGTAAAGTCACGGTGCACTTTTGACCAGTCACATGGTCAAAAGTGCACCGTGACTTTACGGACACACTGTAGATCAACCTTTGTTTCAAATTTAAAAACAAAATGAAATCACATAAAGGATGTCCTTTTGTTCTCCCTAATCACTGAGTGCTGTGGTCTGAGTGTCTGTGTCTCATCACCCTAAATTCATATATTGAAAACCTAACCCCCAAAGATGTTGCATTAGGAGGGGCTTAGGTCACCAGACACTTCACACAGATTTAATTTCAAATTAACTGTACAGTGTGATAGTCTTTTCTAAGATCCAATTGGAAAGCAGCCTGGGATTTCTAAAAACTAGCTTAAGCGATCTTGGTTTATAGTTGGGTTTCTTGGCCTCAACACGACTGCTTTTGAAGTTGAATCATTCTTTTTTGTGTGTGGAGCTGTCCTGTGCATTGTTGAATGTTCAGCGGCATCCCTGACCTCGACCCACTAGATGCTAGAGTCACCCTCTTCCAGACATTGCCAAATGTCCCTTGGAGAAGAACTGCCCCTTATTTATGGCACAGGGAAACAGACCTTCCAGGTATTCAGGATTTAAGTCCACAACTTTTTTCACTTAATCTGAATTTCAAGAAATTGTACCTCAGAACCGGGTCTATTCACTACTTCTAAAGGCAGACTCGTGTCTGCTGTCTTAGTTGACTGACACTAAGCAGTTGAAGCAATGGCAAACGTATTCTATGCACATACCAATGTGCTTTCATCTGCAGACGGTCTTGGGGGAGATTTCTGCCTCTGGGTTTGGCTCTACTTGGTGCTACATAAGCTTTATTTCATTATAACCACCTTGTCAAATGGATTCTAAAAGAATAAGAACTTGGTTTACTATCACATTTTGCAGTCAAAACTGCTTTAAAGTTATTTATATATAATTCTATGATGTTAGTGATCTCACCATTAAGTTATCTGGGGCATATTCTTCAGGTTCAATAATGAAATCCTTTAGCCAATCTTACTGTTTTCAATATTTTGACTCTTACAGCCAGCCCAATTATAGGTTCAGGATATATAATGACAAACAATAGTTAAGTGATCATTCTCTAAGTGATTCAGATTACCTAATATTTCTCCATTTTAAAAATAGTTGGAAGTGCAGGCAGGCTAATCTCAAAACCATTTGTGGTGATAGATCCCTGAATAAATTTACCAATTTACCATGAGATATTACTAGGCTTTGTTTATTAATGAGTGTGTCAAAAGTTTCTCCTTTACATTTATATATTTATCTTTGAAAGTATGTTCCACAAGGTATCCAACCTCTCATTCCTCAGGGATTCCAAACATGGCCCCATTAGAGCAGCTGCCAATCTTGGTCACCACAAATAATTAACCCCACCATGAAGTATTTAAAGTATGTAAAGGTTAAAAGATCATAAAAATGAGACCATATGTCCAAACACACCACGTGTGCTTTGGCAAGGGAAATGCACATGTTAAGACAAATCTTAGCATGCCTGCCAAGGAGCCAGATCAAAACCAGGACAAAAAGATTCTTTTCATATAAGCTAGGTATTTCCCTAGCACTTACTCTGAGGTTAGCCAAGATGAAATAAACCAACCTACCCATCTATCTGCCTGGCAAAGCCATCTCTCTTCATGGCTGCAAAGATAAAAAGCCTAGAACTCTGTATTCAGGGAGATGAATTGTCTTGGTCGAAATCCTGGCTCCACAACTAACTTTGTCAATATCTAAATATGCTGACAAGACACCTAACACCTCTGAGCCTCAATTTCCTCAACTATAAGATGGAAATGATGATATCTTTTAGAATGTTCTGGGAATTAAACATGATGAACTGAAAGTGTTTAGAATTTTCCTTGCACGTAATGAGGCTTGCTAGTCTTATTAAGAAAATTTACATCCAGTTTCTTTAGAAATGCTAACGTTTTGGTACTCACTCTTACTTCAGTTTATGCCTTGAAAAAACCCTGGGAAAAGATGTATCCAGTTTTGCTAGGTGGTTTCACCATCAAAGCCAGATGGAGGGAAAGTGTAAATAGCCAGACTCTAGTGGTGCACAAGGCTTTGTGCTCCCTGGGTGGGCCCTCTGCGCTGTGTGGGGCTTATCTCACTGACAGGAAATAGCCAAAGGAGTGTTGAAGATCAGCACAGAAAGAGCAGTAAAAAATGGGGGTGTTGGAGTGAGCTTGGGAGTTTCTTCTACTCATGTATTATGTGTTCAATTACTCAGAATAGTATTCAATTACTCAGATACGGATCCCACTCATGTTGATTGAATGAGTAGACTGTAAAACTATCAAAACCTAGGAAGAAAATACTTTTAGACAGTCAGTATTTGGGTTTATCTATGTCACTTCCCATCCTTTACAATCAATTATCTAGTGTCGATTATTATACCACTGAGTCAAAATTGTGAAAATAAAAATTCACTCTAATATTTAACAAAGTGAATGAGAATTAGTTTATGTGACCCTAAAGGGGAAAATAAGTAGTTTCCCATGCTTTTAATGCCTTTTAGAACTTAAAAAATGTGTTAAAAAGTATTCCAGACATACAAAAAATATATGAAGAATAACTTTTAATAAGGGTATAGGACTTCAGGGGTCACCCTTTTAACTTGGGGTCTCAGCCCCTACTCCACATCTCACTGATCTCACTGCCCTCCCGCCCCTGTTAGCATCCTAGCCTCTGGGCAGAGAGCAGAAAGAGTCCTGAGCAGGTAAAAAATCACCATCAGTTTCCCACTCTCCTTGTTTTCTCAGTTTAAATGAGCCATAAAATTTAAAAGATGTATGAAATATTTCACTCAGCACTCTAGGTGTTTATAGTGGGAGATTTTTTTCAGGCTATCTAGCCCTTTCATTATTATTCTTTTTTAACTCAAAAGGTACTTGTTATTGTGAATTTGAATTTTTTAAAATCTCATCTTATTTATATATGTGCCTCTGTCCCCATTAAGATATGAATGCAAGTAAAGACAAAATAACCAGGTCAGTATGCTTTAAAAATTATTGTAGGCACACACAGTTTTCCCTGGTAGAGAGTAATTTTTGTATTTGAATATATTTTTAATAGTCCCAAAAGGACAACTAAATACTAATTAGTCATTTTCTTGTTACTCAGTGAACGCAAACTCTACACCCAGACTATCCTATGCCTTTCCAAAGGCCTTCTAGGATATAAATTACAATTTATAAGTTCTCCATTCTAATATAAATTCCCCTTAGAATGGAATGTGTATGCCAACAAACCTGCTTAGCCTTCTCCACCTCAAAGTATGTTGAGTTAATGAGAAAACTCAATCTTTTTCTTGTGTGTGTGTGTGTGTGTGTGTGTGTGTGTGTGTGTGTGTGTGTGTGTGTGTGTGTTTAAAATCACATCTTAGAAATTTCAGCCCTTTCTTGCCCAAGTGTAATGATCGTACAGTAAACAAACGCTGATTTGGTGGTTTTGGTTTCCCGGAGTTCTGGTGAGCCATCGAGTGGCAAATCTCGCACCTGAACTGTCTGTCCTCCATGAGAACATGACTTCTTTGTGTGGGCCCTGGCCAATCAGAGCCTGGGAGCTCCTGCCACATTTCTCCCCGGGGAGCCTGAATTCCAGCTCTGACACCATCGGTCCTCCCAGTCAGACCTGTCTTGGCTCCTCGGCTTGGAAGAGTGAGAGAGGAAGGTGCTTTATCCAGTTTCAAGATGAAACGGAGCTCCCAACAGGTTCATTTTTGTGAATTCAAATAGTGAGTGGCAGAAGAAACTGACTCCGGAGCTCGCGATGTTCATTAGACCGCACTGCAGATATAAACAGCGCTTTAGTGAGACACCGGCTGGCAGTAGGGCAGTCGCTCACCTTGGGGTGGTGCGGGGGGGCGGTTAAGTGGCTGGGGTGAGGCTGGCTGCTTGAGGGAGGTTTAATTAGTTTGGAACAGCGCTTGACACGTAGTAACTGTTACATACATGTTTACCTTTTGTCAATGCCACAAGCGTGGACACTGAGCACCTTGGGTTACAGGTGCTTCATAGATACCGTGTGGACACTACTGTTTTCTGGATCCAGAGTTAAGAAGAGGACAATTAATTCCCTTAAAATGTAAGCAATTTTAAGCCAGTGAGAATTTCTCCAAACTGAAATAGTGTATCTATGGTGCTCAGTGAGGCCACACACATGTCAAAAAAATAAAATTATTTAGGTAACCTTATTTGTATAAAGCAAGATGAGATCTTTGTAGCATTCATTAATCACAGGCTGATCTTAGCTCTTTGTAGGAGCTTTTGTATCTCTGCCTACAATAGATATCAAACTTGTGGGTTCAAACCAATACCTACTCATAGAATCTACAACATTTAGATAAAGGTTTAATAGAAGTACCCCTCTTGAATGCCTATTTAAAAGGAATCTTGCCTGTTCTGTGAATGCACAGTTGATAAAGTGAAACCTGGAATGCTGGGGTTGCCAGTTGGAAACCCCGGACTTGCCCACTCAAGGCACAAACGGGAAGCAACTGGTACAACTTAAAGCTTACGCCCTCCTCCCTACCTTCTCACTTCTCTCTCTAAAATCAATAAATAAAATCTTAAAAAAAGAAAAAGGAATCTTCTTAGTAAAATATTATAAAGAATGTTAAGAAAATTTTATTTAAATTATCCAAAGTAACACACATTTTTAAATATCTTAAGCTCTTTCACTAACAAGATAAATAATAATGTATAATCATGCAATCTGTTTCTTAAACCAGACCCACAAAGAACTTATATTGGGTAATTCTTCTTATTCAGTTGACTCAACTTTCTTCCTATTTTTAGTTTATGAAGAGTCCAAAAGCTGCCATCTCCAAAATATTTTTTATACCCATCCTATGATTTGTTAACACAACTTAAATTCTCTTCCTTACTATCTCTACTATTCTCTCTTTTTGATGTAATGATATTATAATGACCATTACAAATTTTAAATATTTTAAGACCTACCATCTCAAGAATATGTGTAACAGAAAACTTATTGAAGTTTTAGGTAGAGCATTTATAAAATTGGTAAATAAATTAATAATTATTTATTTTGATTCTACAATGTGCTTATCTAAATGACTTCATATTTACAAAATTCATGTTATTAAAGTTCTGGACAATTAGATAGTTATTTTTTCCAATGCTACTAAACTTAAAGTTTGTGAATACATTTCTTTGTTTACAAATGAGAGTTTCAAATGTCTCTATAACAAAAATATGTATGCATATATATACGTACATAAGTATATATAGTTATATGTATATAAGGATGAACAAAAGTAAGTTTACAGTTATAACACAAATAAATAATACAATAATTAAATAATAATATCAGAATAGACTCTGTGTTTCACATACTCACAACTATAAGCCTACTTCTGCTTACCGTGTGTGTGTGTGTGGTATATGTTTGGGCCAGGTGTGAAGAAACCACTAGAATATTTCTATAACCTCGTTGCCATTTAAGTTTAAATGTTTCTGGTCTTATTGCAAAAATTTTTCTGAGAGTTCATTTTATATAAACATTTTTACATATAAAAATGTCCATTGTCTAAACATTTTCTGTGTAAGGAGAAATATTCTATGCCATTAGTCATAAGTCCACTCTGGTCTTTTAAAATATCCAGCAAACCTCAAATGGAAATTTATTGTATTTTCATTATGCCTTCTTCCATGTTCTTCTCTAGAGACATTGCTCCCTCCCCTATCCCTTACCCTTTTGTTCATTGAAGTAACAAAGGTCCAAATGGCATCTGCCATTTTATTACATGTTCCCATAGTCATGGCACATAACTCAAGCCTAGCCAATCGGTGTCATTTTTGGGGAAGAACATTTTTTCCTTTGTGACCATAAAGGAGCAAAGCTATTCCCAGCATCTTTGTCCCTGAAGGATAGCACAAAACTAACATTCAGAAAGAAGGCAAGATATGTGAAGGAGAAGAAACAGAGATACAGAGAAAATGAGACAGCGGACTGAGAAGAGGAAAAGACTGAACTAGAGAAAGAACCAGAAGGAGGGAGGGAGAAGTTGAGATTGTGTCAGTGTGATCGTCATGGCCACGTTTTTGTCTCTAGTTTCAGTCCAGGCTCCTGCCTTCCAAGGCTCAGCTTTTAAGCCTTTGTTTTTGTGAGGGAACTGCAGGAACCTCAGATACTTTGTTATTACCCTTCCAACAGGTCTCTGTTCTCCAAGTCTGGTGTCCTTGCAGACAAAAGACTCCTAATAATGAAAGAGTCACCCCAAAGTCTCTGTGGCCCAGCATTTGGATGGTCCATAATGTGAAGAACAAATGGGACTGAATATTACATGTTAGCCATTCATCCAATATTATGTTTATGTTATAAAAAAAGGAGGGGGAAAATTACCAGGCAGGCCTTATGATTATAGAAATTGCTATTTCAAAGAACAGTACCTGACACTATGACTAAATTGAGAATGATGAACTGGACCCAATCAGAGCAGGTGGTTCCATGGAACTTTCTTGGAGAAACTTAGACTGTGTGAGGGAGCTGCAGGAACCTCAGAATTTTCAGTTACTCAAGTTGTATTTCCCCTTCAACACCCTGGTATATTAGTTTCCTGTTGCTGCTGTAACAAATTATAAGAAACTCGGTGACTTAAATGACACAAATTTATTATCTTGGAGGCCTGGAGTTAAGAAGTCTAAGATAGGTCAGCAGAGCTTGTTCTTCCTGGAGGCTCTGGGGAGAATCCGTCTCCTTACTTTTTTCAGTTTCTAGAAGCACCCACATTTTTTGGCTCATGGCCTCATATCATTCCTACTTATCTCCTTCTCTGACTCTGACTCTCCTCTTATCTTCTTATAAGGACCCATATGCTTACATTGGGCCCACCCAATGTACAAGATCCTCTCCCATCTCACAACCCTAAACTAAATCACTTCTTCAAAGTCCCTTTTGCCATGTAAAGTAGCACATGCACAGGTTCTGGACTTTAGGATGTGGACATCTCTAGGAGGCCAATATCACCCTACCCTCTTTGGTATTGCCCTTGCACAAAGAAAGTACCACCAAACTATAACATTCCTACTACTCAGGAATCAGTGACTCTATATAATATTAGCTCAGACTTGTCTAGAGAGGCCACTAACCCTGAAATGGACATTATCCATCTCAATGGGAGATGCTCATGGGGCAGATTTTAGGACCTGGTGTGGACCAACCATTCTTTTTCTGTGGCTGTAGAGCAAATGGGCATTTGTTAGAAACCCACTAGACACTGAGTAGATGTCAGTCGTGATGCAAGGCCTTTTCTCCAGGCAGCAGGGACAGATCCAGCTCTAAGGACCAAAGTCCATAAGATAAGTCATGCTACTACCAACAAAGTGGCCAAGGCACTTATTAGAATAATAGACCCTTGAAATCTAGAAGCATGAGGCAGAGGCAGATTCTGTGTGGCTGATAACCAGTATTCCCACCAACTGACATCTGTGCAGCCAGTGCTCTGCAACCAGGACAAGTGAGCAGGTGCTATGAGTTGTGGCAGGCAGAATGCTATGGACGCTTCAGGAAAACCACCTGGACCACCACTGGCAAGGTAACCCAGAGATTAGCAATAGCAGGGATTCCTTACTACCCTTAGTGCCTTTGGATCTAGGGCCACCCGGTAGAAGTTGGAACCACTGAGGGTGTGTCCTGAGGGAGCTGGAATTATGAAGGAACTGAGGCAGGACATTTCACTGAGGCAGTGAGTGGGACAGGGGAGAAGGGATACCCTGGTCAACCCTCCTGCCTTCCAATCTCCCATCATAGCCTAACATTAGCCAAACCCAGCAAGAAGCTAGTTGCCATAGAAACCTGAAAAAACACAGCTTTCCAGAATGCTCTTCTTCTTCCACTTCTGCCCCTAAAACAGATAGCACAGGGGAAGGGCAATTCTGGGTTAAACAAAAAATGGCTGATTCCTCCCTTCCTTCCTCCCTTCCTTCCTCCCTTCCTTCCTTCCTTCCTTCCTTCCTTCCTTCCTTCCTTCCTTCCTTCCTTCCTTTTCTTCCCTCCTTCCCTCCCTCCTTCCTCCCTTCCTCCCTTCCTCCCTTCCTCCCTTCCTTCCTTCCTTCCTTCCTTTCCTTCTTTCTTTATTATTTTCTCTCTTTTCCTTAGACAGAGAGAGCAAGAGAAGCATCAACTTGTTTCACTTAGTTGTGCCATTGATTTCTTCTCACATGTGCCCTGACTGGGGCTTGAACCTGCGATCTCAGGGGTTGCACCAGAACCCTCACCACTCTGGGAAGAGGCTCTAGCCACTGTGTACTGGTCAGGGAAACAACTAATTTCTTACCTATATGTGCTCTATGATTCTCCGCAAAAAGTATGTGGCTGAAAAGGGAACTCCTTTATGCCCGAATATTGCCCAAAACTCATGTTCAAGGACTTGCTTTGAGAAATTCTTATCTTTAGCTACACTAACCCACAAAAGCAGAACTGATCTTGTGGAAATTGCTGAGTTGGCTGCAAGAGTCAGCGTTCTCCTAACAGAGACCACCTACTCTTCTTGGGGGAGGCAGTGAAGAAAATTCCAGGTGTAATGGGAAACAAGGATATTTTTGTGGCTTTTGCTCTGCTGCCCATAGGGTCATTCTAGGATTTGCTTTTTATTAATAATCCTTGCACCCAAGACCCTGAACTTTGAAACTAGAACTAGAAATTAAGCAGTTAAGAGAAATGGATACCCTTCAAGGGCTTCATTTGAAGGGAATCTATCTTTTATGGGCCCTTTACATTTGTTTTCAGCTGATATAAACCAAGGTATTTTGCCCAGACAGGTCTACCTACCATATACTCAGCAGTCTGGTGCAGGCCAGGCATTCTCAAGTGGTAGAGCAGTAATGTATGTAATAAAACAGCACACAAAGCCTGATGTTAGTCTGCATGCTTCTCTTACCATCAACGCTTAAAAGCACAAAAATAAAAAGTAATTACTAAAAGCTATCACAGCACAGTTTGCTGAGTCACTGAACTAAGAGTTCTCTTTATAATAGATGTGTTTATTTCTAGACAATTGTTGATTTTTAATGGAGATGTTACTATTAGAACCCAAGTGGGGTTTTTATTTTTTGCCCACTTATATATCCAAAGCTAGGCTATGTCAAATAGCAATTAGTTTTATGTCAGACACAAAGACACAGGAAGAAGGAAGGCTAAGTTTAAGGAAACTGAGCTTTATCAGGGTTTTTTAGTTAAAGAATTTGCATGCTAAAAAAAAAAAAAAAAGAATTTGCATGCTGAAGATAATGCAAAGACTTATAAACTTGAGACCAAGACATTTTTCATCTGCCTCATGCCAACCCCCAATCCCCCCTTAGAAAGTATGTGATCCGGGCAGGTCACTTATTGTTTCTGAGCTCCAATTCCTTTATCTGAAAAATGAGGATGAATATGTATGTCCTGTTATCACTGAGGTCATCACTGAGATACAAATGAGATCATGTCTGGGTAATACTTCTA
Organism: Rhynchonycteris naso; assembly: GCA_037038555.1. NCBI lineage: Eukaryota > Metazoa > Chordata > Mammalia > Chiroptera > Emballonuridae > Rhynchonycteris > Rhynchonycteris naso. Next base: position 271,090,288 of record CM072995.1, on the reverse strand, counting down.
TAATATTGACTATTTTTCTGTAGAAGAAAATGGCCAAAGAAATACTCATAGTTGCTCTGGAATTGTGCCAGAAAGACTTAACATGCTAATATACATAAAAAATGAAATCAGCCTGACCAGGCAGTGATGCAGAGGATAGAGTGTTAGACTGGGACACAGACGACCTAGGTTCAAAATCCTGAGGTTGCTGGCTTGAGCACGGGCTTATCTGGTTTGAGCAAGGCTCACCAGCTTGAGCTAAGATCACTGGCTTGAGCTAAGATCACTTGCTCTGCTGTAGCCCCTTGGTCAAGGCACACATAAGAACAACTAAGGTGTCACAACAAAGAACTGATGCTTCTCATCTCTCTCTCTCTTCCTGTCTGTCTGTCCCTCTCTCTGTCACTCTCTGTCTCTGTCACCAAAAAGAAAGAAGAAAGAAAGAAAAAGAAGAAAGAAAAGAAAGAAAGAAAGAAAGAAAGAAAGAAAGAAAGAGAAAGAAAGAAATCAGCCTTCTTCTACAAGTAACTCACGAAACCAATACTCCACTGGAAGTGAAGTCAAATTTGAAGAGCATCAGCATTGAGATAACTACCTGGAGGCCAAAGGTGTTTCCTCTTTCACAATGCTGTAAACAACATCCTCGTAATCTTGGAAATTATTCCAATATCTCATATCTTAAGACTGCAGGTATTTTCTTGTTTACCTGGATATTACCTCCCCCATATCCCTGCTTGTGAATTACTACTCTCTCCTGCCCAAGCCACATTCTTGGTGGTAACTGTCAATAGAATAGCTGTTCCTTCACATATGACACTCTGAACCCTCATAGTACCAGCATTTCATTAGACATAGCTACAACTATGTCTTTGTAACATAACAATGGATCACACACCATAAAGATGGAATCTTCTCAAAAGATCTGAATCATAGAATAACATCAGAGGCAGAACCCTAACATATTCCTCAAGTCTCCTTGTTTCTTTGCATATACTAACGTTCCACTAAACCATCTGAAAACTACTCTATATATTTCAGCTTTTCTTATCCTCCACAATAGTCATGAACATTTCCAGTGGTGCTCATCCTCCCGAAGAAAGCCACCTTATTTTTGGACACTTTTGTTTGTTTATAAAATTCATTCTTCTGTTTTGTTGCTTTTCTGGTAACTCCTATTTGCTGATTAGAACAAAACTAGATTGTGCTCTATTCCATGTAAGTGCTTGAGTCAGTACTCATATTCCTCTGCAGACTTCCTTTTTACAGACTAAACATCAATAATATTTTTCTTCAGGTTCTTAAAATGTGAGAATATGTGGTTCTAATCTCTTTCCTCAAATTGCTTTTCTTTGGGTTTTGCTGCAGTTGTCAATGTCAGAACTATAAATAGCACATTCCTATCTTGATTGTAACCATCAACTCTCTCAGCTTGAGCATTCGACTTCTGTTAGTATGGCCTATAATTGCATTTTATTTGAAGGAGACTCATGGAACTTAGTCATCTAGATCCCTGATATCATTATTGAAAGTGCTACTGCAGAGTAATAACTCTCATATTTTAAACATGTAAAAATGTTTTGATGGCAGCATATGGTCCTTTTCCTTTGCTGTTGTTCATGAAGTCAGCCACATGGTTCTGTTAGAATGATTTCCAAGTTGTCATTTATGGGATCTAATTTGTGGAATTTGGTAAATCGATGACTGTGTACTTGCTCACAATTTATTCTGTCAGTTACAGAGATGCCATCTTCTTAGCAATTTCCTATAGATCTTTATTGATATAAATTTTGTTGCAAATATTGTGATTATTTAAGATCCAAGTTATGTAATCATGACTATCCATTTATATCTGATATAAAAAATTTCTTACTATAGAAATTTTGAGGTTTGAAGAGGGCTGACTGTAAGCCTGAAAAGATAGGAAACTGGCTAAGTTGATTTGGTTATACTCCAATGGTCCTATGAGTTGGTAATTTCAAACCAGGGGTTTTATCTACTGTTAAATAGGTGAAATTTTAAACATCAAAAGACAAGTCTGAATTTTCAGTCTTCCCTAGGAATTTTCTCAATTCTGTGGGTGGGTTTCAGCCAGATACTTTGCCTTCCTTGAACATATTCCCAGGTGGTTTTCTAATATTTGTTCAACATTATTTTCCATTAGTATTCTGTTTTTAATTGTTGGTGACCATTTCAGTGTGTAGCTATTACATGGTGCAGAACCGATTTATCCACGTAATGTTTGAGGAGACCATGACCCGTCCATTTGCTGCGTGGTCAGCCCTGGTATTCATGGCAGGTTTTCTGAATATTTCTGACGAAGTCTTTAAGCACATGTAATTCTGAAAACACATTCCCATTCAGTGTGACTTATACAGGATGGCAAGCCCAACATGGCAAAAGGTTTCTAAAAAATTCCATAAACATTAAGCATATTTATGTCATAGCATTAAGTTTGGTCAATTTGAAACTTACTGTATTGTAGTATAAGAGGCATTTTGTTTGCTTGTGTTTACTTTCCGAGGAGTAAATGCGTTTTGGTTAACCACAATGGCAAACTTAGTCAAGACATTTATGTCAACAAATCCTACTGCTTAACAAAGTCACATTCTTAGTTTCTAGGACAGCAGACTGGATTCTAAGTAATAAGGTGTTTATAAGGCATGCAGTAAATCTGGGACTATAAACATGTCTACTTTGCTCTTAAACCTGCTGCTGTGCAGGAGGTACAATAAGCTCTCTTTTCATTTCTCTGGTGGCCAGTATGTTGGCTTGCCAGCCTTGATTGCTGTTGATTCTACTGTTCCCAAAGCCTCCTGCCAAGCTCTTGACCCAAGTCACGCTCCCTGGTGATGTCATAATGCTGCTAAGAATTTGCTCATTCACTGTACCTGCAGAAAAGCCTCAAGAGTCACATACCTTCCCTATTAGTCACACACTGGTTGGAGAATAACATACTGAAAAAAGTCAGACCGTTCCTTCCCCTGATTTCAAACGTATCACATTTTTAGATCTTTCATATGAGCTTATAGATATAGTAAGATGATGATTACCTATATAGAATTTTTTATTTCATTTTAGAGAGAAGAGAATGAGAAAGAGAAGGGGCGGGGGAATAACAGAAAGTATCAACTCATAGCAGTTGCTTCTCATATGTGCCTTGACCAGGCAAGCCCAGGGTTTCAAACCAGTGACCTCAGTATTCCAAGTCAGTGCTTTATCCACTGCGCCACCACAGGTCAGACTATAGAAATTATTTTTAATATGACTTTTACTCATGAGGGAACACTACTAATTTTGTTGTTTTGACAAAATAAAAAAGATCTTTTTCTGCATTCATGAGAAAAATTTATTTCGGTTCAACACATTTTATTAAACACAGTTCCTGATATGTGAGATTATCATCATGGTTACTGATAACCAAGTATCTGGAGGAAAAGAGGAGAAACTGGCAGTTGGGTTGGGCATTTAAATTACATGATGTCAAGTAAACCTATCTGAAAAAATTTGATCAATTTCAGATTCTTCACTTTTCACCCAAATATTGAGTATTGATGTCAATATACCTTGCATCTTGCTTTACTTTACATTTTGATTCTCTCAAAGTGCTCATAAAATAGTATTCAGGGAGCCTGTTAGGCCAAATATAAAAACAAACAGAACAGATAATAAAACCTCAATGAAAAAATTTTAAAATCCACTGGTTTTGAGCTCAGTCCAAAACAAACAGCTCATGTATTTGTACACTTTTTGTTTCTCAGATGAACATCACCAGGACAACACTGGTATTATAACCAGCATGAACAATACCCCAAATACAAATGACTAAAAACCACAAGTTAACTTCTCAGGGACTATGATAGACTTGCAGTTTATCCACTGTCTTTTGATATGTCAGAATGTTTTCTTATGATACTTTATATTTAATAAAAGAGTTTTTGGTAGGATTCTTTCAGCCTTCAAGAAGAAACTCCACCAGCAACTAAAATCTTTAGTTAAAAATGTAGAGACTATTCTTAGACAGTTCTTTGAGTTGTTTTGTCCACAGTTATACCTAAATATTTGATATTCAATTTAACAACAGAAATTAGGCCAAAAAATTTTTTCTTAAGTAAGTTGGCAAACTTTGGTCATACAGAGACATTTTGCAAAAGAAAAAAGTTCTTGTGGATCCCTTAATATTAAAATATCTTTATTATCACCTTAATTAAATTTGTTGATTTTATACAATAAAACCTCAATAAATATTAAAGAAAAACAAAATCATTAACCATAAAATTCTATATTAATTTAATGTGACAGAAATAGACTGATAGATGCAGAAAAAAACTGATGGTTACCAGAGGAGACAGTGGTGGAAATCAGTAAAAAAGTTAAAGGAATTCAGAAGCACAAATTGGTGGTTACAAAATAGTCACAGGGATGTAAAGTTCAGCATAGGGAGTAGAGTAAAAAACTATAATAACTATAGATGGTGTCCAGTGAGTATTTAAATTATTAGGGGGATCGCTTTGTAAATTATATAATTGTCTAACCACTATGTATACACCTGAAACTGATATAAAATAATATTGAATGTCAACTGTAATTGAAAATAAAATATTTTTAAAATGATATTAAGACATAGAGAGATATATGGCACACACAGAGAGAGAAAAACCATGTGAGGATACAACAAGAAGACAGCCATCTGAAAGCCAAAGAGAGAGGCCTCCGAAGAAACCAAATATGTGACACTTTGATTTTGGGTTTCTAGCCTCCAAACCTATAAGAAAATAAATTTCTGTTGTTTAAGCCAATATAGTAGGTAGATAGATAGATAGATGACAGACTTATTATACAAGGTTACTTTAGTGATACAAAATTAATACTTGTACTATGAATATGATAAGTATTTTAATATCACTAGACTATAAGCTTTATTAGAACAGACCCATGTCTGGTTTTCCTCTCCATTGTGAAATCTTAGGATATATTTGAGAAAATGATTTAATTGTCCTTATTAATATGAGTAAGTTTTAAAATATTGAATAGACCAAAGATGTACAATACCTATACACTGAAAACTATAAAACATCATTGAGAGAAGGTAAGAGGAGCTAAGTGAAAAAAATATACCATGTTCATGGATGGGAAGATTTAATATGTAAAGATGTCAATTTATCCCCAAACTCATCTATCAACTTAATCTAATCTACTCAAAATCCCAACAGGTAACTTTTGTGCAGAAATTGATCAGATAATTCTAAAATTCATATGTAAATGCAAAGGCTTACAAAGAGACAAGGAAGTATTTAAAGAATAAAACTAAAAACTGAAAGTATTACTACCATATATTAAGACTTACTATAAACCATACTAATTGGGAAAATGTGGTATTGAAGAAAATATAAGCAATCTGAAAATACTGAGTCCATGAACAAAGTAGCATATGTGCATTCACCTGATTTGTTACAAATATGACATTATAGTGAAGTGCAAAAGTTGTGATCTTTTCAATAAGAAATGCAGGGTCAATTATATATCCATAGGAAAAAATGTTTCTTTACTTCTACTTGACACCATATACAAAAATCAATTCCAGATTGATTACAGATATAAATGTGAAAGGTAAAATAAATTGAGTCTTTAAAGTAAAAATGAAGAGAACATCTTGGTTACCTTGGAATAGTAAAAGATTGTTTTAACAAGATACTAAAAGTGCTCGCCATTAAAAATAATTATAATAAAGTAAAAACATAATTGCTTCTGCTTCTGGAATAGATTGAGTAACAGGACCAGTTTTACCCTTTCATCTTAAATAATAACGATCATCCTCAGGTCACTAAGAATCACAGTACAAAGGGCAATGATCCCTGAGAGAATGGAGAACAAATGAGATTAGCCTCACTTACACACTTGAGAGAGTTTATAGCCTGCATTGCAAGGCATGAAAGCAAGTAGAGCCCAGCAGCTTCCCTGACTTGAGAAGGCAGAACAGGGAGACCAAGGTTGCTGGAGTTCACAGGATAGAGTGCTGAACAAGAGAGAGCTGCACAAGGAAATAATTTTGAAGATAAGTACTTTACCAATTACTAATTGGTGTTTGTATATGCAGAAACCACATGAGACCAGGAAAAGAATGATGAGAGAATATTAGAAGGAACAGTGCCCAGCACTTATCAATGTAAGAATAGTGCACGTTTGTACTAGCCAGACTGGTAAACCCAATCATCTACAGGGCATCAAAAATAACTCAAAATGGCACAGCTTCAATAAAAAGAATAAAATTTAAAATTAACCCTCTACTAAATGCTCTTCTGATTCCACTTAATAACTAAAAGCAAACTCAAAAGAATCAAATTGTTTCCAAGTAATTTAACTGCTAAATTTAAAAATATTCATTGGAATACTGAAATATCCAAAGCCCAAGAAGGTTAAATCCCAATGAAAATTTAATTGGCATCTAATTAAAGATTACTAAGCATAAAGAAAAGCAGGAAAATTCATCCCAGAATAAAGATATAAATCAACCAATGAAACCAATTCAGACTGACCCAAATATTAGAATTAGCAGAAATGGCATTACAAAGTTATTACTATAATTATATTCCAGATGTTCAAAAATTAACTAGAGACAGGAAGATTTTTTTAAAAATCAAACTTATAGAGGTGAAAATAACAATATTTTATATGAGAACTACACTTTTTAAAATATGGTATCAGACTATACATTTTAGTAAAAAAGATTAGGGAACTTGAAGAGAAAGTGATAGAAATAAATTAACAAAGAAATTTTCTAAAGTAATTTTAAAAAATCACTGGGACATGGGAAAAGTTTAAGTAGCCTAATACATGTATACTTGGAGTCTCCAGAGAAAGATGAATGAGGCACAAAATATAATTGGAAAACTAATGTCCAAAAATGTTTCAAATGTAATGAAAAACTATAAACCTAGAGGTCAAAGATTCTCCATAAACCCTAAACACAAGAAATATGAAGAAAGTTATACCAAAGTATATCATAATCAAATTGCTTAAAGCCCAAATATTGATTTTAAAAAATTCTAAAAACAATCAGAGAATAAAAAAATCATGTTATATCTGTATATAAACACAGATAAAGATGACAAAAGATTTCTCATTAGAAACAATGTGAAAGGACAGTTGAGCTATATCTTTAAACTACTAAAAGAAAGAATACTGTCAAGCTAAAAATCTATACCCAGCAAAAATATCTTTTAGATAAATATTTGTTGGTAATAGATCTTCATATAATATAAAAATACTACTAGACAGAAATCTAGGATATATACAAGTGAATAAAGAAAATCAAAAGGTAAATTAGATGGTATTTGAATTTAATGAAAATAAAAAACACAATCAAGGAATATATTAAAGCATCTGTTTAGAGGAAGGAGAATTTATAGCACTAGATGCCTGTAGTAGAAAATAAGAAACATATCAAATCAATAACCTCAACTTCTACCTTAAGAAATTAAAAGAATTAGCACACTACAGCTAAACAGAAGGAAAGAAATAATAAAGATTATTCTAGTAATAAATAGAAAGGAATAGAGGCTATCAATGAAAGTAAAAACTGGTTCTTTGAGTAAACCCCATAGACTTGATAAAACTCTAGCCAGACTGATCAGGAAAAAGGAGAAAAGACATAACTTGCAAATTTGAATAATTAATGATATCACCATGAATTCAAACTCTACAAACATTAAAAAGATGAGGAAATGTTATGAACAACTTTAAGTCAATAAATTTTACAACATAGATGAAATAGGCAAATTACTTGAAAGTACAGACTAACAAAGCTCAGTCAAGAAAGCGTAGATAACTCTAATAGCCCTATCTTGTAAGGAAACTGTATTTGTAGTTAAACTTTCCCATAAGAAAAATCCAAACCCCAGTGACTCACTGGAGAATTCTATTAAACATTTATGGAAGAAATACCAGTTCTACACAGACTCTTACAAAAACATTCAAAAAATGGAATATTTTCCAAATCATTCTATGAAGCCATCGGTGCCCTGACACCAAAACCAATAAAACTTCAGACCAATACCTCTCATAAAAATAGACACAAACCAAAAATTAGATAGCAGTAATGTTCAATATTAATTCCCTGATTTTTATCACTGTATTGTTTTATGTAGAGAGAACACCTTTTTTTTTTTTTTTTTTTTAGGAAATACATACTCAAGAATTCTGGGGTAAATAAAATAGACACAAAAATTGTTAACAAATTTTTAGCAAATTAAATTATGTTCAAATGAGGGCTATATTAAGAGTACAGAGTTAGTTAACATTTGAACATCAATGAATGTAATTCAACATAATGAAAAACTAAAAAAGAGAAAAAGAAAGCCTTCATCTGAATAGATGCATAAAAAGCATTTAAAAATCAAACCTCTATTTCTTATTAAAAAAAGAAAACTCTTAGTAAACTATGAATAGAAGGAAATTTCTTCAATGTAATAAGAGCATCTATAGAAAAGCTATTGCTAGGATAAAACTTTAATGATGAAAGACTTTTTTCAATAAGACCAGAAACAAAGACATAGATATCCACTCTCATCCATCTCTATTCAGTATTATACTGGAGGATATGACCAGTGAATAACGGAGAAAAAGTCATCTTTATTGAATGGAAAAAATAAAATTGTCTTTATTCACAGGTAATGATCATCTATGTAGAAAAGTCAGTGAACTCCACAGAAAAAAATCTACTAGAACTATTCATTTAATAAGATCTCACTATGCATAACCAATATAAAAACTTCAATCATAGCTCTATATACTAACAATATAAATACTATGTACAACAGCATAAAATATGAGTTTTTATATATAAATCTGGCCAATATTATGGAAGACCTGTATGCAGAAAACTGTAAAACATTTCTCAGAGAAATATAAGAAAACCTAAATAAAAAACACAAATATACCATGTTCATGAATCAAAATATTAAGATACCAGTTAAGATATTGTTAAGATATCAGTGCTCCCAAATTAATCTACACAATCAGTGCAGCCCCCATCAAAATTTCAGCAGATTTTGTGTAAAGGTTGATAAACTGATTTATATAAATAATTTATATAGAAATGCAAAGAATCTACAGTAGTCAAAACAACTTTGAAAAAGAAGAAAGGTTTAACACTACCTGATTTTAAGACTTAAACTAAAGCTACAGTGTTGCATTATGGCATCAAGACAGATAAATTGATCTAGACCAGTGTTCAGCAAACCCAGCTCATGAGCCACATACGGCCCTTTGGCCCCTTGAGTGTGGCTCTTCCACAAAATACCATGTACAGGTGCAAAGGCCAGCTTAGGAGGACCCTAATTAAGTTAATAACAATGTACCTACCTATATAGTTTAAGTTTAAAAAGTTTGGCTCTCAAAAAAATTTCAATCGTTGTACTGTTAATATTTGGCTCTGTTGACTAATGAGTTTGCCGACCACTGGGCTAGACCAATCAAGCAAAACAGAAAGATTAAAAATAGACCACACACTTGGAAAACTGTTTCTTGACAAAGCTAAAAAGAAAATTTAATGGAGATAGTATAGTTTTTTAGTCTTTTCAACAAACAAAAACAGCTCAAAATAGATCATAGACCTAATGTAAAACCTAGAACTATAAAACTTCTAGATGAAAAGACAGGAGAAAAAATTTTAACCTGGAGTTAGGCAAAGATTTCTTAGATACAACCAGAGAGTAATCACTTATTAAGTAGTTATCCAAGTGTTCTATAAAGATTATCACTGAAAAGCCATTAAACATTTTCTCATAACAAACTGGAGTGAAACCCCATGGACCCCAGTTTGAGAAATACTTTTCTAAGCAGTGTGTAATCCTAAACAAAAGGTCTTTTTCTGTGGCCAAATAAACTGGACAGATGAGAAGACTGACAATCTGGACCCCAATATTCGTTCTGTTGGATGCAAAGAAGGGATAGGTGACTTCAGTTTGCATCAATAAAACCATTTCATTATGGCCATAGCACTTCACCTTTTTCTGCTGCGATATAGTCAGAAGCTTTCTTTCATAGACCACAACCTTTACCCTCCATCCCCACACAGTAAAGAATTCTTTCCAAACTTCAGCCATTATGTTGTCTGCTAATACAGGTTCTATTTATGGAAATTAAAACCAACAAAGGCAAAATCTAAACAGCAAATATAAAACCCTACTCATTAAAAACACCTCAGATGAACCTTTTGCATCATTATGGACTTAAGGTAGCCCTTTCAGTTGCCAGCTATTTTTAAGTCAAATATTTAAGGTCTCTGACAATAAGCACTGCAGTGGAGCTCTGTTTGCTTCTCCCTGATTGTGGCCTTGGTTTAGTGTTGTGGCCTCACGGCATGAGTCTCTTATGGAATGTTCTTTGGGTCAATACAACCTTTGATTTTCACCAACAAGGTATGTTGTAAAGAATCCTCATCCTAAATACTGCTAAAACAGGCTCCCTATCATTGAGGGAAATATTTTTATTTTAGCATTCATTCTGGATAACTTTGCACTGCACTTTCTCCATAAGAATGACTGGAGAATATGCAGAAACACAATGAGACCAGGTTACTAGCTGCATATTTTAGATGGTCACTCATGGCTCTGCAAGAAGAGTATAGATGGGGGAGCTCTCCACCTTCAAGTTTGCACCATTACCCTATACCAGTGGTTCTTAACCTGGGTTCTATCGAACCCTAGGGGTTCGATGAGTCAGTCTCAGGAGTTGGGAGAAGCCTCTGCCACAGAGGCCAGCATAAAGTAATACCGTAATTTGTTGTGAGTTCATGCACTTTGTTGGTTTTGTTCTTTGAGCAAGGTGATGTTCATGCACGGCTCATTTTGTGCACCAGTAAAAAAACATATACCTATGTCTTGAATTTAGAAAAAAAATTATATTTTATTTATCACTAAAGAAGGGTTCGGTGAATGCGCATATGAAACTGGTGGGTTCGGTACTTCAAAAAAGGTTAAGAACCACTGGGCTACATTTACCCTGCTCGCAGAAAGTTTCTGTTCCTTTCAGCAGACACTACTGTCTTACTCAACATTTTTAACTTAATTTGTTTGATAGAAATCTAAGTATGCCTTTTTAACTGAAGCATACCAATCATATCTCCATTTCTTCTAAATGTGGTTAAATAGCTACTGTTTGCACTGTTTTGCAAATTTGTTCTAAGAGGTTATTAAGATATTTGCCTCCACCTTAAATGCCTCCAGACTGCCTTTGTTTTTTTCTCTTCCCTTCATGCCAATGTTATTTGTCACTATGGGTTGCTCAAATTGTTTTTGACTTGTAAAAGCCCTCTCTTTGTGTCCTCTAACTTGTTACCTCCAATGTACTCTTGGGCTGCAAAACAGATTACTCACCTTATTAAAATTCTGTATAAAATAAAAAGTAAACCTGACTGCATGTCATAGGGTCTCTCCAGTGGAGTTGATGACCTGAGTTTGTGAGGCTGGAAGCTTCTTTAGTAGCTCAGAGGTCTTTACCCTTCTTTCCAGATACTTGTTAGCAATAGCTAGAGATGAAGATGACTGACAGTGAGTCACTAGCGTAAGAGAAATACTAAGAAACAGAATTTGGAAATATCCCAGCCCTAGGGCTGGTTACACAATAGCATCATAGGCCTTTATGAAGGTCCAAATAGACTCGCTTTCCATCTCCTCTCAGCAGATGCTTATGAAGTATGAGTTGGAAGCCACCCTAAAAGCCCTGTAGGATTGCCCAGTCCTCCAAACCCAACAGAATAGACAGAGATCTCATCCTTCTCAAGTGTTATATTGCCAAGAATGCCTGTTGCATTGCAAATATTCCTGGAAGTAATATCACAGCTAATCAAATATTTCATAATATCTGACCATGAAATAGTTCCTCCAATTAGGAACCATACGGACACCTGACAGGACACAAGGCTGGTGAATTCTGATAAGGAGGGGAATGGTGCTTTACAGCCAGCATGAGGGTCCTGGTGCCTGGAAATGGAATGATAGAGAAGAAAAAGAAAAACCCAACAAGAAAAAAGGCAAAGAAACCATGTGCAACTTCACATCCCTCATGATTTTGCTGGAGACAGCTCTTCAAAAATGTATATGCCATCTTTATAAATCTTATTAGTAAGAAAAACTTCTTCCTTCTCAACATTTTCCTGAGTCATTACACGTTTTTAAAACTCATCCAGATGTAATTTCAATCAAAAATATTTCCCAATAAATTCAATAAAATAATAATGAAAAAGAAATTACTTCAAAATATAGATTCCCGAGTACCTTATTGAAAGGCTACTGCTGCAGCAAAGGAGTTCTTCATATTACAGACGTAGTGTACAAGCATGCCTCGGAGACACTGTGGGTTTGGTTCCAAAAACTATAAGAAAGTGAATATCACAATAAAGTGAGTCACACAGGCCTGACCTGTGGTGGTACAGTAGATAAAGCGTCAACCTGGAACCCTGAGGTTGCCAGTTCAAAACCCTGGGCTTGGCTGGTCAAGGCACATATGGGAGTTGATGCTTCCTGCTCCTTCCCCTGCCCTTCCCTTTCTTTCTCTTCTCTCTCTCCCCCCTCTCTAAAATGAATCAATAAAATCTTTTTAAAAAAAAGACAAACAAAAAAAAAACTTAAAAGATAAAGTGAGTCACACAAATATTTTGGTTTTCTAGTGCGTAAAAGATATGTTTACATTATACAGTAGTTTATTAAGTATGAAATAGCATTGCATCTAAATATGTACATGCTTTAATTTAAAAATACTTATTGCTAAAAGAAAATAATAATAATAACAATAGTAATAACCATCATCTGAGCCTTCAGAGAGCCATGATCTTTTTGCTGATATACGGTCTTTTATATACATATATATATATATATATATATATATATATATATATATATATATATATATATATTTTATTATTAATTCTAATGGGGTGACATCAATAAATCAGGGTACATATGTACAATGAAAACATCTCCAGGTTATCTTATCATTCAATTGTGTTGCATACCCATAACCAAAAGTCAAATTGTCCTCTGTCACCTTCAATCTGGTTTTCCCTGCGTCCCTCCCCTCCTCCTGATCCCACTCTTCCCTCCCTCCCCCCATCCCATAACTACCACTCTATTGTCCATGTCTCATACCCTCACTTTCATGTCCCACCTATATATGTAATCGTGCTGTTCTCAGTTTTTCTTTTTTTCTGATTTACTTATTTCACTCCGTATAATGTTATCAAGGTACATCCATTTTGTTATAAATGATCCGATGTCATCGTTTCTTATGGCTGAGTAGTATTCCATAGTATATATGTACCATAGCTTTTTAATCCACTCGTCTTCTGACGGACACTTGGGCTGTTTGCAGATCTTCCCTATTGTGAACAATGCTGCCCCGAACATGGGGGCGCATTTCTTCTTTTCGAACAGTGCTATGGTGTTCTTAGGGTATATTCCTAAAAGTGGGATAGCTGGGTCAAAAGGCAGTTCGATTTTTAATTTTCTGAGGAATCTCCAAACTGTTTTCCACAGTGGCTGCACCAGTCTGCATTCCCATCAGCAGTGCAGAAGGGTTCCCTTTTCTCCACATCCTCGCCAGCACTTATTCTGTGTTGTTTTGCTGATAAGTGCCATTCTGACTGGTGTGAGGTGATATCTCATTGTGGTTTTAATTTGCATTTCTCTAATGATTAGTGATGTGGAGCATTTTTTCATATGCCTATTGGCCCTCTGTATGTCCTCTTTGGTGAAATTTCTATTAATTTCTTTTGCCCATTTTTGGATTGGGTTGTTTGTCTTCCTGGTGTTGAGTTTTATAAGTTCTTTATAAATTTTAGTTATTAACCCCTTATCAGATGTGCTGTCGAATATGTTCTCCCATTGTGTGGTTTGTCTTTTTATTCTGTTCCTATTGTCTTTAGCTGTGCAAAAACTTTTTAGTTTGATATAGTCCCATTTGTTTATCTTGCCTTTTATTTCAGTTGCCCATGAAGATAAATCGGCAAATATACCGCTGCTACAGATGTCGGAGAGCTTGCTGCCTATGTTTTCTTCTAAGATGCTTATGGTTTCACGGCTTACATTTAAGTCTTTTATCCATTTTGAGTTTGTTTTTGTGAATGGTGTAAGTTGATGGTCTAGTTTCATTTTTTTGCAGGTAGATGTCCAATTTTCCCAACACCATTTGTTAAAGAGGCTGTCTTTACTCCATTGTATGTTCTTTCCTCCTTTGTCAAATATCAGTTGTCCATAAAGCTGTGGGTTTATTTCTGGGTCCTCTGTTCTGTTCCATTGATCTATGTGCCTGTTCTTATGCCAGTACCAGGCTGTCTTGAGTATAATGGCCTTGTAGTAAACCTTGATATCAGGAAGAGTGATACCTCCTGCTTTATTTTTTCTTTTAAGATTGCTGAGGCTATTCGTGTTCTTTTTTGGTTCCATGTAAATTTTTGGAATATGTGTTCTATATCTTTGAAGTATGTCATTGGTATTTTAATTGGTATTGCATTGAATTTATAAATTGCTTTGGGTAATATAGACATTTTAATGATGTTTATTCTTCCTAGCCATGAGCACGGTATGTGCTTCCACTTGTTTGTATCTTCCTTGATTTCTTTTATCAATGTTCTATAATTTTCCGAGTACAAGTTCTTAACCTCCTTGGTTAAATTTACTCCTAGGTACTTTATTTTTTTGGCTGCAATAGTGAAGGGGATTGTTTCCTTAATTTCTTTTGCTGATATTTCATTGTTGGTGTATAGAAATGCCTCTGATTTCTGAGTATTAATTTTATATCCTGCCACCTTGCTGAAATCATTTATAAGGTCCAGTAGTTTTTTGACTGAGACTTTAGGGTTTTCAATATACAATATCATATCATCTGCAAATAATGACAGTTTTACTTCTTCTTTTCCAAATTGTATGCCTTTCATTTCTTCTTCTTGTATGATTGCTGTAGCTAGGACTTCCAGAACTATGTTGAATAAGAGTGGTGAAAGTGGGCAACCCTGCCTGGTTCCTGATCTTAAGGGGATTGCTTTTAATCTTTGTCCATTTAGTATGATGTTTGCTGTCGGTTTATCGTAGATTGCCTTTATCATGTTAAGGAATGATCCCTGTATTCCCACTTTACTGAGAGTTTTGAGCATGAATGGGTGCTGGATTTTATCAAATGCCTTTTCTGCATCTATTGAAATTATCATGTGATTTTTGTCCTTCCTTTTGTTTATGTGGTGAATCACATTGATTGATTTGCGAATATTGAACCAGCCTTGCCTCTCCAGAATAAATCTCACTTGATCGTGGTGTATGATTTTTTTCATATATTGCTGGATCCGGTTGGCTAATATTTTGTTGAGAATTTTAGCGTCTAAATTCATCAGGGATATAGGCCTATAATTTTCTTTCTTTGTGTTGTCTTTGCCCGGTTTTGGGATCAGAATTATGCTCGCCTCATAAAAGGAGTTTGGAAGTCTTCCTTCCTCTTGAATTTTTTGAAATAGCTTGAGGAGAATAGGAGTTAGTTCTTCTTTGAATTTTTGATAGAATTCACTTGTGAAGCCATCAGGCCCAGGACTTTTCTTTTTTGGGAGTTTTTTGATAACTGTTTCGATCTCATTTGCGGTAATTGGTCTGTTTAGGTGTTCTGATTCTTCCAGATTGATTTTTGGAAGGTTATATGATTCAAGAAATTTGTCCATTTCACCAAGATTGTCTAATTTTTTGGCATAGAGTTCTTCATAGTATTTTCTTACAATGCTTTGTATTTCTGTTGTGTCAGCTGTTATTTCTCCACTGTCTTTTCTAATTTTATTTATTTGAGTCCTCTCTCTTTTTTTCTTGGTGAGTCTAGTTAAAGGTTCATCAATCTTGTTTACCTTTTCAAAGAACCAGCTTCTGGTTTCATTGATCCTCTGTATTGTTTCCTTCGCCTCTATGTCATTTATTTCTGCTCTGACCTTTATTATTTCCTTCCTTCTTCTTGTCTGGGGTTTTATTTGTTGTTGTTTTTCTAGTTCTTTTAGATGCAGGGTCAGGTTGCTTATTTGAGCTTTTTCTAGCTTCTTATGATATGCCTGTAGTGCAATAAACTTCCCTCTCAGAACTGCTTTTGCTGTGTCCCATAAATTTTGAGTTGATGTATGCTCATTATCATTTGTTTCTAGAAACTTTTTTATTTCTTCTTTGATCTCATTGTTAATCCATTCATTATTTAATAACATGCTATTTAGTTTCCAAGTGTTTGAGTAGTTTTCAGTTTTTCTTTTGTGGTTAATTTCTAGTTTCATGGCATTGTGATCAGAGAAAATGCTTGATATGATTTCAATCTTCTTAAATTTATTGAGACCATTTTTGTGTCCTAACATGTGGTCTATCCTAGAAAACGTACCATGAGCGCTTGAGAAGAATGTATATTCTACTGCTTTAGGGTGAAAAGTTCTGAAGATATCTATTAAATCAAGTTGATCTAGTGTCTCCTTTAAGTCTGCTGTTTCTTTATTAATTTTCTTTCTTGAGGATCTATCCAGTGTTGTTAGAGGGGTATTGAAATCCCCTACTATGATAGTATTGCTGTTAATCTCGCCCTTTATATCCATCAAAGTCTGCTTTATGTATGTCGGGTCTCCTATATTTGGTGCATAGATATTTACAATAGTTATATCTTCCTGTTGAATTGTTCCCTTTATCATTATGTAGTGCCCTCCTTTATCTCTTACTACAGCCTTTGTTTTAAAGTCCATTTTGTCTGATATAAGTATTGCTAACCCTGCTTTTTGTTCATTTCCATTTGCATGAAATATTTTTTTCCATCCTTTTACCTTCAGTCTATGAGCATCTTTTGTTTTAAGGTGTGTCTCTTGTAGACAGCATATGTATGGGTCCTGTTTCTTTATCCATGCAGCTACCCTATGTCTTTTGATTGGATCATTTAATCCATTTACATTTAAGGTTATTATTGATATGTAGTTGTTTATTGCCATTTTATTCTTTAAAGCTGTATTCTTCTTTTGCTCTATTCATTCCTCCCTTTAAACTGTTCACAAGAGGCCCCTTAGTATCTCTTGCAGAATTGGTTTTGTTTTTATGAATTCCTTGAGGCTTTCTTTTTCTGGGAAGCTCTTTATTTCTTCTTCAATTTTAAATGTTAGCCTTGCTGGATAAAGTAGTCTTGGTTATAGGTTCTTGTTCTGCATTACTTTGATTATTTCTTTCCATTCCCTTCTGGCCTCGAGTGTTTCTGTTGAGAAGTCCGATGTCATCCTTATGGGGGCTCCTTTGTAGGTGATAGCCTTTTTTTCTCTAGCAGCTTTTAAAATTTTTTCTTTATCTATTAGCTTTGGTATTTTAACTATGATGTGTCTTGGTGTAGATTTTTTTGGGTTTCTCCTTAATGGAGTTCTGTGTGTTTCTTGAATGTGTGGAGTGTTTCCCAGCCTTAATTTAGGAAAGTTTTCTGCTATGATTTGATTGAACAAAGTTTCCATTTCCTGTCCTCTCTCCTCTTCTTCAGGCACCCCTATGATGCGAATGTTGTTTCTCTTCATGTTGTCACAAAGCTCCCTTAGAGTTTCCTCACATTTTTTAAGTCTCTTTTCCTTTTTCTTCTCTGCTTCTGTGCCTTTGTTTATTGTGTCCTCTAACTCGCTTATTCGATCCTCAGCGTCATCCATCCTGCTTTTAATTCCTTCCATTGTGGTCTTCAGTTCTGATACTGTATTTGTCATTTCTGTCTGATTCTTTTTTATTATTTCAATTTCATTTTTTATACTTGTTATCTCTTTATTTAGGTGTTCATAATGACTATCCATTGTTGCTCTAATTTCTTTGAACATCCTAACTATCATTATTCTAAATTCTGCTTCTGGTAATTTGGTTATATCTGGTTCATTCAGGTCCTTTTCTGGGGATTTCTCTTGATTCATTTGGTTTGCATTCCTCTGCCTGCCCATTTTTTCTGTGTATAAGCAAGTTGTGGCCACTGGAGTCCAGTAGGTGTTGCCTTTGTGTTCTCTAGGTGTGGTCTATCTGCAGGCCCACCACCCCCTCTGCCGGTGCCTAGGGTGGTTGGGTATGAGCATTGCCAGCGCCGGCCCACTGTGGCTTTTGCTATGATTTCTGCCTCTCCTCCGTGGGAGGGGCAGTGACTGAAGCCACAAGATTAGCACCAAGGGTAGAGGTGAGCACCTATCCTCAGCTGCGGACCCAGCCTATTTCCGGACTTCCGCCCAGAACCAGCAGTCGGAGCCTGCTCGCTACAGTTCTGCGGGTTAGGCGGGGCTTTTGACGTGCTCTCAGCTGTAAGCTTTTGCCGGTCCGGAGCTTTAGCCCCGCCCTCGAGGCCAGGGCCCTTCTGCGCAGGGTCGGAAACCAAGGTTTATTGGGGCGGGCGTGTTTGCTGGCTTCCGCTGAGCTGCGTACTTCCGCTCGTCCCGGACTCTACCCCGCCCCCGCAATCGGAGCCCGCTCGTGCAAGTATGTATGCTATCCGCGGTTTCTCTGGCCGGATGGGGATAGTAGCGTGGGCTCAGCTGCGAGCCTCCACTTGTCTCGGGGTCCACCCCGTTCCCGCGCTCGGAGCCCGCTCGCGCACGTATACTGGCCAACCGCGGTTTTTCCGGCCGGGGGTGGGGTGGGCGGGTGGGGGACTGGTAGCGTCAGCTCAGCCACAGCCCCTGCCCGTCCCTGGTTCTAGCCCGGTCCCCGCTGTCAGGGCCGGCTTGCGCAGGGCCTGCCCGTTCCTGGCCTCCCGCTTTGTCCCCGTAAGTGGGATTAAAGGCGAGCCCTCTGACCCTCTGGGCTAGACCGATCTCCCACCGGCTTGGCCTCTGCCCACGCTGACAGAACCGCCTTTCAGCGTCCTGCCGCCCCAAAACCCCAAGCAGCCCTCAGCAGAGTAGGAAGGGACCTAATACTCCACACTGTAAGCCTGGGAGCTCCCTCACTTGTTTCACAGCTCAAAACTGTCCAAACGCCTCTTCTAGGCTCTAGGACTGGAGGCTGGGGCTTGGTTCCTGGGACCCAGGTCCCTCCCTCTCCGCCAAACTCTCCTCCTACCCCGCGGGTCTCTCCGGGCTGCCGTTTGCTCCGGGGAGCTGGGCAGCCCTCTTCGCGTTTTCGCTATTCCTACCAGTCTCAATGTGGCTTCTTCTGTGTTCCTTGGTTGAAGAGTCCACTTAGTTTTGTTCAAAGTTGGTTTATTCAGGTGGTGGTTCTTAAAATTGAGTTGTAATCCACTTTGGTTCTGGGAGTTGGAAGTTGGTACGTCCGCCTACTCCGTCGCCATCTTGCTCCCCCTGATATAGGGTCTTGCCTTGATGTTGATGGCTGCTGACTGATTGAGGTGATGGTTGGTTACAGTTGGGATGCCTATGGAAATTTCTTGAAATAAGAATAAGGTTTGCCACATTGATTGACTTTTCCTTTCATGAACAATTTTTCTGTAACATGTGATGCTGTTTGATTGCATTGTACCCATGAACTTCTTTCAAAACTGGAGTCAAGCCCCTCAAACCCTGACACAGTTTTATCAACTGACTTTTTGTACTATTCTAAATCCTTTGTTATCATTTCAACAATCTACTGAGCATTTTTACCAGGAACAATTCTATCTAAAGAAATCACCTACTTTGCTCATCCATAAGAAGCAACTTTTCATTTGTTAAGTTTTATCACGAGACTGCAGCAAGTCAGTTGCTCCTTCAGGCTCCACTTCTAATTTTACATTTCTTGTGATTTTTACCACATCTGCAGTTACTTTCTCCACCAAAGTCTTGAACCCCTCAAAGTCATCCATGAGATTTGGAATCAACATTTTCCAAATTCCTGTAAATGTTAATATTTTAATCTCCTTCCATGAATCACACATATTCTTAATGGCATCTAGAACGGTGAATTCTTTCCAGGTTTTCAAATTTACTTTGCCTAGATTAGTCAGAGAAATTGTTATATATGGTAGCTATTGCCTTTCAAAATGTACGTTTTAATAAGACTTTAAAGTCACAATTACTCCTTGACTTATGAGATGCAGAATGAATGTTGTGCTAGCAAGCATGAAAACATTAATCTCACTGTACATCTCCATCAGAGTTGTTGGGTGACCAGGCCTCTGTAAAAAGAAAAGAATTCTTTTATGGAGCAGTAAGTCTCAACAGCAATATTCAAATATTCACTAAACCATGTTGCAAACAAATGTGCTGTCATACAGGCTTTGTTGTTCCATTTATGGAGCATAGGCAGGGTAGATTTAGCATAATTCTTTTGGGCTTTAGAATTTTCAGAGTGCTAAATGAGCACTGGCTTCAACTTAAAGCTACATTAGCCCCTAACAAGAGAGTCAGCCTGTCCTTTGGGGCTTTGCAGCCAGGCATTGACTTCTCTCTGGCTATGAAAGTCCTAGATGGCATTGCCTTCTAATATGAGACTGTTTTGTCTGCAGTGAAAATCTGTTGTTTAGTGTAGCCAACTTCATTCATTATCTTAGCTACATCTTCTGGATAAATTACTGCAGTTTTTATATCAGCATGTGCAACTTCACCTTGCATTTTCAGACAGCTTCTTTTCTTAAACCTCATGAACCAACCTCTTCTATCTTCAAACTTTTATTATGCAGTTTTCTCACTCCTTCATAAAATTTAAGGAAGTTAGAACCTTGCCCTGGATTAGTCTTTGGCTTAAGGGCATGTTGTGTCTGCTTTGATCTTCTGTCCAGGCTACTAAAACCTGTATATCAGCCATAGGCTGTGCCACTTTCTTATCATTTATGTGTTTACTAGAGTAGCACTTTTAATTTCCTTCAAGAACTTTTCTTTCCTTCACAAATTAGTTAACTATTTGGTGCAAGAGGCCTAACTTTTAGCCTACCTGAGCTTTCACTAAGCTTAATCATTTCTAGCTTTTGATTTACAGTGAGAGATGTGTGACTCTTCCTTTCAGTTGAACATTTAGAGGTCACTGTAGTGACATTACTTGGCTTAATTTTAGTATTTTTGTGTCTCAGGGAATAGGGAGACCAGAAGAGAAGGAGAGAGATGGGGGGAACAATCTGTCAGTAGAAGATTCAGAATACATCCAATGTTGACCAATCAAGTTTGCCCTCTTATATGAGCAGGGTTCATGGTGCTCCAAAACAATTACAATAGTAATATCAAAGATCACTGGTCACAGATCACCAGAACAAATACAATAACAATTAAAAAGTTTGAAATATTGATAAAATTAGCAAAATGTGACACAGAGACACAAGGTGAGAAAATGTTGAAAAAATAGTGCCAATAGACTTACTCGATGCAGGGTTGCCACAAACCTTCAATTTGTAAAAGACCACAATACCTGTAAAGTGCAACAAAGTAAAGCACAATAAAACAAGGTATGTCTGTATTTTTATACTTGTTTAAATAAATAGAAAAGAACTGGTCCAGCAGGGCCTGACCAGATCCCAAATCTGTTTATTTTTCTTAGGCATATAGCTAAATTACATTTATCAGACCATTTACACACTTGACTATATTACTAATTCTTACTCCTGAAACAAATAAAAGTGAAGCAATTAAAAATATAATAATTTCCATATTTGTTTTCTCTACATCTGCTGGCTGGATGACACTAAGACCACCCAAAGAAGTCACGAGTTGAAGGTCCTATTATTACCCTACTATAGAGAAAGCAAAGCCCCACTACTGACCCTTTTTGGGTTATAAATGAGAAGTAAAACTTTGTTGGGTCAAGCACCAAGATTTTGGATTTGCTTATTTCAGCAGCCATTATTATTTAATCCTGATTAACAATGCTGTTTAAAAAAGAAAACAGTGTACATTACAGTAGGGTGAAACAAAGAGGTTCTCTCATTCATGGACTCTTGGGCCAAAATCACAATGTGTGGTAATCGCCTACTTCATAGTCTCTGACTTCTTAACTTTCAGTTGTTAAAGCTCTCAAACAGAACTCCAAGTACTTTTTCTATGATCCTCTCCTCCCACAACAAGGTTAAATAGACTTTTATACACTCCTGGAAAGTTCTTATAACCTTCAGTTATATAACATGCATTACTCTGTATTGAAATTGCCTGTTCAATTATTTTCCTATCACTTTACAGAGAACTCCTTTAAGACAGAGAGCACATTTAGCTTCTTATTCTCAATATTTAGCACCAAGTTTCATTTTGAAGGAAGAGGCTAGCTTAGATTTCTGGAATTCACATGGGAACCTTATATCCTCACCCATGCTTCCTCAGAGTCATGAACTGACAGCTACTTTTTCTGGCTTTCTTGTGATGCCTCTCCAAGCAGGAAGATGACAGAGAAGCAAGGATCTAGGAGGGAGAAGAGAGACAGCTACAGTAGGGGTGCATCCAGGTTACCTAACACAGTGATCCATAATTCAGCTGGGATGGGTATGAAAAGAAGGCCTATAAAAATAACATTCTCTCAGAAAACTGGACATAGGAGACTTCCTCAATCTGATAATAAACATCTATAAAAAACCTACAGCTAATATCATATATATTAACACTGGGGAACAACTTTTTTGATTTTATGATGCATGAGGTTTTAGAACTGCTTCTACATCTTTCTGCATCACTAATTCCAAATCTGAAATCTGTTTTTCGGTGCATGCTCTAGTTTTTATGCAATTTTAATTTCTTTTTATTACAGTTAATGGCATGCATTGGTTGTTAAATTGGAGTTAAAGGCCAACGACTCTTGGATTGAACATAACCACAAGGTAATTGTTTTACGAACATCACTTTTACATAATTGTAGTTGTTTTTAAATGTAAAAAATTATTATTTGATTAAAAACACCCTCTTATTTTATTTTAAGATTGAATCTAAAATGTAAGAATAGTCCCGACACCTTCTGTTATATATGTGGCTGTTACACACTTCAACATCAAAGGCACAATACTTCATCATTTGTGACACTTGCATATATTGCCTATTTTCAAGTTCCCCTTGGTGATCAAGACAAGAATTGGGCTCCTCATATTGTGTGTCATAATTGTGAGGAAATGCTTCATGACTGGACAAAAGCAAAATGCAAAGGAATGCCTTTTGGTATCCCCATGGTTTGGCGTGAACCCAAGGACCACAGCAGTGACTGTTATTTCTGTCTGATCCATACAAAGGACATTGGCAAGAAAAAACAGCATATGATTGCATATCTTAATATTCCTTCAGCAATATGACCTATCCCACACTCTGAGACACTCCCGGTTCCAGTTTTCAATGATTTTATTTCTTCTAAGGACGATGAAAGTGAACATGGTGATCAAGTGTATTTTGATAAGATGCATGAGGAAATGGTTGTAGAATCTGAAGGGTCTTCTTCTGATGCCAAGCAGTCATTAAGCCCTCAGCAGTTTAGCCAACCTGAATTGAATGACGTAGTAAGATATTTGGACCTATCAAAGAAAGCAGCTGAGTTATTAGCCTCCAGGCTTCAAGAAAAGAATGTATTTCTCTGGTCAGCTAAACTATCCCATTTCAGGAAGCTTGAACAAATTTTTGTGAACTTTTTTTCTGAAGGCAAATACTTTGTTTACTGTCATGATATCAGTAGTCTTCTCAGCCAGCTAGGTGTTACCACTTACAGTCCAATAGAATGGCGGCTATTTCTTGACAGCTCTAAATGGAGTCTGAATTGTGTTCTCCTACACAATGGTAATGTTGATGCAGCGGTTTCAATCGGTCATTCAACTCATCTGTGAGAATATTATAATAATATAAAAATTGTCCTCGACTTTCTGAAATATGAGGAGCGTAATTGGAACATTTGTGTGGATCTTAAAATAGTAAATTTCCTGCTGGGACAACAGAAAGGTTTCACAAAGTAGCCTTGCTTTCTGTGTTTGTGGAACAGTTGAGCTAGATAGAAACACTGGACTCAGAAGGAGTGGCTGAAACGTGAAGCTCTGCAAGTAGGGATGCAAAATATTGTGAATGGGCCTATAGTTTATTGAGACAGGATCATTTCCCCCCTCACTTCACATCAAACTTGACTTAATGAAGCAGTTTGTTCAGGGTTTGAATAGAGAAAGTAAATGCTTTCTACATATTATTTCTGCTTTTCCTGCCTTGTCTTTAAAGAAGATAAAAGCAGGTGTATTCGATGGACCTCAAATTCAAACCCTCATTACGTGATGAAGAATTTGCCAGGAGGATGAATAAGGAGGAAAAAGCAGCATGGCAGTCTTGTGGCACTTACAAAGAACTTCGTTGGCAACAAAAAAGCAGAAAACTATGAACTTCTGGTTCAAAAAATGCTGTTGGCTTTTCACGACATTGGATGTAACATGAGCATTAAGATTCACTTCCTGAACAGTCACCTTAATAAGTATCTCGAAAATCTTGGAGCTGTTAGTGAAGAGCAGGGAGAACGCTTTCAGCAAGATCCAAAGATGATGAAAGAGCGTTATTAGGGGCGATGGGACAGAAATATGATGGCAGACTACTGCTGGAGCTTCAAACGAGATTGTCCTACAAGTACACAAATGCAAGAGGTACAAATGCAAATTTTTACCTGAATAAAATTTAAATAAGTTTTGTGCAAATTTTATAATTAAAGTAAGTGTTTTAATATGTTCTATTTTTAAATTGTAGACAAATTCTGATGCAATCATATATTTTACTGTACTAGTGTATTTACTGCATTTTATAAATTATTATATTTTCACAAAGATGATACCCAAGAAGACATTCTACCTCATTATGTTAAACTAAATGTTGAAAATTTTACAATAAGATGAAAACCTAAAATTTTGAATTGCGAAAAACACTGTAGCTTACAGAGAATAACTAGTGTCAGATTTGAGATCAGCACACTCAAATTAGGTAAGAACAAGTGTTTTTGTGGATGCAACAAAAATTTTGTTTCCCAGTATAACTGGTTAGAACCTTGAAACTTGGATTACTCAGAAATATAAAATACAGTTATCAAAATAGTAAAAGACACACACACACACAACTTTGAGATATAGTAATGCATATGTTGCCACTGATGCATTAATAAACCCATGATCTGGTGGCACTTCTCTCACCTGCTTTAATTGGGAAATGTGATAAGTATAAATAATGATTCAAGATTCTTACACCTACTGAAATATGTGAAAATATGTATTTCTTATTTCTGTTGGTGCAAAGTCACTGGTACTAAAATTACTGTGGCGTGTTGCCTACATTCATAGTTTCAGAAAAAGTTAAGTTTCAGGTAGACCCTTTGAAAAAATAAGTTGTATATTTTTTCTGTCCACATTCATAGGCCACACATACCTCCACCATCTCCTGCATTTTGTGCACAGTTTAGAAGTTAGGAGCCCCTGTGCTAGGAAAGTACTTTCCCTGGCAACCCCTCTAAGGACACTTATAATTGAGGTTACATGAAATCAATGGTCTTCCCATCTTGGATTTGTGTCTCTGTTCAAACATAAATTAATTTTTGAAAAAGTACTGTACCGTGCCTGACCAGGTGGTGGCGCAATGGATGGAGCATCGGACTGGGATGCGGAGGACCCAGGTTCGAGACCCCGAGCTCGCCAGGTGAGCGCAGGCCCATCTGGCTTGAGTAGGAGCTCGTCAGCTTGGACCCAAGGTCGCTGGCTCCAGCAAGGGGTTGCTCAGTCTGCTGAAGGCCAGTGGTTGAGGCGCATGTGGTAGGGCAGTCAATGAACAACTAAGATGTTGAGATGGCAACAAAAAACTAATGATTGATGCTTCTCACCGCTCTCCGTTCCTGTCTGTCTGTCCCTGTCTATCCCTCTCTCTGACTCTCTCTCTCTGTCCCTGTAAAAAAAAAAAAAAAATACTGTACCGCAGTGACTCTTTCCATTACCCTACACAGCCTTGTCTTTGAGTGTTTTATTCTTTTCCCTGATCTGATGATCTTGAAACTCTTATGAAAAAGTTAGAGATGAATCTGAACGTTCATAATATTTTGTTGTTCACAGCATGAATCTAAACATGTCTCAAGTTGTTTATATTTTCCTTCTGTCCTAACTCTCCAGGTAACAAGTTCCACATGCTTGACTAGGTGAATTATAGAGGAGTAGTTTCTTTATTTCTTTTATTGAATTCGTTAAGGTACAGGCATCAAGTGTACAACTTAATAAAGCATCATCTACACACTGCACCGTGCACCCATCGCCCCAAGGAAGCTGTCCATAACCTCTCCACACAACATTTTCTCTGAGAAATAATGAAAAACAACCCATATTCAAATCAGTTTTCCAAAGAACTTACGTGTAGAAATACTGTTAACCTGTGGTCACTTGACAACTTATTAGTCATGGATACTTAAATATCTCTCTGAGGTACGACTTTCTAAATTTCTCTCTGCTATCCCACCCTTCTTACCAAGTTACCAGGAAGAGAAATCCCATGGTATCTAAGCCATACCATGCAAAAAATGCATAGTATCCTGCCCAGAAATGGCTGGTGACGAGCAGTTTGGCAGTGCCAAGTAAAATTTTGTAGGTAAACACTTAGACGTATTCCCCTGATGGCTTTCTTCATCTTTACACAAATTTACCTGTTGATGGTACCTGTCAGTGCCTCCTTCCCAGAAGACCGGTGTTGGCCCCACAGATCAGAATTTCTGTTTGCTGAGAATGGGGCCTGGCAAACATTCAACCACAAGTAATCTGAAAACATTTACCTGTCTAAACCGATCTTTCTTTGGACATGCCGGCTTGGGTGTTGCCGAGCTTGGAGACATCTCAAACAATGTGTTTTGTTTCTGAAAAATATAATTAATCTACAATGATTAAAATCTGACAACATGTCCTCAAGCCATCCCTTAACTTTGTTTTAGCATAAGCATCTTTTCATAAGCAATTTAATAGCACACAGTCTGAAATAAATTCAAGAGATCTGGTTGACTTAATTCTATTTGATTTTGACCAGATACTCCCAACTAATTACTAATTCTTGGAAATGCCGTCATGTTAAAATACAGATATGTGGATTTATAAGAACAGATGCTGTTTAGTTTTATTTTTATACTCAAGCAGAAATATGCCTGGGCTCGCTGAGACTCAGTACACTTAGGAAAACTAGCCATTTAGCTGCCTTTGTCCAGAAATATAAATATAATATATACCCAGGGTGAGTTCTTTACTTTTCTGAGCTCCAGCGCTGGGGACTTGGGGAAGAATGCTGGGTGAGTGTGCAAGCTCTCCTCCGTTCTCTTGGCAAGCCCCAGGCCGGGGACAGAAGTGTCCCTCCACATTCACCTCCTCCCGTGTGACTGAAGCAGAGCTGAACGTGCAAAGCAAGTGGAGAAATGAGGTCAGCCCAGATCATTTCAGCCCCCACCCCAAGGGAATTCAACTTTTTCTCCTTTAAAAAGAGTCTTCATCTGTAATGGGACAGGACTGGACTCGCCAGTGTTCATGCGAGTGTCTTGTGTCGATCCTCACTCATCTGCGAGCCCGCATGAGACTCCTGGGGGGCGGGGGTGGCTGGCCTGTGACAGGGGCTAGGGTTGGCAGACTTTGGGACAGACTAAAGGCAGCTACTCAAGACTCCCCACACCTCTGGGGGCTCTGGTGTCCCCAGCCAACATCAGGCTGCGGTGAATGTCAATGTTTGTCTTGTTTCTGAAAAGGGGGAAATTTTTTTTTCATTTGAACCATGTTTCATGGCTTCCAATTATTTTAGAGCTATGAGTCCTTGCCTTTTATAACCAATAAAATTGATTTGGGACTTTCATAGAGATGCTCACTTTTAAACACAACAGGTTAAGGACATTAAAAATATCACTTCTCTCTAGTAATCACTTTCATTTTATTAAAAAATAAAGGCAGCCCTGGCCAGTTAGCTCAGCAGTAGAGCATCAGCTCAGCATGTGAAAGTCCCAGGTTTGATTCCCGGTCAGGGTACATAGGAGAAGCACCCATTTGCTTCTCCACCCTTCCCTTTCACCTCTCTCTCTCTCTCTCTCTCTCATCTTTCTTCCCTTCCCACAGCCAAGGCTCCATTGGAACAAAGTTGGCCCGGGCATGAGGATGGTTCCATGGCCTCCACCTCAGGTGCTAGAATGGCTCCGGTTGTAATGGAGCAAAGCCCCAGATGGGCAAAGCATTACCCCCTAGTGGGTATGCCAGGTGGATCCCGGTCATGTGCATGTGGGATTCTATCTGCCTCCCTGCTTCTCACTTCAGAAAAATACAAACTAATATTTAATAATAATAATAAATAAATAATAAATAAATAAGGGCTATTTCAATGCCCCAAAAAAGGATAAGAACATGATGTAAGAATAAAGAATAATAGTTTTATTAAGTTTTATGAAAAACATTATATAACCTTTTTAATTTCTTTTGGTTTTGTTCATTTGTTTTTGTTTTTTTAATTTCATCACTGTCTAGTCTGTTTCAGAAATTATTGCTTTAGAGTATAATTTGGGGAAGACAGAATACCAGAAAATGGTGTGTAAGCCTGTGGAGGCCGTAAAAACATGGCTCTCACACAGCCTGCAGCAGGGCATGACGTGACTGCAAAGGCTGAGCCGCCCTCTAGATCCACACCAGGTCCACGTGCCCGGTTACTCCCAGCCCAGGATCCTGCGGCAGGACTGCTAAGGCAGGCCCATCTGGCAAGATGCAGGGCTCTGCTGATGCATGACATTGGCTGAAGGACCCCCCATGGGCTAGCAGAAAAGTTCCTAGACCTGAGCTACCCTCTGAGGCCCTTCTTTTCTGTCCCTCCTTCCTTCCCCTCTCCCCTCTTCAGAGAGGAGCCACACCTGTAGAGAGTCTCAGCATTCCCCTCACCTCCTCCAGCTCGTGTCCCTTTTTCTCTGGTGGGTATGGCCTCCACCTCTGGCAAGTTCAATTCTGTCTCCAGGACTGTTTCTCTAAGGATCTGAACTACCACAAAGCCCTTTGCCATCCACGACTTCCTTTACTTGGCGAATGCCTCACACCACCACTTGGAAAGCCCAAGGATGGGCATCATGAACGAGAGACTCGGACATCTCCTGTCCATGGCAGAGCTCAGACCAAAGGCCAGAAATTCAAATTCTAACAGCTAGACTAAGATTTCTCCTGAAAGAATCACTTCTCAGTACAGAGTATCCTGTGTGAGAAGGAATCACCAGGTTATAAGTACTTCAGTAAATGTTGCAATGACAGTTTCCAAGTAATTGTTCTATCTCTCCATACTACTGGTTTTCAAATGTTTTTCAGCCATTGACTCCTCCCAGTTAAATCCTAACTGACAGGCAGTAGAGAACAGCAGCAGAAGCAGGCCAGAGGCACATTTGGGACAGTGGGTGAAATGGCCATGTGGCCGGCCAAGTGGAGACCTGATGTCAATTGTTGGGTTTCCTGGCTCTTTGTCCCCATTCAAGGCGCTGAGATGCCCTTCCCAAGAACCCCTGAGCTTTGCTCAACATAGTCAGGAAACCCTGCTTAGACCATCGGTCTATAAATAGCATTTCACAGAGAGACTCTCTCAGAGCAATCTCACGGGAACAGAAGGTCGAGCCACGGCCCTCAGTTCCCAGGAGGCCTCAGGGGGAGCCCCTTGACTTTTATCCATTAGTCTATGATTTCTCATAAGATTTCCTTTGAAAAAAATGTTCTATAGAAAAACACACACAACACAAAAAATGTTTGCAAAGCCCCCGCTCCTGGACACTGTTATAAGAAGAACCTCTTATTAAGTATGTCATCTGTTCTCACACTGTGCCCACATCTAGGAATACCTGGCACAAACAGTCTGGGGCATCACCCTAGCTGCTGGGCTGGGCCCAGTGTGCTCCAGCTGACCTGGGAGTTCTGCAACCAGATGACAGAAGATTCTTCCCTCTTCCCTGGGCTGGTCCCTTTGTCATGGGTCAGTAGTTGCCCTGGGTGGTGGAGGGAGGACAGGCAGGAATCTTTCCAGTTGGCAGTCAGAGGACTCTGTCCTCAGGGATGCTCACCAACTGCTCTTGTCGCCGGCTTTCAGCTCCTGCTGCTGCTTCTCTCGCAGATGTATGCCTGGCTACGCCCTTCACATCTCTGCCTAAATGTCACAACAGCAGAAAGACCCCTCTGATGGCACTACTTAAAAGAACAAGCCACCTTGTCTCCCATACCCCTTCTACTCTTGCTAACTTTGCCTCTTGCCTCACATAGTTTCACTCTACTCCACAGTATTACCTCGTCTGATATATTGGCTAGTTCTCCCCCTACAGAAATTAAAGTTCAACAAAGGCGAGGCTTTGTTCTTCTAGAGCTACCTCCCCAGTGCTAAGAATAGTGCCTGACACAGAGAAAGCCCTCAAACAGTTACTGAATGATAAAATGAATAAATGAGTGGTATCATGGAATTTTTCAAGCAAAAGTGATTTATTCAAGATTGTACCTGTGGGACAGGGGAGAGGAGTGAGGGAGGAGAATCTGAGCTAGGAAAAAAACAGAGTGGGAGAAGTCCTGGCCATATTCAGTCAGTTAGCTTACATCTCATCTTTATTCTGGAGCTATGGCAGCCATTTGGCCAAGACTTGGGGGTCAGACCTGATTTCAGATATTCTATTTATTTCCCCTACCATTATTCTAATTCCTTCCAAACTATATATCAGCAATATTGGATTTAAAAAATATGTAGTCACTCTATCCATATACATAAATATTTGCAAGTTTCAGGTCTACACAGATTTATCACAAAAATATGATATATATTATGTTTCTCTTTATATTGAAAAGACTCAGGACATTTTACATGCTGAGTTTCTGTTTACTTCCTGGCCACAGTGAAGTCATTTTTGATTGTTTGTTTAACTGAGTCTCTGTCCCATAGAACCTCTGTAGGCAACCAGCTACAGTGGTGCTTCGATCACTCATTTAAAGACAGTAGCTCTTTTAAACCTAATATTCTGCCAGAATATCATATTATTTCTTATATTATATCATTACTGCATGCAACCAGAAGCACACTAGGATATAATCCCAGGCCTTAGAAATCTGCACTTCCCACTTAAGAATCCAAGGTAGTGTGTTCTAAGTAGTTGCCTAAGGGACAAAAATTCTTGAGCAAATCAACCAAATTAAAAGGGATTACCAAAAATACACTTTGTAAACAGTTTCATATAGTTTCTTCTATTACTCTAAATCCTTCTTCAATAGTATTTGCTTCCCTTGGGAATTAAAACAATGATGAAAGAGTTCAGGAGGAGCATTGTGGGTCAAGGGAATCAACCTCTTTCTTGGTCCTATGTTGTAATCTGTCATTTTGGTTCTAGAATGGCTTTGACTAGCCCCCCTCCCTTTTTTTAACCTCTTAAGAAAGAGAGAAAATATCTTTTTGGGCAGAGATCCTGTCTTATGTCTCTTAAGGCAGAGACCATACTCAATAAATGTTCTTGAACTCAAGATGACATCTTCTCCCCTGGAAAGATGAAGCCATTCAGAAGGCGATAGTAGTTGCAGGTTAGGCAGCCCAGACAGACCTTTAAAATGTCTGTAAGCTCTTCTCTGACTTCTATAGTGGAAGCAGGTTTCACTCTTAGATTTTTAAAGACAATAAAGTAGCAATGATCTGGTGGTAAGACAATAATCACCTTCAAATCATACTCAGATAGCTTTCTCTCTCTCTCTCTCTCTTTCTCTCTCTCTCCCGCTTACTCTCTGTCTCTTTCTCCATAACTTCATATTTGTAAAATTTATTATCACCAGCTTAAAGGCCCACTGCTAGGACCTTATTATTCAAGAGTCCAAGATCCTTCTGTTGTATTTTGGTAGAACTCATCTAAATGTTTATTTTTTACAGGAGATTAGATGTGGAGTTGATCCCTTCAACATCTAAGGGAATCCAGCAAAATGAAACTCCCTATTTTGGGGGGAACTTTATGGGAATTTCCACATGCACACCTGCCTACCTACATTTTTTTAATTAATATATTTATTTGCTTATTTATACTATTGCTAAGATACCCTCCTCTGTCCTCTCCTCCCCTGGGCCCTGAAGCAAAGGGAGTGATTCAGGTGTGATTAAACTTTCTCTTCAATTAGTTACTTGGTTACTATAGCAATGATTTTCATTTCACTTTTCTTAAAGTTCATTTTTATTTTAATTCAGAAAGCTTCTGGATTCCTTTCAAATCACCACACTAATTCTCTGAGTCATAGTGCCACAGAATCTTAGAGCTAAAATGGATTATAGAATTATCCAGTCCAACTCTTTTTATGTTATATGGTAATTCGTTCAGATTTTCAAGAAGTATCTATTCAGCAATTATTGTGCCAGGCACTGGGCTACTTAAAGAGGTCACATTATTTCAAGAAAAGGACATGTATAAATAGGTACTAATCCATGTGATTTAAGAGCAAAAGAAGCCCAGAAGATGGGTCCCCATCTGCCTGGGGGGTACCAGGAAAAGCTGGCATAGAAAACAACACCCAGGAACACATCAGTAAATGTACCATCCAGTACCCACTGTCTTAACACTTGTGCATCCCAGAGCTTTGATGTCAAATTTTCCAGGCTAAACACCGACAAGACAGGATTGAATCAAGGTGTGTGATTCCCAGGCTGGCATTAATGTCTAACTCCTAAGACCCCAGAGTAAGTGTCTGTGTTTCTCAGTGGTCTCTCAGAGGCTGATGACTCCCAAAGTAGCTTCTTACAAAAAGGTAAAACATTCCCTAGAATAGCAACCTCGGGGCCCTTGTTTAGAAGTGCTGGGGCTTGGAGTAGGGGAATATGACAAATAGAAGACTGAACACCCATTAAACAAAAATGTACTGTGAGCAAAAGCCTGGTGTGTTTGGGCGAATAGTGAATGTCTACCGCATGCATGGTATAATAATAATCAGGTTTTCAAAATACTAAGCCAGACTCTGCTGGCCTCTCTAAGATAGAAATGCACAGACAGATAAAAGACTGTGTTCAGGTTTTATTTTAATCTTTGCCTCCCTGCTTGTGGTCTTAGAGGCCTTAGTATTGAAAGTAAATGATATTTCTACCTTCTTCTCAGGGTAGGAATTTGCATTTTAATTTTGGAACACTGAGGGAAAAATCAAATGAAATGCTTTATTTACTTTTTTGAGATTTTTTTTTCTTCTTTCCAGGAATAAAGCCTATTGCTTACTGAGTTGTAGACTAAAGACCGAAAGTCCCCAGGCAGAACTGGTTGCTAGACCTGCACCCAGAAACAGAGCCCATCTTCGAGGGGCACTGGTGGAGGACGGGTCTGTCTCCGATGGCCGTGCACAGGAATTAGTGTACCTTGAACAGAACTTCAAATCAGGAAGTTGATACATAAGCAAGTAGGAAGCATGCTTTAGTAAAGATATGCTGAGAACCCTGCTTTGGTACCAAAAGTGACTTATGTGTGTTTTAGTCATGTTATTAGCAATTCTGCAGCCCTTTAAATGAAAATGACGACAACATAGCTACCGGTGTGTAATTCTTAGGATTTGTCTATACAGCCTAGCCTCTGCTCCCCTATGTAAAGAGACCATACAATTTGACTTCAGGCTGAGGTCCCAGAAAGCGTTGTGAGTCCTACTATTGATTACCAAGCTGAACCAGCGAAGGAGCAGGAATGATTAGCCTAACCATGGGAAAAATGTCCTTTTTAAGCAAAGAAATGGGATCTGTCTGAGGGCAGAGTGTAATGGCAATTGCAAAGCCAAAAAAATGAAGAGTCAGGAAGAGACTTTTATTATTATTATTTTTAATTATTATTATTATTTTATTATTCATTTTAGAGAAGCAAGGGGTGGGGAGGGAGAGAGAGAGATGGAGAGAGAGAGAGAGAGAGAGAGAGAGAAAGAGAAGGACAGGACTGCTACTTTGAACACAGAAAGTTAGAACTGGAAGGGACGGGGTAATCATCCACTGCAACCAGATAAGGAAGTCAGAGGAATTAAGGAGTCTCATCGCAAATTAGAGACAGAATCCAGGCCTTCTGACTCAGCTACATCAAGCTGTATCTTAGGTATTATCAGAGGTTCGACTGTTAGCTGAGTGACAAGGACCCAGTAGAAGGAGTATCGGGGGATCGATCACTTCCCCTTCTAGCCACAGTACACCTGCCCACCCTCCCATGAAACACCCTGGACATTTTCTACCTGCTCTGACAAAAAGAACGCTTTATTCTCCTCATGTTGAAAAACTAATGATGAGAATCCTAGTGGACAATAGAACCCATCATTGCACTTATAATTGAGCAGGCTTGTTCTTATTATTTAGCATATTTAGTAATCATATCAGAAAATCAATGACCACTCATCACTTAGCGAAAAACAGAGGTCTAAAAATAATGGCACCTAGGACAGGTCAGTTTTTATGGGAGATAGGAAGGTCTCTGGGGATCTGATACTGTAAGAACAGAAGCTAGATGTTCGGTAGAGTGCCTGAGATAGTGAGGGTGGGCCGTGTAGGTTCTGAATGTCGGGCAGGGGATGAATCCAGTGACTGTGAGGGACATGAGAAGGAAGAGAAAGGTTCAGAAGGTGAACTTTGCATCTTGTGGCAAAGGGGTAGGTTAAGGCTTCTTGAAAGTTAATTAAAAACATGAGCTCACATGTGGAGCAGGTGTGGGGTGCCCAGAGCACCCAAGAGTGTTTTCTCTGCCTTTGATTTTGGGCAGGAACCCAAGACTCAAAGACCAGGAATTAATTATCCCCTCGAAGGCAGGATCCACGGCGTGTCTCTCTCAAGCTCTTTAGTATTGCTCCGCAAGTCAAGGTGAGTTGGCAGGAAGAAGGAGATGAATTCATCCCAAATGTAGAATTTATTTTGTTTCCTGTCACTCATGAATAGTACATTGTTTTATCCAATGAGCCCAGGAGAATTGGAATGGATGCCTCTTGCAAATTTAATGGAAAAAATAATAAAATTCAGGCACTCTTTGGAATGAAAGAGCAATTCTTTCTGGAGTGTCAATTTATCTGTGGCAGTATCTTTGTTGCATGAAACCAATGTTTAGATGAAGCTGGAAATATTGAATCAGTCATTCAGAGCTTTAGTCCCACTATAAACTATATTGCTTGTTGCATATTTGGGAGTTTATGAACAAATATTTTAATTTTCACTAAGTTGTTGAATGCCATGGAAGACTGACAGCTGTGCAAAGAGATCATAAAATATTCCTCAAGTCTTTTACGTTAGATCTTCCTGAGTACCACATCAGAAGTTCCCTTTCCTTGGTGGAATCTAATTAAGTACTCATAAAGTATTAGTCTGTTACACTTAACATATGCATTTTGTATATATAACCTTGGGGACAAGAGCACTAAAATATTGCTTTTCAAACTTTTTTGACTGCAGCCCATCTAAGAAATACATGTTACCTCATGGCTCAGTATATACACACACACACACACACACACACACACACACACACGCACGCACGCAAACTGAATCAAATGTTTTACATAATATCTTTATTAAATAAGGCACACTCTGATACATTCTACTTTTTAATGTTGGTCTTGTCTGTAACATTGACCTCCTAACCTACTTACTGTACAATCACCCACTATTTGAAACACAGTGTTCCAGGAGGCTATAAAGCAGATACCTGAGATAGAGTTTGTGTCTTAACATTCATTTTCCATGAGACACTCTACAAGCACTTTTTTGCAGTGCTCTCTGCTACAAAATAGGAGAACTAAGGCAGTATACAAACAATGCCCAAACCCAGGCCTTGTTAATCCATTCAGTTAAAGAAACTGATTCAATTGTTTTTACAATGAAAAATTGGTTTCAGCCTGAAAGAACTGTCCAAACCTGTCAAAATGCTCCATGCTATAAACTTGTGTCTCCTATCTGCTCTGAAATTAATGAGACTGAAATCAATTTTAAATTTGTGATTATTTTAGTAAGGTTTCTAAGTATAATCCTAAATCATTGGGAAAAGTCACAATTTCTTTGACTCTTCAAAAATAATTTATATTCAATGAATAGAAGTTTCATTTCACATACAGTAAAATAAAATGAAATATATGGGATATAAAAATGAGATCCATGAACATAGATAAAAGTGAAGTGGTTACCAGGGGAGGGGTTTGGGAGGCAAGAAGTTGGGAGGGAAGGGAGTAGAAAGGGACAAGTATACAGTGACTGAAAATGAGTTGACTTTGGGTGATGGGCACACAATACAATCAACAGTTCAAATGCTATAGAGATGGTCATCTGAAGCCAATGTACTCTTATTGATCAATGTCACTCCATTAAATTTAATTTTCTAAATAAAATTTAAAAACAAATTTTGATGACCGTGTTTTATACTTGAACTTGAGTTGTCTGTGATAATGTCATTGATAAAAAAATAAGAGATCTAGTTAGTCATATGTGGATTCTGGTACCTTTCTAAGAAACTGGATTAAATCAAAATATTTATCTGAGCTTTTAGTGTAAGATGCAATTCACAGTCAATAATGGCTCATGCAATGAAATGTATCTGTTGAGCCACTATTCACCATAAGACTAAGCACACGAACACACACACACTTATTCACTTATATTTTTATTGAGTACTTATTATTTGATAAGGACTAATGTAGGCATTGTTAGAGCTGAGTGAAGGTCTTCATAGGCCTTAAGCACTGAGAAATTATCCCACATTCCCTTCTCCATGATACACACTCTAAAGATAATTTCAAATAAAAATATTATCTTCTTTGTGACATAGGCCCTTTTGCAGAATTGTGTATTTAAGTGCATAAAATAATATGCATAGGACAAATAAATAGAATACTAAATTAAATATGTATAAGGAAATTATAATTTTTCCTACACCCCATTATAACTACTTTGATAATTTTTGGAAATACCAAATTCTTTCAGAATCATTTTTTAATTTTTGATGTTTGTGTTTTTCTTGTTCCCTATACACACATTTAGTCTGCCTGTTAGATCTCTAGACCCAGATGCTGTAACTTCAGGAATAAGACCTTCTTTCTGTCTTTAATGAACATATAGAACAGCTAATAGAAAACACAATACAATAGGTATTAAATCATTACACACTCACAAAGAAAACCTGACCAAACAAGGTACCTTTCTTTGAGAGCTGCATCTTAAATGACTTTGCCTGTTCTGCACATGTGTATTTTGACAGTGACATTTAGCTGGGGATACACCTGGTCCAGGCAACTATAGCAATACCTGGGTTTGTTTGGGGGGTTTTCAACTTGGAGCTTTGATAAGTCACCAAGTAGAAATGAAAACATCAGTTTCCCAATGTTTAATACTTGTAATTTGTTGTATTTAATTATACATTTAACCACACAGTAAATAAGATGCTCAATGTTTGCGATAGATTTAGATTACTTGACTATAATTTTTCCTAAGGAATTGGTTTGTGTACCTTTCTCCTTTGAGATACCAAAATATTGTTGAGGACAAGAGTCATGCCTTACACATCTTTGTAAGCTCAGAGCCTCAGAATGTCTGGTACAAAACAAAGAGCGATGCCTTGTTAGAATACAGCAGCTGAAGAGGTTATGTTTTAGAAATATACCTGAAAACATCTGATGACAGGCATCTTCCTATTCAGGGTGGCCCTACAGCCCTTTTACCCTCACTGGGATCTTCTGCCTCTTGTAAATGTGTTCAATATATCGCTCCTTACTCTGTCACATTTTTAGTGAAGTAATGTCCTGATTTTGTACAAACTAAAAATTCCCCATGTTAGAAAACATGGATGTCAAAACAAGCCCTGTGTAAGCCTGTTGAATGTTCATTTCACACCTACCTCGGTATGCAGTATTTATTCTGCTCCTTCCTCCAGAATTGGAGAGGCCCATGACTCTGTCTCTGCTGTGGGGAGGAGTACACGGGGCACCAGCACAGCGTGGTGGTCCTGAGCTCCACCTGCCAGGGGGTGGGGCTAAGGGAGAGTCAGGAGGGGAGAGGCAGCAACCAGAGAGGCAGCCTCTTGGCACCAAGTCTCGAGCCTCTGGAAGAGATCCAAGAGTGATGTAGGGGTTAAAAGTGAAGAGATTGGAGACCTAGGAAGCAAGTGTGTGTGTGTGTGGGGGGGGGTATTTCCATCAGCTAATAGCAAATTGGGAAAGGCCACATTAGACTTTAACAGAGGGGCACAGATATTCCACTGAAATCTTTTTAACTTTTATTGAGATAAAATTGACATAATAAACTGCACATATGAGAATGTACAATGTGTTAAGTTTTTACCAAATACAGTACCTATGAAACCATTGCTATAATCATGATGATGAACATATCTATCACCCGCCCCCCAAATTTCTTGTGCCTTTTGTAATCATTTCTTTCCACCAATCCCCAAAACCCAGACAAATACTGATCTGCTTTCTGTCATGATGATCTATTCTGAATTAACTTTTCTGTATGGTGTGAATGAGGTAAGGACTGAGGTACATTGGTTGGTTGGTTGGTTGGTTTTTACATATAGCTATTCAGCATTATTTGTTTAAAAAAATTATTTTTTCCCCTGAATTACTTCAACAACTTTGCTAAGAAGTAATTGGTCATATATACATGTATCTGTTTCTGGATTCTCTATTCTGTTTCATTGATCTGTTTGTCTATATTTAAACTAGTAACATATCTTAAATGAATCTAGCATTATAATAAATCATAAAATCTGGTAGTGCAAGTCCTCCAGTTTTGTTCTTTTTTTCAAAGTTTTCTGAACCCTTTATGTTCCATATAAATTTTGAAATCAGATTCTGAACCTCTACAATAAGCCTACATAGAATTTCCAACCCATGAAAGATCCACAGAAAGTTAGGGTTTTAGTGGTACCTCTTTCCTATTCAGTTTCCAACTCCACCCTGTCCCCTACCAACAGCTATTCAATGGATTTACACCTTTAATCTCAACTCTCAAAACCTACACTCTTCCATGTTTTTGCCCCTTTCCTAATCATTAAGAGGTTGGTAAGAAAAACTCCCCAGACCTTCTTTTCTCTTTAATTCCTCTGCTACACTGCCCAGAATTTGCTATGGATTATATGTGATTTTTTATTTTAAAATAAACAAACAGGGTATTGCCTTGTACCTCATTTGGAAGGGAGTGTGTACCATCCCAGAAAAAGGGCAGAAAATAATGGAGTATGTGTCATGATATGCAGGAGAAGAAAACCAGTCTGCACAAACTCCTTTTATAGAGTACTATAAACAAGCAAGTTGTACAGAGAAAGGAGGCACTGATTATCTGCAGAAGACCCCATTTAAATCTTTAGCAGAATACTAATTAGCACATGTGTTTGAAAACTACACAAAGTCAAGGAAAATGCTACCTGAAATAAGCAATAGGAACAAACCCCCCAAAATCTCCAGGAATCAAGAGAAATAAAGTATAAAATATATAGATTGTATTTGATACTGTCAGAACTAGATCTAGTACTTTGACATTCATTTCTACTTATCATTCCTTTCGAATACGGCTTGGGAAATTTTTCTCCTAAGGAATGTAAATGATTTTTACACTTGCCCCCACTCAACCTATACACTTCTAGTCTTTGGTGAGAAGAAAATATCCAAATGCCTAGTTTAGTTTTTTATTATTATTATTATTATTATTATTATTATTTAGGTCTCTGTGTTTAAAAATAAAACATTTCAGCTCTGCCATTGGTATCTGTTTCTTTTATGCCCTGGTAGGCCATTTCCCAGGGGGATTGATTTTGAGGTAATAGGACATACTCTGGCTTTTGCAAGGACTCCCCTGTTAACATATGGAATTGTTTTGAGGACATCTTACCATCTCTTCTTCTCTTAGAGCAAACAGTTCTAAATTATTTGTCCTCCTGTAAAGCCTCATGAACTTCTACAAAGGCAAACATATTCAATTTATGGAAAGACTTCACTCCAATATTTTCTTTTTGTGCTTTTTTCTTCACAGAGAATTTTCCCCCCACAGTTTCCAAGATGTGAGATACTCAGCTCTTTGCTCAAAAAACAAAACAGAATCACTTTTGACAAGTAATAGTCTCTAGTTCAGCAACTGACCTCTAGGATTCTAGTTAACTCATTTAGTCTTTCCTTAAAACCCTTCTAAAAAGACTGAATTCAAGATAATGTACTCAGAAAATTTATTACAGCGATTCAAACTTGATGAAAATAAAAATTTAAGTTACCCTTAGGTTGTTCTAAGAAGTAACCTAGAATAAACTTTTAAGAAGCATTTTGTAAATACTATTCCGAAGTCTAAAATATTGTTCCTTATACTATAGCTATATGTAGACATGTCATGTTCTTACTCAACTAACCCTGTTCCATCCCAAAAATGGAACCTAGTTCATTGTAGGCTCTTAGAGCTCTTTGACCCTGGAAAAAATCCTCTTTGTCAGTCTTAATACAGTAGTCAAGTGCCCAGTCCAGTATCATACTGACAGTTTCATATTTTGTTTAAAGCTAAAACTTTTCCATGTTCAATGCTGCTTCTGGCTGAGATACCTTCAGTAGGGGGGGGGGGGAGACATGATCCACTTGTCTATTCCCCAACCTTGCACTTTCCTCTCTCCCCTGCCCACCTTTAACCCTCCAGGGTAGTCAGCTGAGGGTGGTGGAGATAGCTAGGGGGAAGCACTTACTGACTAGAAGAGATATAATCCAGTGTATGACCGATTCCCAATACTAATTACTTTTCTCACAGGCAGTTTCTTGAGTTCCCCCAAGATTCTCCCACCAGGAACACCAAATGGCAATTCTTTTCTTCTTCTTCTTCTTCTTTTTTTTTTTTGGCATTTTTCTGAAGTGAGAAGCATGGAGGCAGTCAGACAGACTCCCACATGCACCCGACCAGAATCCACCTGGCAAGCCCACTTGGGGGTGATGTTCTGCCCATCTGGAGCATTGCTCCATTGCAACTGGAGCCATTCTAGTGCCTAAGACAGAAGCCATGGAGCCATCCTCAGCACCTGGGCCCACTTTGCTCCAATGGCGCCTTGGCTGCAGGAGGAGAAGAGAGAGGTAGAGAGAAAGGAGAGGGGGAAGGGTGGAGAAGCAGATGGATGCTTCTCCTGTGTGCCCTAGCAAGGAATCGAACCCGGGACTTTCATACACTGGGCCAACGCTCTACCACTAAGCCAACTGGCCAGGGCCAAATGGCAAATCTTAAGATAATAACAATCTGGCTGGCTGCTAAGAAGTCAACCCTGAGGCCTTGGAAACCCAGACATCACCACA
This sequence comes from Rhynchonycteris naso, assembly GCA_037038555.1. NCBI lineage: Eukaryota > Metazoa > Chordata > Mammalia > Chiroptera > Emballonuridae > Rhynchonycteris > Rhynchonycteris naso. Next base: position 271,049,200 of record CM072995.1, on the reverse strand, counting down.
CACAATTGTAGTCACCACACATAGGGTCCATGCTTCACCAGTGCCTCTATTGGACAAAATCTATTTAATCTGGCTCTAGGCCAATTCTCCCCTAAAGTTTTGCCCTGAGGTCCAAGGCAAGCCTCACATGATCTGCCTGTGCTGTTCTCATAAAGACAGTTTATCCCAGTACAGCCTGCATTTCCTCTTCTCCACCACTTCAGGCTTCAAGAATCCAAGAAATTTACAACTTTGGGACAAAAGCTCCACTGAGAAGGAATATCTTGGCAGTCATTGAGATACATTTCCATAAAATACCTCTCCCTCTTGTTCCTCTTCTTTTTCACTTGGTATCTGAAACCATAAAACCATAACATATAACTTTGACTTTCCAGGACTTGTACTTGACCGATGGTCTTCACCCAACAGATTCAAAGCATGTTACTGAGTTCAGTGAACTCCAGGCACATTTTTACCTTCTTCCTTAGTGGAAGATTGTCCCATTGCCTCAAAGGCCATATCTTTCCTTTCCAACTACCAAGCACAGAGCTTTGGTACTAATAGTTGTAACACAGGTGCAGCAAAATGCACACTCTTTAGTCATCTTTGAGACTCTGCTCCACATCCCTGCCTATCTCCTGGTAAGATAAACTGTCCAGCCTAGAAACCTTAAATCAGATTCCATGTATTCTGTTTTCCTAAAGCTTATACCAGTTGGACTAAGAAATTCCCTCTCTCTTATTACCTCCTCTCCTGGGTGACATCAACATATAAGGGGGGAAAAGTCAAGTCTACTTAAAGACCAGATGCCCTCTAGGGCACTCTTGATGCAAAAACCATTCAGTAACCCCAGAAACACTGGTTCTCAGGCCATAGGGTCATAGTCCACTTTGTAGAAGAAATGTGTTCCTATTAGGCCTTTTCTAGTTTACCTTTCCTAAAATATTGATTTTAATTTAGTCTCATGGCTGCAGAAGCAGATGGAAATACTCTCATTTCTCTTTGAGTTTCTTATCAGCAAACATAAGCAGAAAAGTTGTTTTTCTTAATCATATATGTCCTGTGAGTAAGAAAAGAACTTTTCTTCAGTATTAAATATGTTAAAGCTTAATTATCTGGATAACAATGCATGTCATATAATATATAATTGTTGACTATATAAAGTTCTATATACATTTCCAAAATATGTTATCCCTACAAGACAAATAACATATGGTGGGTTTAATAGTTATATGGCTTTATGGAAAGGAATTCATTGTTTTGCTGTGGAATGTTAATGGATGATAAATGAGATTTGAAGTAAGACCAAGTTTCTTTAAAATGAATCCTGGATAAGGAATAAAGAAATGGTGGTTAAGAAATTAAAAAATTGAGATTCATTTTTTATTTATACTTTAAAAATAACCATTGAATGGGTTATATTAGAATTTTATGATAAAGTACTATTATTTTATAAAATACTGATTGCTAGTCAGTACCAGTAAGGAATTATGAACTATAAATCAAAATTCTTAGGAAACTCAAACTGTTTTAGTGAAAATAATTAAGGACTGTTATAAAACAGAAAGACGTCCAATTTTGCAAATATACATTTATAATTGATGAGAAGTATAAGCAAAATTGTAATAAATCCTCTTATACTGTGTTCCACTTGAGGGATATTAGCCAAAATTGCTTTTAGCTAATGTAAATAGCATGAGTTTGAATTTTATTTTTAGAGACAGAAAGATATAGATTCAAATTCTTTTTGCCACTTTCTAAATGTAACCTTGAGCAATTTATTGGTTTCCCTCAGGCCAGTTTTCTCACCAGTAAAAAGGAATAATAATACTACTTACTCCTCCATTTGTAAAAATTAAATGACTGATTTCATTTCCAGTGAAGGTAAACTAAGAAATTCAGACCGACCTTCTCAAATAAACATAATATAGTTTTTTTCTTTTTTTTAAGTATTCTTCTTGAATGCTTTGGAGAGTCAACAAGACAGTGAAGAAACAGAGACAAAAATCTCAGAAAAGAGAGAAACACACAGATGTGAGCTCAGTTTGGGCCTCTTTTTCCACCAGTATCTACTGGTTCTGGAAGAGGATACTGAGGAGCCCAGAAGTGAGCAGAACTTCCAACTGACTCACATGAGGCAGTAAATGGAGAGCAGTCTGTTTTCTCTATGGGCCCTGAAAGGCAGCTCCTTAGGAATGAGGTGAAGCAGTAGATCACTCTCCACAGGGACTGAAGCTTAGACTCAAATCTTCTTAATCCAAAGGTAAGAAAGAAGAGCAAAGGAGCACACACAGGGGACCAACAGAAATCACGTAACAATACAGTAGCTTTAAATTCAAGCATATCATTCATTACATTAAATAAGAATGAACTAAATGCTCCAGTTAAGGGACAGAGATTGACAGAGAGGCATATAATTTATGCATATTTGCTTACTAGAACCAAATCTAAAATATAAGAAAACAAAGTCTGGAAGTAAAAGTATAAAACATAGATACTGTGAAAATACTTATTGTATTAAAATTAGGCCCAGAAATTCTTTGATACTTCTCACTTCAAAGGTAAAGCTTAATTTCTCTCTTGCTATTGTATTTAGTGATCTTTTTAAAATTTATTGGGTTTACATAGATTCTAGTGTCGCCCCGAATGTATACCCCCTCCCCTGTATTCCCCTCAACATCTCCCTTGCCCCCCTCCCCACAGGGCCCTCCCCCCTTTCCTTCAGAATTATCCCATCCAATCATCCCCTTTCCCTCTGTCCTCTTTTCCTCTGGTCCCTTTGATCCCTCCTCTGTCTCAATTCTGTTCCTCAGTTCACATTGTTCACTGGATTCCTCAAATGAGTGAGGTCATATGATATTTTTCTTTCTCTGCCTGGTTTATTTCACTTAACATAATAGTTTTCAGCCTGACCTGTGGTGGCGCAGTAGATAAAGTGTCGACCTAGGAACACTGAGGTCGCCAGTTCAAAACCCTGCACTGGTCAAGGCACATATGGGAGTTGATGCTTCCAGCTCCTCCCCTCTTTCTCTCTCTCTCTCACTCTGTGTCTCCTCTCTAAAGTGAATAAAATAAAAATAAAAATTAAAAATTAAAATTAAAATTAAAAAATAATAGTTTTCAGGTCCATCCATGCTGTCACAAAAAGTAAGATTTCCTTCTTTTTCATTGCCCCATAGTATTCCACTATTTATGTGTACCACTGCTTTTTAATCCATTCGTTCACTGATGGACACTTGAGCTGTTTCCAGATCTTGGCTATTGTAAAAATTGCTGCCATAAACATGGAGAGTGCATTTCTTCTTTTGAATCAGTGATATGGTGTTCTTGGGATATATTCCTAAAAGTGGGATGGCTGGGTCAAAAGGCAGTTTCATTTTTAATTTTTTGTGGAATCTCCATACTGTTTTGAAGGCAGTCTCCACAGTGGCTGCACCAGTCTGCATTCCCACCAGCAGTGCAGGAGGGTTCCCTTTTCTCCACATCCTCGTCAGCACTTATTATGTGTTGTTTTGCTGATGAGCACCATTCTGACTGGTGTGAGGTGATATCTCATTGAGGTTTTAATTTGCATTTCTCTAATCATTAGTGATGTTGAACATTTTTTCATCTGTCTATTAGCCATTTGTATGTCCTCTTTGGAGAAGTGTCTCTTCATTTTTTTGCCCATTTGTTGATTGGGTTGTTTATCTTCCTGGTGTTGAGTTTTAGAAGTTCTTTATAAATTTTGGTTATTAACCCCTTATCAGGCATATTGTTGAATATGTTCTCCCATTGTGTGGCTTGTCTTTTTATTATGTTCATATTGTCTTTAGCTATGTTAAAGCTTTTTAGTTTGATATAGTCCCATTTGTTTATCCTGTCATTTATTTCACTTGCCCGTGGACATAAATCAGCAAATATATTGCTGTGAGAGATGTCAGTGAGCTTACTACCTATGTTTTCTTCTAAGATGCTTATGGTTTCACGACTTACATTTAAGTCTTTTATCCATTTTGAGTTTATTTTTGTGAATGGTGTAAGTTGATGGTCTAGTTTTATTTTATTGCAGATAGCTGTCCAAATTTCCCAACACCATTTGTTAAAGAGGCTGTCTTTACTCCATTGTATGTTCTTTCCTCCTTTGTCAAATATCAATTGTCCATAAAGGTTTAGGTTCATTTCTGGGTTCTCTGTTCAGTTCCATTGATCAATATGCCTGTTTTATGCCAGTACCAGGCTGTTTTGAGTACAATGGCCTTGTAGTATAACTTGATATCAGGAAGTGTGATACCACCCACTTTATTCTTCTTTTTCAAGATTGCTGAGGCTATTCATTTTCTTTTTGGGTTCCATATAAATTTTTGGAATGTGTGTTCTATATCTTTGAAGTATGTCATTGGTATTTTCATTGGTATTGCATTGAATTTATAAATTGCTTTGGGTCGGTGGTCGGCAAACTCATTAGTCAACAGAAACAAATATCAACAGTACAACCAGTAAAATTACTTTTGATAGCCAAATATTTTAAACTTAAACTATATAGGTAGGTACATTCCTTATTGAGGTAGCACCCACATGTGGTATTTTGTGGAAGAGCCACACTCAAGGGTCTAAAAAGCCACAAGTGGCTCATGATCCACAGTTTGCCAACCAGGGCTTTGGTTAATATAGACATTTTGATGATGTTTATTCTTCCAATCCATGAACACGGTATATGCTTCCACTTGTTTTTATCCTGCTTGATTTTTTTTATCAATGCTTTGTAATTTTTCAAGTACAAGTCTTTAATCTCCTTGGTTAAATTTACTACTAAGTACTTTATTTTTTTTGTTGTTGCAATAGTGAAGGGGATTGTTTTATTAATTTCTCTTTCTGTCAGTTCATTGTTGGTGTATAAAAATGCCTCTGAATTCTGAGTATTAATTTTATGTCCTGCCACATTGCTGAATTCATTTATCTGGTCCAGTAATTTTTTGACTGAGACTTTAGGGTTTTCTGTATACAATATCATATCATCTGCAAATAAAGATAGTTTTACTTCTTTTCCAATTTTGATATCTTTTATTTCTTCTTCTTGTCTGATTGCTGTGGCTAGGACTTCCAGTACTATGTTGAATAAGAGTAGGGAAATGGAGCACCCCTGCCTTGTTCCTGATCTTAAAGGGATTGCTTTTAATTTCTGCCCATTGAGTATGATGTTGGGTGTGGGTTTGTCATAGATGGCCTTTATCATGTTGAGGTATGTTCCCTGTATTCCCACTTTGTTGAGAGTTTTGATCATAAATGGGTGCTGGATTTTATCAAATGCTTTTTCTGCATCTATTGATATTATAATGTGGTTTTTCTCCTTCCTTCTGCTTATGTGATGAATCACATTGATTGATTTGTGAATATTGTACCAACCTTGCCTCCCCAGAATACATCCCACTTGATTATGATGTATGGTTTTTTCCATGTACTGCTGGATCTGGTTTGCTAATATTTTGTTGAGAATTTTAGCATCTAAATTCATCAGGGATATTGGCCTATAATTTTTTTCTTTGTGTTGTCTTTGCCTGGTTTTGGAATCAGAATTATGCTCACCTCATAAAAGGAGCTTGGATGTCTAATCTCCTCTTGAATTTTTTGAAATAGCTTGAGAAGTATAGAAGTTAGTTCTTCTTTGAATATTTGGTAAAATTTACCTGTGAAGTCATCTGGACCAGGGCTTTTGTTTGTTGGGAGTTTATTAATAACTGTTTCAATCTCATTTGTTGTAATCGGTCTGTTTAGGTTTTCTGATTCTTCCAGATTAATTTTTGAAAGATTATATTTTTCAAGGAATTGGTCCATTTTACCTAGGTTGTCTAGTTTTTTGGCATAGAGTTCTTCATAGTATTTTCTTACAATATTTCATATTTCTGTTGTGTCAATTGTTATTTCTCCACTCTCATTTGTAATTTTATTTATTTGAGTCCTCTCCTTTCTTTTTGGTGAGTCTGATTAAAAGTTCATTGATCTTGTTTACCCTTTCAAAGAACCAGCTCTTGGCTTCATTGATCCTCTGTATTATATTTTTAGCCTCTATGTCATTTATTTCCACTCTGATCTTTATTATTTCCTTCCTTCTACTTATTCTGGGCTATATTTGCTGTTCTTTTTCTAGTTCTTTTATATGCAGGGTTAAGTTGTTTATTTTAGCTTTTTCTAACTCCTTTTTTTGTTTTTACTAGGACAGAGAGAGTCAGAGAGAGGGATAGATAGGAACAGACAGACAGTAATGGAGAGAGGTAAGAAACATCAATCATTAGGTTTTTGTTGCTATTGCAACACCTTAGTTGTTCATTGATTGCTTTCTCACATGTGTCTTGACTGTGGGCCTTCAGCAGACCGAGCAACCTCTTGCTGGAGCCAGCGACCTTGGGTCCAAGCTGATGAGCTTTTTCTCAAGTCAGATGGGCCCACACTCAATCTGGCAAGCTCGGGGTCTCAAACCTGGGTCTTCCGTATCCCAGTCCAATGCTCTATCCACTGTGCCACCGCCTGGTCAGGTTCTAACTTCTTGATGTATGCCTGTAATGCTATGAACTTCCTTCTCAGGACTGCTTTTGTTGTGTCCCATAAATTTTGAGTTGTTGTATGCTCATTTTCATTCATTTCTAGAATATTTTTATTTCTTCTTTGATCTCATTGTTAACCCATTCATTATTTAATAACATGCTATTTAGTTTCCAAGTGTTTGAGTATTTTTCAGTTTTTCTGTTGTAGTTGACTTCTAGTTTCATGCCATTGTGATCAGAGAAGATGCTTGATATGATTTCAATCTTCTTAAAATTGTTGAGACCGCTTTTGTGCCCTAACATGTGGCCTATTCTAGAGAAAATACCATAAGCACTTGGAAAGAATGTATATTCTGTTGCTTTAGGGTGAAATGTTCTGAAGATATTTATTAAATCCAGTTGATCTAGTGTGTCCTGTAAGTCTGCTGTTTCTTTGTTAATTTTCTTTCTTGAGGATCTATCTAGTGATGGTAGTGGGGTATTGAAATCTCCTACTCTTAGAGTATTGCTGTTAATCTCGTGTTTAGGTCCATCAAAGTCTGCTTTATATATTTAGGTGCTCTTATATTAGGTGCATAGATATTTATAATGGTTATATCTTCCTGTTGGATTGCTCCCTTTATCATTATATAGTGACCTTCTTTATCTCTTACTATAGCCTTTGTTTTAAAGTCTATTTTGTCAGATATAAGTATTGCTACCCCAGCTTTTTTTTATTTCCATTTGCATGAAATATTTTTTCCAACCGTTGGCTTTCAGTCTATGTGTATCTTTTGTTTTGAGGTGTGTGTCTTGTAGACAGCACATGCGTGGGTCCTGTTTTCTTATCCATGCAGCTACCCTATGTCTTTTTATTGTATCATTTAATCCATTTACATTTAAGGTTATTATTAATATGTAGTTGTTAATTGCCACTTTATTCTTTAAATCTACATTTCTCTTTTACTATATTTTTCCCCTTTTGTTCTGTTTACAATAGGCTCCTTAACATTTCTTGCAGCATTGGTTTGGTTGTAATGAATTCCTTGAGATTTTTTTGTCTGGGAAGCTTTTTATTTCACCTTCAATTTTAAATGATAGCCTTGCTTGATAAAGAAGTCTTGGTTTTGGGCTCTTGTTCTGCATTACTTTGAATATTTCTTGGCATTCCCTTCTGTCCTCAAGTGTTTCTGTTAAGAACTCAAATGTCATCCTTATGAGGCTCCTTTGTAGGTGATTGACTTTTTCTTTTGCAGCTTTTAGTATTCTTTCTTTATCTCTTAGCTTTGGTATTTTAATTATGATGTGTCTTGGTGTAGGTTTCTTTGGGTTTCTCTTTAATGGAATTCTCTGTGCTTCTTGAACTTGTGTGATGTTTTCCTGCATCAATTTAGGGAAGTTTTCAGCTATAATTTCTTCAAACAGCCTCTCTATCCCTGGTTCTTTCTCTTCTTCTTCAGGAACCTCTATGATGTGGATGTTGTTTCTCTTTATGTTGTCATAGAGCTCTCTTAGAGTTTCCTCAGACTTTTTGAGCTTCTTTTCTTTTTGCTGCTCTACTTCTGTGCTTTTATTTATCTTGTCTTCTAAATCCCTGATTCAATCCTCTGGTTCATCCGGCCTGCTTTTAATTCCTTCTAGTGTAGTCTTCATTTCTGATATTGTATTTGTCATTTCTGACTGATTCTTCTTTATTATTTCAATGTCCTTTTTGATGCTTGTTATCTCTTTACTTAGGTGCTCATTATTTCCATCTATTGTTGCTCTAAGATCTTTGAGCATTCTAATAATCATTATTTTAAACTCTGCATCCAGTAGTTTGGTTATTTCCATCTTGCTCAGTTCTTTTCCTGGGGATTTCTCTTGTTGATTCATTTGGATAGCATTTCTCTGTCTTCCCATTTTGTCTGTGTATACACTCCTCATTTGAGTGTGTTGTTTGTGAAGCTAGCTAAGGCTAGGTTGGTATTGTCTGCCTCTAATTTCCAGTTGTGTTATTTATAGGTCTTCTTGGGTTGGCATCAGCTGTTGTTTGTAGTCTGCTATAGGCTACTTATCTTCTATCACTGTTCTTTTTGCTGTTTGTGTCAGCATTTTCTATGTCTTAGCTGGGTCAGGTGTGAGGAGCCCTTCCTTAAGCTTCCACTCTAACAAGGATTGTTAAGTCTTGAACTGGTGCTTTTTGTATCTGGCTGCTAAATGTGCCTGGCCTGGATCTCCCTGTATGGGGCTTGGTGCAGATTAGTGGGTGTCACTACCTATGACTGGCTCTTATCAACCTTTTTTGGAGCTACAGGCAATACAAATCTTGTGCCTGCATCTGCTGAGCCCAGGGTCCGTTGTAAATATCAGCTGCACTCCTAGGCTTGTTTTTATCTACTCTTGGCCTGGGGAAAGTTCCTTTAAATGTTCAAGTCCCCCTGAAATTTGCTTTCTGTTGCTTCTTATTGCTGGCTACTTGTTGGGCTCAGTATTGTAATTCAGTGATTAGGTACGGTATTGGATGTGGCCTGCCCCTTAGCTTCAGGTGTCATTATATCCAGACTTTTTTATTTATTTATTTATTTATTTTACTTTGTTTTGGTTTTTTTTCTTTTTTTTCAGCACTCAGTAGGGTGTAGTCACAGGGGTTCAGTGGGTGTGGCCACTATGCTACCGTTGTGTGGTCTGTTCACTGGCCCACTGCCACTGTTGATGCCTGGGGTGTTTGAGCTTAGGTGCTGCTGGCGCCAGCCTGCCTCTGCAGCAGCTGCAGGCTCCGCTGCCCTGAGCAGGCTCTTGCGTGCCCACACACGCCCACTTAGACCACTTCCAAGGCCACTGCAGCCTTTGCTGCCACTGAGGGCGACCCTGAACTGCACATGGGCTTGGGCCTCCACAGCATCTGCCATGGCTTCTGCCTCCACAAATGGGCTCACGCACGCCCACTCTGACAGCTCTGGGGCTACCGAAGGTGGGCCTGTGTCACTGTGGGGTTTGCACCTGGGCTCAGACCTCCTCAGTGCCCATTGAGACCACCCCCAAGGTTGCCCAGCTTCCGCTGCCACTGAGGGTGCATCCACACCACAGGCTGGTTAGGGAGCCAGCCTGGACCTCTGCAGTGGCTGCTGCAGCTTCTGCCCTCAATGGTGGGCTCATGCACACCCTCGCTGACCCTCTCCACTGTTGTTCAAGCCTCCACCCTTGCCAAGGGCAGGCCCATGCCACAGGCAGGACTGTGTGTGAACCTGGACCTCTGCAGCGGCCACTACAGTTTCCTCTTTCATGGGCTGGTCATGTGTGCTCGCTTGGACCACCCCTGCCTCTGCAGTCATGCCCTGCTGTCTCTGGCTCATCCACCCCTGGCGAGCACTCAGCAACGCTAGAGATGGTGTATCTTAGACCTCTGAACTCACTATTTGTGTTCCTAATGTGCTGCCTGCCTCTGAGCGCCTCTTTGTTCTAACTGGGGCAGGAGAGCCTCCAGTGAAAGGGGTAATTTCTTCCCTTTGCTGGTGATGCTGTTCCCAGGAAAAATGTTCACGTTAGATTTGGGGAGTGACTCAGCCCAGGGGTTAGAGTGTCCATCCCTCAAAATGTCTCCCCCTATGTCTCTGAGATCACTCTCTCCTCGGCAACTGCAGTCCTCCCAGCGCTCTCTGCTCCTGGAGCTCCGGGAAAGTGGCTGTGAGCGAGGCCCTCTGTGCAGTCCCTTTAATACAGAGCCTGGGTCTGAGAGTTCTGCCTCCTTCTCTCAAACAGTGTCTATGCTCTTTTCTTAACCAACTATAGTCTGTAAGCCCCTTCCAGGCTCCAGAGCACTAGACTGGGATTCCAGTTTTGGGGCTGAGGACCCACAACTCGCCAGGCAACCCTCCCCATTGCAAGAGTCCCTACTGGCCACTGCTCACTCCTGGGAGCAGGGCAGCCCTTTTCACATCTCCACATTTCTTACAAGTCTCAGTGTGGGTTCTTGGGTGGTCCTCGGATATAGAATCCTGTTAGTTTAGTCCAAAGTTGTTCTTTCAAGATGAATGTTCTCAGAATTAAGTTATAATCCACCTTAGTTCTGGGAAGTGGGAGTTGGAGCATCTGCCTCCTCTGTGGCCATCTTGTCTCTTTGTATTTAGTGACTTTTAGTAAAGAGCATGTGGCAGAAGCAAAAGTGGACAACTCCTAAGAGTAGGGCATAAAATACATAGGCTTGCTCTGAGGGAAGCTAGCTTTCATATCATGAAGACAAAAGCAGCCTTTTGGAGAGGTTCGTGTGGTGAGGAACCAAGATTTCTTATCAAGCACCAATGAGAAGCAAGCCTCCAGCCAGTAGCCATGTGAGGGAGCCATCTCAGAAGTGGATTATCCAGCCTTATTCAAGTTTTCAGCCCCATTCAAGTCACTCAAAAATCTGCAGCTCCTCTTGACATCTTGACTACAATTTAATGAAACACAAAGCTGCTCTTATAATTCCTGACTCCCTTAAACTCTTAAAAAATAAAAATGTGATGTTTTAAGCCACTATGCTTTGGGGGTACTTTGTTAGCAATAAATCAGTAATATGCTAACCAAAAGGAAGCTGGTATAGCTACATTAATATGAAAAAAATAAATAGACTTTAAGGCAAAAAAGAGAGACATTATGAAAAGGGAATTAATTTAATGGATAGATATAATTATAAATTTTTATCACCTAATAATATAGCCTAAAACATATAAAGCAAAATTGATGGAATTATAAGAAATAATAAGCAAATGTACATTCATGCTAGAAGAGTTTTAAAATACCTCCATGAAACTGATAGAATAAGCAAGGCCAGTCAAAAAATGATATAAAATATTTGAACAACCCAGTTAAAATGTATGTAGCCGAATACCCAACAACTACAAACCACACATTCTTTCCAAATACATGTGGAAATTTTTCAAAAATGCTGAACCATAAAGCAACTCAACAAATTTCAAAGGAATGATATCACACAGAATACATTAGATGACCACAGGTCAATATATAATAAAAAGATAAATAGAAAATTCTCATATGTTGGAAAATACAAACTATACTTCTAAATAATCACTGGGTCAAAGGAGGGATCACAAGGGAAATTAGAAAATATCTTGAAAATACCAATGCTAGTGAAAATATGTGTGGAATTCAAGTAAAGTCATGTTTTGGAGAGAAATATATAGCCTTAAGTACATATATTAAATGAGAATAAAGGCTGAAAATCAATGATCCAAGAATTCAACTCAAAAAGTTAGTAAAAGAATAGCAACTTAAACTTTTCAAAAATAGGAAAAAGAACAAATGAGGAAAGGAGGAGAAATTCATGGAACAGAAAACATATAATAGGACCAACAAAGTCAAAATATGATTCTTTGAATATACTAATAAAATTAATGAACTCTGAGAAAAATTATTAATGACAAATTAAGGTACAAGTTAATAATATCAGGATGGAAAATGTGATATCACTACATATCTCAAACACATTTAAAATATAATAATAAGATCTTTTACTTTGCAGACTAGAATTTTGTGATCTCTCCATAATCATGGTTATCTTCTTGTTTTTCAGTTTTGTGTTAGCCTTTACTTTCAGAATAGTTTTCTGAACTTTTCTACAAATTACTGGTTCTTTTTTCTTCAATTGCATACCTTCTTATGGCCATCGAGGAGAATGTTTTCTCATTGGATTTTTTATTCTCTTGGTCTCCCATTTCATTTTGGATTAATCTTATTTAATACAGAGAACACCTTATTTCATTTTGTTAAGGAAAATGTCCACTTAATTTTTTTTTTTTGGTGTAAGTCACTTTTAGGACTTTTCACATGCTGTTAGTCTCTATTCCTTTCTACCCAAAAACAGTGTGTGTGTGTGTGTGTGTGTGTGTGTGTGTGTGTGTGTGTGTGTGTGTGTGTGATTTTTTCATAATTCTCAGGTTATTTTTGTGTTTTTATAATATGTTCATCTTCTTTAAGATTTTAAGATTTTTAAACTCATCCAACACATCAAGTATAAATGAAAGAAATTTTACTAGGACTATGCCAATGACAGGCCTAGATAAACAAATGCCACCAATATCTCTTTCTCCCTCCTCGCTTTCCTATGTACACATGCAGTTTGGTGTTCCCAGTTCTCTCTGCCCAGATCCAAAGTTAGAAGGTAACTTGGAAGACAGAAGAGGCGGTGGTTAAGATAGCTACCTGACTTTGAAGTCAGTAACACTGGCTCATATCCAGGCTCCACTATTTACTGACTGTGTATGTAACTGGAAAAATTAGCTAATTAGTTAACCTACCTAAATCTCAGTTTTTAATCCATAAAATTGAAATGATAGCTTGGCCAGATGGTGGCACAGTGGATGGAACGTCAACCTGGGATGCTGAAGACCCAGGTTTGAAGCCCCAAGGTCACCAGCTAGAGCACAGGATCACAAGTTTGAGTGTAGGGTCACCGGCTTAAGTGTGGGATTATGGCTTATTCAGACTTGGGGGTTAGCCAAAGTTGAGGGGCCTACAGGGAAGATGGAAGCCTAACTAAAGTTTGGTCTAGTAAAGCACAGAACAAGAAATGGACACTTGTGAACACTAGCCAATGACTACACCACAAGTTTGAGTGGATACTGCCAAACAGTTTGCTCAAGTGGTTATAACAAATCAGACTTCCACCAACATGTGAGAATTCTAGTTGCTTCCTATCTTCACCAACATTTAATATCATTTATTTTTGATATTCTGTTGACTATGAAGTATGTCTCATTATGGTTTTAAATTTCATCATCCTGATAATAAAACTAAATGCCTTTTCTCTAACACATGCATTTTTTTGTGTGGTTTTTGTTGTTGTTGTTGTTGTTTTATTTTGGTATTCTTCTGAAGTGAGAAGCAGGGAGAGAGAGACAGACTCCTGCATGCACCAGACCGGGATCCACCCGTCATGCCCACCAGGGGGCGATGCTCTGCCCATTTGGGATGTTGCTCCATTGCAAACGGAGCCATTCTAGCATCTGAGGTGGAGGCCATAGAGCCATCCTCAGCACCCAGGCTAACTTGCTCCAGTGGAGCCTTGGCTGCGGAAGGGGAAGAGAGAGATGGAGAGAAAGGAGAGCGGGAAGGGTGGAGAAGCAGATGGGCATTTCTCCTGTGTGCCCTAGCCGGGAATCAAACCCAGGATTTCCACATGCCAGGCTGAAACTAACACTGAGCCAACCGGCCAGGGCCTTTATTGTATTTATTTTTTAATTGACTTTATTGGGGTGACATTGGTTCACAAAACCCATTTTAAAACTAAGTTTTCCTTCAAACACTACTCCAGCTATATCCCTCAAGTTTTGGTATGTTTATTACCAATCAGTTCTATTTTCTAATTTCCGTGTGGTGTCTTCTTGGACCCATTCATCAGATTCATTTTCAAAAGCAGTAAAAGTCTAGTTTCTTCAATAACTATATAATGAGAAGTGAGGGGACCATCTGCTTTTGCTTGCCATAGTGTCCTCAATATCTGACAAAGTGCCTGGAATGATGGTAGGCACTTAAATATTTCTTGAATTCCTGCTTGGGGGCCATCTTATTGTCATTATGACCTCTCTGGAGAGCTAGCAGGAAACAATGTTCAATGCATTTGTATTTTTTTAACCCGTGTAAGATTATTTTAAAGAGGGCACTCCAGAATAACTATAGAATGAGATTTGAAGACCTCTGGAGAGATTAATAACACATCCTGTTTTTATCCCACAGCAATTGCAAGCCTACTTTTTTACTGCCTTTATTGTAAGCACCATTATTTGACTCTCCAAGTAAATTCCTTAATGCTACAAAATAGCTCAGGCCTCTGAAGTATGGACTTTTTCCAAGTGCTGAGGACTGACCAGCAATTGGTCACTGCTATAGCCCTTGTTTGCTCCTCCCTGATGTCACCTCTGTGAAACTCTTCCAGTGTCAAGCTCCCAACCTGAGGGCATTCACAGAGCCAGCTGACAAGTATAAGAACCAAATGCTATGCTGTAAAATTGACTTTTCCAGTGTGATAACCTGGGTGTTTGTTTTCTGGCCTAAGAGCCTTTGTGATCTGGATCCTTGGCTAGCTATCTCCTCTCAGCGACAAGCATTGTATGACCTTGCTTCTCTGTAATCTTCATAGTCAAAACGTTCATTTGTGATGGCAGACTACGTCTACTAATTCTCTCATTTGGAGCACTTTCCTTACTTTTTCAAACTCAGAGATGTGAACAGATACCTGCTGGAGCCAAAATTTAGACCTTGTTGACAAATCCAGGAAAGAACACACTGTGACTTTGTTTTGGAAAGGTAAACACCTTACACATATCAGAACAGAGTTTGCTCTCTATGTTCAAACCAATATAAAATTATCTCAGTGCAGAGATATTGCTGCTCCAGGTGGGCTGGGAAAGCTGGGACTGTGACCATGACTGCCACGCCACCAGACTTGATTGACTCTGCCTCCCATTTGTGTCAATGTGAATTGTGACCAAATTCAGCTAATGTAACTAGAATTCTTTGACATTTCTTTTGTTGAAAATAGAGTTTTCAAGATTTTACTTGAAACAAAATTTCAATGTGAATGTTCAGCCATATGAAATGGTTAAGAATTTTCCAACTTTATTTATTTAAACTCTGGCAACGTTTCATATTTTCTTATTCTAAATGCTCTATCATCAACAAAGCAAAGAAAAAAATGACATTCCTATCAGTATGTATCACCATGTGTTAAAAGGGCCAGTAAGAATATTTTATAGGTGTTAAGAACTGAACTTTATACCCCCAAAATTTATATACCCCCAGTGTGACTGTATTTGGTAAAAGGCCTTTAAGGGAGTAATTAAGGTTAAATTAGGTCATAAGGGTGGGGTATTAATCCAATAGGGCTGGTGTCCTTAAAAGAAAAGAAACACCAGGGATACAATAAAAAAAATGTGAGGACGTAGAGAATGTGGCCATCTGCAAGCCAAGGAGAGAGCCCTAAGGAGAAACCAAACCTGCTGACACCTTGATTTTGGAATTCCAGCCTCCAGAACTATGAGAAAACAAAATCTGTTGTTTAAGCCCCTCCCACCCAGCCTATGGTGTTTTGCTATGGCAGCCCTAACAAACTAGTGCAATAGGGAGAAATTTTTTCATGGAGAAGAGTGAGAAAGTCAAGCCTTCAAGCTTTCAACAAATTTATCATTTATGAATTCTGTGGATTTCGTTTGGTTGCTTTGGACAAAAATAATTTATTCCTTTTATTAAAAGTTAAAATCCAAACTCACCTGATTATTATGGTCATTTTCGATGCATTCAACACTGTGCTAGGAACCTGGTTAAATATTGGGTATAATGATTTCAACTGGAAACAGCTAATGAAAGAAATTTACTAATATTCTACCTACCAGTGGCAGTATTATGTTAACTATTCTGTGAACTCTAGCTTTCTTTTTCTTATTTGTATCTCCAAAATTTTCTTTAGTGTGCTAGCATTTCTTTTATAATGGAAAACTAAAATATAACTGACTTGAAAGCATTACATGTACGTATGCGTCTGTGTAATTATATACATAATGTTTTCAAGCCAATTACTTTTTTATTTTTCATGTTCTACATATTTTATATGTTTTATTATAGCTGTAGATAGAAACAACATGTGCTAATGCCATCCACAATTTATCTAGAGTGTCAAACATATTTAACTGAAGGCCTGTGAGGGAAAAAATGATTGTGGCAGGAATGACATAAGAATAGACATGAGAAAGAAAGCAGGGTGTGCATAGATGTGGGTGTGGTTGCTGTGCCCCTGCTGTGGAGAGGATACACGTGTTATAGAAAATCCAACTGGAAAGGATAGGGCTGGGCCACAGAAAGCCGTAAGTGCCAGGTGAAGGAGTGTGAACTATTCAGCAGCAGTGGCCTACCATGGGTGATGTGTGTGTGTGAAAGATTAGAGCAAAGACTCTGGCGGTTAGGAGACAGGATAAGTAAGAGGATGTGTGATAGTCCTTGAGCGATGTGCTGTAGGTCTTAAGGAAAATAGCAGAGGGGATAAAGGAAAGAAGATGGAGAAAAACGACATTGCATAAGTGGAATGGGCAGGACTTGCTGGCAGGTTGGACATGATGGAGGACAAAAAGTACTAAGCCATGGCATTCCAAAGTTCCCAGGTGGGAAGATTATAAAGCAAGGTAGCTCTACAATCCAGTGTAGGGAGCCCAGAAAAAGGAACAGTTTACTGTTCTGGATTCTGAACAAATGATGAATTCATGTTTATCTCTATAGAAATGTCCTAATAGTACTTGAAAACACAGGGTGGGAGCTTAGGAGAGAACTAGAACCAAGAGAATGCTGCATCTTCTTAGGAGTGAGAGTGTAAACAGATCATAGGAAAGACCAGTGATGAGCCTTACAGAAGGCCCCCAGTCGCAGGCAAACAAGCCTTGGAGGGGTGGGGGGAGAGCAGATTAATAACAAAGCTCATTGGAACAATGTCCAAGGCAATGTGATGATACAGAGGTGCTAGGGGAAGCTTGTTGATGGCTTGCCATGGCATGAACATACTTGCTGCTTTGGCCTGACTGAATAAATAGGCTCCAGTGATCAAGGAAACCATTTTACTCCCAGAATCAACAATAGGATGGAGCCTTGCTGTCTAGGAAAAGATGGTGTTGGCTATTCATCCTAAAACCTTTCCTTCCTGCTTCTTGACCTGTAACTTGGCCTCCCTGTGACTTTTTTATCTTCACCTTTTAGGGAGCATACTCCAGTAAACTGCCTTTCTTCTCTGGGCACCTCCTCCTGTTTCTATTCTATCTTATCAGCTGTGATACTATCCAAGGTTGTGATTCCAGACAGCAACAGGCCTGGACATTCCCTCTCAAAAGCCAGAGGTTATCCAAATAGCAATGGTCAATGAGAAATATCTTTCAAACAATAATAATAATAATAATAAATGCATTAACAGCTAAAATGGAGACTTCCCTGACCACCCAAAAACACAACTGTGTTGACTGACCTTACTTTAAATTCCTTACCACTAACCTCAGATGGGCAATCCTACCCCACCTGCCTAGTTTATTCACTTTTCTATTCTCTTGAGTTACTAGTTTACATTTTCCCCACTACCCTCAAATCTCCCAACTTTCCCATCATTCTCAGTGATGACATTTAAAGAGTCAGTAGAAGCAGTCATCATTGGTTTTCCACCATCAGATCTAATTATAAGTGCATTCAGCATCCAAACTCTGCATTTCTTCAGCAACATTGAATTTAGTATCATTGCCGTGCCAAAATCTAGTCCCTCCACTTAGATCCCATACCTTCTCACCGCCTCAGCCACATTGTTCCTAGCGTTGTCCCCTCTCTACTGGAACATTTCCCTCAGCACAGAAGCATGTTCTGATGTCTCCCATACTCTGCGGAGCCTCAGCTCCTCAGGAGAGAGTAAGAATACAGCGTCCAATCTCTAAACATTCAGGCTCTTCCAACTACTCCATCTTTCCCTACTCCTTTCTTCCTCAAAGCCCTCTTGTTCCTACCTTATTTTATTTGACATGGATCAAACAAAACCACAACTGTGAATTTAGTCCCTGCTTTTGCCAATTATTCTCTCATTGGCTCATGGACACAATGCACTTCCTAAATCTTGGCCTGCCTTCTGAATAATGCTACCAGGAGATGGGGAAGGACAAATAACATCAATTCTTTATGAATATGCTTTATGAATTCTTTAGTAAATATGCTTCTTCACTAAAACCAGCTCTAGTGTAAGATGAGTGAAGCTTAGGAAAGAATCGAAAAGATTATTAAAAGGGTGAAAAATTGCACCTGAAGAAGCAGGTTAAAGTATTAAGCCAGTTAAGCCTGCAGATAAGCACACAGAAGAACAACTTGAACATGGTCTTTTTAAGTAGGGAAATTTCTGAGAGAATAGTGAAGCCTCATCTGTACCACTAACAACAAAGGCAAAAATTGGTGTTGATAAAAGCATGAGTGACTTCGTTTATGTCATATTTGTCTCTAATCGAAATGCATTGCCAAACAAGTCTCCTTCTCTAAAGCAGATGTTTTTATATAAACTGTAACTGCCTCAAAAAAAAAAAAAGAAAAAACTGTAACTGCCTCATTTAGGAAGGATTCAGGAGTGACTGTTCTGCAAGTCAGTAGGGAGCATTTTGCCTCCATGATTCTGAAATATTTTGTGTTGACATATTATAGCTCTTTTTTCTTCAGTCAAATAAAATTTTCTGTGTCCACAGACTACGAGGAAGACTCTCAGAAACCTGGTAGCAGAAATGGAATAAAATTACTTCCACTCTGAAAAACTCTACATGGTCTTTACTCACTCACCTGAAAAATGTTTCTGTAAATGGTGTGACAGAATCACAGCCCACGCCTGACCAGGCAGTAGAGCAGTGGATAGAGCATCGGACTGGGATGCGAAGGACTCCGAGGTTGCCAGCTTGAGCGCGGGCCCAACTGGCTTGAGCAAAATCTCGCTAGCTTGGACCCAAGGTTGCTGGTTCGAGCAAGGGGTTACTGAGTCTGCTGAAGGCCCATGGTCAAGGCACATATGTGAAAGCAATCAATGAATAACTAAGGTGTCGCAACGAAAAACTGATGATTGATGCTTCTCATCTCTCTCCATTTCTGTCTGTCTGTCCCTATCTATCCTTTTCTCTGACTCTCTCTTTGTCCCTATTAAAAAAAAAAAAAAAAGAATCATGGCCCACTTGGTATTTGGGGGATTTTATCCCCTTTGTTTCTATCCCTTTTCTTTTATAAGACAGGGTGGCAGACACCATCAAGGTTTAACTATTTTTAACATTTTTAAAATTATACGTGTTCTTGCATGAATTGTGCAAATACCACAAAATGGCATTAAGTACTATATCCTGTACATCTTCAACTCACAACAGAATTTACTGTACAGTTGCCATGAATGTGAAAAATATCTTTGACTGCAGTTCAGCTGTTTTCCATTTTAGTTCTTAGGCCCCAGGAACCCAGGTACAGTGATATATTTTCATAAACATTAAAGCGCGGACTTTGGAGGGAACTTTGAGTTGTGCTTTTGTCATTGTCCTAGAGGATTTGAGCCTTTATGCTATATTATGTATGTAACTATAAAATACAAAATATGGAAAGTTTTAATAATTGCTAAGATACAGTAATATAAAGTCAAAACACACTATGCTTTACAGAAGAAAATTAATAAATTATCTGAATAATCTGGGGAGGAAAAGACACTTTCACACAGTCTACCCATTAGTTCCTATTTAGGGCCTTATTTATCCAGAAAACAACACTTCTAAGTAATCCTTTGAGGACAATTTAAAAAAAATTTTGGCCTGACCAAGCAGTGGCGCAGTGCATAGAGCATCGAACTGGGATGCAGAGGACCCAGATTCAAAAACCTCTGAGGTCTCTGGCTTGAGTATGGGCTCATCTGGTTTGAGCAAGGCCCACCAGCTTGAGCCCAAGGTCGCTGGCTCAAACAAGGGGTCACTTAGTCTGCTGTAGCCCCCTGGTCAAAACACATATGAGAAAGCAATCAATGAACAACTAAGGTGCTACAGTGAAGAACTGATGCTTCTCATCTCTTTCCCTTGCTGTCTATCTGTCATTACCTGTCCCTCTCTCTGACTCTCTGTCTCTGTCAAAAAAAAATTGTGATCTGTGAGCAAGAAGGGAAAGTAGGACTTCTCTACAGTGTTCTTTGTCCCATCTGCTCCTCAGTACATCATTCTAATGTCAGGTGAAATGTTCAAGCTACATAGCTGACAAGGATGGAGAAAGGAGTCCAGTTGGAGCATCTTTAAAAGCAGTGGTAAAGTTTAGTCTTGAGCAATGACCAATTTATTTCAACCTTCACTGAAATTTTCAAGGGACAGAAGTGATTTCTATTACTATTATGTTCTATGAGACATTAAAATTTTTCTTACTGTAGTGGGTACTGCCAGTACTCTACCGACCACCATTTCTCTGTGGCCTCTCCCTGGCTTCTGTGTGCTCTTGCTTCCAATAGCTAACAACAGTGACTCTTTGGAGGACTGTTAGAGTGCTCCTGAGAATTTGCCCATACAGGTGGGAGCCGGAAGTTCCCCAGGCAGCCCTCAGCTAATGACTGACTGGTCTAGGAGCACTGGAGGCATAGTTCTCTTGTCCCAGAGTCAGGACAAACTCTAAGACAATAGAAACAAAATGGAAACCAAAGGATTCTACTTTCTACTTGCTGCTCATTAGCCCAATACTAGTAACCTTAAGTAACTTGTAAAGATTATTAATAATCATATTCTAACATGTTATATAAGGTTTTGCTCATATTAATTCATGAGAATGCATGTCAATAACTTATATTGCGGATTCTCTATAAACAGAATCCTATGCTTAAATTTAGATGCTACAGAAGATAGATGAGCATCTACCCTGAGGGTAGAGTGTTAGCAATATATTTTATTTGTTCTCCTCTAATTGACCAGAGGAGTGGCTTACTCCTATGAAGTTCATTCAACCTTACAAACTACAGTATTAAAATGTATATCTCAACCTAGAATTTTGGATGGTGATCATTAATACAAGGTCTGGGGGCTGCAGGTAGAAGATTAGCTATAATTAAAACAGAGGGAAGCAAGATGGCGACGGAGTAGGCGGACGTACCAACTTCCAACTCCCAGAAGCAAAGTGGATTATAACTCAATTTAAAGAACCATCATCTGGATAAACCAAATATGAACTAAACTAAGTGAACTCTTCAACCAAGGAAAACAGAAGAAGCCACATTGAGACTGGTAGGAATAGCGAAAACGCGAAGAGGGCTGCCCAGCTCCCCGGAGCAAACGGCAGCCTGGAGAGACCCGCGAGGCGGGAGGAAAGTATGGCGGAGAGGGAGGGACCTGGGTCCCAGGAACCAAGCCCCAGCCTGCAGTCCCAGAGCCTAGAAGAGGCGTTTGGACAGTTTTGAGCTGTGAAACAAGTGAGGGAGCTCCCAGGCCTACAGTGTGGAGTATTAGGTCCCTTCCTACTCTGCTGAGGGTTGCTTAAGGGTTTGGGGCACAGGACGCTGAAAGGCGGTTCTGTCAGCGTGGGCAGAGGCCAAGCCGGTGGGAGATCGGTCTAACCCAGAGGGTCGGAGGGGACGCGCGAAAGCGGTCCGGAAGCTGCGGGCCCGCCTTTAATTCCACTTACGGGGACAAAGCGGGAGGCCAGGAACGAGCAGGCGCTGCGCAAGCCGGCCCTGACTGCGTGGACCGGGCTAGGACCAGGGACGGGCAGGGGCTCGCGGCTGAGCTGATGCTACCAGCCCCCCACCCCCCGGGCCGGAGAAACCGCGGTTGGCCAGTATACGTGTGCGAGCGGGCTCCGAGCGCGGGAACGGGGTAGACCCCGAGACAAGAGGAAGCTCACAGTGGAGCCCACGCTACTATCCCCACCCGGCCGGAGAAACCTCGGATTGCATTCATACGTGCACGAGCGGGCTCTGAACGCAGGGGCGGGGTAGAGTCCGAAACAAGCTGAAGTACGCAGCTGAGCGGAAGCCAGCAAACACGCCCGCCCCAATAAACCTTGGTTTCCGACCCTGCGCAGAAGGGCCCTGGCCTCGAGGGCGGGGCTAAAGCTCCGGCAAAAGCTTACAGCTGAGAGCACGTCAAAAGCCCCGCCTAACCCGCAGAACTGTAGCGAGCAGGTTCCAACTGCTGGTTCTGGGCGGAAGTCCGGATATAGGCTAGGTCCGCAGCTGAGCAAAGGTGCTCACCTCTACCCTTGGTGCTAAGTCTTGTGGCTTCAGTGACAGCCCCTCCCACGGAGGAGAGGCAGAAATCATAGCAAAAGCCACAGTGGGCCAGCGCTGGCAATGCTCATACCCAACCACCCTAGGCACCGGCAGAGGGGGAGGGGGGCCTGCAGACAGACCACACCTAGAGAACACAAGGCAACACCTACAGGACTCCAGTGGCCACAACTTGCTTATACACAAAAAAAATGGGCAGGCAGAGGAATGCAAACCAAATGAATCAAGAGAAAACCCAGAGAAGGACCTGAATGAACCAGATATAACCAAATTACCAGAAGCAGAATTTAGAATAATGATAGTTAGGATGTTCAAAGAAATTAGAGCAACAATGGATAGTCATTATGAACACCTAAACAAAGAGATAACAAGTATAAAAAACGAAATTGAAATAATAAAAAAGAATCAGACAGAAATGACAAATACAGTATCAGAACGGAAGACCACAATGGAAGGAATTAAAAGCAGGATGGATGACGCTGAGGATCGAATAAGCGAGTTAGAGGACACAATAAACAAAGGCACAGAAGCAGAGAAGAAAAAGGAAAAGAGACTTTAAAAATGTGAGGAAACTCTAAGGGAGCTTTGTGACAACATGAAGAGAAACAACATTCGCATCATAGGGGTGCCTGAAGAAGAGGAGAGAGGACAGGATATGGAAACTTTGTTCAATCAAATCATAGCAGAAAACTTTCCTAAATTAAGGCTGGGAAACACTCCACACGTTCAAGAAGCACACAGAACTCCATTAAACAGAAACCCAAAAAGATCTACACCAAGACACATCATAGTTAAAATACCAATGGATAAAGAAAAAATTTTAAAAGCTGCTAGAGAAAAAAAGGCTATCACCTACAAAGGAGCCCCCATAAGGATGACATCGGACTTCTCAACAGAAACACTTGAGGCCAGAAGGGAATGGCAAGATATAATCAAAGTAATGCAGAACAAGAACCTACAACCAAGACTACTTTATCCAGCAAGGCTAACGTTTAAAATTGAAGGAGAAATAAAGAGCTTCCCAGAAAAAGAAAGCCTCAAGGAATTCATAAAAACCAAACCAATTCTGCAAGAGATACTAAGGGGCCTCTTGTGAACAGTTTAAAGGGAGGAATGAATAGAGCAAAAGAAGAATACAGCTTTAAAGAATAAAATGGCAATAAACAACTACATATCAATAATAACCTTAAATGTAAATGGATTAAATGATCCAATCAAAAGACATAGGGTAGCTGCATGGATAAAGAAACAGGACCCATACATATGCTGTCTACAAGAGACACACCTTAAAACAAAAGATGCTCATAGACTGAAGGTAAAAGGATGGAAAAAAATATTTCATGCAAATGGAAATGAAAAAAAAGCATGGGTAGCAATACTTATATCAGACAAAATGGACTTTAAAACAAAGGCTGTAGTAAGAGATAAAGAAGGACACTACATAATGATAAAGGGAACAATTCAACAGGAAGATATAACTATTGTAAATATCTATGCACCAAATATAGGAGCCCCGACATACATAAAGCAGACTTTGATGGATATAAAGGGCGAGATTAGCAGCAATACTATCATAGTAGGGGATTTCAATACCCCTCTAACAACACTGGATAGATCCTCAAGAAAGAAAATTAATAAAGAAACAGCACACTTAAAGGAGACACTAGATCAACTTGATTTAATAGATATCTTCAGAACTTTTCACCCTAAAGCAGTAGAATATACATTCTTCTCAAGCGCTCATGGTACGTTTTCTAGGATAGACCACATGTTAGGACACAAAAATGGTCTCAATAAATTTAAGAAGATTGAAATCATATCAAGCATTTTCTCTGATCACAATGCCATGAAACTAGAAATTAACCACAAAAGAAAAACTGAAAACTACTCAAACACTTGGAAACTAAATAGCATGTTATTAAATAATGAATGGATTAACAATGAGATCAAAGAAGAAATAAAAAAGTTTCTAGAAACAAATGATAATGAGCATACATCAACTCAAAATTTATGGGACACAGCAAAAGCAGTTCTGAGAGGGAAGTTCATTGCACTACAGGCATATCATAAGAAGCTAGAAAAAGCTCAAATAAGCAACCTGACCCTGCATCTAAAAGAACTAGAAAAACAACAACAAATAAAACCTAAGTCAAGTAGAAGGAAGGAAATAATAAAGGTCAGAGCAGAAATAAATGACATAGAGGCAAAGGAAACAATACAGAGGATCAATAAAACCAGACACTGATTCTTTGAAAAGGTAAACAAGATTGATGAACCTTTAACTAGACTCACCAAGAAAAAAAGAGAGAGGACTCAAATAAATAAAATTAGAAAAGACAGTGGAGAAATAACAACTGACACAACAGAAATACAAAGCATTGTAAGAAAATACTATGAAGAACTCTATGCCAAAAAATTAGACAATCTTGGTGAAATGGACAAATTTCTTGAATCATATAACCTTCCAAAAATCAATCTGGAAGAATCAGAACACCTAAACAGACCAATTACAACAAATGAGATAGAAACAGTTATCAAAAAACTCCCCAAAAAGAAAAGTCCTGGGCCTGATGGCTTCACAAGTGAATTCTATCAAAAATTCAAAGAAGAACTAACTCCTATCCTTCTCAAGCTATTTCAAAAAATTCAAAAGGAAGGAAGACTTCCAAACTCCTTTTATGAGGCGAGCATAATTCTGATCCCAAAACCGGGCAAAGACAACACAAAGAAAGAAAATTATAGGCCTATATCCCTGATGAATTTAGACGCTAAAATTCTCAACAAAATATTAGCCAACCGGATCCAGCAATATATGAAAAAAATCATACACCACGATCAAGTGGGATTTATTATGGAGAGGCAAGGCTGGTTCAATATTCACAAATCAATCAATGTGATTCATCACATAAACAAAAGGAAGGACAAAAATCACATGATAATTTCAATAGATGCAGAAAAGGCATTTGATAAAATCCAGCACCCATTTATGCTCAAAACTCTCAGTAAAGTGGGAATACAGGGATCATTCCTTAACATGATAAAGGCCATCTACGATAAACCGACAGCAAACATCATACTAAATGGACAAAGATTAAAAGCAATCCCCTTAAGATCAGGAACCAGGCAGGGTTGCCCACTTTCACCACTCTTATTCAACATAGTTCTGGAAATCCTAGCTACAGCAATCAGACAAGAAGAAGAAATAAAAGGCATCCAAATTGGAAAAGAAGAAGTCAAACTGTCACTATTTGCAGATGATATGATATTGTATATTGAAAACCCTAAAGTCTCAGTCAAAAAACTACTGGACCTTAAAAATGAATTCAGCAAGGTGGCAGGATATAAAATTAATACTCAGAAATCAGAGGCATTTCTATACACCAACAATGAAATATCAGCAAAAGAATTAAGGAAACAATCCCCTTCACTATTGCAGCCAAAAAAATAAAGTACCTAGGAGTAAATTTAACCAAGGAGGTTAAGGACTTGTACTCGGAAAATTATAGAACATTGATAAAAGAAATCAAGGAAGATACAAATAAGTGGAAGCACATACCGTGCTCATGGCTAGGAAGAATAAACATCATTAAAATGTCTATATTACCCAAAGCAATTTATAAATTCAATGCAATACCAATTAAAATACCAATGACATACTTCAAAGATATAAAACACATATTCCAAAAATTTATATGGAACCAAAAAAGAACACGAATAGCCTCAGCAATCTTAAAAGAAAAAATAAAGCAGGAGGTATCACTCTTCCAGATATCAAGGTTTACTATAAGGCCATTATACTCAAGACAGCCTGGTACTGGCATAAGAACAGGCACATAGATCAATGGAACAGAACAGAGGACCCAGAAATAAACCCACAGCTTTATGGACAACTGATATTTGACAAAGGAGGAAAGAACATACAATGGAGTAAAGACAGCCTCTTTAACAAATGGTGTTGGGAAAATTGGACATCTACCTGCAAAAAAATGAAACTAGACCATCAACTTACACCATTCACAAAAACAAACTCAAAATGGATAAAAGACTTAAATGTAAGCCGTGAAACCATAAGGATCTTAGAAGAAAACATAGGCAGCAGGCTCTCCGACATCTGTAGCAGCAGTATATTTGCCGATTTATCTCCACGGGCAAATGAAATAAAAGGCAAGATAAACAAATGGGATTATATCAAACTAAAAAGTTTTTGCACAGCTAAAGACAATAGGAACAGAATAAAAAGACAAACCACACAATGGGAGAACATATTCGACAGCACATCTGATAAGGGGTTAATAACTAAAATTTATAAAGAACTTATAAAACTCAACACCAGGAAGACAAACAATCCAATCAAAAAATGGTCAAAAGAAATGAATAGAAAGTTCTCCAAAGAGGACATACTGATGGCCAATAAGCATATGAAAAAATGCACAACATCACTAATCATTAGAGAAATGCAAATTAAAACCACAATGAGATACCACCTCAAACCAGTCAGAATGGCACTTATCAGCAAAACAACACAGAATAAGTGCTGGCGAGGATGTGGAGAAAAGGGAACCCTTCTGCACTGCTGGTGGGAATGCAGATTGGTGCAGCCACTGTGGAAAACAGTTTGGAGATTCCTCAGAAAATTAAAAATCGAACTGCCTTTTGACCCAGCTATCCCACTTTTAGGAATATACCCTAAGAACACCGTAGCACTGTTCAAAAAGAAGAAATGTGCCCCCATGTTCTTGGCAGCATTGTTCACAATAGCGAAGATCTGGAACCAGCCCAAGTGTCCGTCAGAAGACGAGTGGATTAAAAAGCTATGGTACATATATACTATGGAAAACTACTCAGCCATAAGAAACGATGACATCGGATCATTTATAACAAAATGGATGTACCTTGATAACATTATACGGAGTGAAATAAGTAAATCAGAAAAAAAAGAAAAACTGAGAACAGCATGATTTCTTACATAGGTGGGACATAAAAGTGAGAATATGAGACATGGACAAGAGTGTGGTGGTTATGGGATGGGGGGAGGGAGGGAAGAGTGGGATAGTGAGGAGGGGAGGGACACAGGGAAAACCAGATTGAAGGTGACAGAGGACAATTTCACTTTTGGTGATGGGTATGCAACACAATTGAATGATAAGATAACCTGGAGATGTTTTCATTGTACATATGTACCCTGATTTATTGGTGTCATCCCATTAGAATTAATAATAATAAAATATATATAAAAAAAATAATAATAAAATTTTTAAAAAAAAAGCTGTTAAGAGGAGAACCAAGATTTCTATAATAGGTGAAAACTCCACATCACAAAAATAATAAACAAGAAAGTAATGGTTGACTTGCAAAAAAAAAAAAAAACAGAGTAGATAGGAAAACCTACTGCCTAGGAGAAGATAGTGTCACAGGCGGTGGAAAGAAGTATGTTGAGAAGATGCATCAAGAGAAGCTGTTTCTTGCCTGACCAGGCGGTGGCGCAGTGGATAGAGCATCGAACTGGGATGCAGAAGATCCAGGTTCGAGACCCCAAGGTCGCCAGCTTGAGCGCGGGCCCATCTGGCTTGAGCAAAAGCTTGTCAGCTTGGACCCAAGGTCGCTGGCTGCGGTCTGCTGAAGGCCCGCGGTCAAGGCACATGTGAGAAAGCAATCAATGAACAACTAAGGTGTCACAACGGCAACGAAAAACTAATGATTGATGCTTTTCACCTCTCTTCGTTCCGGTCTATCTGTCCCTATCTATCCCTCTCTCTGACTCTCCCTCTGTCCCTGTAAAAAAAGAAAAGAGAGAGGCTGTTTCTTCGTGGTCAATGCAGTACTATTGTACCTCCTTCCCATTGAGAAGGCTGCTCCACACACTGTCCCACTGCCTCTGCATCCCCTCCTGTATCCCCAGAGCTCCTCCACATTGCTGACGTTATCCTCGCACCCAACACGCCATGTTTCCATGACACTGTCTGATGGCAGAAAACCTGATCATCACCTTCTCTGAAATCAGTTTGGCAGTCAGTCTTCTCTTGTAAATGTTATCACAAGCCCTACTGAGTCATAGGCTTTGTGGGTCTCTCCTTCCTCTTTGAGTTAGGCTCTGTGGGTCTCTCCTTCCTCTTTGCTTTGGCTAGTTAATTCTTGAGGTTTGCAGGCCAAACAGCAGCATCCACTGTAACAGCAGCAGCAGCCAGAGAATACACATGTGAAAAAGAAAACAAAATCAACTCTAGAAAGAAGCAGGCACTTGATACAAATAAACAATGTACTGAATGTCTTAGTATTTTTCATTGGGTTTGCATCAAAAAGGCAAGAATGTTTTCAAGTACAATTCTCTTTGTGCTGCTCCATTTCGGTCCTGTGTTGCCCTTAGAAATGTTCAAGTTTACAAGTTGCACCAGATTCCATCAGACCTAATGCTCCCTGGGGCCCAGAGATACTCTTCCTTTTCATCTTTTATTTTGATCATGGAAGTGGTTTCACGGAGTTCATCCTCAATGGTAAATTACATTCCAATTCTTTGAGTCAGGGCGATGTTTTAACATGCACACCAGCACCAGGGTTGCTGTTTTGCTACATTTTGCCTGGAGATGGGGAACTTTTAGAGATTAATTTAAAACATCTCAAAACCACATGAACATGAGACAGTGAGGACTAGTGATGATTGAAAGATGATGTTCTGTGCTTTGAAGAATCCTCACCCAGCAGATGAGAAACATTTTCTATTTTCATTTTACAAAACAAAACAGAGCTGAACACAAGGGTTTCCAAAAGAAGAAGAAAGTCCTGACAGTGGAGGCTGATCTATAGTATACATTAGAAGTGGTTCCAACAGCTCAGTGTAGAATCTCCTAGGAAGGTGTTAGAAATTGAACACATTTGCACCAGGTTGGAAGAATTTGGGTAAAAGGGAGTTAAGTAATCTCTATGTCCTTTCCCAAATATGCATCTCATGGGTAATACTGAATTATTATGAGCTTTAAGGCCTTGGTCTTTAGCTCTCAGAAAGAATTCAAGAAAAAGCATTCATAGCAATGTAGACACTACTTTTTCTTGCTCACATGGTGTGGTACTTGTGGTTGGCATTCAAAATTAGTTGGTAATAATTCTGGATTTTATAAAAATGAAAGTAAAAACAACTGATAAAGATTACTTAAAATATATGTAGAAATTTATTTCCTGTTAGATCATAAAGCTACATGAGATTGTCACCTCAGTTAGACTCATAATATAATTTGAAGGAATTCCATTTTCACATTCAGAAATAGTTTCTGAGGCTGTTAACTCAGCACTTGTGCTAGAATTGGAATATAGAGTAATGAATGGAGTGTCTGCCTTCATGAAGTTTACAATCTTCCAGAAATAGATACTAGACAAGCAAACAAATATATATGAGTTACAGGTTGCAAAATTCTAGGAAAGAAATAAGTAGCATGCCATGATGGGAAATAACAGGGGAAGCTTAGAATAATCAGAAACAGTCTCCTAATTCATTTTCAAGTTCTACAAAAGGACCCAAAATGTTATTCTAGTGCAGTGGTTCTCAAACATTTTGACATTGGGGCACATTTAAAATTCGACAAATAATTGTAGGCGCACTATATACAAATTTCTGAGAAATATGTTATAATAATTAAGTCAAATATTAAAGAAAAAATATGAAGTCCAAGCATGCTTTTATGGTAATTAAATGAAATAAATATGACAAAATTAAATTTATTCTGACATTAAAAAACATTTTTATGTTACATTTTTTCAGTTATGCTTTTTAGAATTCGTAAAAAAGAGGGGTTAAAAAATAAAAAAAAACAACAAAAAGGTTATCTTTTTATATATATAGATATATTCTTAGTAAGATTTAGTAAATTTGGCAGGTCCTGGCATGAATGTGTTACATTTTTTCATTCTTGTGTTTATGAGAAACATGAGCCTGATGTGTCCTAGCAATTTCTTCAAAGTTTGGACATATATTTGAAAGGCAAACTCTCATTTCCTCATCAATACATTGAAGTATTCCTCTCTTTTTACTCTTGTGTTGAGTGCAGAAAACCCCCACCATACATATCAACTTAACTTTACACCAAACAAAAGATATAAGAAACTTGCCTCCAGTCTTTCTGGGGAACATGGGGAGTAGTATAAACAACCCAGCACCACAGCTTAACAGCCTTTTGCAAACCAATCAGGCAAGTGAGGTGGGGGGGTTGGGCAGACTCTCATCTTACAGCCAATTCCCCACACCTCTGTCCCCCAAAAATCTAAACTCCAAAAACCCTGTTTGTTTTTTGGTCCCCAACAGGCACATATTTCTCTGAAATACCATAGGGCACACCTAGAAATCTTCTAGGGTGCACCAGTGCGCCCTGGTGCACACTTTGAGAACCACTATTCTAGTGTAATATATTGAGTGCTATATGAACTTGTTGTTATTTGGCCATATTGAAGCTACAAAAATGACTATTTTATATGGTTCAACTTAATAAAAAAAAAGCTGAGCCTTCATAACTACACTGTTTGAAATTTTACTACAATTTGGGCAAATTAGTAAAATTTCAAATCAGCAAATTAGTAGATACTCTAGATACGCTCATACAAGCAAACAAACAAGTTGTATAATGTCTTTTCACTCTTGGCAAGAAGACTGAAGACTGGCAAAAGCTGTAACAAAAAGGAAAAGTTTTAGACAGGAAAAAAATTCTTTTCTCTACAGAAAATGGGTAAGCTGAGGCCAAGAGACATTAAATAACAAATTTGTACTGTGATTACATGATGTAATAGCTGTTCAAAACCAGATTGAATAGCTGCTTCTCTATTATGCTTTCCACTATTATTTAATGGACTGTACTTCCTCCTAGGCTTTGAAAATTATATTTCTTAGTCTTTATATTTTTATATTTTATTAAAAGACGGACTACCCTGATTATGTCTGAGGCTGTGATGTTAGTCCTCAAGGACACATAGCCAGATGGCATTTCATGAGCTCCTTTGCAGGTTTGCCCATTAACCTGGGCACTAGCTATGGAATGTGGGCAGAGATGACGTGCCGTTACCGGATGGGGCTCATGAAATCCTTCCACACCATTCACACACTTTCTTCTTCCACCTATGCCAGTGAAAGAAACTGTATCAATTCAGGTCTCCCAGAAAAACAGAAACCACTTTTGAGTATCTAAAACAGAAAACCTAATGCAGAATAGCTACTCCAGAGATGGAGAAGGGGAGAGGCAAAACCAAGTCACGCAGGTACCTTTGGTGAGCTAGGTCTTAGAAAAGGTTGAAGCTACAAGATAGGAAGAAATTGAACCTTGAATGTTTATATGGAAGGTAACTAGATCAAAACATCTATCTGAATTCTGTGGGTTAAGTAATGAATTTCAATTATATTAAGAAATGAGAGTTTTAGAGTTTTGTTGTTATAGCAGCTAATACCACTTACCCCACCTAATACACAGACATTGTTATTTCTTAAGCTTTTTTGTTGGTGTTCCCTAGGCATAGCCTGAGTTGGAAGGTGAATTACTTTTCCATGGATGCTGTAACAAATTAACACCAACTTGTGGCTTAAAACAACACAAATTTATTATCTCTCAATTCTCCAGATCTGGAGTCCAACTTGGGCTTCACTAGGTTCAAATCAAGACACCAGCATAGCTGTGTTTCCTTCTGGAGGTGCCAATAGAGAATCTGTTTTCTTACCTTTCTCGGCCTCTAGAGCAGTGGTTCTTAACCTGGGTTCTATCAAACCCTAGGGGTTCGATGAGTCAGTCTCGGGTTCGGAGAAGCCTCTGTCGCGGAGGCCAGAATAAAGTAATGCCGTAATTTGTTGTGAGTTCATGCACTTTGTTGGTTTTGTTCTTTGAGCAAGGTGATGTTCATGCACGGCTCATTTTGTGCACCAGTAAGAAAACATATACCTATGTCTTGAATTTGGAAAAAAAATCATATTTTATTTATCACTAAAGAAGGGTTCGGTGAATGTGCATATGAAACTGGTGGGTTCGGTACCTCAAAAAAGGTTAAGAACCACTGCTCTAGAGACTGTCCACATTTTTGGTTTATTGCCTCCATCATTTCCAAAGCCAGTAGAATCTTCCTACATCATGTCATTCTGACATTCAGTCTTCCACATACTGTATAAGGGGCCTTGTGATCACAGCGGGCCTCGATTTCCTAAATTACCCAAAATAATCTCTTTATTTTAAAATCAGTTGATTAGTTACCTTAAATCTATCTGCAAACTTAATTTCTTCTTGCCGGGTAACCCAACATCTTCACCAGTTGCAGAGATTAAGAGACAGGTACATTGTGGGGGGTTGCATTATTCTCCCTGTCACTGAAAGGTACTTCAGACATTGCTTACTAAGGTAGAATTTATCCTTAAATTTAAACTAAGGATGATGTTTTTTACACAGATCTTATATTCTGATATTTCTCAGAGTAAAAAATAGTATGTCTCTTTATATATATACGATGCTTGCTATCCAATGTCTTGTAAAATAACTGAGAGTATATTTACCTAGCATCATGGTCATTATTTAGTTTTTACATTCTTTTGAGTTCCATATTTTTCCATAAAAGAATATGACCACATTTGAGTCACATTTCAGAATAATCTCACCAACGGGAAAGGATACGGAAGAGTAATGCTGCAAATGTCTCTATGTCAGGTAAAGTTATTCAGAGGGTCTACCTGTGCATGTTTTCAGGATTCTCAATTTGAAAACACTCCTAGCTGTGTGTGTGTGTTCATACACATAATCATATATGCACATGCATTCATACATAAGAAACAGACTCACCCCCCAACCAAAAGAAAACAAATTGGGGGTGGGGGGAAGAAGGGACTTAAACTGAAGTTATAATGAGAAAAGACACTGCAAAAATAACATTGTGGCTTCTGTGGGATCCCATATTTATCCTCTCAGATGCTTCCAAAGCAAACATAGTTCATTTATAAATGAAAGGAGGATTTTGCTGTTAACCTAGAAGCTCCACCTGAGATCTGGGGAGGGAAGGCCTCACCCTCAC
The DNA here is from genome assembly GCA_037038555.1 of Rhynchonycteris naso. Taxonomy (NCBI): domain Eukaryota; kingdom Metazoa; phylum Chordata; class Mammalia; order Chiroptera; family Emballonuridae; genus Rhynchonycteris; species Rhynchonycteris naso. Next base: position 271,015,948 of record CM072995.1, on the reverse strand, counting down.
TCAGCCTCCCTCTTTTAGTCACTTACCTCATTGCCTGGAGCAAACACCACATCCCCACCCGAAAATCAGTCTCTGTCTCTGAAAACATAAGTGTGGGCATCGATGCTCACCTCTGCAGTCCAGAAAAGGAAAGCGTTTAGTACTGAAATCTACCCAAGAGAGCTGGTTTTAATATACTGTATTTCCCCGTGTATAAGACACAACTTTTTTCAAAAAATTGGGGGTCTAAAAACTGGGTGCATCTTATACAGTGGCTGTAGATTTTTTTACTTGCATTTCCCACTTTTTCGCTCTTGTTTTTGCACTCATTGTTGAAGACAATGATTCGTCATCAGACACAGATGAGGATAAGCCAATGCAGTGGTTGGTTCTCAAACATTTTGAAGTCGGGGCGCATTTAAAATCCTACAAATAATTATAGGTGCACTATATACAAATTTCTGAGAAATATGTTATAATAATTAAGTCAAATATTAAAGAAAATATATAAAGTCCAAAGCTTTTATGATAATTAAATGAAATAAATACGACAAAATTAAATTTATTCTGACATTAAAAAACATTTTTATGTTACATTTTTTGAGTTATGTTTTTTAGAATTCATAACAAAGAGGGGTTAAAAATAAAAAAACAACAAAATTTATCTTTTCATATATATAGATACATTCTTAATAAGATTTAGTAAATTCAACAGGTCCCGGCATGAATGTGTTGTTTTTTCATTCTTGTGTTTATGAGAAACATGAGCCTGATGTGTCCTAACGATTTCTTCAATGTCTGGGCATATATTTGAAAAACAAACTCTCATTTCCTCATCAATACATTGAAGAATTCCTCTCTTTTTACTCTTAATTGTGTTGAGTGCAGAAAACCCCCACCATACATATCAACTTAACTTTACACCAAACAAAGAATAGAAGAAACTCGCCTCCAGTCTTTCCGGGGAACATGGGGTGTAGTGTGAACAATCCAGCTCCACAGCTTAACAGCCTTTTGCAGCCTAATCAGGCAAGTGAGTTGGGGGGTTGGGCAGACTGTCATCTTACAGCCAATTCCCCACACTTATGTTCGCCAAAAATCTAAACTCCAAAAACCGTGTTGGTTTTTTGGCCCCTAACAGGCACATATTTCTCTGGAATACCATAGGGTGCACCTGGAAATCTTCTAGAGCATACACTTTAAGAACCACTGAACTAATGGATGAGAGTTTTGACAGTGATAAGGAGTTGTATGACTTTTCTGATGAATAAAACTTGAATTCAATTGCCTGACCTGTGGTGGCGCAGTGGATAAAGCGTCGACCTGGGAACACTGAGGTTGCCAGTTCAAAACCCTGCACTGGTCTGGTCAAGGCACATATGGGAGTTGATGCTTCTAGCTCCTCCCCCCTTTCTCTCTCTCTCTCTCTCTCTCTCTCTCTCTCTCTCTCTCTCTCTGTGTCTCCTCTCTAAAATAAATAAATAAAAAGAAATAATAAAAAAATCTGCTTATTTAAAAAAAAAAAACTTGAATTCAATAACTTTATGTAATACATTTTTTTTTCAAAATTTGGGCCCCCAAATTAAAGTGCATCTTACACATAGGAGCGTCTTACACATGGAGAAATATACAGTAGTCATTTTTCCAACCTCAACAATTATATCTGAAACAACATTCAACTTGAGTCAAATATTATGTTTCCATGTGCTCTAGTCTTCAGATAGAGTACTGAGACTCTGCTTATGTTACTCAGAAGTGACCTGGATACCACAGGAAAGGTGAAAAGGGAAAGTGAGTCATTAGGAGGGAATTGTGTCTTCTCCCTTACGCCCTCAACTACCAATCTCATGAGAGATCAAGAATATAATGGAAAGATTAAGGGGTTAATAATTAGACAGAGGTGGGTGTGAACCCTGACTTCACCATACTTAGTGTCTGACCACAAACAAATTCTACAAACCCTCTAGTCCTGGGTTTTTTCATCTTTAAAATAGTAATAGGCCTTCCTACCTTCAAAGAAAACTTTTGTGGTTAAATGAGAATAGGTTTGTGAGAGATCTTAACCCAGTTCTTGGTCCATAGTAGGTACTTAAGAACACAAAGGTCCATTTTCTAACTCTTCTAACAGTGTTAAGCCTACCAGCCCTCAACTCTATTCCTCACTCTTCTTTTGATCTTCCTCTCTGTGCATTGGAGGAGATGACCCCCTGCAGCCTCTTGTCACCTGACTGCATAGGATCCCTGGGAAGCACTACGGAAATTAGGCAGCATGGCCCCTTCCCCAGCCCCTGCCTTTGGTGGTTTCCCTGGAAGCAGATACATTTCCTTTATGGTTCCACCTTCTAGTAGACAGGCCCACCATGACTCCAGCCCTGGTGCGGTGATCTCAGCCCTTTAAGCATGGTTCCTACCACCTCCTTCCAGACAAGAAATGGTAATGGCTAACTCCTGGGTCAGTTCTCCCAATGCGCATGTGGCTTGGTTCAGCACTCCACTTCGCCACCACCTGTGTAACTACTTTCCTGTGTCAGGCTCCCTGCTTTAGATACTCCAAGGGGTTCCTGCTTTTCTGAGGAGACCTCGACTAATAAAGTTCTTTCCCTCTTTCTTGAGCAATGCAGTAGAAGGAGCAATATAAAAGTCAAGAAATAGGTTTCCTTGGATTGACTTTATCCCAGCAAACTCTTAGGACTTTACATCTTTGTTTTGGGTTACCCATCACCTGCTCCCATTATGTGATAATTATGATTGTGATCTAATGATCGATAGAGAAGGCAAGTACCAAGAATCACCTGCTATCTGAGTGGATGGGCTGAAGGGTGCCATCAAGAAGAACTAGTCGGGTTATCTGTTTGTCCTCCTAGAAATCAGAGAGCAAGGCTCACCAACAGATAACTAATAGATGACAGGCTAAAAGTGGTATGATGTGCAGAGAAAGTAGGCCAGATTGGGAGCGTTAAGCACCTAATGAAAGACACATAAGGAGCTTTTGATTGACTTCACTCAAACGTCTGCTCTAATGACACCTCCCAGAGGCCTTCCTTGACCACCTAATCTAGACTAGTGTCATTACCATCACCCCTACTCTCTTTCCTTGTATTTCAAAGCACTTATGAATACTGTATTTCACATTATGCTTTTATTCACTTATTATCTATTAACCTGTGCTAGTATTAAAACCTCAGGAGGTCAAGGGCTTTGTTCCACTCACCACTAAATAGCAAGAACCTAGCATGGTATATAACTCATAGTTGGCACTCAGGAAATGTGGGTTCAGTGAATGAATAAATGTGAAGACACTGGGTGCCTTGTGTGTGGATTTGCCTTCTTCTCCCCACTGCACACACCCTACCTCAGTCAAGAGTATTCATTACCAACATCTACCTATAAATCCCATGTTAACCACCAGCAAGTGCTTTTTATGCCTAAACAGAAAGCATGCAATGGCTTCTCAAGCAATGGTTTTTACCACTTCTCAGAGCCTCTTGGTGCTGTTTACTTATTCCCATGTGCCTCATTTGCCTCGTTTTTATTGGTTTTCTTTTCTTCCTGAGTATCTCATAGATCTTTTCACCTATGACTTGCCCATCTATGTGCCTGAATATCTAGCTAGGCTTGGGCTAAATAATTAACACGGGCCACAAACTCATGTATATGTTTTGGCTTTCTAACTGTTGACTCACTATCAACACCTAACTTGGATCCCAGGTTCCTGGATTTCCCTTTTTACATAATCCATGTTCCATCCTTTCTTATTCTTTCTTACATCTACCCTTGTCCCAGCACAGTGTCTCAGGGCTAGTATGCTAAGTTGATAGAAGGAAAGAGAAGACCTAGAAGGAAAAATAGGAGATTGAAAATAAAACACCCTCTGCTTTGTTTATCATTTCAACTAGGAATGGACTTTACCAAGAGCACCTTGAGATCTAATTTGTTTGAGCTGATGACTTAATATATAATATAACCTTGAGGAAGGTCATTTGAGCTTGTGGTCTAGCTTGCCCTAGTGTAACTGTGCTATAAAGCAGAAGGCTTGATGCTAATGCTGAGCTGCACATTCCAAGAGAAGTCACTAATCCTGGCCTGATAAATAATAAGTAAAATTAGCCCTGCTAATCCCTAGTTGCTGTGGGCTTTGGTGACATATTCATGTTGTTGAACTAACACTTTTAAATCATTTTCTTAACAGTATTTTGTACTTGGAAATACATTTGTTAGTCTTCCTATTTTACAAAGCTAATATACCCCTTGGTGGGATGGAATAGGACTTGGCCTAGGAGTTAATAGTCTAGATTCTGGTTCCAATTCTGCCACTCATTCACTATGTGACTTTGGGCATTTCACCTCTTTAGGCATTAATATCCTCATCTCTAAATGAAAATTTTGGACTTGGATGATCTCTGATATTATTTTAAGCTTCAAAATCCTGTACAACCTAGAAAATAAGTAAAAACACTGATATATGTAGGATTTATGCTACAATGACACTCAAAATAGTATCTTCGTTGTGATATGGTAAAAGAAACCCTGAAATCTCAGTGCTATTGCTTTTAACAATTCCCTTCTGCATTCTTAGCTTTCATTTTTTTTACCTGTAAAATAATAGTTTGAGCAAGAATGTATCTAAGCTCCCTTTTTTTTCTAAGGTCTTGATACCAACATTTCCTAACTATACAAAGTCTGTTTGCTTGGCATAAACAATGAACAGATTTTCACATCTTTGAAAACAGTTACCTATAAAAAGGCATTTGGAATTTGGGTGAGAGAGGTAGAGAATCCTTTTCACTTTATTAAGAACTTTTCTATCTAGTAAATTTTATGAGAAGAAAAACTTACTTCATTATTCATTATATGGATGGATAGATAGATGATAGATAAATAGATATATAAGAAAATAGAGATTTTATAACAGAAGGACCAGAAAAAGGAGGCATAACCAACATGAAAACCATGTGATTTAATGTGATTGCCAGTTTCAGATCAAAGCAAGAGTTCATCTTTGATGAAAGATGGTCCCCAACGAGTTCAATCCTTGCCCTTGCTTTATTTTTCACATTTTCCAAATTGCACCTATGGCCAAGAATTTGATCTGCTAGAGCCAATATATATTAAGATTATTTTCACACAAAACTGTCAATATTATTCTCACAAGAGCCTCTTCATTCACAATGAGAAGAGTTAATTTCTTTATTTTTAAATATTAATTGAAGTTACATTAGGAATCACAGTGTTTAGAACCTATGATTCAAGTTTCTATTATTTTCCAGTAGGGCAAACAGAACTGACAGCAAAAGGAAAGAAAGAAGGAAGGAGGGAGGGAAGGAGGGAAGGAAGGAAGGAAGGAAGGAAGGAAGGAAGGAAGGAAGGAAGGAAGGAAGGAAGGAACAGAAGGGAAGGGAAGGGAAGGGAAGGGAAGGGAAGGGAAGGGAAGGGAAGGGAAGGGAAGGGAGGAAGGAAAGGAAGGGGAAGAAAGGGAGGGAGGGGGGAGAAAGGGAGGAAGAGAAAGAAAGAAAAGAAAAAAGGGATGAGGGAGTGTGTCCTATTTCTTAAGGAGAAAGCATGTGAATAACATTGCCTATCTTAAATAAAGACTGTCATGGTTAATTAAAAGGAAAGTATATGCAAAGCACTTCGCACCGGACCTGAACATAGCATTTGACAAATATGATTTCCCTCCTTCCTTTCTTCCTCCTGCAGATGGATTCCTAGACAATCCTCGAGATGATCCTAAATCCTGAAAGTTCTAAATCCTGCCCACACATAAATCACTATGCCTCTACTCTTTTCCTAAGGCTTAATAATAAATATCTCTATGCTTCATATGCCTGTAGGCTGTTCACTTTATTTCTACTTGTGTCTAAACAGATGACAGGCACAAGACATGCAGAGTCAAGATTCAGCCTGCTTTAAGGAGCCTGTCTTACACAAGTCTATTTTTAAGTCGTGAGCTCTGAGAACACATTGTGTATGGAAATGAGTACTGCTTGTTCACTCTTCCTTGGCTTGGGACCTTTCCATCTCCTTCTAGGACAGTGAAGTTCCAGAGACACTGGTGGGGATCTGCATCTTTAGTGAGATATACCTATAAAACCTGCTATGAGGTCCCCAAGTTTGGAGCATAAACTGGCAGATTTCACAGGCTTCTGACATCCCCTTTTCCCTCACCTATACCTAAGATTATTGACTTCCATTTTCTCAGTCATTGATTTATGCCTTACTCATTTCTCTAATGGTAAGTAAAACTGTCCAAGAATATACTTTGTCTTTTCACATATTGGTTTATGATAACAATGTACTATATATTTAGTTTGTTTACTTATCACCATCCTTTTTATCTCAAAGGATTGGAATGGCTTTTAACAAAATTTATTACAAATTTAAGGTACAGAATTAAGGTAGGAAAAGAAAGGGAGAGAATGCAAATGTGCCAGCTATCGGGGGAAAGGACATAGCTATGACAACCTCATATTTCATTGTGAAGCCCAGCAGCCAGTGCCCTAATTCTCATCAGAGAGGAAAAAGTATAAAGTATACCAGTGTCTAGAAAATAGATCAAACTATCTTCAGCATAAGATTCTAAACAGAATGATATACAGACTTTTACATAAGAGAGAGGGAGTTATTTATGGACCAAATCCTCATTATACTTTCAGCAAATTAAGAAGTAGATTTCAGATAGCTATAAAGAACAACTTGAAGAATGTGTGCTATCATAGAGGGTCCAGGCCAATTCTGAAACTTTCTGGAAATGCAACTAATCAGAAAAAAGAAGGAGGGGTGGTTAGGAAACTAAACAGATTCTGTCTCTCTCTTAGGTAATTTACCTTCAACTTCACTTCTCACAACTTAGTTACTGAAAAAAAGATATAAGAGATTATACTTTCAGATTAAGGCCTGCAAGGGTAGGCTTCTACCGCAGAAGCTTAGAAAATCAGATAAGCAAGAGTAACTCACATACCAGCCTAAGCTGAAGACCACCCCATCTCTGTACAGGATTTGACTGCGTATGGATAGGAGAACATTAGATTGAGAATCTTCCAAATAATCTGACTTTACTTAGCCAAAATAGAATATGCTGAGATATAAAGTCATTCTATCAATCTGGGCTGCCCACCCAAGCCCTATGTGTCACTTCAGCTGGGGATTCTCCTGACCTTGTATATCAAAGGTGGCCTCTTAGTTTCTGTCCCCTCAGCTTATTACTCTTTATACTTTTAAGAATGTTTTTAAATTTTGTACTTACTTATTAATTTTAGAGAAGAGAGAGAGAGAGAAAGAAAGAGAGAAAGAGACAGAGAAAGGTGAAGGAACAGGAAGCATCAACTCCCATATGTGCCTTGACTGGGCAAGCCCAGGGTTTTGAACTAGCAACCTCAGTGTTCCAGGTCAGCGCTTTATCCACTGTGCCACCAGAGGTCAAGCTTCATTATACTTTCACTGCAATTAATACTTTAATGTTTCTCCTTCCCTTCAGGCAGGAGAAGCATAAGAAATAAAACTTTTCTTCTTTTTTTTTTTTTTTTTTTGTATTTTTCCAAAGTGAGAAGGTAGGGGGAGCAGACAGACAGACTCCTGCATGCTCCCAACCAGGATCCACCCGGCGTGCCCACCAGGGGGCGATGCTCGGCCCCTCTGGGGCGCTGCTCCCCTGTAATTAGAGCCATTCTAGCGCCTGAGGTGGAGACCATGGAGACATCCTCAGCGCCTGGGCCAACTTTGCTCCAATGGAATCTTGGCTGCAGGAGGGGATGAAGGGTGGAGAAGCAGATGGGTGATTCTCCTGTGTGCCCTGGCCAGGAATTGAACCTGGGACTTCCACACACTGGGCCAACACTCTACCACTGAGCCAACATGGCCTCCTTTTCTTTTTTTAATCTATCTTTTCCATCGTTGATATCCTCTGTGTCTAAAATAATGTTTGATTTATTAACGGTCTCAAACCCCATTTGAAAAATGATCAAATGCATAGATAAAGTTGGCTATTTTTCAATGTTTCATAACTTTTTGGTAAGTGATCATTCTACTCATCAGGCGTGAGCTCATGTTGTATGCATTTTGTATGTAATAAGTGTGACATCATTTCATCCCTAAAAACACAACGAGAGAAATACAACTATTATCTCCAGTTTATTAATGAGGAAACTGAGGCACCAATAGAGTAGATAAGTCCTCACTGTCATACTCTTGGTAAGTGTAACTAGAATAACTAGAGTGGGCCCTTCGGGACTAGGAAGTGCAGGGGAAGGCAACAACAGCACGTCTCTATTTTAAGGTGGTCACTAATTTATTCTCTAGGCCAGTTCCCTTTTAAAAGAAAGGACACTGTAACGCATAATATCAAGACATTAGGCGTGAACAGGACTATCCCAGGCAAAGTAGGATAGAGAGTCACTTTACCTGTTTGTTTGTTTGTTTGTTTTCCTCAGCATCAGGCTGGTTCTAGTTCTGAGGTGTGGTAGCTGCTACTGGTTGTCCCAAATAATTTTTATTCAGCATGTCATGTGGGCCATGTTCATTTTTATTAACATTTCAAGCATTGCACAACATTTTTGGACTGTCCCCTTCAGTGTGCCCTCTTGGGAAGCACACTTATTCCAATGATGTAATTGTTCAAAATACTTTTTGCAATTCTATTTGGCATCACTTCCTGAACCAGTTAATAGCCTCTTTAAAAAGTCAACCTGAACACATCTTGCTAACCCTTTCACTTCTTTTATTTAGCTCCTTGCATTGAAAGGCACTCAATAAATACTTGCTAAATTCAGTGAAAGGGGTTTAGATCCCAAAGCTTGAAATGACTCTCAGAAGATGAAGATTCATTACCATTGAGTCTACTCATTAGGCCACAACTCAGAAAATACATTAACTATTCTTATCAGTAGGTTTTAGAATTATAAATAGAAATTCAGATAACAATAAAGAACAAGACAAAAATCAAAGCTTTCAGTATGAATACATATTACTTTTAAATTAACAAAATTTTTATGTCATTTCATTTTTAAATAGGATGCCTCAGGCAATTCCAAGAAGAATTTCTCAAATATGTTACATAACATTACCATTTTGGGACTATGTGTACAACTTTCAGTAGTGATTACTTTGAAAGGGACAACACACATTTAGATGAGTACATTCTGTAATGTTTATTTTAAAAAAATAATCCACTACTTCATAATCATGCTTCTATTTTAGATATTTTCACGAATATAAGTCATGACATGGATCCTATGAGGGACATGATTTTAAAAATAAGAGAAATAAACATTCGAGAAATAAGCAGATGACACTCAGGGTCAGGGCATGTAGCCAGCTGCCTGGGGAGTCGTCTCTAAAACTGCAGTCTCCCCTAGGACCGAGAGACAGAGCAGCCACAGTGGTTCATCTAGCAGTTCTCCTGATGATAAGCAATATGGGCATTTGCCTGGCCAGCTACTTAGGGACTGAGAAAGAGCTTTATCATTCCAGTTTTCTGGGATAAAATCAAAGCCTGAAAGTCCCAACAATTTGCCTTGTTGGTAATGGAATGAAGGACGGCTGAGCTTTCAGACCAGAGCATGAAGAGGGCACACACAGAGGAGGACCCACACCAATACACATATATTTCTGTCAGCTGCATAACCAACTAAAACAGCCACACCCTCAACACAAACTGCCCCATAAACCGAGAGCTAATTAAACACAAACAGAGCTGTTATCACTCACCGCTGGATAGAGTGGTCTATGGTGAGAGTGTTCTGAGCGAGGGTGTCCGTGTCAATAATGAGGCTCTCTATGAAGAGCTTTCTTAGACTTGTTGATGGGAGAATGGGGAAGAGAAGAGAGGGAGGGCGCTGTGGCTGGTGGCCGAGAACGCAGGCCTCCCAGAGGCAGTGGTGACATATATTGAACAAGGCCATTTTACCAGCTCCTTCTGAGCCAGGGCCACTGGATGGAAGCCATGTTCAGAGCAGATGTGACTGCTGCTTTCTCTGTGGCTGAATACGGGGCTGGGCTGGGAAGGAGGTGGGGACAGTGGGAAGCCAGAACTGGTTCCCCTCTCTCCGTGGAAAGGAGAAGCGTGCTGCCCGTTGTAAAAAGAAAACATTATAAAGTGCCTGTTTATGTGCCGAAGTAATTTCTAATTACTGGAGGCAGGGAACGTGGTCTGCTGCGGTGAAAGGAGGGCGCTGAGCCCTGGGACAGTGACCATTCTGTTCTCCTTTCCGCCCTTAGCCTCGTCCAGTCACTGGCTGAGAGTCACCTTACCTCCTCCCTCCTCAGAACTGAACGGCCAGCTCCACGTCTGGGTGAAACTTCCTACTCATTCAGCACTGAGCATCTGGCATTCTCAGCCCTTTACATTTTTAGACTGATTAGTAGTATCCCTTTGAGGCTGGAAATTATTATCATAAAGATGATGATGCTTTTGGTTGATAGTGATCAGAGGCAACACAAGAGATCTCCCTCCAGGGGCCAGACTCCCTGAGCATGGATAAGGGCTCATCTTGGGCTATCACCACTCAAAGCCACACCCTCCCCAGCCACGCCAGGGAACTCACAGGGTGCTTTGAGGATAAATGAGTTATGTAGTTAGCTTTTGGGACAGCTCAGATTAGGTGTTAAAGAAATACAAAGCGTTTTTAATACAGATGGGGACTTTATTCTTACAAAGCCTTCCTAAACCTCTAAGTTCAATGGGTACAGCTCCTTTCTGTTCTTTGTCACCAGGACAGACTGTTGGAACTAGATTGAATTATTGCCCCCTCACTTTAGTTGTTAATTAAATAATTGAAAAGTACATAATGTGCAACAGGGGAAACAGAGCAATGTTTTCTCAACACTTGTCCTAAACCCATCCCCAGCTATCACAATCAAATCAAATGCCCCAATGCTCAACACTGTCTGTTCTCTTGTTTGCCCTTCAAGCAATCATAAATATTCAGGAGGCCAGATAGTCTGACTGCCAATTCCATTATATCCTACTGATATGACGTTGGCCAAGTTCTTTAACCTCTCTAAGCCTCAGTTTTCTCATCTGTAAAATGGAAATAGTTATACTGCCTACATCACAGGGATATTTTAAAGATTAAATAAGATGCCACTTTGTGCAATTAAATAAATGTAAACTATTATTTTTAGGAATATAAAAACTCCTTTGTTTTACAAAATACGATTATTTCAAGCATGAGTTTTAAGTGGCTTTCCTTCCCCCCACCTTATACCATAGCCCACCCAGTTTCTATCCTGCAAAGATGGGGTTATATTCAAAATATTACCAGCCAGTCCAGCCCAGACACAGAGCAAGCAGAAAGGAGACACCGAACATTCAGAGTGGATGACAGTCAAAAACAGCAGGTGGCTGGCTACCAGCTGAATGTCACAATGTCTAGGCAGCAAACTATTCTTTTCTGCCTAAGCCATCCCTTAAGTTTCTTTAGAATGTTTCAAAATTTTTAATAGTGCTTCAAAAAGGCGTATTTTTTTCATTGGTTTCTTGCTTGTTTTTTTGTCAAAGAACATACTTTATATCAATGTTTGTTTTTTTTTTAATTTCTTTTTATTTTATTCATTTTAGAGAGGAGACAGAGAGAGAGAGAGAGAAAGAGAGAAAGGGGGGAGGAGCTGGAAGCGTCAACTCCCATATGTGCCTTGACCAGACCAGTGCAGGGTTTTGAACTGGCAACCTCAGTGTTCCCAGGTCGACGCTTTATCCACTGCGCCACCACAGGTCAGGCTATATCAATGTTTTTTAACTGCTGGCCCGCCAGAAATTTCTATAGTTTTCATACAACATGAGGGTGGTTAACTCTTTCACAGACCAGGACAAAGTTTCCAGTGGATTGGCAGTTGAAAACCACTGCTCTATATGATTTCTGTCCTTTTAAATTATTTTCAGCCCATTACATAGTCAAAGTTTTTGAAAATGTTCCACGTGGGTTTTGGAAGGATGTATATTCTGCAGTTGTTGGGTGCGTTTTTTTTATATGCCCGCAAAGTCAAGCTCAATATTACAGCCTTTCATGGCCATTTTTTGGAGAATTAAAGAGGACGGGGTCTACCCTTGAGGTGTGATGGTGCAGGGTCACGGAAATATCTTGAAGACTCTGGTTGTGAAGGACCAGTAGTTGAGCAGCAGAAAGTGTGACAGTGGTCTGGGGGGTCAGTGTTACGAGTCAGGCGTACTTGGCAGTGAATGGGAAGGCATGGGCCAGTACAGGAGGGCGCCTGGACAGAACATGCCCGCCGCCACACCTACGTATATTAGAGGGAACGCAGCCTTGAGAGAGATCTCGATCCCACTATCTATGTATATAAATAGGGACTACCAGAGTTATCTACATTGTAGAGAATAAGGTACTAAGGAGAAGAGAGATGGAGCGAATACCTTATAAGTAGACCTCTGATGCTAGTTAGTAGAAGTAATAGGAGTGAAGCCCAGGTCTTTCAATGGCCAGTTTCCACCATCCCAGAAGTTGTACCTTGAGCATCAAACTTTCCACTGGGGAAGTTGAGCAAAAGGCAAAAAGCAGTTTAATCTCATTTTATTGCTGTGGTAGTGAGATATGTATCTCTTTGTTTGACCTGCTTGATAACATCCTAGAACTCTTTTTTGAGCAACAAATTTAAATGTAGGCTTTGCTGTCAAAGCTTTGTTATTCTGCATCACTGTCTGATTCCATTTTTAAGAACTTTAAAAGCAGCCTGACCAGGTGGTGGCACAGTGGATGCAGCGTCAGACTGGGACGCAGAGGACACAGGTTCAAGGTCACCAGCTTGAGAGTGGGCTCATCTGGTTCGAGCAAGGCTCATCAGCTTGAGCTCAGGGTCGCTGGCTTGAGCATGGGAATGATAGACATGACCCCCTGCTTACTGGCTTGAGACCAAAGGTCACTGGCTGGAAGCCCAAGGTCACTGGTTTGAGCAAGGGGTCACTCGCTCTGCTGTAGCCTCCTGGTCAAGGCACATACGAGAAAGCAATCAATGAACAACTAAGGTGCCACAACAAAGAACTGATGCTTCTCATCTCTCTCCCTTCTTGTCTGTCCCTCTCTGTCCCTCTCTGTCTCTCTCTCTCTGTCTGTCACACACAAAAAAATACTCCAAAAGCAGACAAAACTAAATGTATGGTGATAGCAATTAGCATGTGATCGAGAAGAGGGCCAGAAATGCGTGGGGAAAGGGGCACAAGGAGGTGTTCCTGTTATGACCATCATCAAAACTCATAGCAGCAAATACCTTGGAACAGTGTGTTTCATTGTATATTAATTAAATCTCAATAAAAATATGAAATGAACAAGACTAACGTAAACACCATAAAAATAAAAATTAAAGCAGTTAATCTTCAGAGGCATGAGCAAAGACACAAGACACAGAAAGGTAAGCTTCTGTATTCTTCCTGTTGCAAGGGAAATGTTTCCCCACACTACTGTGTGTCACATCTGTCTCCTTTTTATCTCTACTGTCACTGGAGAACAATGCCATTGGCAAACACAGTATGATTAGCAGGCAAAACAATAATATTATTACTAGAAAAATTAGCAAGTTTTTTTTCAGCGCCTTTCCTAATCATAGTATCACATTTTCTTTCCTTCTGTTCTCTGACACTCTAGTCTATGTGCTGCCGATTTTTAAAAATAAAATATAATTCTCATTCTAAGTGCTATATATATTTCTGTTCTTCAGTGCTCTAGCTCAGCAGAATTAACTTTTAGTAAAGTAAGAGCAGACTTGGTTTTGTTTTGTGTTTATTGTTGCTCTGTTATTGAAAAGTTTTACACTAATTACATTATTGGTCTTTTTTAAAATATATGTGTTTAGTTTTCTGATCATATGAAAAATATACCCTTGATGTAAATTAATTTAATACCAGAGTTACCTTCTGTTCACATTCAAATGTACTTCTGCATACTCAATCTTTTCACCTTTTTAAGCATAACATTATAGCATAAAAATTTTCTGACACTATTAGAACTACTTTCTAATGCAGGAAATGCTTGATAATAAGTGTTCCTTTTTTTTTTTTTGAATTGGTCAAATAATTCTGTCAACTCTCAGTTGATAATTATTTTCCTGTTACATCAATTAATAAATCAGTGTTTGTCAACATTTTCTCTATTTCCACTTTAGTGAAAATTAGGTCACATTTGTTCAAAATAATAGGTAGGTTGTGAGCAACTGGAAGACAAGGATAGTATTTCCTCCATCTTTGAATTCTCCATAGTGCCAACACATGATAGAAATTAAATAAGCACTTGAACCTAGAATGAATGAATGAATGAAGACCATTAGATAATATTTTCAGAAATCAAATTTGAATTTTTTTTTTTTTTTACAGGGACAGAGAGAGAGAGAGTTAAAGAGAGAGATAGATAGGGACAGACAGACAGGAACGGAGAGAGATGAGAAGCATCAATCAGGAGTTTTTCATTGCCACACCTTAGTTGTTCACTGATTGCTTTCCCATATGTGCCTTGACCTCGGGCCTTCAGCAGACCAAGTAACCCCTTGCTCAAGCCAGTGACCTTGGGTCCAAGATGGCGAGTTTTTGCTCAAGCCAGATGGGCCCGCGCTCAAGCTGGCGACCTCGGGGTCTCGAACCTGGGTCCTCCGCATCCCAGTCTGATGCTCTATCCACTGCGCCACAGCCTGGTCAGTCCAGGAATCGAATTTGAGAAGTAGGTACCTATTACTTGCCTTCTGGAAGTAACATGGACTAGACCAGTGGTTCTTAACCTTTTTTGAGGTACCGAACCCACCAGTTTCATATGCGCATTCACCGAATCCTCCTTTAGTGATAAATAAAATATGATATTTTTTCCAAATTCAAGACATAGGTATATGTTTTTTTACTGGTGCACAAAATGAGCTGTGCATGAACATCACCTTGCTCAAAGAACAAAACCAACAAGTGCATGAACTCACAACAAATTACGGTATTACTTTATTCTGGCCTCTGCGGCAGAGGCTTCTCCGAACCCCTGAGACCGACTCATCGAGCCCCTAGGGTTAGATAAAACCCAGGTTAAGAACCACTGGACTAGAGAGTAGAGTCTAGAAAAAGTACAGTAACTTTTAAACTGGTTCTTTCCTGCTCTGGATGTGTTAGCCACCATTTAACACCTGCGTGAAATATACATAGACACTGCTCAACAAACTGCTTTAAGCTTTTAGATGTTCTAGCCATAAAATTTTTAGTTTTTTTTTTATTGACTAGTTATTACTGAAGTTGAAATTGCATGCTTTGTGATGTCCTTTTGTATTATTATATCCGTTGGTTATTATTTGAATATCATAGAGAAATTTTAGAACATAAATTCATGAGATTCTGCAGATTCTTTATTCACAAAATTACTGACTCTTTAAAAGAAGGCCTAAGTGATTACTTATTTCAAGGTCTCCTTTCCAAAAAGAGAGAGATAGTCAATTAATTGACCAAGGTCATTGAGCTAACCAGAATTGATAGAGCAGCATTTTGACTTCCACTTTTGCTTGTATGACAATACACTGCCTCCTGTGGATCTAGTCTGTGGTTCATTAAGAGCAACTCATGTTGAGGAACTATTTCCACTTTTGACAGAATTCCTAAGAAGATCAGGATAATGTGTAAATATAAATGTATCTGGGCTTAAGCAGGACATTTGACAAGGTATTTTATATTTTTGTTATTACAAAAGAGCAATAAACTGAATGCTAGGACAATTCTCATTTTTTAGTGATTAGTTTTATTTTTGAACTTATGAAAAATAATACAGATACATAAATATGCATAAAATATAAATGTACAGCTTAATAATTTATAAGACAAATACATGTATAACCAACCACGAACCAGATTAAGAAATACAAAATTGTCAATTTTAAATTAGGGCTGCTATGAACAATGGCTGAGGTTGTTTCATGCATCTTGACAAACATATATATTCATTTCTACTAAAGGTACATGTACATTATGATTCAGCAATTCTGTTCTGAGTATCATAATATACAGAGCATGGCAAAAGTAAGTTTATAATTGTTCGTATGGGAAATAAGGCTATAATTAATTAATAATAATAAAATAACTCTCTGTTTTGCATACTCACAACTGTAAGCCTACTTTGTCCTACCCTGTGTACGCATCTTCAACTTTAGTAGATAATGCTTAGAGTTTTCCAAAATGATTGTACTAATTAGTAGTCTCACCAGTCATATATGAGATTTTCCATAGATAAACATACTCACTGAATATAGCATTGTTAGGATTTTGAATGTGGGCCAATCTGGTTTGTTTGTATCTCATGGTAGTTTTGATTTGCATTTACCTGGTTACTAGTGAGACTGAACAACTTTTCATATATTTATTAGCTATTTTGATTTCTTTTGTTATGTGCCTGTTCAAGTCTTTTGCCTACTTTTCAATTAGGTTTACTGGAGTTCTTTATATACCCTGGTTATGACATTCATAAGTTATATGTGATAAAAATATTTTTGTCACTGTTTCTTTTGCTTTTTCATGCCCTTAATATGCCTTTTTGGTAAGCAGAAGTTTTTAATTGTAACATAGTCAAATTTAGAATTTTTGCCTTTATGGTTAGTGCTTTTTTGCATTTAAGAAATCTCTTTCTACTCTGATACAATAAAAATATTCTCCGATATTAATATTTAAAATCTTTATTGCTATGTTTATCAATCACACCAACAGGTATTAGAGCTTTATAATACAGTTTCATATATGGTAGAACAAGTTTTTCCTTTCTGACTTCTTTATCTAAAATTCATTAGTTTTCTGATTATGGTGGAATAATGGAAGGAGGGAAGGAAGGAAGGAAGGAAGGAAGGAAGGAAGGAAGGAAGGAAGGAAGGAAGGAAAGAGGGAGGGAGGGAAAAGAGGAAGGAAAGAAGAGAGGGAAGGAGGGAGGAAGGGAGGGAGGAAAGAAGGGAGATAGGAGGAAAAAGGGAGAAAAGGAGAAAGAAGAAAGAAAGGAAGGAAGGAAGAAAAGAAGAAAGAGAGGAAAGGTGGGAGGGAGGGAGGAAGGGAGAGAGGGAGGGAGGGAAGAAGAAAGGGAGGAAAGAAGAAGGGAGGGAGGGAGGGAGGAAGGGAGGGAGGGAGTAAGGAAGGAAGGAAAAAAAGGAAGGAAGGAAGGAAGGAAGAAAAGAGGGAGGGAGGGAGGGAGGGAGGAAGCAAGGAAGGGAGGGGGGAGGGAGGGAGGGAGGGAGGAAGGAAGGAAGGAGGGAAGGAAGGAAGGAAGGAAGGAAGGAAGAAAAGAGGGAGGGAGGGAGGGAGGGAGGAAGCAAGGAAGGGAGGGGGGAGGGAGAGAAAGAGGGAAGGTGTCAGGAAGGGAGGGAGGGAAGAATGGACCCCTTAGAACTCTTCCATCTTCCTTTCGCGATCAGGAATATTCTAAACATTTTATGAAGATGAAATTTTTTTTATTTATGCAGTATTATTTCTGAAATCTTCAGTTAACCAATTCTTAATTTTAAAATCTAAAATATTCAGCTCAATCCAATAGTATTTCTTGAACATCTACTACAACCAACCTTATAGTAGGTGTTATGAAGGAGTTAGAAGAGTCTAAATCAAAAGTACATATTTAGAGCTCACTTTTGTTATATATATATATATATATATATATATATATATATATATAATATATTTTAACTGTGAGGATTAAAGAGAGCACAGAATTTTATATATTACTATAATTTAACCAGAAAAGGGTATCTAAATTCTTTTTGAAAACCTTAAGCCTAACAGAACTTAACCCTTAATTCATTCTGAAATTTTCTTTTAACTGAACAAAAATAAAAACAAAGATATATCCCAATAAATATCTTAAAATACTTAGCGCAGAACTCAGGTACATCAGCTGATGCTAAAATGGATCACCGGTATTTGTAAAAGGCTGAAGCATTAGACCAATCACACAAATTTTTATGGGTATCTCAGTGATTATTAGAATTAATACTACTAGGAATAATTGTCTATTCTTAATCTTTTAAATCCTCAAAAAGTTTTCCTTTAAAATAAATATAGAATATTAATGTAGAAAGCAGAGAGAAATAAAGCCCCTCTGATTGACAGGGGAAGCACCCCCCCCCTAAAAAACTGCCCTCCCCCTCATCACAATCCACAGACCTAGAGTTCTCTCCAGGACACCCTTGGAATCCTTGGAGGCCTAACACGGATTACTAAAAGTAAATATTTCATATCAGAAATAATTATCTAAACTGCTAAAATTAAAACTAACCTTAATTTGGAAAACCAAGTTGGTTCCTTCTCTTTTGCTTTTAAACTGGTACTACTGACTCCTCGCAGGTGATCTGTAATGACCTGGGTACTTATCTATAGAACCTAGAGATTTTAGGACTCCTTATAAGAAAGTCTCTAAAAAGACCAAGAAGGTCCACATAGAAATTTTTTTTGTCTTTCTGCCTTTTTTCATCATTATTATTAAATGAGAAACAGGAAGACAGAGACAGACTCCTGTATGCACCCTGACTGGAATCCACCCAGCAAGACCCTTCCAGGTTATGCTCTGCCCATCTGGGCTGCTGCTCTGTTGCTTAGCAACTGAGCTATTTTAGTGCCTGAGGCAAGGCCATGGAGCCATCCTCAGTGCCCAGGCTGCTCGAACCATTCGGGCCACAGCTGCGGGAGGAGAAGAGAGAGATGGGGAGGAGAAAGGTGGAGAAGCAGATGGTCGCTTCTCCTGTGTGCCCTGGCCAGGAATTGAACCTGAGACTTGCACATGCCAGGCCAATGATCTATCACTGAGCCAACTGTCTAGGGCTCATCTTTCTGCCTATTTCTTACTCTAAGGAACATTTATAACAACTACCCTAAATCCGTAGTTACAGTTATCTATAAAGCCATAGCACATAAAATAGAACCTTGTCCATGGAGCATTATGTAGCTTACATGTCACAAGACAGATGAGAACTGAGCTACAAATTGTCTTTCTTTCCTCATAGAATAAGAATATCGCTGACCTATTCCTCTGAATTCAGGGCTAATGATTAGATGGAGCTTAACAGAACTTCAGGCAGCACGAAGCAGAGCTTCACAAAGAGGCTTCTCCTATGTATTCCAGAGAACATCTAAACCTGTATCTTGGTATAAAGCCTGCAGGATGCATTCCCCAAAGGAAGAGTGACCATATGCTGGTCTCCCACACCTCCCATCTTAGGCTGGGTCTCTCACCATCCACTGGACCTTTTTCTAAACCATGGGTGCTAGGTGAAACTGAGGAATCATTAACACACATATATGTGTAGGAAAGGTAAAAAGAAGTGAAGAAAACTAGAAAATCAAAGAAAGTACAATAAGGAAATAAAAAGAAGAGAAGAAACAAGCAAGATAGCGTGCTCACTCTTGGACATGTAGCGACTTTTCTTTTTTAGGTGGTGCCTCATTCTCCTTGCATCCAGGTGGTGGCAGTGGTGCTCTCTCTGCCTTACCCTGTAGGCAGCATTCAGCTTGTCTCCCTAGAACAGAAGGACGTCTAGGAAGGGAGAGATGAGAGACACTTGGCTACCTAGTACTGGGTCTGCTGAAACAAAGCCCCAAGGACCATTCCTTTGCAATGCATTACCTTAACAAGGATGTGGCAATCTGTGAGCAAGGGAGGAAAACAAAAAAGGAATTAGGGCTGCTATGAAAGATAACCTCTGGGATGGAGTTTTCAGAGACTGATCAGGAAGAGTGACTCCAGTTTTTCAAGGCAGTCTTAAAGATGGTTGGATTAGATAATTTCTACACAAAATTAAGCAGATTGTGGCCACAGACACATAGGTCGGTTTCTATCATTCTCAAAAGACTTGTATAGCACCCAAATCTATATAAATTTCTGTTTTATAAATTCCATTACTTAATCTGCATGATGCCTGATTTTATAGATGGAAAGAAAAGAAAAGAAAAGGCATAGAGAGGTCTGCTGACTTAGATAAGGTCACCTAGTAAGTTCATGATAAATTTCTCTGGAGCCCTTTACCACTGGGCAAGTATGTCAGGTGGCAAAGACACAGCTGTGTGACTATGCTCAACTCTCACATGGAAGTGTTTTTTGGGTAAGGTAAGAAATTCTCTAAATACATCACTGATGCTTTTGGACACGCCCTTTTCAAATAAGCATTTTTCCATGTGTTTCTAAAACTCAAGACTCAAACATAGAAGTGGGTGTAAATTGCAAAAAGACCATCTCAAACTTTCAAATGGCCCTAGAAGAATGGCCCCTAGGCTTGTTCATTAGGGAAATGTGTTGTATTTTGTCCTAAAAATAAGATAAATCATATTTTGGATACCTCTGCTTTGTGATTACTCAGTAAAACTCAATAGGAAAAAATGTCAATTGCACACTAGTAAAATAGATAAAAAACATTGTTCTCAGAGACACGCTGCTTTCTCGTCTTTCCCTAGTCTCTATCAGACTACGTCATCTTGTATAAATCATTGAATGTTCTTTCTCTTCATCTTCCCCAGTTTTCTTCTCTATAAAACAAATTTCAACTAAATTAACCTTTAAATTCCATCTATCTTCATCCAACCATTACCATTTCCCTGATACTCTACAAGCAAATGTTCCTCCACCCAGTGTTGCTTCCTCAAAATAATTTATCCTAAGACTAAAGTCTGTGTGAAAAAAGAAAAGAAACCAGATATTTTTGAAATACTGTTTCTTTCTCTGTGGCTTTTCTCCTCAGTATTTCAAGACCACTATAGCACACCGCTACAATATGTAAACTTAAACTTTGACCAGCGGTGTCCACAGGACGCGTACATTTAACTGTGTACTTAAGTACCCACCATCTCCAGGGTGACCTAGAACTCAATTGTTAACACAGTTTTCACAGCCTGAGAAAACAGGGCTGTGAATAATCTAGGAATGAATGTCAGTTCCAGGAATGAATCTCATGTGAGATCCCACCACGCAACTTACGTAAATGTGACCAGAACTCACAGGGAAAGTGACAATGCATGCTTCACTGGTAGCAAAAGTGACCTTTTTGTGGCCACATATTTACTGGTCTTGGGTAATATTACATTAAGTTAATATAAACTGTATTATGTATGTAGTTTATAGGAGAAAATTTTTGTACCTGTGAAGGATTTAAACTGATCACTAAATAGTATTCATCCTAACCAATGGAGCACACATACCTCAAAGTTCAAAGAGCAGTTCCATCCTGGGCCATTGACACAGTCTTGTTTATAGGGACACACAGATTTCCTTCCTGCTACATAGCTTTGTGCTCTCTGGAACCATGAGGTCACCAACTAGTGTTGGTTAATGTTCATCCTGAATAATTCTTCTGAATTAATAAAAATGAAGTGGGCAAAAGATACGATTCTGTTCTGACTTCTGGAAGTTCACATTTAACCAAACAATCTGATCAAAACATTACTGGATATTTATCTGAAAAGCAAACGAATCACATGAGCAAAAGTGACTCAAGATTTATTGATAACCATCTGTTAAGAGTTTTGTAGCATCTTCTCTCTTACAGATATTATAGTAAAAAGGTATCGGACAGAGTCTTGAAAATGCACTGATGAAGTAAAACTAAAGGGATGTGTAACTTGTTGTTTCTTGGATAATGGGTTCTCTCCAGGTTGCTCGGAATTTACATACTAACACTATCCACAGTCCACTTCCCTTTTGGCCCCTTTTCCCTATTTTGCAGAACAAGTCATTCTTTAAGATGGAAAGCTATAGAAGAAATGTTTACAGGACTTCCATCATTTTTATTCTCTGGAACCCTCACAGAAGTATTCGTGACTTATGTCAGGAAAACAAGGCCAGCTGATGCTCACCTAGGTTCTTCTAACCCTAAGGTGTGGTCAAGAGTTGTTGCCTTTGTGAGGTTTTACACAAACAAACAAGATGCATTTGACCTTTCTTCGTCACACCCTTCCTGAAGCCTTGCTCTTTTCAGGTTCTGCTTTGGGGGAAAGGTTAAAATAAGTCATGCGGAAGCACCCTCTTCCATTTCAGACCCCAATTGCTGCTGTCTCCCCAGAACCTTTTTTCTCATTCAAACTGTCTCCTCCTGAGGTGCTCTGAGTAAGTGTTTCTTGACTCCCCAGTCCAGTGCTTTTCAAATGTTTACAAGGTGCAGGTCTCCCTGCTCAGACATAATCTTCTATGGCACTCAGCAGGCAGAGCAAAGAAAATGCATGTTGAAATGTGGATAACGGACCGGAGCCTCACCTTGTCTGTCCTCTCTGCTTCTCTCCGTCACCCTGCAACTGCTCACGTGGGGGACTCCTGAACCCCCAGAGCAGGCAGACCTCCATCTGAAAACTATTGTCTTACTCAAAAATATATTCTTTCTTCCTCCGGACTCCTATTTTATTCACTGTTTCTAGCATTCATTCATTTATTCATTCATTCAGCAAATATTTATTGAGTACCAGCTATGAATACCCAGTATGTAATTATGTTCGCACGTTGAAGTGGGAGACCGCCGCTGTCCCAGGACGCTCCCACTCCACCTTCGTGACTTCATTCACTTTATTGCATGGAATGTTCAAACACGACATTACACCTTGTGCAATATATTTACAGTTCTGCAACCTCTTTTCAAGCACATTCATGAGTCAATTAACAGATATATTGTACTTGAAACGTCTTTGTACTGAGAAATCACCCACGGAGAACTTAAAATTACACAAATTTTCTCCTGCTGAAAAACATGTAAGAGGACTGATGACATGGCATGCAGAGCTGCCACTTAGAGAGAGGGAGCAGGAGAGCCATTTTCCCCCTCCAGGCCACTGTCTGAGATCCTGGCTCAGAGAGGAGGACCTGTGGCAGTATCCTGGGAGGCGGCACATGCGCACAGAGGGGCCTAACCCCCAGCAAAGCTGTGACATTGAGCAGGTGAGTGCTGTGGTCACCAAAGGGTGGCTTCTGTCCTCCAGAACTGTCTTTTCTGAAGTCATAAAAGTCATGGCCTTAATAGGCATATGAAAAAATGCTCAACATCACTAATCATTAGAGAAATGCAAATTAAAACCACAATGAGATATCACCTCACACCAGTCAGAATGGCACTCATCAGCAAAACAACACAGAATAAGTGCTGGCGAGGATGTGGAGAAAAGGGAACCCTTCTGCACTGCTGGTGGGAATGCAGACTGGTGCAGCCACTGTGGAAAACAGTTTGGAGATTCCTCAGAAAATTAAAAATCGAACTGCCTTTTGACCCAGCTATCCCACTTATAGGAATATACCCTAAGAACACCATAGCACTGTTCGAAAAGAAGAAATGAGCCCCCATGTTCTTGGCAGCATTGTTCACAATAGCGAAGATCTGGAACCAGCCCAAGTGTCCGTCAGAAGAGGAGTGGATTAAAAAGCTTTGGTACATATATTCTATGGAATACTACTCAGCCATAAGAAATGATGACATCGGATCATTTATAACAAAATGGATGGACCTTGATAACATTATATGGAGTGAAATAAGTAAATCAGAAAAAAAAGAAAAACTGAGAACAGCATGATTTCATACATAGGTGGGACATAAAAGTGAGAATATGAGACATGGACAAGAGAGTGGTGGTTATGGGATGGGGGGAGGGAGGGAAGAGTGGGATAGGGAGGAGGGGAGGGACACAGGGAAAACCAGATCGAAGGTGACAGAGGACAATTTGACTTTTGGTGATGGGTATGCAACACAATTGAATGATAAGATAACCTGGAGATGTTTTCATTGTACATATGTACCCTGATTTATTGGTGTCACCCCATTAGAATTAATAATAATAAAATATATATTAAAAAAAAAAAGTCATGGCCTTTCAGAGAAAGGAACAGGGAGTGACAAAAAAAAGGCTGGCGTTCTTTAATGCCTCCCAGGAAGCATGAGGAGCTTGGGGATTTGAAAGATGGCAAAGAAACTGTTGAGATGGTCAGGCCCAGGAGAAATGATGGTGGAGAATATGGCTTAGGCAGCAATGTGACAATAATCTCCCTTCATATGTGTGCGCGCACGTGTGTGTGTGCTTTTTCAGCTTTCAATGTAGAAATAATTTTAAACATTCAGAAAAGCTGCAAGAATGTCACATATTGTTCCCATGTGCTTTATCAATTTCTTTCCTCTCTCCTTCCTTTTTTCCTCTCCCTTTTTCTCCCTTTCTGTCAAAGATAGGTAGATAGATAGATGATAGATGATAGATAGATAGATAGATAGATAGATAGATAGATAGATAGATAGATAGATAGATGATAGATTCACACACATATATCAAACTTTTTAACCAGTTGAGAGTAAGTTGCACACATCACACCCCTTTACCTCTGTATATTTCAGTGTGTTTTTAGGACTATGAACCTTCTCTCACATAACCACAGCTATAACTAAACGTCCTGATTTCTCATGGTGACTGTCTCCATCTTGGCATAGTTTCACCATTATAATGACCACTTCCTGATTAATATCATTGGCGTTGTTCTCATGTTCTGACTCTTCAGCCCTTTGCAGTGTGATTTACTATTGTGAATAGAAGCACTAGTATTATACCAAGTTTCTCCTACAAGCTCTTGGCTCCTGCTGAGTCCCACTGTCTCTCCTAATCAACTCCCTCTAAGAGCTGGTCTATGACAATGTGGTTCGGAGATGCTCACTACAAGTTTTTACTTTATGGGCCAGTTGAAGCATTTGAGCTGAAATCCATTCATTATCCTTAAAGAAAAATCAGATAACATAGTTGAGAAAAAATCAAGCCTTTTTTGCAGGGGGCTGTGTCAGGCTTTTGGCTGCAGCTTTATATTATTATGCAAAAGATGAAGAATAGAATCAGAAATGGAAGAGGTCACTCTCTGAAATACACAGCAACTGAATGGATCTCATAAATTGCTAAAGCTCAGCTTTTCCAGTTATGAAATTAACATTTCTCATTTCATGGATTGCTTTTTAAAACAGAGTTGGGCTGACCCATGATATGTCCTTCCAAAAGAGAAAATGTCTAACAAGCACAAGGATCCAATAGTGGGTGACTAGTAAGTAGGGTAGCTCTTTCACAGTGGGCCTGAAGAGAATTTCATGAAGTCTCTTAAGTCCTGGACAGAGTTTTTGCCATTTCATAAACCCCACTATCATCAATACACAGAAATGATTTTTGCTCTTTTCTCAAGTATGTATTCCTGTGATTCACAAACCAGTCTCAAAGAAAAGTCTTCTAAATATATTAAACTGGTCCCAGGTTGGTTTTCATTGCTTTAGAATGTTAGGAATAAATTCTAATCATAGTCTCATGCATGTGTTGAGACCTAGAACTAAGTAATGATTTGTTCAAATACCTGGTCAGCATGGAGTATCTTAATTTACATAGAAGTTAATGAACTCTCAATAAACAGGGATTCTTCCCACCATTATTACCCACTAGGCTGCCTATCAAATAACTTTCATTAAGTTAAATTAGTGTTTATGGAGATATAGCCAAGTTATTATTAATAAATATTTCATCATCATCATCATCATTTATTTCAATAGGTCATTTTAACTTACTTTATCTTCCCTGGACCATTTAACTCCTTGTTTTTCTCCTGTGAGATTTGCATCGCAAATCTGAACACTCTTTAACCCCATTCCTATAAGCATAAACTTCATTCAGTATTCTCCACGTTCTGATAGGCTCCCATCAGCATGATTGAAAATCTTCTTAGTAAATTGGATATTTCTTTGGAATTTTTATCCAGCTTTACTCTCTACAGATGGTATCATTATTTATAGTCTCATTCCTTCAGGCCTCTTTGCTGCCGCTGCCCCATCCTGTACTGCACCCTCCCCCTTAGCACATGCATTTTGTGTTCATAGTTTCCCCACCTCAGGGAGTTAGGTCACTAGGGCTGGCAGACAAGCAAACAAGTAGCTCAACATAGCTTTTAGAATTTGTCAAGTGCATGCAGCAGAAACGTAAAGGAAGGTGAAGCAGATTCAATTTGAGATGGAGAACAGATGCCCTTCATGAAATTCTTCTGCTTTATGACTGTCCCCAACTCTTTATTAATGTGGCCAGTCCTCCTACTCACTTGAAAAATGTCCTTTGTTCATCATCACCACCCTCTGCTCATATCCTCCACCATTATCCCTTTCCCCAATAAAATTCCCACTAGCTCAAAAATAACATTTCAATGAATTGTTTTAAGAGTAAACAGTAGATCAAACTAATTCACTCTAAAAGAAGTGACTTCCGCCTCAATGGACTAGTACATTCTACTTCCAGCTCTGTATCGAAATTCCTTTCTCTTTAGTTTGGTTATAAATTGTGGAGAAAGAATATCAAGAAATGCCAGTGTCCTCCCAGGGATCCACATTAAAATCTTGAGTTCGTTATCCCTAAGGGCTACATTCCCAAAGGTGGAATTTCGGTGTGACTGGCCCGTGTGTATGTGTGTTTGGAGTGGGGGGAAGTAGGGAGGTTTGCCTGGATATGAACAATTGCCCCTTACATAGCTCTTTGGAAAGTATGAATTTTTTGCATATTAAGTGGTCTTAGAGTAGGCCCTATCTATAAAGAGAAATTTTCAAACCTGATACATGTATTGCTGAGGCATATAAATGGTCCTTTGCAAATGTGTAAGTATCCTTTTTACAGTAGGTAGCTTATGTAAGGGAGAGACATAATTTAAAATGAAATGTAGAAGTATGGAATGATTATGAAGTTTCAAGGTAGATTCTGATGCCGTTTCTGATGCCGTTGGCATCTTTGAAAAATAAAGCTTAATCCAAGATGATTTGAAAAGATGAATCAGAGGTTAAATAACACTACACAAATACTTCTGCTGTCTAAACCTAAATTGCTTTTGGGCACTCCTCCATCTGTAAAGAGTCAGGAGACAAGATTAATGTTTGTTTGACATTCTAGCCATTAGGTATAAAGTTTAGTCTTCAGTGAGGAAAGGGAATCACTTGTAGTTTCAAAAAATGGGAGACAAAAAGCCTTCAGCTAAGGAAGGAAAAGTTTAGACTAGATATTAGGAAAAAGAATGTTCTTATGAACAAGAGCCACAGACTATTAGAGTAGGTTCCCAAAAGAGGTCAAAGAAGCTTCTGTGCAAAAAGAATGATTTCATTAAGATGTTATAGGGATATAAGGCATGGCTTGGAAAATGAAAGTGGAGGCAAGCAAGGCTTTTTCCCAGTTCTGTGGCCTAGTAGGTCAAAAGGCTGGTCCACTCAATAGCAAGCTATGTTCAAGGCCAAGGCGAAGAGCACTCAGTTCCAGACAAATGTCATTCTACTAATGAAAACTATAGAGAATAAGGAATCCCCTCCCTCACACTGACATTTAAAGTTTTTCAGAAATCCACTAAGATGAACATATCAGGTCAGAGGGGAAAGAGTCAATTGTGAGCCTGAGCCCAGAGCTTCAGAGAATTTCAAACAGATAAATACATAGATTTTTAATTCCCTGAAGTTTAGAAGCAGAACAATATTTTAAGAACTGGCAGATCACTTTGTAGACTGGCCAAGAGTCAGGTATATTTTGTACATATATACTGTTCCAGTGATAGGAAAATCTTCATGAAAGGCAACTAAAGTTTCAGTTTGCCATCTAAAAGTGATGCACTGTGTTCCTGTTACCAAGTCTATAATCACATATCCCATTAAAGTCAGCAGAACTTATCTAAACTATACTTCTAAATAACAAACAAACAAAACTACAAAACTGAAATTCCCTCCTCAGACCAAAAAATCTAGCATATGTTTTTGAGCTTCCAAATTTGAGCATAAAAACTTCCTACATGTTGGCCAATCAGTTCTAAAATAAAAACTTCATTTAATAAGTCACTTGTGTTGGCACAGCTCGTAACATTAGGTCTGATGCAGCTTTACGGTCTACAGTGGTTTTCAATGCCACAAAATGTGAGGATATATGATGGTCAGTCCAAGACATCTGTAACTCAGTTAATGGGCGGAGTTGATCTGGTTCAGCTGACTGGCTAAGCTCATGACATTTCCATTCCTCACCTCTGTTTCTTTCTCATTCTCATTTAAATAAGGTGACCATCCTTGCAAGTAGAAAACTCCTGGAAGTTGAAAAGAATTTCAGTGTTTCAGTTAGTATGGCTGTGTAACAAATCATCCCAAAAGTTAGTGGCTTCAAACAATAATAATCATGTATTATTTCTCACAGTTTTTCTCAATCAGAAAGTCCAAATCTGCTCAGTTGAGTGGTTCTGACTCACAGTCTCTCGTGAGGTTGCAGTAATCTGAAGGCTTGACTAGGGCTGCAGGATGCATTGAAGGTAGTTCGGTCAGTCTACTGGCAAGTCAGCAGTGGCCTTTGGCTGGAGCTTCTGTCCCTCTTTGTGCAGACATCACAGCTGCTTGAGTGTCCACCTGGCAGGGAAGCTAGCTTTACCCAGAGTAGTTAATCCAAAAGAGCAAGGCTAAAGCTGCCATGCCTTTTATCACCTAGCTCTGAGAGTCACACACTGCCCACTTCTGCTGTGTTCTGCTGGTCACATCAGGGCAGCTCTGATTCAGTGTGGAAGGAACCACAGAAATACATGAATGACAGGAGGCCAAGGTTATTAGGGCCATCTCAGTAGTTGGCTACCACACTCACATGTAGGCAATACACTGACAAGACATTTATGGATATACAAGTTATGTGTTAAATCCAAGTTTGCTTCCACAACCTGGGATACTTGATCTTTTATTATTGTGTTTGCTGTTTTCACACCCAGGGTCTTTCTTTTCCTTGGTCTTGTGGATCCCATGTGTTTCTTCTCCTTCTCATTTTCAGGTATGACTTATCAGGTTCATGCTTAAAATGCCTATTTTTATGGCAGTGGTTCTTAACCTGGGTTCTATCGAACCCTAGGGGTTCGATGAGTCAGTCTCAGGGGTTCGGAGAAGACTCTGACGCGGAGGCCAGAAAAAAGTAATACCGTAATTTGTTGTGAGTTCATGCACTTTGTTGGTTTCGTTCTTTGAGCAAGGTGATGTTCATGCATGGCTCATTTTGTGCACCAGTAAAAAAACATATACCTATGTCTTGAATTTGGGGGGAAAAAATCATATTGTATTTATCACTAAAGAAGGGTTCGGTGAATGTGCATATGAAACTGGTGGGTTTGGTACCTCAAAAAAGGTTAAGAACCACTGTTTTATGGACACTAAAGCACCACTGATGATTCTAGCCTCCAAAGGGTCCTGTTCAATACAGTTCAACCCCTTTTGAATTCATTCATTGAACAAACATTTGTTCAATGTCTATTATGTATTCTACAAAGGATGCAATGTTGAACGAGACAAGCAAAGTCCCTAATCTCTTGAAACATATTCTAGTGGGGGAAAAAAAACATGGAATGAAAATAAGACAAATAAATTTGTCACTTAAATAAGACAAATAAATTTGTCACTTCTAGGCCAAAGCCTTTACTTGCCAATGAAAAACCTACAATTCTCTCTAATTCTCTCTTCTGTTGTAACAACTGAGAGGGTTACCTGTGCCAGGTCCCAGGTGGTTAAGTGCTGGAGCCTCTATTAGACTGTCCTTAAGTGACTAAGTAATGCAGAGCACCCATTTAGCACACTGACATATAAGGTATAAAAAAACAACCCTTTTTTGTTCACCTTAAGCCACAGAAATTTTGGGGTTGTTACTTAACAGAACCTAGACTAGAGTCTGATTAATATGCCTCGGAAATGTTTTTCAATGAGAAATAAGTTCTAAACTGAATTTGTTGTGAGTCAGCCAAGATAATTCTTTTATAGCCACTGCTGATTATTCCCTCGATATAAATCAAATCATCATTCTTTCTGATCTTCAGTTTCTCTAAATAGATTCCTATACCCTCCAGGTCTGCTCCCACCTTCAGTCATTATGAGACAGAAGATGTTGCCACCACTTGTCAATAAATAAGAAAATTAACATTTGTAAAGCCTAGGTTTTCTTCTTCAGATAAAGGAATAGGGTTCATTCTTTAAGTCTGGTGAGAAGGAAAAATATCTTATTCACAAACTGCTGCTATCCAGATGTTGGGAATAATTTCAGAAAGAAGAGCAGAGCATAGAGACGCCAACTCCATTGCTATACTAAGGACAATACATAGCACCCAAAGGGAAAATAGAATGGCTTATCTCTCATATTTTCCCTCTCAAAGCCCTCTGTAAAGACACATAATTAATTTTTGCTAACTCCCTCAAAGTTTATTACAGGCGTCATTTTTGTTTAGAAAGCTCCATCAGTAAAGAAAATCTTCTCCATCCCTGTGACATGGCAGCTCGATACTCTGCCAGGGGCATAGTGTAAATGGGAATTCCAAGCAACACAAATAAGCTTAGAAGGACTTAATTTCTTTCAAATGTCCTTTTTGGCTCACACCACTTTCTACAGGCACGGCATTCTTTAAGCTATTTCCAATTCCTCTGATCAAACAGGCTGGACTAATATTACCTAGGGATTTTGGCTCCATCCAAGAGATCAGCTTTAGCAAACCATCTGTTAGAACTCCTGGCCACCTTCTATTTAGTGAGGTTCACACATCATATGCTATACATTTTTACCCTCTGAACCATATCCTTAGACATCTTATTGGAGTGACTTACCTCAATCACACATGATCTTTTCAAAGACATTTTCTTATTTTAATGACTCCAACAAAATCTTTTATCATGGTAGGGCTGTTCAAAAAGTTCTGTATTCATGAAGTAGATATAAAACACAGGTGACTTTTTCTTTTTCTTTTTTTCTGCATTTTTTTATTAATTTTAATGGGGTGACATTAATTAATCAGGGTACATATGTTCAAAGAAAACATCTCCAGGTTATCTTATCATTCAATTATGTTGCATACCCATCACCCAAAGTCAAATTGTCCTCTGTCACCTTTTATCTGGTTTTCTTTGTGCCCCTCCCACCTTCTCCTCCCTCTCCCCACCCCATAACCACCACACTCTTGTCCATGTCTCATAGTCTCACTTTTATGTCCCACCTATGTATGAAATCATGCTGTTCTCAGTATTTTTCTGTTTTACTTATTTCACTCCGTATAATGTTATCAAGGTCCACCCATTTTGTTGTAAATGTTCCGATGTCATCATTTCTTATGGCTGAGTAGTATTCCATAGTATATATGTACCAAAGCTTTTTAATCCACTCGTCCTCTGACGGACACTTAGGCTGTTTCCAGTTCTTCGCTTTGTGAACAATGCTGCCATGAACACGGGGGCTCATTTCTTCTTTTTGAACAGTGCTATGGTGTTCTTAGGATATATTCCTAAAAGTGGGATAGCTGGGTCAAAAGGCAGTTTGATTTTTAATATTTTGAGGAATCTCCATACTGTTTTTCGCAGTGGCTGCACCAGTCTGCATTCCCACCAGCAGTGCAGGAGGGTTCCCTTTTCTCCACATCCTGGCCAGCCCTTGTTCTGTGTTGTTTTGCTGATGAGTGCCATTCTGACTGGTGTGAGGTGATATCTCATTGTGGTTTTAATTTGAATTTCAATGCAATACCAATTAAAATACCAATGACATACTTCAAAGATATAGAACACATA
This sequence comes from Rhynchonycteris naso, assembly GCA_037038555.1. Classification (NCBI taxonomy): domain Eukaryota; kingdom Metazoa; phylum Chordata; class Mammalia; order Chiroptera; family Emballonuridae; genus Rhynchonycteris; species Rhynchonycteris naso. Next base: position 270,984,490 of record CM072995.1, on the reverse strand, counting down.
TTCCAAAAATTTATATGGAACCAAAAAAGAACACGAATAACCTCAGCAATCTTAAAAAGAAAAAATAAAGCAGGAGGTATCACTCTTCCAGATATCAAGGTTTACTACAAGGCCATTATACTCAAGACAGCCTGGTACTAGCATAAGAACAGGCACATAGATCAATGGAACAGAACAGAGGACCCAAAAATAAACCCACAGCTTTATGGACAACTGATATTTGACAAAGAAGGAAAGAACATACAATGGAGTAAAGACAGCCTCTTTAACAAATGGTGTTGGGAAAATTGGACATCTACCTGAAAAAAAATGAAACTAGGCCATCAACTTACACCATTCACAAAAACTAACTCAAAACGGATAAAAGACTTAAATGTAAGCCATGAAACCATAAGCATCTTAGAAGAAAACATAGGCAGCAAGCTCTCTGACATCTGTAGCAGCAATATATTTGCCGATTTATCTCCATGGGCAAATGAAATAAAAGGCAAGATAAACAAATGGGACTATATCAAACTAAAAAGTTTTTGCATAGCTAAACACAATAAGAACAGAATAAAAAGACAAACCACACAATGGGAGAGCATATTCAACAGCACGTCGGATAAGGGGTTAATAACTAAAATTTATAAAGAACTTATAAAACTCAACACCAGGAAGACAAACAACCCAATCCAAAAATGGGCAAAAGAAATGAATAGAAATTTCTCCAAAGAGGACATACAGATGGCCAATAGGCATATGAAAAAATGCTCAACATCACTAATCATTAGAGAGGTGCCTTTTTCTTTTAAGTATTTTTATTTATAGATTTCAGTGAAGGAAGAGGAAGGAGAGAGAGAGAGGCAGGAACATCAATCCATCCCTGCGTGTGCCCTTACATGGGAATTGAAGTGGCAACCTCTGTGCTTCGTGTGGTGCTCTAACCCACTGAGCTATCTGGTCAGGGCCAGGTGCCTTTCTATTCTACTGCTTCTACTTTATGTTTCATGTCCTAGGACTATTGAAAGAATGGTGGATAACCAAGAAACATACTAGTTACTAAATGTTTCAGGTAAAGCCAACCTAGAATCATTGAAGAACCACTCACAAGTATCAAGTGCATGAGGGTATTCTAATGTACCCAGTTAGTCATGAACTTATAGGAAAATGTCTCAGAACCCTAAAGGGTCTCTCCTTCTACCTTAATTAGAACAAGCCATCAATCATCTCAGTTTCTGAGAGTGGTAAAAATGGAGCCATGACTAAAGTCCTGATTTCTGGTCGAGCCACTTAACTTTCCTGAATTCCACAGCTAAAACCAGAATATGGACCCCTCATTAACCATGAGAAGGCAATACATTTGTTCAGCACGTATTGTATGTGCAGCATAGGCATTTTGCCCACTACTTTTGGTCCCAAAAAGACTTAAGAAAATGAGTAGAAGAAATAAACAATGATAACTGGGTAAATCTCTCAAAAACTACCCCTTTCTTATTGAGGGCACCCTATCTATTTTTATAGAAAGATTGCCCATTTAACCCTCAGAACTCTGTAAAGCAGTGTTTGTTTTTTACATTTAGCACATGAGAAAAACTAAAGCTCAGCATCACGAGCTTAGTTGAGACTGTGTAGTTCTGAGTTGGAACCTGAACTTTTGCAAGTTGTCTTGACCAGACTGATTTAATAGAATTTGTCTTACAAACTCATCTTCCTCAGATTTTTCCAAGTATTCTATATAGTGATTATCTTTTCACCCTCCTAATCATAAATGTATAGAATATCTAACTTGGATAATTTCAATAGTGTTTATAAGTGACCTAAGAAGGCTGCTTGGTGGGCACAGGCTCAGCTGGGGACAGACGTTGCACGCAAACCAGAGTGCAGCCATCCAGTCTTGAGTACTCACAAGCTCTGGCATCAGACGATATGCCTTCCCAAGGGAATGGAAAGAGGCAGGTGCTAATGCAGTGAGAGGATACATGGAATTTGGCTAACAGAGAATCTACTATGTTTATGTAGACATAAGCATATATTTTCAATGGCTGGTGACTATTTTAAGAAATGTCTAACCCTGGCCAGATAGCTCGGTTGCTTAGAGCATCATCCTGAAGCATGGAGGTTGCCAATTTGATCCCCAGTTGGGGCATATACAGGAACAGATTGATGTTGCCTGACCAGGCAGTGGTGCAGTGGATAGAGTTTCAGCCTGGGACACAGAGGACCCAGGTTCAAAACCCAAAGGTCGCCAGCTTGAGCACAGGGTTGCTGGCTTGAGCGTGGGATAATGTGACACCATGGTCACTGGCTTAAGCCCAAAGGTCACTGGCTTGAAGCCCAAGGTCGCTGACTTGAAGCTCAAGGTTGCTGGCTTCAACCCAAGATCTCTGGCTTGAGCAAGGGGTCACTGGCTTAGCTGGAGCCTCTTGGTCAAAGCACATGTGAGAAAGCAATCAATAAACAACTAAGGTGTTGTGCAACAAAAAATTGATGCTTCTCATTTCTCTCCTTTCCTGTCTGTCTGTCCCCATCGGTCCCTCTCTCTGTCTGTCTTTCTGTCTCTTGCAAAAAAAATCTAACTTTGACAAATTAAAAATACTTCCACATCCTAGAGGTAGTAGCTTTAACTGTATGATTTGGCAAACTGGCACAATGTGACTCAGCATCTACAACACAAAGAGTATTACTAGGAATTTGGCTTGTTGGGGGATTCTGAAGAACCAATGGGATCAGGTTTGGGAGATTCAGAGATTTCACCTAAGTGAAGGAGGCAAATTCTCTGACTCAGGGACAAAAGGATATATTTTGTAGCTTGAGAGGAACAGCAGAGAGCAATCTGGTGAGTCAAGTTGCCCAGACTTGGTGCTTTGTGGACTGCAGGGGCTGTTTTCTGTGCGATTTAAAAGACGGGTTTTCTTTGATTGAAGAAGGGATGCTCTGAGAAGTCTTTTCATGCCTCAGCAGTTTCAACTTCAAACACACTGCGTGCAGGGGCCACAGTCTTCTCAGGACTTAACTTGTCTTAACATAAGCAGATTTTCTATATCTGTCTTCTCTCAGATGGGAATTAGCAAAACTGTTTCTCTCTTGTTGGGAACAAGAGAAAAATATTCTCTGGAACTCACAAAGGGAAAACCACATTATACAAGGGAGGGCAGGGGCCTGGGTCGATTTATCACCCGGCATTCAAAGCTTTCTACTAAGAATTTGTGTCTATGTGCATGCTACCACCTGTCAGACCTAAATATCTGTTGGTTCAGATACTTGATTTACTATTTTATTGCAAATATTTCTCTTCTCCCTTTTCTAAAAACATGTAGTAAAACAAAAATTCAGTTGTCTTTTCCCCTGTCAATCATCTACTACAGAGATAACAAGTCTTGGCTTTGAGATAAATTCAATCTAGATTCCTGCACATTTTAATTGTCACAGCCTTAAAGGTCATCTTTTCTCCTTTTGTGGATGAGAAAACTGAAAACTGAAATGTTCAGGATCACACAGCACAAGGGCAGCGCTAGCGCTAGCTAGAACCTGGACTTCTTGCCTTCCCATATTTCTGTTCCCAGAGTTTTTATTTATTTCCAAAGCAAGATTCCAAATGTAAGATTCATGGATGAGCTTGGGGATCCACAAACCTCTAGAAATTATCAGCAAAATGTTACCTATTTAGGTGTATTTTTCTGAAAACGAAGTTTGAACAGGCACAAGGTAACAAGGATACATATGCACAGAGGAGAGACCATGGGGGGACACTGCAAGGACATAGCCTTCTACAAGTCAGGAGAGAGACGGGCCTCAGGTCAAACATTCCAGAACTTTGACCTTGGACACCCAGCCTCTGGAACTATGAGAAAATAAATTTCTGTCGTTTAAACCACCCAGTCTGTGGTATGTTGTTATGGCAGCCCTAGCAAACTAAGACAGTGACAAAGCCCTCTGTTAAAACTGTTAGTTCCTAATGATGTAGAAATTATTTTTAACAGCCGAATAGATTTTGTCTGCCTTTGGAGAATTGTTTCAAGTTATTTAGATCATATTTTTCCCCCACAATTGATTCTTTCCAACTTCTAACAAGTAATTTGTTGATATTCTTCTGAAACAAAATCCAGATAAATCTCAGAGTTGGAAGGTATTTTTTAATCATTCTACTCTAACCCCTTATTTTTCAGTAGGAAAACAATCTCAGATTCATACAATCAGCCATTTCTGTAAAATAGAAAAGTGGAGGGTGAGTGAGTGCCTTTGTCATAGAGGCATTGTGAAGAAAAACTTGGGTGATGCCAAAAGAGCACTTAACACAATGCCAAGTAGGTAGCAAGTGCTCAGTATAAATAGTTCCTTATCATTGAGAAAGAGCAGATCACTTTGGTCTGGTCCAGCCACATTGCTAATTGTTGATAAGTCTAATTTCCAACAGTGCTTTTGGATATGGGAACTCTCAGATTTCCCCAAAAGATAAACCTGATCTGATTTAGAGGAAACTTAAAAACCTGTTAAGTTCTTCAATGGAAATGACACAGAACTCAGAGAGCTGAAGGATGCAGATCTGCTCATAAAGCTTTTGCTTAGTCCTTGGACTCAGTCAAAGCCAGGCTGCGTTAGTGAGCCTACAAGTTAACAGCCCTCCCCTCCAGGACCCCTTCCCCTGGAATAGAATCAGAAGCACAAGTGAAGCCTAGCTGATTTAGCAGCTCATTTCATGGGGCCATCATCAGGGTAACAATCAGGAGCCTGGGTTGGGTGTGAGCCAGTCATCACAGTCCAGCATCCCCCCAGCTTGCTCCGCTCCTAATCCTTAATAAAACGAGACCCTGGATTTCCCTTTGACCCTTGTCCTTCGCTATCTACATGGATTCCCTCCAGCTGTGTTAAATCAGTCCTTTCTACCTTTTATCTTTGCTTCCTCAGCATTTCCTCTGCTAGTGACACAGGCAGATGCCCAAACTCAAAACACTTCCCAATTTGCAGTCTGGATTTTAGTGGAAGATTCTTTCATGTGAAGCTTTGAAGGGGATAGTAAAGATTTCATTGGGGGACAGTTACCTGCCAGCTATTAACCATTGCCTCTGGTCTGACCTGAATTCACAGAGGGTATGGTCACCCGACAACTTAATCAATGAGCCCCTTTGGCTTTAGGGCAGCAGGGGCCAAGAGCTCCATCAAAGAAGCCTATGTGCTTTCAGCAACTCAGAAGATTCCAGTTGTTTTCAGCAGGCCTGAGAGGTTAAAATAAACAAATAGGAAAATGCCAGATTGCCCTCTCATTTCTTCTCATACCTGGTGCCAGCCAGGGCCAGTACCGAACGGACTGCCCCCAAAAGACTGTGGTGGTGCCCGAGGGGCCAGGCCACGCGACCCGACCTGTCACAGCACCAAGTGCCTGCATTTCTCTCTTCATCCCACTCTTCATGTCTAAAAATGCATGAAATACCCATTGCTGTATAATTACCAAATAAATAAAGGGCCCTCCAAGACCTCTCTCCTGGCACAAATTCCATCCAGTTGGAGGCTGCCATTGGCAGCCTTCAGGAACATGAACACTTTTAGCAGTGTTTAAACACAAAACCTTGTGCAGAAAGGCCCAGCAATTGTTTGTGTTTGCAACTGTCATTGGTTAGGATTTTCCTGTCCCGTAGTGGCACAGCCGGGATCATGAGTGCAATCTCCACAATGGCACTATGGGGCAAATACATGTCTTCTCTGTCTGCCCTCAGCCTTTACAGTTCTTTTTCAAAAGCTCATAAACATGTTTGGCTGCCAGAGAGCTCACAGGAGAGAGGCTGCTCACGGAGTAATTGCTCACACTGATGATCCCACACTTAGAGAGCAGTCCTGCTTGGCAGCTGGGTCCCTCCCTCAGATGTATAGACCATCTGAATTGGAATGGAACCAAAAGAATTTTTTAAGTGTTTATTAGTTCCCGTTGTAAATGCCCGCATTCAATCTTTAGCCTCGGAATTCAAGAGCACTGCGTCCCTCTTGCTTATGATTAGAAGGGAAATTGCATAAAACATTTAGAAATATCTGTCCACTCTGTACACTGATGTTGACTTTGCCTTCTGTGCACATGGGTCTTGTTCCATGAATGTGTACGCATGTACCCATGAGGGAGGAGGTGGTTAAAGCAGGATAATCCTATAACTTCGGGAAAATGCTGCAACTGAGACTCTGATGGAAATCCTGGCAAAAGTCACCAGTGGTTTTCTAATTGCTGTGCCCAAAGGCCACTTCTCAGTCCTCAATCTCCATGATATCCTGGGCACCTGCTACCGTCAATCACCTTCCCCCTCTTCCTTGAAACTTTTTTACAAAAGCATCTAAAACCCTGCACCATCATGACTCTTTCTGATCTCTCTGACCCCTCTCTCCCTTGTCATCATTCTCTTTTGCTCTCTAAGCCACAAGATTCCCCACTCAGTCGGGCCATGTCCTCAGCCGTCTTCTTTCTCTTGACTCACTGGGACTCTTGTCCCTCTCAAAACTGTGCAGACTAAGACTCTGAATAATTCCCAAGTATATATCTCTGGCCCTGCCTCTGCTCTCAAATCTTTTTTTTCTTGGCTCAGCTACATATCACACTGATACCTCAAACTCAGTGTGTGTACACAGAATTTAATATGTCTGCTCAACTCTCCACCAAGTCCCAGCTCGCAGACCTGTCCTGCTCTTGCATCCTCCATTTGTGTTTGGATCACGAATCTGTCTAAACACCCAAACTTAAAAGCCCAGAATTGTCTTTGATTCTTTCTCGCATTGCTCCTTCATAAGGAGCATATCCATCTGGCGTCCTGAACGTCTTACGTAACTTTTCCCTCTCTGTCCCCTCTGCCACTACATTGGTCAAATTTTTGTTGTTCTTACAGAGAGTATTATTAACCTCTCTAAGACTTTCATAGCTCTCTTCCCCCTGTCTTTCATTCCATCCCATGCCTTGCACTCAAGTTAGTCATCTGACAACATAGTTTTTATTACATTATTCCATACCCCAAAATCAATGGCCCCACTGCTGATATAGTAAAGTTCTAAACTAAGATGACTCCAGAATCTGGCTACTGGCCATCCTGTATTCAGCCAAACAGAACTTTCTGAAAGGCAGTAACCACTGGACAAACCAACTTTCCAATATTCTCTATAAATATTTCTCACTAACATTTAAGTCCTTGTTCATTATGTCCCCATTCTTTGGAATTCCCCACCCATCTATCTGATTGTGTCCAAATTTACAGACTTTTTGAAACTTGCATAAAAACCATCTTCTTCTTGAATATTTTTATAATGCTACACAACACAGTGATTACTTACCTAGATTCTCAATGGTTTATCTGTAGCTTCTTATATATGCCATGTTTTGCCAAAGATTTAAACACACACACACACACACACACACACACACACACACACACACTGTAATCTAATCTTCCTATCAAGACTACATATCGCTTTAGAGTTTATCTTACTCATATCATAGACCAAATGTTTATGTCCCCCAAAATTTACATTTTAAAGCCCTACATCCCCCAATGTAATGATGTTTAGAAAATAAAATTGAGGACATAATTAAGATTAGATAAGGTCATGAGGCTGGGGCCCTCATAATGGTATTAGTGCCCTTATAAGAAGTGCTATCAGAGAGCTAGTATTTTCTCTCTTTCTCTCTCTCTCTCTCCCACTCTCTTTCTCTCTCTCTGTCTCCCTCCTTACTCCATAAATGTACATAAAGTAAGTAGAGGTCATGTGAATACATAGCAAGAAAGCAGCCAGCTACAAGTCATTACCAGAACCTAGTCATTCTGGTAACCCTGATCTTAGATTTCTAGCCTCCAGAACTATAAGAAAATAAATTTGTTATTCAAACCATCCAGTCTATATGTTTTCTTATAGAAGCCTAAGAAGACTGAGATATTCATTGCATATACCCACTGTTTCATGATCACCTGATAACATCATAGAAACTCCTAAATATTTGTCAGATGAAATAATGAATATATGTGTAGAATATATGTCCAAAATTGTCCTTGACAAACAAAGCTAGTGGGCTCTCTGATGTCCAGTAGGGCTGGCTTGCTACTCAAGCTCCTTTATATTCTGACTTCACTCTACTGATCCTACATTAGTTTTACCTCAGCCCAAACAGTGAGAGTTAATAACCCCTTCTAAGCCAGAAATGATCAACTGGCAGCCCAGAGGCCGCATGCTCGCCCAGGATTACATTTTTGCCCGACATCATAATGTTCTTCCAATTTTGACCTAGTTACCAGTATTTTAAAACTGGGAGATTTTATGTAAAAAAACATGGGTTTGAGGCAAAGAAGCACCCTCAGTGACAACTGTATGCCATTTCTAGATGGGGTGGGGCTTGCATTCTTCCAGCCACAGCCACAGCTCGTTTATGTTACTTGCTTGGTTCTTGTGTAACTACTCGAGTTTGAGAACCATGTTCTACATCGTTTCCCACTCTCCCTCAGCTCTGTAACTCACATACTTATTTTCTGTATCTCTAACTTTGCCCTTCTTACACCTGGAAAAATTCACCAACCACCACAGCCTGAAATCGCCTCCCCACCTCTCTTTGTATCTCTGTAGCACAGCAGAGTCATCACAAATCTCCTGGAAATGAGGTTATAACATCATCATGCTTTCACTTTTCTCATTTCTTCACATAAGGAAGGCTTAAAGTAAGGCTCCAGAAAAGTAGCTCCTGGTATTAATTCTCACAAATGGTTTTTGACAGTACTGGCATTCAAACCCAAGTCTTATGAGGTGAGGTTTTGTTTTTGTTTTGTGTTATTTTGTTTTCTTAATGATGAGTTCTTTCTTGACTGGCTCTTGCTGTCTTCTGCAATTCAATCAGAATCAATTCAGCAAATATTTATTGAGTACTGAATAAGTTAAAGAAACTCATTGTTCTCTGGCCTGGTGTCACTAAACATTCTCATTCTAATTATTGAGAATTTTTATTCTTTGACTCGACACCCTGCCCATAGACAGAAGTCAGCCAATAGAAATAAATTCTCTCCTTCACTTAATATATAATGAACTCTACTTGGTTAAGCACCATGTTAGGACCTAGGCAGACAATGGTAAATAAACCCAACATTCATTCCTTTGCCCTCATGGGGTTTATAATATATTTGCCTTTAAATGCATTTTCTGTTTTTCCAGCAAATTACACTGCTCACAAAAATTAAGGGATCAGGGAACATACAGATACCCCAATACTTTCACCCTTTTGTACAGTGCATTTTCACCAATGAAATAAAAGTTGGGTTTGCATCTTATTTGCATAATCAACAACTTTCTTTGACTTGTCATTTGCTCTTCTGATGTTCTTGTTTAATTTTAAAAAATCAAATGCTTCTTTTTTTAATCACTTTATATTCATTTTGAAATATCCCTTAATTTTTGTGAGCAGTATACAAATTCCTGTAGATAAGGAGCTGAGTCTTAACCGTTTGTATGTTACAATGGACTGGATTATTCATTAAATACTTAATTTTTGTTATTTATGACAAATGTTCTCAATTACCACCCCCCTGGGGGGAAGCAGGGCTTGAGCCTGCCTTTTCTGCAGCCCTCCAACACCTTCCTCTGACTACTGACTACTAGCAGCTGGTTCATATAGAAGCAAAGTTCTTCATTCTAAAGACAAGAATAGTTAGGGCCAGCTCCGTGGGCATGTAATCTGTGCAGTCACACAGGCCCTTGTCCTCAGAAGCACCTTGTGCTTGGTTTAATGTGCTGCTGTGACCATCTTGAAAGTCTCAATAATTTTTTAACAAGGCCTGCTGATGACACAGACTACCCTGAAAACAGATGGGACGGGGGGCGGCATCTGATACAACTTTAATGTGAATGCCATGAGTTGGCAGATAGGCTCCTCTTCAACATGCTCAAAGTGCCGAAAAACAGTAGGGACAACATTTGAAAGATATCTCCAGATCTGAAGTCATTTCTATTCCATGGTGCCTAACAGAGTGCTATGTTTTAAAGCCCAATAAAAGCAGCTGTGGCACGAAGATGACAATGCCACGTTTGCTCACTTAGAATACGGGCATCTTTAGGTTCAGCATGACAGTGGTTCTGAAAGTCTGATCACGGATCAGTAGCATCAGCAGCACCTGGGAATGTGATACAAATGCCAGTTGTTTGCCCTACTCTAGACTTACTGAATAAAATATTCCAAAGGTGGTACCCAGTTATCTGTGTTCTAACACACTCTTCAGATGATTCTAATGTATACTGAAAACTGGCAACCACTGGGCCGTGGCATCATGAGCCCCTTGAGAACACAGTCTCTCTCCCACAACTCTTTCCTTCTCCTGGTTGTCATCCAGATGGTAGTTATTTTGCAAAGACTCATTGAAAGACAACTGGGAGATATTTGGGTTTAGAGGACTTTGTTTTAATAAACTTGCATGAATACAGGGGGAAACAGCAGAAGTGATCCTCCCTGTCCCCGGGCAACAAATTTGTTTATCCTACTTCTTTGAAGCCATAGCCAATAATGTAGAAGTCCTTGGTGGCCAAAACTTGACATATGAGTGAAGTAGAGAAGCCTTCTTTTTGTTGTTCCCACGCACATACACGTAATGAAGACACACCATAGAGTCATTTTGCTGAGAGTGACTCCACTCCCACATTTTATTAAAAAATGAGAAAAATTAAGGCCCACAGAGATGAACTAACCTGCCAAAGGTTACCCAGCATTTCCTCTGGCACTCACTAAAAGAGAACGCTTTATTAAGGTAAAAGTCAGAATCACCTTGCGCATAGTTTGGTGCCCTTCTGGCCAGAAATGAGGAAAACAGCCTCTCTAGGCAGAAGCTCTAACCATTGCATTGCCATGGAGCAGTCAATTCCTCCCTGTCTGCTCTTAGGTGGTTTGACTTCAAATCACATTCATATCTTTAAAGAGGCAGGCTTCACGTTCTCCTTCCGTTTTCCTTTGCAGTTGGACATCTCACCACGGGAAGACCAGGCAGTAGCGGACCGGGTAGTTGATGACTGACTTTCACCCTCTGGGAGGAAGATGAGCCCTGCTTGTAGGTGGCCGTGCTCAGCTCCAAGCTGCTTTTCTCCACACCTGGTTCTCGTTTGTAACACCGAAAGTATTTCATGCTTATTAAGCATCATCTGGACCCAATTTTTAAACCACAAGTTTGGCTTGGTTTGTTTTTAATAAGCGGTTACAACAGAGGCTACCTTTTCAGTGTGGTGATGTCTCTTAAACCCAGTCATTGGCATCTTGGAGATTTAGATTAATACGGCCATTATAGAAGGTTAAAGACACGAAGGACAAGACTTTTGACATTACTGACTTTACCTTTCCGAGATCTAGCCCAGATTTGCTTTCAATGCATGTGTTTGCAGAAAAGGATGATCATGTTTAAAGGAAACTGTGTAATGGTCTCCACTTTCATGTGGTAGTCCACATCTCCATTCTTTTGTCCCAATTTTAAATTTAAAGAATTCCTGGATTTTATGCAAAATTAGTTTGTGGAGAGTGGGGAGGAGGGGGGTAACGTTAATAAAACTCTTCATCATTCCTCAATTTCTATTTCTCAGTATTTTACAATTGGTATCACTAAGTTTTTTGACAGCCAATGGACTTTATATGGTATTTTGTCACTGCAGTTGGCCAACATAAGAGAACAGAGTTAAGACATTCATCTTCTTTTTAGAAGAGTGAGTCAGGAGTTTGTTAGTTCCAAACTAAATATAATTGTAAAGTCACAAGTTTATAAAGGATATGTAACTGATAGTTAAATTTTAACAGGATTTTCCAGGTTTCTCTATAATGCATTTTTAAATGCCTGTTGCCTGGTATTAAACACTCACAGCCATTCATGTCTTGAGCAAGGATATTTTCATTCTAGCATGTGAAATGCCTTGATGTTGGGTTAGTATCACAGGTTTGGACCAATGTAGCACAAGTGTGAAGCCATCTCAATTCTCTTTCCTTACATCGAAGGCCAACCTGGATTAGTGGAAATATTTCCTTTAATTATAAAATAACTGTAATGGATATTTCCAGGTTCTCCTACCCTCAGGGGAAACAACCGTTGTATGAATGACCAAAAACTGAATCTAACTCCTCTTCTTGTACCATTTCAAAAGTTTAGTCTTCTCCACAAATATTTCCAAGAAGCTCTGAAACATGCTTGTATGTTTTACCAATTTGTCCTACTGTAGCCTTTCCCCACCCTATTGTTCTGATTTAATTATCCAGTGTTGTGAGCTATGAATAACAATAGGTCAAAGTCCTTTTTTACCTCTTTACTATTGTATCCTCAATGCCCAGAACAGTGTCTGGCACATGATAAATAATAGAGTAATTGCTGGGGTAATGGCTTCAATGGATGGCTAAATGACTAGTGGATACATTGAAAACATAGGTATTATGGTGATCTATCTTAAAGTTCAGATGTTAGATTTTATATGATAATGAGAAAGAAAAAGAAAATCACATGAAGTACTCTAAATGTCTATATTTTTCACAAGGACTGTCTCTCAATTAATATTACCACTGAAATGATAAATTAATTGAGTTTAATGATTGGTTGATATGTTCTCATTATCATTGTAGTAATTCCTATAGATAGGGGATTTGTGTCTTCAATATTTATGAATTGCTGTGTAATATTTTGCTCACAGCTAATCTCTTAATATAGTATTTTCTCATGGGCATGCCAATGAGAAATGAAACTGTACTCCTTTGGGAAGGATTCAGATTTTAGATGTTGGTTTTCATAAACTCTGTATTCTTCTGTATCTAATGTATATCTTTTGGAAAAATCCTAATCTTTATGTATTTCACAAGTCAGTGGCCAAAATAAAATCATGTTGAATCAGCTCAGAAGACCCAAATACCTTTATTTAACCTAAACTAATCAGGTTTTCAGTAAGGCACTGGAAAAATATATTAAAATATCTTCTCCAGGATGATGACTGCCTGTATTCCCATTCAAGACTCAACCTGTTTGTTTTTTACTGACCCTTCTTGGTGTCTTACATTCTTACTTGCACACAGTGCTTCTCCATCTATTTTCCCATTTAACTGCAGTACAGCTCTGTAAATTGTGACGACAACATACCACAATGGTTAGGGGCACAGGCTTTGCAGTAAACCTGTTATACCTCTAGTTAGTCATGTAAACTTAAGCAAACTACTTAACCCCTCTAAGCTCATTATTTTGTTGTAAATAAGGAAGACTAATATTGTTTCTCCCATGTAATTATTAAGAGAGTTAGGTGGGGGAAATGCACAATAACAGAGGTTACATCTGTTGAGGCTGAGGGTCAGTCATACCTACATGTGAATTTGTCTATGTGTATACTGACTCCAAAGAGTGTGGCTTTTTCACTCAAACATATGTTTTAAAACTCTATGCATATTAATACAAAGACATTAGCCTCCTGCCTTTTAAAAAGCCATATAAGGTCTGACCTGTGGTGGCGCAGTGGATCAAGCGTCGACCTGGAATGCTGAGGTCGCCAGTTCAAAATTCTAGGCTTGCCTGATCAAGGCACATATGGGAGTTGATGCTTCCTGCTCCTCCCCCTTCTCTGTCTCTCTTCTCTAAAATGAATAAATAAAAAATAATTTGAAAAGAAGTAGAAGCCTTTAAAAAAAAACCATATAATATGTCGTAGTGTGAGAGTGCTCTGGTTTATGTTTATGTCTATGTTTTTGCTTTTATTTTTGGCTATTCCCCTATGGATAGCTATTTAGGTTACTGCTAACATTTTTTCTATTACAACCACAGTACAATGAACCTCTTACACATATTTCCTTGTACGTTTGTTCTAGCGTTTACCAGGGTAAATGCCAACAAGTGGATTTCTGGGGTGTAAAGTATACACATTTTTAGTTCCAATATAATACCAAACTGTTCTCCAGAAAAGCTCTTCAGAATGCATATCACCTCATCTTTGACAACATATTACATGTCATAAAATTATCAAAAGTTTTAGACTCAACACTCAACAAACTGGGAATAGAAGAAATATAGCTCAATGTAATAAAACCCATTATGAAAAACCACAGTTCACATAATGGTGAAATACTGAAAGCTTTTCCTCTAAGAGAGCAAAGCAAGCATGCTTGCATTCAACAGAGTATTGGAACTCCTAGCCAGAGCAACTAGGCAAGAAAAAGAAATAAAAGACATTTAATGGGAAAGAAAATAGTAAAATTATCTCTGTTCAGGTGCAGGAAACCTTAAAGATTCCACACACACACATGCACACACAAAAAATTAAATATTGCACACACACACAAAAAGCAAACATATTAGTCAATTTTGGGATACAAAATCAACACACAAAACTTAGTTTCATTTCTATACTCCAACAATGAGTGATCAAAAAAAAAAAAGAAAATGAAAAATAATTTCTACTATGATAGCACCAAAATGATTAAAATACTTGCCCTTGCCAATTAGCTCTGTTGGTTAGAGTATTGTCTCAATATACCAAAGTTGTAGATTTGATCCCCAATCAGGGCACATGCAGGAATCAACCAATAAATGCATAAATAAGTGCAATCGCTCTCTCCCTCTCTCCTTTCCTCTCTCTCTCAAATCAATAAAAATAAATACATTTTAGAAAGAATAAAATACTTAAAAATAAACCCAATCAAGAAGGTGAAAGATTTATATACTGAAAACTATGAAACATTACTGAAAGAAATTAAAGAAGAAAGAAATACATAGAAAGGCATCTTGTGTCCATGAATTGGAAGATGTAACACTGTTAAGATGTTCATACTACCCAAAATTATTTACAAATTCAATGCAATTCCTGTCAACATTTCAATGACTTTTTTTTGAGAAATAGAAAAATTTATCTTAAAATTCATATGGAATCTTAAGGGAACCTGAATAGTCAAAATAATTTTGAAAAGAAAAAGTTAAGTTGGAAGACTCACACTTCTTAATTTTAAAACGTATTACAAAGGTACAATAATTAAATCAATGTGGTATTGGTATTAAAAACAGTAGTTAAATAGAGTAGAATACAGAGCCCAAGTTCAATATAAGAAATATTGGAGCCCTGGCCAGTTGGCTCAGTGGTAGAGCATTGGCCGAGTGTGTGGAAGTTCCAAGTTCAATTCCCAATCAGGGCACACAGGAGAAGTGACCACCTTCACCTTCTTCTCTGTCCTTCACCCTCCCCTTTCTGTCTCCCCCCACCCCTGCAGTTATGGTTCATTTGAGCAAGTTGGCCCTGGGCACTGAGGATGGCACCATGGCATCGCCTCAGGTGCTAAAATAGCTTGGTTGCCAAGCAATGGAGTAACAGCCTGAGATAGGCAGAGCATCACCATCCATAGGGGGCTTGCTAGGTGAATCCTGGTGGGAGGGGCATGCAGGAGTCTGTTTCTCTGCCTCCTCACTTCTTAATAATAATAATTTTTAAAAGAATTATAGGAAAACACTAGTCACAAGAACTTAAGAAACCAAAGTCACATCTGATGCTCTTAAAAATCGTTGTTTTGCAAAAGGAAGGACAAAAATCACATGATAATTTCAATAGATGCAGAAAAGGCATTTGATAAAATCCAGCACCCATGCATGCTCAAAACTCTCAGTAAAGTGGGAATACAGGGATCATTCCTTAACATGATAAAGGCCATCTATGACAAACCCACAGCAAACATCATACTAAATGGACAAAAATTAAAAGCAATCCCCTTAAGATCAGGAACAAGCAAGGGGTGTCCCCTTTCACCACTCTTATTCAACATAGTTCTGGAAGTCCTAGCTACAGCAATCAGACAAGAAGAAGAAATAAAAGGCATTCAATTTGGAAAAGAAGAAGTAAAACTGTCATTATTTGCAGATGATATGATATTGTATATAGAAAACCCTAAAGTCTCAGTCAAAAAACTACTGGATCTTATAAATGAATTCAGCAAGGTGGCAGGATGTAAAATTAATACGCAGAAATCAGAGGCATTTCTATATACCAACAATGAAATATCAGCAAAAGAAATTAAGGAAACAATCCCCTTCACTATTGCAGCCAAAAAAATAAAGTACCTAGGAGTAAATTTAACCAAGGAGGTTAAAGACTTGTACTTGGAAAATTATAAAACATTGATAAAAGAAATCAGGAAAATACAAACAAGTGGAAGCATATACTGTGCTCATGGCTAGGAAGAATAAACATCATTAAAATGTCTATATTACCCAAAGCAATTTATAAATTCAATGCAATACCAATTAAAATACCAATGACATACTTCAAAGATATAGAACACATATTCCAAAAATTTATATGGAACCAAAAAAGAACACGAATAGCCTCAGCAATCTTAAAAAGAAAAAATAAAGCAGGAGGTATCACTCTTCCAGATATCAAGGTTTACTACAAGGCCATTATACTCAAGACAGCCTGGTACTGGTATAAGAACAGGCACATAGATCAATGGAACAGAACAGAGGACCCAGAAATAAACCCACAGCTTTATGGACAACTGATATTTGACAAAGGAAGAAAGAACATACAATGGAGTAAAGACAGCCTCTTTAACAAATGGTGTTGGGAAAATTGGACATCTACTTGAAAAAAAATGAAACTAGACCATCAACTTACACCATTCACAAAAACAAACTCAAAATGGATAAAAGACTTAAACCTAAGCCGTGAAACCATAAGCATCTTAGAAGAAAACATAGGCAGCAAGCTCTCCGACATCTGTAGCAGCAATATATTTGCGGATTATCTCCACGGGCAAATGAAATAGAAGGCAAGATAAACAAATGGGACTATATCAAACTAAAAAGTTTTTGCACAGCTAAAGACAATAAGAACAGAATAAAAAGACAAACCACACAATGGGAGAACATATTCGACAACACATCTGATAAGGGGTTAATAACTAAAATTTATAAAGAACTTATAAAACTCAACAACAGGAAGAAAATCCAATCAAAAAATGGGCAAAAGAAATGAATAGAAATTTCTCCAAAGAGGACATACAGATGGCCAATAGGCATAAAAAAAATGCCCAACATCACTAATCATTAGAGAAATGCAAATTAAAGCCACAATGAGATATCACCTCACACCAGTCAGAATGGCACTTATCAGCAAAACAACACAGAATAAGTGCTGGCGAGGATGTGGAGAAAAGGGAACCCTCCTGCACTGCTGGTGGGAATGCAGACTGGTGCAGCCACTGTGGAAAACAGTATGGAGATTCCTCAAAAAATTAAAAATCTAACTGCCTTTTGACCCAACTATCCCACTTATAGGAATATACCCTAAGAACACCATAGCACTGTTCGAAAAGAAGAAATGCGCCCCCATGTTCGTGGCAGCATTGTTCACAATAGCAAAGATCTGGAAACAGCCCAAGTGTCCGTCAGAGAACGAGTGGATTAAAAAGCTTTGGTACATATATACTATGAAATACTACTCAGCCATAAGAAATGATGACATCGGATCATTTATAACAAAATGGATGGACCTTGATAACATTATACGGAGTGAAATAAGTAAATCAGAAAAGAAGAAAAACTGAGAACAGCATGATTTCATACATAGGTGGGACATAAAAGTGAGACTATGAGACATGGACAAGAGAGTGGTGGTTACAGGGTGGGGGGAGGGAGGGAAGGGTGGGATAGGGAGGAGGGGACGGACACAGGGAAAACCAGAGTAGAAGGTGACAGAGGACAATTTGACTTTTGGTGACGGGTATGCAACACAATTGAATGATAAGACAACCTGGAGATGTTTTCATTGTACATATGTACCCTGATTTATTGGTGTCACCCCATTAAAATTAATAATAATAAAAAAATCATGGTTTTGAAGTGAACCATGCTTATCTGCAGAATGGGTAAGTTGCATTTAGAAAATTCAAGCTAATTGCCAAGGATGTTTGGGGGGAAAACTGCCTAAAATCCATGGCGTGGATCTTACCCATGAAAAAATGTACTCCATGTTCAAACAATGGTAAACCATGATTGAAGCTCATGATGTCAAGACTACTGATGGTTATTTTCTCTTTCTATTCAGTGTTAGTTTTACTAAAAAACACAACAATCATATTCGAAAGATCTCATGCTCAGCAACAACAGGTCTGCCAAAACCAGAAGAAGATGATAAAAATTATGACGCAAGAGATGCAGACACATGACTTGAAAGACGTGGTCAATAAATTGACTCCAGGCTGGACCTGTGGTGTCGCAGTGGATAAAGCATCGACCTGTAATGCTGAGGTCACTGGTTTGAAACCCTGGGCTTGCCCGGTCAAGATGCATATAGAAGTTGATGCTTCCTGCTCCTCCTCCCTTTTCTGTCTTTCTCTACTTCTCTCTCTCTCCCCATCCCTCTAAAAATGAATACATAAAATCTTTAAATAAATAAATAAATTGATTTCAGATAGCATTAGAAAAGTCCTAGAAGAGGTGTGCTGATATATTTATCTGTTCCATGATGTCTGTTAGAAAAGTCGCAATGCTGAAGATGCCCAAGTTTGAACTGCGAGAACTGATGGAGCTTCATGGTAAAGGCAGCAGTTCTGGAAAAGCTACTGGAGATGAGACAGGTGTTAAAGTTGAACAGGGTGATGGCCATGAACACCGGGTCCAAGAATCTGTTTGAAATTCAGATATTTAATGGTGACAAATAAAATGTCTTATTAGACTACTATTTATATGATGTTTTATAAATATCTTATGTGTATTTAAAGGTAATGTGCAGTTAAGTTCAAAATTCTACATTCAATTATCAGATCAAAGTGTTCAAATCTTTTTTATTCTTACTTATTTTGTTTGATCTATAAGTTTCTGAGAGGTTTTATAAAGGTGTCTAATTATTATTGTGAGTTTACAAAATTATTAGTGTAGTTCTTTTTCCTTGATAAGTACTTTGAAGATATGTGGTTAGTTACATAGTTTAGAATGCCTTTATCTTCATAGTGAATTATTACTTTTATCTGAACTCACTCTCACCCTGCTTCTTACTGCTCTTAGTCCATTTATATTTTTTTACTTTTGCTTGCTGTTACTATTACTATACCAAGTTTTTATTCCTTTCTGTTACAAGAAAAAATAGGTATATTAATGTATTAATAATTTGATTTCAGTTGTTTTTCATCAAAGATATATTTCCATATTTTTTATATTTTATTATTATTAATTTTAATGGGGTGACACCAATAAATCAGGGTACATATGTACAATGAAAACATCTCCAGGTTATCTTATCATTCAATTGTGTTATATTTCCATATTATTTGAAGAGCCAATTAGATCCACACACTTACAAAAACTTTCAGTTCCTCTAACTTCTTCACTACACACATCCTAATTTATAGACCCTTTCAATTACTTATCATTTAATACCATGCTCATGTTACTTCTTGATTTTTTTTTCTTTTAATCATAAAAATGAAGTTATTTCCCTACACACACACATGCAAATACCCTCACACTTACCATTTGGATACATCCTTATTTCCTTTTCTCTTAGTAGAGATAAATCATAATAGTGGTTGAATCTATATTTAATGTTTTTGTTATTCTGACAATGTAAATGTTACTTAGAGCTGAGTTATATATCTTACTAAAATGAGCTTTTCTCATTTGGACTGCTTTTTATTTTTTCTGGAGTTAACAAGTGTCTTATGTTTCCTTCTACTTATTATTTATCACCAAAATCTCCCCCAATTTGGTAAATCCATCTGGATACATTTATAACCTTTTATTTAATTTTCTTTTTTGGAAAATTCTGTCCCAGAGCTTCTGACATACTCTAATCTGCATTTGTTGGAGCATTCAGCCTGTCACAGGCTTTCCTCATAGGGTGACATCGGGCTGTTTCACTCCCTTCATCATCCTTGGGACTACCTTCCTTTCTGTCCTGTGCAGGTTCCCTGTTCCCTGCTTCACATTCTTCTTCTTGGTTAGTCCCACAGTTTAGAGGAACACATTCTTTTCTAGCTTCCTTATAAAAGGTGAATAAGTAGTGCGGGTTTTTTTGAATGTTGGAGTGTCCGAAAAAGTTGAATGGGCACTGTGCAAGACGGGATATTAGTAAGAATTCTGGACTTGAGGCAGAAACCTTGTTCTCTTATACTATATTCATTACCTTTGTGATCTTGCACAAATCGCAGAACTCTCTGGGCCTCGATTTCTCTTTCTGAAATGGGTAGTTATCCAAGCTGTGCCTGCTCTGAGGGTTCATGAGAAGGGGCTTTCTGTGCTGAAGGGTCTATACAAACAGCATGTACTGAAACCAACTCATACTGACTTACAAGAGCCTATTGTTAAACTATCAATAGCTCAATATCAACCATGGTGGGAGTACTTACACCATGAAAACTGGCAACTGCTAGGCTAGGGAGGGTTTTTCTTTTCTTTTTTGAGGAAACCTGTTTATGGGCACACCACCTACTTACAAATGGAAGTGATTATCACAACTGTTTTCATTGCCGTGCCCAACTTGGCGTTGCCATGGCCTACTATATAGCTCAACTGCAGCATTGACCACATTGTAATATCATTATATAATAGGCTACCAACCCCTTGAGACTTGCAACTGTGTCTTATTCATGGACATATGTCTCCCCTGCACCCTCCTTCCCATAGTATCTAACGTATTCACTGGCACTTAGTTGATATTTAATTTCATATTTGTTGAGTGGATGGCAAAAATTTTCATTTATTTGTATCTATGAGCTGGAGACAAGGGTAAGGAGGGGAAAGTTGAGGAAAGGGTTTAGGAGAGATGTAATACATGAAACACGTTTTGAGAGGAGTGTCCCCAGGAGCTGTCCTAAATAAGGAGTCCTCTACGAGCCAGGCAGTATTCAAGGTGCTATATAGACATTACCTTATATAATCTCCATGGTCACTTATGAGGTAGTTGTTGTTACCCTCATCACAGATTATTAAAAGATGTCCAGAGTTAAGTATTATGCCATCGATCACACAGGCTAAGGTTCAAATCAAATGAATGCCTGTGTTGCTTAACAATATCCCTCCACTGGGGATGGACCTATTGGTTTTTTAAAATTGAGTTAAACAAGTCCTTTTAAATTAAGAGGGTGAAGGGAGGACTGTAGCAAACTCAAAAGCCCAGACCCCATCTAAAGGGAATTGCTTTACAACAAGAGGAAATGTGGTCTGGTGAAGCTAGAACATTGGATGATTTTTTCATGAGAAGCTAAGAATCTGGATTTTTGCCTCCTGAATTTCAAGTGGTACTAACTAGTTTTAAGTAAAAATTTTAAAGACTCTTGAGATAAAACATCTGTTTGCAAACTCTAATATACTGCCTCTCCAAAAATAAATGTTGAGCAGCCAGAGGGCAGCATGAGGGTACCAAATGCCAATGGAGGCTGAAGCGAATGAACTGAATGGCAAGCCCAGTGCACTTCACTGTTCTGCATGGAGTGAAAACTCTGGAGCAGGGAGGTCCAGCCGTGATGGCAGAGCAAGGGCCCCGAGGCCAGCTGCTGGTGCACACTCCATCTTCTCCAAGCTTCCCCGGGCAGGGCATATGTTCCTCACGGTCAAGCAGTAGAGCTGTGGATTTTAAAGAGTCTTAGAATATTCAGTAAGTACCCCAGTAGGTTTTTCTCACCTTGGAAACAATATATTTTGACCATCTCTTGGACAGCAGGACCTTGGAAAAAGCAAGTGGGAAGGCAGTCATGACTCCAGGCCCCCAGGCAGCATTTCCTGGGCCTTGCAGGTCCTTCACCCAGTCCCGTCATTTTTCCTCCCCAGGAAAGAGTGCTGGTCACACTGCCAAGTCACAATCTACTTCTCCATTCTTTCCCACACATTTTAACTTTTGCAGAAAATTGGAAGATTGACTATTGTCACAGAGTGAAACTGTAGTTTCCTTTCAATGAAGTTTTGAAAGAGTTGCAAAGTTACACACAGTTACCTCTTTTTCATTGATTGATTGATTTTTGAAAGACAAGGAGGGAGAGAGAGAAAGAGGAACATTAATTTGTTGTTCCACTTAATTAGGCATTCTTTGGATGACTCTCATGTCTGCCCTGACCAGGGATCAAACCTACAACCTTGGTGTATTGAAACAACGTTCTAACCAACTGAGTTACCCAGCCAAGGCAACAATTACCTCTTGAAAGTATAAGTAGCTAACTCATAAGCTTATTCTTCATTGAATGCAACTGGTTCCCTAAGATTATCTAGGGAATTTGGGTTAAGGATCAACGAGAGATGGTGAGGACTCCAAAGAGAAGGTTCCCACAGGTCTGGGTCTGAGGAAGGAGCCCCCCGATTCAGAGATCTGACTGTAAGAGCTGTAAAAGACTGGAGCTGGATGGGGTCACCTGTTCCTCTCAGCCAGGGACCAGTCACCGAAGCCCACCTGCATGGGTTGCTAGCATGCATGTTTTTAAAAAGCTTCCCTGCTATTCTAATATTCTCTCTACCCCACCCCAACCCCACACTCCCAGTCCCCTAAAAGCCAACTGAGAGTCCCTCTGGTAAAAGAAAGAGATGAAGACGTGTTGGGCAAACAAGTGTGTTAGGCTTGCTCCCTTGTACTTTGCCTGATTGGTGCATGAGCATGGGCAGCACCAAGTGTGTATAGTCTATGTAAGGCTGCAGTTATTGCCCTCAGGGTGGCAGATTGCAGATTGTGGATTGCCTCTCGCCATTGGGAGGGGCCATTGTTTGCTACTGTTTTTGGGAAAAGGGGTTCCCTCCCAACTCCCCCCCACACCTGTTTACTCATCAGCCTTGGGAGAGAGGGAAGCAGTTTTCCCAGCCTGCTTGCTTGTCCTCCATTGAGAGACTCTGATAAATAGAATGGCACACCATCCTCGGCTCCACAATTTCTTGACTGTCTGCTTGAATCCAAGGTGAACCTGCATGGCCACGGCCACCAGCCTTACAAGAAGTCATCCTGAGATAGCTGGGGTGTGGGTTGACCAAGCTGAACTCAAAGGGAATAGTGAAATCACTCGTTGGGGCAGCCTGAAAAGGCCCTTATGTTCCCGACATCCTCACTGTGACTTGGTTACATTCTAATAGTCCCTGGGTAGATGATAACATTATACAGTGCTTCAGCAAGCAATGCTCCTATTGTTCCCCTGGAGCACAAGACTCCTCAGAGATGGTGCCCTAGACCTATAACCTTGTTTCTTTTTACCACTCACAACCAACCCAATAGGGCTTGCTATAAACACCCCACAGATGTTGCGCTACTTTCTCAGTGAAAAAGAACTGAGGCTATGCTAAGGCACACAGAGCACAGTATAATACATTCCATCATGAATTTGTTCCCTCCAGTGTGGGCTTGTGACACAGGAGCAGTCCCAACATGGCCACACCTTCCTCCTTCTTTAGCAATCTTCCCGTCCCCCCCCCTTCCTGCTCTAGTGTGTTCCAGAAATAACCAACCCAGCTCTGTCCCTGCTGCCTCTCTGCACATGCCAACCCTGCCAGCCTGCAGCCATACCAGCACGCTTCTTTACGACTCTTAGTTGTGGGTTCCCCTGCTCTCAACTTTAGGGACATTCTCTCATTTAATCCCCACACCAGCCTTCCAAGGCAAGGACGGACCTCATTTTCCAGACGAGGAAATCAAGGCTGAGAAGTTAAGGGAGTAATTTATCCAGAATCACAATTTTTCTGAAATGTAAATCCAGGTCAGGTCAGAGCCCAGAGCATTCCTCTTTCCCTCCACCATCTGCCCACACAGTCCCCTTCCTTGTATGCACCCAGCACACTCAGCAAGCACGCTCTCTTTTTAACATTTAACCATACTTTCTCTGACCCCACTCTCTTCACTTCCTCTTGCTCAGTTTCCTCATAAAAAGTCCTCCCTAATTTTTCCCATCCATTCTTGCTCAACTTGGTCTATATGTGAGGAAGTGGTACTAGGTAGGAACCTATCAAAGAAAACAAACGTTGTGCCTTAATAAGAAAAAAATAGACATCATAAATGACAGCGCTATTCAAAGACTGAGAGGTTCCCAAAATTCCTCTGGAATTTCTACAGGTATGTGCATCCACTTTCTCCTTCTTAAATGAAACATTCTTTCCTTAAGCATTGTGGGTCAAATAAGTTTGTAAATATGATATATATGTTTTCTTGCTTATAGTTTGCATTGGGTGTGGGGGACAGGCTATAAGCAGGCAAGGTCATTATAGCTTAAGGTTTAGTTTTAAGACTAAGCTTTTCCCAACACGCTTGACTGTTGCATGATGTGGTTGGTGCACTCTCATGAGGAATCCCATTATGCCTTAGATAAGTGACTTTGTATCAGTGACTTCCTTGTTTGTATATTGGATTAAAGGTTTGGATTTCTACACTATAAAATGGGGCAGAGTGAGAGCTTGCTCTCTCTTGGTTCCTGAGATTAGCATTAGAGAAGAGAGCAGAGAAAGGCCACATGGAGGAGAGGAGAAGCAGCCAAGATGGTGGAGTGCTGAAGGAGAAGCCAGTTTCTGCAGAGTTTGTGCAGGGAGAAGGAGATGGGGAACAGAGGTGAATAAGGCTGGTGAGCTAGAAACCTTTGATTCTAAGAAACTCAGATAAGTCAGTGGCTTTGGGAGCGTGAATGGAAAGGGAAGTGTTTTCCCACTGTGTGTATTTCTTGCCTTCTGGGTGAAAGCTAGAATCAAAACTGATGGCCCACCAGTTCTTGGCTCCATTGTTTCATTACCGACTGTCTGAATCTAATGCAAACCGACATGGGCCAGGCGGCTGTGATGGTGGCCCCGACTACTGGCTTTACAAGCATCAAGGATAAATTGCATTATTTTCAGTTTGGCTTAGTTTGTGCTCCAAAATTGTGATATTTCAGCTTGAAGAGACTTTTGCAGGCTGACCGGGGAACCCAATCACCAAACATACCATGATAACTCAGGAAAATAAATTTTTCAAAACTCCATCATAGCTAGTGAGTTTGCATAGTTTGTCGAAATGTCTAATATAGACATGTACATGAATAATGTCACCCGTGAAAGTTTGTGTGAGTCACTACAGCAGCCTTCCCTTTACTGTAATATTATATACCAAGGGTCATCACTTATTTTTTCCACAGGGTGATTACCTAAATGTGTTTATTCTCTTATCTCTTTCAATAGTCTGCCTACTCAATCCATGACTGCACTGTTCATTCTCCTCCCCTTACTTTCCTGTTCTCCCACATAATTCAGTCCCACCCTGCCACTGACAAGCTTGCCCGCAAAGCATGCAGGGGAGGGTGTGTGATGTCATAGAAAAGGAAGAGATGAGATGCTATCCGGGTCTTGTTTCTTACACCCTGACTCTTATTTTTCAGTTTGGTGTCAAGAAACTCCATTGTGTCATACATGTATTTTTGTAAATGTCTCGTCTGTTTGTGAATCAACCTCTAGCTTTGGGGCACCTTCTGTCATGCCCAAAAGTGGTACTTGCTCAAACAGAGTCTTGGCCTAGGAGTTGCAAAGACTGGATCTGATTCTGTTGCAAGGCCATTTGTGTGACCTCGGGGAATAAGAGAATTTTATAACCCCCTCTGTGACTGAGACACCGCTGCTATCCTTGAAAGGAGGACACCATGGACTTTTATTTGCTCAAACTCGACCCTCATTAAGTGACTTACTCTTCGTGTGGGGAGATTAGCAGAAAGCAAGTCAACGCAGATTACACTCAAACTCTAAAAATTATCAGGTATCTAAAAATGCTATGGGAAACCAGAGAATGTTCCTGTGGACTAACATTCTTGACAATGACTTAATGGAGAAGACATGTAGGGGAGTCTAAGTGCATGGGTCAGTGTTTTAGTCTGCCAGGGCAGCCCTAACAAAACACCATACACTGGACGGCATCAACAGGCATTTATTTCTCATCAATCTGGAAGCTAGAAGGCTAATATCAAGGGGCCAGCCAATTCAGTTCCAAGTGAAGGCATTACCTGGCCACCTTCTCATTGTGTGCTCATGTAGCCTTTCTGCAGTGCCTGAACAAGGATAGAAAGAAAGAGCAAGTTCTCGGGTGACTCTTCTTATAAGAGTTAATCTAGGAAATTGGGATCCACCCTGAAGACCTTGTTTAACCTTAATTACTTCCTTGGAGGCCCCATCTCCAAACACAGCCGCCATGTAAACCTGGCAAGGGCATACAGACATTCATCCCGTAACAGTAGGGTACGACCAAAACATGTAGGAGAAAGTGGTTTGAACCAAGGACAGCGTGAGAGGAAATGAGGAGCTAAACAAAGCATGTGTGTGTACATTAATTATTTCTGAACAAATATTTACTGAGCACCTGCTCTAAACCAGGCACCATTCCAGGCACATGGGCTGCCCTGATGGAGTTATGTCTGGCAGGCAAAAACACACACAAATATAATGAGTTAATTATTTAGGAAAGGTTATTGGATGTATAAAAGAGACAAGTACTATGGAAATAAGAAGGAAGTACAGCAGGACATGGAGGTCAGGGGTAGAAATGGTGAGGGGGAGAGGTTGAGAAGTGTAATTAGGGTAGTCAACATGGGCCCCCTTTCAAAGAAGAGAACTGAACAAGGCTTATGGGATTTAGTGAAGAGGACATGTTGGGGAAAGCATTCCAGACAGAGGGAAGATAAAGCACAAGCCCAAGAGGCAGGAAATTCTTGACATTCAAGAAAGAATGAAGATGCCAATGTGACCAGAGGGGAGTGAGTGAGGGCGGAAGCAGCAGGAAAGGTCAGAGTGGGCCTCAAAGGCCACCATCAGGAATTTTAGAGGTTGTTCTGTGTGCATTTGGAGCCAATGCAGTGTTTGAACAAAGGAGTAACAAGATCTGAGTTTTAAAAAGCTCACTCTAGCTGATGTGTAAGGTTAGAAGCTGGGAGGCCAGTAGGTGTTTATTGAAATAAGCTGGACAAGACATGATGGTGGTTCAAACCAAGGTGGCAGCAGGGAAGTGGGAGCAGCGGACTGAGTGTGAGTACATGCTGATGGCAGAGCTAAGAGAATTTACTGGCTGTGAAGGAAAGGGAGGAATCAAGAATTATTTTGAAATGCTAATTTGAAAAAATACATACAGGTACCCTTATGTTTTCTGCATCGTTGTTTGCAAAAGCCAAGATATGGAAGCAACCCAACTGTTCACCAACAAATGCGTAGATAAAATAGTTGTATATTTACACAATAGAGAGTAATACTTGGTCATAAAAAAAATGAAATCTTACCATTTGTGACAACATGGCTGGACCTAGAAAGTATTATGCTAAGTGAAATGAGTCAGACAAAGACAAATGCCACATGATTTCATTTATATGTGGAATCTAAAGAGCAAAATAAATAAACAAACAACACAGAAACAGACTCATAGACACAGAGAACAGACTGATGATTGCCAGAGGGGAGGAGGGTTGCGAGGCTAGGTGAAAAAAGGCAAAAGGATTGAGAAATACAGATTGGTAATTACAAAATAGTCATGTGGATATAAAGGACAGCATAGCAACTATAGTTAATGATATCATAATAACTTTGTGTGGTGCCAGGTGGGTACTGGGAATATCCGGAGGAGCACTGGGAAGTATATGATTGTCTAATCACCATGTTGTACACCTAAAACTAATACAAAATTTACTGAGTGTAAACTGTCATTGAAAAATAAAATTTTAATTAAAGAAAAGATTATTGTATTATGTCCACATATTATATGAGGTTATCTCACTATAGTTAGAGCACTCTGCCCTCTCTGACCCTGGTCCACCTCTGTTACTTTGTAGGTGAGAAATGTGGAACTCAGAAAGCCTCATTGCATTATCCAAAGTCTCTATGTTACAGGATTTAGGTCCAGAATTGTTTGTTTGTAATAGACAGTATAATTTCATTCTACATTGGTTTAGTGCTATCTGTATTTTTATATATGGACATTCTTTGATCACTCTTTGAAAAATGCAACCTCACTCTCCCCGTTTCCATTTCTTAGTTTATATTTTCCCCAAGCAATTGCCCATTTCTAACATACTATGTATTTTATTTATATATCCTGTTTATTGTCTGTTCTCCCACCACTAGAATATAAGCAGCATTTTTTCTCAGTGTGTTCATTGCTATATCTCTACTGCCTATGTAATAGATACTTACAAATATGTATTAAATTATTGTATGCGTGCATGCATGAATACGGGAAAGGAAAGGGAGAGGGAGGGGCAGGAGGGAAAGAGGTAGGGGAAAGGAAAAGGATAAAATTCTATTAGGAGCGCACATTCCAGTTTCCTTTGCTAAGGGACAAAGAAGATTTGAACTCTTGGCTTTTTAGGTTTCATATATCCACACACATATATGGAAACAAAAGAATGAATATTAAAAAGTAATAAATAAATGAAACAACTGTTAATTTTTAAAAACTAAATTCAACTTTTATGTATTCATTTCCCACAAATTATATTGAGTCTGGGTCCATTTTCTTTACTTCAAAGACTTTGAAATCCTGCCAATTTCTACAGGGTAGGAGATGAGAGCTATGGTAGGAATTAGAGAAGATATGATATAGACTTTTTACAATGAATATTTAGCAAATAAATCAAGTGACACCATTCCTTCAAATAATGCTAAACTACATCACCAGGATTTAGTGGCTTCGAATTCGGAAGCCCCTCACAGAAGAAAATGTGCTATATGATTAAGAATGAACCAAAGAGTTAAAATTCCAGGGCACAAGGTCAAGACTCAGAAAGCTGGCCTTTCCAAACCCCGGTCTCCATTAGACAAAATGCAGTAGAACCAGCAAGCAGGAGAGTAACTTCCTGCTACTGAATCAGTGACACCGTCTGCCACAACTCTTCCTAAATGTGGAGTTTGAATTAGACCTATCCTTGGTATGTTTTCAGTTAAACCATATGCAATGTATATATTTCAGTTTGCAGTTTACAAAGTATGTTTTATGTATCTCACCTATCCGGTAAGCTACCTGGAGCTCCCTTCCCTAGGTCAGAGGCAAAATTTAAACTCTCGAGTCTCCATGGTCCCTGTGCTGGGTATATTTCGTTTGCCAGTCTAGACCAGTCTCTTCTCCTCTCCACCCCCTCCCATTTCTCTGCCTTCTGTCCCAGGGAAGCCATTGTCCTGCAGCAAGGAGCCCCTTCTGGCTTCTCACTGGGCTCAGCCAATGGGAGACACTGCTAGAAGAGAGGTAGGTGGTAGAAAGTAAGCCTTGAGCCTTTATTCCCTTATTTCTCTCCTATTAGGTCACCGTGGATGACCTTTATCCTAAAGGCAAACCACAGTACCCTCCTGGTGGCCAGTCTGGGTTCCAACTTGGCCCCTTTCCATTGCCTCTTTAGGCCTAAAGATTATCTCATGTCAGTTGCGCCAAATATGTCCTATTTGTTAACTTCCTTAAACTTGGCCTTTGCGTTGTACATAGTCCCATTATAAAACTCTCTTGTATCACCTGGTTTTAGTATGGACTGGTTCCTGCTAGAGGCCAGCTACACACACCCTAAATGAAGAAGAAGAAGAGCAGGGTTTGCACCCAGATCTGTTAACTCCAAGCCTAGGGCTCTTCCCCTATTTAATGGGTGAGGCTATCAGGAGATAAAGCCATATGCCTTTTAGAGTAAACCTGGTTGCGCCCTTCATCTACCAATACAAACACCTCCCTCAGTTTGGGTCCCATATATTCAACCTGCTCACCAACATTTATTGAAAGTACACTCCATGTCAGTCAGTTTGCTGGGAGCCAGAAAAACAAAGATGAATAAGGCACAGTCCCTGCCCTTGAGACGCTCAGATCAGATAAAGGTAGGTGTCACACATTGGGCTCCTTGGAAAGCCATTCTGAGATGGCGATAAGTTTGCAGGAAGTCTGTGAGGGAGCTCCTGGAACCAACACCCAAACAAGGCCAGAAGGATGCAGGATTGGGCACAGGAAGAAGTCAAGCTATGATACAGTCTCAATGGGAAGCCAGAGTCGACCATGCAGTGTTCTGAAGCTCAGCGAAGGTTCAGACTTGAGCCCAGTGTAAGAGCTGAGCCTTTCCACTCCTGTATCTGTCAGTCACTGCAGTATGACCTGCTTAAGAAAGGGCCATGATTTGGCTCAGACAAGTCTTTTCAACAAAAGCAATGCCTATAGGGAGTTATCCTTTGAGGGCTCTCTCTACTGACTCTTCTAGAATCTCAGGGAATGTGTTCTCCATTCCTGAAGGCAGATCTCTGTCGTTTGCAGTAGGGTAAGGAGAAGAGACGTGTGTTCACCCAAAAATGTCATTCGGTCAGCCATGGAGATATGCACAGAGTTTTCCAGGTACCCAGAAAAGCAACCTATTTATTTCAGTTCAAGCAGTCTTGAAGAAATTTTCTAAACAAGATGATATTCAACTTGAATTCTAAAGACTAAGGAAGACTTTAGTCAGACAAAATGGTATGGCATGCAAAGTCATAATGCAAAGGCATTATAGACAAAGGCAGATTCTAAATGCATCATGGTGTATCTAGATAAGGTGACAGATCGTCCTCCTTTAGGGAGAACAGTCCTTCTTTTGTAAGTTCCACCATCACTTGAAAAGTGTCCTCCTATATGTCCTCCTTTTTGATATTGGAAAACTAATCTGTAAATGTATATATTCGATCGATGCAGAGTCGATCCATTGTGTGTGATGTGCCGTATTTGTATTTGACATGACAACTTGTCAAGGATCAGTACAGTGCGTTGAGACACAATTATGAGACACATGGGCTCCATAAGGGAGACCTTGAGAGAGCGTGCGATACACCGAACATGCAAATGGCTTTGTGTACTTCTTACTGAAACACGACATGGCACATACAACATTGTAGACTCATGATTATTTCTTTCTCAGTGAATATTCAATCATAGACAGGTAAGCACAATTCACATTTTATTAATTCATTATCTATTTAATAATTTCCAAATACATATAATTTTATTTACAAATATTTTCCCAAAATACAAGTTTTAAAGTGGAAATCTAACCTCAAATCATATCTACTAGTAATGCATTTTTATTAAACAGTTGCACAAAACATTTTTTAATTAGAAAATGATAAATATACCTGAATATCACTCCAGATTAGTGGTTTTGTTTGATATTTAGTTTTACTAAATGAGTACTTTTTTCTTACAATTATTATTAAAAATTAATAGGCATGTAAGCATAATTACAATATAAAATATTACAAATGTTTTATTATGCACTTATCATATTATAGTGTAGTATTTAATAATCGCCAATGAATAAAATGTTTCTTTTATTTATGATATTGTTTTCTTCAATTTATTTTTGTCCTCCTTTTTTTTTTTTATTTTATTCATTTTAGAGAGGAGACACAGAGTGAGAGAGAGAGAGAAAGGGGGGAGGAGCTGGAAGCATCAACTCCCATATGTGCCTTGACCAGGCCAGTGCAGGGTTTTGAACTGGCGACCTCAGTGTTCCCAGGTCGACACTTTATCCATTGCGCCACCACAGGTTAGGCTGTCCTCCTTTTTATTGTGAAAAAGTTGGTCACCTTAATCTAGAAGACTTGTTGATGCATAAAGTTTGAGGTTGGAAAGGCAAGACATTAAACTAGAAAAGTAAGCAAGTCCATATTAGGCAGGGTCTGAATTCTGTGTCAAAGGACTGGGGCATTAGACTTGATGGCAAGTGGAGTCACTGTTCAGGAAGACAAAGCCCTCCCCAGGACATTGCCTTCCATCAGAGGGTCTGCAGTGGCCAGGAAGGCCCTGGTTAGGGTAAGTTTCAAGTTCTTCTCAGCCTAGTTCACATTTATGCTATGATCACCTTTTCCCCTCTACTTAGCTCCCTCTTCTGTGTTTCAAAGGATGTCTTTACTGAAACGGTATCAGCCCAGTGGAGAGCTGTTCATTAAAACTCCCTTCTCCAGATGCAGATCTGGTGTCAGCAATAGAGGGTGGATGCAAGGTAAGGCACAAATACAGACTAGTGAAGCCCAGAGGCCTGGATCATCTTGGAGGAATCACCATTCTAACCAATGTCATGCATGTAAGTCAGTCCCACCTAAGATGCTCAGAGGAAAGGATTCCTGATCCTCATGCTTTTGCTCTTCTACAACACTAGCCAAGCCCAACAAGTAACGATCTTCTCTATATAATGCAACACTGGAGTGAGACTATTCAGTCTGGATCAGAAGGATGTTAAAATCTATAGCAGTGGTTCTTAACCTTTTTTGAGGTACTGAACCCACCAGTTTCATATGTGCATTCACCGAACCCTTC
The DNA here is from genome assembly GCA_037038555.1 of Rhynchonycteris naso. Taxonomy (NCBI): domain Eukaryota; kingdom Metazoa; phylum Chordata; class Mammalia; order Chiroptera; family Emballonuridae; genus Rhynchonycteris; species Rhynchonycteris naso. Next base: position 270,952,321 of record CM072995.1, on the reverse strand, counting down.
TTTAGTGATAAATAAAATATGATTTTTTTTCCAAATTTAGTTTTGCCTGTGCAAGACTAGAGTTGCTCAATTTGGCATTGCATATCATGCAGATAGGACGCTGACTCCCATCCCGTTCCATGATACATGTGAATCCATGTTGTACATATTCGTCCGACCACTTTCTTTTTTTGCTCGACATATTTAGTATGGATTAAAATATTAAGAAAGAAACCACACGACGTACAACTACGACAGGCGTTGACTACTGCGCACACTAAATTCCCCGCAGCACTGGTTGGCCAAGCAATGTAACGTGATCCTCTGCAGCAAGTAATGGCCAAGCGGGGCGTGTCATCACAACTTTACACAAGTGTGTCTTTACCTCCATGGCAGAGGCTTCTCCAAACCCCTGAGACCAACTCATCGAACCCTTAGGGTTCAATAGAACCCAGGTTAAGAACCACTGCTCTTATAGTGTAGTAACTATATCAAACACAAAATGACCTCTGGGTAAACCAGGTGTGCAAGCACAGTCCTGTGCTGTGACAAATTCAAGCACCACAGTGGAGACAGTCTAACATGTTCACGCCTGATATAAATTTTGTTCCTTGACAAGCATACTTGTCATGTCAGGTTAGCTTGTGGAATTCTAGACAACCATGTCTTCTCACAATTCAATTTAAATTACAGTTTAGAAATATGTAGGGCAGTTGACTACAGCCTTTATGTCTAGTTAACAGGTTTGATTTTAGTTAAACGGTATAGGATTTGTTTGTCAAACATGATTTTTCCCCCCAAGTTAGACAAAGGCTCCAAGTTCAGTGTGTTTAACTTGGACTATGAAAGTGTTAAACACACAACACTGTGAAAATGAACAGGCTGCACACCTGGCCCTTCCGCTTTGCTGAGACGTGCCCTCGGGCCCTCCTCACTGGCCACAGAAAGTTAAAGATAAAATTCCATGCAGAACATTCTGCTCTCTTCCAGGAAGTAAAATGAGAACACCAAGGGGAGAGGAAAGCAGCGTTGGCCAGGGAAGAGCCCTATGAGGGTCAGAGTTGAGAACAACTTCAATTTGTCCAAGCTGTTGCTATAGATTTAAAATATATAGCCAGACAGTGTTTTTGGCTGATTTCCCAGGGGCATATATGCTCCAAATTCCTAACCTATCTATCAAGAACTGTAAGTTGTTTAATGTTGCTTAAGACATTCTGGGTGTTGCCAATACATTTTTCTCTTCAGGGAGCATTTTTCCCCTTGAATGGTTTCATCTTGGCTTGTTTGAGGCAAAGGCCTTAAAAACATGTCGAGCACTTTGTTCTGGGTATCATCACACCCTGACGGCTCCTCCTTATTCTGTACCTCACAGCATATAGAACGAGTCTTTTTGTCTCTTCCTTCCATTCACCAGGCCTCTACAGGTTATATTTGTTCTAGGTACCAGGCTCAGGGGACTGAGGCAAGTGGAAAAGATCAATAAGTCAACACAAAAACCATAATCTAAGGTTATTATTGCAAGACTTAGGACAAAGTACTTTGGGAATATTTTTCAACAACTTTGTCCCCAACTAAATTATAAGCTCATCTCAGTGATTTTGCTTTCTCAAACTCTTCACTGAACCACAAATATAATTGTCCCTCTTTCAGCCCAGTCCTTTCCAGAAGAGAGCATTATTCTCGATTCATTCTAATGCAGTGGTTCTTAACCTTTTTTGAGGTACCGAACCCACCGGTTTCATATGCGCATTCACCGAACCCTTCTTTAGTGATAAATAAAATATGATCTTTTTTTCCAAATTCAAGACATAGGTATATGTTTTTTTTACTGGTGTACAAAATGAGCCGTGCATGAACATCACCTTGCACAAAGAACAAAACCAACAAAGTGCATGAACTCACAACAAATTACGATATTACTTTATTCTGGCCTCCGCGGCAGAGGCTTCTCCGAACCCCTGAGACTGACTCATCGAACCCCTGGGTTCGATAGAACCCAGGTTAAGATCCACTGTTCTAATGGATGGGCCTAGAAAATGTAAGTATGTTTTCTACAAAGCTATTGTTATCTATTCTGTTATAGTTCTATTGCAATCTCCATATCAGAAAGGTCATCGGGAGATGACTCTTTTCTCTAAAGTGCCATGCCATTCTAAATAATAAGTAAAAAAAAAAGTACATGGGCTCTTGTGCCTGGCATTCATGTAAAAGGAAGAGAAGCCTTCCTCTTGAAAGGTTTCATGCAGAATATTGAAGACGTAAATTCAGTCATTGGCTTCCGAAGCAGAAGGTTATTTCAAAACAGGAAGGAGTGGCAGCTAAATGTTCCTTCAGTTAAATCGTCTGGAAGCACAAACACAGGAATTCCACCTTCTTATCAATTCATTTATCTTCAGTGCCTCTGGTGGGATAGAGGTGATCTCACATTGTTCATTTGGATGGGCAACTGTTTCACTTGACCTCTTTTGCAACAAGATGGTATTTGGAATATATTATAGGAAAGGAAATGTAATGCCAATTTTTAAGAACAATTATGAAGAAACTGCCAGTGGAGCTGGCATCTCTTTATAAACAGTTGGCTTCAAATGGTCCAGAAATTAATAGACCGGCAGCAGGAATGGTCTTATCGGCTTTCACCTTGATGTCATGAAACTACTATTGCTTGCTCTTCCCTCCACCCAACAAAGGGACTCAGAGCTCTTGGTGAGTTTATCGACCTGTTCCTGTCACCAAAAGCCCTCATTCACTGAAATACCGATACTCCCCTAGAAGGACCGCAAGCTCTGCTGAACCAGGAAGAGGGAAAGCAAACACGCTTATCTGCAGGCCCAGAGGAACAAACTGCTCCCTGATCTGGACCTGGGTACAGCTGGGCCAGGCACCACGAGGATGCTGTCTGGCCTGGGGCCACGGGGCAGCCCTCTGTGGAGGCCGGCTGCCCTGAAAGAGTTCATTCACTCCACATGGGTGAGCAATTTCCTCCCAAGTGGCTACTCACCAATGGCAGACCCAATTACAGACGAGATTGATGGGTCTGCCTGGCATACTGAATCTACCTTAATTCCTTTTCCTTTTTAGAAAAAAAAAAATCTTTGCACACAAGAACTGAAACTCTGGGACAAACCTTATCTCAGATAATAGGATGATTTTTTTTTTCAAGTGGAAGGAAAAAGGAAACTAAGAAGAAAACCCAAAAAAATTTGCAGAAAATTACACAGGAAGCACTGACTTCCACAACACACACACACACACACACACACACACACACACACACACCAGGAAGCACTGACTTCCACAACACACACACACACACACACACACACACACACACACACACCAGAAGGACAATGATTCTCAGGGTCAAGAGTTGAAGCAGCTTTCCTACCAGTGTGGGAAAAGCCATAAGCTCCGCCCACTGGAATGCCAGGGGCCCTGCGCGAGCATTTTCTCCCTTTCTGGCTGGATTCCCACAGTGTGGGTCTGAAGCTAAGGGGCTGAGTTTGCCTTTGTCTCATTTTATATAAAGTAACTTCTTGGTAAAACCATATTAGAACTCCAAATCTTCTGAATTTCCATACTAGCATTTTTCTTCCAAAAATGGCTATGTGATTTATGGGACCCTCTGCAAAACGCAAATGTGGGTCCCTTCCTTGTCCACAAAAGCAGGAAAAGAGTTTGCTCTTTCTTTTGTTGCCTCTCTTCCAGCCTGTCAAAAAACACCTTGGCAGCCTGTCGAGGTGTGTTTTATTTGCTGTTTAATATTGCAACCCCTTGAGTACTGCAGAAAACTCAGGGCAAGTGGAGACCTTCACATGTGTCCAGTGTAGGGCACATATGCTTGACCCCAACCCTGAGTCCACCGGTGCCTGAACCCCCAGCAGGGACAGAAGACAGCGGTGAGAGCTGGGCTGTCTCAGGAAACGGGGAGACAGGAGCACCAGCAAACCAAGACTCTACACCCTCTGTGCGTGCGTGACTGTCCAATTGGACTTCACTTACAAAACACAAATTCAAAGATAAAATCGTTAAGAATTTCATGGTGTAGTACACAGAGAGAGCGCTAAACCCCAAGCATGAACCCTATACAACTGCACTGGCCACCCACTTATGAAGGCAGTCTTGTTTTCTTCTAACTCAGGAAATACGGACATGAAGGTAAACATTACAAGAGTTTCCCCAAACATGGAGATTTAGATAAACAAAGGATACTACACATGCATTTATGCATGTGTAACTGGCTCTTCCCTGTATTGTTTTCTGAAACTGGTTGCTCAGATGCCGAATCAGAGACAAAGGAACAAACATTGTTGATGCTCCTTGACAGATTACTTTGCTAAGGGTGTGGTGTCTTCCAGCAAACCCCAGGACAAGTTGACTGTTTACATTTAAGCCCTGGGAGGTGGGGTAGGACTATGTGCTGGGAACCGGTTTTGTTCATGTAATATTTTTTTAAGCCTAATTTCGTTGGAGGTAAATATTATTTATGTAGTTTTTGTATGTCTGAAATATTTTGCAATTTTTAAAAATTATCAAAGAATTTTAAACTTTTAAGAAATGTTAAACTTAAGCCTTCTGCTCAGTCATTGATATCACGCAACTGACGTTATTTTAAAAATGTCACCTTTCACATTGATCTTAATGGACAGGTCTGTGTCTAGTAAAAAAGGAGAGGAGAGGAAGGGACAAGAGAAAAAGAAAAGGAAAAGGAAAAATTTAAACCACGACAGAAAGTTACTTTTCTTTAAGGTGATCATTGACAAATGTGGCAATTGGATCTATCACTTGACATTGTGTTGGATAAAACATCTGGTCCCTGTAGCACATGTCATTGGTGTTCGTCATAAGTCTTTTACCACTTGCTGCTTTTACAGTAGTTACTTTTACGTGTATATATTTTTTCTCATCCTCAAGTAAAGCATAAGCCCCTCAGAATTTATGCAGCTTTGCATACTCCCACAATGCTTAGCAGTGATGGATACCTAGTTATCACCAGACTTTCTGAAAGCATCAGAAAGACTCAGGCATGTTCTACATGTTGAGGTCCCTCATCCTCTCTCACCCTCACATGTAGCTATTACTAGATTTATGAAGTTTGGGTGAGGATCATACGATAACCATGAATTAAAGAGATAAAGAGACAAATCCAAAAGACACATAAAAACATACACAAATGTATGTGTACAGACAGAAGAGAAGGATGTTTTGTGAAACTACAATACCTGCTTTGTCCAGAGATACAATAGTTGCATTTTTACCTAAGTAACATCTGAACTCCAGAAAATTTTGTATGTAATGGGAGGATAGTTACTTTTTAACTCAGCAGGTAAAAAACAAGGTATATATTAAAAGTTACAATGTGTTATACATTAAAAGTTTACAAATATTATGAAGTTGACAGAAATGGAAATTAATCATATTCATATTCAAATATTTTGAAACTGAATATTTTTTTTTAGCCAGAGTTAAAATTTATACAAATAGACAACTTAATGAAAAATACTTTACAAATGGAGAAAAATATTTTAAGGGAGGTTCACCAGACGCTGCAGTTACTAGCTGCAAGGGTCCTGGGCAGTAAGAAATTCCACACATATATGTAGAGGTAAATATGGGTGAAATAGACACAGACATATTATGGATAATTCAAAAGATTTACAGCAATATGATCTCTGGGGAGAAGTACTCATAAAACAAAGTCCACTGAGCATTTATCATGTGAATGGTATTCTGGATTATTTTACTTAATTCTCACAACAGTCTTAAGGAAATAAAGACCTGTTACCTGTTGTTTTGCAGAAGAGGGAACTGAGATACAGGGGGCAAAAGTAAGCTAGTAAGCAGCTGAACAAGAATATGACCCCAAACAGAGTCCAGCATTGGCTTCTACAATTGTCGGCCTCCAGTGGGTTTTTTGGTGAGCTCACTACCCTTAAAGCTTGGACTGGGCACCAACTGCTTCTACTAGGAGGCCAGCTTGTAGGGTTGCCAGATTTAGCAACTTAAAACTACAGGACACCCAGTGAAAATTAAATGTCAGATTAAATGAATATATTTTAGCATAAGAATGTCCCAGTGTTGCATGGGACCTACATTTAAAAATGATTCATTGTTTATCAAAAATTCAAATTTAACAAGGTGTTCTATATTTTATCTGGCAACCCTACTAGCTTGCCATCTCCTAGTTCTGCGTGACTATCACAGTTTCTGAAATGACAACAATGTAGCTTTTTGAGAAAAATAGAAGAGTAATTCTAGGTTGAAGTCATCATCAGAGACAAAGACAGACTGTATTTCCACAGATAAAATCTCCACTTAATAGCAGCCAAAATGAACACCCTTCTTAAACTTACAGATTAGGTCAAACAGCCCCATTGAACCCCTCCTCTCCTAAGTCCTATAAACTTTAATTAAAATTTACAGAATGAGAATCTTCTGGCCTTCAGGCTTCTCACCTTATAAATAATGATAATATTTCACCTGGTTATTTTGAAGGTCAAGTAAGGTTATGTATGTAAACATTTACTATAAATGCTGTTTGGGAACTCGTGTTTTGGGGCATATGAAATTAAAAAGTTATTTTTTTTCCAAAAACCAAGAATAAATGCTGTTAATTAAACCACTCTCAGTGAACTTATAAACCAGGAAGTTTAATATTTAAACAAATTAAGATAAAAATTAACATACTTATGAGTATATTTTTTTAAAAGATTCAAATTTTGAAATCAGCTGTAAAAATCACTTAGCATCTGTTTAGGCAGTTATATTCAAGTAAAAAATAGCCCCAAATACATGATCTGTGTATTATTTATTTATGCAATGTCAACTACTTTTATTTTTATTTATTTATTTATTTTTGACAGAGACAGAGAGAGAGTCAGAGAGAGGGACAGACAGACAGGAAGGGAGAGAGATGAGATGCATCAGTTCTTTGTTGCAGCTCCTTAGTTGTTCATTAATTGCTATATCATATGTGCCTTGATGGGAGTGAGAGGACTACAGCAGAGCAAGTGACTCCTTGCTCAAGCCAGCAACCTCAGGATTTTGAACCTGGGACCTCCACATCCCAGTCCAACGGTCTATCCATTGAGCCACCACCTCGTCAGGCACAATGTCAACTACAGTGGTACCTTGAGATATGAATTTAATTCGTTCTGTAACCAAGCTCGTAAGTCAGTGTAAAGCAGTGGTTCTTAACCTTTTTTGAGGTGCCGAACCCACCAGTTTCATATGCGCATTCACCGAACCCTTTTTTAGTGATAAATAAAATAGAATTTTTTTTCCAAATTCAAGACATAGGTATATGTTTTTTTACTGGTGCACAAAATGAGCCATGCATGAACATCACCTTGCACAAAGAACAAAACCAACAAAGTGCATGAACTCACAACAAATTACGATATTACTTTATTCTGGCCTCCACGGCAGAGGCTTCTCCGAACCCCTGAGACTGACTCATCGAACCCCTAGGGTTCAATAGAAACCAGGTTAAGAACCACTGGTGTAAAGCCAGTATTCGCGGCCACCAACAGGGCCGCCTGGCTCATGCAGGTTCGCATTAGATTCACACAGTCAGTATTGAAACAACGGAGCCAAGAACTGGTGAGCCATCAGCTTTAATTCTAGCCTGCATCCGGTTGGCAAGCAAAAACACACACTGGGCTCCAAAACCCACTCATTCAGTGCTCACAAAGCTACTGACTTATCCAAGTTTCCTAGAATCAAAGGTTTCTAGCTCACCAGACTTATTCACCTCTGTTCCCCATCTCCTTCCTTCTCCCTGCCTAAACTCTGCACAAACTGGCTTCTCCTTCAACGCTCCGCCATCTTGGCTGCTTCTCCTGGTCTCCACGTGGCCTTAATCTGCTCTCCTCCCTGCTCTCATCCCTCCTCCTAGAACGCAATCAGTCTTCTCCCAGAACAACGTGATCTCTCTTCCTTTTAAAACCTTTTGGCGTGAAAGCCCTCCCCCAACACATACTAATATAATCACGCCCATTCCCAAGCAGGAGAGCAACTAATATCATCACCTGTTCGACGGGCTTCCATGTGGGCAGCGCCATCTTTAACAAAGTGAGCATAATATATTTTATCTGCCCAACAGTCAGTCAACTCGAATATCAAACTGCTGATACTGGACCCATGCGCCAACATCGGCAACATGCGGCAGCTTCCCAAATCACGACTCGTATCTCAGAATTTTGCTTGGATCTCAAACAAAAATACAGACCAAGTTGCAGCTTGTATCTCAAAAAAAAGTTTTGTATGTTTGTCTGTTTGTATCTCAATGTACCACTGTATTTTTAAATGATATATCAAAAGCAAGTAATATTAAAGATTGTGGGGGTTTTTTGCTGATGAGCGCCATTTTGACTGGTGTGAGGTGATATCTCATTGTGGTTTTAATTTGCATTTCTCTAATGATTAGTGATGTTGAGCATTTTTTCATATGCCTATTGGCCATCTGTATGTCCTCTTTGGAGAAATTTCTATTTATTTCTTTTGCCCATTTTTTGATTGGATTGTTTGTCTTCCTGGCATTGAGTTTTATAAGTTCTTTATAAATTTTGGTTATTAACCCCTCATCGGATCATTTACAACAAAATGGATGGACCTTAATAACATTATATGGAATGAAATAAGTAAATCAGAAAAAAAAAACTGAGAACAGCATGATTTCATACTTAGGTGGGACATAAAAGTGAGACTGTGAGACATGGACAAGAGAGTGGTGGTTACAGGGTGGGGGGAGGGAAGAGAGAGTGGGATAGGGAGGAGGGGAGGGGCACAAGGAAAACCAGATGGAAAGTGACAGAGGACAATTTGACTTTTGGTGACGGGTATGCAACACAATTGAATGATGGGATAATCTGGAGATGTTTTCATTGTACATATGTACCCTGATTTATTGTTGTCACCCCATTAAAATTAATAATAATAATAAAAAGAAAAAAGATTGTGTTTTTTCTCTTTTTAACTAAAAAGCTACAAAAAACAATTACATAGAACAAAGATTACATAAAAACTGCTAGTAGCCAAAAATTTTAAATGAGAAGTGGAAAGTACCATATTTTTCACTCCGTAAGACATACCTGACCATAAGACACACCTAGGGTTTTAAGGAAGAAAATAAAAAAAACAATATTCTGAACTAAATGGTGTGTTAAAATATTTAATAAAATATACCACAATAATATTTAAACATTGTAAACTCAATAGCAGTATTAACAACCATTAGCACTGTTATTAACAAATGAGAAGAGACTTTAATGTTCAAATACTCTTCTAGTTGTCCGGGAACCCCAGAAATTCATCATCGCTAGTGTCAGAATTTAAGAAGCTCAGTTGCTCACAATCACTGGTATCACTTTTTTCTCTATTTTCATATATGATATCATCTTCAGTGCCATCTAAGGCATTGCTGATGCCACAGTTTTTGAATGACCGTACCACGGTTTCATTCTTCACTGACTGTCCTGATGTTTTCACCCATTCACAAACTTGAGTGATAGTGGGTTTCTTTATTCATCCAGTTGGTGTGAGATCATGATTACCAGTAGCCATCCATGTGTCCCACTCTTCTCTCATAAAGACTTTAAACAGTTTTTTGATGGAAATGTCGAGAGGTTGCAACTGGCTGGTAAGACCCCAGGAATTACAACTAGATGAGTCTTCACTTCTTTAAAGTTGTGTGTGTTTGTATGTGTGTGTGTGTGTGTGTGTGTGTGTGTGTGGTTTCACTAATATGTGCTTTAAACTGATCAAGCACTAATAGGGCAGCAAGTGACATTAACACTTCATACAGCCCTCCACTGCTGCAGCACGTCTCTTACATCTGCCCTTGATGATGCTAGATGAATGTGCCCACACAATGTTGCTCGCCTTCCCTCCTGTACTACATGCGACTGTGGAAACGGGAACCAGGAGATCACTCAGCAGATGCCAGGGTTCCGCACGCCGCCATGGCAGGTATGGTTATGCTCCAGCTGGCACTCACTCTACATATGTTTACCAGCGCAGTGCCCTGCAGCAGCTTAAAAAAATGAACATTCACTCAATAAGATGCACGGGCACTTTCCCCTCCACTTTTAGGGGGAAAAAGTGTGTCTTACAGAGCAAAAAATATGGTAAATATGTATAAATGTACAGAATGATAATGAGACAATGACTGTCGAGTGAATGTTTTAATTTACAAAAATTTTTCAGATATTTGCTCAAGTTCTTGTTTTTTAGAAGTCTTTCTTTTCTTTTAGAAACCTCCTTTAATCTAAGGTGACCAGACATCCCGCTTTTGGCGGGACAGTCCTGATTTTTAACAATTTGTCCCACGTCCCATGGCATTTTTAAAAAGTCCCGATTTATAAAAATATATTACAATACTATTTTTGTATTCTATGAAATTTTTTTTTGCTCCATATAGACCAAATTTTTAATCAAGAACCCCCCCCCATCAATGGTGTCCTGTTTTACCAATTTTAAAATCTGGTCACCTTACTTTAATCCTGCAAATGGGAGTTTCACTCTTTTTTATTCAGAGGGAAGCATTTGTCTTTAAGAAAAAGAAACACCTCTGAAAAGTTCATTGAACAGGAGACGCAAATATTAAAGTTGACCAATGCAATACGTTCCCCCAATTCCTTTGTATGTGGGCAGCCTCAATCTGATCAGAGTCAAAGTGGTTGAAATAAAACTCTACTGTAGATACTTCTGAAAGAGTTTGAAGACACTCTAAAAAGTTTGAAGAGCAATGATAGCTCTATAGAACAGAGAGAAATAGTGGAAGCTAGTGGACTTGTAGGTAATCCTCAGGAGCTGAAGAGATGGGGTTGTAAGGAAAGAACTTGCAAGGCAGGAAAATCTAAATTCTTGTCCTCACTCCACACTAACCTGCTGTGTGATACTAGGCAAATTACCCAAATCCTTCTGAGCCCCTACAACCCCCTCTTCAAAATGGAGGCGATAATACTTCACAAGGATATTGTGAGGAGTAGATGCAATAACGTGGCAAAAAAAAAATGCACTTGTTTAAGGTTAATAAGTGGTTATAAAAAATGTTCTTAGAATATTTGTAAGGGAGTAAAACCTAAAGGCCAGATAGACTCAATGAGGGGAGATATCAGAGGCAGAATTCAAGAACTTCACACATGGGGGTTCATTTAGATGCAGGGAGAGGAGATGAGATGGAAAGGTAGATATAGAGCTTAGAAAAAGAATTATAGTTCCAGAATGTTCTGATGTTAACTGGGACATAAGCCTGGAAATTACTGTCAAGGCTCTAAAGATGATGTACGTGTAGCTGATCATACAAAAATCACTTTACACAGTAATAACAACTTCATTTGTGCTGTGCCTGAGTCTTCTAAGTGCAGACAACCCAGGATGGGAGCCATGATGCAGGAGAGTATAAAAGAAAGGTCGTGGGTTTGGAAGGAAAATCTATAATTGGATGTGATGGAGAAAGGTTTCCCAAGTGTCAACCAAACCAGATGGATGCATTTTGTCTGGATGATTTCATGTTTTGCAACAGTTCCAAATTGAAAACAGTTGGCAGACAGTCAGAGAGGAAATCAAGTCAAATAAAATCAAATAGTGAGTTTAGTCTCATCTCTTCCCTCTACTGCCTTTCAGGGAAGAATATGGGATAAATGAGGTATCAGACACCATGTTCCCCAAAGTTTAGTATATGCATATAATGTCATCTGAGTGGTTTTCTTGAAGTCCCCTTCCCCAACTTGCCTTAGGGTGAAAGGGAAGTGTACACTGCCCCTATTCTAAGATAGGGATTGTCCCCACCATGCTAAAAATGTTCTCCAAAAATGTGCTCCCATTGGCCTTGTCAGTTTCTGATTAATTCATAATCTTTTTAAAATATAACCTCTAATATGAGCTAATAATGGCAGACCTAGATCACTCACTTTGCAAAACTTGTGTATTCTGATAACCTCACTGCAGAATGTTGGTGTTGGCATCTATTTGTTCATTCTTGACTTTTTGGTCCTCTAGCAAAATGGAGACACCAAGAGAATTCTCAATTAACATCCCATTTCCTTAGTATTTTGATAGAAAAATGTAAAGGAATATGCAAAAAAACTATATACAGTGATTTGCAGAAAAGGGGGTATTATCACAAGGAACTTTAACTTTATACATGGTGTGAAGCCAGTAGTCGTGGCCATTAACAGGGCTGCCTGGCCAGTGCAGGTTCGCATTAGATTTAGACAGTCGGTAATGAAACAATGAAGCCCAGAACTGGTGAGCCATCAGCTTTAATTCTAGCTTGTACCCGGCGGGCAAGTAAAAACACACACTGGGCTCCAAAACCCACTCATTCAGTGCTAACAAAGCTACTGACTTATCCGAGTTTCCTAGAACCAAAGGTTTCTAGCTCACCAGACTTACTCACCTCTGTTCCCCATCTCCTTCTCTAGGACAAACTCTGCTCAAACTGGCTTCTCCCTCAGCACTCCGCCATCTTGGCAGCTTCTCCTGGCCTCCTCCACGTGGCCTTTCTCTGCTCTCCTCTCTAATGCTAATCTCAGGAACCAAGAGAGAGCAAGCTCCCTGTCTGCCCCACTTTATAGTGTAGAAATCCAAACCTTTAATCCAATCTACAAACAAGGAGGTCTCTGATACAAAGTCACTTATCTGAGACATACTGGGATTCCTCATGAGAGTGCACCACCCCACATCATCCAATCAGTCAAGGGTGTGGGGAAAAGCTTACTCTTAAAACTAAGCCTTAGGCTATAACGACCTGGCCTGCCCACAGCTTGTCCTCCAACACACATTAACATCAACGAACTTGAACATGGGCAGTGCCATCTTTAACAAAGTGAGCATAATATATTTTATCTGCCCAACACATGGCTTAGTTCTACTTAATTCAAATATTTTTTGTATGTCCACTTTTTAAAAAATTTTGGTTTTTTTCCAAGTGAGAGGAAGGGAGATAGAGAGACAGACTCCCACATGTGCCCCAACCGGGATCCACTGGCAACCCCTATCTGGGGCCGAAGCTCTGCCCATCTGGGGCCGTGCTCACAATGAGCTATTTTTAGTGTCTGAGGCAGAGGCTGCATGGAACCGTCCTCACTACCTGGGGCCAACACACTCAAACCAATCAAGCCACTGGCTGTGGGAGGGGAAGAGAAAGAGAAATAAGGAGAGGGGGAGGGTTGGAGAAGCAGTAGTTGCTTCTCCTGTGTGCCCTACCAGGAATCAAACCCAGGACATGCACACTGGGCCAATGCTCTAGCACTGAGCCAACCAGCCAGGGCCTGTATGTCTACTTCTTACTTTTGTAATAAGAAAAAGAATCATTAATATGAATGTTCCTAGCACCCTAAGTTAAGATTTTCACAGGGAATGTTGACTTGAATAGGAAATCCAAGGAGAAAGCAGACTCTGGCTTCAAGGCAGGGTGAATCTGCAGGCTCAAAAGATGACATCAGCTCCCTGCCCTCTCCCCCTTTGATCCTTGGCTTTGCTTTCCTCTGAGCTGGCTTCATTCCTAGGCACACTGTCTCCATGGGGAAGCAAGTGTGCTTCCCAGGAGTTCCACTTTCACCTAGTTTCTTGATGCTCACAATCAGGAATAGTAAGAGCCTCTTCTTCATAGAGTTCATATTGATCTTCCCAACCACAAAGGTTCTCAGTGGCCCTACTAGAACCTCAGGACAAACCGTGGTGTCCAGGGACTGGGGCACTTGGGCCAGCATGGGGCAAGTGGCAGGTGTGATAGGATCTGCTCAATTGTCAGCCCCATCTAAATACATGTAGATGGGAAGATAATACTCCCTAAAGTGATGTGGAGCAGACAAATAAAGATGGATGGAAAGAAGGAAAGAAGAAAGAAGAAAGGAAGGAAGGAAGGAAGGAAGGAAGGAAGGAAGGAAGGAAGGAAGGAAGGAAGGAAGGAAAGAAGGAAGGAAGGAAGGATAGAAAGGACAGAGGGAGGACGAGAGGGAAGAAGGAAGAAAAGTAAAAGATGACTACTATCTTAGAAACTCAGCATCTATAGGGACCATTTATTAATTGCTTACTACATACATGCTATTGTAGATCCTTGGAAATCTAGAATTTAACACTGAAAGTTTTAACTATAAGAGACTTCAAAGATCCAAGCTATAATGACATATAATCAATTCTATGGTTATAATGTTTACTATATCAGTGGTTCCCAAGCAGAAGCAGCACAGATTGCTGGCTCAGTAAGTCTGGGGACTTAAGATGAGAATTCCTAGCAAGTTCTCAAGTGATGCTGATATTATCAGGACCATACTTTGGAAATCACTGCCCCACATCAAAGGGTTTCATGAAGACTATATAACTAAGGTGGATCCTACCAATTCAATTCTCTGGTCCAGCAAGAATGGTAACCTTAATTGGTAGACAAGTCAATTCAACTCCTGGATCTCAATTAGTGTGTTCTTGAGGTTAGGAACACCCTAAAGTCTATTGATTATTCTTCATAATTATTAAGGGTTTGGTATTCAAGGAATGTTAACCAAGGATCCACCCTGGAGAATAGTGGGGTTCAAAGTCAAATGCTATTTCTCTGACTAAAGCTAAAGTCTGAAGCAAATGGCCCATGCTGACCTTTCCTCTCTGTCTCCTCATCTTATTAAAAAAAATGCATGGCATGGCCAAGTCAAAGACACCATCAGAAGGAAGCTAGCAAAACAGGCAGAAAAGACACCAAGAGCTTTAAACTCAAGATGCTTTCATCTCCAAAACAGCATGTTCTTTCTCTCCGGTCCACCCAGTGTTTCTGACGGAAGTGAAATTCTTCTCTGGCGTCCAAGAAAGATTTATGACTAAAAAAGAACAGATTTTACCTGGCAGCGGGTGCGTGCAAGGTTTGTTCTCTTTCATAGCAAGCCCAATTGCTCTTTATTTTGCAGATGCTAATATTAGACCCAGTTAATCATTGCACATTCCTTTTATTAGGTGAGGAGTTACATTCTTGAAACCACTCTCAGGAAAACAATCCTTTACTTCCAGACCACCCTGAGTTGTAGACTTGGGGTTTCAGCAGCGGTAGCACCGTTGGGCCATGTGGCAGACGTCTGGGCAGCCCAGAGACATCTGCTCTGCAGCCTCAACCCTTTGCAAGTGGTTCAGGAACTTCCTCTTTTCTTGTTCACTTGGCCCAAGGTTGCTCCTTCTATAAACATCCAGAAGGTGTTAGTACCACCAAAGTATCAGACTTTATTGCCTCTTTCCCCATGGGCAAATCAGCCTGTAATGAGGGCATGGCTGTAGTTGGAATAGGATGCATTCAATATACTTTATTTGAAGGCCCTAATTCAGACAAGTTAGAGCCATCTGAGTTTTATGCAAAATATGAGATTGTTAGACCATATTCAGTTTCATTAGTTCTCAGTAAATATGTCTTGATTTTCATAGTCATCTCTAAGTTGATTATTGGCAAATTAATAGCCAATTTACCATAGAAACATTGTGGTTAGATTCTGAGCCAACCCCCAGATGCTTCCTTAACTGGTTTTGTGCCTGAAATATAGTACTGCACTAGTACAACCATGAAATCGCTTTCAACTCTGCTTCTGAAGCTAAAACATCCCAAGTTCCAACACAGAACTTCAGGGGGCCGTTGCTAGGACTCCCCCTCATTCCCTTCTATTCCAGTCATGGTCGGTCATCAGCAAGGCTCCCCTCAGTGAGATGGGGGCTGCAGAAAGCAGAATCAGGGTGCTAGGGGGGACGTCTAGACCTTCAGTGAACATTGGCAAACAGTAGCCATTGTACACATTTTCCATAGTGGTCCCAAGTCTTGCTGAGTGATAAAGTTGGTGGAAATGGGGAGTGAGGAAAGAGGAGAAGGAAAAAGTGGTATCTCCCCAGAGCAGTGATGCCCACTCTAATTCACAAGCAGAAAATACCTGGGAGTCTTGAATGAGGAAGTGGTCCATGTTTTGTTAGGACAAAAACATGTTGCCAGCAAGATCCTTAGAAGACCCACTTCACACACATACAAAAAAAAAATCTTTAACTGACGCATCAGTTCAAAACAGAAATACTTCCAAATATGCTTCAAAGCATTTGTTCCCTTTTATCACCTACTTCTCTCTGCCCACCCCAGTGCCCATTGTCAGACCGCCTCCAGTGACTATTTACTGAGTACCCACTCTATGCCAAGACCAACCTCATGTATCTACTATTAGTTTGCTCAGCCTGCAAGGCATTTGCTGTGTGTTTGAAATAAATTCACTGTGCTTCCCTCTTTCTCACACAATGCCCTCTGGGCTCCCTTGTCTCTCCCCCTTTTCTCTTTCTCTTACATCTCTAAGAATCAGGTAACCTGCCTGGGGGCCTTGTGGGTACTCCTTATTCTAGAATCTCATTCCTGGTCATATCCCAAATCCAGATAGACAAGATCCTGCCTGCTCCCGGGACACGGAAGCAGACATCAGTCCTGGCCACAGCCTGACTGGGAAACGGAAAGAATGAAACCTGCCTCTATTTCTGGCTGCATTCTGTTGTTTAGGCCCTAGTAAGATTTGCTTCTCTTTCTTTTTCTCTTACCTTCTCTCATTCTTCCTTTCACTTCCTTCTATGTTTCCCCTTATATCCTTTATTATCCTTTCTCTTTCATTCTTCCTTTTTCCCAACCTTAATCTGTGAAACTCTTGCATTCCGCTAGGCAGTATGGAGGAGCAAGGAAAACAGGAATCAAATACCTGCCCCACTTCCATAGAGGAGAAATGCACGGATGAATCTGCAAGTGATAAAAACAGGAATCCAGAATTACCTTCCCAAAAAAATTCTACTTGGGAAAGACTCCTTGCAGGCATTCATGGAAGGCTCAGCCTCTTAGACTTAGCTCACATTTCATAGCATTTACTGACTTTTCTTCAACTGTCTCTCCAAACACACTTCTCTGGCCTATAAACCATTTCCAGTGAAACTTTGATCACATATGGTATAATTCCTTTAACTCTGTGAGATATGTGGCAACCCATTTATTCCTAAGCAAATCTCTCCTATAAAATACCGTGTTGGCCACCTCTCAGTCGACGTGGTAGGAAGCACAATCCTCCCTCTTTCTGATAACCATGGCAGTCTGTATCTCCCTGAAATAGTGATTACTGGGACCCTGCTTGCCACTTTTAATTCACTGCTTTTTTATAGACACTTGTTTATTTATTAAATTATAAACAAGTCTGAATTGCATAGGGAAATGCTAATAACATTTGATATTCCCAGTCTCACCCATCTATTCTTATTAAGTAAAAATCTTTCATACTAAAACTTACAGATAAGGTGACTTCCAGGACACTGAACTTAGTGGGGCTGGTGTAAGGTGGGGTTTCCAGGTTTATCACATCATGAAGGTGACCTCTACTTCCATGGGTCTGAGGGTCCTGAGAAGTCAAAGGAAATACTCACTGGCCCACCTTAGAGTTTCACTTTTTAAATGATCTAGATATAATTAGGAGGCAGCCAGACGCATTCAGGCCACTTCAGACAGGGAATGTCACCTGTCAGAAAGACATCAGCTTTGCCTTCACCTGTCCTGGGATCTGGAGGACACACAGAGGCAGGCACCCCTCTCAGTCACCTGGGAGAAATGAAGTCACTCTCCTGGAAGTCCAGCCAAGGAAAAGGGTATTGTTAATCATTCCTCATTATCAATTTGGCCAAAGAATGGTGGGCTTATTTTGGTTTCCCATCTGGATGGCAGACTCTGAGCAATTTTCATCACATAAACAACCAGTATACAATTCTGGGTGGTTTCCCCAGGGCAGAAACTCTCAGACTTGTCCTTCTAAATTCCCAGGGTACCCTTTCACCTTAAACCAAATAGACTTGGCATTTTCAGTCATCCTTTTGACTTTAGTAAAATGGAATTCTCCATTCATCTTTTCAGAGCTCAGGAGGCTTCCTGGCCAATAATAATAATAATTGTTTCTAAAGACCATCATTTTTATCACATTTATCCTAAAATGGAATAATCATTAGAAACACGTCCACTCCTATCCCCTAGGGTCATAGACTCAAAGGTTCAGTTTGCCTTTGGGAACAGGAGCATGCTTGGCAATACCAAGAGTGGGTCTAGCTTTTCTTCCTCAAGATTAATTGTTCAAACAGTGACCTTATTTGATTTGAACAAGCCATGTTGGTTCTTTTGCCTTCAACAAATAGAAAAGTTCAATAGGAAATTCACTTTTTCTCTTGTGGGTGTCAGGTATGCATTATTAATGACTCTAATCCTCAAAGGCAATTAGAAACCTGAGTCAAGTTTTCATCGCTTATAATCGCCCCTGGGGAAATCTCAGGCAAAAATCATTTGCTTAGGTAAGCAGGAAACAATTGTTAGCATTTCATTTTGTTTTATTTCCTGAGAGGACCTGGAAAAGCTGAGACACTTCCTCTCCTCTGATATGGGATATAGAGAAAAAAGATTAAAATATTCGGCTTAGAACCCACCAGAAGGTAAGCTGAACTAGCTATCATTGCCCTCATTCTAAGAAAAAGCCAAGCAAGTCATACAGGCAAAATCAAATTGTACTTTACTAGACAGTAAATTTAAGACAGCATTTTTCAAACTTTCTTCTTTACTCTAACGCACGGCAAAAATATATATTATAATGTTTGCACACACATATGTATTTACCTGAAATATGTTTTGTGAAACATAACTTGTTCTTAGTCATGCTATGAACTTCAGTATTTTCATTTCTGCCATTTAATTCTATTCAATTCTATTTCATTCTTTTTAAATGCTAGCTGTTAGCCACAAAATTGATTTCCCAATCCATGACCCACAGTGTGGACAAAACTATTGCAGTGGCAGGTAGTGACTGCTTGTCATAAATCCTCTAAATCCTCTCACTTTTATTAGAGACACTCAAATTTTCCACTGAGGATGTCATTGCCTTGGTTAAAAGTGTTCTCTCTTATTAAAATGTAAATGAGTCCTGAGTGAGTAAGACACTAAACTTGGTCCATCATTTCCACCTTTATGATACTGAGTATATATTACATGACATCACATCTCATCCATCACGTTGCTCAGAGTAGAGAAACAAGGTCAGGCTGAATAAGGGAGGAGTGGGAGCAAGAACGCAAATGCTCCGAGGAAGGAGTGGGCAAAGGGCTTCGAGGGAGAAGGTTAAGACACCCTGATGATCCTGGGCTGTTGCCCCCTCCCCATAGGAAGGGAGAGATAACGTAGGCTGAAGGCCTCCTCAGCACACCCAGAGTTCCCTGACTCCTCCATCCCTGCACATATCATGGGGCAAGAATGGGGAATGCAGTTTGGGAACAGAAGGGACAGAACCAGAGAACCCTGAGGTTGGGGGGGGGGGAGGTTCTATTAAGCATAGGAGCAACCAGGAGCAGGAGGCCCCACTTCGCCCTCCCCCTTCCCCTTCTCTACCCTTTTCCTCCCTCTGGGAATGTGTCTCACATTCTTTGCCACCTTGCTCACCTTTCATTGAAAGATTTCTACCTCTGCCTGCTGCTCTGTGAGCCCCAGGAGCACTCTCGGCCGATCTCACTCCTTTGCTCCTTCAAAGCCACTTGTGCACACACCCATCAGGGCATGGAGATCCTCATCAACGTTACTGGATTGTCGGTTCCTTCAGGGTCCTGTGGTCCTCTCCAGTAACCAGCATGGTGACCACGTTCCTCACTCATTCATATATTCTTTCATTCACTTAACAAATACTGGTATAGTGCTGGTACACTGGGCCAGGTGTAGGGAGTACATTGCTGATCTGCACTCATAAAACTTGTCTGTTTGTTAATGAATAAATATTTGATGAATGAATGAAGGAATGAAGGAATAAATGACAGAACCCTGTATGGCCATATATTGTCATCTCACTGTCTCATCCTACACACCCACCTACCCTGGGACAGTTTTAATTATGAGGAAGTCCTTATATTGAATCAGCCTGTTTCCCTGAAGCCTCTATGTATTAGTCCAGGGATCGGGAACCTATGGCTCATGAGCCAAATGTAGCTTTTTTGATGTTTGCATCTGGCTTGCAGACAAATCTTTAATAAAAATAATAATAACGTTAAAAATATAAAACAATCTCTGTATTACAACCCATTCATTTCCTACCGCTCATTTCATGGTTGCAGGTGGCTGGAGCCAATCACAAATGACCTCCAGGACAGCACCAAATTTTTATTGGTTAATGCATAACATACATGGGTCGTTATGAAGTCAGGAAGTAAACCTCCCTCCTTTTCATCAAGTAATCGGCTAGTTAATTGCAGAAACCCTTTTGAGGAAGAAGATGGCTAAAAGAAAAAAAGATGAGGAGTATCGTACTTTTCAGCAGGAATGGACAGAGGAATTTGCCATTGTGGAGAGAGCAGGTTCTGCAGCGTGTCTAATATGCAATGATAAAATTGTATCAATGAAACGGTCAAATATAAAGCAGCACTTCGACACATGCCATACTACATTTGCATCAAAATATCCAGCGGGGACAGCAGGAAGAAAGAATGTCAAGAGCTACTGTGCGGAGTGCAAGCTAGTCAGCAGCAACTCCGTATTTGGACCCACCAAGGTGACTGGAATTTGGCTAGCTTTGCTGGTGCTTTAGCAATTGTGAGAAAACAGAAAGCCATTCACAGATGGGGAGTATGCCAAAACATTCATGCTTGATGTTGCCAGTGAACTTTTTGATGACTTTTCGGATAAAGACAAGATAATCAAATGAATAAAATACATGCCTCTGTCGTCGAGAACTGTTCACGATCATACCATCATGATGGCAAATCAAATTGAGGCAACACAAGTGAATGACATAAATACATCACCATTCTTTTCTCTCACTTTGGATGAGTCAGCAGACGTAAGCCATTTATTCCAGTTCAGCGTGATTGCAAGGTATGCTGAAAGTGACACACTATGTGAGGAAAGTCTTGCTGTTTTGCCTATGAAAGAGAGAACAAGAGGGGAGGATTTATTCCAGTTACCGATGGATAAACTTATTTCGGTGTGTACTGATGGTGCTCTATGCATGGTAGGGAAAAACAGAGGATTCATAGTGCTTCTTTGTGAACGTGATAAAAGACCCATCCTAATTTTTACTGCATCTTACATCAGGAGGCGCTTTGTGCTCAGATGTGTGGTGAGCAGCTTGGTGAGGTGATGTCGCTGGTCATTCAGGCAGTCAACTTTATTGTTGTCTGAGCTTTAAATGATTGCCAGTTTTAAACACTGCTGGATGAAGTTGGGAATAATTATGGATGAAGTTGGGGATAATTATCCTGGTCTGCTTCTGCACAGCAATGTGCATTGGTTGTCAAGAGGGAAGATGCTCAGCTGTTTCGCGGCTAGTCTGAGCAAAATCTGGACTTTTCTTGAAATGAAAAACGTCGAGCAGCCTAAGTTAGCTAACACTGAGTGGCTCCTAAAGTTCTGCTCTCTCATGGACATGACTGAACATCTGAACCAGCTTAATGTGAAAATGCAAGGCATTGGAAATACAGTCTTATCCCTTCAACAAGCAGTGTTCACATTTGAAAACAAGCTGGAACTCTTTGTTGCCGACATTGAAACAGGTCGTTTACTACACTTTGAAAAACTGGGAGAGTTTAAAGATGCATGCACAGCAAGTAATCCTGTTCAACATCTTGATCTCCAGCAGCTAGCAGGCTTCACATCTAATCTCCAGCAGTCATTCAAAGCGCACTTTGGAGAATTTCGTGAGCTCACTCACCTTTTTAAGTTCACCACCCATCCACATGAGTGTGCAATGGACAGCGCTGACCTGAGTTACATCCCTGGTGTCTCTGTCAGAGATTTTGAACTACAAGCTGCTGACCTGAAGGCCTCAGACATGTGCTTGAATAAGTTCAAGTCACTGAATGAAGATTTGGAAAGACTTGCATGACAGCAAGCAGAGTTGGCAAGCAAACACAAGTGGGGAGAAATGAAAAAACTTCAACCCAAGGACCAGCTGATTGTAAAAACTTGGAACGTACTTCCTGTCACATACCACACACTGCAGCATGTGAGTATTGCTGTACTGACAATGTTTGGCTCTATGTATGCATGTGAGCAGTCTTTCTCACATCTAAAGAACGTTAAGACCAACCTATGATCACACTTAATGGATGGAAGTCTCAACGCCTGCATGAAGCTTAACCTCACCACATATTAACCAGACTACAAAGCCATCAGCAAAACCATGCAGCACCAGAAGTCACATAATGGTAAGAAGTACTTTATTCATCATTGGTTAGCAATAGCATAACAGCATTATTAAAAAGAATTCAGAGACTTATTGTACTTTTAAAATGTTGGTCTTACATAAAATGCACACATTTACTTGTTGGTCTTACATAAAATGCACACATTAGTGTTAAACATACTGTATGACTCTCACAGAATTACATTTTAAAATATGTGACGTTCATGGCTCTCTCAGCCACAAAGGTTCCCGACCCCTGTATTAGTCCATGGAGCAGAGAAGCAACTGATGCCAGCAGCTGTCCCCGGGCCCTGTCTTCTCCAGTGGAAACACCGCAGTGCTTCCAGGGATCCTCCGACAGATGCATCGGGAATAACATGAAATGGCTTGCATTACCCCAGCCACCTGCTTCCTTCCCTTCAACCGCCCTTCATTCTGTCTATTAGCTCCTCTCAGTAGGATGCCATTAAAACCCCAGTCTCCAGGTGTGCCAATGGCTGCGCCCTAAACCCTGCACCCACAGACCTGGCCTCCTGCCACATGAGCATTTCCGAAAGCCATGCTCTCTCACTGACTTAACAACAGCATTGACCGCACAATTATACATGAACTCTACGGGCTATTTATCCAGAAACTCCTTTTCCCTCTTGAAATTTTGCAGTGGCCCTCCCCTTCCCCTCTCTCCCTGTAAGCACATTAAAATGGCTATTTTGAGACCTCTCCCTTTTCACTTGACTGTGTTTCACGGGCTGCCAGAGAGCCCTTACCAGGTTTCCTATCAGAATTCTTCCACAGACTTCTGCTGAGGCTCTCTCAAGCCTAGCAGCAGAAGTCAGAAGAGAGGAGGCTCAGTGCATCGAAGGGCCATAACTCTCCCTGGTGCAGAAGGATGGTCTGTAGTGAGAGAAGAAAACCCATGGAGAGAATGCCACCCAAAGAGAAGCTGTGGAGACTAGACTCTAGAGAGCCCAGGCTTTTGTGGCCCTTGTCCCATTTGTCCCTGAAACCCAGCAGACTCCCTTCCTTCCCCCCGTCTGGTTGTTCTTGGATTCCAAGAGCCAATAAATTCCCTTTTTGCACTTTTGCCTAATTCCAGTTGGGTTTCTGTAAGTTGCAACCAAAAAATTTCTGACTAATGCAACCCCTAATTTTTTCTTCCTGAAGGCTACCGTGTTGTTCCTAAACCAAATATTTGCATCCTGTTCTTGCGTGTTTTGAACTCAAAGGCAGGATCTTACATTTGCTGGTGTGGAACATCACCTTGCTTTTTGTGATTCATAATTTTAGGGTAGCAAGTCACAGTTTTGGGTAACAGAGCTAGTCACCCTCATAAGACCCTGCTGGATAGCAGGGGAAAACTAAATTTTCCAGTAATGGTGATCCATTCAAAAGAGATTTTTAAGCTGGAAGAAATACATTTGGTTCTTTTGAGTAATTTTTCAGTCCTTTGGAGCACTGTGCCCTGTCTCTCTTTCCAAGATGTCAACTGGCTGAAGGAAGGAGATAGGAGACCTCATGATGAGGGGAAAAGTCCCCAGATTCAAGTGAGTGCTCTGATCTTCATTGGTCTATGCTGTGAAGCAACTTGTCCGGTCTCATGTCTGAGATGCTGATGGCCTGTCTGAGCCTTGGGCCAACAGACTGGCTGGCATCTATAGCTAGCCATTTGCCTCCAGTCACAAATTCATTGTATGCTGTTTTCAAATAAGAAGAAACCTAGACTTGGTAAAGGGAGACTGTATTCAAAAAGGTTGTGGCAAAACAAGGAAGAGCTATTGTGTAGTAAGAGGGGCTATGTAATAGAAAGGACATCTTGACTGTAGTATCTGCAAGCATCTCAAGAGTTCAGCAAAAAGAGTTTTTCTTTTACATAGAGTAGTAGTCAACAAGGCCAAAAGAGCCCGTTGTGGGGAAGTGGGATGAAAAGCTGGTGTGATGAAGTAGCAGGTCAGGAATATTTTACCCTGAGGTCAGGCTATTCTTAAGACAGGTTGTATGCTGGCTCAGGGTGAGGATGAGCCAAAGTTTAGAGAACCAGGGAAAGGAGAGAGTCTTAACTCTAACTCAAGCTTGACTTTAAAGCATTTTGTTCCCACTGATTGGTAGACAAAAGCAGTTCAGTTAGTCATTTATGAGGCAAATAAAAGGGGGGGGGGGATTTAGAGGGTGTGTCTCTGACTTTGTTATAAGCAAACCAGTTGGCCTCAGTCTTGTCTAGGTCACAAGGGGGAGGATGGTTCTTTGCAGTAAATTTTTTCCTGGAGCATTGAAGGTTAGGGGATTGTCTTGCCCTTCACTCCAAGCCCTTTCAGCATCTCCATGTGCCCTCCCTGAGGTATGGGAGAGTTTCTGGGCTCCAAGAATAACAAACAGATCACAGGAGGCTAGAAGTAGTGCCTTGGGTCCATCTGTCACACCTCATTGTCAGTGATCCAAATTATGGCTACCCAGCTAACTGTGAAACGAGTTTCAGAATTTGGAAGTTTCCTCAGCCTACACATAAAGAATTGACCCATCATCCCAATATGACTGGATATACTTACCTGGATATTTCTGCAGTCCTTGAATTGCTGGCCTTGAACAAGGTCCCTAAGAGCCTTACCATCTGACCTCCATGTCCTACTCTGGCTCCTTTCTCCCTCCTGCAGCCTCCTGATATTGCAAGAGTAGTTTACTTTCCTTCTCTAATGGTATACCTAAGTACCCCCTGCCCTCTTATTTATATTAAAATTCAGTGATCAAAAATGTTAGTAGAAACTAAAGAAATTTAGAAACTATTCTCTCTCACCAAAGCCTGTCTTTCAAAATGTTGTCATTCTGTGAACTCAGAACTTGCATTTTGAAATCTATAAATTCATCATTGCCTTTGTCCTTACATTCCTGCTACAAAAATCCTAATTTCCCCCTAAGGCTAATGGATGCTTCTGGCAGAATAGGAGGTCACATAGAAGGAAATTCAAATACAAAAATGATTTTAATATAAATCAAAAATATTATTCCCCATTACACTAATAGGAACATAAAAATAGAGCTTACTTGTGTCATCCAGATGATTTGTTAACACTTTGATCTCATTCACTCATAAACTTGAACCTATATTTTGTGTCTTCATGAGGCATTGATAAAAAAGATAAAATTACTGAATGAGACAGAGAGAGGGTAGAGCTTGGAGACTGCCATTGGAAACATGTTTACAAATTGACAGTGATCATAGCGAAAATATTGTTTACCTGGAATTTATTCCTGTTAGCCCAAGTAAATCATTTCTTTAGGGTTGTAGTGGATGGACCCCCAGTAATCCTCATCTTTTGGTATTCATGCCCTTGTTTGAGTGTTACTTGTGAGTTGCTTCTAACAAATGCAATATGGCAGTAGTGATGAAAATGTCTCTCTTTGATGGTGTTAAGTTGTATAAGACTATCTTGCTAGAGACTTTCTCACTTGCTGGCTTTGAAGAAGTAAATGGCCATGTTAAAAGGCCTACATGGCAAGGGGGTGAAGATAGTCTCTAGGAGCTGAGCCTCTAGCCAACAGCCAGAAGGAAGCTAGAGCCCTCAGTCTCACACTCACAGGAAATAAATTCTGCCAACAACCTGAGAGAGCTTGGATAAGGATACTTCCTCAGTTGGGCCTCCAGATGAAAACATAGCCTGGCTAATAGTTTAATTATTGCAGCCCAAATCCAGAGAATCCAGCTAAACCTTGATCAGATTTTGGACTCTTAGATATAGTCAGATATAGATCACGGAGGTGAGCGGGATGGATGTAGAGAAAGAGACGCAGGCCCCTAAGCACTGCTAGGCCTGATGACTTAGGGGCGGCTTACAGGGACAGCATCGAGCTGAGTCCAGGCCAGGGTCCGCGTGCGCCACGCCGCGGGAGGGCGGAGAGCGCCGAGGGGAGCGAAGTTTCGCGAGATCGTGCGCGGCGGCAGTAGCAGCGGCGGCGGCGGCGGAGGCAGCGGCCAGGGAGGTCCACTTATAAAAAAGTTTTCTCGGGGGGGGGGGGGGGGGGGGGGGGAAGCAAGATGGCGACGGAGTAGGTGGACTACCAACTTCCAACTCCCAGAAGCAAAGTGGATTATAACTCAATTTAAAGAACCATCATCTGGATAAACCAACTATGAACTAAACTAAGTGGACTCTTCAACCAAGGAACACAGAAGAAGCCACATTGAGACTGGTAAAAATAGCGAAAACGCGAAGAGGGCTGCCCAGCTCCCCGGAGCAAACGGCAGCCCGGAGAGACCCGCGGGGTGGGAGGAAAGTTTGGCGGAGAGGGAGGGACCTGGGTCCCAGGAACCAAGCCCCAGCCTGCAGTCCCAGAGCCTAGAAGAGGTGTTTGGACAGTTTTGAGCTGTGAAACAAGTGAGGGAGCTCCCAGGCCTACAGTGTGGAGTATTAGGTCCCTTCCTACTCTGCTGAGGGCTGCTTAAGGGTTTGGGGCGACAGGACGCTGAAACGCAGTTCTGTCGGCGTGGGCAGAGGCCAAGCTGGTGGGAGCTCGGTCTAGCCCAGAGGGTCGGAGGGGACGCGCGAGAGCGGTCCGGAAGCTGCAGGCCGGCCTTTAATCCCACTTACGGGGACAAAGCGGGAGACCAGGAACGGGCAGAAATCTGCTCTACGACCCTGCGCAAGCCGGCCCTGACCGCGGGGACCGGGCTAGGACCAGGGACGGGCAGGGGCTCTCGGCTGAGTTCACGCTACCAGCCCCCCCCCCAGGCTGGAGAAACCGCGGTTGGCCAGTATATGTGCCCGAGCGGGCTCCAAGCGCGGGAACGGGGTGGACCCCGAGACAAGTGGAAGCTCGCAGCTGAGCTCACACTACTATCCCCGCCCAGCCGGAGAAACCGCGGATTGCATTCATACGTGCACGAGCGGGCTCCGAACGCGGGGGAGGGGTAGAGTCTGGGAAGAGAGAAAGTACGCAGCTGAGCGGAAGCCAGCAAACACGCCCGGCCCAATAAACCTGGGTTTGCCACCCTGCGCAGAAGGGTCCTGGCCTCGAGGGCAGGGCTAAATTTCCAGATGGGCAAACGCTCACAGCTGAGAGCACGTCAAAAGCCCCGCCCAACACGCGAAACTGTGGCGAGCAGGCTCTGACTGAGGGTTCTGGGCGGAAGTCCGGAAATAGGCTAGGTCCGCAGCTGAGCAAAGGTGCTCACCTCTACCCTTGGTGCTAAGGCTTGTGGCTTCAGTGACAGCCCCTCCCACGGAGGAGAGGCAGAAATCACAGCAAAAGCCACAGTGGGCCGGCGCTGGCAACGCTCATACCCAACCACCCTAGGCACCGGCAGAGGGGGAGGGAGGCCTGCAGACAGACCACACCTAGAGAACACAAAGGCAACACCTACTAGACTCCAGTGGCCACAACTTGCTTATACACAGAAAAAAAATGGGCAGGCAGAGGAATGCAAACCAAATGAATCAAGAGAAATCCCCAGAGAAGGACCTGAATGAACCAGATGTAACCAAATTACCAGAAGCAGAATTTAGAATAATGATAGTTAGGATGTTCAAAGAAATTAGAGAAACAATGGATAGTCATTATGAACACCTAAATAAAGAGATAACAAGTATAAAAAACGAAATTAAAATAATAAAAAAGAATCAGACAGAAATGACAAATACAGTATCAGAACTGAAGACCACATGGAAGGAATTAAAAGCAGGATGAATCACACTGAGGATCGAATAAGCGAGTTAGAGGACACAATAAACAAAGGCACAGAAGCAGAGAAGAAAAAGGAAAAGAGTCTTAAAAATGTGAGGAAACTCTAAGGGAGCTTTGTGACAACATGAAGAGAAACAACATTCGCATCATAGGGGTGCCTGAAGAAGAGGAGAGAGGACAGGAAATGGAAACTTTGTTCAATCAAATCATAGCAGAAAACTTTCCTAAATTAAGGCTGGGAAACACTCCACACGTTCAAGAAGCACACAGAACTCCATTAAAGAGAAACCCAAAAAGATCTACACCAAGACACATCATAGTTAAAATACCAAAGCTAATGGATAAAGAAAAAATTTTAAAAGCTGCTAGAGAAAAAAAGGCTATCACCTACAAAGGAGCCCCCATAAGGATGACATCGAACTTCTCAACAGAAACACGTGAGGCCAGAAGGGAATGGCAAGATATAATCAAAGTAATGCAGAACAAGAACCTACAACCAAGACTACTTTATCCAGCAAGGCTAATATTTAAAATTGAAGGAGAAATAAAGAGCTTCCCAGAAAAAGAAAGCTTCAAGGAATTCATAAAAACCAAACCAACTCTGCAAGAGATACTAAGGGGCCTCTTGTGAACAGTTTAAAGGGAGGAATGAATAGAGCAAAAGAAGAATACAGCTTTAAAGAATAAAATGGCAATAAACAACTACATATCAATAATAACCTTAAATGTAAATGGATTAAATGATCCAATCAAAAGACATAGGGTAGCTGCATGGATAAAGAAACAGACCCATACATATGCTGTCTACAAGAGACACACCTTAATACAAAAGATGCTCATAGACTGAAGGTAAAGGGATGGAAAAAAATATTTCATGCAAATGGAAATGAAAAAAAAAGCAGGGGTAGCAATACTTATATCAGACAAAATGGACTTTAAAACAAAGACTGTAGTAAGAGATAAAGAAGGACACTACATAATGATAAAGGGAACAATTCAACAGGAAGATATAACTATTATAAATATCTATGCACCAAATATAGGAGCCCCGACATACATAAAGCAGACTTTGATGGATATAAAGGGCGAGATTAACAGCAATACTATCATAGTAGGGGATTTCAATACCCCTCTAAAAACACTGGATAGATCCTCAAGAAAGAAAATTAATAAAGAAACAGCAGACTTAAAGGAGACACTAGATCAACTTGATTTAATAGATATCTTCAGAACTTTTCACCCTAAAGCAGTAGAATATACATTCTTCTCAAGCGCTCATGGTACGTTTTCTAGGATAGACCATATGTTAGGACACAAAAATGGTCTCAATAAATTTAAGAAGATTGAAATCATATCAAGCATTTCTCTGATCACAATGCCATGAAACTAGAAATTAACCACAAAAGAAAAACTGAAAAAATACTCATCAAACACTTGGAAACTAAATAGCATGTTATTAAATAATGAATGGATTAACAATGAGATCAAAGAAGAAATAAAAAAGTTTCTAGAAACAAATGATAATGAGCATACATCAACTCAAAATTTATGGGACACAGCAAAAGCAGTTCTGAGAGGGAAGTTCATTGCACTACAGGCATATCATAAGAAGCTAGAAAAAGCTCAAATAAGCAACCTGACCCTGCATCTAAAAGAACTAGAAAAACAACAACAAATAAAACCCAAGACAAGTAGAAGAAAGGAAATAATAAAGATCAGAGCAGAAATAAATGACATAGAGGCGAAGGAAACAATACAGAGGATCAATGAAACCAGAAGCTAGTTCTTTGAAAAGGTAAACAAGATTGATGAAGCTTTAACTAGACTCACCAAGAAAAAAAGAGAGAGGACTCAAATAAATAAAATTAGAAAGGACAGTGGAGAAATAACAACTGACACAACAGAAATACAAAGCATTATAAGAAAATACTATGAAGAACTATATGCCAAAAAATTAGACAATCTTGGTGAAATGGACAAATTTCTTGAATCATATAACCTTCCAAAAATCAATCTGGAAGAATCAGAACACCTAAACAGACCAATTACAACAAATGAGATAGAAACAGTT
Organism: Rhynchonycteris naso; assembly: GCA_037038555.1. Taxonomy (NCBI): domain Eukaryota; kingdom Metazoa; phylum Chordata; class Mammalia; order Chiroptera; family Emballonuridae; genus Rhynchonycteris; species Rhynchonycteris naso. The sequence goes on along the minus strand of CM072995.1, from coordinate 270,922,420 downwards.
ATCAAAAAACTCCCAAAAAAGAAAAGTCCTGGGCCTGATGGCTTCACAAGTGAATTCTATCAAAAATTCAAAGAGGAACTTACTCTTATCCTTCTCAAGCTATTTCAAAAAATTCAAGAGGAAGGAAGACTTCCAAACTCCTTTTATGAGGCAAGCATAATTCTGATCCCAAAACCGGGCAAAGACAACACAAAGAAAGAAAATTATAGGCTTATATCCCTGATGAATTTAGATGCTAAAATTCTCAACAAAATATTAGCCAACTGGATCCAGCAATATATGAAAAAAATCATACACCATGATCAAGTGGGATTTATTCTGGAGAGGCAAGGCTGGTTCAATATTCACAAATCAATCAACGTGATTCATCACATAAACAAAAGGAAGGACAAAAATCACATGATAATTTCAATAGATGCAGAAAAGGCATTTGATAAAATCCAGCACCCATTCATGCTCAAAACTCTCAGTAAAGTGGGAATACAGGGATCATTCCTTAACATGATAAAGGCCATCTACGATAAACCGACAGCAAACATCATACTAAATGGACAAAGATTAAAAACAATCCCCTTAAGATCAGGAACCAGGCAGGGATGCCCCCTTTCACCACTCTTATTCAACATAGTTCTGGAAGTCCTAGCTACAGCAATCAGACAAGAAGAAGAAATAAAAGGCATCCATATTGGAAAAGAAGAAGTAAAACTGTCATTATTTGCAGATGATATGATATTGTATATTGAAAACCCTAAAGTCTCAGTCAAAAAACTACTGGACCTTATGAATTCAGCAAGGTGGCAGGATATAAAATTAATACTCAGAAATCAGAGGCATTTCTATATACCAACAATGAAATATCAGCAAAAGAAATTAAGGAAACAATCCCCTTCACTATTGCAGCCAAAAAAATAAAGTACCTAGGAGTAATTTTAACCAAGGAGGTTAAGGACTTGTACTCGGAAAATTATAGAACATTGATAAAAGAAATCAAGGAAGATACAAACAAGTGAAAGCATATACCGTGCTCATGGCTAGGAAGAATAAACATCATTAAAATGTCTATATTACCCAAAGCAATTTATAAATTCAATGCAATACCAATTAAGATACCAATGACATACTTCAAAGATATAGAACACATATTCCAAAAATTTATATGGAACCAAAAAAGAACACGAATAGCCTCAGCAATCTTAAAAAGAAAAAATAAAGCAGGAGGTATCACTCTTCCAGATATCAAGGTTTACTATAAGGCCATTATACTCAAGACAGCCTGGTACTGGTATAAGAACAAGCACATAGATCAATGGAATAGAACAGAGGACCCAGAAATAAACCCACAGCTTTATGGACAACTGATATTTGACAAAGGAGGAAAGAACATACAATGGAGTAAAGACAGCCTCTTTAACAAATGGTGTTGGGAAAATTGGACATCTACCTGCAAAAAAATGAAACTAGACCATCAACTTACACCATTCACATAAACAAACTCAAAATGGATAAAAGACTTAAATGTAAGCCGTGAAACCATAAGCATCTTAGAAGAAAACATAGGCAGCAGGCTCTCCGACATCTGTAGCAGCAGTATATTTGCCGATTTATCTCCAAGGGCAAATGAAATAAAAGGCAAGATAAACAAATGGGACTATATCAAACTAAAAAGTTTTTGCACAGCTAAAGACAATAGGAACAGAATAAAAAGACAAACCACACAATGGGAGAACATATTCGACAGCACATCTGATAAGGGGTTAATAACTAAAATTTATAAAGAACTTATAAAACTCAATGCCAGGAAGACAAACAACCCAATCAAAAAATGGGCAAAAGAAATGAATAGAAATTTCTCCATAGAGGACATACAGATGGCCAATAGGCATATGAAAAAATGCTCAACATCACTAATCATTAGAGAAATGCAAATTAAAACCACAATGAGATATCACCTCACACCAGTCAGAATGGCACTCATCAGCAAAACAACACAGAGTAAGTGCTGGCGAGGATGTGGAGAAAAGGGAACCCTTCTGCACTGCTGGTGGGAATGCAGACTGGTGCAGCCACTGTGGAAAACAGTTTGGAGATTCCTCAGAAAATTAAAAATCGAACTGCCTTTTGACCCAGCTATCCCACTTATAGGAATATACCCTAAGAACACCATAGCACTGTTCGAAAAGAAGAAATGAGTCCCCATGTTCGTGGCAGCATTGTTCACAATAGCGAAGATCTGGAACCAGCCCAAGTGTCCGTCAGAAGAGGAGTGGATTAAAAAGCTATGGTACATATATACTATGGAATACTACTCAGCCATAAGAAACGATGACATCGGATCATTTATAACAAAATGGATGTACCTTGATAACATTATACAGAGTGAAATAAGTAAATCAGAAAAAAAGATAAACTGAGAACAGCATGATTCCATACATAGGTGGGACATAAAAGTGAGAATATGAGACATGGACAAGAGAGTGGTGGTTATGGGATGGGGGGAGGGAGGGAAGAGTGGGGTAGGGAGAAGGGGAGGGACACAGGGAGGGCCAGATCGAAGGTGACAGAGGACAGTTTGACTTTTGGTGATGGGTATGCTACACGGTTGAATGATAAGATAACCTGGAGATGTTTTCATTGTACATATGTACCCTGATTTATTGGTGTCACCCCATTAGAATTAATAATAATAAAATATATATAAAAAATAATAATAAATTAAAAAAGAAAAAAAAGAAATAGTCAGATATATTGTATAGAATATATAGTATAATATTCATAAATTATATAATATAGTATATAATAGTGAGATAGTAAATGCATATTGTTTTAAAACACTATTTTTTTGGCAACTGGTTACATAGCACAGAAAACTCATACAGGGTCATATAGTAAGAAAACATACAGTAGAGACATGCGCTTTGCTTCTGATCCCTGCTTCGGGTTATACTGCCTTTTCTAACAGGTAGCTGAATCACTATTCAGAAGAGCTAAGATCTAAGACAAATCTCATTAAATTATGACCAAAAATTCCCTTCCCTTCTCTGTGCCCCATTTTTCTCATCTGTAGAATGAAAATATCTTATTGGGTGAATTCTAAAAGACCATTCAGCTCAAAGATTTTCTGTCCTATGGTCCAAGAAAAAAAATAGATACCCTTGAAATGCATTTGAGCGAGATGAAGCAGAAAAGAATGATGTTTAAAATAATGGAACAGAAATAAGCAAGTATTAAAGACTAAAAGGAATTTTAATTATAAATAGAAAGTTTAAAAAGCCCCTATACTAGTAGCCCTATTGAAGCTGATGAAATGAAATGACTCAGACCAGTTAGAGATGATGCTGGCACACCCAGCCAAGTGAACAATGGAATCATTCGTATCTCCCAGCTTCGTTTTCTAGATTGCATTCTGAAGACATCTGTTTGTTATTTTTTTAATCTAGCTCAAATCTTTTCCAGTGAAATAAAAAAAAAAATTTACCCTCAGCCCAACTCTAAGAAACTTCATGTGGAATTTCTCTTCATATTCTCCACCCCTAATAACAGACATTGCTCAGTTACTAGACCGCTGTCATGACCTCTGGTTAGTCGGAAGAGCAGAGCCAATGTTCTTAGAAGTAAACCAGAGCAACAAACTCATGTGAAATAGTTTTGTGGGTCTCCATTTTCTAATGCTACATAAAGAAAGGCTTTGAATAGTGCTGGGTTCTGGGAAGAACCATGATATTTTCTACGATTTCAAAGTCAATGGGGTATATAACTGAAAACATAAATTCTAAAACCATCATAAGCTGAATGTTGGAAAAAGAGAAGCAAGTGTTCTTTTCAGTGTAAAAAAAAAAAAGCCTGCTTATTAAAGCATTAGAATGAATCTACTCTTATAAGTTTAATCCATGAATAAACTAAGAACTAGAACTTTGCTGAAAAATTCCTCATGGATTTACAAATTGCTATAAGTCCCCAAGGAATGGGGTTTGGGCTGTAAAGTTGCCTGAGATACATTGGCCTGTACAGTGTAGTAAAAATTTGGAAACTGATATCTTTCCACAACAAAAACACCACTGATACCAAAAATCAGACCTATCTCTGTTAAATACTACTTGGTTTGGGTTTAAGAGTAACTGAATGGTTGCTGGCTTAAAAAAAGAGACAATTTTTGACATGTGAAAGTAAAAGAGCCAATCTAGATTTCTTAAAAACCTAGGACTTGAAATCATTTAATTTTTATTTTAAATTGATAATTATAAATGGTCTAATATTATTCCAAACTCTCAATTACTCACAACATATTGGTAAAACCAGAAAACAAATGTACATATACCTTTATGCCTCTTATGAAATGAAATAACAACGTTAAAGATTACAGCAAATAGAAAGTACCAGTAAATGTAGATTTCATGTCATTCTCCATTCTGTGTTTTATTTAATTGCCCCATAATAATGGACCAATTATTTTTTACCAAATCTTAGATTTTGTAATGAATTTAGCTGAATATTAAATGTGTTGTTTTGGGTAGACATTAGTTGAAAACACAGTCACAAAACTGAACTACACTAAGACTAAACTGGTAATATTGACTCTCTTGCAGATTATACAATCTCTGTTGCTAAATCCATTCTTGAAGCCTGCATTAGCCAAATGCAACATTCCTTCCTTCCTCAACTAATGAAAGATTTTATTTGGAAGTACAATATGAGATAGGAAAATAATCAGCATTGGCATAAGAAAGCCTGGTAAGAATAAAGGTTATTTTTTCTGTTGTATATATTGATCATTAGACTGAATCAAAAATCTGTAAACCAGTGAGATGGATGCTCTTCAGGTGGAAGACTTCAGAGGAAGGTTCCATGACCCTTAAATCCTTTCAGGATGGGTTTTTTATTTACATTTGAGTTCAATCAGACTTTCTAGTTTATGTTCAAAAAATTAATTTAAAAATTTTTAGCAATTTTATTCAGTGTTTTTAATTACTTACCAAATACTCATTCACCAAAAGCATTGGTGTCCAACTATATTCAAAACATTTTGCTAATTAGGGAGAGTAGTTTGATGATGGAGATAAATAAATAAGACATAATTCCTGGCCTCTAAGAACACCTAGTCTAGTGAGAGAAATGAGATGTAGGCACAAACAACCACAATATAAGGTAGGATGCATCATAGGAGAAGTAGAGATAATATACACTGTGAGTTCAAAGGCAGAAGGATTATTTGAAATTGGCAGAATATAAAAAAAAATTAGTAGTATTTATCACTGATGCCACAATACAGAAAAATCAAAATTATCTTAGAATCAAGGACCTCAGAAGTAGTAAAATTCTGTCTGAGAAGTTCAATCTTCTATCCTATTTTTCAATTTGTTTTTAATTATAAATGGGTATACAATATTATATTAGTCTTAGATATAAAACACAGTGATTCAATATTTATATACCTTAGGAAATAATCACCATAATAATTCTAGTAACCATCTGTCAATGAACATAGTTATCACAATGTCATTGATAATGTTTCCTATGCAGTATGTTATGACCCCGTGACTTATTTTCCGATTGGAAGTTTGTACTTCTTAATTCCCTCCCCTCTTTCTACCTATCACCTCCCTCTTCCCTTATGGCAAATATCAATTTGTTCTCTGTATCTCTAAGTTTATTTATGTTTCATTTTGTGACTTTTTTTATTATTGATTCCACACATAAGTGAAATCATACAATATTTGTCTTTATCTGACTTATTTTACTTAACATAATACTCATTCTTTTTATGGTTGAGTAGTAAGTGTTTTATTGTATATAAAACTATACATCTTCTTTATCCATTCATCTATCAATGGACACCTAGGTTGCTTTCATGTCTTGGCTATTATGAACAATGCTACAGTGAACATGGGGTTGCATATAGCTTTTCAAATTATTGTATTCATCTTCTTTAGGGAAGTACCCAGACGTGGAATTGCTGAATTGTATGGTAGTTCTATTTTTAATTTCTTGAGGACTCTCCTATGGGATTTTAAGTGGAAATCTATGGACTGACTTTAGAGTATTCAGCCCATCCACATTGCCTCTCATTCTGTCTTCTTTGGAGGTTCTCCCTCATCTATTCTTTCATTAAATATTGAAGTTCCTCAAGGATTCATCCCAGTTCCATTCACCCATGTTTGTGACATCAGTGGCCATATATATATATAAATGACTCCTAACTTTATCTCTCTCTGGACAAGATCTAATTTCTACATCCTATGTATTTCACTGCTCACTTGCCATCTCCACTAAGAAAAGTTAAAGGTAGGTTAAACTCAATATGTCCAAGATGTCTACTTCATAATCTTTCACATCAGGGGATATCAAGATAGCAGCAGAGTGGGCAGATGCACAGACTCCCAGCTCACACCACCAACTAAATTACAAATTAATTTAGGAACAATCAGCATGAAAAACCAACTTTGTACTACAAGAACAGGTCTCAAAAATCAAGGAGCAAAGAAGAAGCCACACTGAGCCTGGTAGGGAGCATGGAAGCAGTGGGAGCTTCCCTGCTTTCAGGAGCAAAGGGGGTTTTGAGTTAGAGAGCCCAGAAGGGCTCTCATTCCAAGAAGAAGAGCATAAAATATCACTCACAGCCACTTGCCTGGGGACCTGGGAACAAGGTGTGCTGAGAGGGCTGGCTTGTTGTTGGTCAAATAAGTTTGAAAATATAATATATATGTTTGCTCACTTACAGTTTGTATTGGGTGTGGGGGACAGGCTGTAAGCAGGCTGGGTCATTATAGCCCAAGGCTTAGTTTTGGGACTAAGCCTTTCCCACCCTTTTTGATGTAGGGTGGTGTACTCTCATGAGGAACTCCATTATGCCTCAGATGAGTGACTTTGTATCAGAGACTTTCTTGTTTGCAGATTGGATTTAGGGTTTAGATTACTGCACTATAAAGTGGGGCAGACTGGGAGCTTGCTCTCTCAGTTCCTGCTATCAACATTGCAGGAGCCTCCCTGATCCCTTGCCCTCCATGGGGAAAGCAGGTTTTCTGCTTTTCCCTTGTATTCTCTTGTGGCTTGCCTGTCTTGGTGACACACCAATAAACATAATGGACTACCATCCTCTGACTCTGCCATTTCTTTACTGTCTGCCCGAATCCAATGGAAACCTGCATGTGAATGGCCACAATGACGGCTCCTGGCCATACACTTGTCTTCCAAAATAAAAGTGGGGAGAGAGAGACAGACAGTGACAGGCAGATAAATGCATGGGATGACCTGAGAAGCTGACTCATTCAGTACGGAGGCAGCCATAGCTGGGGGAGAAGTTGATCCCTCCACACAGCACAAGCCTAAAGTGGTTCTGAGTGACCCACCTCCAGAAAACTCTCCAGCTCCAATCAGTGCAACAAGACACAGCTGAAAACAGGAAGTGGGGAGGAGGGGCAGTGACTCAGGTCTCCATGAAGATCTGAGACACATCTCTCCCTACTAAAGCAGAGAAAGCACCCTGCCCAGGAGAGAAGCTGGCAGATCACACCTGCAGATTCTCAGGTTACACCCACCACATTTCTGGATACAGTCTCAAATAAGTCCTCTGCTGAGAACAGTAAACAAGATTACCACTGAGTTAAGAAAACTGAGAAGAAAACAAACAAATCAAGACTTCAAAGCAGCTCTACTAGAAAAGCCAAATTTGACAGTGGATTACAAACAACAGCTGTAGCCAACCCAAGAAGACTTAGAAATAACACAACTGAAAATTGGAGGCAGATAACTCCAATCCTAGACTTAGCCAGCTCTACAAACAACACACCCAAACGAGGAGGGTATACACAGAAAAGATGGGAAGACAAAGAAGTGCAATCCAAATGAATCAACAAGAGAAACCCCCAGAAAATAAACTGAGTAAGATGGAAATAAGCAAACTACCAGATACAGAGTTTAAAATAATGATTATTAAAATGCTGAAAGATCTTAGAACAACAATGAATGGACACAATGAACACATAAATAAAGAGATAACAAGCATCAAAAAGGGCATTCAAATAATAAAAAAGAACCAGTCAGAAATGACAAATACAATATCAGAAATGAAGAAGTAGGCTGCATGAAGCAGAGGATCGAATCAGAACACAAGATAAATGAAAACACAAAAGCAGAGCAGATAAAAGAAAGGCTGAAAAAATATGAGGAAACTCTAAAAGAGCTCTGTGATAAAATAAAGAGAAACAACATCTACATCATAAGAGTTTCTGAAGAAGAATACAAAGAACAAGGAATAGAGATCTTGTTCAATAAAATCATAGTTGAAAACCTCCCTAAATTGATTCAGGAAAGAGTCACACAAGTTCAAGAAGCACAGAGAACTCCACTAAAGAGAAATCCAAAGAAATATACACCAAGACACATCATAATTAAAATACCAAAGCTAAGAGATAAAGAGAAAATATTAAAAGCTGCTAGAGAAAAAAAGGTTATCACCTACAAAGAAGCCCCTATAAGGATGACATCCGACTTATCAACAGAAACTGGAGGCCAGAAAGGAATGGCAAGAAATATTCAAAGTTATGCAGAAAAAGAGCCTATAACCAAGACTTCTTTATCCATCAAGGCTATCGTTTAAAATTGAAGGAGAAATAAAAAGCTTCCCAGACAAAAAAAAAAAAACTCAAGAAATTTATTACAACCAAACCAACGCTGCAAGAAATGTTAAGGGCCTGTTGTAAACAGAACAAAGAGGGAAAAGAATATAGTAAAAAAGGAATATAGCTTTAAAGAATAAAATGACAATAAACACCTACATATTAATAATAACCTTAAATGTAAATGGATTAAATGACCCAATCAAAAGACATAGGGTAGCTGTGTGGATAAGAAAACAGGACCCATACATATGCTATCTAAAAGAGACACATCTCAAAACAAAAGATACATATAGACTGAAGGTAAAAGGATGAAAAAATATTTTATGCAAATGGAAATGAAAAAAGAACTGAAGTAGGAATACTTATATAAGAAAAAATAGACTTTAAAACAAAGGCTACAGTAAGAGATAAAGAAGGTCACTACATAATGATAAAGGGAGCAAACCAACAGGAGGATATAACCATTATAAGTATCTATGCACCTAATATAGGAGCCCTGACATACATAAAGCAGACTTTGATGAACCTAAACAAGAGATCAACAGCAATACTATAATAGTAGGGGATTTCAATACCCCACTAACATCACTAGATAGATCCTCAAGAAAAAGAATTAACAAAGAAACAGCAGATTTGCAGAACACACTAGATCAACTGGATTTAATAGATATCTTCAGAACCTTTCACCCTAAAGCAGCAGAATATACATTCTTTTCAAGTACATTTTCTAGAATAGACCACACGTTAGGGCACAAAAGCAGTCTCAACAAATTTAAGAAGATTGAAATCATATCAAGCACATTCTCTGATCACAACAGCACGAAGCTAGAAATCAATCACAACAGAAAAACTGAAAAATACTCAAGCACTAGAAAACTAAATAGCATGTTATTAAATAACAAATGGGTTAACAATGAGATCAAAGAAAAAAATTTTAAATCCTAGAAATGAATGATAATGAGCATACAACAACTCAAAATTTATGAAACACAGCAAAGCAGTATTGAGGGGGAAGTTCATAGCATTACAGGCATACCTTAAGAAGCTAGAAAAAGCTCAAATAAACAACTTAACTCTGCATCAAAAAGAACTAGAAAAAGAACAACAAGTAAAGCCCAGAGGTAATAGAAGAAAAGAAATAATAAAGATCAGAGTGAAAATAAATAACATAGAGGCTAAAGAAACAATACAGAGGATCAACGAAACCAAGAGCTGGTTCTTTAAAAGAGTAAACAAGACTGATGCTTTAACCAAACTCACCAAGAAAAAAAGAGAGAGGACTCAAATAAATAAAATTATAAATGACAGTGGACAAATAACAACTGACACAACAGAAATACAAAGCATTGTAAGAAAATACTATGAAGAACTGCATGTCAAAAAATTAGACAACCTGGGTGAAATGGACATATTTCTTGAAACATATAATCTTTCAAAACTCAATCTGGAAGAATCAGAAAACCTAAACAGACCGATTACAAAAAATGAGATCAAAACAGTTATCAAAAAACTTTCAACAAACAAAAGCCCTGGGCCAGATGGCTTCACACTCAAATTCTACCAAATATTCAAAGAACTACCTCCTATTCTTCTCAAGCTATTTCAAAAAATTCAAGAGAATGGAAGACTTCTAAGCTCCTTTTATGAGGCGAGCATAATTCTGATTCCAAAACCGGGCAAAGACAACACAAAGAAAGAAAATTATAGGCCAATATCCCTGATGAATTTAGATGCTAAAATTCTCAACAAAATATTAGCAAACCAGATCCAGCAATACATGAAAAAAATCATACATCATGATCAAGTGGGATCTATTCTGGAGAGGCAAGGATTTATTCAGTATTTGCAAATCAATCAATGTGATTCATCACATAAATAATAAGAAGAAAAACCACATGATAATTTCAATAGATGCAGAAAAAGCATTTGATAAAATCCAGCACCCATTTATGATTAAAACTCTCAGTAAGGTGGGAATACAGGGAACATACCTCAACATGATAAAGGCCATCTATGACAAACCCACAGCCAACATCATAATCAATGGGCAAAAATTAAAAGCAATCCCCTTAAGATCAGGAACAAGCCAGGGGTGCCTCCTTTCACCACTCTTATTTTACACAGTACTGAAGTCCTAGCCACAGCAATCAGACAAGAAGAAGAAATAAAAGGTATCCAAATCAGAAAAGAAGATGTAAAACTATCATTATTTGCAGATGATATGATATTGTATATAGAAAACCCTAAAGTCTCAGTCAAATAAATGAATTCAGCAAGGTGTCAGGATATAAAATAAATACACAGAAATCAGAGGCATTTTTATGCACCAACAATGAACTTTCAGAAAGAGTAATTAAGGAAACAATCCCCTTCACTATTGCAACAAAAATAAGTACCTAGGGGTAAATTTAACCAAGGAGATTAAAGACTTGTGCCCAGAAAATTATAAAACATTGACAAAAGAAATCAAGAAAGATACAAACAAGTGGAAGCATATACCATGTTCATGTATAGGAAGAATAAACATCATTAAAATGATGTCTATATTACCGAAAGCAATTTATAAATTCAATGCAATACCAATTAAAATACCAATGACATACTTCAAAGATATACAACACATATTCCAAAAATTTATATGAAACCAAAAAAGAACTTAAATATCCTCAGCAATCTTGAAAAAGAAGAATAAAGTGGGAGGTATCACACTTCCTGATATCGTTATACTACAAGACCACTGTACTCAAAACAGCTTGGTACTGGTATAAGAACAGGCAAACAGATCAATGGAACAGAACAGAGAACCCAGAAATAAACCCACACCTTTATGGACAACTGATATTTGACAAAGGATTTAAGAGCATACAATGGAGTAAAGACAGCTTCTTTAACAAATGGTATCGGGAAAATTGGACAGCAAAAGAATGAAACTAGACCACCAACTTATACCATTCACAAAAATAAACTCAAAATGGATAAAAGACTTAAATGCAAGTCATGAAACCATAAGCATTTTAGAAGAAAACATAGCCAGTAAGCTCACCGACATCTCTTGCAGCAATATATTCGCTGATTTATCTCCGCAGGCAAGTCAAATAAAAGACAGGATAAACAAATGGGACTATATCAAACTAAAAAGATTTTGTACAGCTAAACACAATATGAACAGAATAAAAATATAAACTACACAATGGGAGAACATATTCAACAATATGTCTAATCAAAAAATGGGCAAAAGAAATGAATAGTCACTTCTCCAAAGAGGACATACAGATGGCCAATAGACAGATGAAAAAATGCTCAACATCACTAATCCTTAGAGAAATGCAAATTAAAACCACAATGAGATATCACCTCACACCAGTCAGAATGGTGCTCATTAACATAATAACACATGATAGGTGCTGACGAGGATGTGGAAAAAGGGGAACCCTCCTGCACTGCTGGTGGGAATGTAGACTGGTGCAGCCACTGTGAAAAACAGTATGGAGATTCCTCAAAAAATTAAAAATAGAATTGCCTTTTGACCCAGACATTTCACTTTTAGGAATATATCCCAAGAATGCCATATCACTGACTCAAGAAAAGAAATGCACTCCCATGTTTATGGCAGCATTGTTCACAATAGCAAAGATCTGGAAACAGCCCAAGTGTCTGTCAGTGGACGAGTGGATTGAAAAGCTGTGGTACATATATAAAATGGAATACTATGGGGCCATGAAAAAGAAGGAAATATTACCTTTTGCAACAACATGGATGGACCTGAAAACTATTATGTTAAGTGAAATAAGCCAGGCAGAGAAAAAAAAATATCATATAACCTCACTCATTTGAGGAATCCAAGAAATAATGTGAACTGAGGAGAGAAACTGAGACAGAGGAGGGATCAAAGGGACCAGAGGAAAAGAGGACAGAGGGAAAGGGGATGAGAGGATGGGATAAACCTGAAGGGAAAGGGGGAGGGAGGTGTTGAGAAGGGGGCAAGGGAAATGCCTGGTCAGTTGAGGAGAATACAGGGGAGGGAGGAAGGCATTCGGGAGGACATTGGAATCTATGTAAACACAATAAATTATATTTAAAAAATTTAAAAATTAAAAAAAAAATCTTCCACATCAACCTTGGTCTTCTTTTATACTTGCCCGCTTACATTCATCCTTAAAGCCCTACAACCTCATCTCCACACACTATGACTAAATTAAACTATCTTTTTTCAACCTACATCTGATCAAGACACATTTCTGTTAAAACCTCTTAGCAGCTTCCCATCGTTCATAAGCAAAAAATCAAACCCTACATATGGCTTTATGGATTCAGACGCTTTTGGCTGTAAATAACAAAAAATTCTCATTCAAGTAGCTTAAATAATAATAATGTCACTTAACAGAAAGTCCTTAAAATGCTGGCTTGAGAATCTTTAAGAAACCAGTTTCTTTCTACCTTTCTTCTCTGCCACTGAGTTTTTCTTTACGATTTCTGGTTTCTAATCAATATCCTTCTGGTCATGAAGAAAAGTTGTTCTTTCCATATTAATCCTTCCTTGAATTGTTATTTAAAGTGCCTTTATTTAGTCCCTTAATCATAGTGAGAGCACTTTTCCAAGGTATTTGAAAGTGTGAGTAGGTAAAGATACCTACTGTTGCCTCATGCGGGCACACAATTTTAAGAAATACCACCCGTGTCACATGACCAAAAAGTACCGTGGTCCCAAACTAAACTCTTTGTAAAACATCAGTATCAACATTCAATGAGTTTCAAGGTCATTCTGTTGTATTGGACAAAAATGTTTAGATGTGTTTGGTCAAGTGTAGGTTAGCACACTGTTTTGCCTTCAAGCTATCTCCCATTAAGTCATCAACTGTGAGTTGTAAATTCTCGCCTTGCCTGTACTTTACTGTGCTGAATGGTTGCAGGGCTGTAAGTCAAGACATAATAAGGAAATAAAAGGGTATGTACAAAAAAGGATTTCTTATTTTAGAGCCATGAATTAGAGGAGAGGCACACCAGGCAGAAAGGCACCATAAGATACCCTCTTTGGGAATGGCATGATGCTGACAGGAACACGGGGCTGCCAAGCTAAATACACTGGGTTCCAATCCAATGTCAACTGCAAATAAAATTTTATAAACAAGAAAGTCACTTGCAGTGAAAGTGGTAAGTCACTGGTGGTCATTTCCTAAAGCCAAGGTGACCTTTCTGACCTACAAAGGAAGCAAACCATCCCTGCTTGAGGAGAAATCAAGACTAAGAATCAGAAGGGAATGGATAGACTCCTGCAGTCCTCGTCTAGGCCAACCATATAAAAGATGCAGCATCATGACTCTTGCATGAGCTCACAGAAGAAAAGCAGAAGCCAAGCTTTTAGGAATGGTCTTTCCACGATTAGGAAAACACAATGGAGGTTTGTAAGGGGAGCTTTATAAAGTTGATGTAATGACACCAGGTGGAATTTGGTGGTGCACATTAATTGAGTGATAATTTTGGATGGAATGCAAATGAATGTTCTGGATGTTGTTCACTCTTGATAAGAAAACCCTTGATTTGTTACAGCTTCTTTGAATTTCGAAGTTCATTTGAAATCCTATCTGCCATTGAAAGCTGAACTGAGCCTCCAAGGGTTGACTGGTTCGGTATTTTAAAAACATCCATAATTCCAGGGATATTAAAAAGAAGAGTAAGATAGACATTGACACCTCATACCCATTAGGGTGGATACTATAAATAAAAACAGAAAATAACAAGTGTTGGCAGGGATATGGAGAAACTGGAACACTTTTATTCTGTTGGTAGGAATATAAAATGGTGCAGGCACTATGGAAAATAGCGTGGAGGTTCCTCAAAAACTTAGAAAGAGAAATACCATATGATCCAGCAATCCCACTTCTGGGTAGAGACCCAAAACAACTGAAAGTGGAGTCTCATGGAGATATTTTCACACCCATGTTCATGGCAGCACTGTTAATAGCCAAGAGACAGAAGCAACCCAAATGTTCATCAACAGATGAACATAAAAACAACATGCGGTATATACATAGAGTAGAATATTATTTTACCTTAAAAAGGAAGGAAATCTTTTCATGTGTCACATGGATGAGCCTTGACAACAGTATGCCAAGTGAACTGAGCCAGTCACAAAAAAAAAAACAACCACAAATATTGTATGATTTCATCTATATGAGGGATCTAGTGGTCAAATCCATAGAAATAGAAAGAAGAATGATAGTTACCAGAAACTAGAGGAGGCAGAAGGGGAGTTTATTTTAGTGGGTATAGAATTTCGTATTGCAAGATAAAAAAAGTGTCAGAGATCTATTAAAATTAACACCACTAAAGTATATATTTTAAAATCTAAGATGGGAAATTTTATGTTATATAGTTTTTAGCACAATGAAAAACAGACATTGTCGATTCCCTCATTGGCCATCAACTTCAGGACAGATTGGGTGAAAGACAACAGAAAAATGGACAGGGGAAAGAATACAGAGAGTTTTAAGGGGTCTGGATTTGATGTCCTTCCAAGTAACTTTAAAACTATGGAGTCTACAGAGTGTAAGTGAAGACAAAGCTGAGATAATACCTCGAAATACAAAAGGGATTGAAGAAGTTCATGCATGACCTCCTTTCTAACTTCAGGTTTCCTCAATTCTGAATATCTTAAGAGATTCACATCTTTTGAATGCAGAGGACCACCCACTCTCCCCTCCTTGGAATCTACACTGAGCTGTCAAAGCAGTGCTTTCAGCGCAATTCGCCCCCATCCACGCTGGGAAGAAGGTTGAGAGAAAGAACTACATCTGGTAGCTGAACCATAAGAGCAAAGTGGGCATGGAGGGACAGCGCGGATCAGGTGAGCCATCTAAACGTGAATCTTCATGGTTCTTTAGGTTGAAACAAGGCTATTTTTCAAAACATGCATTCAGTGAGAAACCACAGAATAACAAGGTACTGAAAATAAGGCCAGAAGTGGGTGGGTCAGAGTCTAAGAAACAGACTGTATGGATCATAGGCACTAATAGAGGCCTCTGTTCCCCAGGTAGGAAGTATGACCAACGAAGATTTAGGGACTCAGGTGGTCCAGGCAACAGACCCAAGAGCCCTGCAGTAAAATGTAGCTGATGCCCCATTTAAAAGCTCATTCCAGGAGTATTACAGATCATCCCATGCAGAAACTCAAAGACCCTGATTCAGGACTTTGCCAACGCCTGACCCTTTCTACTAAGGGCAAGAAAAGCCATCCATTGTTGGTCTCTTTCGATCACCTTTACATCAGATTGCATAAACTTCATTTCTGGCAGTATAGAAGATACGAGCACCTGGAAACTGCCCACTGCAGGACAGCAGGACATACTAGATATGTATTGCAAGCATTCCTGTTTGTGCATAGCTGAGCTCACCAAAAATTAAGGGAAAGCACCGGACTCCCAAAATGCAGAAGGAACTGAATGAACACCTAGGCAGGAAGAGCCTGAACCAACCACTGCCCTGCGTCCGAAGTGGGAGGGGAGTTTGTCAGTTTACAGAAACCAGGACTTGAGTTTTAACAGCCATGCAGGAACAGAGAGTAAATATTGCAGAGAAAATGTACTCTAATTATGTATTTCTCTTGGGTTACCTTAGGTGACTGCTAGCCTCTTGGTCAGAACCAGCCCCCAGATCTTTCTACCCACTGGCTGACCTTGAAAATGAATGCAGTGAACTTTCTTCAGTGCTTCTTCCAGATACGTTTATGTCAGAAAGCATAGGACACTGAAGCCTCTTAAGTACAATGACAAATCTTGAAATCCCCCAGAGTCTTCCAGCCCTGGTAGGGTTTAGTCACTCATGAGCCGGCCACTTCATCTGCTCAGCCAGGTTCACTAAGTTAAAAGCTATATCTCTCTGACTGCTCCGTTACAGGGCTTCTAGATTCTGAAATCTATAGCCCAGATGGTCCTGAACCTACCTTGTCTTAAAATGAACAGTCAAGCCCAGAATATCTTTCAGAAAAATTAAACACTTATACCTTTTAGAAAGAAGTTGCCTGCCTGTTATTTAAAACTAAATAGAGCCTGACAAGGCAGTGCCACAATGGATAGAGCGTTGAACTGGGATGCGGAAGACCCGGGTTCAAGACCCCGAGCTCGCCAGCTTGAGCGCAGGCCCATCTGGCTTGAGCAAAAGCTCACCACCTTGGACCCAAGGTCGCTGGCTCCTGCAAGGGGTTGCTCGGTCTGCTGAAGGCCCGCGGTCAAGGCACATATGAGAAAGCAGTCAATGAACAACTATGGTGTCGCAACGGCAACGAAAAACTAATGATTGATGCTTCTCACCTCTCTCTGTTCCTGTCTGTCTGTCCCTATCTATCCCTCTCTCTGACTCTCTCTCTGTCCCTGTAAAAAAAATAATAATAATAAAAATAAAATGTCTTTCCTTTAACAGAACTCCCAGTGACAGCTTGGTCATGACCACCATAAATCTGGAGCCAGCATCTGGAGGTCTCAGGGTATGGCACCAGCTTGTCCTGTCAGGAAACCGGTAGACACCTGAAAGGAACAAAAGAACACATATTTACAATAAAAACAGCTTCTTATCAGTGATGTTCGCTCTCCTCAAACAAGGAATTCCATATTTTCCTGAGAAGGCAAACATGAGAAGGTCATGAGCCCTGAGGTGACTCACTGAAATGTACCCAGAGTAGCTGTATGTTCACTGGGAGACCCCCATTGGCATTGTGGGCTGTAAATTATGGTCATTCCTAAGAGGTAACAAGAGAGGTTCTGTCTGCTGTGCAATTACTTTGTTTTGGCAGGACACTTTGGAGTCAAGAAAACATTGGCTGGAGTTCAAGGCCAAGATTTTGGATCAGCTGCCACCATAATTTTTCAGAAATGTGATGACTGTTCCTCAAGAAATAGTTTCCTAAGTAGGCTGCAGGAATGTCTCCTGTACATGTTCGGAAGGGATTTAAGGAATGAAGCCCTTGGGGACCAACCAGTTCAGCTGAGTTACCACGGGCTTCTCAAGCAGAGGGCAAGAAGTCTGAGTTGCATCAAGAATCTTCCTCAGCAAAGGAAATGAAGAACTGAGATGTGGGGCGTGCACAATATGTGAGCAGCACAGCAATGGAAAATCTATCAGGGTGACTCAGCTAGATCTTCTCTCTTCCTCATTGAAAGTCTGTGTTAAACTAAGCAGGGCAAGCTTCCTACACTTGATACTATGTTTGGATGTAAGAGTAGTGAAGAGAAGAATCTTGTGGATGTCTAAATGACCCCCAACACCCCAAGAAGGTGACTGGATGCACCATCTCCATTCCTTGCCTGGTCACAGCCTTTTATTTATATATCAGAAAATGTCACTCATACTTTAAAAACTCAGGGAATCATTGCAACCAGAATACCCAAGTCTGTGGCTTAGCATGGAGAGCATTCCCTGCCCATCTTTAAGTAGCATAACATCGGCATCTAGACAAACTTTATTATTAACACCATACATTGTGATTGTCAAAGGAAACATTTACAAGGTACCTGAGTTTCTAAGATTAAAAAAATAAAAAAGGTAAATTTTGGGTGATGGGCTGGGGGGTGAAATTAAGAGTCAAATATTGAGTCAGAAATACCATGTCCTGGCCAGTGGCTCAATGGATAGAGCGTCAGCCAGGCATATGGATATCTTGGGTTCAAGTCCCCATCAGGGCACACAGGAGAAGTGACTATCTTCTTCTTCCCCTTTCTTTCTCCCCCTTCTTTCCCTCTTTCCTGCCTGCAGCCAGTGGCTCAACTGGTTCAAACATGGCCAAGGTCACTGAGGATAGCTCAGTTAGAGCACAATAGCCTCAGGCGCTGAAAATAGCTCAGTACTCAGACGGGATTGCTGGGTGGATTCCAGTCAGGAGTCTGCCTCACTATCTCCCCTCCAATCACTGAATAATAATAATAATACGAAGAAATACCATTACAGAAGTATGGATGTGATGTTTATGGAGGCACGGAGCATGTGTGGCCAGTGAGGGTAGAGAGAGAAAAACTCTAGCCCTTTGAGGGCATTAGCTGGACCACACAGATAACATCTTGAAAAGATGAGGCAAGCCATTAACTTAAAACATCCTTTGCTCCATAAGAGATCTTAAAAAGATATTAGTAGTTCTCTTAGAGTTCATAGAGTTAGCATAAATGGTTTCCGAAATGGAGGCCGATGCTGAATTCTTTCAGGAAACTACATTCACGACTCTTGAGGAAGCCTGCACAACTTCTGTGCTCTACCATCAGTGTGCTTAGATTGGTTCTACACTATAAATATAATACTAAAAATGTCACAGGAGGTAGCACCATGCAAACAGATATCAACTGAAGTCTCACCTGGCAGGCCTGCTATATATCAATTATTCCTAATTGAATTTTAATGTCTATATTTTTTATCATGTTTCCAACTTTTCCATGTGTGCCCTGAGTATGTGGTGTGTGGGGTGGAGGGTGTAAATTTAGGAGGAGTTAGGGGTCTACAAGGCTCAACAGCAAAGCTTCCAGCTGTTGGATTGTTAGTGATTCTCATCCTTCCATGGCACCCCTCCCCCTTCCCATCATGCAATTTGCAATGCATACATAAATCTCATCCAAATACTGAAGGTTTCTTGTGAGATAATTTGGGAATGTTAGCTGAGCCCATAAAAGCATTTATGTATTTTAAGGATTTTTGTTACAAGAATCAGAACCTTTGATCGCTCAGCAGATACTCAGGTAAAACTTTCTCCAGCGCCATTATTAAGGTGACAAGTTCATCTTCACGTTCAAGGTTCTTTTTAGAGTCTGAGGTGTCTGTCCTTCATTTTATAGCATAAAAAGAGCACTAAGCCTGGACCCCTAGTCCTGGGTTCACTGGTTATCAGCTGTGAGATTTTGAACACATCATTTATCTTCTCAGAACATCAATTTCCTTGTCAGTGAGAAAAGATCATTAATGGGCTGCATTCTGGGTTCACCTTGGAGAAGGGAATGACAGACCGTGGCCTGCTGGTAAGTATTTAACAACCAGGTCTCTCATGGGAATGTGCCATAGTTTGTAGCATTTGTTGATTTCCAGGGTGTTAATACTTGTACAATGGCTAATTTCACGCTACTAATGTGATGAGACCAACTGTGGAGGCAGGAAGAGACATATGATAGCACACCATTATTATGTGTATCTGTATGAACACCCTACAGAGAAAGAATAGATATAAATAACCTCAAATGTGTAAGTAATAGTAAAATGTCGTGAAAGGATTAGAAAATGATAGTTTGAGTTTTTATTACCTTTAGTTTAATGAAATGTATTCAATTGTAAGTTTATATAGTTTAGTTTGTAAGAATGGCTTTGTTTACCAACCAGCTCACAACTTCCCGAAAATTTAATAAATTGCTCACACAAGCTAATACAAGCCAACTCCAGCACATCAACAGTGGTTTGGGTTTCTTTTGGATTACAGAAATGAACCAAAGAATGGCAATTAATTCTTAAATTACATCTCAGACAGGCTTTGGACCAATCCTTCCTTGAATGAGAAGATACAGCATCTTGGGAGGGTAGAAATGAGGATAAAATTATCCCTGCCGATATGTGGGATTTAGGGCATCAGGAGCTGTACTTTTTTTATTCTCTTCAGTCAACACAGCAAAGTTTAAAGGGGGCTTAAAATAAAATTAAAGAAAAACTGTTTTAATGTTTTTGTTTTAAAGGATACACTTAGTAGAAATCTGTGAAGTGCTGTGGCATTATTGTCACTGTCCCGACTGTTGTTACTATAAACTGATAAGTAGCAATCTGTTTCACTATAGAAGTGGCTTGTAACCGTAGCCACAAGTCCAACGCTGCAGGCTGGTTTTGAGGAACAGCTATGAAAGCGTTTGAAGGGAAGAGCCGTGGTCTGAGTTGTTTGCATTGCCAACAAGTTTTGGTTTGAAGCTGACCTGTTAATCACTTGACAAGTCAGAATGTGAGGGATCCCTCAAAGGAGGGCAAAGAGAAACTATTAGGAATCTGGGCTGGGACACAGGTTTTGTGCGGCCCTTCAAAGAATTGGCCAGCAGGTATCTCTAAGCCGCTGGGATGCACTAGGAGGAGGCTGTCCTGGGAGACAAGCTATGTTCTCATGTTACAGAGACTACACCAGCGACATCGCAAATCTTTCATCAGACAGCAGACAAAAGCAATGTTTCTAGCCTGACGGATTTCACGAATTTCAACTGTTTCTGCCCACTTTTTTTATTTTGTCAAGCAAAGACAGAAAAGAAAACCCACTAACTAGCATCACTACTGTTTAAAAATTAGAAAATGTATTTTCACAGTCCAGATACAAAATCACAAAGTTATAATCTCAAAAAAAAAAAAAGCCAGTGCTTGAAGCATTGAATCAGTTTGTGTCTGTGATCTTTGCCTATTATTGTCCTAATATTTCTTATTTCAACACAGACTGATAAAACTCCCTGACTGGCACTGGTCTGCAAATGGCATTTGGTAAAGTCTGAGCTATTGCCTTGAACTCTTCCGTAAAGGTGCTATTGCTATCTTGTCCTCACAGTTCATGTGTGAGGAGGCCAAGGTGACAGGGGGGTAAAGGCAGAAGGGTCTCTGAGGTGTGAGTGACAACACTGAGCAGCCGCAACCCTGTTTCAGAATGGAGGAGCGTTTGGCCTCTTTCAGGCCCCAACTCTGTCATTTCCTTTTCTGGGGGCCAGGCAAAGGTGCTGTGTGTCTCAGAGATGACCACACTGACAGTGTGAAATATAGGACTTAGACCAGCATTGGTGCAGGGTCCCTGCCACAGGTGTGAGCTATTGTCATTGCTCTGAGCCAGAAATGTCACACCCACAATTTCACACCCCCCATATCTATGAAATGAGGATAAGGATGAAAAAGATAGATCTCTTCCAAAAGGGTCTCAGTTAGGCCCTGGCTTGACACCAGGAACCTCAAACCTTGAGGGACTGAGTGAGGCCGCCCCCCCTGGAAGCAGTTCTAGCTCCGATGCAGTGAGCTTCTGCCTATAGCAGACCACTGAAAATGTTGTAGAGGAGTTACCCTCTTCCTGGTTGTACAAAGGAGGAAACTGAGGCTCAGAAAGGCCTGGAGTCTGTTGAGACCCCACAGCTAAT
Source organism: Rhynchonycteris naso (assembly GCA_037038555.1). Classification (NCBI taxonomy): domain Eukaryota; kingdom Metazoa; phylum Chordata; class Mammalia; order Chiroptera; family Emballonuridae; genus Rhynchonycteris; species Rhynchonycteris naso. Next base: position 270,900,699 of record CM072995.1, on the reverse strand, counting down.
TAATAGAAAACCAGAAAATTAAGCTTTAAGTCCTTCTTATCAGAGGCCATTTAAGACTATCCTAGTTTTTAAAAAAAAAATGACAAAGAAGAAACATTATGGAGTATTAACATTACAAAAACAACATGGAGTTTTGGAGGTTAATAATTCCCTTGGTGCAGGAACTATTTTATTTCAGAATAACTTAATATTTGACAAGCTAAAGACACAGAGACAAATCTCAACTGTCAGGGAATTCAAGAGAATATGCAGATGGCTAACTGACATATGAAATGGTGCTTAATGACATCATTAATCATCAGAGAGATGAAAATTAAAACTACAGTGAGATACCACCTCATACTTATAAGAATAGCTATCATCAATAAATCAACAAACAACAAGTGCTGGCGAGGATGTGGAGAAAAGAAAACCCTCCTGCACTGTTGGTGGAGATGCAGACTGGTGCAGCCACTGTGAAAAACAGTATGGAGGGTCCTCAAAAATTAAATATGGAGCTGTCTTATAACCCAACAATTCTACTTCTGAATCTATATTTGAATAAACCAAAAGCACTACTTCTAAAGAATATATGCACCCTGTATTCATGTACCATTGTTTACAATAGCCAGGATATGGAATCAACCCAAGTACCCATTAATTGGTTAAAGAAGGTGTGGTGCATATATATACACAATGGAATATTACTTAGCCATAAAATAGAATGAATTATTACCATTTGCAACAGCATGGATGAACCTAAAGGGTATTATGCTAAGTGGAAAAAAAAACAGACAAAGAAAGGCAAATAACAAATGATTTCACTTATATGTGGAATATAAAACACAAAATGAACAGAACAGAAACAGACTCATAGATACTGTGATCAAGCTGAGGGTTGTCAGAGGGGAGGAGCTGGCGTACAAAGTGAAAAAGGCAAAGAGAGTAAGAAGTCACAAACTAGTCACAGGAATGTAGAGCATAGCATAGGGAATATAGTCAATAGTATGGTAATAACTATGCATGGGGGAGCACTTCATGAGTTGTATAGTTGCCGGTGGTTTTGGACATTTTTACACTTGTCCTAATGTTTCTTATTAGGATCACTACGTGGAAATAGGAGAATTATTTTGGGCACCACTAAGCCAGAAATCACCCTAAGCATAAGCAAATCCAACTAATATCACTGGGTCTGTAATCTTCATTCAACCTCAAGGTGGTTAACCCTCTCATGGATCTGCACAAAATTTATGATGGACCAGTCCATGGACTGGCAGTTGAAAAACACTCTAACCACTAGGCTGTATACCTGAAACAAATGTAAAATAAAAATAGATGAAGTGTCAGGGAATTTTTTGAAGACCAGCAGGTTGAAAGTTATGCTGTTAGAAAGGTAAATAAGGTTGCAATAGATGAGATGCCACCATCAACCTTTACTTGATTTTCCATTAACTGTATAAGCAAAGTTTGCAAGCCCCGAAGCGCTGATGGGAATTAGTGGAGAAAGCTGGATGGGCACGGGTTCTGACAAATTGGAGAGCACTTACCCCATGCAAAGGCATTCAAATTCCTTTCTTTTTTCCTAAACACTGGTTGGACAAACAAACTGCATCTGCAGACGACCAACTCATAACCCCTGAGACAATGCTATACCACAAGGTATAGCTCACCTGAGGCTAGGGTGGACAGGGATACTGACAGAGGAGCCGGGATGTGAGCTGCAGATAAAGGATGGACCCCCCCACACACACACCTCACAGAAAGCGAGTTTCTGAGCAGCAGGGACAGTGGGACTGAAACATGGCAAGCGGGAAAGTGCAGGGAACGCTAAGTGGGTGCCAAGTACGCCAGTCTGAGTTAATCAAATTCAGCACAATTTGGCTGAACCAAAGGAGTGGTGAATAATAAATTAATGCAGTAAGATTGAGGGTGGGGGGCTGGGAATACCAGGCACAGATGTGGAATCTGATCCGTGAGGAACAGGGGTCATTAAAGGTCATTGAGCAAGAGCATGACGTTGTCAGCTCCATATTGTAGGAACACTGACGTGGCAGCGGTGGGTAAAAAAGAGCAAAGGAGGAGGCCTTGGAGATAAGAAGGCAGGAGGCTGCTGTCTGCCAATCTGGGGGTAAGGTGACAAAGGACCTGTTCTGTGGCCATGATAAAGCAGGGAGGGGGACAGGAATCTGATTGGATGTGGAAGGTGATGGGAAGGAAGCCACGTCTACTCGGAGAAGACTGAGAGTGACCTCCATCCACTGGGCTGGGCGGTTTGGCATCGTCATTGTCTAGAGCCAGCAGCCTCCCTTTAAACCCCAGCTCTGCCATTTAGAAGCTGGGAGCTCTTGGACAACTTACTTAACCTCTCTGTGCTTCAGTTTACACACCTCTAAAGGGAGGAGAATGACCACAGTCCTACTTCATAAGGTTGATAGGTGGATAGCAATAAAGGTCAAATACATGAACACACTTGAAGTGCTTAGCCCAATCTTGGCCTGTCGACAGTTCTCAATCAATGTCTACCATTATTGAATTGAGAAGGCTTGTACTCTTGCTCACTCTTCATTTTCCTTCTGAATGAAATGTGGAGAACAGTCATAAAGTGGTATTCAGTTAGGATACCAGGTGGCAAGTTCTATTTAGATACAATCTCTTGCTGGATTGTTGCGGGAAACATGAGATATCTTTGACACCACCCAGGACGCTCTGCCAGGGAAACCCAGGTCTCTGGGGCATGGCTGAATTTGGTCCAGCATTGCGTGGGGCCGATCCACTCCAGCGACTGGGGACCAGCACGGGCCACTGGACTAAGAGTGCGGAGGACTGACAGGACCTGAATGCAGCCCCTCAGATCTGCTAACCCAACCCTCATTCTGACTGTTGAAGGCCTTTTTGGAAGAGAAATCTTGTCTCTGTTTGGTCTCTGGGGTCGATAGGCCTGGGAGAGGAAGGCTCCCATATGTACCAGGAACGTTGTGCCTTTTCTCTGTCATCTTCCACCATCCTGCATAACTCCTGGTCTCTCTTGGTCCATGGGAGTAACAGTGGAATAAGAACCCCCTTTTGTCCACACTGGGAAGTGCCCCATCCACTAGCACTCTTAAGAGGTGCCACTGTTGCACTGAGACAAATTCCAGCATTCTCCAGGGAAATTTGGGAGTGAGGGCCAGAGCAGCTACTGAGGGGACACCTGAGGTCCTTTTCGTCGTGGAGAGCAAGCCCTGCTCTGATGGGTCATACCTGCCAGCAATGTTTTCCCAGGGAGGTAGAGTCCAGGGAGTGGTCCTTAGGTCCCTCTCGACCAGGGGTGGAAGGCAGGTGTGTGGGGGAGATGTGAGGCAGGTGTGCGGGGTAGATGTGAGGCAGGTGTGCTGCAGGTGTGTGCATTAGGTGTGTGTAGCAGGTTTGCAAGGCAGGTGTGTGCTGCAGGTGTGTGTGGCAGGTGTGTATAGCAGATGTGAGGCAGATGTGTGCTGCAAGTGTGTGCTGCAGGTGTGTGCAGCATGTGTGTGTGGCAGATGTGCGCAGCAGGTATGCGTGACAGGGGTACTGCAGGTGTGTGTGGCAGGTGTATGTGATGGGTGCTGCAGGCGTGCATGGCAGGTATGCACGGCAGTTGTGAGGCAGGTGTGTGCTGCAGGTGTGTGGGGGAGACGTGTGGCAGGAGTACTGCAGGTGTGCAAGGTGGGTTTGTGCGGCGGGTGTGTGTGACGGGTGCTGCAGGTGTGCACTACAAGTATATGCTGCAGGTGTGCATGGCAGGTGTGTCACCTCCACTCTATGCAGAAAGCAGATTTGAATGAAACTGCTATGGCATCTGAGCTTCAGAGGCAATGTGACTATCATTGTCCCACTTCTTGGTCCTTGTCTATACCCTTTGCAGTGGGGACAGTGTACAGAAAAGGGACATCTTCCTCCTCACTGCCTTTCATCTGATCTTCCGAAAAGGCAGGACTACTTGTCACCAAGCCAAACTGTCCTGAAAGAACTCAGAAGTGGCCAGCTGAGGGTTTTGTCTCCTTTTCCAAGGAAACAGGAGGTTATAACAATTTTTCCACTGAACGCTTCACTATGTGCTCAGTTTGAAGTCCCACCGCTGCCCAGTAAGGCTGGGACTATGATTATCCCCATTTTACCGAGTCCGCATGGCCGCCAGCATCAGAGCCAGGCGGCACACCCAAGGAGTCTGGCTTCAGCATGTCCTCTTCTCTGAAATGGGATGATGGAGCCTCAGCAGCCAATGATGGTCAGGGATGCAAAAGCCTGCAAAAGGAGTTATTTATTTTGGTTCTAGTTTGGTGCAAATAAGTGGTCCATTAAATTACTATTTGTTTTAAAGACACACAGACACTGGTACCTTTCCCAATCTAAAAGTAGTTGCTATTTAAGTCACCCCCAGAAGCCCATGATTTAGGGTGAGGGTGGGGCTCTAAGCCAATAGTGCTTGGACCTCCCAAGGGCTCCTCCAAGGGACACAGTCCCCCGCCAGCCACAGTCAAGAGGCATCTTCTTCTTTTGGCCCATCGTGGGATGTTGGGCATGTGTGAAGAAGCTCAGGAAGGATAAGGAGGTAAGACATAGGATGTTATGGACTGAATGTCTGACTTCCTTTAAAATTCATATGTTGAAGCCTAACCCTTCAGCATAGTTGTATTTGGAGATGGGACTTCTAAGGATGTCATTAAGGTTAAATGAGATCAAAAAGTTTTGGCCCTGATCTGATAAGATTAGTGTCCTTATAAGAAGAGACACAAGAGTTCTCCTCTCCTTCTCCACTTCCCTACACACACACACACACACACACACACACACACACACACACGAAAGGCCATGTGAGGACACAGCAAAAAGGCAGCTTCTACAGGTCAGGAAAAATGCTCTCACCAGGACCCAAATCTTCCAGACCTGTGAGAAATAAATGTCTGTTGTTCCAGCACCCTAGTCTGTGGTATTTTGTTATAGCTGCCCAAATGGACTGAGACATCCTGAATTTCCTGGAGGTTTCCTGGCTCACTCTTCACTCCTGCAGTGCCCCCCACAGCTGTCCCCCATTCCCATTCCCAACCCCCAAGTCATCATTCTGCTGCAAAATCTTCTCCAACAGCAGCCCCCAGTGTGAGTGGCTATTATATTCTCAGGAGACCTCACCGAGGGTGGTGGCAGCAGCAAGACCAGGGACACATTGCTCCAATCATGAGAATTTCCATGTGGTTCTGAGGCTTAAAATAAAGCACGAGTAACTATTTACAACCCAGAGGCAACTAGAGATGCTTGAAGCTGAGTAGTCTGCTTTGTACAGTCTTGTTTAGAGTAACAACACCAACTTAGGACCTCTTCAAAGTGGATAAGGGACTTCATGAGTCAGTGAGGCCCACTGTGCAACGATGAGGTGTCCTCCAGCTGTAGATATTCAAAATAATATATTTTTTCTTTTACCGTCCAAGGCAAGGTTGGCCTCTCATTTTAATAATACTATTTTCTAGTTTCTGCAAGTCTTCTGTTTCTAGAAAAAAATTCTTGAGTTTTTTTAAAGATACCATTCAAACAATAAAGTCCATCACACCCACTATTGATCTTTTATTTGAACTCTTCCTAGGAGAACAGACAGTCCTCAGAGAACATGGATGCCAGCAGTGTATGGTGGTTGAATTATAAACAGGAAAAGCTTTCTGTGGGATGTATTTTTTTTAATGAGAACACATTGTTATACTGTGAGCATGTGGCATTCTTGCTTAATAGAAACATTTACAACAACACATACACATTTATATCCAATCACCAAATGAAGTAGATACTTTAAATGACCAATTTGCACCAGAAATAAAATATATTATATAAAACGGGTTATATCCACAGTCATTAATTCTCATTTTCTACACAATACAACAATAAATTAAATCACATTATATGCATAGTTCTACTTACATCAGAATATAAACTGTATGTAGCTTATTGCAGCTTTGACTTTTCTACCAGACTTATGGTAGGTTTGTATTGTTTGGCAGTCCTGTATTTAAATTAGCAATGACTGATTTGGCCCAGAAGACCAGCTCTGCGGTGGCCTCCAGGTTTCACCTATCCACCATGCACAGGGACCAGAGTTCAGATTCCCAGGACCAAGCAAAAAGGTCTGCAAACTCACAGCCTCTCCAGGCAGTCTGCCTAGGGCACCTCATTGCTATTTTGGAAGTAAGATACAACACATTGAACATGTTCAGATTTGGTATTGAACAATAAATAGGACATCCTGCTTCAAACCCCAAATTTTCCTTTTTCAACCATCTTTGCCCAATAATTATGGGCTATGATAGCTTTGTTCTCCTTGCAAGTAAAAAACATAAAATTAGCAAGCTATCTTAGGACTTACCCTTGGTGAACGGGCCCTTTATTCCTTGTTGCATAGGAATTTGCATCTTTAAACACGTGAATCAGAGCATTGCAGCATTTTTTGCAAAGTCTTAATTCTGCTTGGTCAAATGTTTCCCCTAGTAATCATTCCACACCTGATACATCAAAGAACTAGTATAACATATGGATTTTTACTTCTGAGACTCAGCTCCCTTTGAAACCCTTCCCCTGTGTTTGAAGTAGCTTAAAACATGAACATTAACAGCATCAGCTGCTTTAGAGTTGCTTTGCCTTTGGTATGAATTAACATTAGTGGTTAAAGAGAAATTTGAGCAAACTCCAATCCAGCACCTTTTGAAAGTCACGTTAATCCTAGAGCCTAGCTGTGGGGTACATCTTCACAAGATATTTGGGAGATCGACATGCTGAAAACCAAAGCCAGGCGCATTGGAGTCTGTGCACATCACAGGCTTGAACTGCCCCAAGAGCGTGTGTGGTCAAGTTCACATAAGGGTTCTGATCGCAAGCCAGCCACCTTCTGACAGCCAGCACGTTCTGTCTTCTTCCCTTCTGAAGAAGTAGGGAGGTCCCACGGCAAGTTCTTGCCTGCATGGGCAACATGCTGATGCATCTTTGGAGCCATGAGGGATGGCAAGAGGGGGTGGGGGAGGAAAGGGTGAGAAGGAAGGAGGCAGTTCGCAATTGTACCCTCTTCTGTTTCTTTTGGAGAATCAGGCTCCTGATTCTTCTTGTCGGCTGTGACCTTAAACTTCCTGCTGAGTCTGGCTACTGAAGAGGGACTAAGTTATTGGTTATTCCATACATCTAAAGATCAACGGGAAAAGAAACAGGTCCCCTGAACAGCACCCTCTCATTCTCTCTGCTGCCACACTGCCCCTAAACATATGCCACATTTTTTAGACAATTTCAGTTTTTCCCACGGGCCAAGTTCAGTTTGTTATCAGCCTCCTCATGAAGGACTGAACCACAGGGCATACTTAAACACCCATGAAACGTACATCAAGAGGCCTAATTTTGGTTGGCGTTGGGCTTTACAACTGTGTCCCCTCGGCATCTAAATTCTCTGTGTCCCGAGAAACGTAGGTGTGCCTGCCTTATCAGGTTACAACACCTCCCTTAATACCAGTGGCATAATATTGCACAATGTCTCCTAAAGAGACTTCTTCCACAAATAGCCACTGCACACTCGCTCACATGGGGTGATGCCACAGAAACTTGCTTTCTGGATTCCTGTCACTGTCGGCAGGAGACTTACACAATGGCCTTCCTTTCACTGCCAACAGCCTAGCTCACGCTCCCCAGATCAGCGGCAATCCAAAGGAAAGTGGTATATTAAGGGCAATGAGGGCACAGGGGCCTTGAAGAGGTTTATGACCCTAGAAGCCTGTGAATGGGGAGTAGTGTCTAACATGAAGTCTTTGAATTTCAGGAATTCATTTCCATACATTTCTCCCCTCTCTCCATTAAACTTCACTTCTGAAAGATAAAGAACTATTTTAAAGCCTATGGAACTATGTCTGTGGTCCGGGAAAGGACAAGCTAATGGTTCCTCTGAGAAATAAAGTGTTTACAGGGGTTTCCTCAGGGAACCCACTGTCAGTTTGGGGGAAGATAGACATTCTATACAGAAACCATTTTCTGGATAGAAGTGATCATTTGGAGAAAGCGTTTATTTCTGAGTCCAGGGGCTGAGGGTGGGGTAGAAAAGGTGACAATGATGAGCATTAAACCTACATTTATTCCAACACCATAAGTATATACAAAAAGTATATACTTTGACTTGTATTAATGCCAGCTGATGTTCGGCCAGATGAGAAAATACTGATGAAGTATCTCTTTTTAAAGCTGAACACCCTGCACTTCAGGGTAAAAGTATATAGAATGATTTAAGAACTAAAGCCCTATTTATTTTACTCTGTGATGTGTGGCTACTGGCGGAATATAACGACTATTTGTCAGAGATGTTACTTAGCAGTTAGGAACTTAACTCTGAAATTATCATCTCTACAGGTGTGGACCCAAGATAAGCATGGGCCAAACACCTACACTTTCAGCAAAGATTTCCAATGGACTGGAGTTTTCAAAACTTAAGTGACTTTTGGTAACTCATATGATGATTTCAAGAAAGAAAGAATAGACAACAGACATAAGCAGTCAATCCTAAGAACCGTAGATTGCTTTAAGATTGAAAGAGAGCAGCATCCACATATGAGAAACCTCATGAGTTGTTCTACCATTTTCAAAAGACTAAACTCTCACTTACTTTTATAATTTTATCTTGGAATATAATATTAAGTTTAGAACTCCTCTTCTACCTAAAGTAGAAATAAAAGATATTTGTTTTAGAAATGTTAGAGTTAACAGGCCCTTATATAGATTATAGAAAGGTTAGAAATGTTTATACGCAAAGACTGCAACCAGGTAGAGTGGTAGAGTGTTCTTCCCCCTGAAATAAGCACACAGGCTCAAAATGTATATTTTTTTTACAAACACAAGATAAAAGAAAATGGATATCTCTAAAATATATGAAGAACATCACTGAAAAATAAAAATTAAAGAAAAATAAGTTCTCAATTCATAAAACAAAATGGATGCAAACCTTCCACTCTGTTTTCACAGGGAGGAGTCCTGAGCTATCAAACGCTTTGCTTTCTTGGACTCTAGTTCCCAAACTCTCTTCCTACATTACATTTTCCAGAGCTTGCCTTCCTTGCCTTCTTTTTCCATCCTTTCTTAAACTCGGTCCTTTTTCCTTTGCATCCAACATGGAGAACTACAACAGTTGTCTCATTGATCATCATTATCATCCTTAATTCTTTTATCATGTTCTCCAGCTGCTTAAATAACATCCTTAAGCCATCAGGGGGAAATGTGCCTCCCCAGAAATAATCTATTCACTATGACTGGCTGAAGTAGGAGCAACAGAGGCCGACTCCTCCAGGAAGCAAGCTGGCCCACTTACAGGACATTCAGCTGTCACTCATCTGCCTCCACCATTACCTGGTGAACTGTGACCTCCACCACTGCAAGGACATTGCCCAAACTCCCCTATTTACCTCTCTATGTGTAATCTTTTATAGACATTAACATAATGTTTAAAACTATTTTCCAGATGCTCAAAATGCTATCAAGGACTGAATAACATAATTACAAGATGGTATGCTCACCCAGCAATGTCCCATTCTTCCCTATTTTCTCCACAAATCATAAATCAAAGTGTCAACCTGAATTTAAAACTGTGTGCAGAGTACTAGGTGCAAGACAGATATTCAGTAAATACTTATTCAACTTCATCCAAATACCCAATGTCCACACCCACAACCACTCTGATATGAGTTAGTAGTAGATGACTACAAAACTTTTTGGAATTAACTGAAAGGGAATATAATAGCTATTTAGATTCCCTTGTCTAACCAAAATCATCACTGTAGATTTTAGCAAAATGTCAGGAATGAATTTTTTTAATTTAACATTTCTGTGCCATCAAGTCCTAACTCTCTATAAAGTTCTTCTCAAGGAAAAAGAGCTGCCTCCCCTTATAAAAATCTTACTTAATTCTAGTAAATTTCACCCTTGATCCTGAAACTCATCATTTGGCCAGAATTGGAAGGGGTTGATCTCTAAAACAACTTGCATTTAAAACAGGTAAATTAATGGACTCCTCTAGAGCCTGTAATCTGAATACATTTCTAGGTCTCTATCATTAAAGCAGCAATTTGTATTTAGGTTTGGCCAAGGGGAAGAGGGGGACAGGAGCAAAAGGAAAGTATCTCTCGTCATTGTCAGTGTTTTGTAGACTTTACCCATGCTTTTCAAATAGAAGTGAAATTTAATCTTCAAAATGAAAAAATAGACACATTTTCCAATAGCAAAATATAAGATTAAAATATTTAAAAATAAAATGCTAGAGTGAAACAGGGCTTTTTTTTTTTTACATTAAAAACAAATGAAACATTTTAGATTTGTTTTTCTTATATAAATCCTCTTATCTCAGTCATAGTTACAACTGTTCAGAGCAGCTTTTATGAGACCCTGAAGGAGACGGGGAGGAAATACTTTTTTAAGACATGAAGTCAGGACCCGAGTGTATACATTAGACAGAGCCGTCCTCAACTCAGATCGGCCAGCCAGCATTAGGGAAAGGGGCGCTGTATTTCCAACCTGGACATTTTCATTATATTTTTCTCTTCTTGTGTGTTAAATTCCTTCTAAGAATATTCTACTTGTAAAAATGACTTTATTCTAGCTATAAAACATTTCATTTAATAAAAACCACATTTTATAGCTTTGTGTGAAATGCCCCCAAAAGCTATCAAGATATGGAGACATCAGATTCTCAAAACATAAACCTAATCGTACGCCTTTGAAACAGTATGGACATGTAGCAGGTGGCACTATATTCTTGTATTTGTTTGTCATGAGATGAAAGATGGGGAGGCACATGATGATTAATAATCGTTCCTGAGCTTCTAAAGAAATTTTACAATGAAATTACTAAATGCTTAAGAGAATGAGTTCTTCACGAACACCCCTTCTGTTCCATTGATGTCTTTCATCCCATCAATCTCTTCAAAGAATCTCAGGCTGAAAAAAAGGCTTCCTTTTAAGCCACTGAGAAATGGGATCTAATCGAATCTTCCCGTAACTCCCGATGTTTTCCAATGTTACTTTCTTCTTGCTGGTTTCGCCTCTCAATGGTTATTCTGTACTTCTTCCTGGGTAAAGGAAAAGTCAATGTAGTAATAAAACCTCACTTGGCCACAAAATACTATGGTTTCTCTTACAAAGAATGCCCTCCAGGGACATCTGGGTTTGGGTTGATAAATGAGAGTGACAGATATGAAACCCTAGTCAGAGATTAAAGTAGTGTGCCCCAAGGCGCTCTGCCCTCATTTAATGAGGAAAATTGGCCTGCTTTCCGAAATGTCATTGAACAAGACTCCCCCTTCTTCCCAGGGTGCCTTGTGCGTTGAGTCTTGTCTATTCTGCTTCAGAAGCACTCCCCAACTCCCAGGATAGGCCCTAGATAAAGATCAGATTACGGGCACTGTTACCAAAGGAACAGGAATACAATTGTTCCCAGAAAGAGTCAGATACATCCAGAATTGCATTTCCATGCAGAAATGAAGAAATTGTAGTCTAATGACTGAAGGATAAGCTACAAACTCAACCACCAAAGATTACAAAGGAATGGACCGCCCTCGTGGCGTGAAACTGTTGGTAACTTGGACACACAGAAATATTACAATTTTACAAGCCTTAGGGCTTAACCACAGTGGTAACTAAGTGTGTGGGTGCTCCAAATGCTGAGCCCAAGCCAGCCTGAGAGCATGAGCTGCTTGGAGCTACCTCTACCTCTCCAGGAAGTAAACCCAGGCACCTATTTTTTCTGAATGGGAGAAAGCCTGAGAATGGGGTCATCTATTTCCCCTTTGTCCAGATTCCCTCTCAACTTAAGCATCCAGTGGGCGGTAGGAATTCGGGTCAGATTATTTATCATCAAAGGACAGCAGCAGCTCGGTGGCCCACAGAGGAATGCAACAGAAACCCCTGACCCAGCATGCTAGTCCACTGACCACCAAACCAGGGGTCACACCAAAAGATGGTTTTGTTCTTCTAACTACCATGCTTTTGGGGTAAGGCCAAGATACAGGCCCATCACAAAAGAATCATGCAAAGGCAAGTGACAAGGGCAATAATAAAGAAGAGTGAATTTTTAAACCCTATAACGAGGTTCTAACCTGAAAAAGTAGAAAGCCATTAGCAAACCAGCTCCTAGTAAGGCCCCCACAACAATTCCTGTCACCGCCGATTCTTCTAGGCCACCTGCTTGAAAAAGAAATAGATAATCAGAGTTCATTTTGAGAAAGAATTAGAAATGCCTCATTCTAACTTTCCATTCATTGAAAAGTTTCTTTCATTAGACGGTGTTTCTCAATTTTCCACTCGAGGCAAATTTTCCTTTCTTTTTAAGAAAGATTTTCTAGGGGATCCTACATCTTTCCCAAGTGCCACGCTTGGGAAGTATTTAAGAAAATACTAGATGAGCAAACATTCTGCTGCAGGACAGTGAATACAATAGAAATAAAGCCGGTTCCAGAAGGATTTGAGGGAAACTCGAAACTGAAGTTTTCAGATCTATACACACTTCTTTGAGTTTATACTCAGAGAGGACAACTGGACTGACCATGGAACACACCGGCACGTCTTGCTTTCACAGATGGATGGGGACACTTAAAAGTGCTGGCACATTTGGTGAAAAATTCATTGGGTTAATGTTCTGTTTTTAGATGTTCTGTCGCCAAAGCCAGAGTTTCATATCAAAATATCCTATATAGCTTCGAGAAAATGGAACAGTTCAAAACAATCAAGTTCAATGGTGTCCCAGTTCTTACACAAAAATGATAAATAGCTACCTCGTCTATAAAGCAGTCAGGGTACAGCTTTCAATGTAGGCCTTACTTAAACAGTCTTAATAGTTGGGTGCCTTTCCTTTACCTTACATGTGGAAAAACTGAGGCTTAAACAAGGGAAACAACACTCCTGAGGTCACAAAACCAGCAAGTGGCAAGGGTGGGCCTTCAAATCCAGGCCCCAAAACTCCAGAGATTGTGTTCTTAACATGTTTCTGCTATACTCCTTCCCATACTATTACATACACATAAAAACCCCACAGTTTGAAGGCTAGGCCCCAAAACACAGTGTGCCTACATATACTAACATTAAATGACCTAAAAGATTGATACTAGCTTTGTTCCCTCTCACTAGCTTATAAACTGCTCACAAAAATTAGGGGATATTTCTAAATGAATATGAAGCAATAAAACATCCCCTAATTTTTGTAAGCAGTCTAAAAGGGTCTAATGATTTCTAACAATTTTCCCATTTGTAAGCACCTGATAAAAACATACACTTGCTTTATATTTATGACAAGACCGCTCATCAATAAGAGATTTAACATGTATTTGCCAATTTATAAACATGTAGGTGTTGCCTGACCTGTGGTGGCGCAGTGGATAAAGTGTCGACCTGGGAACACTGAGGTCACCAGTTCAAAACCCTGCACTGGTCTGGTCAAGGCACATATGGGAATTGATGCTTCCAGCTCCTCCCCCCTTTCTCTCTTTCTCTCTCTCTCTCTCACTCTGTGTCTCCTCTCTAAAATGAATAAAATAAAAAATAATAAACATGTAGGTGTTTAAGAGACATCAGCTGTTTGGTTTAGAGAGGTTGAAGGATAACTACAAACTTTGCAAACCAGAATGAGACTTGCTGGGAGAGATAAATATGAGAGCTACATCTAGTATTTGATACTATGACCTGTCCAAAAGGGGAAACTCAAACACTAAATGCCATTCACTTACCTCTCGTAGCAAGTCCCACTCTGATTTTCGCTTTGCTTGGAGTAAGATTATAGTAAGAGATATAAAAACAGGGTGAATCCTTTACCCAGTTTGGAAAAGGGTGGACAAAAAGAAAGATCTAGAAGCTTCTAATGAAGGTGGAATGCCAGTTTGTGAACTGTTCCTGTAGGTTTCACCATGTCAGAAAAAGAAATCTGAACTTGCAGAGCATGAGCTCCCAGATAATACATCTTTTGAACCTGCATCATACTGGTGGTATAGACAATGAAACACAGAGTGAATTAAGTCTCTGAACTTACACGATTTGCAAGGAGAGCTGCTGGTGTGCTCCACAATTCTGGTTTCATCTATTCTCAGCTTTAAAGGCCCCCAAGGATATTTGACGTTGGGCCGCATTTCAAAACGACCTTCTTTCCCAAAGTAATCACCAATAACCTATATAAAGACAAAAAAGGAAAAGAAAGAAATACACAAACTGAAAGGTCAAAGTTATCTGTTTCCAAAGGAGGCACAGGGTGAGTCAAGATTTATAGTCACCCATGGTGGTCTTAAGATGAACATAACTTAGGGAGAACTGTGGCTCCTCAAGGCAAGAAAAGCAGTTGGTTATACAGATAACAGTAATATCGGAATTCATGGTTTTTCCCTTGCTGATCAGAGAGGCTGCTGCTCCACCCATCTCCGCACAGTAGCCCCACCGGTCAGGTCAGCTGTTCATAAGGCCCAAGCTCCTTTCAGGGCTGTATGAGCAAAATCAGGGTCCACCTTACACTCAGGGGAAGCATATTACAGGTACACAGCCTTGCACCATTCTGTCAGCTCCCCATATGATTACAGCTTTAGAGAAAGAATATCTTTTAGGAACTTCCTGTTTCACCCTCCTCTGGTGGGAAGGCTATTCCCCATCCTAACTTGGGGGACCACATTCTCCTTACTGATAAATTTACCCTACTTGTACCCTCATTTCCAGGCTGAACTCTTTTTTGATTGGTTCCTCTAGGTCTTGAAAAATCAATATTCTTTTATGCTTAGTTCAAGGTTCTCCTTCAGTTTCTCTGTTAAATGGCAGTTTCATCCCTAAGCCCTGACCTAAAAGCACTTTCCTGTCCAGGTTCTCAGGGTCTCTTTCTCTTTTATCTGGGCACCAGCACAGTGCTCCTGAGTGGCCTGTGACATCTCCTCCCCTTCTCTGGAAGGAGGCAGGCTATTTCATGTCATGGTAAAAAAGATCTAGATAATCACCAAAATAGAACAATCACTGGTATATACTGAGAACTTACCAAGCACTTTACACACATTCACTCCTGAATCCTCCCAGTGACCCAAGAATAGACAATCACTGCCCATCTTTTACAAAGGGGGAGCATAGACTACATATGAGACCCAGACCAATACAAGCACATGGCTTGACCTAAAATACTGCATATTTGTGTAATCCTCATTTACATATTTATCATTTAAAGTTTAAATAGTACTTTCCTAGGTTTCCGTTCACCTGGTGCTCACAATAATCATGTGAGATAAAGGAAGATATGATTTCTACGTGACAATCAAGGAAACCGCACGAAGAGCTCACACCCCAGTAAGTGTCAAAAGCTCATCTGTGCGTCCGGAGGACTCTTTGCTCTCCATGATGCCATCCTGAAACTCCGCCATCTTTTGAAATATTAACACATGTCTAGTTTGTAACCACCCCCACCCCACCAAAAAAATTTTAATTTTAAATAGACAGTTTCACTTTACTTCTCATTCGATGAACCTTCTTACACCTTAGGGGCCCGCCGGGTGTGATCTGTCCACTTGAAAGGTAGGATTTCCCCACTTGGGACAAACACGGAACCACTTCCCGAAGTCTTCCCTGATACCCTCAACCAGAAGTGAGCTCTCTCTCTACTTGGAAACTCCTGGGTTTCTGGCTCATTTTTATTTGGAGGCTGCCTTGGGGACAGCTATTTTTTTGGACACAGGGACAAATGCATTCTTTGGAAACTTAACACGCAGAAGGGGCAGCTGTGCCGATGCCTGGCTCACTGACCTCCTGCGTGCCAGCCTCTGTGTCAGTCATGGCAATCACTGAGAAGTCCCCGTATCGGTCTCCGTTGGTATCTATGGACACCTGCCCCGCGATACCTAGAGGATGAGATGAGAAGAGCGCCAAGTTCATTACTTAAAATAGCACTGCCTTCCAACAAAAGCAGGAAAGTGAATTGACAGGATTTTTTAAACAAACTCATGCCACAGGGAATCTCATCAGACGCTGAGCATTTTTGTTGGCATTTGGAAAGACATTGTAACTTCATCTGTGTCTGCATTCCTAAATTCTTAACATTTCTCCACTTAAAAATGAAAAAGAAATAAATGACCTTCTTTGAGAAATATGTTTAAAAAAAAAGGAGTAGAGGAAGAAGAAGATTAAGGCTAATCCTGAAAGCAACATGCTTATCCCAGAGTTTTCTATTAATTTAAAACAAAACAAACTGCCAAGAGGAAGGTGTGGAGGGGTGGTACGTTCCTGGACTTGTTGTGGGTTCACGTTATCACTAGAAAAACATCATAATAGATAACCTATTCCAGGCCCAGGACTCAGTGAGTGCTTGGTTCCGGACTCTAATACACAGACGAGCAGAGGGCCTGCCTTTGGGTCGTGGGAGCTAAGAGCTAAGGAAGAGCAAGTCTTTATCCCACTTGTGTTCACTCATTCTTTGGTCTTTGTTTTTAAGAGGTTTTTTCCAGTTTTATCAAAATATAATTGACATGTCTCACTGTTTGAGTTTCAAGTGTACAGCATAAAGTTTTTACTTACATGTATTGTGAAATGATTACTACCATAAGTTCAGTTAATATTCATTATCTCATATAGATACAATAAATCATCCATTGTTTATTCAAATGTTTTCTAGGTGATTACTAAGTGTTGCCTATAACGCTGCCATTGAGGTGAACTGGATGCATTTTCCACTCAAGAGAGGGGCAGGCACGACTAAGGATTTAGCTTGTTGGCAGTAGAATCCAAAGGTTTGCATTTGAATCCCAGATTTCACATTTATAAGCTCTGTGAGACTGAGCAAAGACCTTGCACCCTGAGCCTCAGCCTCCAGGACTATAAAAGAGTCATAAGGGTACCTCCCTGCAATAGGCTGTTGAGGAGGTAAAACAGGTAAAGTCCTTTCAACACAGTTTTAAGAGAAGTTAGTTGTTCTCTTCTATTTGTTGGCACTACTATTGCTATGGTTAAAATCTGGTGAGGATCTCGGGTAATGCTCACACCACTCAGAAGAGGAGGCCTCAATGAAACAGCAGATCTTTTATAGGGACATTGGTGAAGTCTATGATTTGGACAAGCAGCCATCAGAGAGTGAAAGTATTTGAGGCAGAAAGGCTAGCCTTGTTAGTATTTACAAAGGCACAGAAGCTGAAAAGAAACAGAGTGGCCATGAGGTTTTCAGGAGATGGCTCGTGCGCATGGAAGGGAGTAGTGAAACAGAAGGCTGGAACAGAGCGGCCAGGGTGTGGAGAGGCCTCATTACCCACCCCAAAAACTTGAAATTACTTTGACTAGCAATGGTGGCTTGCAGCAGCTAATCAATATATGCAAGTATGTATTATTAGGTGACAGTAATTGTCTCTATTGTAATTTTTACTAACTAAATCACAGAGGGCATTTATCAGCTACATTCTAAGTAACTAAGGCTATTTGCTTTCTTTTACTTCCTACTGCAGTAGAGTTGGTTGTAATTCTTTTTTTCTCTCTCTCTCTTAATTTTTCCATTGATTTGAGAGGGTGAGACAGAGAGAGAAGCATCTACTCATTTCACTTAGTTCCATTTTTAGTTGTGCACTCATTGGTTGCTTCTTGCATGTGTCCTGACCTGGGATAAAACCTATGACCTGGGCATGTTGGGATGACACTTTATCCACTCAGCCACCTGGCCAGGGCCCAGTGTAATTCTTAATTGGTGTTTCCATTGATCTGGTTCTCTCCGGAAGTGAAATGAATGTCTGGGAAAAGGGATCCCAAGGGAAAGTTCCATCCTCAAGTGTGGTTTGGAGAAGGCAAGTGTTTGGGTTTACTGTCCTCAGGCTGTGGTTTGAAGGCCCGCTGATTTTTCCAGACTTTGGTCTGTTTAGCCAGAAACAGAATGGAGCTACCATTCAGCAGGAGGTTTTGTCTTCTTAATATAGAATGGTTACAAAGGATACACCTATCTCAGACTTGTTTGTCCTGGACAGACTATACAACTTTTTTTTTTCAGACTATACAACTTTTAAGTAGTGTCATTTTTAAATATATGTATTTATCTCCAAACATATTGGTTATCCAAAAGCTTTTTTTTTTAATTCTGTTAGGAGAGGATTGTGATGGTGTGTTCCGTAAGTGTCTCTGCAAAGTATTTTATAAAACAAAGTGGCCCTAGTAATCCAAGACCTCATTACACTTGAAGCTATTACAATTCCACCAAGAAATGAGATGAGAACCCTCAAAGTGGCTGATTAGCAAGTGAGACTTCACCTAAGAATATTGTACATAAGGTACAATTGTCAGGCTGACAGCAGAATTTTCCTGTATATAAATAATAAGACTTTCTACCATCCTTTCTATCAGGCTGCAGTGGAGCTCAAGGTTTGAGCCACACTCTTATTTACCTTGTCACTCTGACCTCTCATACAGAGAGGAAATTTAGCTTCTTCCCAGGCCATGGTTGAGAGTTGGTCATAGGTTTCTCAGTAATAAAATCTAAATTTGTCAAATAACATCCAGAGTATTTTTCCTTTGAGAACTTAATGGTTACTTATGGTGACCATTAAATTTTAAATTGTTTTTAATTTTAGAAAGGTTAAAGTTTTTATTAGAGTTCTTTTGGGGGCTACATTCAGCTTGATCATTGTTTAGCAAATAAGATGGAAAATTACCTTGGCTTCAATTATTTTTATTTTTGGACAAATGAGATTCTAAGTTTAAGCTGAATTATACAGTTGATTTTTTTTTAGGACTCATTTCATATTGCCTGTGTAGACCTGACCCTAGAATGGAAGATCAAGATGGTCTATTGGAAACTTTAGTCCATACCCTCTAAAGAAAACTAAATTTCAGCTATTGTGGGCACCTACCCTTCTCTTAACAACCTCCCTCAGAAGACCAAGAACAAATGACCACACCACATAATGAGGAATAAGTAAGAATAGATGTACCCTACCAAGATTGTGTCCACACACACACACTGGTTTCTCAGTGTACTGGGCACAAGTTCTGGTAAATGTGACTCTGTCCTAATATGCCCCCTGAATTATCCTACTTGATTCCCACTCCTGGGCTGAAACAGTAACATGCGGAGGAAGACAATCCTGGAGGCTTATTTGTTCACATCCTACAATCTGTCTAAAAGTTCAACCAATGTTATTCTAGTTTTGAGTAAGATGTAGCATCCACTAAAACCACCAAGGAGAAATAAAACCTACCAACTGTTATCGTAGCTACGGCCCAGACAATTCTAGATGGTACCTGACCCTTTTTTACTGTCCTATTCCTTCTAATAATTGAGAACAAGAGGAAACAGTAGAGTAGATAGGAGTCCCAATTTGGAAAAAAAATGTGTGCCTCAAATCTAGACTTGGAAATACTGTTCCCATCATTAAAATTTTCATTAGTTGGATCACAAATAAATATAGGCATAGCCCCCAATGCGCTAAAGGATTCAAAAGAAGAGTTAACACGCTGCAGAACCAAAAGGAACCTTGACATTCATCAACTAGTCCACGCCCCTAGATATAGGTAATGAGAGAAGCCCAAGGGACTGAGGGTGGAGTCAGTGGCTAGGATGCAGGTTTTCTGGTCCAGCGATCTGTACTCTATATGTCGGTGGTTCTCACATAATGCCCATTAGCATGCTACAGTTTATTTTCAACATGACCTCTATAAGGACCACTTTAAAGTTTTGAGATAGATCATGTTCCTCAAAATCCTCAGGTGATTTTCTATGCCACTCAGGTTGGAAGCCAAAGTCCTTGGTGCAGCTTCTAGGTCTATGTGCTCTAGCCTCTATGAACTCTGACTTTGACTGCTGTCACACTGCCTCTCGTGTGCTCTGTCTGCTTCAGCCTGCTTGCTTGTCCAGGGCACTCAGGACTCTCCCACCAGGTACACTCTGTACTTGCTGCTCCCTCTAGAATGTTCTCTCATAGACAAAATTTCTTTTACCTCCTTCAGGTCTCTCCTCAACTGCCAGTGACCTTCCCTGATTGAATTAGCAGTCTCACCCAACAGGTTTTATCTCCCCATTCTGCTTTATTCTATAGCCCCTAAAATGGCATGTTTATTTGCTTATCACTAGTTCCGCCCTCTACTGTGGAAGCTCAGGTGATTGCAAGGAATATCTTTAGCACACTGATAAATCCTCAGCCCTTGAACAGTGCCTGGCACATAGCAGGCACTCAAGAATATTTGATGAACGAATGAATGAGTGAATAAATGAATGAATATGAGCTACAAGGCTCCAGCAGATAGCTCATTCTCATGTTGAATCTCATGTTAAATTGTTTTGAGTGCTGGTGACATCAGAGGAAACCAACACTCTGTGCACTGTTAGCAAGAATATAGGCTAGTAGACCTTTCTAGAAGACATTTGGCAATATCTAATGTACTTTAAAAGGCACCAACATACTTTTGGATCCAGTTATTCCATAACTGGGAATGTTCCCTGTTGGATGTACTCACAAGAATTCAACAAGATGTGTTGGATGCACGTAATAGTATTTTGCATAATAGCAAAAACTGTAAACAACTGAAGTGTCCATCAGTAGGAGGTTGGTTAAAGAAATTCTTGTACAACCACGCTGGGCAGATAAAATATATTATGCTCACTTTGTTAAAGATGGCACTGCCCACATGGAAGCCCATCTCCCGGGTGATGATATTAGTTGCCTTTCTTGCTTGGGATGGGTGTCATTATATTAATGTGTGTGGGGGACAGGCTGTAAGCAGGTAGAGTCGTTATAGCCCAAGGCTTAGTTTTAAGACTAAGCCTTTCCCACCCATTTTGATGTAAGGTGGTGCACTCTCATGAGGAATCCCAATTTGCCTCAGATAAGTGACTTTGTATCAGAGACCTCCTTGTTTGTAGATTGGATTAAAGCTTTTGAATCTATACTATAAAGTGGGGCAGACTGGAAGCTTTCTCTCTCTTGGTTCCTAAGATTAGCATTAGAGAGGAGAGCAGAGAAAGGCCACGTGGAGGAGGCCAGGAGAAGCAGCCAAGATGGAGTGCTGAGGGAGAAGCCAGTTTGTGCAGAGTTTGTGCAGGAAGAAGGAGATGGCGAACAGAGGTGAATAAGTCTGGTGAGCTAGAAACCTTTGATTCTAGGAAACTCGGATAAGTCCGTAGCTTTGTGAGCACTGAATAAGTGGGTTTTGGAGCCTAGTGTGTGTTTTTACTTGCCCACCAGGTGCAAGCTAAGATTAAAGCTAATGGCCCACCAGTTCTTGGCTCCATTGTTTCATTACCGACTATCTGAATCCAATGCGAACCTGCATGGGTCAGGCAGCTGTGATGGTGGTCATGGATACTGGCTTTACAAACCATATAGTGAAAATATATGGAACTATCACTAAAAAATGTGCTGAATCTATGAGTGCTCATTTGGAAAATTCTTGACATACAAGTAAAAAAGCTACGAGGAAGAATGAATGGCATTCATGGTATGATCCCTTTTGTATAAATTTTTTAGATAAAAAATGCATATGTGCTGGCAGAAGACACAAAATATTTTTAGACTGAATCATAGAGAACTGTTATTAGTTATCACATTGGGGAGTGGGAATAGGGCAGGGAGGAATACTTTCACTTTTCATCTTGTACGTTTTTGTACTGTTTAAAGCTTCCAGCCAAGAATAGTCTCATTCATGTACAATTCTTAAATGTCAACAGAGATCACTTGAGTGATGAGATGATGGAGCATTTTTTGGCTGTTGTTCTTATACTTCTCTGCTCTTAAGAAAGCCAAAGCTAATAGTCACCAATTTAAACATCAAGTAAAAGCAGAGTCACTGGACCTGCTCATCATCTCACACCACTCAAGTTTGAACAGGTTAATGTATATCTCGGATTTTTCCTTTTAAAACTGATTACAGAATGTTGGGCAGATAAAATATATTATGCTCACTTTGTTAAAAATGGCGCTGCCCACATGCAAGTTTTAAGAGTAAGCTTTTCCCCACACCCTTGACTGATTGGATGATATAGGGTGGTGCACTCTCATGAATCCTCCTAGATAAGTGACTTTGTATCAGAGACTTTCTTGTTTATAGATTGGATTAAACGTTTGGATTTCTACACTATAAAGGGGGCAGGCCAGGAGCTTGTTGTCTCTCGGTTCCTGAGGTTAGTATTAGAGAGGAGAGCAGATTAAGGCCACATGGAGGAGAGGAGAAGCAGCCAAAATGGCAGAGTGCTGAGGAAGAAGTCAGTTTGTGCAGAGTTTGTGTAGAGAGAAGGAGATGGGAAACAGAGGTGAATAAGTCTGGTGAGCTAAAAACCTTTTGATCTAGGAAACTCGGATAAGTCAGTAGCTTTGTGAGCACTGAATGTGTGGATTTTGGAGC
Source organism: Rhynchonycteris naso (assembly GCA_037038555.1). Classification (NCBI taxonomy): domain Eukaryota; kingdom Metazoa; phylum Chordata; class Mammalia; order Chiroptera; family Emballonuridae; genus Rhynchonycteris; species Rhynchonycteris naso. The sequence continues at coordinate 270,878,391 of CM072995.1, read as the reverse complement.
CCAGTGTGTGTTTTGCTTGCCCACCGGGTACAAGCTAGAATTAAAGCTGATGGCTCACCAGTTCTTGGCTCCGTTGTTTCATTACCGACTGTCCGAATCTAATGCGAACCTGCACTGGCCAGGCTGCTGTGATGGTGGCCATGACTACTGGCTTTACACAGAACTCCTCAGAAACTGATTTGTTGTAGATGAGGCGTGTGATGAATTTAATTTTAAGAAGCATGGAGTTATTACTCAACAATCAGAAGGAGATAAGTTACTTCCTGTTTCAGTGGGACTCTTTCAAAGCACTTACACAATCTTTATCTCACTGAATTCTCACAGCAAGCCTGTGGGGTGGGTTGACCTTGACTTATTATCCTTACTTTAAAGCTGAGAAAAGCAAGCTTTCAGTGTGCTCAGAGAAAAACAGAAGCAGCAAAGAAGCAGCTCAATTGGCTTGCAGAGTGTCATAAGCTTAAAGACAGAATTCTCACCTTCAAATGTTCTGTTCCAAGTCTGCTGGATAATTTTCCCTCCATCCTTCTTGCTATAACCAGCTCTGAGTACTTCATGTAAAGCCAAGACGTAGAGGAGAATGGCATCATGGAATCCTTCAACAAACATGTTAACCTGGAAAGGAAACCCCAGTTGGGTGAAACCTAACACCAAATGGCTCAGGTTGAAGAAAAATGTAAGCAAATCAAAATGATCAACAAGTTAGACTCCGGGCCCATAAGCATGGTAGAAGTGGTCAGAAGAGTAGCTAACAAGAATCATGACGTGATTTTCCTGCCACTGGTTTAGTGAGGAAAACACTTCCCAATTCAGGAATTTGGAGAGCAGACAAGATATTATAGAAGTAAAAAAAAAAACTGTACCTGTTGACCAGGTTAAGTATTCCAGGTGCATCAGCCTTTGCCCATAGTTCCCTCTGCACATGCACCTTCTTCTTACCTCCAGCTAACTTGAGTTCAACCTCCCCCCTGAGGTTTTCTCCATCTTCACAGCCCCTCTGAATGTGGAACAGGGCTAAAAGAACAGGAGGGATCCACCCGTTCATAGTCAAAGACTACTGAATTCCTACTAGAATGCTCAGGATGCAAAGAGGAGTGGGCGTTGTCTTTCCTGCCTGCCCAGCATTTTTCCTCTCTATTCTATCAACAATTACATCTCAGTTGCTCTTCTTAATTTGTGTTCTAAGTTGTTTCAGTGCATTTGAGCACTCCTTAGCTCCGCTCCCACCAAGCTCCAAGGGCAGGAATGAAAACACGCCTGAACCATTAGTTTATCCCAGTTGAGTCCTGGCTCAAGTAAGGTAGCCCCTGCCCTCAAGAAACTTACAATGTTGTGTGAACTTGGTGAATTCATTTCAATCTCTTCGAGCCTTATTTCCTTCCATAAGCCCATTTGGTAAGTTCTAATACCACATTTAAACTCGTTGTAACATTTATTGGCCATGAAGTAAGCAAATACAGTCCTGAAACACTAAGTAGTTTACACATTCTGTGTAGAAGTACAAAAAAGAATCAAGCCTTCTTATTTCAGGAGAAAGTGTCAAGAATGAAATACAGCAGCAGAATGAATTGGGCACCCCACGGACGACCACGTTGAAGCTCTGTGAGGGCTGTTCCCTGCCTCGCTCCTGGTTCCAATTCATAAACATTCACAGAAGACACAGCTCAACGTCCAGTTCCACTTGGCCTCATCCCACCCCAGGGGCCAGTGATTCCTGATTGTGTCCCAGAAGCAAATATTTCAGATTTGCAAAGCCTACTGCTGAGAGGCAGGTTAGAACAATAGTTAAAGAGCCCAGGCTCGCTACCCAACTCTGCCACTTCCTAGCTGTCTTTCTGCACCACTCTGGGTCTCAGTTTTCCCCATCCAGAAAATGAGCAAAATGATAATACCTGTCTTATCAGGTTGCTGTTAGGTTTAAACAAATCAGTAGATGTAAAAGATATTTGAAAAAGTCATTCTCAATGTTAGTTTTTGTTGTTGTTATTGTCTAGAGATAGAGAATTATAAACCTAGGGATCCTGAATAGCTTCTAATTTCTAGCAATATTAATCAACTTCCTAGAATGTATAACATCTCTTAGTGATGCATTTTACACTTAATAAGACTTCTTGGCTATACTTTGACACGACAAGTACATAATTCTCCGATTTCCACAGTTCTGGCCCTTAATTCTGTCCCAGTATGATGGACACAGCCCAAGCTGACCAATTGCACTGACCCTCTGGGATGGGAAGAGGATAAGAGATAGTACTGGTATATAGGACAGCTCTGAGTTAGTGGCTGGACCCAAAATCTTATCCTAGTACTGACACGTTACTTCACCTCTCTAATCTTCAGTTCCCTCATTGGTTTGAGATTTAGTATCTACTCATCTCAGAGAGTAATTCTGGGGGTTAAATGTATGAGTGCATGTAAAACATCTAAAACAATTCCTGGGACCGTGAAAGCAAATAGTAGACAATGGCTCTTGCTCTTAGCCATCAAGTTTAAGTCTCAGAGTCATTATTTTCTTAGACAAGGCAGAATGAGTAGAAATAACATCTACTAGTCAAAGGTAATTTTCTGCTGATTCGGCGATGCTAATTCAATTTCCCAAAGGACTATGAAATTGTCGCTTAGACCATGAAGTCATCATTGCTTGAGAAAGTATGCATGCTGATGAGTTAATGAGTTTTAATAAGTGAACTTTAGCTATGTAACTTAATTCTCGGGCTACTAAAAATCTTTTTTAACAAGATCTTTCTTCTCTTTGGTAAGTGTAAAAACACTACCATGTTACAGAGGGAAATCACAGAATCCCGGGATATAGAAGATGTAAAATGCTTCAGCAAAGCTCTGATCTAATCCTCTCCTTACTTTGAAGCCAAAAGATAATTGCTCGCCCTCAGTTTTCCTGCACTTTATAACTGAAGGTTGTTCCCTTTATACTCCTTGATCCTGGGGAGCCTGATAGGCCCTGATTCAATTGCAAAGTAGTCCTGCTGGGCATCACCTATAGATCTCTCTTCCTCCACCTCTTGGCTCTTTCTCAAAATCCTAACCTAAAGCCAGGATGGGACATATCTTCAGCAGCACCCCTCATCTGGCTTTTCCTTATCCATCTTTATTGATCTGCCCTCTGAGCTGCCTCCTCTACAACCTAGGGTGGGAAGAATGATTATCTGGCTGAGAAGCATGAACTTGGATCACTTTTGTCCTACCAAGTTTCATAGTAGAAGAGAACAGATTGGTCCTGAACACAGGCTCATGTCTGAAACTCATTCTATCTCAATTTGCAAATGGATCGCAAAATTTACTTTCTTTCCTTTTAAAGTAGCTGAGTGTCTCCCTCTCCTGCCAAAGTTAGCAGGAGAGCTGCTGCACCCCACCGAGGTTTGCTGGCACCCCCGCCTGCTGCGGAGGAGGTTTTATAACACCTACCTCATAGGACCTCAAGCCAGAGCAAAACCCCAGAGGCTTCCTTTTCTTCAGGAGAACATTCTCATATTCACATGTGTTTTTAAATAGAGGAAAGCCCATTAGCACATTAGAGACACTGAAAATTAGAAGTGTAAATGTGAAAAAATAAGGGGGAGAAAAATCCAGAGTATTAGTTGCCTTTGTATCACTTTCCACTGGAGCTTCAGGCTGAAAGGAACAAGGTTGTTTGGTCTGTCCCTCCGCCTCTGGTCAGAACAACATTTGGACCTCAAAGTCCTGAATGATGGATTGTTACTGATGGCATAAATTATGATTCCCACTTCTGACCAACCTGTTCTAGTATTTAGCATAATTTCTAGCCAGAAAGCAATTCCTTACTGCTATTAGTCATAAGTTCTCATTAAACTCCTAAATGCAGCCATTCCCTGGCTAGATACCGAACAAGCAGAGTCAAGAGAACAATGCAATGGATGAGCCCTGGGAGTCTCTCTAAACGGTGTCACAGTTCATAGAAACACAGAGAGGAACTCTACACAAGGCCTTTGTGAAGTGGACCACCACGAGGAACTAGCCCCAGGTAATCATTATCTGTGCTGTGTAGCACTCAAGCAAGATGGAAATCATACCCCAACTTCCACTCGGCCTGGGAACTTTGCCATTAACTCTCCATCATTTTATCTCAATTCTTTTACTTTTTCCTCTATAGCTGGCCAGCAGCAGGTATGACAAATGAAAGAATGCCATTTGTGCCCTTGGCCTTTCTCTTTGATTACACTTGCAGCCATGTCTATGTATTTGTGTTTTGTTTTGTTTTTTAATAAAAATATCATGAGAAAAGCTAATAGAAACCTTGCATTTTTTTAACTGTGCATAAAGAGTGGCCATTCATGACATGGCTCCTATCTGTGACAGGAGTGAGTCTTTCTTATTTCTCTTTGGGGAGGCAAATTCAGAAGGAATTCTTCAATGCTTGTGTTCCAAACAAGTAAGCAAAGAATGTTGCGTGTCTCAGCTGTTCTGTAAAGTGAGACTGAATAACACAGCAGTGCTCTCCCTCCCAGGTCATCTGGATATCTGAGAATGCCTATAAAGCTCTCCCGCTGAGGCTTCTGGAAGAAAGCTACCTAAGTTAAATGCAAGGCTTGGTTGCTCCAGGGTCTTGCTTGTGGTATTTACATGAACTCAAGCATATTAGGATCACAAACTATCTTCCTTACCACAAGCCAATGGTTCCCAACGCAAATAAGGAAAGAAGAGAGTGTTGGACAGTATATCGCAACAGTCTCTTGAAAAGACATGACTGCTAGGCAGTAGCATAGTGAATAAAACATCAGCTTGGGGTGCTGAGGACCTACATTCAAAACCTCAAGGTCACCAGCTTGAGTGTGGGCTCACCAGCTCAAGCACGGGGTCATTGGCTTGCGCATGGGATCATAGACATGACCCCATGGTTGCTGGCTTAAGACCAGAGATCACTGGCTTGAAGCCCAAGGTCACTGGCTTGAGCAAGAGGTCACTGGCTCAGCTGGAACCCCTGTTCAAGGCACATATAAGAAAGCAATGAATGAACAACTAAGGTGCCGCAACTATGAGTTAATGTTTCTCATCTCTTTCCCTTCCTATCTGTCTGTCCCTGTTTGTCCTTCTCTCTCACTTAAAAAAATAATAATAAAAGAAAAAGAAAAGACATGGTCCTTAACTTCCCATTCAGTTAAAGAGAAGATGGGAGAAGGCAGGCAGAGATGCCTTTCCCCATCACAGCAGGAACAATGACAGCATCATCTTGTCTAATTAAATGAGACCCTGAAAATGAACTTTGCCCTCCCCTCCTAGGTCACTGGAGATGGTAGCAAGCAGAAGGAAGTGACCTTGGGTATGCAGCATGGCCAAAAGTTAAAACTCTCATGCATTTGATGCACACTGTGCAAGTGACCTCTGTACAATAAAAATACAGATACTACTTGTTTTCATTCCATTTTCTTTTGAACTGTAAAATTAAACATCTACAATTTAGAGTAACAGCAATAACTCCAAAAATCAAGTGATATCACAACCTCCTTGAAACCAAAAAAGGGGTTCTAGTCCTTACTGACAGACACCTAATGTCTATCCTGGGCCTACCTTCACGGAATTTACCCTTGGTCACTTGCTGGTTTCATGTAGCCTTGAAGAGAGTAACATCTTCATCCTTACCCTGCTTGAACTCTGAAGACATGCAAAAGGCAAAGGTCTCACTAACAGTGCGATGCAGATCAGGGAGACAATCAGGATCCCCTCTGTGTTCGACTGAAGCATCTCCAGACGGCATGGCCGCCTTCTCTCTCCCCATCCTGAACTCACAATGTACTTGGGTTGGGGGTGTGTCCTAACTTGCCCAAATGACTGTCTTCACCCTGGGCTCAGCTCTGCCCCAGTAGCAACGCCCTAGACTGACAAATGAACTCAGATCTTATGACTTGAAGTGTGGCCGCTGGTGGACAGAAGATCTTTTTCCCTCTTATCATTTAAAACAAAATGGATCATTAAACAAAATCAGTCTGGGGAAGATCATTAATCCGAGTGTGGCCTTTCCTTCACCTGTGCTGCAGTAGCTGGCTGCCCCCTTCATGAATGGAGCAGCAGTGCTGAGCACAGGGACCACCCTGCTGGCATATGGCCCCGTTTCACGAGCAAACCTCAGCAGGAAGAGCTGCCCAGGGCCTACCTGGGGGGAGTGATAAGGTAGAGGAGACCTCCATGCAACTGGACTCTCGGATTTGGTGGGTGTGGAGCACAAGCTAATGAGAATGACTTATACACACTCTGCCAGTGGTCATGCAGAAATTCAGTCATCTGATCAAGCTGCCCTTTGAATGTGTCACACACATCATAGACAGATTATTCCCATCATCCATCACTCTTGAAGGTTTAGTTGAGAAATGCACATACACAATGACATAATCATCCCTGGCTTTCAGGTGATCAGCTGAGCAGTGTCTGTCCTTGGCCTTGATGTCCCACCAGTGCTCAACCAGGTGTGGCCCTGGAAAGCTTGGCGACCTGTCCCCTATAGACCGCTCTGGGCACATGCTGGCCTCGCTCCCCAGGGGTCTATGTGCCTGTCAGGCACAATGTTGAGGGGGGTAAACACATACACCAAAACCCAACAGGAGACGTGCAGGGGCAGGCCAGGAAACAGGTGCACTGCAATACTCACTGTCAGGTGGTGAGGCAGGCCCAAGACAGAAAGGGGGAAGGCCCAGTCAAGGGGACACAGAGACAAGGGAACACAGAAGGACAACTTCTACACACATTTCTGTAAAGTCAAAATCAGAAGGAGCATGTAAATTTGTAAATTCGAATTTTTCCAAGTTGATGACATCCTTTTAAACTGGTCCTGAGAACTTTAGATAGCATCCCCTGAATTTCATGAGTCACCTAGAAATGTGATTACAAGGAAGAATGAGCAGATATTTAGTCTTTGGATAGGAGTGATTTTCTTTCACTTCGGCTTTACATCTTAAGATGAAACCTCTCCCTTTTTATTTCAGTAATTTCAAGGTGTAGTAAAGACTGAGCTAAGATCCAGAACCCCAACTCCTAGCCCAGCACTACTGATCTATTCACTCACTGGGAACAGTCAGCAGCCTAATGTTGTTCAGTTCATAACTCGGAATTTCCCACATTGCATTCCATAGAGCAGCAGCATTCCTGAAAATGCTAACATATGTTCTAGAAATGTCAGAATTCTGCTTAAACAGGTTTACAAAATGCTAGATTGAATAAAATCAGTTCTCTTCACTTCCAGGTAAGAATTATAATAGCTAACTCTAGCAGAGCATCTACTATATTCTAGGAGCTGAACTAAATAGAATTTAAATTCCATTGCATTTAGTCTTTACAAAACTTTCATAGATGGGTACTGTTACCCTGTGAGAGAGACTGACTAACACCTTTTATTTTTTTTTAGAGAGAGAGAAAAAGAGAACGAGAAGCATCAATTCATCATTGCTTCACTTTAATTGCACATTGATTGCTTTCTCATATGTGCCTTGATAGGGGAGAGGGGCTCCAGCCAAGCCAGTGATTTCTTGCTCAAGTCAGGGACTTTGACCTCAAGCCAGTGACCTTGGGATCATGATGATGATTCCACACTCAAGCCAACAACCTATGCTCAATCAGGCAAGCCCCTGCTCAAACCAACGAGCCTATGCTTGAGCCAGCGACCTCAAGATTTTGAACTGGGAACCTCAGCATTTTGAGTCAATGCTTTATCCACTACACAACCACCATCCAACCTGACTAACATCTTAACAGAAAAAAAGAGATCTTGGTAAGTGGATGGAGTCAAAACTCCAGAAAATGTTGGGTGGGCAAGTTCTTAAGTAGGAGTTCAATCCAGGCTTGAATAGTAATGTCATTTATCTTATTGACACACACGTTCAGCCAGCTACATGTTGGAAACCCACTTTGTGTTCTATTTTCTCTTTTTAACTGGCCCATACTTGAGTAGCTGAGTGTGTAGGCTGGAAAGACCAATGAGAGTCTATGGAAGAGAATACGAAGACTGACGATGTACCTAGGTGTGAGGGAGGGACAGAACCCACACCTGGAGAGGAAATGAGAGGGGAGAAGAAGTAGAGAGGGGGAAAAGAAGGGAACAAGCTAGTTGTCGCTCGTCTCTGAAGCAAGTCTTTAAACCAGCAGATAATACAGATTTCTGATGAGTCATGGCCTCAGCTCAAGCTGACCCTGTTCCAGCTGTGAATAAAAAGAGCTGCTATGCCAAAGGAGCAGCTCAACAAGCTGGGGGTGACGAACAAGGCTCCTACTTCAGGGACGAGTCTGTTCCAAGCACATCCGCAGCCAGAGCAGGCGATAAAGGATATACTGACTCAGTGCTTTCTTTCTAGTACTCAGTATGAAATGTGATGAGTTTGGTTTTGGAGGGTCTTTATTCTGATAACCTCAAAAAATAACAATCAATGTAACGAAGCTTCATGTACACTGTCTCATGGTGGGGGGGGGGGATATTTCATATAAGCAAATATTCCAGATTTTTAAAGGTTTTCTTCCAAGTATCAAAACTCTTTGAATATGAACACTTTTGATGAAAATGCTTCTAAAATTAACCACATATATTCCTGCTTTGGTAAGAGAAATATGCTGAATGTGATATTAACTTATAGTGATTCTCCATATGTATGGCTATGACAATGAAGAGTCCAGTAGCCTCCATCACAACTGGAGAGTGTATTGTGCTGTTTCCACAATGCCGACACTAGACTTGTATGTTTCTAGATCATTTTTCTTCTTTTATGCTGACAGAATGTGAGCTAGGACCCTCCTCCCTTCCTAAAATGCTTCTTGCCCTTGGCTGCTGATTTTTCTGTATTTCCTGATCCGGCCCTTTCTCTGTGACCTCCAGGGTTCTCAACAGCTAAAAAATTAGGTCTAAATGCTTCAGGATGGTGAAGGACACTCTCCATGATTAGCCATATCGCTAGATAAACTCGGTGCCCCACTCCCTACAAAAGCTCTTGGATTCTCCTAGTGTGGCATGCGGTGCCTTTACACATTAGCCCCTGGGATTAGAAAGCTCTCCCCAGGTGTCTTGTTTCACTCAAAGCAAACTCCTACTCAACTTTGCTGAATAGTCTCAGATTATCCCCTCAAGATCCACGTTCCACCCTTCCCTAGGCAGCTCTGTGCCCTGGAAGGGTGACATATAAGGGACAACATCAACTGGGTTTTCTTATCTCTGGCTTCCAGTTGGATTCAGCAGGTGATGCGAGGGCAGGAGGAAAATATCAAGATGTTAGAGGCTGCATTCCCTCACCAGATGCCACAGCTGGTTCTCCCAACTGCTATAGGCCTTGCAGGTCCTAGTAAGCCCTGCTTCTTCCTGCCCCTTCTGGTCTAAGGGTGGTAACAGCTTCCCACTTGTGCGGGCCCTGGGGTTCTCTGCCATCCTTCCCAGACTTCCCTTACCCGCACACATACCTTTGTAACAGTACCTTTGTTAAGTTCTCTTTCATTTTTTTTCAGCGCATGTTCTCTTTCCTCCCAGGATCCAGATGGATAGACTTACTTTCTGTGAGCCACTCAAACGTGGCCTTGAACCACCTCCTCCCCCTTTCTTTCATAGTACACTTTGTACAAACTTATATTATTTCTATCACAGTTTTGTCTTATTTCTATGTGCCTGTGTACCTTGATGCTCCACAGCTCCTTGATGTGTGGGCCACATGGTGAGTATGTCAGTTTCCCCAGGACTTAGCCCCCCCCTCCATACAGAGAAACTGCCCTCACTTGAGGTAACTCCACTGTCATCTGTCACTACCTGCTGCTCTCACTGTGCCTGCCTCTAGCATGTCTTCTTCCTCTCTTATACTTGCCACTACTAATGTTCTGTAAACTTGGGGGAAGAAATTGCAAAGTGTGTTATAGCTCTACTTAAAATGGGGTTAATATGTTCTGAGTGAGGATTTCAGAGATCCCTCTATAATAAAATTAACAGATTATATGCCCATTTTAACTGCTCACCAGCCTTTCTCTCATACTTCTTTGCTCTTGACTAGGTCCCATGAAGTTGAGACAGTCATAAAAATTGGGTCAACGGCTACTGCTAAGACACCTTAGAATAAGGTTTAACACCAATACAGGATGCTCACAACAAAACTAACAATATAATTTGCAACCAGTGAATGAATCAACTCATTTTTTTTCATCGTTACTCACTTGCTATTAAGAAAACAAATAAAACAAAACTAAATATCTTCTCCCTCATAAGAAACTTAATTCCTTACATTTTGAACACTATTTATTGATGAAATTAAGGAATTATTGGAAACTTTCATGTGTAATAAAAGTACAGTGTGTCCGTAAAGTCATGGTGCACTTTTGACTAGTCATAGGAAAGCAACAAAAGACAATAGAAATGTGAAATCTGCACCAAATAAAAGGAAAACTCTCCCAGTTTCATACCTATTCAGTGCAGTTCGATGGGGGCTCCATTTGTTGCCCTACACACATCCAAATGATAGTGAAGTTCTTGCCACAGACAGATAAGGACGTCTGGTGTAACAGAGTGAATAACATCTGTGATTCTCTGTTTTAAGTGATAAATGTCATTGATACATTCAATGTACACATGTTGCTTCACATAACCCCAAAAGTAAAAGTCTAAGGGCATCAAATCCGGGGATCGTGGTGGCCATGGCTTGACAGAACCCCTGCCTATCCACCGCCGGGGGAATGTTCTATCTAGAAACTCACGAACAATGGTGTCGTAGTATGGAGGAGTGCTATCCTGTTGAAAGATGACACCTTCTGGAAATTGTGGCCTCTATAGACTCGTCACTAACTGATGGCCTACCAGAACGGGGTTTCCCCACCAAACTGCTGGTTTCCATCAACTGCTTATCCCACCGAGTAATGTTATTCCTATGTGGTGGTGCTTCGTTATAAACGCACCAATATTCACATTGCACTTTGGTCACGGATTCGAATTTAGCGAGCCACAGAACACACTGAACTTTCCTCTGTACCATCCACATCTTGACTGGCATGGCCGTGGGCTGCTCCGCTGTATACATGGTGTTACGTCATCATCTGCGCATGCGCACATGCTGCCACATCATCCTACAGAAACTGGGAGGGTTTTCCTTTTATTTGGTGCAGATTTCACATTTCTATCATCCTTTGTTGCTTTCCTGTGACCGGTCAAAAGTGTACCATGACTTTACGGACACACTGTATTATACTTTTTTTTTTTAAAGAAAATTCTAGTAGTGTCAGGGTAGTTAGTATCAATATAACCTCCTCTGAAAATTATATACTCTGGACAAAATATTTTTAAAAGAACTAATTGAAGGCACTGGAAGGTGACCAAAAACAGGCAGAAACTAGAGAAAAGGTGACCTTTGAAAGAAGGGGCCATTTACATGAGAATTAAATATAAATGGCTTTTCTTCTGATGGCACTCCTAACGCAAGAGGCAAGGGATAGCTGGAACTCAAGCAGAAAGTCACCAGCTTCTTGGCTTTAGGGGTCAGAGTTGATACTGAGGATGTGCAATGAGAAGTAAATCTTGAGGAGAAGAAAGCCACAAAGATATGAGTGCCCAAAGCTGTCCATAAACCTCTGTTGTCCTTGGTTGATTTTTAAATGGCACACGCACAGGGTGGATGCCAAAGCATCCAGTAGAAAGCAGCAGCCGGAGGGCTGAAGAGGCTGAGGAACATCTGAAACATTGCCTTCTGCATGGAAGAGAGTTGGAGCTTGAATACCACAAAGTCAGAGGAACTTAGGAAATATCTCAGGCTCCCCGGTAAAATTCTATGCTGCTCACAAAAACTAGGGGATCAGAGAACGTGCAGATACTCCAGCACTTTCAGCCTTTTGTATAGTGCGTTTTCACCAATGAAATAAAAGTTGGTTTTGCATCTCATTTGTATAATTGAACAACTTTCCGTGACTTGTTTGCTTTTCTGATGTTCTTGTTTAATAAAAAAAAGAATCAAATGCTTCTTTCTTTATTGCTTCATATTCATTTTGAAATATCCCCTAATTTTTGTGAGCAGTATATATGAGCTACACCTTAACAGTAAAGACTATGTACTGCCTGGACTATAGTGGTGCAGTGGATAGTGTTGACCTGAAACACTGAGGTTGCTAGTTTGAAACCCTGAATTTGCCCAGTCAAGGCACATATAACAAGCAATCAATGAACAACTAAAGTGAAGCAACTATGAGTCGACACTTCTCACTCCCCATTCCTCTCTCCTCTCTCTGTAAAACCAATCAATAACATCTTTAAAAAAGAAGAAGTAAAGACTATGTCCAAAGACTAAGGATTCATCTTAAAAGAAAACCAAAACAGAGCCACGTTATACCTTCTAAAAAAAAAAAAACTTCCAAAAATTTAAAGTGGCTATTCAGTAAAACTGCCTGCTAGAACAGAATTTAATCTTCAGAGGAACATAACTGAATGCAATCTCTATAAAATACCATCTACAACAACCAGTATAAAGTCAAAAATTTTTTAAACTAAACATGCAGGAGCATGATTTAAATATTGGAATTAACAGATAAGGACTTTAAAGCAGCTATTGTAAATATATTCAAGGATTTAAAGGAAAAGATGGCCAAACAGAGTGACAAAGTGGGGAATCTCAGTAGAGAAATGGAAGCTATAAAGAAAAACAAGTGGATATTCTAGGACTGAAAGGTAAAATATTGAAAAAAAGAAATATTCAGTAGATAGCCTTAAAAAGCAGATGAAATCCGTGATTCTGAAGATATATGAATAGTAAATATCCCTATTTAAATAACAGAAACAATACAAAATCAATATACAAAAACCAGTTGTATTTCTATATACTACCAATAAACAATTGGAAAATGAATTTTTATTCTGAATTTTACAATAGTCTCAAAAGACATAAAATTATTATCAATAAATGTAATCAAAGATATGCAGGACTGCCATACTGAAAACTACAAATATTACAGAGAAAAATTAAAGAAGACCCAAATATATAGAGAGGTATTCCATGTCCATGGATTGCGTAATTTTAAGATGTCAGTTTTTCCCAAATTAGTTTATAGTTCAATACAATGCAAATCAAAAATCTCAGAAAGCTTTTTTTTCAGAAACAGACAAGTTGATTCTAAAATTTATATCAAAAAAAGAAAGAACTCAAAATAGGCAAAACTTTCTTAAAATGTAAGATAAATCATAGGACTCATCTTACCAGATTGCAAGATTTACTGTAAAGCTACATTATTGAAGACAATATGAAATTAGTACAAGGATAGACAAACAGAAGCACTAGAATTGAAAAGCTGACAACAGATATGGTCAACTAATATTTGACAAGGAAGCCACACAATGGAGAGAGAGTGATTCTTCAATAAATGGTACTGGGAAAACTAGACAGCCACATGCAAAGGAATGAAATTAAACACCTATCTTATACCATGCACAAAATTTAACTCAGAAGGTAAGACTTGAAACCATAAAACTGTTATAAGAAAACAGGGGGAAATTTTCTTGACATTGGTTTTGGCAATGATTTTTTGGACATGGCACCAAAAGAACAAGCAACAAAAGCAAAAATAAACAAGTGGAACTACATCAAACTAAAAAGCTTCTGCACAGCAAAGAACCATCAACAATATTAAAATCAGCCTATAAAAAGGGAGAAAATATTTTCAAACCTTGTATCTGATGAAAGGTTAATATCCAAAATATATAAGGATCTCATACAACCCAACAGCAAAAATAAATACAATCTGATTAACAAAATGAGCAAAAGACCTGAATAGACACTTTTTTCCAAAGAGGACATACAGATGGCCAACAGGTACACAAATAGGTACTCAACATCACTAATAATTAGGGAAACGTAAGTCAAAACCACAATGATATATCACTTCACACCTGTTGAAATGGTTATTATTGCCTGGCCTATGGTGGCGCAGTAGATAATGCGTCGACCTGGAATGCTGAGGTTTCCTGTTCGAAACCCTGGGTTTGCCTCGTCAAGGCACATATGAAAGTTGATGCTTTCTGCTCCTCCCCTCTTCTCTCTCTTTCTCTCTCTATCTATCTATCTTTCTCCCCTCTCTAAAATGAATAAATAAAATATTTAAAGGAATGTTTATTATCAAAAAAAGAGAGAAAGAGAGAGATAAGTATTGGTGGAGATGTGGAGAAAAAGGAAAACTTGTACCTTGTTAGTGGGAATGTAAACTGCTACATCTGTTATGGAAAACAGTATGAAACTTCCTCCAAAAACTACATATCATCCAGCAATCCCACTTCTGGGTATATGTCTGAAGAAAACAAAATCAGTATCTCAAAAAGATATCTGCACCCCATGATCATTGCAGCATGATTCCCAATAGCTAAGACATAAAAACAACCTGTGTCCATTGACAGATGAATGGCTAAAGAAAGTGGATAAAGAAAATATACACATAACATATACATACATATTTACAATTTTTTTTCATTTTAAACCAATAATTATTTTTAAAAGACATTTTTTAAAAAAGACATTAAAAGATTACAAATATCAACCTAAAAGAATAGGGCAACACACCAAGTGATGAACACGCTCTCAACCCCATTTGGGAGCCATCATAATGAACTGATCTAAATTATTCTGGAACCCATTTAAGACAGCTTTTGGAAACTATGCAAGTAATGAGTTTCATATGCTTACTAACTACCAGGAAAAAATAAGCATTCCTTGTAATTAGCCTGAAAATATCCCTTCAGGTCTAGAGTTTGAGAATTCAGTTGTCTTCAAATTTCAAGAAATGCCTCATAGTCTTCATAGGTTGGGTCATACTACATCTTAGACATTTGGAAGAGACTTATCTTTTTAAATCTATTCCATAAGAAAAGTGTCTCACCCCCTTGGGCAATTAAAAGATACTATATTTCTTTTCTAAAACATTTAAGGTTAACATACTCTGCTAATGTAAGGAGACTGGTTTCTCTTAAGAAAGTTACCAAACTTCTGCAGAGTATTCTAGATGCAGATGTATCAGTATAATCACGGAGGGTGTCCCAGTATTTTGAAAGGCAGAATAATGCTGAGATTAATAAAGATATTGACCACGATATGAGAGACCCCTGGGTACATGTCTCAGGGAAAGGCATTATTTTAACCTCATAGATATTGCGCAACAGCCCAGAAGAATTAAAGAATCACAAAAGTTTACAACTGGAAGGGAATGTAGAACTCATATAGTCTAACTATTGTGTAAATGAGAAAGTGAAGTCCATGGCAGTTGTCTGGTTCACTCAATGTTGCCCAGATAGTAAGGACACAGCTGCAAAGGGAACTGAAGTCGTCTGTCTCCATACCAGCACCTTCACCCTGTGTCAATTTGTTTATCAATCCTAGCAACTCCCTAAAGACCAAATTTACACCCAGGGATAGTGCACCAAGATTAAGAGCCTCTTTTTTCCAAGACTTACTACGACTTCTCTAGTGTTATATGCGTATCAGGAGGGAGAAAAAATGAATGAGAAAGTTTGCCCTCACAAACACATTTCTAATTGACTGTCAGGAAAATAGGTTCAAAGGAAGGAAGAAGGTAATACTGGATACCAGATTGTTAAAGTGAGCTCCAGGGTTATTTTAAAAGCAACTGTAAATTGACATAAAGGAGGAGGTGGAGGGAGGCTTACTCTTTTTGAGCTTACTGACCATAATGTCAATTTATCATTACTTAAGGACCTGCTGTATTTTTTTTTAAGAGCTGAGATATGGAAAAATCTTAATCAGATACTGTTCTCAAGGGACTGAGACATCAATTATCACTGTCATCTGATGCAAGGACCCTCCCTCACTCCCAGAGCATAATGAATGCATTAAGGAGGCTGGCAGGCTGCTCACATTCTTCCTCCCCACCCACATTACTGCATTCACACTGGGTCCCTGTGCATTACCCATTCATTCAACACTGTATGTAGCTACTTGGTTTCTTGACCACTATTATTTGATGAATTTCATCTCCACTCAGTTTCATCAACTCATTCTCTCACAGAAGTACCCTAGACCATACCTTTCACCTAGGGATCTTATTCAAATGCAGATTCTGATTCAGTGGGTCTGAGGGAGAGGGGCACTAAGGTTCCTCATTTCTATAGTTTCTCTGGTGAGGCTAATGAGGCTGGTCCATAGACTGCCCTTTGAGTAGCAAGGTTCTGGACCTTATCATCACCTGGAATTGCTCTACTTCCACAAGCCTTGAGAATCAATTTTTAATGACAGTATCTCTCTCACTTCCTACTTTCTTCTGTGTACAGGACAAGTTCTTTGACCTCCAATTTGATCCTCCTCCACTCCTCTCTATGCTTGGTCCTGCAGAGCTCAGAATGGAGCAGGTCCCAACAGGAGGATGGGGCAGGGTAGACAATGTGATTCAGGCAGAGGTGCCAGTGGGGAGCTGGGAGCAGGGGCCTGCCATCCAGAGAGGTTGGAGTTGGAGATATAAATGTAGGTGTTATCCACACAGAGGTGAGAATCCCACTCAGGTGAGTGGATGTGCAGCCCAAAAGTAATGTTTGGAGAAAAAAGGGTCAAGGACAGAACCTTGGGAAACACCAATACTGTGGAGCACATGGAAAAGAAGAGTCCTGAGAGACTAGTCATGAAAGAAGACTAGCAATGTAGGCAGAAGGCTGGGAGACGGTGGTGTCATGGCAACCGAGGGAGGCGCTGATTTCAACAAAAAGGGGGGCCTTTCCAAACTACTCCTTTACAAAATCCCCCCATTCAAGCCAGGCTGTCTTGCTATTCCCTAAATGCATTTGGTGCAGTCCTACTTCTAAGCTTGGATTCCCTATTTGCCTCACTTTGGAGGCTTATCTGTACCCATCTCTTCCTACCCATTCTTTAAGAGACGCCCACTGGGTGTGAACTCTCCTCACAGGACCTGGCACAATGCCTGGCCTAAAGGAGGGGCAGGGTAAGTATGCACAACGGTATGCATATGGGTCTGATCAATAACCACTCACAAGCTTTGCCATCTGCATGGCAGTACATGGGGTAAGGGGTCAACAAAAATACATGTGCACCTAGATGGCACATGAACTGTGTCTAATATTTGCTCTACCCAGGCAATAATGGGTCGTGTGGTTACTGTCCAATCATGTCACTGCTGAGTACAGAAAAAAAAAAAAAAAAAAAACGGCCTTAAAATTAAAATGAATGTGTGGCGCAGTGAATCAAGCGTCGACCTGGAACGCTGAGGTCACCAGTTCAAAACCCTGGGCTTGCCTGGTCAAGGCACATATGGGAGTTAATGCTTCCTGCTCCTCCCGCACTTCTCTCTCTCTCTCTCTCTCTCTCTCTGTGTGTGTGTGTGTGTGTGTGTGTGTGTGTGTGTGTGTGTGTCTTCTCTAAAATGAATAAATTAATAAAAATAATTTATATAGAGAGAGAGAGAGACATTTGTAAATTTAAAAAAAATTGAAATGAATGTAATTTGTAGGGCAACAGTGGGCAAACAGGGGTGCCAGTCTGACGCAGGGCTATTTACTAATGAGTTAAATCCCTTTAAGATAGGTAGGATAGGGTAAAAACACAGTTATCTGACTTCAGTGATTCAGGAATTATCCCACATAGAGATAACTGAGTAAAGGAAATAGTTAATACAGGCTCCCTAGTTTAGATCAATTGTCAAACTGCTTGTTTGTTTTTTTAAATACTCTGCTCCCCTCCTCCTTACCTTTAAATCACAGCCTGTGGTGGTAAAATCTTTAGAACTTTACAAAACAAAGCAAATTGCCCTGGCTAGTTCGCTCAGTGGTAGAGCTTCGGACTGGCATGTGGATGTCCTGGGTTCAATTCCTGATCAAATCCATAGGAGAAGCAACCATCTGCTTCTCCTCCCCTTCCCCAGCCCCTTCTTTCTTTCTCTCTCTCTCTCTCTCTCTTTCATCTTTTGCAGCAATGGCTCAATTGATTCAAGGGAGTTGGCTCCAAGTGCTGAGGATAGCTCCATGGAGCTTCTGCCTCAGGTGCTAAAAATAGCTCAGTTGCAAGAATGGCCCAGATGGGGAGAGCATTGGCTCCAGACAGGAGTTGCTGAGTGGATCCCAATTGGGGCACATGCAGGAGTCTGTCTATCTCGCCTCCTCTCAATTTGGAAAAGGAGGAAAAAAATTAAATTTAAAAAAAAATGAAGCAAATTTTATTTCAGGGGGGAAAATCAGAAGATAAAGACTAATACAGGATAATTTCTACAGTTGAGCTCCTTTCAAATTTCCCAACTGGGAAGGGGGTTGAGTCCCCAGCAATATATTATTCTAGTTCCTCTCTTTTTACAATTGGCTGGAGCCCAGAAAGAATGTCATTTAGAACTGCTACTCCACACAGCTTGCAGGCCACAGAGATGTTCTGCTCCCAGCTGCTGGGGCTGTTTTCTTTGGACACTATCACTCCAAGCGCTTAAGCTTATAAACCCCTTTACAATCATTTTTCATAACTTCCAAGAGCAATTCAGTGTGGTTTTCTCCTTTCACAGATGAAAGTCACTGGCACCCAAGGTGGCATGCCCCGGGGTCATCGATTGTTTTAATGCCCATCCATTAATATTTATTGAACCACCACCTTGGGCTCCTCTGCCACATCCACCCACAGCGACAGCAGCATCAATGGCCAGGCCTCATGAACCAGAACTCTGCCCTAAGACTTGAAAAGCCTGCGGCCGCTGTCAGCATCACACACCGGAGTCCTCTGTTAGTGCAGTGGCAGCGAAGCTGGCAGGGGCCTGTAGGCCTCTCCTCTTCCCAGCTGGAAGGCCAAAAGCGGGGGCACTCCCTTCTGGTGCCTGTCAAACTCTGGGAAAGGCAGAGTCCTCATGTTGTCACCCTCTTAGTAAAATGCAGGGAGTTCCAGTTCTGAAAATGCCACAATGCTCCAGGTGGGGGGTGGGCTAAGAACTGTTTGCTGAGCAAAGCTCCCTTGTCCAAAGAATAAATCCTGGCATTTGAGAGACTCTCACCTACTCCACCTGACAGCAAATAGCACCTGGAGATTTGTTCACCTTAAACCTTCCTTTTTCAGGCTCCTCCTTTGAATGCAACATTCTGATAAAGCTAATCTGCTGATCCCTCCAAGAGCTTTGTGTATGTAAATGAGATCCTTGCTGAGGGAAGGGGGGATGCTGAGACCCCGAGGCCCCAGGAGCACAGAGGCATGGGGAAGGGAAGAGAGGCAGGCAGTAAAGAGGGAAACTGAGCCTTCATCCTCTATATTTGCCCTGAGCCTCTTCATTTGCACTAACAGGTATAATTGTTAGGGCTGATGTGTGCTTATTCTGCAGAACAAACTGTTACTGTGTCTGCAGGCCATATTTTAGGTGGCCTGACTATTCTAAGAAGAAAATAATTTATGATTCAGTTGTGAAGAATTTGGCCAAATGCATTGAAATGGCCTTCTAACTCAGGCAATGACAACATGGGGGGGAATGGTATAACAGCTCTGAGCCTTTCAACTGCAAAATGGATTTCCACACTGCCTAGCTATTTTAGTCCTGTACTTTTGTGTACATTGTCACCAGTACTGCAAAGTATCTAACTGAAATTACATTTCCATGTATGATGTGGGAAAGAAACCCACAGTGATTGTCTTTTGCAAGGTCAAAATGGAGCCTATTGTTTAAACAGTCATTTTTCATAAGTACAGCGTTTGGTTCCTGAACATTTCAGATTACAGTACACCAGTTCAATATGCATTTGCAATTAATAAATCTACACCTGCCAAGAGATGGAAATCACAAGCAAATGGCTACTTCCTCATAATCAAGAAAAGAAAAATAAAAAGACCTTTAATCAGGAGAGTCCCAAGTTTTCTTAATATTCTAATTTAGCACAAATAAAGCTATTTAAAAATTATAGGAATAAATGGCTTTAAATCAATTTTCTCTCTTATTTCAAGAAAATGAAAGTGATGTATTTTGTTTTTAGATTTTAGTAAATCTTTAATTATATTTTGAAAGCCAACTGATATTTCTTTGGCCAGACAAAAAGAAGGGCTTTTAATCAGTCACTCCTCTGGCAGTGCCTAGCCCGCCTGATTACATTTTCCTAATAAAACTAATCTTATTAATAGGCTGGCATGTGAACTCATTATTTTTCTGTTGTTAAACACCAACTTGTGGTTTGCTTTTATTCTTTCAAATACAATTAGCAAAGCTCTCCAGTGCCTGAAAGGGTCTTTTCATTTGGACAAATTATTCTCTGGCTGGCTTTAAAGAAAGGGAGAGAGGGCCGAGTGGGAGGGGAGGAGGTTGGGGAGCGGGGGTGTCCTTCTACTCCGATGCCTTCCAGCAGACACAAAAGCCTGCTTGTGTGCAATCTCCCCGGAAGTGGGGCACACATGGCCCTTATCGGCTGCACTTTCTTTTCCTTTCATTATTTTACTGAATAGCTAACTTTTTTAAATGTCAGTAAGAGTGTCCAGTTCCAATTAGATGATATTATGTAAAACAAGAGGGTGTGAAGTGTCTGGCCAAGATTTTATTGATGATCTGATCATTTTTCAACTGATGTTAACATCCCACACTGCTTCTGTGCAAAACCAGTGTCGAAATACACGCCCGGTTTAGACAGCTCGACGGCAGGACCTCTCCCTCATTGAAGGAAATGAGAGCGTTGTTTTCCAACATTTTGGACTTTCCAAAACGTAATGCCTGGCCTATCTAAACAATGGTTTATTAAACCCTGTCTCTGTTCAAATACCTTGGCTCAATGAATCGCCGGTCCCCCGGACTCCCGTTTCACAAGCAATGTCAAAGGGAGACCTGGGATAGAGGGACTGCACGGACTCATCCCACCTTCCTGACAATACTGCTGAGCTTCAAACACTGTGTGGGAATATGTGTTTAATTAGTTAAATGTTCAACTTTTAAATAAGGAGAAAAAAACAAGCTATGGGTGGCCCGCTAACCTCAAACGAGCAAATATCCAAGGTTATAAAATCACCCCTTGCTCAGAATACCTGGTTAGAAATAAAAACAGCATTTACCAAATTCAACCCCAAGACAAGAACAGAGGTCGCATTAAGAAGTATGAAACTGAATTTGAAAGCTAGAGTGCTAAGGATGCGCATTACTGCATTTTAAAAAGTGGACTCTACATACTCTTTAGAACTAAAACACCTTTCTCTAACAACAATAACAACAAAACGCCATCTTTGAGATTAATTGGAGAAATACTAAAAACAAAACACTGCTTCTTGTACGCTCTTAAAAACCAGGCTCTCATTTGCCTGCACAACTACAACTACACTTGCAGCTGCACCCTTACAAATGCAAGTTGGACAGACACACTGCAATTACTTACTTTGTGTACACAAAGGTGAGTTTTGCACAAACAGTTACACGCCATAGAATGGTGACCAGTTCGGAGCTGAAGAAGAGTGGGTTCCTTGTATTTTAAAGCTGGAGTAACAAAAATTTCTGAGAGTTTTCTGATGTACTGTTACAAGTAGCAGCATACCTTATTGTAATAAAACCCTACTAACATGGAGAGGGGAGTGGGGTGTTGTGATGATTGTTTTGCTGATCTTTCAATAAAGGATAAGTAAAGCCCATACCCAGATAATGACAATAAAATGCAGCCTCTAAATTAAGAGTAAAGTCACAATAACATTTTTTTTTCACCCAGGGCCTACTCACTCCAATTGAGCCATTGCTGCAGGAGAGGAAGAGAGAGAAAGAGAGAGAGAGAGAGAGAAGCGAGAGGGGGAGGGGTAGAGAAGCAGATGGGTGCTTCTCCTGTGTGCCCTGACTGGGAATCAAACCTGGACATCCACACACCAGGCTGACACTCTACCACTGAGCCAACTGGCCAAGGCAGAAAGACACTTTTAACTAATAACAGAAACCTGGAAATGAAAAAAAGCCCCGAGAGGTGGTGGCCTATATTTTGGGTTTTCCAACAGAGAAGCCCTAAGAATAAAGGGGCCAGTCAAGGAGTACTCAGCCCAAGTACACTGCTCTAGTCCAGGGTCAAGAGCTCTGCCTTCTGTCCTACAGCTCTGTTCAGATGGATGGACTTTGGCTTTATTATGATGCTGTCTGCAACCTTGGAGACTGCCGGAAAGTAGATGCTATTCAGAAGATATGGTCCCTGCTGAGCCCCATATAGGAAGTCTCTTAACATTTATGTCTTCAAATGTTTTTCAACATTTTTCTGAAGTATTTTGTTTTACGATAAAGGAATCCTAATAGATTCTAAAAAGAGGGTAAAAGTTCTACAACTGCATTATAATAAATTACTGAAAACCTGTCAGGACACAGGTTCAATTATTTTTATGTAAGTTTCTCATTATTTAGCTTTAAAACTGAGTCAACTTGGCTTTTAAAAATCCACTTAAGAGCCCTGGCCAGTAGCTTAGTGTATAGAACTTTGGCCCAGCGTATGGATGTTCCGGGTTCAATTCCTGATCAGGGCACACAGGAGAAATGACCATCTGCTTCTCCCCACCTCCCTACTCCCCTCCCTATCCTCCTTCTCTCTCTTTTCCCCTCCCACAGCCAGTGGTTCAATTGGTTTAATTGTGGCCCTCGCGCTGAGTATAGCTCATTACTCTAGCATTGGCCCCTGATGGGGTTGCCAGGTGGATCGGATCCCAGTCACGGTGCATATAGGAGTCTGTGGTGGTGGTGGTGGTGGTGGTGGTGGTGGTAGAGGAGGGGGGGAGGGGGAGGAGGAGGAGGAGGAGAAGAAGAAAAAGAAAAAAAGAACGAAAGAAAGAAATCCACTTTAAAACCTAAATTTCTACTTACACAGACAGTAGGATTCCTAGATGATGTTCCTATAGGTAGATGCTCTTTATTTCAAATGAAAGTCGCATAAGAACTATATTGGAAGAAATAGTTTAGCCCTGGACACAAAGTAAAACAAAATCTTCATACACCTGTATGACAAACCTGTAAAAGAGCAACCCTTTCCTTAGGGAATGTGTATTATTGTTAATATATGTGGCTTTTGTACAATTGCTTTCAAACAGTCACAGAAGTGAGGTGTGTCTGTGAGGGTAAGTAAGAAAGTAAGCACTGAGCTAGTAGTACATCAAGAAAAAGTAGCGACTAGCAAGGAAACTATAACCGAATGGGAGCTAGAGCATTCTGGCCCCGAAAAATGTGCCGGCTCTCTTTCTCCAACGCACACTCTCTCTCCCTCTTCCTTCTTTGGTTTTAATATAAAAAAATTACCCCCTCACCCCTCATCAAAAAAAGAAAGATGGCACCACCATCTGAACGCTTGCATGGCATTGAGATTCAAAAATCCAGAGACTTCTGATAAATCACAGCCATTTAACACACATTCCCTACTACTTATTCATAAGAAAGGGTGAAATACTGCCACTTGGGACAGCATGGACCTGAGAGGATCATACTAAGCAAAGTGAGTCCGACAGAAAAGAGCCATATGGTTTCACTCATGTGTGAAATATAAGACAAAAGCAACAAATGAGAAAACAAAACAAACAAACAAATTTATAGGCACAGACAACAGTATAGTGGTTACCAGAGGGAGATGGGGGGTGAGGGAGGATATATAGAGTAAAGGGGGCAAAATATATAGTGACAGAAGGAGACTAGACTTTGGGTGGTGGGCACGCATGCAATATAATTTTATTAACCAGTATCAACTCACTAAATGTAATTTTATAAAATAATATTTTCTCAAAAATCCTCACTAAAATGACAATAAATAAATTTTTTAAGGTGTGAACAAACATACAAGTCGAAAATTGTTAGCCTGACCTGTGGAGACGCAGTAGATTAAGCGTCAACCTGGAATGCAGAGATTGCCGGTCCGAATCCCTGGGCTTGCTTAGTCAAGGCATATACAGGAAGCAGCTACTACAAGTAGATGCTTTCCACTTCAACCCCCTCTTTCTCACTCTCCCTCTTCTTGTCCCTCTCTCTCCCTCTCTCTCTATCTCTCATGCACATGCCACTCTCTCTAAAAATCAATAAATAAAATCTAAAAAAAAAAAGAAAAGGAAAATTTTAGAAGTTGGAAAGAGATAAGTGGTTCCATAGACCTGAGAAAGTAAAACCAAAGTGTCTCTGTGGCAAAGAACTCCAGCTGGAAGCCAGTCCAGAGGCTCTAGGCAGAGGCACTAGTCACCTTTGGAGGTGAGGGTGCTGGGGGCGGGGGGCTTGAAAATAGCAATATTAGCAGGAAATCTTATAAGGAGCACTGAAATGCCCCTCAACCCCAAACCTTACAGAGAAACTGCCCTTTCCTATCCAGGCAGAGCCAGGAGATTTATTGTGAGAAGATGCTGCCTTAAAGAAGATCTGAGTGGGTGGGTGCGGGGCACAGCGGGAGACCTGGTAAAGCATAAAATTGAAACTTGAGGTTTAAGTGAAAAGTCTGTAATCCTAAGGGTGAGACTGCCTGTCCCTGAATGTAGGGCGACCACCAGGATGTATGACTCTCAAGAAAGGGTTTGGGTGACAATTTTTTAGTGAAACTGACCAGCCTAAGAGGGAAAAACCTCGAGATAACTATATTCAGAATAACCCTTTGCAAAAGCTGACTTGACCCCTTATTACCACGCAATCAAGTCCACCACTAGGTACGTTCCCATACACACAGACATTCTGAAGAGCTCTTAAATGGCTCACACTTAAATATAAACAGACAGCTATGGATTACCAACAGTTTAAGAAACGCTTCTAATATGAAAGAGAGCCTGACCTGTGGTGGTGCAGTGGATAAAGCATTGACCTGGGAACACTGAGGTCGCCAGTTCAAAACCCTGCACTGGTCTGGTCAAGGCACATATGGGAGTTGATGCTTCCAGCTCCTCCTCTCTCTCTCTCTCTCTCTCTCTCTCTCTCTCTCACTCACTCTGTGTCTCCTCTCTATAATGAATAATATGAAAGAGATAACAATCAAAACTATTATGTTAAAAAGAAATTTGAAAGAAATAAGCAATGCAAGAAGTATAAGAAAACTTCAAAAAAAATAACCTTATTAACAAATAGAGATACCAGCAATTATAAGAAGCCCATTTGTTTCCTAAGCCTTTAGGAAGAAAAATGATGACAGCCTAACAATTGTAAAATGAATCCCAACTTTAGATAAGTTGAAATGTGACGGAAGTGCATTCTAGAACTAATGGAAGGGCATACACTGAAAAATAAGATATATCGCATCAAGGAAGCAAGGTCAGGGTGTGATTTTTTTTAAAAGGAGAGGCACTCAGAAAATATGAGAGAGCTCTTGGAAATTAAAAATATGATAGCAGAAATTAAAAATTCAATAGGTTAGAAGATAAAAATGAGGCAATCTCTCAAAAACTAAAAGAAAAAGGCAGAGGTGGCAAATAGGAGAGAAAATTTAAAAATTAACTTAAGAGAGCTAATGTCCAAATTTTACATTTACAGAATAAAACAAAGTGCCCAGCACAAAGACCCACATCAACGCACACCATTGTTAAATTTCAGAACACCGGTGAGTCAACTATCTGCCTATTTGATCTCCAACTCATTCTCCTCCCTACACCCACTTTGCTTTAGAGGAGGAGCCTTTGCTTTAGATAGGAGCACTTCCCTATCAGCTGACCTCTGGTTGGTTCCAACAGAAAACTCAGGTGAAAAAGCCAGGAAAAATGGGACAGCTGGGATGTTTCTTCGTCTCTCTTTGCATTGGGTACCCTCTCTGGCAGGGGCTGAGTTCCTCCTGTGCTGCTTCTAGCTCTCCTGAGAGCCCTAACTCTTGGACCCTGGTAAAACTGCCTCTTCCCTGGTCCTTCTTGCTCTAAAGCTGGTCGTGGCTTTTTGCTGCTACTCATCTCTGACTTGCTTTACTCTTCTAATTGGCACTTCAGCTCTTCTGACATCTTAAAGTTAGTTTCTCCTATTAAATTTCTTCTGTTGAATTACCTTGTATAAATTCTATTTTACTGACTAGACCCTTACTAGTCAGTAACAATCAGAGAAAATAGTAAAGGTTTCTACAGATAGGCAAAAAGAAAGTTGCATGAAACAGATTAATAATCAGAATGGGAGCACCACAAGCTGTGATACAAGACAACTGTACCATGAAATTTTGAGGGGAAAAAACCTTCACACTAAAACTTCAATACCCAACTAAATAATCAATAAAATATAAAAGTAAAACAAAAGGTTTGATATGCAAAACCTCAAAACATTTTCCACTTATACCTTTTTTCCTTCAAAACTAAAGTGAAATTTCAACAAAGAAGCTCAATGCTCCAAAAAAAGAGCCTTCGATACAGGAGAGAACTGAAGGTTGATTGTAAAGCAAGCAATTACTCTCAAAGGAGGCAGGAAGACAAAGAGCTAAAATGTAATTACTTAAAAGTTTTGACAGAGAGAATGAGAATGAAATAGTAAGAGCTATAGGAAAGCAGATTAAAAAGAAGAAGAAGAAATTATTAACTCTGAAGAAAACAAAAAGCTATGCAAGAAAGAAAATGTTATCATAGAACACTACACAGTTCTGTCATAAATATAACTATATATGGCTGTAATAATATAAAAAACTCTGAATATAGAATGGGGGTTTTTCTTTAGGTTTTATTTTGTGACCATACCTTTAACTCAAAACTGTGTTATAAAATATTGGGAAGATGAGAGGAAAAAGAAGTATTGGTAGAGGAAGAGTATGTAGGGAGATCAAGAGACATATCAAAACTTTTAATATCAAAAGCAGCAATATAATCCAGCTGCTTTAGAAACATGGAGAGAAACAGCATAACAAGCCAACAAAAACATTAAGGATTATTACCTCTAAGGAACAGGAGTCAGAAGTGAGAAAGAGCAAAATAGAACACGTTTGTCTTAACTCTTAGAGTACCATGAACTTGTTTTTCATTCAGTGTGGGTCTTTTTTCATTCATTGTATTCAATCTGGGAAAGCCATACATTATTTTTATTTAAACAACAACATCAGGGAAAGAAAGTGAGCTTCACCCAAGGACAGAGCCAACAAGTAAAGGGCTGGCCAGTAAATGGGTCTCAGATGTGGAGTCTGGGGCAAGGCCAAGAGTGGGATTTACAGGACCAAGAGGTCAGAGAAGCTGCCAGAGGGGGAAAGATGTCTCCAGCATCGGCTCTGTCCAAACTGAGAATTAGTAGCTGGGACAAAGTTAAGTCTACCTCTTAAAGACATAATGTGAAAACTCTGGGAATTGGAAAGACTAGACTGACTCCCTAGTCCAGAATGAAGAAATAAAGAAATGAACTTGTATCTTTTTCATCTCCAAAATAAAAGTAATGGTTTTAGAAGGTGAGATTAGGAAATAATAGAGCATTTAGGTGTTTCTTCATTTTATTCCAGGGCAGTGAGTCTTCAAAGTAGCCCGCATGTACAATGTTGGGTCCTGTCCATGTGAATAAATCAGGCTTGAGGCAACCACTGGGCAAATGGCATGTTGACCAGCCACTGCCTAGGTCAATAATTCTTACCTTTTGTGACACTGACCCCATTCAGAATCAGATGAGGGATGTTGGCTTTTCTCTCCACAAATATATACATGTACACTTACACACAAAATTTTGTACGTAATTATAAAGAATCAATGTACCCTAAGTCAAGAAACCCTCATCCACTTAAAGAGGTCAGGGAAACTTGGATGAATCTGGAAGTATCTTCCTACTACAGTGAACCCACTCTGCTGTGTTTAATTTCATTTCTCTGGTAGCATGGATATTTTCAGACATATGCCACAGCTGCTCTGTTACAAGATAAATCGTCCAGACCTCCGGGAGTACCAATTTGTCTGAGTGCTCTGCACTGAGGAACATGACGGTTTATGCCCATGCTAGCACAGGAATGGAGTTCTCATGGGCTCCCAGAGCTCACAGGCATTGCTATTTCTATACCTGCTTCGGTATTTTTAAGTGATGAGGATCCCACCCCAGATGGACCACTGTTTGGTCCAGGATCAAGCTCACAATCATGCTCCCTGGAGGACTCAATAAAAAGCATCTGATGAGCTAGGAAATGATGATTTACCCTTCAGGAGAAAACAGATCACTGCAGGTGAGGAGGAGACAGAGTCTAGCCAGACTCTGTCAAGTGTGTTAAAGAGTCAAGAGAAAGCGATATCTTAAGAATGTGTATTTGGGTTGGCAGGATGCAAAGGAGGGAAGACGTACTACAGCCTGCATTGCCTGCCAGGCTCACTTGTAGGGCCTGAGACACCTAATCTTCGGGTCATGGGTTTACCCCCACATTGGGCACTTGTTATTAAAAAGGTCAGACTGATGTAGTGGAAAAAGAAAGTCACTGAACCAGGAGTCAGGGGATGCAACTAATCCTGGCTTGGCCACCACACAGCGCATTCTAAAACCAAACACCAATGCTCTAGAATTGGAACCACTTGCATGGCAGAGGCCAAACTCCTCCATTAAGGTACCCTTGAGCGAAAGTTGCCATCCATGTGGGCCACCCAATAAAAACCAGCAGGGAAACCTGGGCAGGTATTTGGCAAACACCATTTGGGCCACACTGAGAGCCCGCTGATACTTGAGGGCCTCTCCAGTGGGGCTTGAATTCTCACTTTAGATTTCTGGTGACCACCCCAGAGGGTCTTCAGAACCCTCATTGTGAAAGCCCACTACTGCCCCAAAAAAACACCACCTCACTCAGTATACCATAAACTGAACTCTTGGCTTTGGGTACCCACCCAGTAAGGTCCAGGGATAGGACTCTGTCACCATCCATTGTTGTTGTCTGATGATAGTGTGCTGGTTAAATTTGGAAAGGACCCTCTCCTCCCTGGGCCTCAGCTTCCACCACTTCACAAGGAGTGGGTTCCTCTATGTCCTCTGGTTCAATAGTAACTAAAATAATGAGCATAGTAATAATAGCTTACTTTTATTGGCTACTTCCTATGTGCCAAGCATATAGGAAGGAAATGCTGAAAGTGAGCAGGAATAGACATGTTTCCTGCTCTCACTGAGTTGAAGCAGTCTGGTAGAAGAGGCCCAAGTTACTAGAAAATTCCACCCATATGTGTGTGATGACAACCTGTAAGGCATGCTGTGAGGGGAAGGAACCGAGTGTCATGAAACAGTTCGGAGTGTCAGGTCTTGAGAAGGTGACATCTAAGTTAGGATCTGGAGGGTGAGTGGGAGTTCTAGGTCCATTAGGCATGCAAAAACATTATATTCATTTGCCAGAGTATAAGAAGCAAAAATAAAAGAAATTCTAGCTACCATCCATTGAATATTTACTAAGAACCTGGTATTGTGTTCAATATTATGTGTATATATAATGCTAAAAGTTCTTTCAACAGCCTTCTCAGTTAAAAATTTATTCTTCCCATTCTATAGTCAGGAAAGTGAGGTACAGAATTTCAGAAATGTGCCCAAGATAGGAGCAATAAGAGGCAGAGCCAAGTTTATGAAACCCTAAGACCGCCTATTTAACCACTGGGCCATACTGTCTCCAGTAGTGGCCATTGCGCTCTATTAAAACACAATGTATCAGAATGAAATTGCTTTCCACTTGGTTCACTAGTAAGAGGACAGAGGTATTTTTGAAAATATTATCATATTACCGATAGATATTGTGGGGAAACTGCCATGAGATACAGGTACTAACAACTAGATCATCATAGTACATGCAAAATCCCACAGCCCCAGTGAGAGCCCAGCCCTGAGCAGTCTTATTTTCTATCACATATCACACTACACATGCATCCACCCATCCACCTGCCAGAGATGAATATAACAAGAGCGGGTATCTGAGCCAGAGATGCCGATCTACAGGCTGTAAGAGCCTCTGAGACCACCCAGCCTGGCAAACGTGTATAGGCTCAACCATAATTATATTCTCCAAAATATGGCCTGGGAAATAGAGGAGCTCAAAGTCCTCAGGTACAGAGAGACCAAAGTTCTTCCAGGAGTGCAGAGATTATTAAAATTAGAAAAACCCAGTAATGCAACTCAGCAAAATGTACAAACTTATATTTATAAGATGAATCAGCCCTGGGGCTCTAATGTACAGCATGATGACTATAATTAACAAAACTGTATCATATATTTGAAAGTTGCTAAAGAAAAGATCTTAAAAGTTTCATCACAAGAAAAAATATTGGCCCTGGCCGGTTTGCTCAGTGGTACAGCATTGGCCCAGAGTATGGATGTCCCGGGTTCAATTCCCAGTCATGGCACGGAGAAGAAGTGCCCATCTGCTTCTCCACCCCTCCCCCTCTCACTTTTCTCTCTCTCTCTCTCTCTCTCTCTCTCTCACTCTTTCTCTCTTCCCATTCTGCAGCCATGGCTCAATTGGAGCAAGTTGGCCTCAAGCGTTGAGGATGGCTCCATGGCCTCCACCTCAGGTGCTAAGAAGAGCTCAGTTGCTGAGCAACAGAGCAAGGCCCCAGATAAGCAGAGCATCACCTTCTAGCGGGCTTGCCAAGTGGATCCCAGTAGGGACCCATGCTGCAGTCTGTCTCTCTGCTTCCCCTCCTCTCACTGAATATATATATAAACTATGTGAGGTGATGGATGTTAGCTAAATTAACTGTGATAACCACTTCACTGGATGTACATATCAAATCATAATGTTGTACACCTTATACAATGTTATATGTCAATTATATCTCAACAAAACTGGGGGGAGGGGAAAACTACTAATGCAGCAATCTACACTATAAAAGAATAAAGGGGAAAATCTGATTATCTCAATAGATATAGAAAAGATATTTGATAAAATTCAAATACTCCAGCCTACACAGGTGGTAAACTGCTTAGAACATAATACACAAACACATACACGTGTGTGTGCGCGCATACACACACAAATAAAATTGAGGAAATTTGAGTAAGATCAGTGCATTGTATCAGTGTCTAGATCCATTTGTGATCTTATATATAATTTCCAAACTGTTACCACTGGGAGAAATAATTACGTACACAAGCAATCTCTCTGTATTGTATCTTAAAACTGCATGTAAATCTGCAATTATCTCAATTAAAAAGTCAATATTTTAAAAAAAATAAAAAGATAAGAAATGGAGATGTAGGGAGGACAGAAAGAAGGAAACTAATCCAGCAGAAGTTGGTAAGTTAAAAATATAACATAATAACTGCACTTTAAAAATCTACTCCATCTTTCCAATATTTCAATATAACCTTATTAAAAATTTTGAAGTTTAAAATTTTTGCATTTTGAGTTCACAGGCTGCCAACATGCTGATATGATGAATGTGATATTAACATATATGACATAGAATCAGGAATATAATAAAATTTATAATGCTTGCAATAAAATCCTGTGTCCAGAGCCTTCCCTTAACCTACATTAAATAAACTGTGATGTTTGTTGTGTTTTGTTGCAGTTATCCTAATAAAAGGTACAATTTTGCCAAAACAAAACTTCACCAGCAAAGAATAAAGGGGAACTTTCACAATTTTATAAAGACTCTCCCAAAACCCCTACAGTAAACATCATGTTTACTCGGAAAAATGAACAGATATCAAATCTGTAATATGTTCTTCGTATTAAAGTTAAGAACAAGGCAAGGATGCCCACCATCATTGCCTACGTTTAATTCTGTATTGGGATCCTAGCCAGTTCCATAAAAAGTTTCAATTTAATTAATTATACTTTATTGTATTTAACATAATTAAGCATACTTAAACGAATGAAAAGAAAAACATTTGTCCCCATTCACAGACCACGTGACTGTTTAGAAAACGCGTGGTAAATTTTTCACCCCATCAGCGAGTCCATCAGCGTTTCTGGATGTGAGATCCAGAGCAGGGGCTGAAGAGCCCACGATGGGTGTCACAAACTTAAGTTCTACGTAAGCAGATGAGTACAAGTTAGAGAAGCACAAAGACCTAGAAAAGAGCTAAGCCTTAGAATGAAGACCACCAAGTCTTGCTGGCCTTGGTAAGCATGTTCTGCTGCATTTGATCAAGGTGCAGCATGTGTGAGTCCCAGCCACATTAGCTACTGGTTCTTGGGCACCCATATTTCTGTCTTCCATTATGGTCACCACAACCACCTGTCTACCCTGCCCTGACAAATAGCTGCAGCGGGCACTCAAGAGAGCCTCAGTAAAACATCATGGATATGAAAGACCAAAGGCACATCTTCAGAACTGCAGAAAGTTATTATAATGATTGTTTCTATTTATTTATAAGTCAGTTTGAGATGGTCTCACCATCAGAGAGAAGCAGTATTGTAATCTACAACTACAAATAATCTCTAAGACACATGGTTTGGACAGCATTATGGATCTTTGTAGTAGGTACACCATCCCAATGAGATTATTCTTAGACTACCCTTAAAATAAGATTTACTATTCTGAATACAGAAAACTGATAACCAAAAAGAATCAGCCAGTAGTGTGTTGAATTCACAACTTTTGCCCAAAAAGTATCATTAATTCAAACAAGCCATACTAAAATACTTGAACTTTCAACAACCTCAGGAAGGATGCAGACATAAATGCCACCATTACTGAGTTAGTTTTTAAGCTCTAAAATTAATAGAAACCTAGTAAAGTCAAATAATACAGTGGCATATGTGAAAGACTTAGATAGTTTTAATTTGGCTCAGGTCACCTTAGCCAGTGCTACTTAAGGAAGCTCAGAGTCTTTGTGTTCTCTTTTCCTGGAGCAAAGGACCTGAATGATGACAATACTATTACAGGTTTCCTTAAACTTGGGCTCTATTTCAGTAGGCCTATTTTTGTCAAAATTCTGAACACACTTTGCAATATCGTAGCCACTCATCACATACGTCTACTGAGCCCTTGAACTGAAGATAGGCTGTAAGGGTAAAATACACATTAAATTTCAAAGGTTTTGTACAATAAAAAGTATATACAATCTTATTCATAATTGCAACATTGATTAATGTTGAGATAATATTTTGATATGAGTTAAATAAAATGTCTTATTGAAATTAATTTCACCTGGTTATTTGAACTTTCTTAAATGTGGCTACTATAAAATTTTTAATTATTCATGTGGCTGATCTGTGGTTCACATTGCATAGCTCAGGAACAGTCCTGACTTAGAAGGTCGAAAGGCATTTTAAATGATGTATGTATATAAAATATATAACACTTAAGACATTGATAAATAAGACCTTTTATAGGTCATTTGATAGCAAATTTCTGTAAGGACAAATATAATATTACAGCAATAGTATAGAAGATGCATCATTTTTTGAGTTCCAACTTTTTGAGAGGAATACTGCTAAATGCTTCAGATAGATTATCTGTAATCCTCCCAACAGGGAGAAATAATTAGGATCAGAGAAACTAAGTAATTTGCCCCAGATCACACAGCTAAGAAGTGCTAGATTCAGGCTCTGAATGGGGGTCCATCTGAGACCAATGCCTATACCATGTAGTAATTCAAGGACATAAATTGAGAGAGGCCCTGTTTGGAAGTAACCATCTCTTGTGAACTTGGTCACTACTCATCTTGGGCAGGGACTATCCAAATCATATATCTGTCATTAAGAAGGTGCTCCCACAGCAACCTGACTGGTGATTGCCTGAGGGAAGGGGGTTTGGGAGACTAGAAGAAAGAAGTACTAATTGGTAGAAACAGAATAGTCACAGGGAGTATGATGCTCAGTGAAATAAACCAGTCAGAGAAAGACAAGTACCATGTGACTTCACTTCTATGTGGAGTCCAATGAACTAACAAACAAAATAGAAACAGACTCATAGACACAGAGAACAGACTGACAGCTTTTAAAAGGGAGAGGGGTTGGGAGATTGGGTAAAAAAGGTGAAGGGATTAAGAAGCACTAAATGCTAATTACAAAATAGTCATAAGGATGTAAATTACAGCATTGGGTAATAATCAATAATAATATTGTGGTAACTATGTATAGTGCCAGGTAGGTACTGGAAATACCTGGGCGGAACACTTTGTAAAGTATATGATTGTCTAATCACTATGCTGTACACCTGAAGCCAATATAAAATAATACTGAAAGTAGACTGTAATCGATAAGTTAAATACTTCTTTTTTTTATTAAGAAGGTGTTCCTATTCTGCTCTGGACACTGAACAGTTCTGGAAACCAGCACACCTATCCCACCAGCCTGAGGGGTCCACTGCTCATCCTGGCCCACAGCAACATGGGCCAGAGACAGCAAAACAAGGGCCCCAGGTGAGGTGTGGCCAGCTTTTTCAGGGGCCACCAATTAGCCAAGTCCCCCTGTTGAATCCGTAGCCCGGCCTAACCTTCTGACTCTGGTCCACTCTTGGAAAATGCCTCAGTAACAGCAGCACTAATTGAGTGGGAAGCTCTGGAACACTTGGTTAGGAAAGAGGTTGCAGCCAAAGGGGCAATGACACAGCCACAAGAGAGACGCAGACTCGCCATAGAGCTAGGACAGAATGCCAAAGGAAAGAGTCTTCTAAAACCCAAAATATCATCTGCCACCAAGCTTTGGAAAAATTAGGTATGCAAAACCCTGGCAGACTTTCATCCATCTTCTCCCCCAACACACTCCAAGCCGGCTAAGTGATGGAAGTCTACAGACATCTGCTCAGCATTACCACAAGTACCCACAAAAAGCCATTTTCCTTCCTGCAGCAGTTGGAAAAGCGTTAAGTGCAGGGTGGGGGTGAAGGGGGTGTGGTGGGGGAGGAAGGGAGAAAAGCTGGCCAGAAAATAAACACACACACACACACACACACACACACAGAAAGCACAGTGACATTCAGACATGAACCTAGGAATTTCTGAATGGTTCAGAATGGGACACTTTGTCACCTCTGATTTAATTAGAAGACTGTTTTCAGAATGCTGAAGGTCTAGGCTCGTAATCGAGCACTTACGTAATCCTCCTCATTGAGCCCTTGTTTCTCAACAGAACTTTTCACCTCCATGGAAAACTTCTCAAACTCAGGTTTCACTGTCCTCAGTAGAGTGATTGTTTGGAGGGATGAGTACGCCTGCTTAGCTTCAAAGTCGTGTTTGTCTCCTCTCTTCCACGAGCCATCTCCTACAGGAGAAATAAAAATACTTATAATTCCAAGCCAGTCACCATAAAGGGGCCATTCTACCTCTTAAACTGCAATGTGTCTCAACACGTTACTCTTGGCAGCTGGGGCAAGAGGTATTGTCATAGTTCTGCACTCAGGTATACTGTGTGACAATGTCAAGGTTCTCAAAGGAGAAGAAGGCCCTTTGGACATATGTTCCTTTGAAATGTGAGAGAAAGAAAGGCAATGTGGTGTTCACTACCCTCTAATAACCATGGAACTGTGATTTTCAGCCCCCAAGAATTGCAGCGTGGCAGGGATAAGACCTAAGCTTTCTTCCTCCTCATTCCCCCTCTGTTTTTAATGCCTACAATCAACTATGGAGGTCAACCAAGTTGCTTTAGGGCAATAAATCAGATTCTGATGCTATGTAGGTGTGGTGGCAGGAACGGCTCTGTATGACAACACGTATGCACAAGTATGATAAAGTCGACACTGTTAAAACAAAAATGTTTGAGGTTACAGCTAGTTCTTGAGATATTTCTCAAATCCCTTCAGAGTGAGAAGTAGCTTAGGTGGATGTGAGGACTTGTATCTCTAGCGCTGACAACATCATTAAATTATTTATTGGAGAGTGTTCATCATTGCATCAGTAGTAATAAATGAAAATTGCTAACCTGCATTGAGCAAGTATACAATAATAATCTCTATTTAATGAGCACTTTATATTTAGAAACTCACTTAATCCTCACAAGACCCAGTGATATGGGTACAATGATTGTCTCCACAGTATGGATGAGGAAACTGAGGCATGAGAAGCAGGATATCCCACTCCCTCACAGCTCTCCCATCACAAATGCAAAGGCATGAATAAAAATCATTATTCTTCTCTTTATTATTTCATTTTTTAGAAAATATGTGGCCCTTTCTTTTTTTTAGACTGAGAGAGAGGCAGGGAGAGAGAGAAAAAAGAATATCAAGCTGTTCCTGTATGTGCCCTGATCAGGGATCGAACTGGTAACTTCTACACTTTGGGACAACACTGACTAACTGAGCTGCCAAGCCAGAGCTTGGGACCTCTAACTTTTGGCAATAAGCTGTTGTTTCTATGAATTATCTTTATGATCCCCAGAGATCTGGAAGTACAACACAAAAGTCAATCTCTGGAATCCAACACCAAAGTCATTTGGTCACGCTGAGTCCCAATTTACGGCAGATGCCTGGAGCCCAGCAGCTGAGCAGTAAGGTGGTTCTGGGGGGTGGGGCCAGGGTTCCATGGCTCTTGCTCCACTCTTACAGAAAAAGAGCTGGTGGCCTTGAGATTTCTACCACAGCTTAAGTCAGACAGACATGGATTAACAAACTATGTTTGAAGGTCTGTGGTGGCCACCACAATGGACAAAAGTGTCTTGCACAGTCTCCACTGTCTTCAAGAGAAAGATTTAGACAGACTTGTAAGAACTCAAGTTATTACAGGGTAACAGCTTACTGGGGGAGAGGGGAAGTTTGGGGGATACAAAGAAAAATGTATAACACAGAGGAAGAAGCAATCAGGAGGAGGCACAGCCTGGTCCTTTGTGGGTAGAATGTTCATGGGAGGAGAGGAGGACAGGCAGGCATGTTTGGCCAAGCCTACAGCTTAAGCTAAGGTGCAAATGTACATGACATCCAGTAGGCAGCAAGCTGTTAAAATAAGACAGAGCTGAGGACAAAATTCATTAAGGGCTAGATCTGTCCTCAGCACAGGATTAAATTTCAAGCCACCAAACAGAACTTGTCAAAGTCCTCCTCCTCCCACATGAAACCTCTCAAACACGGAGGCCCCAGCACAAGCAAGCAGCAGCTACCCCTATGCCCAGAGAGTGAGTAGGCTGCTCATCTCTGCCATCAGCCAGGGTAAACCCAGCTGGGGGCTCGGGACAGATGTTGTGGTAGTTGTGGAGTAGCCAAAGACACTTGTCATGAAGACCCCAAAGTCTGAAGCTGTCCAGAACACCTTCATCCCATGGAAGGATCCATTTTTATAAGCATGCAATCAATATTTATTGATTCATTTTTAATTGATTTGAGGTGTCAAGTCTCAACAAGAGTGATGTTTCATAAACAAAGAGGTCAGAGTTTTTCAGCTCTGGGAAAGAGCTCTCTCCTGGGAATACCTAGCCTTATCAAATGTTACGTTGTACAATTAGAAAATACGCACAGGACTGGAAACAGCAACTATCTCAGTTACCAAAATGGAAAAAAAGAAACTCGTTTTTTTTATTTTGAAAGAAATGAAATCCAACAAGAATTTGTCTACCATAATCAAAAAGATAATTTTGAAGTTGTGTTTTCCAGAAAAAAAGAATGGAAACACTAGTGCTTAATACATTTAAGCCAAAATAAAGAGGTATCTAGTCCCAAACATAACTGGTACTATGACTTCCTGCTTTTGTGGATGTTTCTCATTGTAATGTGTCAGTAACATCTCCCATACCGGGCTGCTGAGCACTAGGAAAGCAGAGGTTGGCTTGGCATGACGCCCCATCCATGAGACAAATTTAATTCAGTAGACAACTGGGTGCCTCTGGAGATTTACGAGTGGAACAGAAGAATGACATGATCAGGATCATGCCTTGGGAAACAGCACTGGATTAGAGTGGGAGACATTGAGGATTCGCAGCCACAGTAATCCAGGCAAGAGGTTAAACGTGGGAAGTCACACCCCGCCCCCCTAAATTAAACATGGTTCTCTGGGTGGTTAGAATCAAAGGCAAGTTTCCTTTTCTATTTTTACTTCCTTTTTTTTTTTTTTTTTTTTGGTATGTGTGTGTTTCTGAATGTAGGAAGTCTTCAATAATATTTACTGCTTTTTAATCATAAAAATAGAGAGACCTTGAGAATGAAAGCAGACGGCTGTGAAAGAGGAATCTCAAGACTGCACAGGCGTTAGGGAGTGAGGGACAACAGAGGGGAAGCGTGTCGCCAGTGATGCAAACAGGAAAGGCACACGGTCTGTCATTAGAGGAAAGAGCAGAGTCAGATGGAAATTGTAATGATTTCAGTCAGAGTCACGGTCACACCAAGGTGACTGACGACAGAATGCCCAAGTGACAACGCCCGGCTGGGGTGGGAGACAGTGGTCTAGACAGACACAGGGGCAAAGGAAAGCTCAAGAGAGTGTTGGCTGTCATTTCCACGTGGCTAGGAGTTAGAACTGGGTATGGGAGAGTGCAGAGAAGCGAGGAGCGCTGAGCACAGGCACCTTGGGAAGCTGTTTTTAGCAGAAGGAGTCAGAGGGGACAGGAGCCAAGAACCAGAAGAATGCTGTGCCCCAAAGCCTGGCAAAACAGGCTCTCCAGAAAGAAATGGATGGAAATAATATTGAATGTTCTAGAGCTGTGCTATCTACTGTGGTAGTCACCACAGGCATGACTAATTAAATTTAAATTAATTAAAATTGAATAAAACTAAAAAATGTAGCTTCTCAGTTGCACTTGCTACATTTCAACATGGAACAGAGCCCAGCTGGCAGGCAGAAAGTCCCATGGGACAGCGCTGCTTTAGAGGCACGAGGCATGGCCTGAGGTAAGGCTTTGGTGATGAGGTCACTGGTGACCCTAAGGATAGCACTTTCCAAGGAGTGGTGCATGCAAATGTCATACTCTTAGAAGGTCCTGAAGAAGAAATTAAGCAAAGGAGAAGAAGTCTGTTAGTGAAAAGTGGGGCAGAGAAGGAATAAGGGAAAGCCAAGTTGCTCTTCTTTGCTTTGCTTTGTTCTACTCTGTCTTAAGCATCATGGAACCCCGACTTTCTGAGGGGAAGTCTCTACATATGGTTTAGCAACTGTAACAGTTGAAAGATTATGTCATAATTCTTTTCCTTTTCTCAGTATCTCAAGCTGACTTTAATGTGCATGTATTACCACTTTTACAGCAAAGCATAAATAATCCAAACACTACCCAGTTCCTCTGCTATTTTTCCACTTTTAGCAAGTCAGGCAACATATGTGTATCACTTGGCGGTACTATACTTACATCCTCAGCTTAATTAGCGCCCTGTGAGTTCTCAGGAAGTCAGGAGAGTTCTTAGTTCCAGCCGGACAGGATTGCCCAAATAGCTTTTCAACTAGCTTATATCCGAAGAAGATAAGGCCAGTGGATGAGAATGCCCCTGGGTGCTGTTAAAAAGTCTCAGGACAATGTGTACCATCTTCTCTCCTCTCTACATTTTTTTAAAACCCATCCTTTTGCCTGACCTGTGGTGGCGCAGTGGATAAAGCGTCGACCTGGGAACAGTGAGGTCGCCAGTTCAAAACCCTGCACTGGTCTGGTAAAGGCACATATGGGAGTTGATGCTTCCAGCTCATTCCCCCTTTCTCTCTTTATCTCTCTCTCTCTCTCTCTCACTCTGTGTCTCCTCTCTAAAATGAATAAAATAAAAATAAAAAAATAAAAACATCCTTTCCATCACTTGAATCTCCCCCCATAATATTATAGTCTGAAGTCCTGTAACAATATAATTTGGGAAGATCTGAGAATATCTTCAAGTGCTCATCAAGGACAATCTAGTAATCAGTAAATACACCCTATCAATGTATTCTTTTAAAACCCAATATCAAATAAGTATTAAATAAAATAGAATCTTTTTCTAGAACGGGTGTAGAGTTTGGTGTGAGGGAGCACAAGGAGAGGAGGCTGAAGCACTTTTCATCAATGTTTATCTGATTCTTGGGGCACAAAGTCTCAGAGAAGGCCCTTTATCGACAATGGGCACCATCGTTGCTCTAGGTCACGCTGCCTGTCGTAAGATTCTGTTTACTGCTTCCCGTCTGGGAAGGAAAGGTGCTTCTGGGTCTGTGGCAAATATAGACAGTAGCCTCTCTACATCTATTTTCCCTTCCTCCTTAGTAACAGATTTCTGAATTGGTGAGAGGTAGCAATGAGTTCAGCTAAAAGCACATACTTCTTGGCCCCCCTCACAACTAGATGTAGGCAATGATATGTAAGCAGAAGTTAGTGAATGGGGCTTCCAGAGAGCTTTTCAAGCAGAATCGAGTCAACTAAGAGGATCTCTTTTTGCCTCTATCTTCCCCTCTTTGTCTTGTTAAGAATTAAGACACGATCACAGGAGCTCTGACCACCATCTTGTGTCCTTAAGGATGAATGCCATTCACTAAGATTGAGGGAGTGAGAAGCAGAAGCTTGGATCTTTGGTGACATGATGGAACCACCATCCCTGCCCAGGAATGCTCACCTCTGGACTTCTTACAAGTTGGAGAATAAACCTCTACATTTGTTTAAATCACTAACATTGGAGGTCTTGGTTATTTACATGCAGACATCATTCCTTAGGATGTAGTTTAGATAAAAGCTGGTCAATTTGATAAAAACATATAACCTAAATCAATCTATGAAAATATCCTAAAGAAAAATTTACAAACTTAATTTATTTTTTAAAGTTCCATGTGTAATGGTCAAAGTAAACTAAGACTAATAAGAAATATAGCTAACATTTACTAAATACTCAAGAAGTTTACTATGTGTCTCACACACATTATCTCATTATTATTCAGCCTGATGCCATGAGGTAAGTACTATTTTTTATTTTTATTATTATTATTATTATTATTGTTAGATGAAACTAAGGCACAGTCTCTCAAGCAGACTGGCATATGAGCTCAACACCTGAGAAACAAAGGGGAAAGAAAAAGAATCTAATCAGAAACACCGAGGATACTTTCTAGGTTGTATAACAGCACCCTGTAGACTGTATAACTATGCAATGTTTCAAGAAGCAAAAAAACTAAACTCAGAAAAATAAGTTTTAAGTTCTCCAAAATCACCAGCAATAGTAATATATATGTGTATGTACTTAAAGACAGAAAGTCAGAGATTAAAGTGTCACAATTGTTATATAATATTATTCTGAAGGCTCTTGTCAATGCAATAAGAAAAGAAAAAGAAGATGTTAACTATCATAATGAAGAAAAAACTAGTTATTATTTGAAAATGATATAAAAACTATTGGAGTAGGGGATTTATTTAATATGTGTAATTTTTGCAAAATAAATAAGCAAAACTCATAGCTTTTCTATATAACAACTACAGTTACAAAATGCAATGGAGAAAAGATGATGATAATAGCAACGAGAAAACATAAAATATTTAAGAATAAACACAACAGAAATGTTGCAGAATTCAAATTTAAAATATGTGCAAATCTTTGCTTATAGACATAAAAATAAATTAAAATAATATACTTTACAAGTTAGATGATGCAAAGTTGACAAGAATGTAGGAAAATAAACAATCTCATACATTGTTGCAAAAGTATAAATTGTTAGGCCTCTCTAGAAGACAACTTGGCAATGTCTATCAACACTTAGATGTGTATAACCTTTGATCCAGAAATTCTACTTCTAGAAATTTATCTTACAGAATAAATATGTGTGTGTGTATGTCACATGCATGCACACTCAAACCAACTCAACATAACCTTGTTCTTACAGCAAAAAGCTGAAGCCCTGGCCAGTTGGCTCAGTTGTAGAGCATTGGCCCAGGGTGTGGAAATCCCAGGTTTGATTCCTGGCCAGGGCACAAAGAAGCACCCATCTGCTTCTCCACCCTTTTCCCACTCCTTTCTCTTTATCTTGCTCTTTCCCTCCCTCAGCCAAGGCTCCACTGGAGCAAAGTTGGCCCAGACGCTGAAGATGACACCATGGCCTCTGCCTCAGGCGCTAGAATGGCTCTGGTTGCAACAGAGCAACGCCCCAGATGGGCAGATCATCGCCCCCTAGTGGGCTCGCCTGTTGACTCACAGTCCGGCGCATGCAGAATTCTGTCTCTCTGGCTCCCTGCTTCTCACTTCAGAGAAATACAAAAAAAAAGCTGGGAACAGCACAAAAAGAGGAGGCTAACAAAGACGGTATGTCAACTTTATAAAATACTGTGTAGTCAGACTAGAAACAGTGTAACCATTTTATTTAAAATGTTTTTTGTAAATATATGTATTTTGTAAAATAGACAAGATCTAAATATTATCATTGTACTTTGATCTGGGTGACAGAATTACAGTAACTTGTTTGTTTTTTTCCTTAAGTGAGAAGTGGGGAGGCAGAGAGACAGACTCCTGCATGCGTCCCAACTGGGATCCTCCCAGCAAACCCCCTATGGGGCAATGCTCTGCCCATCTAGTGCCATTGCTCCATTGCTTGGCAACCAAGCTATTTTAGCACCTGAGACAAGGTCATGGAGCCATCTTCAGCACCCAGGACCAGTTTTCTTGAACCATTCAAACCATGGCTGCAAAAGAAAAAGATAAAGATAGAGAGAAAATGAAAAGAGAGGGGAGAGTTGGAAAAACAGATAGTCACTTCTCCTGTGTGCCCTGACTGCTTTTCTACATTTCTCATATCAATAGACACATCAATAGATAGATGATAGATACATAGATAGATAAACAGAATGATAGATAGAAAACATAATATTTTCTATAATACTCATATATTGAAATGACCACGGGTAAGTAATACAATCTTTAGCTGTGGATAAAAGGTATACCAGTGCCTAATATTTGAAATTCTATGTTTGCTGTTGCCAACTTGAAAAATTCAGAATAAATGTTTTTCATTTCTCACCAGTCTCTGCCACTATCTCAATGAACTCACTGCTGTAGCCAATAATGTGATTACATTCTGATCTTGGGTCAAGAAGTGAAACTGCCACTCTGCTGTGAGGAGAGAGAAAGACGACCCCAGCGGGAAGGAAGAAAGCACTGGATGTTTATTCTGAAAGCCTCAAATCTATAATCTTATGCACTCCCAGGAAGCAATGGCTACTTTTGTCTCATCAACTTTTCTTGATCCCCGTGAGAAGTGTGTTTTACTGTCTGTGTGTGTGTAATGATCTATTGCTTAAGTAGGCCGGGATATCAGAGCAGTAAACTGAGGCGTGTGGTGTAAGGTTTAGCTCCTGTCGAGCTCTAGCTCAACATCCACAGCTGTGAAAAGCTGCTCAGCATAAACATGCATTTGTGTCAGGCATACAAGTCCCCTCCACTCCCAATGTGCCGTGTCTGAGCAAGTGTCCCATACCCTGACAGTTATTTTACAGAAGGCCCTACCACGTTGGGGAAAAATGTTTTGTGACCTTGATAACCTTCTTAAAAATCCTCTATCACAACACCCTGGAAACTTTCCCAGACCCATTTTAAGAAATTAAATGCTTTCAATCGTGTATGTTGATGGTGCCTGAATTTATATACAGAAGTTTAAGGAGCTCTAATCTGAAGTGAAGGGGGGCAGGTAGCAGTGACTTTCAAAATGATGAACCTCAGTTTACAGTAATGGTTATATTATTTATTCCTCATTGTGGCCCATCACAAACATATGGCTAACATGCATAAATATATACACAGAAACACACAATCATATCACTAAAATAAAAGTTTTATGAAACGTTACATGTGACACACTTTGGCATCTTCTATTCTACTGCATGATATGTTCTGGTCTGTTCCATTTTATTAAAAATACTGCCCAAATTTCACTAAAATTATTTCAACAATCCATTATGGATGCAACCTGCATTCAGAAACTTACTTGGGAGGGGTCCTTAGGGCCCGGATTTATGATTACTTGGAGACAAGTCCCTTGGCATCACGGGTACATGGTCTCATTTTGCTCTAATTGAGTTCTCAGGGAAGAAAAGCTTGAGAACCTAGGAGAAGTCTTGACTGTGTTCAGAATCACAGATTTCTAAAATCCTAGTTATGGAAATCAAATCTGTTGACATAACTCACAGGCTTGGCTCTTTCTCTCCCCTTTCTGACACCCTAGCAGCGCGAGGGGAAAGGAGACGCAGACTTACCATAGGAAGAACTGTTGAAGAGCTCGATGTTGAAGAAGGCGTAGTCCCCACTGGTCATCCCGTGTCTGTGCGCCGCCAGCATGATGCCGCGGATGGTGTCGCTGCTCGCACACATGATCACCACTGGGGAGGGAGGAACAAACAACACGCGTGAACCGCCCCTTCGTGGAGCACAGAGAGGACATTGAAACCAGTGGGGGACAGCTGACAAGTAACAGGTGC
Organism: Rhynchonycteris naso; assembly: GCA_037038555.1. Classification (NCBI taxonomy): domain Eukaryota; kingdom Metazoa; phylum Chordata; class Mammalia; order Chiroptera; family Emballonuridae; genus Rhynchonycteris; species Rhynchonycteris naso. The sequence continues at coordinate 270,834,422 of CM072995.1, read as the reverse complement.
TTGCATGATCCTAAAGTATCCTCACGAATTACATATTCATTATAAAGGGGAAGAATAGTAACTTTACAGTGGAGAGATCTAGCGGATGTCACCATAACCAAGGAATGGAAGCTAATGTCACCCACCATGGGGACAGATTCCTGAGCCTCCAGATGTATCACACCTAGAACCAAACCTGTCAAAATGGGTAACCTGAATCTAATCAGAAGGAAGCAGCCACAAATCCAGCTTGAGGGACGGTCTGTGGACAGTCTGTGGAAAAGTTGGCCTGTACTCTTTGAAATGGCCAATTTCATGAAAAACAAAGACAGAAAAAGAAAAGGATAGGCTGAGGAAATGTTTTAGAGTAAAAGAAACTTAGAGGAACAGAAAACTCAATGCAATGTGTGATCTTGGACCTTAAAAAAAATAGTAATAAAAGTTTTGCGAGGTCCTGGCCAGGTAGCTCAGTCAATTAAGAGTGTCATCCCAAAACGACAAGGTTGCAGATTTAATCCCCAGTCAGGGAAAATACAAGAACCAACCAATAAATGCATAAGTGGAACAACAAATTGATGTCTCTCTCTCTCTCTCTCTCCCTCTCCCTCTCTCTTTCTCTCTCAAATCAATAAGTAAAAAATTATAATCTAATTTAGAAAAATAAACAAAGGGCATTATTAAGAGAACTGGAGAAATTTGAATAAGGTTTGTAAATTAGATAATAGCATTGCATTTGTGTTAAAGTTCTTGCTTTTCATAATTCTACTGTGGATATATAAGTGAATGTCCTTTTTCTTAGGGAAATACATTTAAGTATGAAGGGGTCAAAGAGCATGGTGGCTGTACTTACTCTCAAATAGTTCATTAAAAGATAACAATATTTGTAAGTGATATATATGTGTATATATTTAGAGGGGGAAGGGAAGGAGAAGAAAGGGAAGGAAAATCGAGGGAAAGGGAGGGGAGGGGAGATTTGGAATGACAAAGTATAAGTTGCAGATTGTTAATAACTGGTAAAAAACCTGGGTGAAGTTTATAACAAACTATTGTGATTTCTTACATCTTTTCCAAAAGTGTACAAAGGTTTTAAGAATACTTCAAATAAATCACCAGGTTTGCCCAATATAAAAGACAGTGAAGAGTTTCAACTGCTTTTTATACTTAATCACACGGTTAAATACATTTTCCTGAGATAGCAGACTGGATGGTTTTCAGGAGATCCTTCATCAGAGGATGCCGTGAGTGGTACAAGCTTTCTGCTATCTTAACTTTGAACCATTTTTCTCAAGCTGTCTCAACATATATAAGAAATAGCCTGACCTGTGGTAGTGCAGTGGATGAAGCGTCGACCTGGGAACACTGAGGTCGCCAGTTCAAAACCCTGCACTGGTCTGGTCAAGGCACATATGGGAGTTGATGCTTCCAGCTCCTCCCCACTTTCTTTCTCTCTCTCTCTCTCTCTCTCTCTCTCTCTCTCTGTGTGTGTGTGTGTGTGTGTGTGTGTCCTCTCTAAAATGAATAAAATAAAATTTAAAAAATAAAAAGAAAAAGAAATAGTCAGCAAGATTCCAGGTCCCTCCCCATGTTCCCTCAGTTTTATCCACAATCATATTTGAGAGGTGTTAAGCAACTCCAGAATATTGTTGCCTGCCTCACAAGAGCTTCACCAGGCTGGAGTGAAGTGGGGGCCCAGCCATTACCTAGTTAATTTGAGCATTGTTGCTGACCCTTGTCTCCAGATGGGAGCCACTGTGTTTTGCTGCATACAGAGGAGAGGAGAGCCCTGGAGAGGCCTGGGTGCCCTAACTGCGTTATCACCCTGCGTGCCAGCTCTCAGAGATGTGTATGTTCTTTGTAAAAGCATGGGTGCTGAAAGACATAAAACAAACTTCAGGCTGTGCCAAAGCTGCCTTGGCAACTGGCGCAGAGGGTTAAGGCTTGTTGATATTTCGTTTACTGCAACCTTCATTCAGAGTGTTAGATCATGACTCTGACATTCCTTACTGCAAAGGGGCTCCATGTACAGGCTAAAAGCTCTGGAGAATTTGTTTTTAAACAATACAAAACTCATAAAGAGCTATAACGTGGGAGTAGGTGTTGTTTGGACCGAGAAATATAGTTATATATCTGGGATACAGAATCAAATTCCAAGGTGCCTCAGTAAGGAAGCTTTTGAAGAAAAACCTCGTTACTCATTATGACTTAGACTCTTGTTTTTAGCAATAATTCAATTCTAGTCCCTTAAATAAAAAATAAAGAGCCTGACCTGTGGTGGCGCAGTGGATAAAGCGTCGACCTGGGAACACTGAGGTCGCCAGTTCAAAACCCTGCACTGGTCTGGTCAAGGCACATATGGGAGTTGATGCTTCCAGCTCCTCCCCCCTTTCTCTCTCTCTCTCTCTCTCTCTCTCTCTCTCTCTCTCTCTCTGTGTGTGTGTGTGTGTGTGTCTCCTCTCTAAAATGAATAAAATAAAATAAAGATAAAATAAATTTTAAAAAAAAAGAGCCAAGGTGTTCCACAGAATATCCAATAAGGGGCTAAGCATTGAACAAGTTTGAAGAGTGTGAATTCCAAGAAGGAGCATCTCCAGGAAGGTCCAGTAGACTCAGGCAAACTGTCTGCTGGGCAGCCCTCATCATTTTTCGATCAATTGATCATAGTCCAGAGTCTGCCTCTAAACCCTCAGATGCAGAACTTTGTGCTGTCGGCACACAAATAGTAGTAATTGCTTGAGGACAAAGTCCCAATAACCTAATTTAGATATTTTTAGATAATCTGAAATGCAGATTACTTAAATTCAATGAGGACCAAAATGTCCATAAACATGTCTGCACATAGGCATGCTAAATGGGGAGCAAAATTATAAGCAGTAGGATGTTAGTGAGAATGAAATTAGGATCAGGTAAATCGGTTGGATGATTCAGGCATCTAAAGGCATCAGGGCTGCATAACTCTAAGCGTCCATCTAAAAGATACATCCTAGGCCCAGGACCAAACAGGCTGGGTCCTCAGGCCAGAGCACAAGCTTCTCTAAGTCCTGGCTGGGCTCTGCCCAACACCGGCCTCTCTATCACTTCGTCTATTTTTACAGTCCCGGCCCATCTCCTCTCTCTGTCCTCATCACCATCAAGGCCAGTTCCTTCTGATGGACACATTCTTTCCTTAAATGTCAGTACCTACTTGGACTGAGCAAGAGTGACCCAAGTGGCATTGTGTCTGGTCTGAGCTGACTTTGATTATTTTAGATCTCATCTACTGTGTGTTGACCATGTGGTTTAACTTTCAAAAGGAACCCTTAACTTCCAAGTTCCTGAGCAGGATATTTTTTTTCTTTTCTTGCATAATGTACATTATGGTTTAGTTTAAGTTGGCGTAAGTACTTAAAGATCCTGGCAAAATTATCAGAGTGCAGAATCCTTCTAGATTTGTAGGATAATCCCTACTCTCTTACGGTTGTTTCATTCAACCCTAGTTCAACAGCAAGTATTTTTAGCAACTTGTCTTTATACAGTCCACTAGAAGATTAAAATAGTTTTCATTAAAATAGCACTCTCTTCCTACTCATGTTTCATCAGTTTACATAACTCATTAAACTACATACTTAAAATAATAAGCACAACTGGCATAAACAGATTTGGGGACAGCTCTTGGAAAGTATATGAACAAGGGTGAGAGGTCTGCAGGCTCACGAACAGTCAATAAGGTTTATAGGGAAAAAGAGAGCATCAGCTAATCCTGTAAGCTGCTTACATAGACAGCAATTAAGACAATTTCTGTTGTATTTAAATAAATAAATACTCAACTTGTGTTCAAACTGTTAAAATTCTTAAAAGGGGTGGTGGTGTGATTCTAAGTTTCTGGATAAGCTTTTTGTCATTTTGTTCTATTTTCTCCACCTTGCCAAAAAAACTTGCAATGTTCCATGTCACCCTACACTACCTATTTTCCCCAGTGTCATCTGCAAGAGGCTTCTATAAGAAATGGATAAACCTGCCTAATTCTGAAGGGAACTAACAAGCAGCCCTTTTGGCAGCAGATCTAAGTCCATGTTCTCCAATAGGTTTTATCAATAATAAAAACGGTATTTTTGTATTGTGTATGGGACTCCTGCATCCATCTTCTATTTATCTCTAAACCTGGAAGGGAAAAGGGAACTACTGCATGGAAACAAAACAAGATGTGCCATGTGCTGCAAATTGAAAATATGGAAACAGAAATAAAAACCCTATCTTAACAGTCACTTTGGGAATAGTCAAAATAATACCTAAGTAAGAGGAATTTTTTTTAAGACAGGTGGTTAATAGAAGAAAAGGGATAGGAAAAGTAGGGCATCAATCTAGGAGTTCTAGCATCCAAATAAAACAAATTTGAGAAACAGAAAACAGAGAAAATGAAAGAGGTAAAATTACCAAAGACATAATTTAGGAAATTTTCCCAGAACTATAAGACATGACTTTCAGGATTAAAGAGGCCTCCCCTTTAATACACTCAAGGGCATGAGGCAGAATACTACCATAAAAGACATCATGGTGGAATATAAAAGCATGGGAAGCAAAAAAAAATAGTCTAACAATTTTAAGGACCCAAAATACAACAAGCAATAGATAAAGAAATGGAATTAATTCTAGTTTCCTAATAGGAGTACTGGAATTTAAAAGACAACCTTTCAGATTTTTAGGGAAAATAATTTCAGACCTAGAATTCTATAATTAGATATAATATTTAGTAGAACGAAGAAATTTTCAATCATGAAAAGTTTCAAAATATAGCTCTAATTCATTCTTTCTGAGAAAGCTCCTAGAGGATGTGTTCTACCTAAACAAAAGTATGAACCAAGAAAGAACACAGAGCGATCTAACCTGAGGCAGAAGAGATGGAGTTGCAGGTGGATGTTGAAGAAAGAACCCAGAATTACAATTGTGAAATATTTAAAAAAATAACTAAACTGGAGCAGCTTAGGAGACTTAAAATATAAAATTGGAAGACAATTTAGTTATAAGTCTATAGGAAAGTAAGCAAACAAACAAAAATAGACTTTTTTTAACCCCAGGGAAAACAAGTCAGGCAAGAAAGGAAATGTCATCATAGTAGCCTTTATGGCTCAGCTACAAAGAGCATTTAGAAGGTAATAATAATATAGACACTGAATACTACTGAGCTAACTAAAATTATAATACAATCATATTGAAAGGATGACTGGAAGGAAATCTTGAGTGTGACATTAAAAGGGAGTAGAAAAGAACTAAATCAGCATCTTCCACTGAGACGGCAAGAGATAAAACTTAAAACTGGAAAAAGTCAAGAGTAACTTTTGATTTAGAGCTATGAAATCAAATACAGTACCTACAGAAACAGCTATAAGATTTTAAAAAGTGCCTGACCAGGCAGTGGCGCAGTGGCTAGAGCGTTGGACTAGAATGTGGAGGACCCAGGTTCAAGACCCCGAGGTCGCCAGCTTGAGCACAGGCTCATCTGGTTTGAGCAAGGCTCGCCAGCTTGAGCTCAAGGTCGCTGGCTCGAGCAAGGGGTCACTCAGTCTGCTGTAGCCCCCACACCCCACCTTCAAGGCACATATGAGACATCAATCAATGAACAACTAAGGGACTGCAACGAAGAATTGATGTTTCTTATCTCTCTCCCTTCCTGTCTGTCTGTCCCTATCTGTCCCTGTCTCTGACTCTCTCTGTCTCTGCCACCAAAAAAAAAAAAAAAAATTTAAAAAGTAAGAAAGGGGTAACAGGAGTCAGGAAACTCTTGCTCCTATTATGACACATAACTTTCTGACTTTTTAAACTATATAGCTCTATAGGTGTAACCAACTTTCATAAAAATACACTCTGGTTTTTAGAAAAAGGATTTCTCTTTGGCTATTTCTACACTACATAGCAACAGTTTCATTTGCAAAATAGAGATTGTGCCTTTATTTTTGTCATTCACCAAGCTCGATCTATTCCAAAGGCTTTCAGAATTTCCACAGGGCAGGCTACAATGCTTCATTTTTTCTCTACTTTGTGTTAGTTACTTCACTTATCATGGATTCTTTGCTTCAAAATTCTGCTAATCAACCACTTTGTCATTTCCCTCAGCTTAATTCTAAAAATACATGACCCTGTACTGATTAAATACTGTTATCTCTACAGTTGCTATGCAGGCCTAGATTAATGACATATTAACTAATGGGATAAATCTACAGTTCTTCATACAAAATGTTTGTGTGTACAATACTAATAGTTCTGTATCTTTATATATATATATATACATATATATATATATGTATATATATATATATATGACAACTATTAGCATTTTTGGCTTAAAAAATATTTTTAAACTTTGTTTTTTAAAAATAAATTTATCTTTGAGTGATACTGAGGGCAGTAGTTAGTTGACTGTATAATTTAATCAATTTTAAATAAAGATCTTTGTCTTTAAATGATATATGCTCAGATGTGTGCAATTCAGTGGCATTGTATATTGGCTAAAGGCATGAGAGAAAAACATTTTTTAATTATTGACCTCAAGGATAAACCCCTAAAATGAAAGAATAATTAATATAGCTTAGTTTTTCTTTCTACAGTACAGCACAAAGCCAAATGGAACTTTAGTCATATCATTATTTGAGGCATTGTCAGTTTTTACCCTTTCAAAGATTCAAATATTTTGGATCTAATTTTACAGATGAACTTAAGTCCCAAAATAGTACTAAAAATATTATCTCCGAAAGGGGAAATACTCCTTAGTTCTATGATGATTAATATGAAATTTTCAAAGACAAAAACACAGTCAAGTCAAACACATTTTTACACTTGAGAGAGCGCAGATAAGAACCACCAAACATCCGTTTGAAGGGGGCTGATTTTCATGCGACCTCATCACTTCACAGGATAGGAAATTCAGCCTCAGAGAAGGTAAATGACTTGCCCAGGCCAAGCAGTTGCTGAGTGGAGATGCCAAGTCCAGCACATCTGCTTCTCGCCCCAGGGCTCTTTCCCCAAGACTTGGCCTCACCTTCTAGTAATGGTAAGTACTGTCATATACAGTGTGTCTGTAAAGTCATGGTGCACTTTTGACCATGTGACCCGTCCAAAAGTGCATCATGACTTTACGGACACACTGTATATATAAACAAATAACCGTATAATAAATTCTCGTGTACTGAACACTGATGTGCCTAGCACTGTTTCAGCGCATTCCTTGTGTTGGCTCACTTAATCCTCCCAGCTCCACTAAAATGGGGATTCCCCCACTACCCCCACTTTACCTCAGAAAGACAGGTTTAGCAGCAGCCCAAGCTCCCTCTCTGGTAAATGCCTGAACCAGGACAAATGCTCTAGAAATCGAATTCCATTGAATCCCTATGTAACCGATTAACTGCTTATGGTAAAGTAATGGTGATTAGCAAGAAGTAAAAGACCCCCAGAGAGACTTTTGTCATCAAGCAACATTTTCTCCTGAGGGTAAGGAATTTTAGGGAGTGGGAGACTTAGGGGAAGAAACTATTTTGTATTTCTGAACATCTGCCAAGTCACTGTTTGGAAATATATTTTAGAGTAGAAATGGTAACCTTTGTCACCCATAAAATATACAGGTCAGCCAAGCAAACTTTCACCACTAAATGCAAACTTGAAAGGAAAAAAAAAGGTAAAGAGATTGGGAACATCAATGAGTCTTTGGAATTAGAAACTAATCAGCAGCAGCAGACTGTAGTCCAATACCTCTGAAGTCCCCAGGCCCACCAGGACAATGATGCCCTCCCTGCTCCCTGGGCTCAACCACCCCATGAGAGTCCCCGTGGCCATGATCTGCCCTCTGGAATGACAGATCCCTTCGACCTTGAATCTCAGGTCACTTGCTCAGAGCTCCCCCCTGGTGAGACCTTCAGTGCAGTGGCAGCAAAGACACGTTGGCAGACCTCTGAGCCCGCGGGTAGGGGGGACACACCCCCATCCCCAGCTAGCCCTGAGAAGTCTCCAACTCCTAGCTCCCGGCCCTAACAAGCGGAGAGTCGAAGACTCGGGTTGCAGGAGCTAGAGCAGCCGGAGGTCTGCAAGGGTCTGCAATAACCTGGGGGTTGGGAGTAAAATGTAGGTGTGGGTTTCTCGGCCGGACGTGGCAGCGGTTGGATACAAGTACCCTTTTTCATCAGAAAAGCCGGCGCGGCCCGCCTGCTTGGCTGGCAGGGATTCGGCGCGGACAGCCTAGAGTTCGAAAGCTCAAAATCTGCCCTCGCATCCTCACCGTCAACACCGCCCGCGCACTCGCTCTCGGGGTCCGAGATGACCAAATTGGGAAGGGAGGTGGCCGCAGCGCCATTCTACATTGTTCCTCTGCCCACTCTCACCTGATCTTTCTTGATACCCCCAGACTCTGGTTGCGCAGTATCCCGCAGCCAGCGCCCAGGTGTCCGGCTGTGCCAAGTCTTGGGCTAGTCTCACACCTGGCTCAGCCCCTGTCCCCTTCGGTCTCCCAGCATTGGGTCTCAGGGAATTGTGCTGGGATTGAATCATTTACAATCCCAGCGCGAGCACAAACAGAGGCGGGATTCCCCCAGAGCTGTGTGCACCCAAAACTGACACCTGGAGGGAGGAAACTGCGTTTTGCCGGGATCTCAGCCCGACGTTCCCGCAGTCTACTCTGGAGTAAAATGGGTCACATTGGGGGCTTTCGCTAGTCTGTATCCGCGACCACCCGTTTCTCCTCTTGCTCCCTGTAGCCACGGCCAACATCCTCAGCCTCAGCTGTTGGTCCAATTCTGCGTTTAGTCAAACCCCCACAGACCCCCGGAGAAAACTTGGAGAGCACGTGGGAAAAAGTTTCAGCTCCCGCGAAGCCTCCCTCCTTACGCTTTAGAGACCATAATGCCCAGAACGCCGGGCTAAGTGAGTGTCGCCTGAGTCCAGACACAGCGAGGCATTTTTCGTGGAAACCACAGAAGCTCGTTTATAAGAGGCTGGAGGGGGCTTGGAAGGAATGAGAAGGGCGATAAATGAGCCTTTAAAAGAAAGCTGGGATCTGTGGCTGGAGTAGCGGGGGAAACCCGGAGACCTGAGCTAGCCATGTGGCAGCGCGCGGGTTGCAGAGTCCTCACACACTTCCGCACTAGGAGTGGGCGCGCATCAGGAAAGGACTAGGCAACAAGTTCTTGCGGCCACTGCATGCTTTCAAATCTTAATCGGAGCAAGGTACCGGCAGTGCGCCCATAATCGCTAGCCACGCGCGGACAAAGGGGAGCGAGGAAGAAAAACCCAAGGCGGTTTGACAGCACCTGTCGGAGCTGCGGGCTCAGACGCCCCTCCCCCAGGGTCCATCTCGTCCCTGGGACTTTCCACGTACAGCTCCAGACAGTGATGGGTAATGATTAAAGTTCGTGGCAGCCTGACAGCGCACACCGGGCAAGTCCCTGTACATGAGCCCTCCCCGGGCCCTTGGTGCCGCAGGGGGGTGTGGGGTCCGCAGAGGAGCGGACAATTATGTAGGGAGAGTGTCTGGGTTACAGCGGGGAACCGGGGCCCCCTCCTCCTCACCTCGCTCACTGGCTTGGATGTAGCGCACAATGTCGTCCAGGTCCAATTCTTTGGCCTCGTCAAAACTGTAAGCAGACGTGTGCAAACCCTCCTCCTGGAAGACCTCGTGGACCCCCTCAAGAGTGAAGTAGCAGTTCCGCTCCAGTTTGTCGTCGCTGTAGACCAGTGCGGCGCGGCTCCACTGGTGGTGGCGGAACAGGGCAAGCATCATCTCTCCCATCTTGGCGTACGCGGGCGACACGCGCGTGAGGTGCGAGTATTCCGTGTCCTTGTGCTGGAAGCCGGCGGCCAGTGCTCCGGCGGACAGCATGGGCAGGTCCCAGTGCGACGCAAGCCGGGCCACCGGTGCCGCCGCGTATTCGCACACTGGCCCCAGAATGAGGTCCGGCTTGGCGCCCCGCGCCGCTGCCACGCGGTCCACTAGGCTGAAGAGTGCGCGGTTTCCACAGTCTGAGTCTTCATAGACCACCTGGAAGCGAGTGCCGGGGGGCAGAAGACGCTGCCCGGTCCCGTTACCCTCCACGCTGCGCAGAGCGTATTCGATGGCCGGCCGCACCCGGGCCAAGGAGAACAGGTACGAGTCGTCCTGGGGCAACAGCACCAGCACCTCGATCTTCTGTGGTGGCAGCGCTTCTCTCTCTCGGCGCCCGCTGCCCGGGCCCTCGCCCCCGCCGCCACCCGCGCTGCTGGTCAGCAACGCCCAGCCAAGCAAGACGCACGCGGAGAAAGTCAGCACCAGCAGGGACGGCATCGTGCCGCAGAAAAGCGACTGCCCTCGCTGCCGACTCGCCCTCTACCCCCCACCCACCCTTCCTCTTTCCTCCCCACTCTTCTCTCCGATGTCCCTGCGCCCCCTTGGGCGCTCTAAGAAAATAAAATACCCCCTTTGCTAACTCTCCAAAAGACAGAAAAGAAGAGTCCTCCTTTGCAATGTCACTCGTTTAAAAAAAAAGAAGAGGAGAAAAAGTTCACTGGGTGTAAACCTGTACGCCTGTAATATATTTATATATATATATATATATACTTATTATAAATATATATATTCGTCCTCCCTGTATATATACTATTTTGCTTAGAGGTGGCTTCTATTTGGGCGTTGCTAAGGTTGCTTTTGAAAGCGTATTTGTAAAAGAAAAAAAAGTTAGACTTGTCCAAGTGCTTGTAATTGACGGTGCATCTCCCTCGCGTTTGATCTCATTGATTCGCGCCGGTTCCTGGATCCATAACCGGCGTTTAAATAGCGTGGCAGAAGCGGAGCGTGTTACCACACAAGGCGCGCCGAGGCCGGGCTTGTATTTCCAGCGGGTGGGGGGATGGAGATGGGGAGTGGTGGGGGCTGGGCTGGGGGAACCTTCATTAACATTCTTACATCAGGGCTCCTCCCCGCACCCCTTCCCTTCCTACCCCTCCTCTGCCCCTAACCCCCACTCTCCACCAGTCCTCGGCCTTTTCCTTAAAGCAGCAGTCGCCCACGTCTGCACCCACGGGTACCCCACCGCAACGCACCGCACCTCACCGCCTCCCGGGTCCCCGCCTCTCCCTGGCCCGGCACGGGAGCGCTCTCTCCAGCCTTGAGCTTTAGAAAAGGAAATGCTTTCAAAGTACAGAAATGCGCGCAGGCACATACACATCGTGCAAAAATAAACGAGAAGATTACAGAAAGGGGTGGTCTTAGAAATTGGTAGTTTCTGTGCAAAAAATCCGTAGATCCGGCTCGCTCTCACCTCTTTCTCACTCCAGCTACATTCCCTCTCGACGCGCAAACGTTAGGACGAGGACCCGACCTTCCCCGTCCCTTGGCGCGAGCGCAGGGACCAAGGATCCTGTGCAAGCGGCTTGATCGCGAATCTGGAACGCCCTGCTAGCCTAAACAATAGTCGCACCCCCTCTTTCCCCAGCCCAGCAAACAGTCCCCTCCGGGGCAGCGAGGGTTCGCGCAAGAGTCACTGCGTTGCGGCGATGCCGGTGGTACGGCTTGCAGACCCTCTGCCGGCGTTCTGCGAGCAGGAAAGCGAAACTTGTTGCTCCCAAAGGTGAACGAACGGTTCGGCTTCTGGAGGTGGCAAAAAGCCTGAGAAGCGTCTCCAAGGCGTCCTCGAGGCCCTATTTTTTGCTAAACCAGGTAATTAAATAAAGAGACCATCTACCCAAATCTTTACCCCACTGGTCCCCTGGGTGCCGGCGCAACGCTCCGTTCCACCCCAAGCGCTCGAAATCCAACCGCGTCTCCTCGGGAGCGCGCGAGAGACTCTGTGCTCTGAGTTCTGCAATGACGAGAATGATTCTGCCTCGGAGACCCAGTCCTGCCACTGGTCACAGCCACAACCGCAGTGGAGACAAGACTGGAAACGGCCGCGGAGAAGTCGGTGGCCAGAAGAATCCGCCGCGCTGCAGGGCAGGTCTGAATAGAACTTGACCTTCTGAACGTGGTAACACACTGAGGTCATTTGCAATGTAGACGTGCTACATTGGACAGGGGAATTCTGACACTTAAATCCCGCAAACTAAATAAATTGAAAATGTTTTAAAATGGTCTTTCATTTGACTGCTGGGCGTTGTGTCCACAAATTTGTATTAGTCTGGGACTAACGCCCTCTTTCGGCAGAAACTTGAAGCCGAGTAGTGGTATCTCTGGTGCCCCAGTCCCAGGCGTTGCGAGTTTGTTTGTTTGTTTGTTTGTTTGCTTGCTTGCTTGCTTGCTTACTTAAACCCCGAGGCCCAAAAAAGTGATCCTTCTTGTTCTCGTTTGTAACCATGAAAAGGCAAATTGTGATTTCCAGAGATGTGACAACTTGAAGCATTAGCGCTCGCCCCGGTTAATAGGTCTCTCTGGAACCGAAAAGGTAATTATGGGTAACTTTTCATTCTCTACGTCATGTAAATTTCAGATTATACACTATTATTCCTAATGTAGAAGCGTCTAATTCCTAAGAAAACTTTTTCTTTAATTAGAGCTGCTAACCAGTAGCAAAAGAGGCATCTATCTGAGCAGAATTTAAATCCAAAAAAAGGTGATACGCACACAGTGGAAATTGAAATTTAGAGCTTCAAAGCGATTAAATCCTCCCCGAACTCCTAGAAAGTGGAGGTAGGGAAGAATGGGAGGAAGGAAATAGAAAAAAAGAAGGAAGGAAGGAAGAGAACAATGGCTAAATCGAAGGGTTTTAATGGATTTCCAAACTAGTTGCCAGGAAACGTCAAGGAACCAGGGTTTCCTATTTCTGCTGGCTGTGCCCTGTGTCTGGGGAACACCAGCCAATGGCGATACGATTCTGCACACTGTGGAGCGTGGGCTTATTGAGGAGTCTGGGATTTCAGTGGCACTGGGCGTGAATGCCTCTCCCCCCTCGCAGGCACTGCCCTGCCCGCTGAGGGTCACTCGCAGGGCAGTGAGTTTACGTTTGGGTGAGTATCGACCTCTCGGTGGCCTTTGGATTAGAGCTCTCAACTTTCAGCTTGTCACTCAAAAGCACCGACAAACCAGGCTGTGGAAGGCAAGAGCCCCTGGACTGGCCAGCAGAACCAGAAAAGCCAGTGTTACTGTTCCTGCTGATGCTCAAAGCACCCCTTACATTTTCCAAAGAGCAGAAATTAGGATTTTTAAAAATTCTTTACAGTGAAAATAGGCACCAGAGTAATCAAAGACCCATCAAGTAATATACATACACAGATTTTAATATTATGAGTTTGTTTACTTTTCATCAAATTAGGTTTTTCCCAAACAATTGAAAAGTCTGTGTAAATAATATGAATGTCATGGAGTTCTCAGATCTAAAGGCTGGAAAAGACTTTAGAAGTCATCTACCCTGACACCCAGTACTCTCCAGATGAAGAAGTGAGGCCCAAAGAATATAAATGGCATATTTAATAATTCTCCAGCTTCTGAGAATATTTTCACGTGGAATTAGATTAGAAATAAAGCACGTAAAAGAGGGAAGAAAGCTAGCTTTCACTTTAAGTAATAACATTCTTTAGTTTTTCCATTGATTTGAAAGACAGTGAGAAAGAGAGAAGAAGGGGGAGAGAGAGAGAGAAGCACCAACTCACCATTCCACTTAGCTATTCCATCTACTTGTGCACTCATTGATTGTTTCTCCTGTGTGCCCTGACCAGGGGTTGAACCGAAACCTCTGGTGAGCCCGACCTATGGTTTATCCACTGAACCACCTGGCCAGGGCAAAAATAATCTATAAATCAAAATTTTACTTTATGTGAAGTTAAGTCTTGAGAATATACATCACAATAAGATTCCTAATGTTTTATAACAGACCCTGGCCAGGCGGCTCAGTAGATGAAGTGTCTTCTTGGCACATCAAGGTTGCAGGTTTGGTTTCTGGTCAGGGCACACAAGAGAAGCAATCAGTGAGTACACAACTAAATGGAACAACTAAGTGGAATAGAGAGTTGATGCCTCTTTTCTAAATCAATGGAAAAATATTTTATTAACAGAATTTTTGCAACATTATAATCAGGAAGATGAATCAAACTCAGAAAGAAAGAAAAAAGAGTGCTCGCTTCGGCAGCACATATACTAAAATTGGAACGCTACAGAGAAGATTAGGATGGCCCCTGCGCAAGGATGATACGCAAATTCGTGAAGCGTTCCATATTTTTATGGAGTGAGGGAATCTTCAAAGGGGCTTCAGAGCTTGAAGTTCCATGAGCATCTGTCCCAACACACAGAGTTAAGTCACAAGAAAATAAATATCAAAATGTGTTATTTCAAAAAAAAAAGAAAGAAAAAAGAAAAAAATGAAATAACTTATCCTTTCAACTCAATTTTTAAATATTGTTCCCTTTCCAATCTGTAAAATACTGAAATGGGGGGAAGCACTTTATTAACACTCAAAGTGTTGCTAACCTGTCCTCTGAGTGCATTCTTTCAGGTTACAAGTGGTGAATGAAAGCAAGAGAAAGTTACAGGGGAATGCTGAAAAATGAAATTAAATTAGCCAAATGAAAGCTGTAAAACAATAATATGGCGGAAATGAATACTTTTTATAGGTTTTAGGAATGTTTTCATCAATATTCACAGCGCATACTTTTTAACTTTAAGTTGCTAAAATAAGGTGGCAAATTTTCCATAAAGTACTCAACTATTTGTTTTTCAGCTCTGACACGAAACCGGTGTTTATATTTACCCTTTGCTACCAGGAAAGACATTATATAGGGAACCTTAATATGCAATTCTTTGCAATATGTTAGAAATGCTATCCAAGAGGTTTTCTCCACCAGTTTTAATAGTCTGTGTGACCTTCTCCCTCAGAATCCCGGCCGCAAACTTTAAAGGAAGAGCCTTTCCAGACCCTTAAAAAGAACCTCTTCTTTTTTCTGATAAGCCAGCCCTGAAGTCACACTGGAGAATGTCCCTGTGAAGCCTATAGCCCATAAAAAAATAAAATAAAATACCTCCTGGGGATGGAATTGTTGAAAACACACTCCCCCCTAGAGGCAGAAAAGATGAAAGAGTATTATACACAATCCAAGAACATTTCTGTGATGTAATGAGTGCTGAGATCTTATTTTTAATATAGGGTCAGTATTTTAGAGGGAGCATTCAAGACATAAGAAGAAAAATCAATGAATGCCAAAAAAGTCTTAACTTTTCTTAACAGGAAGTCTATTAATTTACCCCCACCCCCTTTTTTAATACAATTCTACCATTTTTTGCCAGCACTAAAACTAATAGTGATTATATATTTTTTCTACTTAAATTTATGATATAATTTCATCAGAAACTCCATTTAACTATGACCTTAAGGGATCTTTTGAAAATACAGCTTGAACAGCTGAATCTCCTGATGGTCAAATTCATTTCTATATTCACTGTCTTCTTAGGTTTCCACAACCAAAGTCTTGTTTTCTTTGGAGATGTTCTGAGACACAAATAACATGAGGAAGACTTCCCAAAAATGTAGAGCTGGTCTGTGACTTAACCTGAGTACTGCCATGAGTTTTCTAGGATTTGCAAGCCCCGTGAAGAATTCCCATATCACTGATTTACAGACCAGTCATTTAATGTAGATGATTACATTCACACAAGCAGTGGATGTACTCCGCTTCGTGCACACCAATGCTAACTATATTTAATTTGTTTACAAAGTAGTACACTGCATTATTCCAGAAAAGATTTAAGAAGGCACATAGAAACTGAAATTTTAGAAAATTTTCCTCAGGACAAAATGCACAGCCACTGGGTCCTTCTCCCTTGGATCCTATTTTGGTCCTCAAGCCTTTACTAATGGTTCCAAGCCTCAGCGACATTGTCCACCCCCATCTGAGTTTCCGCAAGAGTTACCAATCACACTCAATTTTTTTTCTATTTACAGGGAGGTACGTCTGGTGGGGATCCAGTCTTCGGAACGGAATCTGTGGACAGCAGGCATTTAGAAGCCACACAGACACATCGGGAGGTTATCATCTAGACCAGTGATGGGCAATCTTTTGAGCTTGGTGTGTCAAAATTCGGTCAAAAAAACAAGCATAACTTAGGTGGTATGTCACTTGGAGAATAATGGCCTAACCAGAAGTCCCAGAACTAGACGCTCTGTGCTGGAGTTCTGTTGTTTTGGCCTACAGACCTCCGGCACAGAGTGTCTGCACTACAGCAAATGTTTTTTTTATACTCGGCTACTGCACCTGGCCATGCAGGAGCCGAGGATGAAACGTCCTTCTCAGCATGTGGCCCCATACTTCTCTGGTATGCGGCCACATGCGGCTGCGTGTCATCGAAAATGGCCACATGTGTCAGTGCTGACACGCATGTCATAGGTTCGCCATCACAGACCTAGACCCTTTGATGTTCTGTTTCTTCACTTTCCTCAATTTTCTTACTTCTAACATGGAAATAATGATATCATGCTGGTTTAGCAGAAGTACGAATCAGAACAATGGATGAAGGCCCTAGCAAGGTGGCTCAGTGGATGGAGCATCCTTCCTCACACAAAGGTCCCAGGTTCCATCCCCGATCCGGGCACATACAAGAAGCAACCAATGGTGGAACAGCTAGGTGGAATGATGAATTGGTGCCCCCCCACGCTCCTCTTACCCCCATCTCTCTCATTTTCTCTCTCAAATCAATGGAAAATTTTAAAAAAGAAATAAACAATGAATGAATGCAAAGAGCCTCAAATATAATTAAGAAATTAATAAATGGAAGTTCTTGATTTTATAGTCCCTTTAATGACTGGTAAAGGGTGTCATACCAAGCAAGTGTTCAATAAATGCTTTTGAAATAAAGGAACGACTTCAAAACCTAAAATGATATGGCTATATGTAACTTGTTTGGAATTGGCTATTGCCTAATCACAGCAGGCCTTATTTAGTTATGTTGGTTTGGTGATGGTGGTTTCCGTAGGAGAACGACTTTGGCAATCATTTTAAGATTAGCCCTGGATTCCCACCCTCAGATATTTCCTAGTAAGCTTCAGACAAAAGCTGCCTCAATATTCTTTCCGGGTCTCTATGTAGTTTGGCAAAGACAGCAGGAGCTCGACTTGATGCCCCAGACCTGCCCTTATCGGCTAGCTGTAATATAGGGAGGGCTTCAGAAAGTCAGGGTGCCTCCCACCTTAGAGAATTAAAGGGATCAAGGGAAGACAGGGATGCACCAGAGTGATTTCTTTAAAAACCAGAAAAAAATAAAAGTGGCTGTGCAAAGCGGCAGGACTTTAAGGATAAGGAAGGAATACATAGATTGTATGGTAGCAAAGAGGATTATATTGGAAGGAATATATTTAAAATCTAGATCAAGGGTATTATTAATAATTATAGAAGAGTAAAGTGTATCCCCATACACAGGCTATAAAGATGTCAGGCCCAGAGCTTAATGCTCTTATTTAATTCAACCTTTTTAAACATCCACAGTGTGTCAAGAACTATGGTGTTCTAGCTTAAACCTATTGTATCAGACATGGATTTTCCTTGGGGATATGATTTATACTTACACTTAAATCTTTGTGTTAGTCAATCATGTTATAACAGTCAAATGAGCTATGTTTAAGAGAAACTTGAGCAGGACAAAAATATATTCAATTTCAAAAACATCTTATAAAAATCATTTTTCTGCCTGACCTGTGGTGGCGCAGTGGATAAAGCGTCGACCTGGGAACACTGAGGTTGCCAGTTCAAAACCCTGCACTGGTCTGGTCAAGGCACATATGGGAGTTGATGCTTCCAGCTCCTCCCCGCTTTCTCTCTCTCTCTCTCTCTCTCTCTCTCTCTCTCTCTCTCTTTCTCTCTCACTCTGTGTCTCCTCTCTAAAATAAATAAATAAATTAATTAATTAAAAAGCCTCAAGTGTTTAAAAAAAATCATTTTTCTGATGTTATTATGTAACAATATTGAATACTTTATGCTCTAAATTAACTAGCACTAATTCATTAGAATATAAACTCCATGAAAGCTACAGTTTTTCTTTTTCCTTTAATCCTTCATTCCTTCCTTCAAGAATGATATATGGGCCCTGGCCTGTTACCTCAGTGGGTTAGAATGTCGTCCTGAAACACCAAGATTGCAGGTTCGATCCCAGGTCAGGACACCAATAGGAAGTGGCCAAAGAATTGACAACTAAGTGGAAAAACAGATACGTGCTCCCCCCGCCCTCTACCTTCCTCTCTCTGTTTCTCTAAAATCACTTAAAATTTTATTTCATTTATGATAAATCCAAAAAAATTAACACACGTATATAAATTAATAGATATAAACCTTTAAAATAATTTCCAGAGTATTCAAATACTATCATCTTGGAATTCTGATTATTCAAACAATATAAGAAGCCAAGTATCCTAACTATCAACTTTTAGGTCTTAACACATTGATGTACTAGCACCTCATCACTCATACTTAATTCATAATTATTTCTTTGTTAATGGGGAAAATCCCATATCCTTTTAGAAAAATCAGTATATTATTTTTTGTAGTGCTCTGAACAGAAATTAAAGTTAATGAGGACAGTTTTATAACCACTATGTGCAGTGTTAGAAGATATATATGTGTGTTTGTTTATTTGTTTTCTTTCCAGCAAGTACATTCCACCAGGTATCAAATCTTGGCTAGCTTATGCATGAGACTAAAATAGAATAGGATGCCATGAGGTAAACATCAGGCAAATTCTTAACATTTGCCCTCTCATATTATTGGTGATCATGTTGTTGACATTAAATTTCACCCTGACATTAGTGGAGAAAATTGTTTCATTAAGCTGACACTGTTACTTTTCTATTTTTTTCATAGCTATGTATTTATTGCAATTTTATTATTTGTATTTTTTTTTCTTCTTCTTCTTAAAGAAAACCCATGAACATTTCTTTTATAATTATTTTCATTTTTTTAGTTCTTTTTAAATTTTTATTGAATTTATTGGAGTGACATTGGTTAATAAAATTATATAGGTTTCAGGAGTACAATTCTATAATACACCATCTGCATACTGTATTCTGTGTTCACTACCCCAAGTCAAGTCTCCTTCTATCTCCATTTATCCCCCCTCTACCCTCCTCTACCTCCTCTGCCCTCTTCTGCCTCTCCCCACACTCCCTTCCCTCTGGTAATCTTTACACTGTTGTGTGTGTCTGTGATTTTTTTCTTTGCTAACCCCCTCACCTTTTTTACCCAACCCCCCCTAACCCCCAGATTATTTTTCAATTGTCAGTGACTTCTTTGACATTAAATGTTCTTTTTTAAATTTTTTATTAATTTTAATTTATTGTGTTAACATGGATTTAAGTGTCCCACTCAATATAATACCCTCACCCCCCGTCCCCATGTCCCCCATTACACCCCTTTTGCCCCCCTACCCCTAACTCCATCTTCCTCTTCCTTCTGGGATTTGCTGTCCTGTTATCTGTATTTGTGTGTTATGTGTATATCATTTCACTAATCCCTTCACCTTCTCTGATCCCATCCCCCCATCCCCCTTCCCTCTGCTCCCTGTGATTCCACCTCTGCCTCTATTTCGTTCCTCAGTTCACTTTGTTCTTTAGATTCCACATATAAGAGAGACCATATGACTTTTTTCTTTCTCTACCTGGCTCATTTCACTTAGTATAATACTCTCCAGGTCCATCCATGCCATTGCAAAAGGTAAGATTTCCTTCTTTTTCACGGCCGCATAGTATTCCATTGTGTGCATGTACCACAGCTTTTTAATCCACTCATCCATTAATGGACACATTGCCTGTTTCCAGATCTTGGCTATTGTAAATAATGCTACAATAAACATGGGGTGCATTTCTTCTCGAATCAGTGATTTGGTATTCTTAGGCTATATTCCTAAAAGTGGGATAGCTGGGTCAAAATGCAGTTCCATTTTTAATTTTTTGAGGAAACACCATACTGTTTTCCCCAGTAACTCCACAAAACATTAATGTTCTTTTTTGCTCTTCATCATTCTACAAAAATATTCTTTTCAGCCTTTATTTCTTTTCCCCTGTACTAACTGCCTGAGGGGGAAATGATAAAGATTATTTTAACATGAATCTGTTGTTTTACTGACTCTTGGAAGTCTTGCAATATGACATGAAAATGACTTTGTACTTGGGCAATTTCTTATGTTCAAGTGTATATAAGTGTACAAATTGTCTCAAATTGTAAATCATTCATGTTCTAGTGAATTGCTTTGGGTTTGTTCGTTTGTTTGTTTGTTTTTAACCTCAGATACAATTATTTTTAATTAATCCAATCCTCAGTTCTTAGCACATTCAGTATTAATCTGCAAGGTTCTAGTATCTTTTTTATTTCTTCCCTTTATTGCTCTTTTTATATTCTTTTACTCCACAAGACTCTTTGTTTTTAATATATGCTAAAGATGGATCTATATTATTGAAAAAGAATGTTTTTTGTGCATACATGTGTTATTTCAATATAGAAATTGTATTGTACCATTTCTTATTTTCACAGAAAGTGACACTGGTAGATATTAACTATTAGGTAAAATATTTACATTATTATTTTGGTTTTATTTAATTTTTATAAGTGGTAATCTTTTTTGCAAACTTTATTGAAGAAGAATTGACAAAAATAATTGTACATATTTAAAGTGTACAACTTGTGTGGTATTCACTGTGTAATATTTACCAAGATCAAGATAATTAACACATACATCATTTCATTTAGTTATTTGTGTGTGAGTGATAATGCTTAAAATTGACTCTTTGCCCTGGCTGGTGGCTCAGTAGATAAGATATCAGACCTGCATATTGGACATCCTGGATTCAATTCCCAGTCTGAGCACACAGGAAAAGTCACCAGCTGCTTCTCTTTTAACGGCAATGCAATTCCACCAAGAGCTCAGGAACCGAAATGTCCAATTTTGAAGGAAGGTGCCCAGCTCGACCTTGAAGACTGACCCCCGGGATGGGCATGATCTAGGATGAGGTTGGTTTCCTCAACTGAAACCAACGTCTGGAGAGTAACTCCCCTGGTAGCCCTTAGCTGCTGACTTTCCAGCACCAGGTGGGATGCGTGCAGTGGTGGGATTCAAATAATTTAACAACTGGTTCTCTGCCCTAATGACTTTTTTAAGTATAAAAAAGATATACTGAAAGTTAATTATTTCATACATCTAATACTTAAATAAGAATAATAAAAGTGGTATACAAAACTCTGAGTTTTAAAATATTAATGAAAAAATATTGAATAATACCTGACAAAAAAACAATAAAACTGTTATTTAAGATACTTCCATACTGCTTCTTGACTGGCATCCTCACTTGCAAATTTTTCACATATTGACAGAATGAACATTACTACTGGTGCTTAGAATACGCTATTGCGCAGATGAACATTAAAAAAGCATAAGGAGCCTGACCAGGCGGTGGCACAGTGGATAGAGCATCAGACTGGGATGCAGAAAACCCAGGTTCGAGACCCCAAGTTCGCCAGCTTGAGCACGGGCCCATCTGGCTTGAGCAAAAACTCGCCAGCTTGGACCCAAGGTCGCTGGCTCCAGCAAGGGGTTGCTCAGTCTGTTGAAGGCCCGTGGTCAAGGCACATGTGAAAAAGCAATCAATGAACAACTAAGGTGTTGCAACGGCAACAAAAAACTAATGATTGATGCCTCTCACCTCTCTCCATTCCTGTCTGTCTGTCCCTATCTATCCCTCTCTCTGACTCTTTCTCTGTCCCTGTTAAAAAAAAAAAAATCAATGGCAATAGAAAATGGAAATAAAGTTGACGAAAAATAAACATCAGCTTAAAAAAAAAGCGTAAGGAATGTAAATTTGTGATTTCCACATTGGGCGGTTGCCCAGGTGCCCCCCTTAGAGAGGACCCTGATTACAAGTGCCATTTTAACAACCAGTTCGGCAAACTCAACAAAAAATTAGGTATCGGTTCTGCCTAACCGGTGAGAACTGGCTGAATCCCACCACTGGATGAGCGCCCCTGTCCTAAAACAGATGTGAAACCATTGACTGTTTCCTGATGTTATCACCAAAATGACAATCAGACCCTTGCTGGCCCTCTGCTTACTAAAATGTCTGTGGCATTAAAGTTTCATGAGAGTCAAAATGTTATGTTCCTTCCCAACCTGATACTGATTTTTTAAATGTCATTTCTTAAGTTAATCTTTGCCTTTGTAAACTCTATTGGGACCTACTTTATACATTTGCAAAATTGTTTATATCGTATACTAGGCACTCTATTTTCCCCCAACTTCCTTTATATTATTTATAAATCATATTTTTTCTTCAATTTTCATAATCTTCGAAGATTGTAAAGGCACAGAATTGAGATCCAAGGTGTCAAGGTAAGAAAAGTCTTAACCAGCCCTGACCAGTTGGCTCAGTGGTAGAGTGTCAGCTGGGCATGTGGAAGTCCTGGGTTCGATTCCCAGCCAGGGCACACAAGAGAAGTGACCACCTGCTTCTCCACCCTATTCCCTCTCCTTTCTCTCTGTCTCTCTCTTCCCCTCCTGCAGCCAAGGATTCATTGGAGCAAAGTTGGCCTGGGCGCTGAGGATGGCTCCTTGGCCTCCGCCTCAGGCACTAGAATGGCTCTGGTTGCAACAGAGCAACGCCCCCTGGTGGGCATGCTGGGCAAATCCCAGTTGGGCGCATGTGGGAGTCTGTCTACCTCCTTGCTTCTCACTTCAGAAAAATACAAAAAAAAAAAAAGAAAAGAAAAGAAAAGTCTAAAACTGTAAAGAATTTGTATGAGTTTATGTGAATCAAAATGATGACAATTCTGGGAAGCAAAATCTTAAGGATTTGAGAAACTGCTTCAGGGCAGGGCACTTCTGCAGCTTCTTTCGTACATTAGAATCAAAGGAAGAGAGTAGGGAGGGCTGCAGGAAATCCATTGGTTGTCGGTGGTCGATTAAGGGGGCCAGAGATAGCAAAGCCAGAAAATCTCAGGGGTTGCATAAAGAGTAAGATGGAAAGACATACTTCTTTGACATTGGTGGGTACAGGATAGTTAATAAGTAACATTCTCAGCACAAAAAGATGGTATTCCGGGAACAAGATAACAATGAAGTCTCTGTGGTCAGTGTTTCGTGCAGAGATTGTACCCTGATGGGTCTGGAGAAGAAAATTACTCTGGCATTTCACATGTCTGTTATCTTAGATGCAAAGAGACGATAGGCTCGCTTACGGTAAAAATTGACCTTTGTCAAGGAAGCTACAGGCCTAGACGTGACTACCCACCATGACCAGTTTTTTGTTAGGAATTTTAATGTTCAGACCATCCTGTGTGGTTATTCAGGTCTCTGAGTTCATAAGGCCCGCCATGCAGACGTCCCTTGAGCTTGTCAGATTTGGTATGTGGCCGCTTTGCCATCCACAAAGGCAATGTAGCATAGAAACAGTAACAACTTGAGCACAGCTCAGTCAGAACAAGGCACTAAGTGTTCTGCTTGCATTACCTCCTTTAATCCTCACAATAACTCTCAAAGTCAGCATTATTGTCAGTTCAGTCTCAGAGATGTTGAAACCAAATCTTCAAAAAAGGTAATAATTTGCATCTGCACCAGTAACATGCAACACGGCTAGGATTTAAACCCCACTGTTTAACTCTAAAGCCCATTTCCCAAGGAGTGTTCCACAGGCAAGACAAGGGGTTTGAATTCAACCAGAACGAGAGTGAACTTGCCCATGTCAAACTGTCACTCCACAGAGAACAGTTCTGAGCCTCCCTCTGCCGGCCCAAACAGTGGGCCCCTGGACTCCTAACTGTGCTGAACACAAGCTACCCTCTTGCTTTGAGAAATAATTGTCAGTTTTCCATTTTAACCATTAATCTTTTTTCACTTTTTTATTATAAAATGTAAGTATATGTATGTGTCAATATTTCAACACATCAAAAATATTAGGTACTGCTAATAAATTCAGAGGAAAGGTCTCTATGGGGTTTGGGGAGAGGTGGGAAGGAACAGAGGATTCTATTTGAAGACCTAAAGATGGGCTTGGAAGAGTCCAAGTGAATTATTAACATGTTAGAATTTTAGAACTGGAAAAATTTGGCCAGTCCAATTCTTTCGTTTTGCGGATGGGGGGCCTAGAAAGTTAAGTGAGTGTCCATTGCCACCAAATGAAGCCAAGCCAAAGACCAACGCATCAACTCTAGATCATTCCTCAGTATGATACTTAGGTTTGTGTTACTATATTACATTAATGCATTATGTTAAGGACTCTTGGGAGATCTGTTCTTATCCTGAAGTGTGTAGAGCAGGGGTGCTCAATACGTCGATCGCGATCTACTGGTCGATCGGGAAGAAAGTGTGGGTAGATCGCATGACATTAAAAAGACATTTGTCTTTTGATTGGCATACAGGGTAGCCAATCTGACGTCTGAACTTTTGACACCCCACGCATGCGCGTTAAACCTCGCTAACTTGTTCAGTTACATTGCTGCGTAGTTAGTCTTCAATTTATTTAAACTAAATACAACAAAGGGTATAAAAATGAGTGCCGTAGTTGGTCCAAGTAAGAAGCCTAAAACCTACCACTTTCATACAGAATGGGAGGGGATTTTTTTCACTATATCATATTCTAAGTGCATTTGCCTCATCTGTCTGTGTGCCATTGCTATTCCAAAGAAGGGCAATGTGGAGCGACTTTTGCGAACTGTTCATAAAAACTATGACATTGACTTTCCTCCGAAAAGAGAGCTGAGAAGGAGAAAGGTGAAAAAAGAATAGACAATATTAAATAGTAATAATAGTAACTTAAATAATGATAATATAGAAGAAATAAATTTATGTTTTGCATTTTTATTGTAGGTAGATCATTTTGACTTGGTCATCTTATAAGTAGCTCGCAAGCTGAAAAAGTGTGGGCACCCCTGGTGTAGAGGTACTACTCAGTGATCTTTCAATGTCTGACTTAATTTTCTAAATTCAGCATTTTATCAAGTTAATTTTTTTTTTACCTACCATGGTTATTTTGAGGGGAAAAAATGTTTTTTAGTATGTGCTTAATACCTTGGGTTCTATTTCTATTTGACATATCCTTCCCTGGTGAATCACTTGTTTTCTTAGAAATCCTTTTGTTTCTAGTCACGTTGTGAGCAGGCAGTATCTGTTTCTTGGTTTTTTGTTTGTTTGCTTGTTTGTTTGTTTACTGGGTTTTCATGTTTTTTCCTTGTTCAAAGGAAGAAAAAAATCACTCCATTATTTTGCTTTAATATCTTTGAATAGAAACAAGAGACCTACTGGACTTTATATGATGAAGATAGGCCTCGGCTACCCAAATGTACATTTTACTCAGTGTGACTCTTTCCCCAAAGCCCAGTAACCAGACGTGTGACAGACGTGTCAATCAAAGTGCCCATTTGATCTGCGTAACTCTGGCAGCTTAAAAATAACTCCCACAGAAAAATTAAAAAATAAATTGCAACAGCCAAAGGGCATTCGGTATTATGGGGTGGGGGTGGGGGGGTGGTAAGAAAATGTGTCCACAGAGCTTACAGAGCCTCAGGCCGCAGAGGGACACAGGCACTGATCAGTGCTTCGGTAAGGACAGATCTGTTTTATTCCGGACACAGAGGAATTGCCTTTGAAAGAAGAGTTTATTGCTTACATTTCCCAGGAGGAGAGGCAGGCCACACCACACAGGGCCACACAGGAAAGCGGCAAGGTCCTCGGTAAGGAGACAGAAGGAACAGAGAAAAAAGTGAGGGTTCGAGCCTTCATCGTGGTTTCCTAGGGCAGGAAGGGGGAAACAGGGTAGAGAAGTCTGAGCAAGTTCAGGATTGAATAGTCTGAATGACTGTGAGACTATGGGCTGTCGGAGTGGTCTCCAGTTGTCCAGTACCTGATGAAGGGCAGGGGAACTATAGGTCAAGTGTGTGAGAAATCAGGTGAGGAATTTGGATTAGTTGGTTTTCACAGGAAAGGTGTGCTCACGGGAGAGTCATTTGCTATCTCTAGGAAGCAACTAGCTGAAAAGGGGCAGTCTCTAGCCAGCCAGCAAAGCCCCCTACCAAGTCAAAGCATTATGAAATAGAGTAAAAAGCATGATTAATACAGAAGGTAACCCTTAGACAAGTTGTTTTTAGGCAGTTGACCAAAAGCCAAATGTCTTACCAGAACTTTATGGAGAATAAAAGAGGAAATGTATACAACCCGTGGATGTTACATGTTTTTCTGTCTCTGGCACTGCTCAGTACTAATGGCAGAAGTATAATTAAGTTCTGGAAGATGGACATTATTGTTAGGACAGATAGGTGTATCATACTCCTTCTCCAATTATATGTTTATATTTCTTTCTACATTAGTATTTTTTCATTTAAAGATATATTACTTTTCAGATAACAGTTTTCTTTTATAGGTTGTGGTTTTAGTTTAGTAGAATAAAAATTAAGATATGTTGATCAGCAAAACCTGTCACAACAGCTAGAAATTGAAAACAATCTAAATATCCAAAGCTAAAAGATTAAGTAAATTACTTAAATTATTAAGTAAACTACACCCACAATGAAACAGGTATTTAACATAATGTTGCTGAAAAATAATGAGTAAAATGGAAGTGCTTTCATCAGACATAATGAAAAATCTGCATTAAAAATTCAATGTACTATATATGATCTGCTTTTCTGAAGAAGAAGGAAAGTATTTACAAGCACAAAAAGAAAGGCTGCCCAAGATGCACAGTTGTGGGGGTATAGTTGATTTATTTTCTTCTTTCTCCTTCTTTGTATTCTTAAGATTTCTAAAATAAGCATGTGTTGTTTTGTTTTGTTTTGTTTTTTATTATATATTTTTTTTATTATTATTAATTCTAATTGGGTGACACCAATAAATCAGGGTACATATGTACAATGAAAACATCTCCAGGTTATCTTATCATTCAATTGTGTTGCATACCCATCACCAAAAGTCAAACTGTCTTCTGTCACCTTCAATCTGGTTTTCCCTGTGTCCCTCCCCTCCTCCCTACCCCACTCTTCCCTCCCTCCCCCCATCCCATAACCACCACTCTCTTGTCCATGTCTCATATTCTCACTTTTATGTCCCACCTATGTATGAAATCATGCTGTTCTCAGTTTTTCTTTTTTTCTGATTTACTTATTTCACTCCGTATAATGTTATCAAGGTACATCTATTTTATTATAAATGATCTGATGTCATCGTTTCTTATGGCTGAGTAGTATTCCATAGTATATATGTACCATAGCTTTTTAATCCACTCGTCTTCTGACGGACACCTGGGCTTGTTCCAGATCTTCGCTATTGTGAACAATGCTGCCACGAACATGGGGGCGCACTTCTTCTTTTCGAACAGTGCTTTGGTGTTCTTAGGGTATATTCCTAAAAGTGGGATAGCTGGGTCAAAAGGCAGTTCGATTTTTAATTTTTTGAGGAATCTCCAAACTGTTTTCCACAGTGGCTGCACCAGTCTGCATTCCCACCAGCAGTGCAGAAGGGTTCCCTTTTCTCCACATCCTCTCCAGCACTTATTCTGTGTTGTTTTGCTGATGAGTGCCATTCTGACTGGTGTGAGGTGATATCTCATTGTGGTTTTAATTTGCATTTCTCTAACGATTAGTGATGTTGAGCATTTTTTCATATGCCTATTGGCCATCTGTATGTCCTCTTTGGAGAAATTTCTATTCATTTCTTTTGCCCATTTTTTGATTGGGTTGTTTGTCTTCCTGGTGTTGAGTTTTATAAGTTCTTTATAAATTTTAGTTATTAACCCCTTATCAGATGTGCTGTCGAATATGTTCTCCCATTGTGTGGTTTGTCTTTTTATTCTGTTCCTATTGTCTTTAGCTGTGCAAAAGCTTTTTAGTTTGATATAGTCCCATTTGTTTATCTTGCCTTTTATTTCAGTTGTCCGTGGAGATAAATCGGCAAATATACTGCTGCTACAGATGTCGGAGAGCTTGCTGCCTATGTTTTCTTCTAAGATGCTTATGGTTTCACGGCTTACATTTAAGTCTTTTATCCATTTTGAGTTTGTTTTTGTGAATGGTGTAAGTTGATGGTCTAGTTTCATTTTTTTGCAGGTAGATGTCCAATTTTCCCAACACCATTTGTTAAAGAGGCTGTCTTTACTCCATTGTATGTTCTTTCCTCCTTTGTCAAATATCAGTTGTCCATAAAGCTGTGGGTTTATTTCTGGATCCTCTGTTTTGTTCCATTGATCTATGTGCCTGTTCTTATGC
The DNA here is from genome assembly GCA_037038555.1 of Rhynchonycteris naso. Taxonomy (NCBI): domain Eukaryota; kingdom Metazoa; phylum Chordata; class Mammalia; order Chiroptera; family Emballonuridae; genus Rhynchonycteris; species Rhynchonycteris naso. Next base: position 270,806,309 of record CM072995.1, on the reverse strand, counting down.
CAGTACCAGGCTGTCTTGAGTATAATGGCCTTATAGTAAACCTTGATATCTGGAAGAGTGATACCTCCTGCTTTATTTTTTCTTTTTAAGATTGCTGAGGCTATTCGTGTTCTTTTTTGGTTCCATATAAATTTTTGGAATATGTGTTCTATATCTTTGAAGTATGTCATTGGTATTTTAGTTGGTATTGCATTGAATTTATAAATTGCTTTGGGTAATATAGACATTTTAATGATGTTTATTCTTCCTAGCCATGAGCACGGTATATGCTTCCACTTGTTTGTATCTTCCTTGATTTCTTTTATCAATGTTCTATAATTTTCCGACTACAAGTCCTTAACCTCCTTGGTTAAATTTACTCCTAGGTACTTTATTTTTTTGGCTGCAATAGTGAAGGGGATTGTTTCCTTAATTTCTTTTGCTGATATTTCATTGTTGGTATATAGAAATGCCTCTGATTTCTGAGTATTAATTTTATATCCTGCCACCTTGCTGAATTCATTTATAAGGTCCAGTAGTTTTTTGACTGAGACTTTAGGGTTTTCAATATACAATATCATATCATCTGCAAATAGTGACAGTTTTACTTCTTCTTTTCCAATATGGATGCCTTTTATTCCTTCTTCTTGTCTGATTGCTATAGCTAGGACTTCCAGAACTATGTTGAATAAGAGTGGTGAAAGGAGGCATCCCTGCCTGGTTCCTGATTTTAAGGGGATTGCTTTTAATCTTTGTCCATTTAGTATGATGTTTGCTGTTGGTTTATCGTAGATGGCCTTTATCATGTTAAGGAATGATCCCTGTATTCCCACTTTACTGAGAGTTTTGAGCATGAATGGGTGCTGGATTTTATCAAATGCCTTTTCTGCATCTATTGAAATTATCATGTGATTTTTGTCCTTCCTTTTGTTTATGTGATGAATCACATTGATTGATTTGCGAATATTGAACCAGCCTTGTCTCTCCATAATAAATCCCACTTGATCGTGGTGTATGATTTTTTTCATATATTGCTGGATCCGGTTGGCTAATATTTTGTTGAGAATTTTAGCATCTAAATTCATCGGGGATATAGGCCTATAATTTTCTTTCTTTGTGTTGTCTTTGCCCGGTTTTGGGATCAGAATTATGCTCGCCTCATAAAAGGAGTTTGGAAGTCTTCCTTCCTCTTGAATTTTTTGAAATAGCTTGAGAAGGATAGGAGTTAGTTCTTCTTTGAATTTTTGATAGAATTCACTTGTGAAGCCATCATGCCCAGGACTTTTCTTTGCTGGGAGTTTTTTGATAACTGTTTCTATCTCATTTGTTGTAATTGGTCCGTTTAGGTGTTCTGATTCTTCCAGATTGATTTTTGGAAGTTTATATGATTCAAGAAATTTGTCCATTTCACCAAGATTGTCTAATTTTTTGGCATATAGTTCTTCATAGTATTTTCTTACAATGCTTTGTATTTCTGTTGTGTCAGTTGTTATTTCTCCACTGTCCTTTCTAATTTTATTTATTTGAGTCCTCTCTCTTTTTTTCTTGGTGAGTCTAGTTAAAGGTTCATCAATCTTGTTTACCTTTTCAAAGAACCAGCTTCTTGTTTTATTGATCCTCTGTAATGTTTCCTTCACCTCTATGTCATTTATTTCTGCTCTGATCTTTATTATTTCCTTCCTTCTACTTGTCTTGGGTTTTATTTGTTGTTGTTTTTCTACTTCTTTTAGATGCAGGGTCAGGTTGCTTATTTGAGCTTTTTCTAGCTTCTTATGATATGCCTGTAGTGCAATGAACTTCCCTCTCAGAACTGCTTTTGCTGTGTCCCATAAATTTTGAGTTGATGTATGCTCATTATCATTTGTTTCTAGAAACTTTTTTATGTCTTCTTTGATCTCATTGTTAATCCATTCATTATTTAATATCATGCTATTTAGTTTCCAAGTGTTTGAGTATTTTTCAGTTTTTCTTTTGTGGTTAATTTCTAGTTTCATGGCATTGTAATCAGAGAAAATGCTTGATATGATTTCAATCTTCTTAAATTTATTGAGACCATTTTTGTGTCCTAACATGTGGTCTATCCTAGAAAATGTACCATGAGCACTTGAGAAGAATGTATATTCTACTGCTTTAGGGTGAAAAGTTCTGAAGATATCTATTAAATCAAGTTGATCTAGTGTCTCCTTTAAGTCTGCTGTTTCTTTATTAATTTTCTTTCTGGAGGATCTATCCAGTGTTGTTAGAGGGGTATTGAAATCCCCTACTATGATAGTATTGCTGTTAATCTCACCCTTTATATCCATCAAAGTCTGCTTTATGTATGTCGGGGCTCCTATATTTGGTGCATAGATATTTATAATAGTTATATCTTCCTGTTTACTTGTTCCCTTTATCATTATGTAGTGTCCTTCTTTATCTCTTACTACAGCCTTTGTTTTAAAGTCCATTTTGTCTGATATAAGTATTGCTACCCCTGCTTTTATTTCATTTCCATTTGCATGAAATATTTTTTTCCATCCTTTTACCTTCAGTCTATGAGCATCTTTTGTTTTAAGGTGTGTCTCTTGTAGACAGCATATGTATGGGTCCTGTTTCTTTATCCATGCAGCTACCCTATGTCTTTTGATTGGATCATTTAATCCATTTACATTTAAGGTTATTATTGATATGTAGTTGTTTATTGCCATTTTATTCTTTAAAGCTGTATTCTTCTTTTGCTCTATTCATTCCTCCCTTTATACCGTTCACAAGAGGCCCCTTAGTATCTCTTGCAGAATTGGTTTGGTTTTTATGAATTCCTTCAAGCTTTCTTTTTCTGGGAAGCTCTTTATTTCTCCTTCAATTTTAAACGTTAGCCTTGCTGGATAAAGTAGTCTTGGTTGTAGGTTCTTGTTCTGCATTACTTTGATTATATCTTGCCATTCCCTTCTGGCCTCAAGTGTTTCTGTTGAGAAGTCCGATGTCATCCTTATGGGGGCTCCTTTGTAGGTGATAGCCTTTTTTTCCCTAGCAGCTTTTAAGATTTTTTCTTTATCCATTAGCATTGGTATTTTAACTATGATGTGTCTTGGTGTAGATCTTTTTGGGTTTCTCCTTAATGGAGTTCTGTGTGCTTCTTGAACATGTGGAGTGTTTCCCAGTCTTAATTTAGGAAAGTTTTCTGCTATGATTTGATTGAACAAAGTTTCCATTTCCTGTCCTCTCTCCTCTTCTTCAGGCACCCCTATGATGCGAATGTTGTTTCTCTTCATGTTGTCACAGATCTCCCTTAGAGTTTCCTCATATTTTTTAAGTCTCTTTTTCTTTTTCTTCTCTGCTTCTGTGCCTTTGTTTATTGTGTCCTCTAATTCGCTGATTCGATCCTCAGCGTGATTCATCCTGCTTTTAATTCCTTCCATTGTGGTCTTCAGTTCTGATACTGTATTTGTCATTTCTGTCTGATTCTTTTTTATTTCCATTTTGTTTTTTATACTTGTTATCTCTTTATTTAGGTGTTCATAATGACTATCCATTGTTGCTCTAATTTCTTTGAACATCCTAACTATCATTATTCTAAATTCTGCTTCTGGTAATTTGGTTATATCTGGTTCATTCAGGTCCTTTTCTGGGGATTTCTCTTGATTCATTTGGTTTGCATTCCTCTGCCTGCCCATTTTTTCTGTGTATAAGCAAGTATTGGCCACTGGAGTCCAGTAGGTGTTGCCTTTGTGTTCTCTAGGTGTGGTCTGTCTGCAGGCCCCCCACCCCCTCTGCCGGTGCCTAGGGTGGTTGGGTATGAGCGTTGCCAGCGCCGGCCCACTGTGGCTTTTGCTGTGATTTCTGCCTCTCCTCCATGGGAGGGGCTGTCACTGAAGCCACAATCCTTAGCACCAAGGGTAGAGGTGAGCACCTTTGCTCAGCTGCGGACCCAGCCTATTTCCGGACTTCCGCCCAGAACCCTCAATCAGAGCCTGGTCGCCACAGTTTCGTGTGTTGAGCGGGGCTTTTGACGTGCTCTCAGCTGTGAGCGTTTGCCCGTCTGGAGATTTAGCCCCGCCCTTGAGGCCAGGGCCCTTCTGCGCAGGGTCGGAAACCAAGGTTTATTGGGCCGGGCGTGTTTGTTGGCTTCCGCTCAGCTGCGTACTTCCGCTCTTCCCGGACTCTACCCCGCCCCCACGTTCGGAGCCCGCTCCCGCACGTATACTGGCCAACCGCGGTTTCTCCGTTGGGGGGGGGGGCTGGTAGCGTGAGCTCAGCCGCGAGCCCCTGCCCGTCCCTGGTCCTAGCCCGGTCCCCGCGGTCCGGGCCAGCTTGCGCAGGGTCGCCGAGCAGATTTCTGCCTGTTCCTGGCCTCCCGCTTTGTCCCCGTAAGTGGGATTAAAGGTGGGCCCGCAGCTTCCGGACCACTTTCGCGCGTCCCCTCCGACCCTCTGGGCTAGTCCGAGCTCCTACTGGCTTGGCCTCTGCCCACGCCGACAGAACCGTGCTTCAGCGCCCCAAACCCTTAAGCAGCCCTCAGCAGAGTAGGAAGGGACCTAATACTCCACACTGTAGGACTGGGAGCTCCCTCACTTGTTTCACAGCTCAAAACTGTCCAAACGCCTCTTCTAGGCTCTGGGACTGCAGGCTGGGGCTTGGTTCCTGGGACCCAGGTCCCTCCCTCTCCGCCAAACTTTCCTCCCGCCACGCGGGTCTCTCCGGGCTGCCTTTTGCTCCGGGGAGCTGGGCAGCCCTCTTCGCGTTTTCGCTATTCCTACCAGTCTCAATGTGGCTTCTTCTGTGTTCCTTGGTTGAAGAGTCCACTTAGTTTAGTTCATAGTTGGTTTATCCAGATGATGGTTCTTTAAATTGAGTTATAATCCACTTGGCTTCTGGGAGTTGGAAGTTGGTACGTCCGCCTACTCCGTCGCCATCTTGCTTCCTCTTGTTACTATTTCTTGACTTAATATGTGCCTTATATATAATAGATACTCAATAAATTGTCACTGATTTATAAATAACCATCAGGATTTATAGTTACAGAGTTCAAAAAGAATAAGAACTCATTGTTAAACACTGTATCAGTTGGGATAGGTTAGGTTGTGCTGCAGGATCAAACAACTTGAAACTCTCACTGACTTAATACAACAAAGTCTATTTCTTGCTCAGGCCAAATCTGCAGATTCAGGCAATTCTTCAAGGTGATTATATTAAATGTAGAAGCAAAGCATCCCAGGCAACTCAGCATGAAGCTTCAGGGTTTCCTCTGTGGATGATCAAATAGGCAGGGAAGTCCACTTTTCTCTCATTCAGAGCTCTAAAAGCCCAGATGCATTCTCCAGTTCCAAACCTGGAAAATCTTCTCTAGTTCCTCTTGAAATCAAAGGCTCCCACCAGCCTCAGCAGAGTCCCCAAACCCTTCAGCTCTGGTTCCACATCTGCACTCCTCTAGCATGTGTTGTTTTTATAAAATTGAGAAAATACAAATATTTATTTTTAGAATACTGGAGGTTTTTTTCCCAAAGACATTTTCTCGTACTGTTGGTTCTGCTGGGTCATTAGACTCAAGTCGCAGGGCAGTTAGGGTCCCAGCTCAGACCAGCTGCAGAACCATATCTTGCTGCAGGCCCCATTCAGAGCTGGCACTCTGGGCTGCCCAGTAAATGAGTAAAGGCAGCATGCCCAAATGGGGTGTCAATGCCTCAAACACCCAAAGAGGTTTACCAGGCTTCACACCTCACTCTCAATGGGGAGCAAGGCAATGCCCAACAATGTGTCTCTCACTTTAGAAGGAACATCCCCTAAATGCCCAGATGGACTGGACTCTAGAAACTCACCAAGATGACAAAGCCCTAGACCTTCTCACGGCTTGTTTTTCATCCCACAGCATGCGTGTGTCTTGCTAAGGCATCAAGGAGTTTGCTGATTCCTGACCCAAGTCCCACGAGTATAATTCCATCAGCAGTGGGATATCAAGATTATCAGTATTCCCCCAAACTGTGTTGTAATAGAGAGCATGTCAACTGACTTAGCCCTTGGTGGGCTGAGCATATGGGGATGGGATGTATATTCCCAACACCTTGGAAAGTATAGTCGGCCACATGGAGGCTGAGTCCGGATTTAGATTAGCCAATTCAGCACGCTAATGCCAACTCAATATATCTGGAACCAACCCTGGAAGAGTGCATCAGTGCTAACCAATTCAGGCCAGAAGAGCCTCAAGTGCTGTCCTTTTTGGTCTGACACCTTTAAAGTTTACTCTCCTGTGTGTTTCTCAGACTCTTGCCAACACCAGACAGTGACATCTTGGAACATGTACACGAGCTCTCTTTTCCCAGACCAGACTTTGTGCCTCTCCCTCAGTGGTGACATTAGGTTTGGGAGACAATTGCCAGGTGCTCCCACTTAAAAGGCTTTTAGCAGAGGAAGGCTTGTTCCCTTGGAAAAGGGTGGGGTTTTCTCTGCTAGTGAGGGACTTAAGGAGAATTTACAGATTCAAAGTTCTCAGCCTTGTTCATGTCTGCCCAACTGTCTTAACGCCATGCTTCCCATTCCACTCCAGCCGCACCAGTGCCCTGACCTTACAGTCAGAAGCCCAGCAGTTTCCAGCATTTAATGGGCTCTTTAACTTTCCCCCCTTTACTCCTCAGCTGCAAAAACCTTGCAATTACAAAAGATGAAGAATTCCTTCAAAGCTATCATTGGTTTCCTGTGTGTACTAAGTCTATGTCCATAGCTTTTCATTTCTCTTGTATCATCTAAGGTTCTCAGAAGAAGCAAGAAGGCTCTACAGTCTTTACAAACACTACTATCACTATAGCAACTAAATCCCACAGCCACGTGCTCTCCCCACACCTTGCCCTCCACCTCACTTCACTTCTTGATATCACACAGTGATAGTTTTGAGTGGTCATGATGTCACCATATGCTATGAGTGACCTATGTCCCACTCTCCCCTCCTTCTGTCAGGGAAATAATCTCTGTTTCTTGAACATATATGCACAACCCAATCCCCAAATCCTGTTCCAAGGGTCTGCTTTCTGATATAAATTAAAACTGGGTGTTGTCCTTTCGTCGAAAATCCTACACAGAATGCTAGAAATAAAACACAGAGGACAAATGTTCCCTCATTTGACACAGGCTGGATCATATTACATCACTTTTCACTCTAAAATCTCTGATTTGTCATTCTTTGGCTAGTTTCTCTTTTCTTCCCATCCTCACTTGACGATTCATCAAGCATTTCTTTGCGGGTGCTTAATTCCTTGCTCTCCACCTGGAGCAGAATACAAATGTACTTTCTCAGAGTCCATGTGTTTGACAAGAAGATTACAGGTAGATTTCATTTATTTCATCATTTTTTGCATCCTCAGCATGGAGCTCAATGATTGTCACATAGAACATATAAAAATTATAATAAAAAATTAATACTTTATACATGTTTTGAATGTCTATATTTTTATATGCCGTATTTAATCTTCACAACACCACCATATGGTCTAAACTATTACTATCCCCTTCTGAGATAGTAGGCTTCTGAGGAAGTTGAGGCTTCTGTTCACCTTCTGAGGAAGTTGAGGCTTAGAGATTGTAAGGAATGTGCTCAAGGTTATCCACAGCTGGTCAAGGAGAAAACAAGCTCTATTTCCCTCTAAATACACTGGTCCCTACAGCTCTTCCAATGAGTGTTTAAAGAATGAAGAGCCAATTGAGGAGCCACAATAAAACCTACACATAGGACCCACTTCCACACTATTTTGTTGACCCCAAACAACATTTCCTGGCTTTATCACTAACCAATCTTCGCTCTTAAGACACCAATCAACGGTTGCCTGTAACAGAACTCAACTCTGGCTAAAAGAATCAAAAATGAAAGAATTTGTTGCAAGATAAGGATTGGCCCAAAGAATCAAAGTAACAGCGGGTCAGCTGTTGAGAAAGACAGACTCTGGGTACAACCAGGGAACTAAGTAGCAGGAAGTAACAGGCAGCGACTGTGGGCCTCCACTGTTCAGATGAATCAGCTTCGACTATTTTCAGTCCTTGTGTCGCTCTGCATCCACCCTCAAATTCCAGCAAGAGTCTGGCTGGAATCACTTGGATCCCCTGTCCAGCCCTAGGCCAGGTGACAAGGGCGCAGGAGGGATTGGGCACTGCCCACCAAGACTGCACTCAAGAAAGAAAAACAGAGGGACAGTAACCAGAAGAAGGCTTCATGGGTGCTAGGCAGGCAGATGC